>CM053267.1:32966889-34206889 GCA_028583415.1 Protea cynaroides
GTTGTAATTTAATTTCATTTTCCTTATTTTGATGATTTACCTTGCAAAGACTGATGTTCGTTCATGTAGAATATTTCAGACCATAAAGCTGTGGGTGTAATTTTGATTGTGGATTTGATAGAAAGGCATGAAAAATCCTTGAAGTTCCTTCTGGTTGGAAGTAACAGGAAGGAAAGAGAAGCAAGATTGATTTAAAAAGAAAAAAAATTGTAATATTGCAAAATCAGAATCAGTGTGTGTGTGTGAGATAGGAATTAGATATTTGGTATATATTGATTGGTCCATATCCATCTCTAAAACAGGTGCTTTTCTCTCTATTTGTCAAATAATTAAAGATCCTGTAGACTCTTCTTATTGGTCTTTGTTGGGATCAAATAATTGAAAGATAATTTAGATTTGCAAAGTTAATGCAATCAAAGAGAGAACCAAGAACATTTACCAAAAAAAAAAAAAAAAAGAATTAGGAATTTGTGTCCACTTGGGAGAAACAGATCAGCATTCAAAGAAATTTTCATTGGCTTTTAACTACAACACTACATTAATAGAACCGGCAGAAACTGGCCCCTGGGCGGAATGAGCATCAAAGAAAATCCATTCAGTTTGCAAGCCTCTTTCAAGTGTCTTTTTTGTAATCGTGTCTTTTTTTTTTATGAGAGATTGAATCCATAAGGAGATTTTTCAAGTGTCATTGGTTAAAGTGCTTCTTCTTTTTCTTCTAGTTCGGTTTCGAGGGTTGGAGAACGTTTTGTTTCAGGATTTTTAAAATCATTGAGCAAACCAGAGGTTTTTTTTTTTTTTTTAATGAGGTTTTGTTTTGTAATTGAATTTTTTTTGAAAAAGTTTTTTAATTTAGAATGCTTGCAAGATTAGCGGATTTTATGAACTGTGTTATTCAAATGAGAATTTATCGAACAAGGTTTGTGGATATAGTCTGCAACCCTCAGATTTTGAAAGGAGGGAGTCGAGTTTTATCATTCCGCAGCAAATTATCAATTTGGCAGGAAAATATACTTCTCTGTTCACCGGTTTTGCATTTCAAAGCACTTTGATATATTATTTATTTTTTTTTTGATAAAAACGTTTTGATTCGATGCTACAATTATTATTATTATTATTTTTTTTTTGGATAAATGGGGTTACAATTATTTAGATAATACTGTCCGATTTAAAGATTTAAAGATTTAAATATTATCAAAATAAATATTTAAGATTTAAAGAGAACCAGCTGTCGCTCATCGAGCGGAAGTGATCCAGTTCGCCTCCACACGTTGACTGCTGACACCTCCTAAAGAATCCTAAGTCTTTACCTGAAAAAAGGAAAATCTAGAAGGGTACGGAAGAGATAGGACTGGAGACGAGCGAGATATTATATGTTTTAGATTTTAAGGTTTGAGGATTGGAATGGGATTTTGGGAGAATTTAAGGGAAGCGAGATGGATTCGGATCCAGGAGATGATATATGTGGAAGGAATCGTATTATATAAAGGAGGTTTAGAGAGAACTTCGTTTCCCTTAAATTCTCCATGTACATACTTACTGAAAGCGCAGGTTTTAACTTCACAATTAGCGAACGGCTGAGGCATTGTGAATAGAACAGGGTGTATTGCTTCGAAAAGGTGTGATCTTTGTTTTTTTTTTTTTTTTTTTGTAGATGATTGATGGATGAGGGGTTTATTTTCTACTTGTTCTTTATGAAATCTGAATATTTTATTTATCTGATTCAATCGGAATGTGTTTCAGGAAATTTGAGAGAGTCTGAATAGAAAGGAGCGTATAGCTTCGAAAAGGTGAATTTTTTTATTTATCTGATTTTTAGGGTTTGAAGATGTGGGATTTAGGGAGAATTTAAGGGAAGCGAGATGGATTCGGATCCAAGCAAGGGAGATGATGTACGTGGAATCGTATTATATAAAGGAGGTTTAGGGAGAAATTTTAACATTTTCATATACTTGCAGGTTTTAATTTCACAGTTGAGCGAAAAGGTATGCATGCAATCTTTGTTTTGTAGATGATTGATGGATGCATGAGGGGTTTATTTTCTACCTTGTTCTTCTTCTGAAATCTGAATTTTTATTTATCTAATTCAATCGGAGTGTGTTGCAGGAAATTTGAGAGAGCTTCAATGGGGATGTGGACTTGTTTTTTTCATTCTCAAAGATTTGCAATCCAGTTCATTTTGCTGATTTTCCCCTTATCTTATTATGGTTATGATTAGATCTCTACTTCTTTTGGGTTAGGTTTTTGGTTTTAAGGGAGTGATTTTAATATTTGTTAATGGATCGATCTTTCTTCTTAGGAATAAAAATCTTAATGGAGAAGACCAAATCTTCAGACCCCTCACATGCAATGGAGAAACCTCCTGAGGGAGAAAGTAGACCTGAAGGTAGACCTGAAGGTAGACCTGAAGGAGAATGTAGTTATAGAACCAGCAGCGGGAGTATTGTTTCAAGCAATGAAGATTTAATGGTGAACATATTTTCTCGGCTACCAGTGAAGGCGATTTCAAGATTCAAGTGTGTCTGCAAACAATGGAACATATTGATATCTGATCCTTATTTTGTTAGGGCACACCAAGGTCGAGCACCCCAAGATCCCAACATTATGAAACTGGTTTGGATGCGTGGGGATGAGTCGATGATTACTGTTTGTTCAATCGAGGAAAAAGAAGAGAAGAAGAAGGTTACCTTTGATTTGATTCGACCAAAGTTTCCCAATGATTATAAGTTCGTATGTAACTGGATGATAGGTCGTCCTTGTAATGGGTTGATTTGCTCTGAGTATCTGTATTACAAGGATAATGATGTGGCTGACCCTTCTAGGTGTTTAATTCTGCTTTGTAACCCAGCAACGCAGGACACTCTGGTAATCCCTGAAAATAAGGACAGAAAATACCCTTGGTTGCAGGGAATTGGGTTTTGTTCCTCAAGCAATGAATTCAAAGTTGTCTGCCTGTTTCAAAGATTGGAAGACAGATGGGAAGGATTTTTCGAGTGTCACTTATTTCCTGTTGGTCAAAGAGGAGTCACAGGAGCACATCCTTGGGAGCCTTCTTGTCGATCATGGAGACAGGTAGGGAATTTCCCTTCTTACAGAATTTGTAATACATCAGACATGTGTCATGTAAACGGGATAGCCCATTGGATTGTCGAGTCGCTCTCAGTTTCTTCCTTTGAATTCATTGTTTCTCTGGATCTTGAACTTGAGGAGTTCAAAAAAGTAGTTTTATGTCCAGAGCATTGGCCAGTAAATGTACGAAGATGTTGGATGGATATGAATCTCATTGAGTTGGGAGGCGAGCTATGCGTTGTTTTTCGAAATTGTGATGCGTGGGATATATGGGCGCTCAAGGACTACACTAACTCCATTTGGAGTAAGGAGTATCAAATTAATGGGTATATACTAAGGTATCCTTTATTTGATGATTTGGACATAGCCTCCATACGGGATGGAGAGGATTTTAAAGTAGTGGGCATACAGAGGAGACGGCTTCTTCTTATAATTAATGACAAAATATTCTGTTATTATGATTCAAGAAACAATTCCTTTGAAGTGATCATGGAGGTACATCTTGATTCAAAGGCATATAAACTGGGCCCATATGTTGAAAATCTTGTTATACCCACCATTTGATCTTGTTAGTAATTACCCCCAGCCCCATCCCCATCCCCCATAGCTATTTATTTCTTTCTTTTTTTTTTTATGTTATTTTGTTTCCCTAGATGTTTTATTTATTTCCTTGTGTGACTTTTTTTTTGAGGAAATTTCCTTGTGTGACTCTTACTTACTTAATATAGAGTCTTTCTTGTAATAGACCTCTTTTATCTCCTTGGCCTGCCTGGAGTGCTTATTTAATTTCTTGATAAAAATAAGGCATTTTTTCCATAATGGAGGATGGTAATCATAGGGATTAATACCAAATAAAGCTCATATAGGTTTTGATCTAAACCGTTTCGTTTCCTGCTGGGCACGGCAGGAGAAGAGTACATGAGAAGATGGATCAACTAAAATCCAACCTTTGGTAGGTAGCAAATCGAGAAGAGACGATTTGAATATTATAGGTTTCTACTCCTTCAAATCGATAAGATGATATTAAATGGGTTTTCAGATTGAATTTGAAGAAGATAGTGATGTAGGGATTATATCCACCAACCATTGCATGACACGTGTGATGCCTATATAAGACAATCTACCTACAGCCTTGCGAGGAATCCAAAAGAGCAAAACAATCCGCTCATGACACGTGGAAACCATTACTTTGGATACATGATCATGTCCGAGGTTCAAGATATCACAATCGTCTGATATTACTACCATAGTGCCCCGAATTTCATGCGCCTCGGACTGTTGCACGAAGGAGAAGGATTCGTTCCACGCAGCAGAAAATATCCATTAACCACACGACGCTCCAATGGCAACGGTCAAAGCGGTATGGAATTAATCAAGATAAATACAAATTGGTCATGCGCATTAAATGTGACCTATGCTCATTTAGGGTCCGTTTGATAACACTCCCATCTCCTACTTCTTAGCTCCGGAGCCAATCCGGAGTAGAATACTGATTGATAACTCTGGTTCAATCTTTGACTCCTACGGAGTGAACCGGTGAAAAAACATCTCCCAGAGATAAAAAAACGGAGTGAAAAATTGTAGCTTCTTCACTCCGGGAGTCGTTTGATGGGAGATACTTGAGGGAGTCTCTCCAAGTAACTCCCAATAAACCCGATTGCAGAGAGCTGGGAGATTTTTCTTTGGAATGGAGCTGCTGTGCGAGATTTTTGCTGGTAAGCCTTCTTCCCTTCTCCTTCTTCCCCTGTTCTTCCATTCTCCTTCTTCCCACCTCCTTCCTCCCGTCTCCTTCCTGTCTCCTTCCCATCTCCTTCTTCCCCTCTCCTTCTTCCCCGTCTTCTTCTTTTTCTCCTTTTTTTCACTTCTCTCTCTCTCTCTCTCTCTCTCTCTCTCTCTCTCTCTCTCTCTCTCTCTCTCTCTCTTACTCGCGATTTCGGGTTAGGGCTGAAATTTTTTCCCTAATCAGCTTCTTTCTCCTTCCCATCTCCTTCTTCCCGCCTCTTTCCTCCCGTCTCCTTCCTGTCTCCTTCCCATCTCCTTCTTCCCCTCTCCTTCTTCCCCATCTCCTAGTGGATGGTCACCACGTGAAGATCTGATAAATCCGACTCTTTCGTTCGAGTCGACACTCCCTTGTCAGCTCGACTTGTCGGCTCGAACGGAGGGGTCGAATTCATCCGACCTCCATGTGGCGACCATCCACTGGGGTCATCGCCCCTCCTCCCGAATCCCAGAGAGGAGACGATGTGGATCCTCCTCAAGGAGATCATGCTTTTCTCTATCGAGAAGCATGGAGAGCATCTAACCATTCCCTATAGGATTGAAATCGTCTCCTGCCTGAGATTTGGCAGGAGACGTGGGCGTCAGATGGATGGTCGACACCCGGCCAGGGTGAATCCCGAGCCCTCCATCCGAGCCGACACCCGAGCAGGCAAACTGAGACGACTGGGGTGTCGGCTTGGATGGAGGGCTAGGATTCACCCGACGGTCAGGTGTCGGCATCCATCCAGGCAGCCACGTCTCCAGCCAAATCTCAGGCAGGAGACAATTTGAATCCTTCCCTATATGGGAGATCCAAGCAATATACCAGGGCAGATCCATATAGACTACATCTGGACCCGAAAAATTCGTTCACTTTTAGACATCTTTCTATCTTCCCAAATTTGAGTTAAGATTACTACCAGAACTCCTGTATTTGACAAAAGAGACAGCCACCTTTGTAACTATCTCATACTGTTTGTTTTATCGGATTAACTTAGGTATTAGAGTGGTCTTAAGATGACCAGGCCCACCCATTTACGGTGTCCATTCCTTTCTCTGTGCATGCATCTTTGGCGAGCTCAATACCAATTACATTCGGTGTAACAACAGTTTGGTGCCGTCAGTGAGAACTGTGGCAAGATCTTGAGACTGCTTGACCTTGGAAGCTTTATCACCGTGATATTTCATCATGCGGACACAATCTTCCAACGCCAATCGGAACCAGGCTAATGGCGTTTGAAACCCTCCTACTGCCCAGGGAAATCTTGGACCCAACGAAGAAAGATACTTGTAGTTGACAACTTTGCACCCGAAGCAGAGCCATCACCTCCTCCTTTTGTCGCAGTACATGACCAAGGCATAGATTAATACAGTCACAAAATAGTTGGATGTCTTGCACAGCTCCTCCTACAACAACCCACTGCTGTACCACCGCGTGCAGATAGAGTTAATGATAGAGGACTACCGAGGGAACGCCATCAAAGACGTCCCCCCTGTCATGGGTAGGGTTGCAACAAGGCCGGGTTGGGCCTGGTTTTTCAAAACCCTAACCCTAACCTTGACTATTTAAACTTAACTGTAACCCAGTCCAACCCTACCAGGGTTAGAAAATGTACAACCCTGACCCTGGTAGGGTTAGGCCTAACCCTAATATATATATATATATAGCCGGGCCAAGCTCAACCTAGGGGGTCAACCCTAACCCAACCCAACCTTGCCAGGGTTAATCAAAATTTGGGCCCTTACCCAACCCTGCCAAGGTTTAGGCCGGGTTCAACACTGTCAGTGTTCAGGGCAGGTTTGGGTGGGTTCAGGTTGTCAGGGTAAAACTTGCTCCCCTAGTCATGGGCAACCACCCCAGGTGTCGAATAATCACAACTAGCCACAGGCTGGTCAGGCGGAAAGGGATAACCGTCAAAGGCCCCCTCCTCATCAGCGATCAATTAGCAGACATTCTCACCATTCTAGTAGAAATATACCTCCAGCCTCAAGATCCTCACATAGGGATAGCACAACATCATCACATAGTGCAACAGAGCCAAGTGTGCATTCGAGTGTTGGTCGAATCCCAGTTTCCAAGAGACATTGGTGACATGTCTAAATGATCAACAGACATGTCTCTTTGTAGGGACATGATGTTTGGACACACTATTTGGAGACAATCATTGGTAGTCTCTCTTCTTCTCCTATATAGAGAGAGAAAGTTTAACCCATAAAAAAAACTATGATGTAACTTGATTTGTACAATCTTATTAGTTTTCATTTTAATCTTTATCAATTGAGCATAGTCTTTTGAATCTCTGAATAAACCATGAAAATAAGTGCAACACTTTTCGATTTTGAGGGTTGTTTTATAGTGTGTATATAACACTGTAAACATGGCACTTGCAAGGTGTCATGCATTTTGAAGATTACCCATGCACTTTTACTTGCATGTCAATAATAGCATGTGATATGTCCAACTTTAGAATGCATAACACCTTGCATGTGCCATGTTTACAATATTATATACATACTATAAAACAACCCTCAAAACTGGAAAGTGTTGCACTTACTTTCATGGTTTACTCAGAGATTTAGAAGGCTATGCTCAATTGGTAAAGTGAAAACTAATGAGATTCTACAAATCAAGTTACATCATCGTTTTTTTTATGTGTTAAACATTCTCTCTGTATATAGGAGAAGAAGAGACATCACCAATGGATGTCTCCAAAGAGTGTGTCAAAACATCATGTCTTTACAAAGAGACATGTCTATTGACCATTTAGACATATCACCAATAGTCACACCAATTGATCATTTAGGTGCCTATTAGAAAGAGGTATACCCCTTTAACACCTCTTGTAAATGTGTCTATTAAGAAGAGACATCTTTTCAATACCACATAAAAAATAATAAAATAATATTTTAAATCTAATAAATTCAAAACATTAAAATTACAACAGTTGCAGATGATTTACTGAGAGATGAGTTACAGATGTCTTCGTGAGGAATGTTGACTGAGAGATGAGTTGCAGATGTCGCTGCATAGGTAAGAGAGATTGCACGCTCTCTAGAAGATTTGTTTGCAAAGGTAAGAGATTGCATGCTCTCTAGAGAGATGAGTTGCAGATTGCACGCACCTTCTGCTTATCAGAAATAAGGGCCTTCTTCCTTGTTCCTGTCTCAAGTATAGAAAGTTCCTTCTCTCACGTAGTTTGTTAGGATAAAAGAGTGGAGCGATCAAAGAGGGAGAGAAGGAGAGAGTGGGAGATAGGCCAACAGGAGAACAGCTGGGAAAATATCGGAGAGAGCGAGGGAGAAAGTGCACGCGGGAGAAATCCCGCCTTAAGTTTTGATTAAATATTTGGCCACGGAAAAATAGTATAATAGGTATAAATGTTTCTTGGGCCATGAACTAAATGTATCTTTCTTACCAAAAAAAAAAAAAAAAACGTTATCTTCAGTCATGGAAAAATGTTTACCGTAGGATAAATATATCTTTGGCAGTGGTAATAAGTTTCGGTACTGTAAATATATCTTTGGCCACAAAACAATGGTTTCTGTAGGTATAAATGTATCTTTGGCCACGAAACAATGGTTTGCGTAGGCATAAATGTATCTTTGACCATGGAAAAATGGTTTCCATATGAAGAAATGTGTCTTTAGCCATGGAAATATGGTTTCCGTAGGTGGCAAGGGAAGAAAGCCTACCGTAGGGAAAAATATATCTTTCACTATGGAAAAAAAGTTTTCGTAGTGTAAAATGTATTATGCTACGAAACAATGAACCGTAGGTGATCTCTCTTTCTTGAAATATTATTTTTGGCTATCCTAGCCAATTTTCACAGCCAAATTGTTGTAGTGATCTTTCTTTCTTGAAATTTAAACCTTCTTTCTCTCTCTTCTATCTTCTCCAAGTGATCGTTATCGATTCTTCTTGTATTCCTATTTTTTCCGCTAACATATAAGTTCCAATATACCCTTTAACTTGTTGATCCTCCTCTTCTCATTCTAAGTGATCCCAACCTTGAGTGAGAACAAGAATGTGAGTGGGTCTGCAATCGAAACTGTAAGGACGACAAAATTAATGTAACCTAACCATGGACAGTGATGGGAACCCTTGATGGGTTCACATATGTGCAGGTGATTTGAACTCATATATTTGGGTTGGTCTGAATGTAACCTTGTCATCACCTAGGGATCTCGGTCTTTTGTCAAGTAGGGGTCTGTTACTCTCATCAGTTACAATATGGACCAGTACTTCTTCTCACATTCTCTTGCATTCTGGTATTTTCTTTTTCATCTCTAGCATTGTGATTGTAGAAGATTCCCTTTGCACACTGGACTGTTTTTATGCATGGTTGCATACGGCACACTGGCCATCCGTTTTAAAGTAGGTGTAAAAATGTAACCAAATGTTGTTTTATATCCATCTGATGACTAGGAGTACATATGCTTGACCATACATGAAAATTTTCATCTTTGTTTTTCCATTGAAGATATTTGCGATTCCAAGGTCCTTTAGGTGACATTTGGATTTTGAAAACGTTGCATTCCTTTGTTACATGGATAAATGGATAACTGAAATCCAAATGGTGAATAAATCAATTACAATAAGGAAATAGCTATCATAGCCCTATTGATATGAATTGTTTGTACTTTATTTTGAATTGAACCATGAATGATGTTTTAATGTTTTATTTACTTTCGTGTCTTAATAGAAATTGAGATTTGATTTCCTCAACAATATTTCGATCAAAGGTATAACTTCTCTGAACTGTAAAAATGTTCACATAACACTTTTTGCATGCCATGGTATGATCATGCAAAACCTTAAGACTAATTAAGACACTGGCAATGGACAAAGTTTGTCTCAAGTTGAGTTCACTCTTTAATCGTGATTCAACTGTTGGAGTTCATTTTGTGCACAAATCAATCTATTGGTATATGCACGGTCTAACTCCAATCGTTGTATCCACAACTTAGGGGACGGCTCAACTTGAGATAAACCAAGTCCCTAGGGAACAGCCCTAACATTGATGGAATCTTTATATTTTCTTATGCTAGAGAATTATAAATGCAATGCCTATCCTTTTTTTTTTTTTTGGATGAATATGAATTTAAGAAAAAGCAATATGCAGTCTCTATCTTTCTTTTCTTGAAATCTGAACTCTTTCTCTCTCCATTTTCTCCTTTAAGTGATCGTTAATTTGTTATTTTTGTATTTCGATTTTTTTGTTAGCATATATATAAGATTCTAATATGCCCTACCGGTTTATAGATTCTCCTCCTAAAGTTATATTAGAAAAAAAAATTTCACAAACAGACCCTTAGGTCGACAATAAGGGTAGATCAACCAGACAACAAAGAAAAACATCGACAAAAATTAAAGCAACCTAATTTGGAAACCCTAAGTTGGAACAATGTGCTTATTTCTAACACAATCATAACCCGACCTCTGCAAGAGATTTATCCGAGTTTTGATTTCACATGTTAGAGGATGATGTTAACTCACAAGCATGGTTATGAATCTAAGTATTGGATACATTATCGATCATTCGCAAGCTTATCCGAATCTGTTCAGATCGGGTCAATACCGGTCCATATATGGACTGTATTGTTCATTTTTTGGGATCAATAACTGGATCGGTATTTCCAACATTAAAATATTAGAAAATAGAAAATAATCATAAAAATAAAAATATTATAAAAAGTTAATGATGAACAATAATTAAAATTATATTTATTTATTGCAATATTGTAAGAATAACATTAAAAATACAATAAAGTCACTACAGCTTGGTTTTTGGAGTTGGAAAATGCATTTTTCGGTCACTTGCAAAACCGGATTGGTCTAATCCTGACCGATACTAGCCCATATGGACTGTATCGTGCACTTTTTGGGATCAGTCCTTGGATCAGTGATGTCTAATAATAAAATATTAGAAAATAGAAGAAAAAAACTCATAAAAATAAAAATATTATAAAAACATAATGGTGAACCGAAATTAAAATTATATTTATAAATTACAATATTATAAGAATAACATTAAAAATAGGAAAAATTTTACATAGACCCCAAAAAGTATTACTAACATCATCTATCACCCACAGGTTTGAAAAATCATCAACTACCACCATAATCTTTGCACCGTTAATCAAAGAGATCCACCCGTTAACAAAGTCCCGTTAAATGCTGATGTCAGCTGAAATGGAACTTTTCATAGACAATCATTGCCTTTAGATTAAAGATAAAAGATCATTTTATCCTCAATTAAAATTTTATCCTACCCCCAAATCGAGTAAAGAGTCCAGAAAATCGTTGAGAAGATTATCCCTCATAGATAAAAGGACGTCCCAATGCACGAGGCTCTCGGTATTGTAGGGTTTGGGGAGGGGTAAAATATACGCAGCCTTACCCCCACAATATGGAGAAGCTGTTTTCATGTTTCAAACCGGTGATCACCATATTGCAATATGACAACCTTACCATCACATCAAGACTCGCCTTCTTCAGATTATAGGGAAAATTATAGATAGGGAAAATTACAACATATTATCCCTCATAGATCGTATGTGCTAATCATAGATAGAGAAAATTACACATACTACCCATGTGGTTTGGAATAATATCACCTACCACCCAGTAATTTATGACAATTACACCCACTCCCATTTAACTGACGATAGAAACCTAAAAAATTGAAAGAAAGCTATCCCGTTATGGTTATATCCTTCAAGATCAGTTTTACCAGTAACCTTTGTGGTTATGTCCTTCAAGTTCTGCATTTAGTTAGTTCTCCTTCAAGATCAGTCCGAGCTCCATTTGGTTCCAAGCTACTTCCATCCCTTCGATTATATTTCAGGGGCATTACTGCGATCGGATCTGAGATGAAGGTGGTTAGGGGAGAGAGAGCAACTCAATTTTCCATTGAACTCTAATCTTCCATCGTTGAGTACATGTCAATATAATATGACATAATATGTTTCACAAAACGTAACCAATCAAAGCTTATGAGATAATATGCTCACTAGAGGTAATCAATGAATCTGATCTTATTATTCTCAATATTCTCAATATAAAGAAGAGGAAATGAGAGCAGTTTTTCAAAAGGAGACCGTCGGTACAAGACGACCGACGAGAAGAGAGAAAGGGAGACTGTTGGAAGTGTTCACTCAAGGATACGCCTATTCTTACTACTGTTGTGTTGTATAGTAATTAGTATAAGTTACTACATAAGCAATGAAATTTAATGATCTAAATGAAGTAAGGGGTATGGTATATAGATTGTCATACTAGTTGTAATTTCTACCTGATATGTAAAATTCCCCTCAAGATATCCAGCAAAAATATGAGCATCAATCTGCAAAAGGGTTGTCCATACAAGTTTAATATTTTATTGCCAAAGTAAGGCACAACATGCCATCCAACCAAAAAGCAAACCTGTTCACCTATTGTCCTGTTCAGAAACTCCAACTCTAATGTAAGGATTGTCACTTCAAAATTGTCAGTCGAGACAAATCTAACTAGAACATTACCACAAAACAAGAGATATGTTTTATTATTTTGATTAAAAATGTGATATTGGTCAATGTGTTTTACTATGTGTATGGGACAATGGGAATATGTTTTGTTTTAAAACTTAATCAAAGTTATTTTAACAATTGGTATTAAAGCCAACCTACCCATCTCATGATTTTTCTGGTTATAACAAATTGAAGCTTACTACTATTTGTCTAAGAATGAGTTCGGTTGGACAACCTCAACGGTAATTCGATAAACACTAACATCTCAAAAAGGTCATAAGTTCAACTCTCCTTGAGATCTAATTACTTCAAAAAAAAAAAAAAATCTGGTTGGGCATTTGGGCCTATGTTGTTTTGTTTAAAGGATAAAGGAGCGAGTCAGGGACTTCGTAGAGCTTTGACAGTATAGACGGAGTCTCTGGGATCTGTCTTGTGATTAGTTTCACTCGTGGGCCTCTAAATTGTCGCTAGAGTTGTGTGCCAGCGATGACCTTTCGGTATGTATTATTAGAATGTATTCTAAGTTAACAACACATTCTGAGATGACAAAAAAAGTGTTTGGAGTGTTTTAAAATGCGGTCCATACTGGAACACATTCTTTTGCCCATTATGTATTTTGAGTCTATAATGGAAATGTTTGTTCTTTAACCCATTATTATTCTATGTTAGGAATGCATTCTCAATTCATAGGAATACATTCTAAGAATGCATACCAAACATGTGTGTATGAGAGAGAGAGAGAGAGAGAGAGAGAGAGAGAGAGAGAGCAAGAGGAAAGGAGGAAAAAGATCCTTTCCTATTGTCCAGTTTCTTCAATTGTGATCCAGTAGCTGAAGTGCACCCTATGCGCCACACGATGGATCGGTATGCTCACCGACTGAAATCCAGCTGATGTATCATGAATGGAGCCCCTATGGCAAAAAGAAGGAAATTAAGGAAGAAAGAGTGTGAGAGAGGGAACTAGCAGGAAGGACGCTGCAGCATCCGACATCATCTTTGGAGTCATGCGTTGTCATTGCCATTGCTCTCCATCACCGGCATTCCGGACACAAAGAGAGATGGAAAGAAAAGAGGGAGGATCAGAGAGGAGGAGGAGGAGTATTATAGAAAATGACATTTTTACCCTTATCATTGAACTTTATTGATATGTAAATAAGGGGCAAATATTGCCTAGTTATGTTAGGAAAATACACATAATCGTGACTTGGATATTTTGGCAATCTTTAAATAAAAAGAAGGATCAAACCTCAAAGTTAGGGGTGCAAGTTTTACCCCTATAATCTAAACCCAACCCTAACAGGGGCGGGTTAGGATCAAGTTTTTCAACCCTGTCAGGATCGGGCCGGACCAGGGTTGAGGCTTCGGCCTGAGCCCGGCCAGCCCAACCCGACCCTGTACAAAGAAACACCTCCCTCTCACCAACAGAGAAAACTAAGAAAAGATACAGAACGGTAGAAAAGGGAGATGAGGTTTTGGAAGTTGTACTCAACTCATCAACGCAAACTCTCCCTCTCCCTCTCCCTCTCCCGGTGCACCTCTCATCCTCCTTCTTACGATTGAAGTTTCGGAGTTCTTTGATCTTCGTTTCCGGACCCTGTTGCAGCCCTACTCAAAGTTGGAACTGTGGAAGCTTATCTACCGATTGAAGTTTCGGAGTTCTTTGATCTTCGTTTTCATTATTATTTAGAGCCTCAATAATAATTTTTTTTTATCGGGAGAAGGGTTTCAAGATGCCGCAGGTGAAGATCATTGCTAAGAATTTCATGGACATGGTTGCCGCTTTACCTGCGTTGAAGCTCGACATGCTCTACGATAACGGTTTCATTTGTGAAGCTGTTCTCAGGTTCATTGTGTTTCAATCATCAAGGATCTTTCAAAATTCACTTAATTATTATTCTTCTCTTTTGTTGACTGGGAGTGATTGAGATGAAGCTAGCACATAGTTTATGTTTTAATAGTTCATCAATTTCGTTGCGCTTGAAGAGTATAGAATTGGAGGAAATTGATTGTAAAAGCAAAAAAATTGAGTGGTTGAGAGTGTGAAGGGAGCTTTACGGCAAATACTTTAATGGGAATGAGAATTTATAGGAAATGAAATGCATGGAACTAACAAATTATTTGTTGCTTCTGTATTCAGGTCTTTGCCACCTCTTGCCAAGAAGTATGTTTTGCAAATGTTATACATCGATAACTCAATACCTGCGAAGTCAATGGAGGAATGGGTGCTTGCTGAGGGGCTCTCTAAGCATAAAAATGCGATAGATCGGCTAACCCAATTAAGAGTATTTCTTGAGACTGTGGACAGGTTTTTATTACTTTTCCCTGCCATATTTTTTATTTTCCGTTCCATTTTTGTTTCCAGAGTTTTTTTCCCAATTACTTAACTTCAGGGGCGACAATATGTGAACCCCAGCCAAATGCGTTGTTTGGATCACCTTCAATGGTATGACAGCCCTAGGAAGGGGCTTCCTTAAGCTGTTGAAGAAATGCTAGAACATTAGATTCATTTAACTGTAAACACTCTAGGATCTTCAAAAGTCAGCTTCTAAGTCTTTGGAAACACCATTAGTGACTGGGGGGCATAGAATATAGATTTCCAACTGAAAAACAATCAAAACTGAGCTTAACACTGTCTGTCGTGGGCAAAAACAAAATACAATTACATCAGAATCAGAAAATGATGCTGCTTTCTTCCAATCCGGGATCGAATTGTTGACAAGGCGCACCTTGAAAATCTTTAAAAGGAAGAACCAATGGTGGACTCACTTTAATCTTTCTTCCTTTCATTGTTTTCATTTTATGTTTTAAATTTTATGAGTACCTCAGTTTTGTTGTGGAGGTGGGGGAACACTTGAGTACTGCACCTGTAAACTCCTACAGTCCATATTTCCTCTGAAAAAAATTCCCCTAGATATCCAAGAGTTCATGTAATGCAACCATGAACCATGCTTACTGGAACTGATGTAGGACAGCCTAGGGTCTAGGTTTCCTACACTTGCAACTAGCTAGGTATTGGGTTACCTAATGTTTAGCTAGGTAGGACAGAGGGCAGCAGCATACATGTCTTACCATTAGATTGTTTAGAGCTGAATTTTTTCAACCAATGAGTAATATAATCCTAGCAGTGATTACTAATTCAACAATGATCAAATAGAATGACATAGGAGTCAGTAATATAGGGAGCATATGACAAGTTATTATGCAGGGAATTTCAGTATTTCTAAAATACTAGAGCTAGACCTTTGCACACAAATATATCATCATTCATATAGAATCAGAAACAATTCAATGCTAGAAAAAGAAATAAATTAGAATCAGAAACAATTCAACGCAAGAAAAAGAAATAAATTAACTAACCAGTTCAGATGTCTCAAAGAAATGAAATTGAAACCAGAATTTTGTGTGACAGTGTTGGTTGTCAACAAAAACTCAGAAACAGGTATTAGGAATGGGCGTCATTATAAATTGTACTGTCCAGTAAGGTTAATTGACAAAAACAGATAGAAAGATGAAGGAAGAGCATTCTTAAAGTCTAACAATGATAAGAACTACAACGGCAAAATGAAAACAGAAACATTACTGGTTATACAGTATAGGAAAGATAGGGACAGGAAAATACAAAAGCAGAATTTCTTAAGGAAAGAAATTACGGTGGGAAAATTGTAATACCTTCATTAAAGAGCACAGATAACAACGACATAAATCGTAGACTATAGGATTGATTTTTGTTGTGTTTCATACAAGGATCAAAATCTCGAGTCTCAATGTTGTCTCGACTTCTGGCCAGACTGAGATTTCTGAGATCTCGGTCAAATCTCGCAAGAACTTGCAGAAAAGCCGCAAAGGCTTGAAATGGGTGTTTCGAGCCTTAAATAACCATTTTAAGGCTTGATACTCCAGGGAAACACTATTTTAGCATATATAAACACATCTAAACAATAAAATTGTAAAACTTGGGAAAATCATAGATTCATAAATCATAATTCCATATATTGATACAAATACTCAAATAATCAAATACTCAAAGAGTCAAAGTCTCAAATACAATGATGCATAGATCGTCCAACAATGTTCAACATATAATATTTTGCACATCATTTAATAAATAATTTTCATGTTTATTTCAATTTTCTAATGGTGGAAAATATTTTTTTACCAGGAAATCAAAATTATAAAAATATATACAGCAAAATTTTTTTGAAACCGTGAGCTTGTAGATCGAGCTCACATATCTCACATATAAAAATATCAACATCATATATCAATTAATGATAGTGTTTAAGTAAAAAAGTAATTTTTGCACAAATTCTTAGCTTAAAAAGTGAAACTGACGATGAATGGATGATTTCCACTGTCATACCAATGTCCACTGACAATCTCGTGGAAAGATTTGTCAAAAACCCCAAGATAATGGAAGTTTTTGAAAAAATGGGAGAAGGAGAGCAATTTGCAGCAAAAATAGAAGAATAACAAGTCTCAATCGAAATTTCAACCGAGACTTGGTATTTATACTAAATTTGAACCAAAGTTGGGTTGAGACTGGTCGAAACGAGTCGAGATGAAACGAGACCCAGTCTCGTAACTAGACTCATCTCGACCATGTCGAGATTTTTGAAACTTGCAAGATCTCGTCGATTTTTTGAACCATGGTTTCAGATATGAGAAAAAGAAAAATAGAAGAAGAAAAGGGGTAGGGAAATCAGAAATAACATAGAGGTTGAAAGAAGAGAAGAGAAATTGAGAGAGAGAGAGAGAGAGATTGACATGCATTCGTCCATTGATATTGCATAATGATTACAGGAAAAAAATGGCACTTATAATGCCAAAGGGGAAACTTTGGAGGGGTTGGGGGAATTGCCTACAACTGCTGTAACTAAGAAATTCAAAAATAAAAACAGTAAAAAAAAAAAGGAACTCACTGAAATAAAAATAACAGGATTGACATAACTTAAATAACAGAATTTACTGAAATAACTGACATAACAGAAAATAAATAGAACTATAAAATCAAAAGCTGGCTACTACTGCTCCTTGATGAAAAACTGCTGGGATGTGCTCATCAGGAATACACCATTCTAAGTAGGTAATTTAATGCCAATATCAATAGGAAAGGCCCAACAAGTGCATTTGACTGGGTAATGCTTCTTCACTGCCCTAGCTGCTCATTGTTTATAAAGGGTTGTATCAATTTCCCTATTTGTTATTGTGACATTAATTTAGGTTAGAAGGCTTTATTTTGCATAGTCTTTTGAAGCATATAGCTAGTGTTCTGTCTCTTCGATAATTACAGAGATTTTGCTTAGAGAAAAGAAAGATGACTTACAATTTAAGGCACAAATATGCCTAAAAGTTATACAAAGGGATATGGAGCTGTATATAAGCTTTAGACTTGTTAACTCCCCAGAAGGGCCAGAGCAAAAAACCAATTTGTTTTAATTTCCAAACACAACATTACTCAAAATCCTTGCTGAAGGAGGCATAAGATAATAGAATCCCTTTTAACTTGGGTGCTCTTTAAATCAGTTAACTGAAGACCCTGATATTTATCTTGGGAAGTTAGTAGGAGTCTATGTGCATCTGCATCCTTAAGGGAAGATTGTTTCACTGTATAAGTGTTCTTTCTATAAACCTCTTGATTCTTGTTATGTGCCATATTTATATCATTATCATCTGCCCATGTAGAATCAGCCAGACCATGAAGTTTGTTCCATGATTGATGCATGAATATTCCATTATACTCCCCTAGAACTGTAAAATCCTGTGTCCTGATGTTGTTATAGATCTCCAATTTTCCATCTAATCAACTTCCAACTTATCTCAATCTTGAAGCATGAAAGGTTTCCTAACTTATCAGAGGGATGGGCTGAACCTAACACCTATCCTCCTAGTTTCCCGCTTTGTGATCAGATATGATGTCATAAAGGTCCTGATATTATAGCATTCTCAGCAGTTTTTGTCTTTCTTCTGTAACTCTTCTAAGTTCTCTTTATATTTGCAGGAAAAAAGAAACAAGTTACATATTAAATCCGAAGTTTCAGAGTAATCTTCGAAAGTATTTAATGTATGGGTATGTATTAACTTTCATACATCCACCTTTGCAGATTCTATCAAGATCTTGACAGTGGCATCTCAAGTGCAATGAAAGCTCTTGACTGACTATTGGAAAAGAATAAATATGTCGAAAGTATTTGATATGAGACATCTGGATGGAGCATGTGGACTTTGCCTGTTTATAGATATGACACATTGTGCATGTGCACACACATCCATGCACATGTGCACACACACCCATGCGCTTGTGCACACACACGCATGCACATGCCCTTGCACACACACCCATGCGCATGTGCATGGCCTTTTCTTTTTTTCACTGCTTTCCATTTCTCTTTTCTCTTCCCAGGGGAAAGATGGGGAGTGGATGCATAATATCATGGGTCAACCTTTTCCATATCTCTCATACTTATGCTTTTGTTATAATCCAAATAAATGTGATGGTTGGTGGTAGAACACAATTTCGTTCCATCTAAATTCTTCTTTGGATTTTCTGTTATGGCATTTGTGTCGTCACAGTTCAGTGTAGAGAGGCTTCTCTCCCCAGAACCTCTAATTCTATCATGTGGAAGGATGATGTATCAATTTCAAACCGTTGGATAGACAAGGGATGGTCTGGTTAGGACACATGTTAAATTTCAGACTCAAATTAACCATAGACACCCTTATGTATGCCCATGCACACCGTACTCTGATCGGCACTTTGCACTCTCCAATTTCCTGGATTTTTTGGAGCCCTGTTTTGTTACTTGGGAAACTCCGTTTGGGCTGAAACTTGACATGTGTGAGCAGGGGACCTAAGGGTATGCCTGTCCACAAAATTTGGGACCCATCCACAAATCAGCACGTGGTAGACGTAGATCTAGATCCCATGTCAAAGGGGTCATGTACACTATCTTTCTGTCTAATTCTACATCAGATGCTATTTTGCAATATGCATAACTTGAGTGGAATGTGGATGATACTTCATCCCGAACACTTTCCAAATGCATGTTCATGACTTTAGGTGGTTTTCATGTTTTTTGTCATTCATGACAATTGTGTCCTAAAATCTTAGCTTGTATGCATTTTACTTGGTATTGTGGTCACATGCTAAATATTTTAGCTCAAAATGTGTCTTTTAACTTAGAGAGGTAGTTTAGTTATGATCCTTGAATTTGAAATTTGCAGTGGAGTTTCACCTAGGGAACCCATGCCTTCAAGTGTCACTGTGAGGCTCCCAAGTTTGGAGGATCTAGAAGCCTATGCACTTGAGCAATGGGAGGTTGTCATTTCACCTATATTCTGTCTTAGCCTATTAACTTTGCACCTTTGTTTTCCGGCAATGTTTTCAAGTTTTCCTTCACCAACTTATGTATTATGAATCAGAGAACTGATTTCTGCTGCTTTACATTACGCAGTTTTGTTTAATTTCTGGTAACTTTTATATGACTTGGAACTTGTGGTAAACCAGAGCTTCTTGCTGCAACTTATTAGCCCATCCCAAGCTGATAAGCCAACAAACTTCAGCTCTTCTGTGATGAAAGTTTTCCAGCGAGGTCTTTTAAGTCAGAGGTTGCTACCCTCTAGCCTTTCCCTTTTTTATTTTTATTTTTTAATTAACCTCAAAAGGAAGTATCTGAACAATGACTTTTTATTATGTCTCTTCTTAGCAGAGACAAAGAAGCTCCTAGGTTGACTGAGAAAGGCTTCCAGTTCTTGGTATGTATCAGAATGACCTTAAGCTGCTAATACCTTTTATAATTTTACGTATTGATAGCCATCTTATTCATTTTGCAAATGGCAGCTGATGGATACAAATGCACAGCTTTGGTACATAATCAGGGAATACATCTCCAATTCTGAGGTATGTACTTCTAAAATTTTACATTTGTTATTTTTTTTTTTTTTTTTTTTTTTTTTTTTTTTTTTTTTTTTTTTTTTTTTTATTTTTTTTTTTTTTTTTTTTTTTATTTTTTTTTTTTTTTTTTTTTTTTTTTTTTTTTTTTTTTTTTTTTTTTTTTTTTTTTTTTTTTTTTTTTTTTTTTTTTTTTTTTTTTTTTTTTTTTTTTTTTTTTTTTTTTTTTTTTTTTTTTTTTTTTTTTTTTTTTTTTTTTTTTTTTTTTTTTTTTTTTTTTTTTTTTTTTTTTTTTTTTTTTTTTTTTTTTTTTTTTTTTTTTTTTTTTTTTTTTTTTTTTTTTTTTTTTTTTTTTTTTTTTTTTTTTTTTTTTTTTTTTTTTTTTTTTTTTTTTTTTTTTTTTTTTTTTTTTTTTTTTTTTTTTTTTTTTTTATTTTTTTTTTTTTTTTTTTTTTTTTTTTTTTTTTTTTTTTTTTTTTTTTTTTTTTTTTTTTTTTATTTTTTTTTTTTTTTTTTTTTATTTTTTTTTTTTTTTTTTTTTTTTTTATTTTTTTTTTTTTTATTTTTTTTTATAATATTTTTTTTTTTTTTTTTTTTTTTTTTTTTTTTTTTTTTTTTTTTTTTTTTTTTTTTTTTTTTTTTTTTTTTTTTTTTTTTTTTTTTTTTTTTTTTTTTTTTTTTTTTTTTTTTTTTTTTTATTTTTTTAATTTTTTTTTTTTTTTTTTTTTTTTTTTTTTTTTTTTTTTTTTTTTTTTTTTTTTTTTTTTTTTTTTTTTTTTTTTTTTTTTTTTTTTTTTTTTTTTTTTTTTTTTTTTTTTTTTTAATTTTTTATTTTTTTTTTTTTTTTTTTTTTTTAATTTTTTTTATTTTTTTTTTTTTTTTTTTTTTTTTTTTTTTTTTTTTTTTTTTTTTTTTTTTTTTTTTTTTTTTTTTTTTTTTTTTTTTTTTTTTTTTTAAATTTTTTTTTTTTTTTTTTATTTTTTTTTTTTTTTTTTTTTTTTTTTTTTTTTTTTTTTTATATTTTTTTTTTTTTTTTTTTTTTTTTTTTTTTTTTTTTTTTTTTTTTTTTTTTTTTTTTTTTTTTTTTTTTTTTTTTTTTTTTTTTTTTTTTTTTTTTTTTTTTTTTTTTTATATTTTTTTTTTATTTTTTATTTTTTTATTTTTTTTTTTTTTTTTTTTTTTTTTTTTTTTTTTTTTTTTTTTTTTTTTTTTTTTTTTTTTTTTTTTTGTTTTTTTTTTTTTTCCTTTTTTGTTTGTTTCACTAAAAACATTATTTTTTGGTACAATTTGATCCATTTTTTGCATGTCTTGAAAGTTTAATTTTACATCTCTTGCAAAAAAAGGGTAATTAGGGGTATCCACGTTCGGGATCCCCGATTAAGATACTCCATTTTGGGTTCCATTAGGGGAATAGTAAGTCAAATCAGAATTAGTGATCACGTGACCTCTAAATATTTAAAAAGTGACTACTTCCCCCTGACCTCTTCTCTAGGACACTAACATTCTCCTCTTCACTCACTCAACACCCATCCTGTGAGAAAGCTCTCAACCACTGTAATCTTATTCTTCAGCACGCCACCGGCAACTAAACTATTTGCATTTTCCAGAAAAGTTTTCCCGGCAACCTTTGTGGGTAATGCAGGGAGAAAGGAATATTGATTATAAAAATACAAAAAATGGAGGATAAAAAAAAGGGGAATGTCACTTCTCTGCAGTTTCCTAATCGACCCAGATCTTGAAATCCCCATTTTTTGACTTGTCACTGAAGGTTTCATTCCCATCATACTCGTACTCATCACAACCACCATTCCATAAGACTCCTTGTGTTGGGATGGGCCGTAAGGTAGAAAACACCAATGTGGAATTTACAACTGCAGAGGATCTATAGTTCCTACCCTCTGACTGCTACTCCATCAAACTGTACACTGATCGTTTTCAGGTAGAAAGAGGCTCGCAAGGTCCACTCTTCCCAAATACCAAATTAGGTTAACCCACCAGAAATCTTGTCACACATTCTCTGCTTCCTAACATCCAACTGTACTTTCTAGTTCTCAATAAGCCATGTTGCAGATTGAGTACAAGGAAAAACAATTAGTTCCATTTTCAAAATTAAGGACTTGTAAAGAGAAATTTGTTGGAAGTTGATGGGAGGATGATTATGGAAGGGTTCCCCCTTTGGTGGTGGGGGTTAGTGATGTTTATTGGTGGATATGCAGCATCATTGGGCATTGACCCATTCAAATTGCAGAATTATGAGCAGTAAGACAAGGCCTGCATTTATGAGAGAATTGAAAAATGTCAGCGAGAATCATAGTTGTCAAGCCGGGGGCGCCCAGTCAGGCCTCCATCGCCTTGGTTCGCCTTAGCGCCTTGACAACTATGGCGAGAATGCAGAAATCATTTTGATCTGGTGTTTTAAAGGAGTGGGAACTATCTCTCTCTTTCTCTCTCTCTCTCTCTCTATATATATATATATATATATATATAGAGAGAGAGAGAGAGAGAGAGAGAGAGAGAGAGAGGTCTAAGCAGATTCAGATTGTACCTGGTGCTTCACTCGGAGCTCTCCATGACAAGAGGGAGACTTTTGGGGGGGGTGAGAAATCCCCTTATAAGGCAAGGGTATTTTTGTTAGACTACATCACACATTAAGAATTATTGAAACCATTTGTGTTTTGGGACCCCAAAGTGGGGTATCTGCAACATGGGGGACTCTTGACTATAGATACGCCTAATGTGGAGTACCCAGGAAGTATTTTACCCTGCAAAGATTTTGTGTTCATATCTGAAGTTTAATGATACTTTGATATTTCTCATTTCACTAATGAAACTAAATGTGATATATTTCATAGTTTTGCTTTCTTTTTTCACCCTTGATTTTTCAGATAAGAACTTGAGCTACAGTATGTATTGATATTTCCAGAATGACAGTTTTGCCTTTACATTGTCCAGTTTAGATAGGCTTCTCTACATGGCTAATTTTGCCATGTGGCAGGATAGTGTGGCAATTTTGCACCATTGAATAAACAAAGGACGATCTAGATTAGCTGGATTTTAGACTCAAGTTCAACCATAAACCCTTGGGTGTATTCGCGTGCATCCCCATGTTTGTCTATGCATGTCTAGACTCTAGCATACTCCAATCAGTATTGTGTGCTTTTCCACTCCTGGGGTTTTTTTGAAGCCCTATTTTTCCACTTGGCAAACTTCTTTTTGACTGAAAACTGGCACTTGAGCACAAGACCTAGGGGTCTACATGTCCACAAAATCTTGGCCCCATCCAATCTGCTATGTGGCATATCTATTATCTAGGTCCTGTTTTAAAGAGGCCATTTATGTGGCAGTGAAGGAAATTTTAGCCCTTTCAGAATATTTCTGCATCAGTAAAATTTCTGTTCGATCCCTTGCTAAAGGACTCAAGGGAATATCTTTGAGGGTGGAAATAGCAAAGACTAGGAACTTATCTCATGGCGGTTGGGTTTGTCTTCTAGATAATACTTAGTAGAGAATATGCCTAGTGGCGTTGGATGTGCATAATGTTTTTTACAGTTTGGTTTTTTCTCTCTGTGGTGCAGGATAGAGGTGTGGATTCCGCAGATTTGATTTCGTTTCTGTTGGAGCTTAGCTTCCATGTCGCAGGCGAGGTAATGGATAGGATGCTGCAAGATCATCTTGAACTGAAGTAATTGCTTGTTTTAACTAACTTCGTTGCACAATTGTGGTCTTTCTATCAATTTTCTTGTCTCCTCACATAGTGCCATGGTTCGAAAGTTCGGTTTCGCTATCCATTTCACTGGCTGATGAAACCGAAATATGTTAGTGAAATGGGCTAAACCTGGGCGAAATATGGTATGTTTTGACAGCATTTTTTGACCAGCCATTTTGGTGGCCGAATGACCATATTAGGACCAAAACTTTATGGAAACTTTAATTAAGCCTCTATAAGCATATGTGAACCGTTAGATTGTAAGAAAATTCACACAAAATGGTAGTTCGGTTTTGAACCCTAAGTTGGCAATGTATGTTGAACCCTGCTATATACCTTGTGTAATATTAGCTTATTCTACACATGGTTTAGTACTAGAAGACACAAAATGCATTAAAAACAAGTAAATTATGCACTAGAAATGTGTAGAAATAATAATGAGAGTAACTGGCTTGCTTAGAATGACAGAGGCCCCACTTTATTTAGAGAGTGATATGGATTACATGAAAGGAAAATAGGTAAGGAATGAGTCGGCACCCTTATTCCTACATTCAACGAACCTAGACATAAACTCATATTACAACACTCCCCCCCTCAAGTTGGTGCTTAAATATCAAACATGTCCAACTTGCGAATAATAGGAAGAAAATTCTTAGGACCAAGTCCTTTAGTAAAAACTTTGCTAACTAAGCATCTGAAGAAACAAAGGGAAAATAGATGACCCCTTGTTCAGGTTTCTCCTTGATGAAGTGACGATCGATCTCTACATGCTTAGGATGATCATGTTGAACAAGATTATGTGCAATGCTGATTATCGATTCACTGTTACAGTACTGACGCGTAGGCAATTTAATTGGAACACAAAAATCTTGAAGAAGACCCCTAAGCCAAAGGAGTTCACAAACGCCTTAGGCTATAGCCCGAAACTCAACTTAAGCACTGGATTGAGCAATGACAACTTGTTTCTTACTCTGCCAAGTAACAAGGTTGCCTCTAACAAATGTGCAATAGCCTGGGGTAGACTTCCTGTCGTCATACAAGTACTCCAATTTGCATCAGTGAAGGCCTCAATACGGAGGTGATTGTGAGGAGAAAAAAGAACTTTTTCCCCAGGAGCAGACTTCAAATATCTCAAAATCCGATATGTAGCCTCTAATGAGAGGAGTGAGGATTATGCATATACTGACTGACTATACTTACAACAAAGGCAATGTCAGGCCGGGTGTGTGACAATTATATCAGTCATCCAACTAACCGTTGATAATTGCCTTTATCAACTAAGTTCCCATCCTTGCTTGAGGTAAGAGGTAGGCTCTAGAGGAGTATTTGCTGGTTTACAACTTAGAATTTCTGTCTCATATAAGCATGGAATAAAATCTCGGCGAGATCTCGCGCTGAAATCTCGGCGAGATCTCGCGCTGAGATCTCGCCGATTTCGCCAATTTCGCAACTAACCGAGACGAAAATAGGGTTGATAACCCTTTTCGTCTCGGCATTTACGTGTTCTCGCCGAGATCTCGCTGCGGTTATTCTCGGTTAATCTCGCTAATTCTCGCGAGATCTCGGCGAGAACATGCTTTTTGCTTCTTTTTTTTTCTCTCTTATAAAAGAGAGAAGGGCTGTTCTCAGTGGAGACTGCTCCTTCCTCTTTTTTCTTAGTTTTTTCATGGTTTTTTCATTTCTTCCTCCATTCTTTCTTTGTTTGGACTTTTAACTTGCAACGGGTGGTGCTTCAGACTGCGGGGATTGCTGTAATTTTAGAGTGGTCAACCAACTTCTATTCCATTCCATCAGTACTTCCACAAAAGTCTATGCACCAGAGTACTACTTCAAGGTTTTTCTATTCTTCCCAAAGATAGGTATCCTTCGGACAGCTACTGATGTTATATTTATGAATCATGTGCAAGACTACCAGAACTACTTTGCATCAAGAATGTCATGGGAAGATTATGTTGCTCAATTGGAAGACAATTTGCTCGACAATTTTCCCAAATATATGATGATAGTAGGATGGATCATCCACAACACTCTACGTATTACTAGACATTGTATCTGGATGAAGATTGTGGAATTGTGGACTATGGGCACAGGGGGACTATGGGATCATTCAATATTGAATATTTGAACTATGATGTAATGATTTATAATGAAGTGTTATTTTGTTTCTCTTTCCCCTAATGCATTATGTTATTGTCTCATTTGCCATATCTGATTGAATATAATAGCTAATATTAACCTAAATTTATAACAGACTTCAGCGTTGACTGTCAAAACATGGGTGTAAACCCAAACAACCACAAAGAGTCATTATTTTTACAATTTTATACTCTAATGTGTTTATGTATGTAAAAATGAGGTTCCCCTGAAGTTGGAGACCTAAAAAATGCATTTTGGCCACAAGGCTGTCTCGGACAAAATATACTGTCTCGGCGAGATCTCGCCGGTTTCGGAGGAGGCCGAGACTCCTCCGAAACCCGAGATTTTAAACCTTGCATATAAGAGATCAAGAGTATGCTTCCGTTGAGAAAGGTAGATTCCTTGAGCTTAATGAGCAACTTTGATGCCAAGCAAATATCTCAATTTACCCAGGTATTTGATCCCAATATTTGTCCCTAAGTAAGTTTTCAATTGAATATTTCGGCAACATCACTTCCAGTGATAACAATGTCATCGACATAGACAATTAAAATAATATTGTGTCCACTAGTTTTCTTGATAAACATAGTATGGTCAACATTACTTTCTTTATAACCAATCCATATCATGGTTCGGTAAAAAGACCAAACCTCGCTTGTGGAGATTGTTTCAGGCCATACCATAGTTGTCAAGGCGTTGCCTAGGCGTCGCCTAGGCGCCCAGACTGCCTTGGGTCGCCTTGGAAAATTGGGCGCCTTGGTCGCCTAGGCGCCCAGTCAGCCCTCCGTCGCCTTGGTTCGCCTTAGCGCCTTGATAACTATGGACCATACAAAGCTCCTTTCAACCTACAAACCTTGCCATGAGTCTTTGGAGAAGCAAATACAGGAAGAATGTCTATATATACCTCATCTTCAGGCTTCCCATGGAGAAAATCATTTTTTGTATCCAGTTGTTGAAGATCCCATCCTTGGTTAATTGCACATGAAATAATAACTGTGATAGTATTTAAAAGTTTCCTGATAGTTGATACCACAACAACCAGCTTTGCTTTATATCTGCCCACAAAACCATCAACCTTTTGTTTGAAAACAAAGACCACTTTACAACTTACAGGTTTCTTTCTTGGAGGAAGAGAAACCAAATCTCACTTGTCATTCTTACCAAGAGCATTCATCTCTTCATTCATTGCCGTGGATTTGCCAGTGCATCCTACCAGGAGACAGATGATAATGAAGAAACAAAAGCATGGAAGGAGGGAGATAGGGAGTCATATGCAATAACATTAGAAATGAGATGCTATGTATGGGATCTGATGCTCTTATGTATAACATTAGGTAAGTCAAGACTAGGATTACTAGGAGGAAGAGGCTCACCAGAAGGAGGAAGACCTGGATTTGGTAGGGAAGATGGTTGGCTAGGTGTAGTGGTGGTGGTATTTGGCACATTCTTACTGCGAACAAAAACTTTAAGAGGTGGTGGCTCTTATGTCTCCCCCTGAACGAATATCGTTTCTTGTTCCATGCTGGTGATGCCATCCTTAATAACAACATGATCAGGATTAGTAGCATCCTCAACAGGTTTCTCCATTGGAACGATGACCAGCACATCTTTTTAAGTACAAAGATTGTCGTATTAAACACTTACGTATTAATACCTTATGCGTTTTTTTAACCAGATTTTCAATCCCGTTTTGAATTCTAATTGTGTTTAATACCCGTACATATCCGTACCCAAATTTTGGCAAAATTTTGAATCATGTGTTGCTAATGCTTTTGGTTCTTCAAAATCCGAGACATTGGTTTTGATTTCAATACAATGTAAAAAAATTGCTGGGCTTTATTCCCAACTAATATATAATTTTGTTCGATCCAAAAAATGTGAAGGGAGAAAGGTGCTAGCTCAAGTGACGAGATAGAAAAGACTTTGTATATCCACATTCCCATCTGCAATTGAAGTGTATTGCCTGAATTTTGAGCATCCCATGACTTGAGAGTTTGATTGTCATTTTTTTTGTGGGGGGGGGGAGACAGGGTTGGGATGGTGGTTGATGCTGCAGCTGTATGCATGCTAATTTTATATTATGATGAAAATGTTGCTTCTTTAGTACCCTTTGTGTATACAATTTTTTTCTGGAAAAACAGTTTCTTTATGTCTCAAGCTCTCACATTTTGCATCTTACTTCCCTCTTGTTATGTTGTAGGCCTATAATTTAAATACCTTGACTGAAGTACAAAGGAACACTTTTAAGGATCTTGCAGACTTGGGACTAGTCAAACTTCAGCAGGTAAGTACAAAATCAATATTAATGTTAATAAACATGTGAAATTTTTAGTCACTGAAACCTGATAATCAAAGAAATTATTTCTACAATAGTTACTGAAAGCATGAGATATTTTTGTTTGTACTTTCTACAGGGACGGAAAGAAAGTTGGTTCATTCCTACTAAATTAGCGACAAATCTTTCTGTTAGCTTGTCAGATTCATCATCACGGAAACAGGTTCCTTTTCTATCTGTCTTTTCTGTTTTGAAATTGGTGTAGATAGATCATTGGTCTCCCACATTTTGAAGCTATAACCTTTATGTAAACAAACCAAACGTGGATTTACGACTCCAAGACTTTAATAATAACCCTGGTACAATTCAATTTTATGTTTCCACCCAAAAGTTAGTGTAAAATAATCCATAACAATTGTGGTGGGACTCATGTGAATCTAGCACTTGGCTTCTGTTGGGGCTAGGGGGAAGATTTTAATGGAGGGCTACTTTATTGGCAGTTTTTTGGTGTATTTGAGATGAGAGGAATGCCAGTTTGTTTTGGGACGAGTTTTCTTTAGAAATTGTGTCATTGGAAAGGTTAAGATGATGTAGATCAAGAGAGGTTCCAACACAAGTATTCTCGCCGGAACACTCCCAAATCCTAGTTTAATGGGTTAAATAAGTAGCCTAATGGGTTATATTGGTCATGGACTGGGAATTTCTATGTTTTCTAGTGTAATGGGCTTTTTTTGAAAGCTCATATATGAGGGATAAGTGGCCCATGCGAATTTAACTAGTTAGTTGTGTTTAGTCCTCTAAAGTTGAAAGTCTTGGGGATGTCGAAAGGTTAGTTTCATTTTTAGTGTAAACATCTTGAAATCAGTCCCAATGTAAGTCCTTGGAAATGTACAGGCCATTAAATCTAGGGGGAAGTCCCAATGAGGGTCTATAACCCTCTCAGCTTATCTATGAAAAGTGCTGCCTGTAAGCATTTGGATCAAAATTTTAAATGAAATTGGTTTATACTATTCCTCTGTGACAGACAGAGATGCAGTGAGATGATGTTCCTGGTTTGAAGCTGGGGTGCTTAGTGAGATACTAGC
Organism: Protea cynaroides; assembly: GCA_028583415.1. NCBI lineage: Eukaryota > Viridiplantae > Streptophyta > Magnoliopsida > Proteales > Proteaceae > Protea > Protea cynaroides. The sequence continues at coordinate 32,996,313 of CM053267.1, forward strand.
CTAGGCTTGGGTGAGACTCTTCAAGTCAATCTTCTTCTAAATTTCTATCTGCTTCTGCTAGTATCGTTCCTGTGAAATTATATTGCTGTTGGGAAATATCTAGCCATTAGATTAGACTAGGATTTGGGGTGAATAATCAGCACCCTAGAGGGTAAACTGGATTGGAGTTTGGCCCTATTCAGACTGGTGGTTTCGAGTGCTGAAGTTTCTCTCAAATCTGGTCAATTTCGGGTGCTGCGATCCTGTTATCTTGGACTGGTTCTGAAACTTGTTAGAAGGCTAGACTAGACTCCATGATAAAATTTACGATGATTCGTACGTGGATTGCATTTTTAGAGGAGTCCCCCACCTCTTTCCTTTTTATGGATTGGGAAAATGTGGTTGCTTCTAAATTCTTAAAACAAGAAGACGTGCTGTTCGGGATCTTCCACCAGTTGGGTTTGTAAAACTGAACTTTATGGCTTTTAATTGGGCAAGCCGGGTCCTGGAGTTTTGGGAGGGTGATGGTTAGATCTTCCTCGGGGGGGTAGCACTGAAGGATATTCTGGGCCTATTTGAGAAGAACTTCCATCAGAGCTGAAATGTTTTCTGTTATGTGGCCATGTGGGGCCTGGAGTTAGCAATAAGGAAGGGTTCAGTGACATCATAGTTGAAGATGATTGAGCAGCCATCATAGGTTGGGAAAATGTTCAGTAGAAGGTCATGGAGATTCAGCCATATTATTAGACACATTGATTATTGATTTCGGATAATTAAGCTGCCATCATAGGTTGGCAAAATCTTCAGTAGAAGGCCATGGAGATTCAGTCATATTATTAGACACATTGATTATTGATTTCTCGTCTGCTTATATTTCGCTCATTCTTTTGGAAGCCAAGATATGCTAATTCTATGGCAGATGTGCTGGCCAAGGATGGTGCTGGTAGGTCAGATTGAAGCTCAGGGAATTCTCTTCCATTACAGGGACAGTGCTGCCTATTTGGGTGCTTATTAGGGTGTTGCTTGGTAATTTGTATTTGGCTTTTCTGGTTTATTGTCTTTGATTGAATATTATGGTCTATCACAGTATGTTATTTTGTATTTTCCCCACTTTTCTTCAACAAAAATTTCAACTGTTGCTTATCGGGGGAAAAAAAGAAGAAGAAGAAGAATTGTCCAAAACATTATTTGAACTGAAGCTTCTATTTGATACCATACAGAGAAGTTAAAGCTTAAAAATTTGAAACTATCCCTGGTATCTACAATGTATAGATTTTTAATTCTCATAAGAAAAGGGTATGCTCTAATCTGCCCCCTCACCCTAAAAACCTTTTCTTAAACTTTTTCCGTCCATTGGGCCCCTTGAAGTCCCCCAATTTACGAATCAACCCAATATACAGGGTTGAGACCCTTATCTTTACCACTCAAACTCTCTCTGTTTCATCTGCTGCTGATTCCCATCATTTATACGACCGTTTTCCATTTTACATTGCACCTTCCACATTCTAGAAGGGCGTCCCAGTGCACGAGGCTCCCGCTAGTGCAGGGTCTGGGAAGGGCAGAATGTACGCAGCCTTACCCCCACAATGTGGAGAGGCTGCTTCTAGGATTTGAACCCGTGACCACCAGGTTGCATTATGACAACCTTACCGTCACACCAATGCTCGCCCTCCTTCCACATTCTAGAAGCTTCTTTCAAAATTTCAGAAGATCTCCTGCCTGTTGTTCTAGTCCACTTCTATGAAATAAAATGGAATGCCATCTGGAAGGTTCTTTAATTATCTCAGTCCATAAGGGACCATCTCTCACCTTAAATTTTTGTTGTTGTCCCAATTAGCTGATATAGACTTCTGATTTCCCAATGAGATTATGTTCACCTTGGTGATGGCCTACGTAAGCTTACTCATATCAGATATTTATATAGTATCCTTTGCCCATTTTGTTGGCTGTACTGTATGTTTCTAGTTTAAAGATACAGCCTCTTGACTTTCCTATTCTCCTCTACTTCTATTTATCGACAGTGTTAGAAATTTAATCTTTTGGCAATTTAATAGTGACTTCTTTCTGTATTTTTCTCAACAGGGATTCGTAGTCGTGGAAACAAACTTTAGGACGTATGCGTATTCATCTTCTAAGTTACATTGTGAGATTTTGCGTCTTTTCTCAAGGTATGCCATTGCAAACATCATAGCTTTGAAGAAAGTCCTTTGGTTATTGACATTATCCTCTACTTGCAAAAGTTTGCTGTTTTTGTAGTGACTGTAGTCTGATATTTTCTGACACTGGAGCTGAATGCAAAATTAGTTGATATTATTTATTACTGTTAAGGCCCATTCCCTTACGATAACAGCCCTTATATCTTAACAACTACTTTGCCTTTTAAGTTGATCAACTCATAATGTGTTTAAAATTATATTCCCTGAAGATACATGTTAAGTTCACTCTCATCTTGATACTTTTTGTGAGTTTCCTTGAAACTTCGGATAGGTTTTGTCCACTGGATTGAAGACTGTTTGAATCTGCCACTGAAAATCTATCTGCATCCCCTGTTATGTAATGAAATACCTACTACCAGCTGATGTTTGAACTTGGAAAGTTGTGATATCAGAAGTGGCCGTTGGATAGAGTACAACACAAATAATGTTATAATTGTAGAGGATCTGAACTTCTTGTTTCACTTTTGAAGTTTAAGAAATGTGGCTGCAGCACCGAGCAGAAGAGTTCATGGTTCTTGGGCAGTGGTCGACTCTATGCATCAAATATCTAATCCTGATCTGTATCGATATATTGTTGCTTAAAGGTAACTGGAATTTCTTTTTCCGCCCCCCGGGGGGGGGTTGGTTGAGTTTAGGGCCAACCAAGCAGGAGTAGAACACTTAGCCTGTAATCAGAAACAACCAGACCTCAAACTGAGTTGGTTCTGGCTGGTTGGGTGAGGTTTGAGGCTATAGATTCACAGGGAGAGGGGGGTAAAAACCCGAAGAGTTCCACCTAATTTCTCCACCATAATTGCCAAGCATGATGCTCCAGGGAAAAGGAGAAAGTGGTTTGGGTTTGGAGAGGGGTGTGGAAGGTATGCTGAGAAGAGAAGGCATTACAAATGGAGAAAGGAGATTGGGCTCTTAGAGTTAGTGTATGTTTTTTTTTGGAGAATTGTGAAATATGTATGGTAGACAATAAGATAAAAAAAATGCTTTAGATAGTTTTTTACTGAAAGGATATCAAGAAAGGAAAAGGCAGCCATTGAAGTTGAATGTAATTGCTGGTAATTTTTTTTACCTGATGTCATAAAAGATCACATGCTTGAACTTGGATTGCAATTTTACTGCTCAGGCCCAGCCAATGTCCTTACTCCTTAAAACCTGTGGTTGTTTGAGCCCAACCCAAGATATATACCTGCTCAAAGATGCAAGTTTCCATCCTTGGTGGGTAACAACTCCATGCCATATTCATCTATTAGTTTGCCTTATGATGTGTATGTCATACCTTCCCTAACTTTTCAAAAAAATTTGCATTTAATTTATTTATTGTAGTTCTTCCTTAAATTGTAATTTTTAAGTGCTGATTTTGTTCTGAAAAATTGTAGGGTTGAGTATCAACTACCAAATCTTATAGTTGGAGCAATAACAAAAGAAAGCTTGTACAGTGCATTTCAAAATGGCATTTCATCTGAGCAGGCAAGTGTTATAACTGCGTCTTTGGGTTTTTGGTTTCCTTTCAGAAATATTCTGGTTGGATACCACAATAACCTTTTGGATAATTTGGCTCTTAAACCTGTCTATATTTTTTATTGGCCTCCTTGGACTTCTACCTGTGTCTTGTCATAAATTCATTAAGTATGGAAATCTTTAGTTACGATTCATGTGCGAGGTGATGTTCCAGATTTTTATTTATTTTTTCATTTTTCATTGTTGTTACAAATTATGAATGGCATTTAATGAAAACTATATAACAATGAGGTTCTGATTTATGAACAAGCTTGTAATGCTGTTTTTCTCTTGAAAATGTATTGTTCCTCAGCCATGATCTGTCTGATGCATATCAGGCAGGTTATTAATGGTTCAATGGCCCAATCTAAAGTGATGTGGATGATCCTTTCTATCTGACAAATGGACTATCTTCTATGAACCATATTTGTGTAGGAAGAAGTTCTTTATATGACAGTAAGGATTTTGGGGTATGGTCTGTCCAGGCATTGGGATAACCTATTGCATGTTTGCTCCACGGACAACATATTTCCTGACCATACTTTTCAAGCTATGATGGTGTTTACAAAAATAATGAATGTAAACACCATCTATAGCCATATGCTTCTAGAAGCTTCTTCTTTTTTTATTTTTTTATTTTTAATTTTTTTTTTATCACGACTAACTCCTGAAATTTTCTACCAGCAGATAATTTCTTTTCTTCAGCAGAATGCACATCCTCGTGTTGCAGAGAGAACTCCGTCTGTACCAGAGAATGTTACAGATCAGGTCTCTTTCTCCCTAATATTTGAGAATTTTGTCTGCACTGATATGCTTATCACTTGTGGTAAGCTGAGTGAATCTGTACTTGTTGCAGCAGTGGTTGACTAACTGCATTTTGAGTTGGGCAACTAGTTCTTGGACATCTCTTGTTCCTTTAATTCAGAATTTGTTTGAACGTTGGACATATGTTTTTGTTTCTCTGTTGGCTGAAATATGTCCTGCTTGTGGACAGATTAGGCTGTGGGAAACCGACCTGAACAGAGTTGAGATGACTCCTGCACATCTCTATGATGAATTCCCCTCCAAGGTAACAATCCTAGCATCTTCATCAATTTCCCCCTCTCATTTTCTCTTCTTTTTAAATGTTTGAGAGGTACATCCTTGTGGTCTCCCAGGATGTTTTTGAAGCTGCTTGTGATTATGCAAGAGATAATGGTGGATTGTTATGGGATGATTCAAAAAGAATGCGTCTTGTTGTCAAGGCAGAGATACACATGCAGATGCGGGAATATCTCCGCCGCCAAAAGCAATAGTCACATTTTCCTTCTTTTATCTCGGCACAATATTTTGGATGGAAATTCTCATGTAAATCTTGCAATGCCTGAGGGGAAACGAGAGCCTTCATTTTTGCGTTTATCCAAGGTTATTGGAGTTGGGGCCATGTATTGCCTCTCCATTTTTGGATGTCAGAGAAATGTTGAGAAGACCTCGAATATTAAGTGTTATCAAGGGGTTCAGTCTATACGGTTTGTATGGTGTCCGAAGCAGATTCACTGCCAACTTTCAGCTTTCTAGGCTGAAGATGGAAAAAGGAATGATCCAATGTTAGACAAAAACAAATTTTTGTTCTTGTGGCTGTAATGTGTGACAGTTCTTGTTGATGTTGTAATCGCAGGTTGATTGTGACAATTTAAGCTGTCAATATTATGCTAAGTGGCCTTCTATTGTTTATATATCATGTTTAGTGTTGAGTGATAATTGAGAACATGGAATTGGAGGTATTAGCAACCACTGCTGCTAGATGTCTGTTCAGTTTGGAAAATGAATGAGTGAACTGGAAGGCCACTCATTGACCTACGGACAGAGACCCCTTGCCTATATTTTTAAATCTAAATGCCTTACTTGGGGGGTGCTATGCGGATCTGGCTCCTCTGTAACGCTCGAAAGTGATACAGACCCTGCAGCACCTGTTGGATGGGCGCCGTGTGGACAAAATGAAATCCGACGCTTGGTGTGGATCCTTTGCAAAAATTATAAGATGGGTTATTGTAACATGACATCAGAAATGCGGTACTGAGCGAGCAGAACTCTAATGTTGGTCTCTCTCTCTCCTTCGTCAACCAAGCTCTTGTTTTTTCTTTTTGTTGAGTTTTAATGATGGACATGCTTCTCGCCCAGTTATGATTCCCGCTGGTTTCCTCTTTCGTGCTACCGCGGTCGGGGGCAGAAAGCTAAGGAGCACTTAGAATTGAAGAGCACAACCTGTTCGATCTTTGAACGCCTAGCACTGAACGCTAGACATGCTAATACTGTAGGTGATTTAAGAAAGGACGAGACACAGTGTGGACGTTGGAAGCTTGGAGTAAATCTGTCCATGGCTTTATTTTCTATCTCTTCTCTCGCGGAAATGGGGCATTTCATCATGTCTTATGATACGAGCTGATACTTATGGATCAGAGGTGGCAGTGGATGTGCTCATTAACCCAAAAAATACAATAACAAACAAACTGAAAAATAAGAGCTTGATCAACGAAGGGAGAAGAGAAACCGCCGTTAGAGTTTTGCTTCCTCTACGAGTTTAAGTGCTGCAGTTCTGATGTCGTGATGTTATAGAAATCTATTTTAATTTTGCAAGAAATCCATACTAACTGTTAGATTTCCATTTTATCCACATGGCACCCATCCAACGAGTGCTGCAGGGACTACAGCACTTTTCAAATGCTGCAGACCAGCCTGATCCGTGCTTATATGGGCAAATTGTGGCACAAAAGGTGTCAAGGTCGTAGGGATGTCAAAATGGTACAAAAACCATACCTTACTCTTTACACTGAAACCACCAAACTAAACAGAAACAGAAACAACAATAACAAAAGAGGAGACAAGTGAGAAGGATACAGAGACAACCATAGAATAAGTGGCATGAGATGATGCAAAAAGGAAGAAGCAGCGTTTGGTGATGACCAACGGAGAAAGGAAGAAAATGGGATCCACATCCTCTCCTGTTTGAGTTTGGGTGGGAGACTTGGCTGTCTGGATGGATGGCCACCACCTGGTTCTCGGGTGGATCCTAGCCGACATCCCTATTGGCTCAGCTTGTCGGCTCGGGTGTCGACTCAGATGGAGGGCTCGGATCTACCCGAGAGCCATGTGGCGGCCATCCATTCGGGCCGCCTAGTCTCCTGCCCAAACTCAGGTAGGCGAGAGACGATTTCTATACAAGAAAATGGGGGCATATTTGCAAGAAAAAGAAAAGATTGGGGCCATGCAATTGGGCAACATTCTTTCTCTTGTTTTTTAATGTTTAATTCTTCGGTTGAACAAAAAAGTTATTTTATACAACAATCATTTGACTAATTATGATGTATAGTATGGAATAGGATCCAAATCGTCTCCTGCGAAGGAATCCGCAGGAGACATTGCTGCCTGTGTCCGTTGCATGCCACGTGGAGTCGGATTTATCCGACGTCTCTAAAATCCCGTCGCAGGAGACAGTGATAAAACCGTCAACTGATCCCTGTTTCTCTTTCTCTCTCTACCATCCTTTCGTCTTTTTTTTCGGATTCCTCCCCTGTTCTCCACTCTCTATCAACATCTCGCTGGACGAATCTATTTTGCTGTTTAAATCAAATGCAAATATTTTCTTCCCCCGTGAAACATTGCTATTCGGATTTGATGGTAGATCTCTTCTTCAGTTTTTTTTTTTTTTTTTTTTCCGTATCTACATCTCTGAAACCAGAGAAGCAACAAACTCCAAGCATCAAATCCCTTCTTCTCCTTCTCTGTAGCTAAGAAACTTACTATGGTATCGAGCATAAGTGATTAAGAAACCTGCTGGAATCTTGACTTGCAGAATCGTGAGGTTGAAGAAGACCTTTTTTTTTTTTTTTTTTTTTTTTTTTTTGTATACATAATGACATGATATTTGTTGTTTTTCGCTCCTGAGTCCTGACTGACCTTAACCGTAATCTCAAAATAGGGAGAGATTGCTTTAGAGACAGAATACGGTCTTGAGATGTGATGCTGGGTATGGATCTGAGATTTTAAAATAGACAATGTCGAATACCTAAAAAATTATTACTCAGGGATTCTCCTGTTCCTAGAGAGATGATGACCCATTCGGCCGTCTTTCCAGAGTTCCAATTCAAACATTACCCCCAACAAGCAATCGAGCCCCTTTTTAGACTTGCAGAATCATGAGGTTGTAACGATTGGTTACAACGAGTTCTCTGGTGGGATTCCGGTGGAGTCGTGACGTCTAGATAGAGGAAATCCCCTTTTTCTTTAGGAGCGCCAACGACGGCACTGGAAAATACGGCGAGTAGTAGGGAAGAGGAGGAAGAAGTGTCGTTGCCGGAGATGGTGGATTCGCCGACGTCTAACACGACGACATGGTAGAGCAGGTACCTGCTATGACTTTTCAACCAGAGACTATGGCTGCTACCATGACTCTTTCAACCAAAGAGAAAGAGAAAGAGGGATCAGATGCAATGGTTTCATCAATCTGTCTCCTGCGATTGGATTTTAGGAGACGTCGGATAAATCCGATTCCACGTGGCATGCATCAGACACAGGCAGCCATGTCTCCTGCAGATTCCATCGCAGGAGACGATTTGGATCCTATGGAATATTGGGTAATTAAACAGTATCATATAGATAAACTCACTATAATTGAGATAAAGATGTTGAGTTGGATGTATGACAAAACTAGGAAAGATAAGGAAAAGAATGATCGTATTAGAGTTGATTTGGGAATAGTATCGATACATAATAAACTACGTGGTGTTTGAGATGGTAAGATCATATTCAACGAGGCCACTAGATGCCATAGTACGAAGGTTTTTATCATTATTAAGGTAATCTAGTCAAATAATATTAAACAATTATTATTTATAATTTATAATTTATTATAAATTACTCATAAACATAGCCATAATTTTAAATCCCAGTGTCTAAGTTCTTTCCAGCCGATATTTTGTGGAGAAATAAAATTTCTGGCATTAGCGCCGTCGGAATCATGGAGATTCCTGTCATCAATGAGCTCAGTAAAGAATCGAAGAACCGGACGAAAATGGTGGAAGAGATAGTGAAATTAGAGAGAAAGCTATTCCCCAAGCATGAATCACTCGCTAGGTCATTCGACGAGGAACTGAGAAAGAGAAATTGTGGATTGCTCTACTCGGAGGTGGGCGGAAAACTTGCAGGCTACATCATGTACTCATGGCCTTCGTCCTTGTTTGCTTCTATCACCAAGCTTGCAGGTTCTCCCATTTTCTGTCTTTTTTGGGATTTTTATTATTTTTTTTATTCTTTTGAAAAAATTGAGGGTTTTTTTTTTTTTTTTTTTTTTGAAAAAATAAGTGAAGGAGAATTGTAGAAGGCAAGGCCATGGAGAAACACTGATGAAAGCGGCGATTGAGAAATGCAGAACCAGGAAGATCCAACGTTTGATGCTTCACGTTGATCCGTCAAGGACAGCAGCCCTTGCTCTCTATCGCAAACTGGGTTTTGAAATCGATAAACTGATTGAATGTTATTATTCTTCCGATCGACATGCCTATAGAATGTATTTGGAGTTCAACAATGATTAAAAAAATGTGAGGAAAATATCGTGTTCTTGATCAAGTCGACTTGAATTTTGTAAAATCTTCCATGTTGCAGTTACAAGTATTTCGAGATTCAATCTGATTCTAGCCATTAGATTAGACTATGATTTGAGGTGAATAATCAGCACCCTAGAGGGTAAACTGGATTGGAGTTCGACATGCCTATGGAATGTATTTGGATTTCAAATATGATTATAGAAAATGTAAGGAAAATATTTGTGTTCTTGATCAAGTCGACTTGAATATTGAAAAAACAGTAGTGTTCTGTGTTTTTGGGGTTAAAGTGGATGAAAATCTTCAATTTTTCAGTTAAAAGTATTTCAAGGTTCAACCTAATTGTTCCACAGGTACTTGAGTAATCGACCAGAGTTCAGAAGGTAAGAAAGGCCTAAAACCTGTGTTTGTTGTTGTTTGTGAAGACTCTCTGGTTTGAACTTTTCTGTGTCTAAAGTCTTCATATCACCTACTCTCCAAGTTCTTCTCCCACATTGATTGGAATGGTTCCTGATTCAATTTGGAATTTCATTTGGTGCTGTAAAACTCTTCCTAAGGTTTGCTCCTTCCTTTGGGATTGCCACAAGTGATCATGGTGTTCCAGACCCTGTAGAATCGCAAGGATATTTAATGTCATTGTCCATTCTCTTGTTAGGAGGGTCTTCTCTATTTGTGTACAATAGATTGACCTATTTTCATTACTTGGTTTAAAGAGTGTTTTTTTGAAGAATCGGATTATATATAATCTATTTTTGAATAAATTTGTTTCTTACGCTGGAAAAAAAAAAAAAAAAAAAAAAAAAAAAGAAACTATTGCATGAACCGGTGCTCCTTGAGTTAGTGAATGTCTGCATATAGAGAAGCAGAATGATAAGGGTGATGATCGGGTTGGATAACCCTTAGGCCACTCCGATGCCTATGTTACTCCGTGAACAAACAGTATGGAGAAAGCAACAAGGGTGGCTGCTCTTTCTAATGTGGGGACAGATAGTCGAATTTCTGCAAGGTTGCAATATGAATTGAGAAAATGAAGTTGTGGATCTCTTTACCTTTGCTTGTCTTTGGTTTATAGGTTTGGAGTGGTCGAATGAGTTTAGGCAGAGGCTACCAATTAAGGTAGGAGATTGGCCTGGGAGGTCGAAATGTAAATGGATCGAATTTGAATCGGATACACCACTACCTTATCCGAATCTGATCCAAAATTTGAATTCGAAATTTAACTAGATATCTGGTAAAAATTCGATTTGAATCCGGAAGATGGAATTAGGATACAAATTGTTTGGAAAATAAGAGAAAATCTTAATTTAAAACAAATATATAGCTTACCCTAAGAAAATAAGACACGAAACCTTAAATGACAATATAAATATTAAGACTATATGCGTCTTAACAATCTATAACTTAAGGTTATATGCGTCTTTAACACTAGGCTAAACGGAACGGATATAATACTGGCCGTTTGATTGATATCCAAACCTACATCCAAATCAGCCTTTGTTATTCGAATTTGAATTAGAATCCGATTGTTTGAATTCGGATTCCCTTAAACGGATGGGAATTTGAATTGGATCCAGATTTTCGGCTATCAATTTACATCCTTACTGGGAGGCATGAATCTCGCATTGTTTGAGAGACCAGCTAGATTCCTCTACTTGTTCGCTGGATTGCGATATCCATTCTCTCTATGGTTATCCTTTGAGGTCAGTCCTCGGATCGTAGCATGACATGGACTTTCTTTAATTGAGTTCGGACCTTCCTTCCAAAAGGATCCTTGCAGATAAGCCTTCCTTGTATAGACTAATTCCTATTTCTTGATAGCTTGCCGATCCTTAAGCTTAGCGTGCATCATGGGATTCTCGTATGTGCATCTTGATCTTTTCTTTTGCATTCTCGCCCTCTAAGTATTTCGAGGGAAAGATCTCCTGATGACACCACATGACACCCTATTAATGGTAGGGGGTGTAAACCCCATAACAGAAACAAAGGGGAAAAAGAAGGCCTTAGCTAGATGGGAAAGGCATGAGACCCTGGGAGAACCCTTGTGAATGAGAGAGGATCTGCATCAATTCAGAGTAATTTGGGACTTCATGTTATTCATGGGAAGAAAATGATTTAGAGAGAATCTTGTCCAATTTATTAATCTTGACGGAATGCCTTTGCCTTTCTATGTTTAATTCCTAAGTAAAGGATTGGCTGATTGAGTAAGAAAAAGACCTATTAAACATTTGGATCTGATTCTTACCCAAAAAAAAAAAAAAAAAATTGTGGATCTGATTGGTCAATCCAGTATATACACACCAGATATTATGGCTCACATCCCATGCAGATAGAAATTAGGCAATACAAAGGAAGCCAATGAATCTAAGGGGATTAGTACAAATTGTAGGGAAAGGCATTGTTCCCTATTATTCTTACTTATTGGGAATCACTTTCTTCTTGGATTAATTTAAGATAATCACGGGGGATAGTTCACCTGTATGTACATATATCTTTCATAGGATCTTATCACTGCTCATATTTAGTGGATTTCACATTTTAGGAGTGGATCCACGTTCTGTGGACTAGGATCCTGTTGAGAGTATACGTATCTGCATATGAACTGAACTTGATTGTATGTCAGATGTGAGTCATTTCGGCTGGTTCGATCAATTCTAATCCTCAAACCGATTACTTATAGTTCACCTAAATGTACATGTACCCTCTACGGGACCTCATCATCGTTCATATCCAGTGGATCCCATGCCCTATAGACTGTGGTGGGGAACTTGATAATCTATCAAATGTGGGTTGGTTCAGCCGAAAACCAAACCAAATCCAATAAATCTAAGGGGATTAGTACAAATTGTAGGGAAAGGAATTGTTCCCTATTATTCTTACTTATTGGGAAACACTTCCTTCTCATATTAATTTAAGATAATCACGGGGGATAGTTCACCTGTATGTATATATATATCTTCCATAGGACCTTATCACTGCTCATATTCACTGGATTCCACATTCTAGGAGTGGATCTAGTGGACTAGGATCCTGTTGAGAGTATACGTATCTGCAGGTGAACGAAACTCGATAGTATGTCAAATGGGAGTCGTTTCAGTTGGTTCGATCTATTCTAATCCTCAAACCGATTACTAATTGTTCACCTGAATGTACGTGTACCTTCTACGGGACCTCATCACCGTTCATATCTAGTGGATCCCATGCCTTATAAGCCTCGTATGTCAGATGGGAGTCGTTTCTGCTGGTTCAATCTATTCTAATCCTCAAACCGATTACTAATTGTTCACCTAAATGTACGTGGTCAAAATACGTATCTGCAGGTGAACGGAACTCGATAGTATGTCAGATGGGAGTCGTTTCAGCTAGTTCGATCTATTCTAATCCTTAAACTGATTACTAATTAATTGTTCACCTGAATGTACGTGTACCTTCTACGGGACCTCATCACCGTTCATATCTAGTGGATCCCATGCCTTATAAGCCTCGTATGTCAGATGGGAGTCGTTTCAGCTAGTTCAATCTATTTTAATCCTCAAACCGATTACTAATTGTTCACCTGTATGTGGTCAAAAAAATATGGGAGTCGTTTCAGCTGGTTCAATCTATTATAATCCTCAAATCGATTACTAATTGTTCACTTGAATATACGTGGTCAAAAAAAATTAAAATGATGCTGCCCAGGATCGAACTGGAGACCTTCAGTGTGTAAGACTGACGTGATAACCACTACACCACAGCATCCGAATGTATAAACACATTGGAGTAATTACTTAATATAGTTTGAAGGAGACCAATGACCACCGACAGGCAATCATTGTTGTATTTTTAGCTTCAAAATTTGAATATCGATTGGTTAAAAACGATTCGAAGAAGATTGAAGGTTTAAAGGCTAACATCATACTTAGAGGATTGCTTAAGCATCAAAAGGGATTAAACATAGATTACTTTGATTTTTAAACGAGTTTTAGAACCTAAATGAAGTTTATGGGTTGCGTATAGTTGAAACCCATAAATTTTGTTTATTAGGTTCTTGTCTCTTCCTTAACGTGTTTTCACAGGTGGGTATTTTTTTGTTTTTTTTGGGTAAAATTCACAGGTGGGTTTGCTCTTCAACGAAAATCTCTGATTGTTTTCTGGTTATTTGGGTGCGCTGGTATTACTCTTGTTTTACTCCTACCCTATAACGATGGGGAGAATGGCGAAGAGTTGCTTACAGTCGCTGCTGAAACTCGTCAATTCGATTCTTGGGATGGTTGGAATTGCGATTATTATGTACACTTTGTGGATGTTTAGGGTTTGGCAGAGAGACACGGATGGGTCTCCCTTTGATTCTGATTTTCCTATTCCATGGTTAGCTTCTTTTCCCTCAATTCCCCGCTTCTCTCTCTTCCTTTTTGCTTATTTGTTTTGAAGGAGTAGCTATTTTTTTTATTTTTTATTTTTTTATATGGGCATCGTTTGCCCTTTTCCTGGTTTTTTTTTTTTTTTTTCTTTCTCTTAGCTACGCTACGATCAGTGTTGCAGTTGAAGTATGGCTAAAAATTAGTCCTGATTTGTTGGATTGCATTTTGATTGAGAGAAAGAGAAAATTAGGGTTCTTCCTTTTTGGGTTGGGGGGGGTGGTAGTTGGGTGGGAAAAGGTGTGCTTTTCAAGGGCTTTTCTTTTTTTTAGCGCGTCTTGTTAAAGGGCTGATCTTTGTTAATGGTTAGAGGGAGAAAGCAATGCTGCACTATTGCTTTTGTGGGGTTTCGCTGTTTTGTCCTTAAATTACAGTTCAGAAGTAGAATGGTTTCTCCTTGTAGGTTGAGCAAAGGGGAGGAAGGTGAGTATAGTTGCTTTTTAGTGGTGACCTAAAGGATAGACATTTGGAGGCTGCTTTAACTTTGAATCACAGATGAATTAATTAACCTTGTTTCTTCAGGAGCAAATTACTAGCTTTTTTAATTCTTGTATTAACTTGCTGTATATTGGCCTTGATCTTAAAGCAAATAAAGTCATTTCTCTCATTAATGCAGGTTTATTTATGTATCTCTTGGCCTTGGAATCTCGTTGTGTGTGATCACGTTCTCTGGTAATATTGCTGCGGAGACTGCAAATGGTCATTGCCTTTCTTGTGTATCCTTTTTATAAAATAGCTGCCACAAGTCTTAGATGTGTTTTAGTTCCGTGTTTAGAAGTTTTTCTTTGGGTTATGAGGTTGTTGAATCTACTACTTACTTTTGGGAATCTTCGTTTGACCTATTTAAACACCTAAAGATCTTCAGAAATTCTTTCATTATCTTATCGATAACTGATTCTGCAAGGTTGGGAATGTGGCGTTCTTGTTGTCCACTATCACCATAGTACTGGCTACCTGTAGCATGTGGACCATATTGTCAACACTCTCGATCATCTAGTCTTTTACACCATCCTAGCTCAATAATAGCACAGTTGAACTATGATGACTGAACATATCTTTCTTATTTTATTGTCAGAAGATATGGTCCCTTGGACAGTGGATGTAACTCCTAATTTGATTGTGTAGTTGGATTTCTATTTTATAGTAGATATTTGTTGTTTCCTGCTAATTGGTTCTTAAGAAACATTTTATGTGCTAATTCTGTAAGTTAGGATTGGAGTCATCCCAACTTCTTTCAACATCCTCTGTTCTTTTAAGAGACATTTTTATATATTGTGCAAGATACACAATATCAAGAAACCAAATCTCTGTTTAGAGGCAGGTTTCGGGCCAGTCAGGCCCGAAACCAAGACATGCCGACATTGGGTTTCTACCCTGCGCCTCCCTTCATTGAAACCCAGTGTCGAAACTTGGGGTTCGACCATGAGTTTTGACCCTGGGATTCATTTTGGCCAGACCCAAAACCAAGACGACTCAGAGATTTCTGCCAGTTTTGATCGAAATCTAGAACCATGCACAAAAATATGTTATTTGGTATTATCCTTATGACCAATAAAATATGTAATCTAACCAGAACCAGCAATTTACTATGAGACAAAGAGAGAGAATCTTGGAGAATGGGGAGAGAGAGAGAGAGAGAGAGAGCAGTGACGTTAGCTCCTATCTCCTCTCCTCTTTCAAATATATATTAATGATAATTATAGTTACAAAAGGAGTCCTAACAGCAATAAAAGTGTAGAGAATGTAAACAATATAAACTCCTAGTTACATAAGACTGCTATTAAAGGAGTCCCAACACTATTGCACTACTCTCAAAATAAGAAATAAGTGTTCCACTCGATGAGGACACTTCATACGTTGGAGCAGTCCTATCGAGTGGACCAGGTATATGCGTAACACCCCCCTCAAGCTGGAGTATACAGATCTCCCATGCCCAGCTTGGAACAGTGGAGTCGAAATGCTGGTACAAACAATGCCTTTGTAAGAATGTCAGCTAATTGATCAGAAGAAGAAACAAACGGAGTAACAATTAGCTTCTTGAGAACTGCATCACGAATAAAATGGCAATCAACTTCAATATGTTTGGTGCGTTCATGAAAAATTGGATTACTAGCAGTATAGATAGCTGCTTGATTGTCACAGAACATAGTAACTGGGCGTGTCAAGGGAAACCCCAATTCTTGAAGAAAATTCCTTATCCACATAAGTTCAGTTGTAGTCTATGCCATAGCATGATACTCAGCCTCAGCACTAGATTTAGACATAGTAGTCTGTTTGTTACTTTTGCACGTAACAAGATTTCCACCAACAAAGGTACAATAACCAGTTGTGGAACGTCTATCACCATCAGCACTTGTCCAATCAGCATCAGAATATCCCACCACATCAAGATGTTTGTGACGTAGATATATAAGGCATTTGCTAGGAGACTTCTTCAAATACTGCATAATACGACAAGCAGCATCCCAATGTGCTTGTTTAGGATTTTGCATAAACTGACTAACCACCCTAACAGTAGACAGATCTGGACAAGTAACAGTCAGATAAATTAGCTTACCAACCAAACGTTGATACTGATGGACATCAGGAAAGTTGGCATTGTCACTGTTTTCAAGTTTCAAGTGAGGATCCATGGGTGTGTCAGCTGGTTTGGATCCAAGGAGACCAGTATCAGTCAGGAGGTCTAGGGCATATTTCCTTTGAGATAGACTAATGCCTTTGCTGCACTGTACAACTTCAAAACCAAGAAAATAATATAGTAACCCTAAGTCCTTCATTTGGAAATGTGTATTTAAGTAGGTTTTGAGAGATCCCAAACTTTTCATCACCAGTATTAATTATATCATCCACATAGACAGTAATAATCACAACCTTAGAATTGTGACGTCGAATAAACACAGAGTGGTCAGAGTAGCAAGGGGAAAAACCTCGCTGAGTTATAACAAGACTAAATTTATCAAACCAAGCACGTGGGGATTGTTTCAAACCATAAATAGCCTTGTGTAATTTGCATACTTTGGTGGAAATCCCCCCTGAGCAACATATCCTGGAGGTTGATCCACGTAGATTTTTTCTTGGAGATTCCCATAAAGAAAAACATTCTTGACATGCATCTGAAATAAAGGCCAATCAAAATTGCTTGCCAAAGAAATAAGGATCCTAACAGAGTTAAGGTGAGCCACTGGTGAGAAGGTCTCAAAAAAGTCAACCCCATATGTCTGAGTGAAGCCTTTAGCAACCAACCGTGCTTTAAGGTGTGCAATAGACCCATTTGGATTATGTTTAACAGTATACGCCCAACGGCAACGCACCACAGATTTACTTGCAGGAAGATCAACAAGAGACCAAGTACGACGAGAGAGCAGGGCCTCCATCTCAGCATCCATGGCCATCTTCCAATCAGGATGGGATAAGGTCTGGAGGTGAGTGGTAGGAATAAAGGTAGTAGATAAAGAGCGAACAAGGTTAATAGCATGGGAAGGAAGATGAGAGGTGGTAACAAAATTATCAATAGGATACAAAGGGAAAGATTGTGGGGCACATAGACATTCAAACCAGCAGCTTTAGATTCTCAAAGATTGTGGTTCTGCTCTGATACATATGACGAATAGAATATGTAATCTAACCAGAACCAGCAATTTACTATGAGACAAAGAGAGAAAGAATCTTGGAGAATGGGGAGAGAGAGATCGGCAGAGAGAGAGAGAGAGAGAGAGAGAGAGAGAGAGCAGTGACGTTAGCTCCTATCTCCTCTCCTCTTTCAAATATATATTAATGATAATTATAGTTACAAAAGGAGTCCTAACAGCAATAAAAGTCTAGAGAATGAAAACAAATTAACTCCTAGTTACATAAGATTGCTATTAAAAGAGTCCCAACACTATTGACACTACTCTCAAAATAAGAAATAAGTGTTCCACTTGATGAGGACATTCCATACGTTGGAGCAGTCCTATCTAGTGGACCAGGTATATATGTAACAATCCTAATTATTTTATAGAATTCTTCTTGGTTGCACCTGTTAGTGAATTCTTTTTAAGAACATATGGCTTTCCTATTCTTCAAGAATATAGAGATTTTCACATCTTATTCAACAAGACCTAAGAAATTTGGATTTGTAAAATGAAACTCACTTTCTGATCCACAAGGAGATGGTAATGAGCTTTTCTTTTAATGATGTCTTGATTTTATCTTAATTTTGAGAGGATTGTGGCACATAATCACATGTAGATTGTGAGACCATATTGCTGTTTTGGTTACTTAAAAATAGAGTTTCTTTGGAGTTCATTGCCATGCAAGATGTTATCTAATGGTGTCATCTAGCCAATTTTAGCTGGAAACATCAGTCTGGTCGACTTTTCCATATTGAAGTAATATACTTTTTTTATATTTTTTTTTCTTTTTCTTCTGGGGAAGGGGATGCAAGTTGCATAAATTGGTTTTTTTTTTTTTTACAGAATTTATATTACAAGTAATTTTTTTTATACCATAAAATATTCTGATAAACTTCAATTTATTCTCTGCTTCACACACTGTTTGCCTGAATATTAAATATGTTGTGGACCTTAAATGGGTATAGTATATGCTCTTTGTCTTCTTGCTTCTACTGTTGGAGGCTGCAGTGACTGCTGATGTTTTTCTAAACAGCCATTGGGAAGAGGTATGCATACGGTTTGTCTTCCGAAGCTCTTGTATTTCTCTTACCCTCCATTTCGTATATTAGATTGGTGAGTATACCTAATTGTTCTCCTTGGCTCTGGTTGACTGGTTCTGCATCAGGACTTCCCTGAGGATCCCACTGAGAGATTTCATCAGTTGAAAGAATTCATTAAATCAAATTTTGAATTTTGCAAATGGATTGGCGTGTTCATTGTGTCTGCCCAGGTATGTCTTCTTACTTTTTTTTCTTTTCTTTGGGTTGCACTCTAGCGTCCATTTAGAGATTGGGGCTTTCACACCCAAAATTTTATATTAGTAATCAATTTTGAGACCTTCCAACCAAGTGGTGGCCATGAAAGGAAATCAGGAATGAGAGAACCAGCTGTTCAATGGGTGCTGAATGCCCAGAATTGGAGTGATTATTTTAGGCCATATGCTCTAGAGCAAAAAGTCGACATCATGGTGATGACTAATCACTAGACAGATTATTGACCCAAAAAAACAGAGGCAGATTCTACATCTGATCGTGAGATCATTTAGGAATGGCCCATTGGATGGATGTCTAGTGTGCCTGCATGGCTATTATGCTCCAGTTTTTTGCAAGTCAGCACTCAACAATGTGAACCTCTTCATCCCAAGTTGGCTATATTGCTAATTTCTTCTGGTTTCAATGTTAAAACCATTGCTGTTTGGCCAAATAATAGTGTTTTTTTATTTTTTATGACTGCCAAATATTTATGTACCAAATAATGGGTTGAGAATTCATTTCTTTATTTTCACTTATCAATTTGTTCACAATTGATATGTACCTTAGTTCCATGGTGAATAATTGTTCTCTATCTGTAGGGATTGTCTATCTTATTGTCCATGGTTATCAGAGCACTTGGGCCAGATCCTGCAAGTTATTATGACAGTGATGATGATTATGCTCCAGTCAGGCTTCCACTCTTGAGGAACCCTATTCAGCCACAACCATATGTTGTTGTTGAGCCACAGTATCCCTCCAAAAAATGATGCTTGGAATGCGTAGGTGTACGAGAAGGTAAATACAATCTGCTCATTGGCAGCCATTCCTTGCAATGATGCAACTGTATTTCCAGACTCAACATGATATATATTTTTGGACCCGGTTTTCATAAACGGGCCCTGTACATATATGGTTGTGCATTGGGCCTTCGTCTAGTATAGGGGACAGATTTAATATTACACATCTTCTCCTTTTCCCCATCCAATGGTGGAAGCCACAGCTTTGTAGATGCACAGCCATGCACAAAACCTTTTGCCTATATTTTCTTCTAACTTTGTGTTCTTTTCCACTATCAGATGATCACGTATAAGCAGTGGACGATGGAACAGAAAGATGTTATGTATCAACTGGTATAAGATGGAGCTGCTTTTTATGGGTTATTAAGTAGAGTTGATAAAAAAAAAAGTGTCAATGTGCAGTTCTACAACTCACCTGTTGTTTAAAGATGTCCCAGAGATTCAAATTCTAATGTGTAAACTATTCCTGTAAATGTTTATGTCAATGATGCAGTAGATCTGTGGATATATATGAAAGTAAAATCTTGTTTTATGTATCAAGTTATTCATCTGTGAATCAATAGGTCTGGACATTTTCATAAAATGAAATAAAATCTCTTAAGGTCCCAACTTACTCCCTCCGGATCATCTTCAGCGGCTGGCTGCCTAGTGATGACGGCATCGGATCACTCGGTGTGCAGTCCGATGTATAGGGTTGTGAACCCATTTGCTCAATATATTCCTACCCCATAAACGTGGCCTATATGGATTCTTTGCGGGTGGGTTTGCTCTTCTACGAAAAGCTCTGATTGTTTTTTACCAGTTGGCTACTGCTGTG
Source organism: Protea cynaroides (assembly GCA_028583415.1). Lineage (NCBI taxonomy): Eukaryota > Viridiplantae > Streptophyta > Magnoliopsida > Proteales > Proteaceae > Protea > Protea cynaroides. Next base: position 33,016,495 of record CM053267.1, read on the forward strand.
GCCGCTGAAACTCGTCTTTTGGGAGGGTTGATATTACCACCATATAACGATGCGGAAAATGACGAGGAGTTGTCTATGGTCACTGCTGAAGCTTGTCAATTCGGTTCTTGGGATGGTTGGGATTGTGATTGTTATTTACTCTTGGGGAAAATTTCAGTTATCTTTTCTAAACTTTGTCTCAAAGACTGTCACTCCCTAACTTTCTCATTAATATCATGAACCTCCCTTTATTTGTTTGGTATGTATCATACAGACCCTATTTGTTATGACAGGTCTATTAAATGATGACATGTTTTTCAATATAATTTCATAATGTCAAGAATACTCTTAAATGCCTGTAAAATTATTTTTTTACCCTTTTAAGGTATGTTTTTAACGATGACCTAAATGATAGTGAATGGAGGTGGAGAATTTCTGGCCCTAAGTCAAGGTTGGTCAAGCTAGGGTTGGGGCCTTGGATTGAACCCGGTCCAGTCCTGTCTTCTTCTTGTTGAACTGGCCCAACACTTGCATCTCCCTTTCTCCTCCTCAAGATTAGGGTCAATCAGAGTTAGCCCGCCCCAACCATGATCGCAGGTCAGGGTTGAATTTTTCAAGCCTTGAGTCAGAGCCAGGCCAAGACAGCTGAGAGGGCCTAGGGTTGGGCTTGGGTTTTAAATAGCTTGGTCCAACCTGACCCAGTTGTGGTCCTAACTAGCTTTCTTATTTCTTGAATGCAGTTGCTTTCTATTTGCTTTGATCTTAACCAAATAAAGTTGGGTAAGTTTAAATGTAACAGGGTTGTTACATCAGACTTGTAACAATCCAATGAGTGTCTCTCATAAATGCATGTTTATCTATCTATTTATCTCTTGGCTTTGGAATCACTATGTGTGATCACATTCTCTCATAAATGTTGTGGACCTTACATTAGCATAGTATATGGTGTTTGTCTTCTTGCATCTACTGTTGGAGGTTGCAGTGGCTGCTGATGTTTTGTTTTTTTTTTTTTTTTTTTTTTTTTGGTAAGAGCTGATGTTTTGTTAACAGCCATTGGAAAGAGGTATGTACATGGTTTGTCTTTACAACCTCTTATAATAAGAAAATATTTTTATTGAAAGCATCCATTTATTGTCAGAACAAACAAATGCTAACTTCTACCCAAAAAAAAAAAATGCTACCTAGAAAATTCACTTCATAAAGTGATAGAAAATACTTATACCCAAAAAAAAAAAAGAAAAAAAAAAAAAAAAGAAAATACAAGCATAATTGTGTGAGATCGTTGGAGAGATTATATGGCCAATTTGTTTTCTCTAAAGAGGTACTGTGATGGGTTGTGTTTTCATAGCTGAATGAAAAACTAAAACTAGACCGGAATAATTGATGAATCCGAATGAAATCAGACCTGTAGGACCGAAACCGAACTAATTCGATAGTGGACGGATAAGAATCTATTAAGCTAAAAATTTATTAAATATATATGTAGAAATCAACACTAAAACTGAATCAGGCAGATAATGGCCGATAGAGCCGATGAAGCCAACTTGTTACTACATATACATATGATAAATCGAAACAAAATTGAGACTGAACCGATAATGGACCGATAAGAACCCATTAAACCTATCCAATAAAAAACACAAACCGAAACCAGATTGATACCCAATTTCTTTTTTTTTCCGAGAGTAATTAAGCTGAGGTGTATAGGACCAAAACCAAATCAGTCCATCGACACTCCTAACCTTCATGGTTTCACTTACATATAGGTTAATGACACAAATAACCTGAGCAAGTGAAATAAAATCTCTCACCATCCTTTGGGATCAGTATTGGTCTCTGCCGATACCGGCATGAATCCGCAGCATGGGCTGATTCAAGGAAAACATAAGCAATCTTAACAGTGGAATACATATGTTTCATATTTGGAATTAAATTACTACTACTATATGAACAAATTCGAGTCTGTAATAATTGAAAGAATACTTAGGAATTTAATAGCTAGAACTTCCAAACCATCACACATAAGGGTGTAGTAAGCTAGAATTTTTTAGGATTGCGAATTCCCCCTTATGCATTGAAAAAAGGGAGTGATTTCTAAGACAGAATGTCGATCTGTTCATATCATTATCTAATCATGGATTAATTTTTAAACCAATCTAACCTCTATAAATTACAGTCGAATGTTCAAAAAATTGTTTGAGAAAGAATGTCATTAAATAAAAGCTCAAGTAAGGAATAGATATCCCTTATACTTTTACAAGACTAAAATGGTTAGGTTTAAATTACTAACCCTTCCAAGAATTTTACAAAGAATACAAACCAAAAAGAATTAGTAGTAGTCCCCCCTCATAAATTAATCACATGAACTAATCATCTTTCTTGGTCCCGTCGCCGGTCTTCGACCGCTTTCTCTTCATCCGGCTAAATGGTCCAACCGTCCGATCCATGATATACATGTAAATCACCTGGCTCCAAGATCTATATGACTCAAAACCCTCATAGTACTCTGGGGCAATCTCCTTCACTTTATAGAGCTTATTCCCAGGAATCCTAGGGAAGTCATGGTGCTCATTGTGGTATCCTACATGCCATGTAAGATAGTTCAAGGGACCATAATATGAATAAGTCTCCTGTTCTGGATGGAATATGTAGTGTTCTGAGATGAAGTGACCAGCCATTGGATGCATTCCACCCCCAACAAATGTAGAGAGAATCAAGTACGCAAAAGACCTCCAACCCCAGAAATAGACCATTGAAGCATCAAGTCCAATCTGGATGACTAAGTTGGTGAATTCCCACAGACCAGGGGGTTTTGGTTTAAGAAAGAGAGGCCTGAGTGCATAGAAGAAGAGCTGTAAAAGTACCCATATGGACTTGGTGACAACATTAGTGACCCAACGAGTTTCAGTGAGGCTAGGAATGTCCATGTCAATGCCATCCACACCTTGGAATCTGTGATGTTCTAGGTGGTATTTTTGGAAGGTGACTGACATGGGGACTCCAATGGGGAGATTGGCAAAGATCCCAAGCCATCGGTTGTAGACTGGAGTCGAGAAGGCGAGGTTATGACTGAGTTCATGGATTGCTAGAAAGAGGTTGTGGTTGAGGAAAGAGCCAAAAAAATAGGCTATTGTCAAAATCTTCAGCCAACCAGCATTGTGGAGAGAAGTTGCAGTCCATAGCTGCAGCAAAACAGCCACAGTAATCTGCAGCAATAGAGTCAAGAATAAGAACCAATAGTCCACTGATAGGATATGCCATTTAAAAACAAGATGCAGAAGTCACAAATCCATCAAAAGTGAAACAGACAGGACCACAGCATTTGTTTGACTTGACTGTATAAAAAGAACCCTAAACATAATAGAACAAAATAGAAAGAAACAATTACGCAAGGCAAAGATTTACATGGTTCAGCAAGTATTTCCTGCCTATGTCTACGGTGAGATCAAAGCTGCTTCACAATCAATGGAGAATAGGTTACAACGCTCGTCCTCACGCCTTTCATCTCATTACAGAGAGAACCATTGCTATATATTTAAAGCAAACCCTATATATGTATATTTACTGAAATACTCATTCAGCCCACAAGCCCGAAGAGCCCGCAAACTCACGCGATAAAATACAAGACATCCTACTCCTAACACAGACCACATTATTTCATGCTGCAAAAGTAGCAACTTGAGCAGTATTTCTAGGTATGCATTGGAATATCTTCATCAAACAATTATCACCATTAACAGAGACAATGAAAGATATCAATTTGACAGAGAACCAAGCACCAACTCATGAATTCTGTGTTTACAGTCCATTATAGAGGAGTCACCAATGGCAATGCTTTTCTTATAGCTGCCTTGAATTCCATAGGAAGCTTCAATTTTTCCGCTATAAACCATTGATGAATCTGAATTTTCAGGTCATTTAAAGCTTAGTTATTTGATCTTCAGAGAATGAAGGATTGTGGGAAGAAGCAGGGCACAAGCATAAGTTTATATATTCTTTCTTTAGGCCAGGTATCATGTAGAAGATGATCTGTGCATAAGGTATATGGAATCCAGCAAAGGTTATTCTGGAAAAATAAGGCAACAAAACACAAGAAAGAATACAGAGGATTAGGTATTTTCTGGACATAAAAGTCATCTCTAGCAATTTACAAAAGTGAGAAGCCTCATGAGATAGTGGCAAACAGCATTGAACTGGATATGCCCTTAGCTTTGTTATTTAACAGAAGAAAACCAGTATATTTACTTCATGTGTCAACACACAATAAACTAAAACAAGTTGAACCAAAATAGGATGATCAAACAAAATGCATCTCCAGTCATGGTGTTTCAAAGGATTTGTACAGCTTCAAGTTCATGTTAGAAGCACATGTTTGGTAGTAATAATTCAATTTCCCAAAATATTCTATATTCAGAATATGTTGATCTTTCATTATCTCCATTTTTCATATCCTCAATCAGTACAAGAATAATTTCTATTCTTTCACTTTGACTAGTTATAATATGACCAGAATAGAGGGTGGGCTTGGCGCAACAGTAAGGTTGCTCCATTGTGATCACATCTAGAAACAGCATTTCCATGAAACAGGGGTAAGGCTGCACATATTAGCCTCTCCCCAGATCCCCAGAGGTAGGAGCCTCATACACTGGGTATGCCCTTTTTCTTTTTTTAATAAGATCCGTACTCATATATTAGCAACTCCCAGCAAGACCATTACCATAAACAAGGAATATGCCATTGCAAGAAAACAGGACTTGTTGCAGAGACTAGCTGCATAAACAGGGGAAAGAATGGCAGTGAAACACACACTACCAAAAAATTGGAATTTTTCAAAATCTTATTTCAAAATCATAATCATCATTAGATCAATAGCCAGCAGATTAAAAATTGATGAGCAATGGCTCCCCAAGTTAAATAACGGACCATAAGGGAGAGAACTGTGAAAGCACCATTGCGAGACCTTACAGGAAGAAAACTTCACGGTTCTTCGTGGAAACCAAATCCTAAAATTTCTATGGTTCCATTGTTCTTCTGATTTAGACAGGAATAAGATCTAAAACCACCCATAGAACGTCAGAAAGAATCAAAAGTAGGCAACAGGAATTAAACTCTATATGATTGACAGGTTAAAACTGAATCCGGGTAAAATTTCCCCATATAAATATAGAAAAGTAACTCCCAACAAAAATGTTGGATCTCTCGCTACAATGCAGAACTTCAGAATGACAGCGGTCGTTCGATTTGCTGAGGAGGTGATAAAATTTGGTGTCTACGCTACCCCCCAAAAAAATCTTAGAGGCAAAAAACAATGTGCAGGAACGCCGAGAAGAAAGTCAATGCCAGAAACAAAATGGCACCAGAGATAATATTTTTCGGAAAACAGAGATCCAGAAACGGATTCATCAATACCATCAACATCTAAGCCTGAATGAATGCTATATTAAATACAGAAGCTTTTAGTACTGGTCCTTCAGTTACAGAAACAACCCCACAATTGCAGAACGTCAGTGAAGTTGATGGAGTCTGTTTAACAGAAGCGACCCCACAGAATGCAGAGACGCAGATCCAAGACCGAGCAGAAACCACATTGGATTGAAACATTAATGATTGAAATTCACATTAAGCAACGTAAAAAGAGATCTACCAATCGACATCATCATCTATAAAAGATTAGAAGGAAAATCACGGAATTAAACCGAATGAAAAAAAAAAAAAGTAAGAAAGAGAAAGAAGAACCTTGAGAAAGGCAAGAGGATCGGGTCCGAAAAGTTCTTTGATTTGTGGGTACTGAGAGAGGATCTGTCTCCTTCGAGAAGCGTGCGGTTCGTCTGTGTATGACCAGAAGAAATCCGTCGCCATTACACCTTCCTCTCTCTCTTCCACACCCATCTCTCTCGCCTCTCTCTGTTTCGCAGCACAGGACTCTCCCTCTCTTTCTCTCTCTCTCTCTCCCTCCCCCTCTCTTCCTCTCTCTCTTCACTTCCCCTCTCTAGCCTTTTCCTCTAATAAAACGGAAAATTTAACGGTAGCAAGCGATAAATATCTAAATATAGCGATCCAAACTTGTCCATACCTCGTACTATCAACGGGTCATCGTTCTTTTCTCCCACTTTTTAACGGCAACGGTTGTCAAAATAAAACATCTGCCACGTGTTATTCTGTCATTGAATTCGTATCGATCCGATATCAATCTCGTATCGGTTTTCAAAGTGACAGATAACCTTTTCGGTGTCGTGAAGACCGAAATTAGACCTGACCAATAGATAAGACCGACTGAAATCGAATCAAACCGATAACAACTCGATCATATATCCATGCGAGAGCAGTAAACCAACCCGATAAAACTAAAATAAACCGAAATTGGCTTTGGACTTATAGGTATTTGTAGATCCTTTGAATTTAAATTTTAAACTGGACCAAACCCTAGCCTCTTTCTCTCTCTTCTCTCAAATCTTAGAATCTACCAAATCGTTGTCAGATTGAAAACGTGACCTTGAAATTCACAGCAGTCCTTCTTTGAGTTAGGGTTAGTATCAGTTCGGATGCACATCGTCTCCTCCCAGTGATTCTGAGAGGATGCGGCAATCTATCTCGGATGGCTACCACGTGGCTCTCGATTGAATCCGAGACCCACGTCTGAGTCGACAATCCCTGTCGGCTCGGTTTGTTGGTTGGATGTCGGCTCGGACGTAGGTCTCGGATTTACTGAGAGCCACGTGGCGACCATCCAAGACAGGTTGCCACTGTCCTCCCAGTGGTTCTGGAAGGACAGGATACGGATCCGTATCAGCTCACTTGCACTTGCAATTTTGCCAATGTGATGAGTTTCAGATAAATGTAAATTCTCATATAAGCAAAATATTCTTTAAGTCAATTATTATATATCATATAGACAAAACAATAAGTCATACATAATAAAAAAATAAAAAAAAGGTACATCCATACATGTGATTTTGGTAATGAAAGATTCATGTTCGACAGTATGCTCTTACGTTTAGACATAAACAGCGTGCTCTTACGTCTAGACATAAGAGCAGCGAAATGATAACCGCCCCTAGTTAGATTCCTGTGTTTGTGTTCTAATTGATCTCTATATTGGAATGAGAGTTACGTAATTGGACAGAAAACGATTACACTGTTAATTAAATTGGAGAGGGTTTTTATTTTTATTTTTTAGGTAATAAAAATTTATTAAGAAAAAAAAATGTACCACAACTAAGAGGCTATCTATTTAAACAAGAGAGACAACCTCATAAACAAGGAAGACCAAACAATCCAACGAATCCAATCCAGATCTCACCAAATCATCTAGGAATGAGAGTCTTGGAGATGACTTGAGGGTCATAAAAAACGGGTGCTTCTTCTTTACGGGTTCCTATTTCCTCACAACAACAATGAGGAGAATGTCTCTCACGCCAAACTAGTCACATTGTGGAAATGATTTGTAGCATCTCCATGCTATCGACATGACATCTTATTCGTTAATTTGTTTGCCAGAGTTCTCTATCCGATTATGCCCCTATGTGTTCTCACACGAGGGGGTGAAATGGGACTTGGATCGTCTCCAGTCCGTTCAGTCGTCCAGTCGTGGATTGGACGGACTGGATTAAAAGGACACACATACCAATACATGGGGGGGCGTGTCCTTTAAATCCAGTCCATCCGTCCAAGACTGGAAGACTGGACGGACTGGAGACGATCTTTTTCCGGGTGAAATGAGCAAGGCAGAGTGATCATTTTACCCTTGTGAGAGAATACAAGGATGCAAGGATGCAGGAAGACAAAAATTTCTTCCATTTTTTGGTAGAAAAAGTTTGTGAACTCTTTTGATATGTATAGCCCTACACTCCATTTTCAATTTGAATTATTACACCTGGAGATGACAATAAAACAGCCAAAAGACTAATTATTACCAATGTCATATCAGGATTGAGGCCCTTTTACTATTACACAACTATACCTACCTTGAGGATGAGGATGAGGCTGAGGCTGAGTGAGATGGGTGTGTATATCCATGTATTGATGTGTATCGAATGAACTTTAGTCGCTAGATTACAGTGGGAGTCCCTCGACAATAGAAGATGATCCAAACCTGAGATGGGCACCCTAAAATTTTATTTTATTCAATCCCCACCGATGAATATCATACCATAGCAAAACCACACCATTAGAAGAGCAAACAAGGTGAGCACCACTTTTAGCTAGCCTTATAGCCATGTTTTTAGGGCACAGATTGGATTGATTGATTCGATCGATTGAGTTAGTTTATTAGATTCGAAATTCTACACATGTAAAGTGATTCTGGACCCTGATCGGACTTGCGATCGGATTGAGATCACCGGGTGGACAATCCGATTCTCGAGTCCATGCACTTGAACCTTGTCAATAATCATTACTAAGAAAACTGACTCTGCATTAGGTTTGCATTCTCATAATTGCATTTTGGGTTTGAAGAATGAATAGAATGAGAATATGTTAAAAACCAACGCATTTCAGTTATGAGCTCAGAATTTAGAAAGAGAATAATAGCACATTTTAGAATGAGCTGTACTCTGTAACACATTCCATGATTTAAGAACGAAAATGTATACCAAAATTTGTTTTATTATCTCAGAATGTGTTCACGACTTGGAAGGAGAAGGCATAAATGAGAATGGGTTAAAGAGTAAAGCGTTTATCTTATGGACTTATAATACACAATGGGCTAAAGAATACATCCTAGAATGATATGTTACGTAACACATTGCAAGGATCTAAGAACAACAAGAAAAAAAAAAAAAAAAAACAGCACTATTTTTGTCATAATGTCTAGAGTACATTCTAAGAATGCATAAAAAGAATCTAAAACAGCTTTACAGCTAAGGCTATCTCCCTAAATCACATTGATCCATTGGAGAACAGATCATCTCCAGTCTCCCTCATGGAGACCTTCGCAGCTCCTCGTCATTTGTCGCCGCATTTGTACAATGGGTTCCACACCTTATCGATGGTGATAGGCCCTATGAAAGAGTCTAGGAGACATGGTTTTAATTATAATTGGTATCACATCGATTAGTTGATTCGTATCGATTTGGACATGACGATCCCTAGGATCCACATCCTCTCCCGCCTGAGTTTGGGCAGGAGACTTGACGGCCTGGATGGATGACCGCCACCTGGCTCTCGGGTGGATCCGAGCCCTCCATCCGAGCCTACACCCCTGTTGGCTCAGTTTGTCGGCTCAGGTGTCGGCTCGAATGGAAGACTCGGATCCACCCGAGAGCCATGTGGTGGTCATCCATTTGGGCCACCAAATCTCCCACCCAAACTCAGGCGGGAGACGATTTCTATATCGATCGCTATCTGATTATTTTATATTTTTATTGGTTTTTAACAACTGGGGTTTCTCGTACACATGGGGGCACATGTTCTGGCACCCACCATCCTACTACAGGTCTACATCTACAACTACTATTCAAATGTCGTTTGGTTCATTCTTTGGCACTCCAAAAACTACAAGTCACTTTAGTTGGTTCCTGATATGGACCCACATGCAAGCATGCGAGTATTAAGGGTGGTTATTCGGATCGGTTTGGTTTTGGTTCATCCCATAAACAGTATAATTAAAACTGAACCAGTTAGAGAGAAATCGATGGTTAATTCACAACCAGAACCGACTCCTCAAACCGTTCGATTTAATCATTTTATATTCGGTTCTAGTTATACGATTTTAATCCGTTTCTATCAGGTTCTACTTTTACCATTTTTTACTAGGCTATAATTATACATGGAAAATTTTTATAGACCTCCCTTATGTATTGCCCGATCGACAACCAAGTACCTTCTTGAATTAAAAATAAAATTACCTCCCCTTAAAGGGACTCTGTTAGAATTGATTGTTAAGTGAAAATTAAAAGATTATTGTACCTCTTCACCATTTTCGCTTTCTCTCAACTCAAATAGACCTTGTAGTATCAGATTAAAGTCGTTAGAGCTCCGAGAGATGATGAGTCATCATCAACAGTTTATGCCTTCCAATTTCAAAGATGAGTTTGCCTTCGTGATTTGGAAAGAAGAGATATGAACAAGCGGAGATTGAGAGGTGAAAATGAAAAGTTTTACGGGTTTTAGTAAAAAGGGTAAAATTAAAATTTCACACAAAGTTAAAGGTAATTTTGCCATTTAAAAAATTTCAAACAGCACACACCATATTTTAAGGGAGAGTAACCGATGAAATGGATTACAATGTTATAAATATTAGATTACAAGGGATGTCTTAGTGAATTGACTCCATATGGATAATGTACTGTGTCAATCAGGCGATAGCCAGGGCGGTTTATAAAAATTTCCTATTATACAATCATAAAAGACTGATCTTTTATGCTTAAAAATGAAATATTTTAAAATTACAAGATAGCCCCACTTTGGCTTCCCTATAAATAGATGGTTAGATAAATTTTTTTGGGAAAAAGTTATTATATGGTTTTGCATAAAATTAAACATTTTTACATGACAGTTGTTTATCAATTCGAATATCCTATTAAACAAATGTTAGAGACTATCAACTCATGAATCTAGAACAAAAAAAAATGCCCTTAAAAGTTATCCCCCCAGCAACCCTGAACTCCAAAGATTTATGTTTTTTTAATTTGTTTCCTTAATAAAATAAAAAAATGCTAAACGGCAACATAAAATAAAAAATCTTGCACAATATTTTCTCCATTTATTATAACTTCCTATTCCCGACCCCTTATAAAATAAATATTGATAGTATCATATATATTTATAACCTTTAAATTTGAATACCTTTAAAATAATCTGCTCATCCTGATCATGCCAATTAGCATCCTCATCTTCTAATTTATTTTTTTATCTTAAGTTTTTTTTTAATTCTTTTTTTTTTTTATCGTGACAAAACTAGAACCAATTCCTTTTCAAGTTCGATGATCCAAATAAAAGGATTCAGATTCTCTCCTGTCATTGGGGGAACTCTAGTCATGGAGTTCACTCGTTGCACATACCATTACATCATTATGTGCATCAAGTGAACTTCAAACACTAGATCACGATTCAAGGAACTAGACAACATGAACAGATTTTTTTTTCAGATAAAAGAGAAAAAAAAAAAAAAACATAAAATCAACCTGAAGAATAAAATATAAAAAAATAAAATTTAATGGTAAAAATCTGATCACGACAGCATTTCTAAACTGATCCAGCCCTAAAAATTTCCATGGCAGCTAGACTCGTTAGCATTAACCATCCGGCCTTCAAAAATTTTAACTAAAAAATAGGAATTGTTTATTAAAAAAAAACATAGAATAATGAGCCAAGTTGCCATCCTGGGTCCTTTTTGGGCCCAAAAGGGTAATTAACAACACTCAATACAAAGTGGAATTAAGCCAAACTGACTATGGATACCGTTCTTCACATTATTTAATAGTTAAAACGGGCTTTTTTGTGTTACCATTTTATGCTGTCTTCTATACTTATGTCAAACATACAGTAAAAATGCCAAAAATAAATAATGTCTCTTCAGGTTTTTTTTTTTTTTTTTTTTTTTTTTTATGGTAATAAAAACGGTTTTTTTTATATTTTAATATTTATTATAAAAAAAAGTAAATTAATATTATACAATAGGCCTAATGTTGTTTGGCATTAAAAACAAAAAATTCCCACTACAATGAATTGTTTCCATAATAAGTTTTCAAATTTTCAATTAAAAAATTCAAACTAGTAAGTGAGAACTCTCCATATATAAAGACCCAAGATTCCAATTTCATTAACAATATGAGAATATTTCCAATACTCCCCCTCCCCCTCACATGTAGCCCCATCTTTGGGTGGGGTACATGTGATAGTATATATCAATACATGACACTTTTTAGATGATTGATCTTTCTTTTCGGGTGACATGTAACCCCTTTAGGGGACTTGTCCCTCTCTTTGGTGACAATAGTCCCTCTTTTGTGCATCTGACATCCCTCTTTCAGTGAGTGACCCTCTTTTTAAGGTTACTATGAGAGAGAACCAAGAACTCTAATATCATGTTAAGTTTTTAACTCAAAAGTTCAAACTAGTAAATAGAGGAAAACTCCATATAAAGACCCAAAATTTCAATCTCATTGACAATATGAGACTACTCTCAATGCCCAGGACACCCAATGGGGCAGAGATTAGTTCTTACAACGGTGGGAACAGGATAAGAGCCCTTGTTGTTAACTGATTACGCACTAAATGCCAATGACAGTGACAATTGTATAACTCCTCAAATTTTACTGAAATGAGCTGGGCAAATATCAGATAATGGTGATGACTCATGTCTACTATAGAAGAAATGAGAATAGTGAGAGATCACACAAGAGGCCTCCAAAGTCATGCAAGTGCAATTTCATCCAGGAAAATTAAAGCTTAATCACCCCAATTACTCATATTCATTGGGCTTTTTCTCTTAAGTAATCCACTAGTTTTTGGTAAATATAGGGGTGAGATCTGATATTATAGTTCTCAAGGGCAAACACCCAAGCTGTACAAACATGTATATGTCACTAAATACAATTTGCAGACACTTCTGGTGGATGGACTTCAGCCTTCATCCCCATGGCTAAAATAGCCAGGCCATGTTTCAGTAAAAGAAACAGGAAGCACTTCTAATCTTCTACCTACAATAGTCAACCTGGATTTCGGCGCAACCATGCCGAAGGGAGCATGGAGCCACAGATCATCGGAAGATCAGGAAAACAGTGAATTCAAATCCTACCGGACTATTTTACGTGAGAATCATAGGCATCAAAAACATTATCAGGGATGACCAGAGGCAATTTATCTATGTACATGAAGAGTCTCCTCAGGTTCTCTCTCATAACCGTTGCCATGTCAACTATGTCCCTGCTGTCCGTGAAGACCCAGAGATCACCTGAATTTACTCTCTTAAGACTGTCACGGCAGAAAGGACATGACTGCGATCTTAAATGCCTGCAAAATGTCATTAGAACATTACTCTCGGATAATAGACAAATAGATAAATGTAGTTGGTATTCATGCTCACGAGCTTTAGATCACCCATTATTCAAAGAAAAAGAGAACTAATTCAACCACATGTTCAAGGCCCCGCCAAAAAAGTTCCATACAATCTATCATGTTCTTTTGCATGTCAAACAGGAAAAGTAAAGGTGTCAACCTGTCAAGATCTCCTCATACTGAGGATTAGTCCGTATGGTAGTATGTATCAAGGCAAGAACTGAAACTATATCCAAGCTTTCAAACTAGGCAACACATTAACAACGAATAATAACCACTGGCAAGTGGCAACACATAAAAACTACTGACAACCATTTGCTATGCTCTAGTTTTGTTGTTAAATACATGAAAAGTGAAATTTCCAGGTCTGATTTAGATATTTCAGAGCAAGGATTTTGTTTTAAAGGAACAAATAGAAAATCTAAGACACCATTAGAGAGTGATATTTGATATGGAATATCAAATGAGCTCCCTCCCTAAATTTCTTTTCACCCAGAACAGAACGTTTACATACTATATTGAGGCAAAAAGAAAAGATATTCTGACGCAACAAGGCTAGTAAGAAACTGTGATTACTGACACTGTAAGAAGTTAAATTACACCTGTTAGTTATTTCCTTTCACCTTCTAAAAAACTGTATGGTCCTGATGCACAATCATGGTTCTAAATTTCACAAAAGTTTGGTATAATGCATGTCTGATATTTGAAATTTGGAATACTTTGCAGATTTGGCCAAAAAATTCGCTTTTTCTTATTGAAATTTGAAGCTGTATTCTACGATACAAGGTCATCTTCATTTCTTTGCTACATGACTCATCCAGCAAGTCCAACCACTGAACACACCCCACGTTTGAAAGGCTTGTGGCTTGTGTCACTTTAAGTTAGGTTGGTAGGACCCATAAAAGGCTGGACACTCGTTTTTTACTAGTTGCTGGATCAACCATTTTTGTACATCCTGCACACTGGGCTTTTCTGCAACATACCATCCTTCTAATATGATATTATTTTCCTTTGTCCCTTATGATTTCTGAAAAGAAACAAAAGAACAAACACAATGCCAGTGGTTCTAATATAATACTTAAGATTTCTGAAAAGAAACAAAAGAACAAAAAAAATGCCACACTGGTCCAATATTGCTTGGTTCAATCAGAATGCTGGCTTGTAAAACTTAGAATATGGCATAGAAAAACATGCTGCATTTTTCTCAGTCCTATGGAGTTAGACCAGATGATTAAGAGTAAGTGGATGTGGGTTCTTTGTTGTTGCACATACATTTTAAACTGTCTGGCCTCCTAATTGAAAAGCCTAGCCCGTTCAGCATTACTATCATCTCATCTAAATGCACCCACTAGTGTGACCCTTGTTTTTGTTCCTAGAGAAAAGGGTTCTTGGACATGGGCTTCCAAAATGATATCGAGGCTGTTTAAAATCATTTCAGAGGCTTGTGCTGGGCTAGGTCTGACCACCATAATTTACACTCTACATTAACAAAAACATATTACTTTTCCCATGTAAAATACAAGAAAAAAAAATCAGCTACCCCCCATAATAGTTTTGAAACATCACCTACCACCCACATCTCTCAAAAAACATCAACTACACCCAAGTAACTGACGGAGGAGATGGAAATCAGCTTTAGACATTTTTACCCTATTTGTTTTTAATTGGAAAATTTTAAAAGCTAGTAAAATTACTAATATAGCCTTTCTCTTTCCTTTCCTCTCTCCCTCCTTCATCGTTCTCCCCTCTTGTGTGGCCATTGCATTCAGGGCATTTTAACCATGGGGTCTGGCCATGGCCGGAGAAAGCATAGAAGAAGACAAGATATCGTTGAAGAAGGTAGGAATCGAAGAAGAAAATACGTTTGGTCACCGGAAACCAAACCATATCAAATTGTCACATAAAGGAATGAGAAAAAAGTTAAAACTGTTTTACCTACTGTAAGAAGTAAGAACCGCAAGAATTTCTCAAGAATCGAGGGTCTGAATACCTCAAGAATTTCAAGAAGAAAATATCGGAAGCCAAAAGTTGGAGATGGAGGTCTGAAAAGCCTCAAGAAAAAGAAAAAAAAAAGAGAGAGTAAATAAACCCTAGAAACAAAGAACGCGGAGACGTTTCACCAGAGGAAAACGATAGGATACGTCGATTTCTTCTTCGATTCCTACCTTCTTATATCTTGTCTTCTTCTCTGCTTTCTCCGGCCAGACCCCGTGGTTCAGATGCCCTGAATTGAAAGCTTTTGAATTCAAGAACTACAAAGTGATTGATTCGTTCTCGAATCCTTATATCGCTTTAAAGAGAACCAGTCGAACAGAACGAAGTTAAAACAATCATAAACCAATCGATAGGATATCTGACCCGAAAGTGGACGCGGCGAGAAGCCCTAGTTCTTCAAGGGTTTCAGAGTCGCTGAAAGAGCTAGGACTATGGTTCTGAGCAGTTGCGGGCTCTAAGTTTCAACGCAGAGCAAGCAGTTAGATACAAAAAGATAAATCAGATAAAAACTCCCATGACAAATGATCTATTGCGAGGAAAGAGAGAGTTTTAGGTTTAGGAATTCATCAAAAAGTGGTGAGGCTTTTGAATTGTTTCAATCTTTCTGAAACAGTTCTTTATCCGAACTCTGCAAATTATCCGAATTCTTTTGGGGTTTTGCCCTCCTTAAGTGAAGGAGGGTAAAAAGGTCTTTCAACTTATCTATTAGGGTATTATTGTCCAATTAAAATTCTCTTTTGGATGACATCAGCAACTAACGGGATTTGTTAAACGGAGTGGATCTATTTGATTAACGGTTGAAAACGTTTGGATGGTAATTGATGTTTTTTGAAAGGTGTGGATGGTAGGTGATGTTTCGAAACTACTATGGGGGATAGCTGATTTTTTTTCAAAATACAATTATAAATGCAGGAAGAAAACTTCAAAACCTCATTGAATAGAAGACATACATGCAAACATCAGTGTAGAGAGAGAGAGATACCATTCACGATAGCATTTCATGCACATAGCATGGCTGCAGTTGGGCAACACAATCTTACTATTCATCTCCATGCAAATTCCACATTCATCTTCTCTTTCAACATCTATTTCTGATATTTGCTTGAGGTCTTCATCATCTCTCCTCCTGTACCTTTCCACACAGACTGCCTTCTGCTTCTTATCCTCTGTATCAGTAATGCCTCTTTGAAGCTGTAATAAAGAGGGAAAGACTACACCTGAAAAGCAAACAGAACTAAGTTAAAAACTGAGGCATCACAGTGAATAACGATAAAGACACAGTTGAAAACTTAGTCATGACGGTTGTATACCATAGAACTCCCTAATACTTGCTTTCCTTTCATAGGTTGACATGGTAGTCGTTCCATCCACATAAACCTGTAGCAGTAAGTGAGTTCCTCTGGCAGACTAAATATGTAACTGAAAGGTCATGTAGAAGCTCTTAGGAACTAATTCATGTAAAGAGATAGATCTCAACCTTATAAATTAGGATTCTTAACAGTCCAAGGGCACCAGCGAGGTGGCAGTCCGTCCATTGCACTAGAAAAAGGAATAGGTGTGCAACAGGACTATATGACAAACGCATCTGAACGCAAGCACCATCGTATTCCCTTGGAAAATCTGACGCCCTACACTATGCCTTACAAGATTAGAAATCAGCAGCATGAAGGAACAGCAAATCAGTAACACACTTAATCTGAAATATCTGCGAAAAAAAATTAATTAAAGGGGGGAACAAAAAATACTATGTGCAAGAAACATGATGGACAACAGTAGCCATTGCCTCTTATTGCATTTTCAAACAGACCAAAGAACATTTATGTAGTGACGAGAGGGTAAACATCAATTTCCTAAGAGCAAATGTGATGCGGACCCGGGTCGAGAGAAACCCCATCGGGTCTGCTATGGGCCCATCCAAGATACACAATAGCTGAAACTTGATCTGACGGTAAACACATGTACAGGTATGAAGTCTAGTCTGTACTCACAGTATGGTAATCTGATGGGACTGAAACTTCAAGAGTAAAGGAGGAAGAAACAGAGGATTAGAAAGGGAAAGAGGATCCAAGAGAGAGAAGGGAAACCAGAGGCAGAGGGTAAGAGAAAGAAAACCTACCCACAGATCGGTAGGGGAGGAATAAGCTTTCACAGCAATGGGGAAGGGAACCAGCCGAGAGAGAGATGGCCCAACCGAAAGAGGAAGAGAGGGAGAGCAGAAAGTGCTCTGCCCGTAAGCACCCAAAAATCCTTTTTCTCAAATCTCCATCATGTATTTCATTGATAAAAAGGTCTATAAATAGACTTTACAATTTAATTAATTGCTAAATAAAAATTCTAAATAAAAAGATGATAATCAAAGAAAACTCCTAACTAAAGAAGACTCCTAATTAAAGAAGACTCCTAATTTAAAGAAGACTCCTAATTAAAGAAAACTCCTAATTTAAAAAAGACTCCTAATTAAAGAAGACTCCTAATTAGCCTAAAACTCTAACTAAAGGATAAATACATCCCTTTTTATGGAAAGAAATAAAACTAAACCAAATTACAATGATTTTCCCAATTAAAATAAACCCTAAAAAAAATATTCCCATCCAATGGATCCAGCCTGCATCAAAATGTCTTTCTCACCAGTGGAATTCTGGCTTATGTATGTAGGCATATAATCTTGCCTTCATGCATGTTTCTTGGAAGGCCTACCTAACCACAAAGTGGAACTTATTTACAACTCTCCTCTCACTTCTCCATCTACAACTACCACAGCCTTGACAAGGGCATATTCAATACTTTACATGTCATTTTGCCCAGACCAACCTCATCTTCCAACATCTGAGAGCCTCAAAACTCATCATCTTGTTCGATTGTTGCTGGCAATCATGGGTTCTACTAACTACAGAGAATGTAACCAAAGGTGGGAATCACAAGTGAGAAGGAAAAGTACTGCATTCTTCGACAGATTAATCTTGGAAATTTTCCAAATAAACTACATTTAGTTACTAGTAACTATTTTTGTATTCTATTTTCTAACTAGAGAAGAAAGGGGGAACAGAATTAACATAACCAACTCCAAGAAGTAGAGAAAGGTTTAGCTTGTTGTTATTGACTTAATTTTTTTTTTTTTTTTTTAAGGTCCTAGCAATGTAGTAGGCACTTTTTACGTTTCACAGATAACATGGCAATAGATGCAGCATTAATATACAGAGATGGGTGGGAAGATCACCCAAACCTAGGCTTTTCCAAAACCCAACTAACAAAGAACGACCATCCAATCATCTTATTTATACAAAACCAGAAATAAGCTGTCCACATAAAAGAAGGTCAATACACAAAAAAGATCAGCAAATTGTACAATCATATCAAAGGTACCCACAGTTAAAAAAAAAAAAAAAAAAGTCTCCTTATAAGTATAGCAATAGTAATAAGTATACAAGGTCAATTCTCGAAAATATTTTACCAAAAAAAAAATATCTCGAAAATAAATTATATAGCGCCAAAATGCATAAAATTCCAAATGAACCAACTACAATAAAACAAATGAAAAAAAAAAAAAAAAAAAAAAAGAAACTATGAACTGGAAAGTAATTTCAGATAAGATAAGGCAGGGAAAACTGAAAATTCCTTGTGAGAAAACCATACTAGAGCTAGAAAATTCCAGAGGTTAGGAATGTAGAAGATATCAACGAACTAAGCCAAATAAAACATAGTTAGGACCATCTTAAAAAAAAAAAAAAAAAAAAAAAAAGGAAAAAGAGCAAGAGCACCCCCACCTCCAAACCCCATCCCCCCACCCCCCCACCCCCCCCCCCCCCCCCCCAAAAGTTTTGGGCCCGAACTGCAAATTCGAAGAAACCATTAAGATTAGAAGGCAGAAACTTCAACCATAAAAATTCTCATAGATTAAACCATGAAGCACTATCTCACCGTAGGCAGTATGTCCAAGCACAAATTAAAGCAAGGGGGAGGAAATCATAAGGAGAAATCGAAGCAGAGCCATTACAACGAAAGAACAAGAAGGAAAAAAAATAAATTAACCTACAGTGTATTAGCATGCTGAATATCAGCTTCAAGAACTTTAAGAGAATCCTTGAAAGATTTTCGCATAGAACACAGGTACATCTCCCTTTCTGAAACTTCAAAACAGGGGAATCAATTAATAAAAGTCATCAAACAATCCTTTTACTCCCCAAAACTCCTCCGTAAAACCTGATTCTCCCCTCTTCTCACCAGTCGGCCTCCTCAGTTCTTCCTTTCTACTGTTTTTGAAAGCAGAGACCAGAAACCGAGGGCCTCCATCGATGCCACGTGGACGGAAGGTGTGTCACTGTAACATTAAAAAAATAAAATCTCAAAAAGATATCGACGATGATCAGGCGATCCGCGATTTCCTTATCCATCTCTCTTCCGCGCTGCCACTTTTCTTTCTTTCTCCTTTCGGTGGCTTTATCTCCACGCACCGATAATGGAAAATCCATTTTCTCAACAGTAACCCTCCTTTTTCAATGAAATAACGGAAATACCCTTCCAGTGAAACCAAATAGATATTCCAATCTAATGGTAGTGGAGTTGCCACTTGTCATGATAAGGGCACTTTACTATACGAAGGGAGTCTCATTTTCATGGTTTAGGGATAGGAATCGTGATCGACTCCGCTCCGACGATTAAACTCGGAATCGGTCCGAGTCAGGGGATTTATAAAAAATTTCATTTGAAGGTGTAAATCAATTCATAAATGATTTATCGGTTCAATTTGATTCAATTCAAAACTATTATAATAGGAATATAAAAATAAATTTATCGGTAAGATACCGGTTCATAGGAAGTAGCAAAAATTATATACTAAATAAAAATATGAGAACTACTAAAATCTCATATATTTTAATTTTTTCTTTCAAATATTTTAATTGCATCTAGTCATGAAATATCTAATAATACAATAATAACACATTATTTTCTGCTCGTCACCCCCAAGTTGCACATAAGGAAATAGGCAATTAATCGATTTTATTCATTTTTTATTTCATAGGTGTTTATTCAGTTAATAGACGGTTTTGCAGTTCTAAATTGGTTTTGAATCATTTATTTATGGGCTATACAAAATCGAAATCAAACCACTTAGTTTCGGTTAGATTTTTTCTGTCCATTTGGATTTGATTTCCCTGTTTCGATTCAAAATTGACATCCGTAGTTTTCATACGTTTGATTCCAGGGCTTTTGGGGTGATCCTAACATTTAACTTGGAATCGGATTTGACTGGGTCCGATCCGTCCCGATTCAAAGTCCTGAAGCTTGAATGTCTTTATGACAAACCTAATCGTCACCCATTAAAAAGCTACACCAAATCTTAATCAATAATGGCTGGCCGAAATTATCCATACAAGTTTGACTATTTTCACTGCTCTTTCTGATGTGGAATCCAATTTGAAATTGAAATTAATATACTAAAAAACTAGAGTAGGTAAAGTCAACTACGTAAGGAGTTCTAATCAATTAGATCTACTTATATTTTTTTTATGATTTTATTATAATTAAAATTCAGTGGATCCCACATTTTAGAGTGGATTCCACATCACATCAATGGTGATAAAATCTTAAAAAAATATAAATACATACAGATGAATTATTCCCCTAAGTTGATAGTATATGTTAGTTTTTTCTTTCCATAATCTTTAAGTGTTTCACATAAAATGGATAGTTTCATGCATTCAAGGTTTTTTTTTTGTTTTTTATTTTTTATTTTTTATTATTAATCATAATTTTTTTTTTCTTGTACACAGTCAACAAATTTTTTTTTTTTTTGATAAGCACAATCAACAGTTTAACCATGAGGAATATTTGATTCTTGTTTGCATATACAATGGTTATTTATTTATTTACTTTTTTGGTAAAAACATATACAATGGTTAAAGATTTATTGTATTTCATACACGACTGTGTATAAAAACCAATGCCATAAATAAATTATGGAGCGATTTTAGGCATAGGTCGTACATATATCGGGCCTTTTGTTCATCTGGGAAGAACAAATTTGATGTTATATATTCATCTATTCTCATCTGATGGTGGAAATACTATCTATGTATATACATGACCATATACAAAACCTTTTACCATAAATCATATATTAATGAATGTTTGATTTTGTCATGAAATCGTGTTTTCTTGTCATGTGACAAACATGGATGGCCCATGTGAGTCAATTTTGATAGAGACTACAAGCCAACTTCACTCCTCAAATTTTAGAATGCAACAAGAACTAGAGGAGATCTCACTTCGCTAACATGGCAAAGTTGTAGAAATTTTGAATTTTATATATAAAAAGAAAAAAAAATATCAGCCACACCCCTTATGGTATGACATAATCTTACCCACTCATTTTTTTCTCGATATTATCATTTTTTTAACGTATCAGTTCAGGAGGATCAAGCTTTAGGGAACACAAGAACAATTATTTCTCAAAAAATACACTTGAGAAAAAAATGGTTAAATGTGAGAAGTAAGAAAGTTCTTGCACAAATTTTTTTTTTTTTTTTTTTTTTTTGGGATAGGTAGTCCCCAAGGAGATTTTACGACAAAGTTACTTAGTGAGAAATCCAAGGAAGGAAAAAGGAAGAACAACAATCGCATCTGTTAGGGGCAAATAGATACCCTCAAATGGACGCAAGACACGTGTAAAGCGGCAGGTGACTAGTCAACAAAACCCAAAAAGACTACCCTTCGAATAGCCAATTGACATGTATGCAGTAAAAATAAGACTAATCAACAAGGGCAAAAGAGAGAAGGAAAATGACAAAAGGAGGGTATTATCATTATTCACAAGGGCAAGGATGGAATTATACCTCGGATTACATCAGCCATAACTACGGCTATAAATACCCCCAACCATCAAAAGTCAAATCACATCCATATTTTAAGAGTTTATCCCTCCACTTGCTTTGACATTTTCTACTCATCCTCATATTGGTATCTACTATAACTTTCCTATCTCGCTTAATATCTAAAGGTCAAGTTTAACTCTGATTATCTACGACCTAGTATCCTAACTTTAGAATCGGAGAGGTCACGGGGCATACAAGCCCGACCCCACATTTGCCTGTTTTGTCGTTTTCAGGTCTGACCCACAACGAAAAACCCAGACGCAGATTCTAGCAGCAACAACATCCATTATAGAAACTCAAAATATCTTTCTTGAATTGAAATTGCGATGGAACATCGACATGTAATTGATACCCACCGATAACTTTTGCCTTTGAGGTGCATAAATGGAAAGGAAATAACTTGCGGGATGAGATGTTCCAAAGGCTAGTAGTTTGATAATATTGGTGGGATGGGGAAAGGTTGCGGGAGGAGTTGGTGGGATGGGGTGGGAGCTGTAAGGGAAAAGAGGCCCTGGGAGTGTGGAAGGGGGTGGGATGCATGTAGAATTCTCCCAGAAGGGTAAAATGTGAAATATAAAAATAAGAGGTACCTTAAAAATAACAAATATGAATTGTGATGTACTTTAAAAAAAAAAATCAGCTACCCTCCATAATAGTTTCGAAACATCACCTACCACCCACACCTTTCAAAAAACATCAATTACCACCCAAACGCTTACCATCGTTAGTCAAATAGATCCACTCCGTTAAACGAATCATGTTAATTACTAATGTCATCTAAAATTGATTTTGAATTGGACAAATATACCCTAAAAGATATGTTGAAAGACGGTTTTACCCTCCCTCAGTTACTTCACCATACACCCCCAAATGGTAAGCTCAAGTACCGACTTCAACGGAAGAAAGAAGAAAAGAAATCTTTCTTCTTCGATTGTGTTCGCCGACGATGACGATACCCTTCTTCTTCCTCGACGATGATGACCTCGAGCCTTGAAAGGAAAAACAAGAACCACTGCTAGTTCTTCTTCTGTGTTTGGGATTAGGGAAAGTGACAACCATATCTGCCATGAAACGAAAAAGAAAAGGTCGAAAGTTAGCAGGATCTGCTGTGATAATTGTTTCTTTAAGATTCATGTTCTTTCCAAAGTGAGATAACCAACCCAATGCACAAGGAGAGAACTTCAGCCCTCATTAACTCGCCCTTACCGATAGTACCAGCGTAGCTCAAAGAAAGAGACCCAGTGTTCGGATCATTATGCAATGTCCTAATCAAATGCCTAGTGGCATTATCAAAGCTGATGATCGTAAACTACTATCTCTCTCTAACTCACTACAATCTTGATATAGATTTACTGATTTCTATAGCGTATATCAACTTCTTTTCTAGTCTATCACCCTTCTTGAATTAAGAACTGATTTCGCTTTGGGAGAATCAGATCCCTTATCTGTCAACAAAAAAAAACTTTTGCGTTGATTGAATGTCTTTATTATGGTTAAGTTTTAGATCTCATGTGATGTTATCAATGGCGACGATGAGAACAACAGGAATTGCAGAAACGGAGGCGCTTGAAGACACTAGGGATTGCAGAAAACGTAGAATTGAAAGAGACAGGCTTGGAGGTGTAGAGAGAGGCAGCGGTAGAGAGGAGAGAGAAGGCGAAGAGGAAGATCATGTTGAAGATAATGGTAATACCAGATCAGATGGGCCAGAGCTCACTCATGGAACTAATGAAGACTGATATTGTAGTACATAGGCTATGGTACAATACAACAACATTTAGAAAGGAAGAGGACTTCTAGAGTTTTCCTTAAGATTGTTCTCATCCACACATGTGGATAGTTTGAGAGTTTCTGTACAAGAGATTAGTTTACTTTGTTTCCGTATTCATTCTGGAAAAACAAATGTTTGTAAAAGATAGTCGATAAGAAGAACATTCAAGATTCAGATAATGGAGTTTCTTCAAGATCCTTTGTAAGTTTGATTTTCTTCAAATCCGGTAGCAAAACTAGAAGATTAGAAGGCGATTTGTTTGAGGATAGGATGGATGAAAAGGGAATGGACTAATCCGGGTCGGGTTACGAGGGAAAAGGTCTTTGGAGATGATTTTCGAATTGAAACTGATTCTTTGAGGATTTCTGTGATGGTTCTTGAAGCTGCTCTAGTGCAATATCCATGAAAAATTGGGTTTGATTTGAGACAGAAGCTGTGACTGTTATCTTAAATATATGATTTTAAGACGAAGAAGCTGCTTCTGGGATCTAATCTTTTTTCTATCAGGGGAAATACAGAGGGATGAAATGGTTTTTGGGAAACCCACGGTGTTCTTTAGGAGATTCAAGAGTATTTGATACTGAAATCCTCAATTTCAAGCTCTGAACAAGCAAAAGCAGAGGTTTCTTACTTGTTCTTGTTGATTCTTTTGGTATCAAAGAGGTCAAACACAAGGATTCTGACATCGTCATTGACCAAAAATCGACGATCGGAGAGATTGCACTATGTTAGAGTGATAATCAGAAACCTAAGATGGTATGTGAAACTCACTACAAGTTTAGATTGATGGAGGGTAAGAAGAACCCACCGGTAGAATTGCAGCTATTGGTGGTGTCACCGAGGGCATGAATGTGGAAAGCATAGATCTTCTTCTCTACTTTCTCCGGCTAGACCCTATGGTTCAGAGGTTCAGATGCCCTGAATGCGATGGCTACACAAAAGGGGAGAACGATGAGGGAGAGAGAGAAGAAAGGAAAGAGAAAGGTTATATTAGTAATTTTACTAGCTTTTAAAATTTTCAATTAAAAACAAAAAAGGTAAAAATGTCTAATGATGATTTTCGTCTCCTCCGTCAATTACTTGAGTGTAGTTGATGTTTTTTGAAAGATGTGGATGGTAGGTGATGTTTTGAAACTATTATGGGGGGTAGTTGATTTTTTTTTCTTAAAAATAACCTGTATGAAACGTGAGATACTCCAAATATGATTTTCAAAACATGAGGTACTTTAGGTATGATTTCTCTGAACATTAGGTACCCTAGTGTAATTTACCTTATAATTTATTTTGGAAGAGGGTTCTTCGAACGCTCTTGCCTACACCTACCAATGAGTGTGAGCGATGATAGATTTGTTCAATAGGCCGGACTAGGGAAGCATGGGAGAAGAGGGAGTATGACAGGAGAGAGATAGAGTGGGGTACTTATAACATACCTCCCGCTCAGCCAGTGAGAGAAAATTTTCACATGTATTTTACTTGGCTTATTAATGCTCTGATTGGTATGCATCCTTCTATTGAAGAATGAGAATAGACTAAAATGTGAGATATTTTTGTTCAAAGCTCAAAATGAATAAGTAGTAGAAAAAATGAATTTAAAAAATGACCATGTTTTCTTACCAAATTTTAGGATCCAAGCTCAATAATGCTCTAGAATACCTTCCAAGAAAGCATACCTTACACAGTTTGTGTTTTCTCACTCATGGCATGCCATACAATTGGGTTCCATGGTCTAAAAACTTTCAACCATCTTTATCACCTAAATTTTAACCCAAAATGTGCATGTATCTTGTATGGTGTGCCCAAAAATTATTTTAAAAAAATATAAAGATGGTCACGGATCCCCACTATCGTTAAGTATTATAAATTTTGAAGGAGAAAGTTTTTCTTCACCTTGGATGAAGGCGGTGAATGAAAATGAGAGGACATAATCATAAATGACTTGCCTACATATAATGAATTCTCGATAATGATCTCCCGTTATTCTTGAATCTTAATCTAACCAGAATCCCATGCTGCATTGTCATCTTCTCCATAAGTGGTGAATAACATATCAAGCTAAAACTTGACTAATGAGTTAGGTACAATTTGCTCTTACTCCCATAGCATGAGCCATGTCCATTATTTTCCTCTTGGCAACTAGTGAATTTTGTATAACTCATCGACTATGTGAACTTTTTTTATTACCATTTCTCATTAAAATACAAAAAGCTCAAATTTTGATATTGATCCTATAAGAAAATTTCTACAATTCTCTTTTTTGGTACTCCTCCATGCTTCAATTTTTAGGCTTCCATGGATAATCCAAATATGATACACTTTAATCAAGAATAAACAATAAGATAATAGTAGACCATAATAATTAGTGTTCTTTTAGGAACTGTCCTAATCAATAATGCATGATTATTAACCTTTAAATAAACACCATTTGATTCTAACACTACCTTCTAGTCAAAAGTGACCAATAATCCTTTCACATGGATGAATTAATTGACAGTGATAGTGATGGAAATATTTTTTATCATCAAAAAATAAAAAACCCTAAAATATAAATTATTTATGTGGGACCTAAGTATTAAATCCTAAATTCACAATAGGCCAGTCACATTTTCATATTATAATCTAGGGTCCATATCATATTTCCATATATAATGATGTAGGCCTTTTATCCCCACCAACCCAAGCTGTAATTACGGTTGAATCCCACACCTTTTTCCAAAAAAAAAAAAAAAAAAGTTTTATTTATCTATGTAACAATGGAATGTGATGTTTTCAAAAATCACAAAACAAACTAGTTTAGACCATTCATTTTTTTTTAATTTTTTTTAATATAAATCATTCAGAGTTAGGAGTTGCACATTAGTTTAAAGTTTTGATTACGTCAATACAAAGGGAATATTTAGTTGAATTAAAGCATGTTGAAATTCGATATGTGGTTACACTAGACCATATTCTTTTTATCCAATGGTCATAATGGACCTATCATCATCTGCCCAGGTAACAGAATATATATCTTGTGACATTAAAAAAAAAAAAAAAAAAAAAAAAACTCTTGTGACAATGATAATTTGTTAAATAAAAAAATTATTAAATAATCATCTCCCCTTGTCTTTCTAATCTTTCTACATCATATGTGTTGCTGCTGAAACTAGGCTAACTGACGTGTCTCGTTCTCTGCAAGCTGAGGTAAAGGTTATCGGAGCAGACAGTGATGTTCGGTGTCGGCTCTGACGATCAAGTCAATAACAGAGCAATCAGTATGAAACTTACAAGAAGACGGTAAGCTTCGTAGAGAGGTGGATTCCCTGAGTATTCTCAGAGAGGCTAGGAAATGAGATGCCTTTACCTGCAATCGCTGAGTGTATATATAGAGGACACACCTTATTGTTTAAGCGGATAAGCCGTTTGGTGATTAAGTGTGCAGGATTAGACTATGACTCCACAATGACCGAATAAGATAAGCATGACTATCAGTGACAATAGAGTTATCTTGAGTGGCCGTAAGATGAAGATCCTATAGCTAGGCAAAGCCGTCGCTTTTGCCCTTACAGGTCGCCATGCACATCCTTCGTGGGTCAAGAGTCCTATCTAGATCCAATCTTCTGATCGTTTCTCAGTAAGAATTCCTTTGATGCCTCTAGGATTAATCTAGAGATCTAGCATGTACGAACACTAACGTGCTTCTTCTCACCATCATTGAGGTTCCCCAAGGATGACATCTGGTGGAACACGTGCCATCTTCCCACTATGATTTACGGGCGAACACATGTCACAATGTGATTAGTCAGGATAAATATGCTATCAACAGTATGTCTACTGTAGGTAACTCTAGGCTCTCGTATGTCATTTCAATTAAAGAATAATCAAGCTTTTTAGTTTTAGGCTGTTGGGTAAACCTCAAAGGCTGATGGAGAATGGAGAGCAGAACCTAGTTAAGCTTCCAAACTGGTTTTGAATGATATGATACAAAGGGCATTCATTTCAGGGTAAAGTACACGAACCTCCCCTGTAAGTTTGCTTAATTATAGTCAACGACCATGTGTTTTCAGAAATTATACGAAAACCTCGTAAGCAAATAATGCTACCAAAAAAAAAAATGATTTGACCAATTTACCATTCCACATCCCAATACCTGAACGAAGAAGGATCTAGACATTTTCCCTTCCCCACAACATTGTCATCATCAGAGTAGCACTTCCCACAAGCACAAAGGCCGACCAGCAACTTGTTTTTTTCTAGATTCCATTTTTCCCTTTTAAGATGATATGAGATTTCAACTAAACCGGCCGTCAGGAATAAGAATTGAATATTCATGAATTGGGGTGGTAGCAGTTTGAAGTTTGAACATCCAACATTCACGGGAGAAGGAAAGGTAGTGCTATCCCACTAAACTGCATTATTTATTAGGTCCCTCTCATAATAAGTGTAGGATGTAAGGGGATTGTTGAAAATTTGAATCCGATTTTTATCCATTTTCATTTAGGGATATTTGTATTCGTCTAGGGGTATTTGTAGTTCGAATAATTTGATACATATTCTAGCCAATTCAAATAAATATGCAATTAATAATAACGGATTCATGAAGATTTGACATGTTCTAAAGAATGAAGAAAAGAGAATCATGATCTATTAGGGGAGAAAGGTCCTGGTTACACATTAGAGGCAGATATGGATAGTCGAAAATCTGAATTCGATTTGCATCTAATTTCGTTTAGGGGTATCTGAATCTGATTAGGCGGAGTTTGTATCCGACCACATTCAGATCGTATATGTCTAATTTGTTTACATCTCTATTCAAATGCACGGATTCTCAGATCGAATCGGCCGCCAACAATCCCAATCCAACCTGACTCCGGGGTGTGATTTGGCCCAAAAAACACTACAATCACTTCACACACATGGAAATATCGATCCGATGAACTGACTCGGGGCCGATCGGATCCACATCCTAAAAATCATGGTCCCCCTCAATTCTTTCTTCCATTTTGGAGCTCCGGGGAAAAACAAATCCAATATGCCCATCAGAAGCTGCTAAATTTCATCTCTCCATATATTCTCTCTCCTAAATTCCCGTTTACTATCTTATCAAAGTTTTTAGTAATCGGTATCGGACACAAGACCAATGCTGAAACCGATACGAATCAATTGCAAATCTAAGAGATGATTGACATGTGGTCAATTCCATTAAAAGAAATAAATAAATGTACTAAAATTGGAGATCAGGCTGGTATCAGCCACGACTGATTCTGATACAAGTCAACCGATCCGATACTTCACTAAAACCTTGATCTTAAGTCTCTTACACCAAACACATCTTCAACATTTGTTAACTCTCTCTTTAACCCCAAAAAAGGGTATAACTTAGGGACTGAGATCCTCTGTAGTGAGGATCTCCTGTAGTGAGCTGTAGTGAGGATCCCATCCACTTAAAATGGATCCGCATATATCTTGATGTACTTTGATTGTCTTGGAATACATGTCGATCCACTTTGAATGGATAAGATCTTCACTACACGGGTGGCCTCACTACAGAAGATTTTTTTTCATAACTTAGTAAAGATAAATACATCAAAAGTCTGAGTTCAACGAAGAAATATTTCCTGTCTCCTTCAAACTGTCACTCTCTCTCTCCAATTGAAATATAGTGGTTAAGGTTGTAGCTTTTTTTTACCAAAAAAAAAAGAAAAAAAAGTTGTAGCTTTTTATTTTGACTCAAAAAACATTATTGTAGTTTTTATTTTTTATTTTTTTTATTTACATCACTTCTAAAGATTTTTTTTTTCCCCTTAATTCTCTCTTTCAAATTCTTATAAAATTTTGAAGATTTAGTAGGTCTGCTAGGATTACACCTTAATGCATTATTAGTGCTATTAATTGTCACGTGGAAAGCTTTAGGCTTTCACTATTATAGGATTCGAGGAGAGGCAGAATGTATGTACTGCATAGTACTACCCATCCCCCCAATGAAGAAAGACCGTTTTCATGATTCAAATCTTGTGACCATCAGATTATAATATGACAACCTTATCATCACACCATGGTTCGTCCTATGACAAGTCAAGTGAAGAATCCAATATATTATAATATTAAATATTTGAATGTCAAAATAGTTTATTAGTATAATATTTGTTTTTATTTTAAATATTAAGAAAATAATTTTTTTATTTATTTCTTATTACTTTCCTATGCATTGCATGGGTTTAATGCTACTGCCTGTGTAAATGCAAGTTTATTGTCATGAATCTAGTCGGTTCTAGGTCTTAAATCATTTTGAAGTATGACAAGTGGCATGTTATGTGCAACCCAAACCTGGGACTCTTTACATATTTAACTGGGATGGGTCAGATGGGCTTGCCACCATTAAATTCTCAAGGAACTGGAAATCTGCATGGGCATCATGCCCAACATCGAATCTGCACAGTTAATAAATGGGAGTGGATTGCAAGCCCAAAACCAGCCCATCTATAATTTGGCAGGTCTGGGTCATCCAGGCCTAGGGCAATAGAGTATCCAACAAAAAAAAATCAACGCTCAAGCCCATCTTGTTCAATAACTGGGCTGGCCTCTCAAGCCCAAGTCTCTGATGCCAATCCACATTACCAACACGGTATCGATGACACTGGGGGTCGGAATCTGTCAGATTGACCCCTCTCGTCTCAAATACCAGAATCGTCTCTTGTATATTGTGGTTTCCATGACAGCCCAATGAGTGTGTGCTAAAGAGAATCAGTGTCTAAAGGGCCTTGACACTAACCGGTGCCTTAACACTTGGCCTCTCGACTCCAAGTGTCCGACGCCAATCCACGTTACCAACATGATATCGATGACACTGGCGTTTGGAATCTGACAGATCTTGCGAAATCCCCTCATACATCTCGTCTCAAATATCAAAAATGGCTTTTGTATATTGTGGTTTCCATGAAGGCCCAATGAATGTGGGCTAAAAAAGTCAGTGTCAGAAGGGCGTGACATTGGCCGGTGTCATGTAGAAAGACATGAATGGTTTATCTTTATCCTGAATCAAATAAAGAGCAAATTGATACTACTAAATTAGGCTATGAATGTTATGGCCTGCAAAATTTTCTTTTTCTTATATTTGGTTTGTACAATGGCACATTCACCACCCATTCTGCATGTAACATTTTACATGTCAGAAAAAATATTCAAATATTTGTTTCAAGGAGGTAAAAGAAAGACAAATTTCCTTTCCCTCCTCTTTAGAAATTACTATATTTTCGCGTATACTTATAGGGCTATCATGGAAACCACAATATCCACGAGATAATTTTGGTATTTGAGAGAAGAGGTGTGAGGGGGATATTGCGTGATCCGACGAACACCGAGCGACTGATGTCAACAGTCGTTGACGTTGGATCGGTGTCAAGCAGAATATCCCCTTATCTTTATGAGCCTTGAAGGAAACTTTTAGTCCAAAATTTGTAAATTGCAAAAAATTTCTCTGAAAGATGGAATGGGAGCTACACTGGTATCCCATTCTTTTTCTCTCTTGTCTGACACTCTCTCTCCACCCTAAACGAATTCGTCATCACCCCACACCATTGGTGAGCATAGGAAACCTTGCAACTCAAAGAACCCTTGCCCTTGGATATTTTATGCTGGTCTGACACTTCCTTTTTTAGAACATGTTGCCGCTGGAATCCATAGAGACCTACTGAGGTGGGACCTACCTGCAAATGACAAAGAAAGAGGTCAAAATAGGTCGGGCTTAATACCCAGGGGTTATTCCGATGCCTCAGTTAGGACTCTGAGCAATAAGTAGTAAATGTGGGAGAGCATTAGAAATGAATAATGAATATGGAAATAAATGAGGTTTAGGCTCTATTTATAGGAAGTTGGTGCGAGTCCCGCATGCATTTGCAGTACAATTTTGAAATTGCTAAGGTTGATTTGCCTTGACTTAAGCAGATAATGCTGAATTTGTCCTTAAGTGACCTTATACAAAAAAGATGATTTTACCCCAATGACTCCGGGCTTTGGAACACCACGTGTCATGCTCTCATAGGCCAATAATATTTATACCCAAAAGAACATATTAACAAATTTTGAAATAGAGAAGGGTATGGATATCAGGGCTCCTTGATTCTTGGGCGCTAAAAGAAATTAAGTCTCAGTAGTCCCCCACCAGGCCATCATCCCCAAATGGAAGTGCTAAACTACCCTTTCTTGAGTAGCTACTTTGGCTGTTTAGGCTGAATGTCAATAGATCAAATGTGAAAAAGATAAGAGCAATCCCTGAAAATCAGACTTTATTTGAGGCTTTTTAGAAAGTTCTTCCTTTTCTTCTTCGATTCAATGCTCCTCTGTGATTTTTTAAGTTGATTACTTCTTTCATGGCGGAATCAAGGTGGAGAACTGTGTCTTAACTCTTGACACCAAAGTCTCTCTTTATCCCTGCGCGTGGACAACAAGACCCTTTGAAGAACGTGAATGGGTTTTAGCAAAGATCTTAAAAGTAGGGGTGTCAATTTTTGGTTCCTATGTGTCCCCCAAACTAGATTGACCAATTAAAACCTAGACTGATTCGCATAGTTTACGAAATGTGTCGAGCTTAAGTCTAGACCGATTATTAATCGTGTCATTTACGGTGTAAGGGTGTAGCTAGTTGGTGGCCTGACCGCACTGACCGATTATAGACCCAAATCGAGACCGACCGATTAAATGACAATAAAGCTAAATCTCTAAAGGCCTAAACCCTAAATAGCTAAGGGTCTGTTTGATAAAACTTTTGCTTCTGGATTCTATGGGTTCTGACTCCTAAGGAGTCATTTTGGAGTAGAAGCGCTTTGATAAGTACGGTTGGTTTTCAATTCTCACAGAGTAAATCGGATTCAGAATGACTCCAGAATCCAAAATTTTGGAGTCATAAATACTTACTCCAAGCTGTTAGATAACTTTTTGGGAGAAAGAAAAGAGTTGACTCTCACATGACTCTCACTTAACTACCACCACCACCACCACCGTCGCCACCACCCACTACCGCCACCACAACCACCACCACCGCCACCACCCCCCACCACAGACCATCCACCACCACCACCATCGTCGCCACCACCCACCACCCACTTCCACCATCGCCACCACCACTGCCACCACCGCCACCCCCACCGCCACTGCCACCGCCACCCCCACCACCTCCACCACCCACCACCACCACCACCCACCACTACCACAACTGTTTTTCTAGACTTCGATTGGGGGATAATATGTTATCAAACATGTTTCTAATCCAAAGATGCTCTGGAATCCATTTCAGAATTGCATTAGCAAACAAGTTTCTACTCTAAAATAATCCTAGAGTAGCCTGAAGTATAATCCAAATTTGAACCAGAATCTAGAATCCAGAAGTATAAGTTTTATCAAACGGGCCCTAAATGTTTCTCATTTCTACCTCTCATTCTTCTTCTTCATTTTAGCTATGTTCTATTAATTAAGAACTTAAAATAGACTATTATGTTGTGACCGTAGAACAATTAATGATCGATTAACATAAGACCGAGACCCACCTAACCGAATTTAAATGTGTCCATGTCTCGCAAATGAGGACCGATAGTTAAACATGCCGGTTAAGGTGTAAGGTATTAAATTGGTGGTGATCAATTAGATCCAACTGAGACTGACCGACTTACACCGCTACTTAAAAATATGGCATTATAGTTAATAAAATCTCCTATATATAATATTGCTAGGACATTACTAGGGTGTCAACTGGGTTCGTCTGTTTCATTATATCGGAAAGCCCAAAACCAAACCATTAAGAAAAGTCTTGTCTTATCGATGCATTATCGATTCAGTTCAATAATATATATATATATATATATAGGCATAATGCGTTCTTATCGGTCCATTATTGATTCAGTTCAGTTTTCTCTATGTATATATATTAAAATATTGTATTAATGGGTTTTTTTTTTCTATCCAATATCGAGTTGGTACCAGTTCTGTTTCGATTTCCTATATGCATATTTATTAAAACTAACTTAATGAGTTCTTATTGATTCATTATCAATTTAGTTTCGGTTTCGCTTTTTCATCGGTCTTTAAAAACCCAGCATTTTCATCGATCTCTAAAAACCCAGCATTCAATTCGATTTGATTCAGTTTCAATTCAATTTGACCCAATTTTAACACAAAAACCCATTCCTCACATGGACAGACATTTAAAAAGGATCTCCATTCTCCTTTCTTTTCCTTTGTTCACATGGCAAATTCTCATTTGTGAAGCTCAAGATTTCTGGAGAAGAACAGGAAAACAAATGTTTTTTTTTTGGGTGTGTGTATGTGTGTGTGTGTGGGGGGGAGGGAAGGGGAAGATACCCACTTCCTTCCTGACCTAGATCCTCTGCTACAAGGCAGCATGGCAACACGGGATCCGACGACTGGGAGTAAATTGGAATATGCACCCAATGATGTCCACCATTAATCTCTTCACTATCGTGTCGTTGGGCAGAAGAGGTTCTTATCCCTTTCTCCCCCTGGGCCTTGGCCACCCGTATGAGCACATACTCTGTCAACCCCCACCACGCTTACCTATACCCCAACCCAACTTGCTCTAGCCCCTAGCCGGTGAGTTCAATGTAATCGTAGGGAGGTTGAATGGTCGATTCTTCTACCCCCATCAGGTGGCATAAAGGTTGTTAATTGTGAACTGGAATCTAAAAACCAGTCGATAAAAAACCAAACCAAAATTAATCGGTTTGATTTTGATTTAAATTTAATTAATAGGTTCGATAGTGGTGTAGAATCATTAAACCATTGGTTAATTGATAAAATCAATTAAATGAAACCTAAAAGAATTCGAGTAAAACCGGTTACAAAACTGAATAAAACCAGTTAACTATCTATATACATGTATAATATTTTATACATAGTGTTATGGGGGAAAAGCATCACCCAATGGAAAACTTACACGTGGCACCCAAAATCACCAAGGTCAACCTGGCTTAATAAAATGATACTTGGCCTTGCACGCTCAAAGTCATAATTCTATTCGGATACGTCTCCTAGGTGGAGGCACAATCCTATTAGGACACGGCGCCTGGTCGGAGGTATAATCCTATTGTGTTACGTCTCCTGGTCGGAGTCCAAAGACCTAAGGTGATTGGATTATGTCATAGGAGTCCTTCTCCTAGTACAACACGATGTCGATCTTCATGGCTATACTACCAATCGTATAGTGACACATGTCTCTCTTGTTGCTGACCGACTTAGCATCCTTGGCTATAGTTTTCCACTCCTACTCGGAGTCAATGACATGGGCGTCCCTTAGAGCGACACCTGGCAGTCCTATTGGCGATCTATTTTCTCGAGTCCCGGTACTTCTATGCTTCTTCCCAATCTCTATAAGTAAAAGACGATCTCTGAAGGTAATACTGACTCACAATCTCACTATCCACCATCAATTTTCTCCTACGCTCAAACTCTCTCATCATTCCCCTCTTTCTTTAAACTGGAGATAGCTTCATGCTGTCTCTTGACTGTTTATATTGGGAATCTGACTTAAGCATCAAAGTGTACCAAGGGCTTAGTCACCCAATTCCCTTGTTTAACTTCTGTGATTGCAGGTTGCCCAGATAGCAGATCGACGAAAAGATTTCCAACCGTAATAGTTTGGCACCCACCGTGGGGCCCTAGACTGAGTTTGACGAACAGTATACGAGAGAATTCAACCATTATTCCATAACTCACCAAAAAATTCATGCTCAAGCCGCAGAAATCTCGGAGGAAATAAAGGAAAACAGTAATGCGAGCACTGCCAGAGTAGCTCCAAATTTGAGCCGACGCAGACCCCCCTTGTGGCTCCACCAGTGCCACCTCCACCGACACAACCAGCACCACCGACTCATCAGTACGTGACTGGTGAGAAATTTGAAGTCCTAAGTCAACAAATCACAACTACCTCCTCACGGCCGACCCGCCATTTTTAGGCGTGTTCGTGGCCAACTTGCTCGAGGCCGACCCGCCATCTTTAGGCATATTCGTGGCCAACTTGCTCGAGGCCGACTCGCCATCTTTAGGCTTACTTGAGGCCTATGTGCTCTAGGCCGACATGCCATCTCTCAACTTGTTCAGGTCGACCGACTTTATTACAGCCGACTTGCTCACGCCTTCAGCCTTACCATCTTTGGGCTACCTTAAGGCTGACCTGCCATTTTAGGCGTGTTCGTGGCCGACTTGCTATCCTTAGGCTTGTTCGTGGCCAACTTGCTCTAGGCCGACCTGCCATTTTTAGGCTTGTTCGTGGTCGACCAGCTCACGACCGACCTGCTCACAGTCAACTTGCTCAAAGCTGACTTATTCCTGGCCGACCTGGTCAGGGCCGACCAGCTCATAGATGACTTGCTCAAAGCGAACCAGCTCATGGCTGACTTACTTTCGACAGACCAGCTCATGGTCGACTTACTCATGGGTGACTTTCTCACAGCCGACCTTCTTACAGCTAACCTGCTCAGGGCCGACCAGCTCATGACCGATTAGCTCATAGTTGACTTGTTCTCGATCGACCTGGTCAGGGCCTACCAGCTCACGGTCGACCTGCTCACCTCTGACTTGTTCTCGATCGACTTGGTCAGGGTCGACCAGCTCACAATCGACCTGCTCACGGTTAACTTGCTTAAGGTTGACTTGCTCTGCTCTTAGCAAACCTGTTTAGGGCTGACCAGCTCATGGCTTATTAGCTTACAGTCGATCTGCTCGTGGCTAACCTGCTCTCAGCCAACCTACTCACGGCCGACCTGCTCACGATGAACTTGTTTAAGGCTAACTTGCTTTTGACCGACCTACTCATGGCTGACTTGTTCTTGGCAGACCTGGTCAAGGTAGACCAGCTCATGGCCGACCAGTCCGACTTGCTCATGGCCCTAACCTGCCATATCTCGATTTGCTCATGGCCTACCAGCTCATGGTCGACTTGCTCAAGACCGACCTTCTCACAGCTGACCAGCTCACGACCGACCAGCTCATGGCCGATCAACTCACGGTCGAGTACTCACAACCAACCTGCTTACTACTGACCTACTCATGGTCGACTGCTCATGGCCCACCTACTCATGTCGACTGCGCATGGTCGGCTTGTTCACGCCTTACCATATCTTGACTTGCTCACAGTCGACAAGAAGAGATCTGAGTAGTCGAATCAAAACTCAAAACAATGGTGACGCAAAGAAGCCTTGGGGTAATGAAAGGTAACAGAAGTCGGGCCCGCTAGGGGCACCCACTTAGATATAATTTTCATTCAAATTATTTAGTATAGTAAATCACTGTGTCAGCAACTATAACACAGGTCGTTCCATTCGGCTTACCCAAGAATATCAGCAGACTTGGATGGCTTACACTTAAAATAGTTCATGTCGTTCCATCCGGCCAACTTAAGTCCTCCATCAGACTTGAACAATCTATGTTGTTCCATTCGGCTTATCTAAGCCCATCAATAGGCTTGGATAGCATATGTCATTCCATTCGGCCTATTTAAGTTCATCAGCAGATTTAACTAGCTCACGACGTTCCATCCGGCCTGCTCAACTCCTTTAGTCGACTTGAGCATTTATGTCATTCCATTTGGCTCATCCTACAACTTGAACAATTTATGTCGTTCTATTCGGCTTACTTAAGTCCTCCAATCGACTTGCACAATCAATGCCAACCAGCACGGATCCAAGACAACACTTCAAGCTTACTCGACATTGCACGAAGCAATACCGAATACCCTTCAGGGGTACCATGGCATGCACTCAGCAACACACAACAAATGACAACAGTAAAAAAACTACTACAAATTACGATCGACCGTGAAAAGCCGACCAACAAAGGAGTGCCATGTCAATGGCCAACCACGAAAGGCCCACCACGAAGGCCAACTGTGCCATGTAAATGGCCGACCGTGAAAGGTCGACCAACAAAGGAGTGTCATGTCAATGGCCGACCACGAGGGTCAACCAACAAAGGAGTGCCAAGTCAATGGTTGGTTGCGTCATGTCAATGGCTGATGGTGCCATGTCAAAAGGTTTACACTATCGATAGAAGAAGCAGGTATCGTAAGGAAACACCCCTGACTTCAATTATCAGATGAAGTTTCAAGTAGTTGCGCCGAGAATTGTCAGTTCGGTACAAAGGTGGAGCATTGTCAGTTAGGCATAAAGACATGGTCAGGTAGCCAGGCCTGCTAGGGGCACCCGACGTTCACAATCATAAATCCAGAGGTCTTTAATTCCAATAGGGTCTACAGTGCAAAGTTCAACAACTCTCCAATGCAGTTTCATTCGACTTCACCATACCTGAATCTGCCTACTTAGGTCCACAAACAGATCTGAGTAGCACGCAGACCATACCTGAACCTACCTATTATGTTCCACAAGCAGAGCTGAGTAGCATGCAGATCATATCTGAATCTGCTTGCTCTGATCCATAAGTAGACCCGAGTAGCATACAGACCATACCTCAATCTGTCTACTCCGATCCACAAGCAGGCCCGATTAGCATGCAGACCATACCTAAATCTTCCTACTCTGGTCCACAAGTAGACTTGAGTAGCACACAAACCATACATGAATCTACCTATTTCAGTCCACAAGAAGACCTGAGTAGAACGCATACCATATATGAATATGCCTATTCCAGTCCACAAGCGGCTTGAGTAGCACACAGACCTCACGCATCTCCGCCTACTCAATTCCACAAGCAGACTTGAGCATGGCAAGGGGTAGATAGATCTGATCCAACCTAGTTAAGTCAACACTCGGCACATTCAACACTTAACAATTTTTTTAGTCCTCTACAAACACACTTGGAGTAGCAACATACAATACTGACTAGTCGAACTTGGCTAAACTGTTAGCTGTCAAGACTGCCAGTCAAAGGACATTTGCACTATCGAATCCTCGCATGCGAGGATTCGATAGTGTAAAGGGCATCTGTTATGGGGGAAAAACATTACCTAATGGAAATCTTATATGTGACACCCAAAATCACCAAGGTCGACCTGGCTTAATAAAATGGCGCTCGGCCTTGCACGCTCGGAGTCATAATCCTATTCGGATATGTCTCATAGGTGGAGGAACAATCCTATCAGGACACAGCGCCTGGTCGGAGGTATAATCCTACTGTGTTACGTCTCCTGGTCGGAGTCCAGAGACCTAAGGTGATTGGATTACGTCATAGGAGTCTTTCTCCTAGTACGACACGATGTCGATCTTCACAGCTATACTACCAATGGTATAGTGACACGTGTCTCTCTTGTTGTTGACCGACTTAGCTTCATTGGCTACAGTCTCTCACTCCTACTCGGAGTCTATGACCTAGGCGTCCCTCAGAGCGACACCTAACAGTCCTATTGGCGATCTACTTCCCTGAGTCCTGGTACTTCTATGCTTCTTCCCAATCTCTATAAGTAAAAGATGATCTCTTAAGGTAATACTGACTCACAATCTCACTATCCACCATCAATTCTCTCCTACGCTCAAACTCTCTCATCGTTCCCCTCTTTCTTTAAACTGGAGATAGCTTCCTACTGTCTCTTGATTATTTACATTGGGAATCTAACTTAGGCATTAGAGTGTACCCGGGGCTTAGTCTCCCAACTTCCTTGTTTAACTTTTATGATTGCAGGTTGCTCAGATCGTAGATCGGCGGGATGATTTCCAACCGTAACACATAGTATACAAACCAAAGAGTGCTTAAAATGTTGATATATTTTTGCTTTCTTTTAAAGGAAAACAAGAGCGTATGGCCAACATGATATTATTTTTAGACAAAATAAGGCAGAAGGAGAAGTAAAAGATTTCTTCATTTCGATGATAATAAAAAAAAAGAAAAAAAATCAGCTACCCCCCATAATAGTTTCGAAACATCACCTACCACCCACACCTTTCAAAAAACATCAACTACACCCAAGTAATTGACAGAGGAGACTGAAATCACTGTTAGACATTTTTACCCTTTTTGTTTTTAATTGAAAATTTTTAAAAACTGGTAAAATGACTAATCTAACCCTTCAACATTGGATATTCGCTGCCATCAGGAATCATGAAACCATGGCAATAGTAGGTTTTATTTTGTTAAATAAATCTATCTAATTCAACCATCTCGTAAATGTCCATTACCAGTTTAGTGGAGATTTACGAGAAAAATGTCCATTACCAGAAATCCGGTGACCCTAAAGTATTGATTGGAGGCTTCTCTGAGTGAAGATAATTTGAGATTGCTGGATAAAGCTCCGAACATCCCACCAAAGAAACTAGAGTGATTGGGGGAGTTCAAAGCTCTTCAAATAGGATAATGAGATGAACAAATCAAAAAAAGAAAAAAAAAATTTGAAACCCTAACCCTCTCTGTGTTTCTTCCCTTTTTCTCCCCATGTTCCCGTTTTTCTGCAAATCTAATTTCCTCCTCCTAGTACTGTAGGTTAGAGATGAAGAACTTAAAATTTTCTGAAACATACACACACAATTCCACATACATCAGGTGGAGGATTGGAGAGCGAGAGGAGAGAGAGAAAGGGAAAAGAGCTGCAGAGATCCAGAATTGCTAGAAAGCGAAAGAGACATCTCTAAACCTTGTTTCATGGTCTGTCTCTTCTCTCGGATCTCGTGAATTGCAGAGAGCTTTCAGTAAAGAGGACGGCCTACATAGAAGGCAACGGCAAGTAGAAGCATGATGGAAACTACTCGACACGAAACCCTAGGTACTAAAGACACCATTGTTTTCTTCTACTGTTGTTTCCCGTTCCAGAGAGATGCTTCACCCGTTCCTTCCTTCAGAGTTTGTGACAGTGAAGTTATGAGAGCTGTTTCAGATTTGTTTGGTGGAGCTGTATAGCATCGTTCCAATAAGCACACAACGTAATCGGGAGGATTTCAGCCGTAGGATTCTCAAATCTTGATTCCCTTTCAGATGCGGTAGAAAGGAAAGGATACAATGGTATCTATCTGGTGCGCTTCCATCCATCCACAGTCCACATTAGACATTTTTTTCTACTTGGTTATGCTACTGATAGCAAAGCATCGAGGATTTCATCCAGGGTAGATCTGGAGAAGAAGAAGAAACATGATTTAGAGATTTGGGGTTTTACCCTCCTTAAGTAAAAGAGGGTAAAACCGTCTTTCAACATTTCTTTTATGGTATTATTATCCAATTAAAATTTAGTTTTGGATAACACAACAACTAACGGGATTCGTTTAATGAAATGGATCTATTTGATTAACGGTGATAAACGTTTAGATGATAATTAATATTTTTTGAAAAATATGGGTAATAAGTTATCTTTCAAAACTTATTTTTGGAGGGAGTCATCCACTACTTTTGGCCCAGCATCTGCAACAGAAATTAAAGATGCGAACAAACCAAAAAACAGGCTCTAAAATTTTCTGTCAATGTTCAATAAAAGTGGAGGAAAACAACAGATGAAACCATGAGGTCACTGATTCACTGTGGATAATGGATTCTAGTGCTCTACCCACCAGACGATGACGGAAATGATTTAATGATACATTGAATTGGGCTATCCAAATGGTGGGCCATATGTTGGATGAAAACTTTTAAAAGGTGATTTGACTACTCTTTTGATATGTTGTTTTCATGTAAAATAATAAAAAAGCAAAACTTTCCTTCAAAAGTCTAAAATTTTCATTTTCCTACTCTTTCGACCAAACAGAGCCTACAAATGAGAAACCCTTCCGACCAAACAGAGCCTACAAATGAGAAACGAGAAGGTAAAAAAGAATTTTGGACCATACCTTCTCTTTCTTTTCAATCTTCTCAACAACCAAACATTATAAATCTCTTAACAAAAATTCTTATCCCACTTCCGACCACAGCCTTATCAACTGCAACAGTTAGGAAAAGCTTATTCATTAAAGGGCTCGGAAGGAATAGGGGCTCCAAATGGTTAGGCCTATGCAGATCTAAGGCAGCTAAACTGATCCTCCAGTTAGCAAACCTGCAACCACAAATCAAGCAGCACACAGGTTGACATATATGAAACCCAAACTGAGAAATGAGTTGGTTTTCCAAAGTATATAATTCATACTTTGGTACTCATCTTCTTGATATTAAATCTTAGAAACTCCAGAAACAAACGTCTCTTAGAACACTGGAACCACTCCAAATGCTATCCTCTCACACTCCTGACTCATTGTCCTCAGATTTTTCCCACCAAGTTGGCCAAATCTCACCCTATCTTTCCTAAAACTTCCCTGTTCTTTCATTTTTGGGTGTCACGTCTATTTTTATTTCCTTCTATGTCCGTCACTTGAATTGCATCTAGCTTCTACCAATATTCAAATAAAACAAACCACAAATGAAAGGGATTGTTGAGGAATACAGAAACAAAAAGGATTCTTGGTCTCCGGATCAAAATCTGATTCCACTTAATACTTATACGTATTCTTATCCAACTTCTTATGGTATTCAAACTTAATTAGGTCAAGTGCATTACAGTTAAGTTGTCAGGATTCAAATGCCCAAAGAGAAACAAATGTATAAAGCATAAATTTTGAAGAAATTAACGGAAGCTTTAATGACATTAATTAACACAAAAAGGTTACATACAATTTCTCATTCTAGTGGCACCATCACATCACATTCAAAAACTTTATTTACATGCCAACTATTAATTACATAGTTCTTGTTCTTTATGTATATGCAAAAGATTTCACAACAATACAAATGAAAATGAGTCTAGCAACCTTAAACACTTCTTCCCTCGAAAATTGGGCCAGCTGAGTCAGGATACAACTCTGAGTGTTCTCCACTTATCTCTGAAATCCATTATTTAAATGACAGAATGAGCTTACGCTTAATGAGTAAATATTAAGTACTCACAACAAAATTCACTAACGCTCACAAAGCATACATAAATTCAGATCACATTAGGGAAGAGGCTTGAAATATACTTGGAATTTACAAAATTTCTCATGCCATTAATGCAAATACCTTAATAAATTTATTTCAAAAGAAAATCCTACGCAAGTAGGTTTGATGTTTGCAGTAAATATAGAATTTAGAGTCGTTTAAGCACTAATTGATGTCTGACATCTTACCTTAAAAGCCGTTTGTACAAATGACATTTCATACGTCTCACCCCAAAGGCGATGAGTTCTCTCCGTCCACCAAACAGACTGTTGACAATTTACTCATTATTGTTCATGAAATATCTTATTGCCCAATCCAAGTCCCATAACTCTAGATATGAACATCACATCAAACTCGATTCTTGGTATGACTTACCCCTCATCAAACCCTACCTTCGATAATAGTTTCAACCCCATCCAACTAGTGGGTTTTCTTTCTTTTTATTTATTTTATTTATTTATTATCCAATTAGTGTTTTAATAGATCTAAGCAAGCTAGGCAAGTTTGCTGGTTCTTTTAATACCCTGCGGCTAGGTACTAATTGCATTGTTTAGTCTCTGTTTGTTTCCCGATTCCTAAGATGTGCACTGTTGCACCTATTGCTTATATTAGTAAATCAATCCTCCTATGGGGCTGGTTTTTAAACTGTTGAGTTGGGGACTCGTCCTAAGATGTGCAGGGTTGCACTTATTGCTTAAATTAGTCATATAGAGTTGCAGTCACTGTAGACTATAGCAGAGAAGAACAGGGAAAAAAAAATGTTGGTCATGTCTGGAGCTACGCTTTCCTTTGCAAATTATAATTTTGGATGAATCTATGTACCATTTGTAGTATATTATTATACACAAAAACCAATAGATATATTGATAACAAAATCAAATTATAAAAAAAATAATAAATATATTATAAAATTCAATTATTTACCCATTTCTAGTCAAAAGGCAACCGTCCAAGCCCCCAAGGCGCCCCAAGCGATGCCCAGAGCACCAAGGCGCTTGCCTTTTGGAATACACATAAGGCACCTCACCGCCTAGCCATCCATGGCCCTCCTAGACACTAGACACTTAAACGATGCCTTGACAACTTTAATTGAAAAATGTAAAGGAACTGTTTATGTAAATAAAATGAGGGCCTCTAACAAATGGGGGAAAAGAGACGATACCTACTTCCTCCTTGACTTAGATCCTCTGTTACAAGGCAACATGGCAACACGGGATCCGACGACTGGGAGTGTATTGGAATATGCACCGAATGATGTCCACCATTGGATCTCTTCACTTTCATGTTGTCGGGCAGTAGAGGTTCATTTTCCCTTTCTCCCCCTGAGCCCCGGCCACCCGTACACATACTCTATCACCCCCCACCGCGCTTACCTATCCCCCAACCAACCTTGCTCTGGCCCCTAGCAGGTGAGCTCAATGTAATCGTAGGGAGGTTGAATGGTCAATTCTTATACCCCCATCAAGTGGCATAAAGGTTGTCAATTGTGAACCGGAATCTAAAAACCAGTCGATAAAAGACCAAACCAAAATTAATCGGTTTGATTTTGGTTTACATATAATTAATAGGTTTGATAGTGGTGTTGAATCATTAAACCATTGGTTAATTGATAAAATCGATTAAATGAAACCTAAAAGAATTCGAGTAAAACCGGTTACGAAACTGAATAAAACCAATTAACTATTTATATACATATATAATATTTTATACATAGTATACAAACCAAAGAGTGCTTAAAATGCTGATACATTTTTGCTTTCTTTTAAAAGAAAACAAGAGCATATAGCCAACGTGATATTATTTTTAGAAAAAATAAGGCAGAAGGAGAAGTAAAAGATTTCCTTATTTCCTTGATAATAAAAAAAATTACATCTTCCACTCTTTTTGGGCCCTGCATCTGCAACAGAAATTAAAGATGGGAACAAAAAAAAAAAAAAAAAAGGCTCTAAA
Source organism: Protea cynaroides (assembly GCA_028583415.1). Lineage (NCBI taxonomy): Eukaryota > Viridiplantae > Streptophyta > Magnoliopsida > Proteales > Proteaceae > Protea > Protea cynaroides. The sequence goes on from CM053267.1 coordinate 33,060,919, forward strand.
ATTTTCTGTCAAAGTTCAAATAAAAATAGAGGAAAACATCAGATGAAACCATGGGGTCACTGATTCACTGTGGATAATGGACTCTAGTGCTCTACCCACCAGACCTTGGGGGAAATGATTTAATGATACATTGAATTGGGCTATTTAAATGGTGGGGTCATATGTTTGATGAAAATTTTTAAAAGGTGATTTGACTACTCTTTTGATATGTTGTTTTCATATAAAATAATAAAAAAATAAAATTTTCCTTCTAAAATTTAAAATTTTCACTTCCCTTCTCTTGCAACCAAACAGACCATTTGAACAAATGGAAAACCAGGAGATAAAAGAGAATTTTGGATTAAACCTTCTCTTTCTTTTCAATCTTCTCAACAACCAAACATTATAAATCTCTTAACACACGATTCCCATCCACCTCTCCCCAGCAAAAAATTTTATCCCACTTCCAACCACAGCCTTATCAACTGCAACAGTTAGGAAAAGCTTATTCATTAAAGGGCTTGAAATGGTTAGGCCTATGCAGATATAAGGCAGCTAAACTGATCCTCCAGCTAGCAAACCTGCAACCTCAGATAAAGCACCACACAAGTTGAGATTATGAAACCGAAACTGAGAAATGAGTTGGTTTTCCAAAGTATAATTCATACTTTGGTACTCATCTTCTAGATATTAAATTTTAGAAACTCCAGAAACAAACATCTCTTAGAACAGTGGAACAACTCCACATGCTATCCTCTCACACTCATGACTCATTGTCATCAGATTTTTCCAACCAAGATAAGCCAAATCTCACCCTATCTTTCCTAAAACAACAAAAAGGTCATTTTCCATATATTTTAACTTATGCTCCGTTGTTTCAATGTAAAATTTTACGATAAATTTTATTTATAAAGAAATTTTCAAAATTTGTTTCAAATAAGTAAAAGAACGACGAATGAGATCACCATATTTTTTTTTATCTCTTAGAAATAAACATTAAAATTTTATTTAAAATATAAAATATTACACATAAAATTTTACGATAAAATTTTACGAGCATTTTTATAACTCTATGTTCATTTAGTTAAATGGGGGAAGAAGTATGAAACAATGGTGTAAGATAATATTTTAATCATAAATTAAGATTAGGTGCTTGTGCTAAACATATATGTCTGTCCTTGTATTGCATGTTGCTTCTACCAATATTCAAATAAAACCAACCACAAATGAAAGGGATTGTTGAGGACAAAAAACTAAAATGTGCATATGAAGACAATTTTGGTCCTTTTGATCGGATTTAAGTAAGCAAATTTAGTCATTGTGCCAGCAGGAAAATGCATTGTTTTGGTGAAATTTCAGTCATTTCAGTCAAATTGTGGATTTCGGCACCAAAACCCAAGTTTTTGAACCTTGGTCTTACAAGCTTTCCAAAGCTTAAGCAATGTGGCAAGGCACCAAGAAAACACCATGGAGCATATACAGAAAATGCAAATACCCGTGGAGTGTATGCCTCATAGATACAATGTGAAGCTGATGGGGGTAGGTTACCTAAATAGTCAGAATCTCATTGAACTGATAGAACAGAATCTGAAAACTAGTAACAGCAGCATATTCAACCCACAAATACAAACAAAGGACAATGTGAAGAATATCAACAAGAATAAGAATCCAAATTTGGAATTAATCCAATAGTTGAATTTGATGATATGAACAAGTTCTAAACAATTTAATGCCCTCAATTCAAGGTCAGGTACCTTACAACTAAGTTGTCAGGATTCAAAGACTCAAAACAAATGTATAAAGCCTAAATTTAGAAGAAATTAACAAAAACTTTAATGACATTAATTAACACAAAAATCTACATATATTTCTCATTTTTGTGGCACCAATACATTACATTCAAAAACTCTACTTACATGTCAACTACTAGTTACATAGTTTTTGTTCATTATGTACATACAAAAGCTCTCTCAACAGTACAAAAGAAGACGAGTCTAGTGGCCTCAAACACTTCTCCCCTCGGAAGCTGGGTCAATTGAGTTAGGATAAACCTCTTAGTGTTCTCCACTTATCTCTAAAATCCATCATTTAAATGACAAAATGAGCTTATGCTTAATGAGGAAAAATTAACTACTTACAACAGAATTCACAAACACTCACAAAGTATACATAAATTCAGATCTCAACACCCACATCATGGAAGAGGCTTGAAACATATTTGGAAATTACAAAATTTCTCATGTCATGAATGCAAGTACCCTAGTAAATGGATCTCTAGAAAATCCTAGGTGAGTAGGTCCGATGTTTGCTGCAATATGCATAGAATTTAAAGTTTTTTGAGCACTAATTGATGTCCATGACATCTCTCCTTAAAAATCGCATGTACAAATGATGTCCCGAATGTCTCACCCCAAAGGCGGTGAGTTCCTAGAGCTCTCAGTCCTCCAAACGGATAGTTGAGGTCTCTGACGTCTTGGCTTCCACAGAAGGCAATGAAGTCTCAGCCTTCTGGGTGCGATGCATCTTCTTTCATTATTTTACCCCTAATGAGAAGGGGGCAGCAAACATGAGTTCTAAATTCATTTATCTTGTTCTATCACTTTCCTATTACCTAGGCGACGCCCAGAGCATCAAGGCAATTGCCTTTCGGAATACACATAAGGCGCCTCACCGCCTAACCATCCATAGCCCGCATGGACGCCTAAACGATGCCTTGACAACTATGATTAAAACATGTGAATGAATTGTTTATGTAGAGAATATGAGGGCCGCTATTAAATGAAATAAGGGAAACCCCATAAAAAGTGGTTGATGAAAACATTATTATATATTCATAGTTCAAGCAAGAGAATATTTTGATGTATGAGAAGCAGGTAACAGTGCAGGACTGTTACTCAGGTTTAGGACCATAGAGCATTTGTAAAGTACATGTCCTTGCACTAATTGGAAACTTAGTATCTAAGCTCCACAAGATTGAATTAGACTCTATCCAAATGGAACTTGATAAAACAAGAACTGAAACCATGGTTGGGAAGGAAAATAAGAAGAAATCTACCGAAATCACACAAAATTCAATTGGAGCACATTAAAAGGGGCCATGAAAAAACACCCAGATATATAGAAACCTAATACGAACACAATTGAGAAATAAATTTTCAGTGAATAACGTACGTAGGTACCAAAGATTAGTTGTACACCCTGCAAACGATGACAAAATTTGTCGAAATCCAGTATTTTCAACATATTCTCGCTCACATACTGAGATGGGTGGATCCTAATAGAATATTAGAATGGATCATGGAAAACCCTATTCTAAACCTATCAGGAGAAGGCGGGGTAGGAAAAATGGATCCAAATCCTCTCCAGTGTTCCAACCCGCCAGCCAAACATCGGACTGGCTGGGATACATCGGTATGTGTACCGATGTATCCCAGCCCATCCGATGTTTGGCTGGTGGACTGGAACGCTGGAGAGGATTTCTATACAAGAAAAACAAACTGAAATAATCAATCAAAATAAACCATTAGAAAAGGCCATACACAAAATCTGACCTAATTTTTTTGTTTAGAATACATCTCCATCAACTTCTTGTCCCTTCTTTCCATGGCCACGTCCCAAACATCATTACCGATGTGCTTCGGCTATAAGATATCGCAAAGAAAACATGACAAACAAAATGTATGAAAGAAAAGAATAACTAGCATTTGGTTATTAACTATTAGAGGGAAGTCAATATCATCTTTACCCTGCCATGAACAGCTTTGTGGATATAATACTGAGCATTTCCCATCACACACAGCGTTCCAGCAATGATTCCCAAGGGAAGAACAGCTTCCAACCAGGCAAGTGACATTATGCAGAACAGATACTACTGCTTCGAGAAAGGAATACTGGAGAGTGAGACAGGCTTTCAATTACTTATGATAATAGGAGAAGGGCTTCCAAGGCTGACCTTGAGATGGCAGAAAATGATGAATAGTTAGTCAGACACAAGAATCCAAGCAAACCTGAAATATCCATACAAGGACATAAAGGAAGCTAACGGCAGCAATAATTACCATACAGGAGGTAAATATACACAAAGGAAGTTACACAATGGCAACCATTTTTTAGGCCAATGTGATTGTTGGTTTTTGTATAATCTTTATTTGTTAAAAAAAATTGTTATTATTCTGGTTTAAATCTCATTTTTGAAATAGCAGAATCAACCTTCATTAACAGTTAAACAATATTCATAAAGTGAAAATAGAGCAACAATTTTCACCATACAACATCCTTAGAGCTCCATAGAGGTTCACTTCGTCTTCAAGACCTCTTGGGATTACTTGTGGTTCAGGGGTGGTCATCCCGTCCTTAGAAAAGACAAAACACCCATATTGACCAAGGAAACCACCACAGTCCTCATCGACCAGAAAAGATATTATTTCCAAGAACTCAAGTTTTGTTACTTGATTAAGCAATGAAGTGCAAACTAATCATTCCAAAGCATTAAGCACCAAGTTTCTATGCATTTTCATAATGAGGACAAGTTCAATATGGGTTAAATCATATTGAAACCTATGATGAATTAAATCATTTGTATCATCAAGTTCAGTGTTATCATGTATTCTCTCAAACTCAGTAAGTTATTTCCGATTTTGAATGATGAACAAGCAAAGAGTCTAATCTTCCAGATTAACATATTGCTTCTGCCCAAAGTAAAAGAAAACAAAATTAAAAACAAATAGATCCAGTAGGCCATGGAGCTGTTAGTGGGAATTATTATAGCAATTAGTATGAGGGTAATTTTTGGATGATCATTATGGTGTAAGACATTCCATTGTGTCGAGGGTTAATTTAGGGCTGTACTACTAAGAAGAGGTGGTGGGAAAAGAGTTTAAAGGTTGATTAGGAGTAAAGCTAGAGAGATATTGCAGTGTGATATTGACCTGATAAAACAGCAAATAGGTAAAAAGAGATGACCTCACAGCTACACCAAGGTATTATAAAACAACTTGATTCCTACCAAAGGTTCACAATAGTGTCATGTAGGGGGAAAGAAGAATTTAAGATTTCCAACTGCAGGAAAATAAAATTTCATTCATCAACCAGTCTAAGGAATAATTCATCCAGTTTTCATGAGATCTTTTCTCATTGAAAGCATTTATATACTCTGAAAAATAAATAATTTCCCTAAAAATTAATTGACTTTGCTAAGGGCAATGTTTAGCACTTTAATTCATGGACATGTTTCAACATATCAGTAAGTTGCTTGTAGTTGGGCCTTACTATCTTTCCACTCATATGAGCTACCCAATTGTGTCAAAATTTTATATTTGTAAAATCACTTGGTGCAAGGCCATGCCAAGAGGAGTCTGCATCCCCTTTTTCATATCCCAGCCTTTCAGAAATATAAGGTATTGCTGTGACCATTATGAGTAACAGTGAGCCAAAAACTGCAGAACGTAACAACGTTCCATTACACTGGGTTATAGAAAAAAAGTGAAGTGATGATAATCAAGAATGTTATATTGGAGGTAACCAGGGAAGTGGTTGGCTCAATCTGATCGATGGCTCCATTCTGTGACATATTGTATATCAAGCAAATGTTTTAAGTCCATCTTATCTACCAATACAGGTTATGGTTATAAAATTCAGGTTATGGTTATAAAATTATACTCATCATACTATCATATGTATGCATTAAACATTTGTTTTATGTATCCAAAATAAATTGTCAATGTCAAGTTGTTAAGACCACAAGGCTAGTCTATTCAGAAGTGGAATATGAAAAGGAAATTTACTAAAAATTCTAACTGAAGTTGTCAAAATTAAGAGCCCACAATCATAAAAGCACCAAATCCAAACACACACACAAAAAAAAGCCATAAAGTCAGACAATAATTGGTGACTAGAAATAGTAAGCTGTTCATAACATTAGCCATTAAATTCTCCAGACTCTCCTATATATCTTACACATGATTTTAATAATTACGAAAAATCCAAATTAAGCCCTGAAAATGATTCATCGGTTCAGTGTTGGCTTGATAACTCCCAGAACATGTATAGAAGTCCAAGGGGCCAGGGCAAAGAAGCCTGAACTCCAAGGCCTGATAAAGGATAGCAGCAGGCATATGTCTGGAGGAGCCAAGTGTAGCATTCAATTTAATCGTGAGGAACCCTTTGTATTTTTAAATAGATATTACCTGCTCTTGCTACGTCTACACCGCTGCTTTTAGAATCAACAGAGCATCAGTGCTCTATGGGAGGGAGATTGGGATTGGAAGGTGCTAGGGTTTGGGTGGTGTTCACCAAAAGGATGGAATGCTAAGGGAGAATTCATTACTGTTTTTAGATTTTAAGCATTACACATAAACAATAGTATTTGTTATTTACAGCAATTAAAATTCCTCCGGAACTCAAGAACCTCATGCATTCATTGCAGATCTAAAACAATCCATCTAACTATGGTGTGCTGTCCATCATTCTTGAACCTCTCACTAACATTTCAGTTCCTGATTTAAACATCATACAGTCCATACAATTTAATTAACCTGCTGCATGTTCCTTATTTTGTTCTTCTTAGGTCCCAATATCACTAACCCAATCATCTAAGTTGTTGTCCATATGTAAGGGTTCCTTTGCATACTCATTAAGCAATTCAGTTCAGAGGTTCGTTCAAATTTTCAAACCATAGAAACAATCCAGCACTTAATTCATTAATTATTATTTTAAACTCAATCCAAGTATAAGCTGCTGTCCATGTATAAAACCATGACTGTAACTTTCAGTCTTGCAATGCCCCAACAATTTTTAACAATCATAACCAGCAACATCTTTACTTTGAAACTAATGTGCAGCTCAAAAGAGGTGGTTCAGCCAGCTCTCTTTGCTGCCAAACCACCTTTACAACAATCATTCCACTCATCTTATCCTTGGAACTGGTTAAAGTTCACTAACCTTTTATTTATTTTCTTCCCTTGCAGAATTTTTCTGCAGATGCAAAAATGCTGCTTCCTTACTCCTCCCTCAACCGAAATTGTTGGCTCTTTCTCCTTGGTTGCAGTAGCTCTGCAACCATCTTCTTCTGCTCCACTTCCCTTGCTCAAAATGGTTTGTTTGCAAACCAATTGATTTATATACTTTCAATCTAACAACTAATTACCTTGGGACTTTACTAATCTACCCTTGCTTATTCCCTAATTAAACACATACTAGTATTGTTAAGTTGGGTACCCTTTGAAAAGTATTCACTAACAACCTCATAAAATCTTTTATATTCTTTCTTAGGCCCTTGCCTTCAAGTTTTATTCCTAAAATACCCACACCTACAGGTGTTGGGACATTGAATGTGCAATGGACAGCTCAACCCTTGAGCTGTCCTTTATGACTTATGTACTGCAAATAATATGGCCGGCCTTAGCTGCTGGTCTTAAGGCCCATGGTCCTTTGGGCTGGCCAGGCACAAAACAGCATTAAATTTTTTTTTTTTTTCTACATCGCTCCTCTCTCTCTCTCTTTTCCATTAGGACCGTTATCATACATAACTTTATAAAATACTGTACCGTCGTTATCAAAACCATGGTCTTATTTTGGATTGGTAAACATTTCCAAAATACTATTCACATGATCCTCTATCCTAACCAATACCCCTGGAGCTGGGGTATCATACATGCAGAGCACAATTCACCTAATACTCTTTTTGTAAAATGTACATGCTATTCAGGAAAACAAAAAAAAAAAAAAAACAAAAACATAGAAGCCCATGGTCGATGCCGTCAAAATGAAGAAGGATAAGAAGAAAAAAAAAGAAGAAACAAAGAAGAGAAGATAACTTACAAGAAAAATGAAAAAGAAAAAAGACGAACAACCCTAGCTTGAATCGATGGTCGGCGGTCGGCGGTCGGCGGTCGGCGGTCAGAGGTCGGCGATCAGTGGTAGGTGTTTGGCGGTCTACAACCCTAGCTGGAAGCCTGAAATGAAGAACCCCACTTTCCACTATCCAAGAGAGCAAGAGATAAACCTCTAAGAAAACAATAAAGCCTACGCGACAAAACAACGAAACGACGAAACAAAATTTTACCATACATAAGGTTATTTATAGGGATCCCTTATTTATATATGTTTTTTTTTCTTGATCGGTGCTTATTTATATATGTCATAACACCCAATACTACATTGTTCATACCGTTTGAATGATATTCGAATTCGCATTCGTCGAATTTCTCTAAACGGATGTGAATGCAAATCGATTCCGGATTTTCAACCATCCAATTACATCTTTGAATCTACCTCCCTTTCTTCTTTCTTCTGGTATTGAATAACATCTTTATTGTTCACCTCTCTTTCTAAACAACATCACATTTATATTTCAATAGCTCAAGCAAGACGGGTTGTCGTGTTACAGTCGAGAAACCGATTCAATCGAGGGTTCAAATTAAGCCAAAAGAAATCCAAGGTCAAAACAAATGTTGACATCAACGCACATTGGGACAATGTTCTTACCCAACATGTTACTACTGGTGCTCGGACTCTAGCCATGATCGATATGCATACCGAGTGAACTCTAGTTGTTGGATCACAGCTAGATGGACTGAACGACATGAGAGGATATTTTTCCATAAATCCTCCGGTAGTCAATAGTGATCGAGAGTAATTTACCCCAGAAATGTTAACCTCGAGATTTGTGAGTCACGTTGACCAATCATCAATCGAGAAAATAAAATATATTTGGGTGCAATTACTTTGCCTCCCTTATATTTGCTCTATAATTACCCAAACTCTCTTACGCTTAACATATTTTCTGATTCCTCAAGAAATCAAATTTTCACATTTCTTTCTCCCTAGTATTTGTAAATCCCTATATTATCTTCATCCCTCTTGCAGTCTTTTGCATCTTTCTCTTCCGCACCTGTTTCGCCATGATCGTCCATCGGCCCTAGTACTGTCCTATGTATTGCTTCCCTCCGCTCTCTTGCAACTTCCATGACCCTTACTGCAGTTTCAATGGAGAAAGAAGGGTGTGCTATCCATTTGAGCTGGCAACATCATCACGGGAGGTTACTGTGGAATGCCAATTTAGACGGGTCAATGACCATTGTTACATTTAAACTTGTAACAACCAATGAGTGGTCATTAAAGGGAATCATCAAGGGAACCTCAATGCATGGGGGTAGTTTTGGTATTTCATTTGTCCTGGAAATATTGAATAAAAATGCAACTCATTATCCACTAAAGACTTGAAAGGTCCCAAAAATGGGTTTTTTGGGGGGGGGGGGTGGGGGTTATTGGGTTTTTTTGTGTTGTTTTTTATTTGTTTGGGTTGGGGGTGGGTGGGTTTTTGGGGTTGGGGTTGGGGGGGGGCCTTTTTGTGGGTTGGGTTATTTTATTTTTTAAAAAAAAAAAAGAAAAAACAAGACCTTTGTTACAAGGCCAAATGTAAAAAACGCTTGTTACAAATAGAATTTCCCTTCTTTATTACCCACTTATTGCAGGATCCGCATCCTCTCCTCCCAGCAACTCTGAAGGACGGTGGCAACCCTGTTCGGATGGCCGACACGTGGCTCTCGATGAATCTGAGACCCACGTTCAAGCTGACACCCCCTGTCGGCTTGGCTTGTCGGCTGGGTGTGGGCTTGAACGTGAGTCTCAGATTCACCGAGAACCACATGTCGGCCATCCGGACAGGATTACCACCATCCTCCCAAAGTCACTGGGAGGAGCCGATGTGAATACCTTTGCATTAGTTATTGGGTCCCTCTCATGGTCAAGTACACGAACTACTATCGGATCGGCCACCGAGGGTCCTAATCTCATCAACATCTGAGGGTGATTTGACCAGAAAAACTCTAGAATCACTTTACACGCGTGGAAATATTTATCCAATGAACTGACTGTGCTGACCTGATCAATGCCCTGAAAACATGAATGGTCTCTCTCATTTATTTCTTCCATTTTAGAGCAAAAGAAAATGTAAATTTCTCACAAGTTCGGGATTTGTGTCATCTTCGGTTTCTGCCTCTTACTCGTACATCTTAGCATTGGCGTAATGCAATTCAGAGGCTCTGAATGGCCTCTTTTCTAAAAAAGTCTTTGGCTTTGCCAGAAAAACAGAATCAATCCAAAGGCTCAAGTTATTAAGTGAAAAACCTAAATAAAAAGCATCTTAGATTCCAACATTTTCTTATATAAGACTATACCCAATATATTTACCTCCTCTACAGCTTCAAATGGTTGAATACCTTTTGTGATTCTTTTTTTTTTATATATGATAAAAATTATCTTTGTAACTCACATTACAAGTATGGTAAGTTGATAAATTAAAATGAAATAAAAACTAGAAAGAGAGGTTGTCAATAATTTTTTTTTTTTTTTTGATAGATATTGAATAGGCTATTTTCTGTAAGTAAAATGAACAGATTCCGTTGATTCTACTTTACTTTCCTCCATCTCATTTCCAATCAATTGGACTCAGCAAACCCTATTTTTTTCCCTTCTCACACCACCAATTATATTTTTTTACAGATTTCAATTACTCGCTCACAATGTAATCCAACAAATTTCATCTCTCCATATAATCTCTCCCTTAAATTTTCACTTAATATTTTAACCAAGGTTTTAGTAATCGGCATCGGCTGATGCTGAAATTTTTACGGATCGATCATGGATTTAATAGATGATTGACACATGATCGATCCTATTCAAAATAAAAAAAAATTATTAAGAAATGGGTATTGGATCGATATTGGCCACGACCAATACCAATACTAATCGGCGGATGCAATACCAATTACTAAAACTTTTATTAAGTCTGTCCATGCTTCTCTTATACACTTTCTAGGTACATTTCAAATGAAATAAAAAAAATGAATTGAAACATAGGGATTAATGTTTTATCCTTTTATTTCCTTTTGATTTACTTCATTTCCAAAGAGTTTTTTTTTATTTCTCCCTCCCAAATTCTTAAAAATTTGTAAACAGGGTATAGCCTATAGGTCTGTTAGGATTACATTTACACCCCATTGCAATGTTAGTGGTATTATTTGCCACATGGTAAGTCAATTGAAGTCTAAAATGTCCTATTATTGTTTGATAAAACTAGATTTAAGGTACACATCTTTGAAAAACTAAACCTCAAATACTTTAATTTTTTAACTTTTCCAACTTTACCCAAGAAACTTTACTTCTCTTTCACATTGGCTCTCAACACCATTTTCTTCCCTATAGAAATCGTCTTCCGCCTGAGTTTGGGTAGAAAATTTGGCGGCCCGGATGGATGGCCGCGACCTAGCTCTCGGGTGGATCCAAGCCCTTCATCCGAGCCGACACCAGAGCCAACAAGTTGAGGGGATAAGGGTGTCGGCTTTGATGGAGGACTCGGATCCACCCGAGAGCCAGGTGGCGGTCATCCATCCGAACCACCAAATCTCCTGCCCAAACTCAGGCGGGAGAGGATGTGGATCCCTTTCTTCCTATGCCGCCTTCCCTCAGAACCTCCCCTGGATCGAACTCTATTCCCTCCACACTCTCCTTTCTTGCTCCCAACTCTCACTCCCTGTGCCTCTTCCCTTTCCCCATTCTCTGCTCCTCCCCATTGTCTAGTTCCTTATGACATTCTAAACTAAAAATCAAAGACTGCAACTGGAAGTTGGCCATCGTTTTGCAATCCCTCCAAAATCCTAATACATCTTCCTTTCTTTTCTTCGATTTCTTCGACGAAGAAGCAATAGCATTGGTAGTAATTTTGGGGATCGCCCCCCCAACCCTGTGATTCGGTTCATGTTGTTTCGCCTATCGGAGTCATGGCTGCTTGGAAGAGCAAGATTCTGTGGTTGATCCTAGTGTTGCAGTCATTGAAATCAGGGAAGCACATAATCCCTAGGATGATGTGAAGAGCAAGATTGTTGAAAATTTCTTTGGCAGACTCACCCTAAACTGATCATAAAATTCTTGATAGATTCGTTTTCCACTTCTTCTTTTTTCTGTTGTCTGAGGTTTCCCTTCTCTTAGCAAAATCTGGTAATGCTTCGAGAAGTGGGATCGAGAATTTAAATTTAAGGTCCTCTCCAACTCCATATACGTCTCCATGAACGGAACAAGCTTGAAGAAGCCTTTTGTATCGATTAAAGGATGGAAGAGATCTCGCTCTTTTCATTAAGAGAACATACCTTCTGTGTGTTTCAGTTCTTAGGAAGGAGAGGGGCACTTGCGAATGTCGGGATTTACGGCTTGATTCTATAGATCCATTCCAGGCATTCGTTCACCAGTTGCAAAATCTCAACATGCTAAGATGTCAATTTCAGGCAGCGAAGGTTGATACGATTCGAAACAGTAAGACAGATTGGAGAGAAGGGAGGAATGAAGAGAGATCAGAGGGAGATGAGAGACGAGAGAGATTAAGGAGATCGGGGAAACAAGGAGGTAGATGGGATATGGGCTTCAGGAAAGATAATGGACAACATGAATGAGATAGGCTTTGGGGAAGATAATGGAAAGATAAGAGTGAGAGGGATGGGTAGATGGAGTGGGACTGGGGAGCTTTGAATGGGGTGTTGGAGAGGTGGGGAGTTGCATGGAGGGTGTGAGGATAGGCGAAGGAAGAAGGCAGGAGCGAAGGTGAAGAAACAGAAGTAAGTTTCATGGATAAGAGAATCTGAAGGAGAAGTGGCGTTCCCAATGGACGGATGATACATGAGGCTTGGGTGAATCCGAACCCTCTATCTGAGTCAACACCCCCTGTCTGCTCAACTTGTCGACTCATTGTCAGTTCTGATAAAGGATTCCGATTCATCCGAGCCCCATTTATCAAACAACGGTTACCTTGTAATTTACCGTAACAAATATTTTATTTTCAAAATAGTTCATTATTATTTCTTTTTTGTAAAAGAATAATTTATTTGTTTTTATTTGTAATAGTAAATTATATTTTAGTTTTTCTTTTTTTAACCAAAAAAAAATGCTAGTTCCTATATGTAATGCAAGTTTATTGTCACAAGTAGGAGGAGACGATGTGAATACGATCAGATAGGCATCATGCCCAAATGAATCTGCCCGGTTGATGAATGGAAATGGGTTGCAAGCCCAAACCCAGCCCATCTATAATTTGGCAGGTCTGGAGCATCCAGAACTAGGACCAAGGGAAACAGAGGCCCAGCCTGTTTAATGACTGGGCTGGCCTCTCAAGCTCAAGAGGCTGTGCCCAAGTCGTTGACATCAGCGATGGTTGTCCGTTGGATGAGAAAAACCCCTTCTTCCCTTTTGTCTCAAATATCAAAATTGTCCCTTTTGTATATTGTAGTTCCCGTGATGTTCCAATGAGTGTGCATTAATAAGAATCGATATCAAAAGAGCCTTGACACCAGCCGGTATCTTGTAGTAAGACCCCTGGATGAACAGTTTATCTTTATCCCGAATCAAATAAAGAGCAAATTGACTCTACTAAATTAGACTATGAATGTTATTGCTCCTCCTATACTGAAGTAGCATCTATCTCTGATATGAGATTTATCCAATCTAGCTAACCAGTTGACAAATAAATCTTTCCACTGGGTTTCGTGTGAAGCAAATGCTATTAAATTTGAGAAAAGTTCATTTGCATGTATGTGCACCTTTCAAGGGATTCCATCACCCTCTATATCCAGTGGGTCCCACACTCTAGAGGTAGACTTCACACCTCATAAAGGGCGATGAGATCTCGTAAAAAATACACGTATGTACAAGTGAACTGAATTCACTAAATTTTCTCTTTCTTCTGTTTGGTTTGTACAATTTATTTTCACCACCCTCAATGTACTTACATCTAAGAGACACTACCATAATGGGTCTGTTAGTTTTTTATTTTCATTGTGGCATGCATCCTCAATGTATGTTCATGCATGTCTATAAAACTAGGATCACCAATTTATATTCTCCATAATCCTGAATTTAAAAAAAAAATAAAAAATTTCTCTTGACAAACTCTATATGGGCTGAAATTTAATATATGAATAAGGACTTGGGATCTGCCACGTGGCAGATATTTGATCCAACTTGACAAGCTAACTTATGATGATAGACTGAAAAGTTTTATCAATTGCTAAAAAAAAAGTCCCACATAGATTGTTGGGACCTTGAATGTGTCTTCGTATCGCAGTTGGGCTTCCACATATAGTTATGTTGGGCCCACTGACGGACACCGAACGCTGGTGTCAATAGTCATTGACATCGGATCACTATCAAGTAGAATTTCTCCTTATCTTTACGGGCCTTGAAGGAAACTTTTAGCCCAAAATTTGTAATTTGCAAAAAAGTTTCTTTGAACCACCAAGTGAGAGCTACGCCCGTATCTCCCTCTTTTCTCTTTCCTTCGATTCTCTTTCCACCCTTGACAAATTCACCATCACCTCACCCCTTTGGAGAGCATAGGAAACCTCGCAACTCGAAAAAGCCTTGCCCTTTGATATTTTATGGTGTTCCCAAAATTTATAATTTTCAAAAAAAAATTTCTGAACCACGGAGTGGGAGTTACACCATTTTCTCCCTCTTTTCTCTTTCCTCTAAACCTCTCTTTCAAGCCTTGACGAGTTCACCTCAACCCCATTGGTGAGCACTGGAAACCTCACAACTCAAAGAACCCTTGCCCTTGGATATTTTATGGTGTTTCCAAAATTTGTAATTTACAAAAAAAAAATATTCTCTGAACGATGCAGTGGGAGCTATGCCAATATCTACCTCTTTTTCTCTTTCCTCTTAAACTCTCTTTCCACCCTAACGAATTCATCATCACTCCCCATTGGTGAGCATAGGGAACCTCGCAACTCAAAGAACCCTGAACCTTGGATTTTTTATGGTGTTCCAAAAATTTATAATTTGCAAAAAAGTTTCTCTGAACCACGGAGTAGGAGTTACACTTGTATCTCTTAGTTTTTCTCTTTCCTCTAACACTCTCTTTCCACCCCGGATGAATTCACCATCACTCCACTCTAGTATATATAATACTATCACAAATCCTAATTAGTGCCACACTGAAACAAGGATTGCCTATACTACTTTATCTTGTGACGAATCGAATCAAATCGGACCTAATGACATAGACTCCCACTAATCAATGGGCCCAGTAATTAATTAAGTCCATACAAATATATTCCAACACTGTATCTCTTGGTTTTTCTCTATCCTCTGACATTTTCTTTTCACCCCTGATGAATTCATCATAACTCTAACACTCTCTTTCTAGTGGTGAGCACATAAAACCTCGCAATTCGAAGAACCCTTAACCTTATGACCCTAACACTCTCTTTCCACTGGTGAGTACATAAAACCTCGCAACTCGAAGAACCCTTAACCTTATATTTTATGGTGTTCCCAAAATTTACCATACGTAGCCTGGTCTGGTATTTTCTTATTTAGAACCAAAAAAAAAAAAAAAGAAAAAAAGGTTATGGGTATCAAAGATTCCTTGATTCTTGGGTTTCTAAAAGAAAATTGAGTACCCACCACGAGGCCATAATCCCCAATTCCTTAGTAGCTACTTTGTCTGTTTATGCTGAACGTCAATAGATCAAATGTGAAAAAGAGAAGAAGAATCCCTGAAGGTTGGATTTTATTTGAGGCTTTTGAGAAAGTTCTTCCTTTTCTTCTTCGATTCAATGCTTGCCTTTTGCTTTGTGGAGCGTCTGCTCTGTGACTTTTTTAAGTTAATTTACTTCTTTCATGGCAGACTCAAGGTGGAGAGCTGTGTCTTTTACACCAAAGTCTCTCTCTTTATCTCAGCGCGTGCACAACAAGAACCTTTGAAGAACGTGCATTGATTTTAGATATAAAGCCCCCAAGAAGGGTCTTAAAAGTATGACATTTCAATTATTAAAACCTCTGATATAAAATATTTTTTTAGTTTTGGTAAGAACTGATATAAAATATTGCTAGGATATTTGTCTGAGGGTGTGAATCGGTCGGTACAGTTCAATTTTAGCAGGTTTGAATCAGTCTCAATGTCGATCCATTTGGTTTCAGTTTTATTAACTTTAGATGGGATGGGAGGGGCATTATGGGAACTTAAATACAGGCGACACGGGATTTGTTCCCTTTTAAATGTGAGATAGTCCAGACCATGAGTCTCCTTACTCGAGGAATATACCAGAAAAACTTTTGCCATCTTTTAATATATATATATATATATATATATATATATACCACTTCCCAAGGCCTGTGAACCTTCCTCCTTAAATATATTGTATTAATGATTTTCGGTTTCCTATTTAGATATTTATAAGAAGATTGGCTTAATGAATTCTTATTGGTCTATAATCGATTTTGTTTCAGTTTCAGTTTTTCATTGGTTTCTATTATTTTATAAACCAAGCCAAACTCAGGCCCAATAAGACTTGGGTCTGATTTGTTTCGATTTTTTTTTATTAGTTTCAGTATAATTTGGGCTTGATTTTGACATCCCTAATTATCTATAAATAATATTACCTAATGGTAGCACAAAACCCATTTTATTAAAATAAAATTAATAAAAGATAAAAAATTAGGGGGAGGACAGTGGCAACCTATCTCGGATGGTTGCCACGTGGTTCTCGGTGAATCCGAGACCTATGTCCGAGCCGACACCCTCTGTCGGTTTGGCTTGTCGGCTGAGTGTCGGCTCTGATGTGGGTCTCGAATTCATCGAGAGCCACGTGGCAATCATCCGGGATAGGTTGCCACTGTCCTCCCAAACCACTGGGAGGAGACGATGCGGATCCGGGTTTATTGGGGGTAGACCTTGGAAAAAGGAATCATTATAACTCTTAATAGGATTATAAAGATATTCTGAGTACTTCCAATGAGATGAAGAATTTGTATAAAGAGATGAAATGCTCTACACCATGACCCCGTTACTTGGGACAGACCAACAAAACTTTTACCAAAGGATTAAACCCTAATCTCTCTTTTCAAGTGAAAGGTGAGATGAAAATTACCTAGAAAGTCATCCCTCACTTGAACAGACAATTCTTATAAAACCCCTTTCGGAATGCCCTCAGGAGTCAGGGGTGACAATCTGTTGGACAGGTGGAACCATTCCATACACTTAAACATCATTCCCTACCTTTAAAAAAGGTCAAAGGTATTATAAATGTCAAAGTGGAAATGGGTTTCCATTCTCCTTTCTTTTCCTTTGTTCACGTGGCAATTTCTCATTTGTGAAACTCAAGAGGTTCTGAAGTGGAAGGACAGAAAAAAGGAGGGTTTTCTATCTATCCAATGGTTAAGTAGGGTTTAAGGGTTTAATTAGACTCTATGTAATTTATTAGTTTTCAGGATTTATGGTTTAAGGTTTAGATTTCAAGGTCTTCATGGCTTTTCTCAATATATATATACTCTTTTGCCTGTTACACAAAATTAGATTTGTGGGAAGAACCTTTAGGACAGTCATGGCTGCTAGCTGGTGAGTGTGGTATAATTGCATAGAGGTCAGGTGATCGACTCTCATACCCTCATCGGGCATTTTCTCCTCCCACCTCTTGTGGCCCCTATTAGCGACCAGTGAGTTTGATGTAATCCAAAGAGTGTTATGTGTGAAGTTTGATATTATTTTAAACTAGGAAACATGTTCACTTTATAAGGTAAGCCTAGGTGTTACGGTAAGATTGTCATATTGCAATCTGATGATCACAGGTTTGAAACACGAAAACAACTTCGTCATGTTGTGGGGCGTATGGTTGCGTACATTCTGTCTTTCCAAGACCCTGTAGTAGCAGGAGCCTTGTGCACTAGAACACTTTTTTTTAAATATGTTCACTTTGTCATTGTTACTAGGGGCAATATTGTACTTACAAGGATTTAGGTTTTCCTATATATAAAATGTAATCTCGTAAATGTTAAGATATGTCCATCATTGGTGAACCATAAGACCTGGATGTGTTCCAGTCTTGTAGACCATGTGACCCACTTTCTACCCCGAAATAGATAGGGATCGATAAGTATTATAACAAGCTAACACAAAATATGTCCACTATTAATTCTATCTAGACCGATTTCAAATTAATTAGGATCGATTCGATCCTAAAATTGACACCCCTTAGATAGGACGGCCTTCTCTAATTGGTGGTAAACTAATCTCTCCAGGTGCCTAGAATATAGCTTATCAATATAGGGTATCAGACCCTAAATACAAACCAAAGAGTGCTTCAAATGTTGATACATTTGTGGTTTCTTTTAAAGGAAAATAGGAGCATATATATAGCCAAGGTTATATTATTTTAATAGATGTCACATGTTTATATTCATTGAAAAAAATATGTTACACGTTACATGGGTTATAAAGTTGCAGAGACAACAAAAAAGAAAGTGAAAAGAAAAGTAGAAGATATATCCATGAAAAAATGAAATTACATTTTCCACTCTTTGTGGGCCCGCATCTGCAACAGAAGACAGGAATAAACAAAAATGGTGATCTTAAAATTTCAGTTAATGCTTATATAAAAAAAGATAGAAAATATAAGATGAATGCATGAGTCACTGATTCATAATGGATGATGAATTCTAGTGCCCTACCCACCAGACCTTTGGGGGGAAATTATTTAATGATTCATTGAATTGAGTTATCCAAATGGTGGCCCACATGTTGGTTAAAAAAATACATAAAAGGTGCAAGCAGATTTGATCACTCTTTGATATGCATCCTCAGTTGTTTTCATGTAAAATAATAATGAAAAACAGGAAATTTATTGTAAATAGGATTTTTTTTAATATAAAAAATAAATAAATTGAAAAAATAGAAAAAATTACATACAGAAAGATTTTAATATAAATATCATTTACATGCTGATAGAACCAGAAATTATTCCGGTTTTATAATGATTTTATATATATATTATCATTATAAAATGATAATGAAAAACAGGAAATTTATTGTAAATAGGATTTTTTTTAATATAAAAAATAAATAAATTGAAAAAATAGAAAAAATTACATACAGAAAGATTTTAATATAAATATTTACATGCTGATAGAACCAGAAATTATTCCGGTTTTATAATGATTTTTATTTCAAGAGATAATATATATATATATATATATATATATATATATATATATATATATATATATATATATATATTGATCTCTTTATAAAAAAAATTCAATCTTTATTTTTAATATTAAAAATTTATTTAACCTGTTAAATTTTAAGTCAAAACAAAGAAAGTCTAAGTAAATAGATTCTTTTCTCACCATGGATGAAGGAATTTTTTTTTTTTTTTCTTTTGAATAAATTAGATTTTTTGGTAAGTTGGATAAATAAGATAAGGTAGCAGATTTTTGTCGGATTCGTGGGCTTAGGCCAGTCTGAAAGCCATAACTCCCGGAGAAACCCCACCATATATATGGAAGAAAATGAATAATTAATTCAGTTATTTTCATAGTGGTGCTAGTCCTAGGCCCGTCTCAAGGATCCGCGGTTTTAGGGATCAGGATCGGCCGATTTAGTTCAGATTTGGCCGGGGCCAATCCCTTGCAACACCCAGAGTCAATACGGTTTTAGTCGATTTTTCATATCAGTTGTTATGGTTGGTAATTATCCAAACTTTCTTCAGCTGGTCAGACTTACAAGGAAGGAAACAAAAGGAAGCTCCGTAATTACTCGTGCTTAGTTCTAACTTAGGCATCAGAGTGGTCTCAGGGTTTTCAAATTCACCTTCACTTGCATTTTGCTTCCTCCCTTGCTGGTCCAATCAACCGAAGGAAGCTCGAGTGATTATCGACTGCAACACTAGTATTCTAGGGTTCTTTTGTGACCAATCCATCTTCTGATCGAGTCGATTTGACTTGGGATCGGGCCCGAGTCTCGTACTAAAATGTGCAACCATCAAATCATAAAAGTGCAATTTCTTGTGCTAATGAGACAAGCTTTAAGTCCCATGTTTATCAAAGTATAGCCATACATGTAATCAAATTGGAGAATAGTTCAACTGCATGTACTTGTATCCACCCTGAAATCTCATCAATTCATATTTAATGGGTACCACACTATAGAAGTAGATCCCACACCACATGATAGTGATGAGATCCCATGAAAAGTAGATGTACATTCAGGTGATCCGAACTCCTCAAGCCGAGGGAGTACATGGAACTTTATTACATGTTTTTTCGTGAGATAATTTGAAAGCAGAAGCTTTTTTCATCTTTCTCCTCAAAACCCAATTCATCTTTATACGAGAGTTTTCTGAATCCACGAATTGACCAGATTCAGTTGGTTTTTTGTTTTACACAGTTAATCGATTCAGTTGTGGTTTAGAACTATTTAACAGTCAATTAACAAATAACAAACAGATTAAATAAAACTGAAGAAACCCGAATAAAACTGTTTAGAAAACCGAATAAATTTGATTAACTACCTAACTAAATGTATAATATTTCATATGTAATATATAATTTTAATGTACTATCTATTGACATGATATTATGCCCATGTGATATGATATTTTTAATTAATTATTTAATATTTAATTTTGTCTTATTGAACTATTAAAATCACAAAATATTCGATCATTTTCTATAAACTATGTAAAAAAAACCGTTTACGAACAAGGACTGCAAAGCAACAAAACTAAAACAGCATCACCAGAGAACCTAGAATAGGTTTCCAGCTTGTGTTTCAATGACGGGTAATGCGGTCGAGCTACCTACACCGATTATAAAACCAATAAGAAACCAATAAATCAATTAATCAATTCCATGTTTGTTTGGAAAATAAGAATCAATTATTAATTTTCAAACTAAACTAAACCGATAAATTATTTATGAACCCACAGACACCTGTATTCAAATCGTCTCCTGTCAAGGGGTCGGCAAGCTAAGACTAGTCGATGCCTGACACGTGGATGTCGATTGAATCTGAGCCATCCAACCAGAATTTGAGCCCTCTCTTCATCTCTCACGTCAGATTCTAACTGGACAGTTCAGTTTCAATTGACGCCCTCGTATCAGACATGATTGATCACAGTCGAATCTCCTGCGAGTCCAATTCGTCTTCAATTATTAGAGGCTTCAATCGTCAATCCAACAATTAGAGTTAACTGAGTGTGTCTACCAATACATCGATAGGTGTGTCTGGTTAACTGCAACTGCTGGATAAATCAAAAAAATCGTCTCTCGCGCGCTAGTCCACCAGCCCATCATCTGACGGGATGAAATACATTGATATCTGTGCTGGTGTATTCTAACCCGTCAAATGATAGAACCTCCAATAATTAAAGACGATTTCAACCCGTCTCCAGTCGACCCCTAACAGGAGTCGATTTGGATCCTTGACACCCTTCCCCATAAGGTGAAGCGGAATTAAAGGGACAGATGTAGAAAATCTTCCAATTTATTGTGACGCCTCCCCTCTCTTTTCGACCACGTGACTCTGTTCCGGTCCTATCAACAAATGTCTTCCTCATTATCACAAGATATGCTTGGCTACGTGGGGCCACCTGCATGTGAAATACAGTCTCAATTTCCAAGTATCCGATTGGGTCCCACTTAGATTGTCCATCCGTAATTATGATGGATTGACCGTTGACGGGTAAAAATTTACAAAATTGACCGTGTAGGGAAGAAGAAATGTATACGATATCTCTTAAATGACAAATCACCGTTGATCCAAACACGTCAACGAACTCCAATCGGAGAACCGCACGATTAAAAATCACCGTTAGACCAAACCGAACACCCTAACGGAACAAACTAACGACATCTTTCACCATTAAAATCCACAGACGCCAATCTTACGCGCTTGGTCGGTGAACCCAAAAAATAGGGTGTCCATTCTAGGATCCACATCGTCTCTTGTTTGGGTTTGAACGAGATATTGGGTGGTCGGATAGATAGTCGCCACCTGGCATTCGGAGGGATTCGAGCTCTCCATCCGAGCCGACCCCCCAGTCGGCTCAGCTTGTCGACTAGGGGGTCGGCTTGGATGGAGGGCTCGGATCCTTCCGAGTGCTAGGTGGCGGCCATCCATCCAGGCCGCCCAGTCTCCCGCCCAAACTCAGGCGGGAAGACGATTTCTGTTCGTCCATTCTAGGCCCTACCGGTAGTCAAGTCGATCCAAATTAATTTGAACCGGAACTGTTATTCAACATGTTTTGGGTTGAAGTATGACATATCTTATCGGTCCTAGTCTGGTTTGGACTAACTCGAAATTAAGACAAAAAAGAAGATTGATGAACGCAAATCTGATGATGGCCAGGACTAAATCGATTTAGACCGAATAATAGACCCTAGTTTCATTATTTCAATCTTATAGATGGCTTTAATGGATATCTTATTGGTTTTCAACCCAAACTAGATCGATAATTACCTGATAAGCTTAACCTGATAATAATTCTAAACTAGACTGATCCATTAGTTAATGTGCGTTGTACAACCCACCCACCCACTCACTCTGAATCTCCTAATAGACATGTTTCAATCAAACCCTATAAAATCCGACACTAATTTGACCCGGACTCATCAAGTCACTAGATCACATCCTTACGAAAAAGGTAAGCTAATAACAAACCCTATATTCTACGGCGCATGTCATAACGCTCGCTACCATCTATCTTTTCGATATAATAACAACAAGAATAACGGCTGAGAACTTTAATCATATAATCCATTTTTCTCCCAACTCCCGGAATCAACGGCTTAACTGTCGGTTGGAACCTAAGGTAGGAAATTATAGGTATTTTATGAAAAGACCAAGGTTACTTTGGTCACAATAAAATTGAGGAAATGAGCCGTTATATAAATACACCGAAGCTTCACACAATCCCACAATCAAGTCTGCATTCCAAAGAGGAAACTGTCGGCAGAGCAGAGCTCCAAACGGCGGCGGCGGCGCTTCATCTCATCTCCGGCCAAACGAGATGCAGCGACACCGTTTCTCCGGCCAGTTTCTTGCCCTCATATTTTCTTCTCTTCTGGTCTCTGCGTTTTCTCTCCACGAAGTTTCCGACGAACATTGGAGTCCGGCCACCGCCACTTGGTACGGCAGCCCCGACGGTGACGGCAGTGATGGTATCTCACTCTCTCTCTAGTTCTCTGATCTCACATTGTGTATGTATGCATGAATCGAAGCTAATGTATGTCTGTATGTATGTATATGTAGGTGGAGCATGTGGGTATGGATCCCTTGTGGATGTACGGCCATTAAGAGCGAGAGTAGGAGCTGTGAGTCCAGTTTTGTTTAAAGATGGAGAAGGTTGTGGAGCTTGTTATAAAGTGAAATGCTTAGACGAGGAGATATGTTCAAGGAGAGCAGTTACTGTAATCGTTACGGATGAATGTCCAGGTGGGTATTGTTCGTCTGGTCGTACTCATTTTGATCTCAGTGGTGCTGCTTTTGGCCGGATGGCCATTGCCGGCGACGGTGCTCAGCTCAGAAATCGAGGAGAAATCTCAGTTATTTACAGAAGGTACGAAGCTTACTATTGTGTTTAAGCTTTTTAACTAATGGGTTTTTGGGTTTGCTGTTTTCATATGATCAGTTGACTCATTGACTTGCAGGACTCAGTGTAAGTACCCAGGAAAGAATGTAGCTTTTCATGTGAATGAAGGCTCTACTGATTACTGGTTGTCGCTGTTAGTTGAGTTTGAAGATGGAGATGGAGATGTTGGAACCATGCACATTAAAGAGGTACAGTTAGATGGGTCGGATCATAATCATGTGAGGAGTTTTAGTCTCACATCCAACTATCAAATAGTTACATCCTTTCTACTTGGTGTTTCACCACTTGGGATCCTTCACTTTCCACTTTAACCTTTAGGATAAAATCGAAACATTTTTTTACCATTAATACTTATCATATTATAATTTAGTGGTCACGGGTTTGAAGCACGGAAAATAGTCTTTACACGTTGCGGGGTAAGTTTGTATATTCTGCTCTTCCCAAACCCTGCAATAGTAGAAGCTTCGTAAAATAGGACACCTTTTTTTAGTGTATTAGTGCGAGTTTTGATCATTGTCTCCACATGGGATGAAAACTAAGTACCCTACGATCCTCCTTATAAGGAACTAAATCCTTTACAACCCTCTTTACATGTGGAAGTCCCTAAACCTATAAATTAGAACTTTTGAGATAGAAAGTTTATATGGTAGCAATCAAAACGATTTTTAGTTTTTACCATTTACAAGTCATTGCGGATCAACCCCAAAGGGGTGCTTGAGTTGGCAATGAGCCTACGTCTTCGGAAGCGGAAGGTATTGAGTTTGACTCATCTTACTGTTTTGGGACCACTCACACAGGGTGTTAAATGCTCTTTCTTTCCTGTTATGAGTGCAAGTGGATGTTATGAGTGCAAGTGGAATGATTCTCATTCAACCTTGGATGACCATGTTCATGTGATTGTGGGATCAGTATGAACCAACGGGACTAGTTAGGTCCATGGTCTAGATACCCTTCGTTAGCTCCACCTACTACTAGTTTAAACTTTTGAGAGAAAATTTTTATATGATATCAATGTGGGTTTTTTATCGTCTTCACAATCTTTACGTGTTTACAACTCATTTTTTACACATGAGAATCTGTATTAGTATGCGTGCCAACCATCCCAGTCTATCGGCTGGAATGACTATCTATTTAATTACTAGTTTAAACTTTTAAGATAAATTAATTTAATGGTTAACGGTTGATGGATGGCAGGCAAGTTCGAGTGAATGGGTGGAGATGAAGCATGTGTGGGGAGCAAATTGGTGCATTATTGGGGGACCTTTACAGGGACCTTTTTCAGTTAAGCTAACGACACTGTCAACTGGAAGGGCACTCTCTGCAAGAGATGTCATACCGAGTAAATGGTCCCCTAAGGCAACTTACACTTCACGCCTTAACTTCTTCTAACTATGTACGTTACAATCAGAAATATCACCAAAATATAGTCTTCTCAGTGAAAGTTAGAAAAAAAAGAACTATCACCTCTCTAGTGCCCTATCAGAAGAAAGGGGAAAAAGTAGCCGTTGTTGTCGGTTTGTTTTTTTCACAAAGTAGACGAGCCGTTGGAAACTGCATAAGGGATGGGGATCCGATGCTGTTTCTATTTAGTTTCTTCTTCTTCTGTTTGTAACTTTGTACGTGAGCTTTGTTTTGTAACTTTTTTTTTTCTTTTTTTTTATAGTAAATGCTGTAAGGCTGTAAGTGTATGACTGTAGGCCTGTAGCCCTCTCCAAAGGAGAGAGAGCGTTCTTCTGTGGGAGTCTTGTGGGGACCCTTTTGGCTCTGATGAAATTTTAATGGCACTTTGTACTTCATATGTCCTGTTTGTTTTGTATGTTTAATTTGTAGTAAAATCTTGTTATTTTTTAATGTATCTTTTATAGGGTAGTTAATCTTAATTACCAAAAGAAAAAAAAAATTTCATGTAATAATAGAACGTAATTTTTTTTAAATCACAAGATAAATCTGATCCATCAATTTTTTATGTTTTTTAATCTAATTTTTTATTTACGTTTCAAGTTGAGAGAATGCACGATAATATTAGAAGTAGTAGTACACATATATCCACAAGCAAAACACATACCGATGTATGATAATACAAAGTGTCTTTTTTATTCCAAGGTGGACCCACCACTATAGTGGGCTCCCAATGGGGCCAGGGGCGTTGAAGTTATGACCTTCGGCCCACGTTTACTATTCAAATGGAGTATTTGATTGAATTAAAATTTGAAATTTGATAAATGGTTAATCTAAACTTTGTCCTTGCTATCCAATGATTGAAATTAACACATCATATGTCCACATTGTAGAAGAGATATTTTGTGACGTATGAAAAAAATAACAAATCTTTATCAAAATAATAATCTATATTTTTTTACATTAATACATTAAAATGAAAAGTGAAAATATAATTCTTATTTTTACCGGAAAAATTTTTCTGCTATTTTACATGTAAACAAATATTAGAACCTCCTTTATCAAAAAATAAAATAAAATAAAATATTAGAACATTTGTTAAAATATATATATATATATATATATATATATATATATATATATGTGTGTGTGTTGTCAATTCAAACTAAGCAATGATTGTATAATTGTTACTTACCAAAAAAAAAAATGATTGTAATTGTTGATTAAGCAGACGGGGATTTCTTTGCATCCTAAGAAACCAAAGCTCAGGTCTCTCTCATGAATTGCAGTGAAATGACATTTAATACCAACCTTAGTAAAACTCATCTCTTAATACCAATTCATAGTTAAGGTGAACAATCCCATAATAATATCAACCCACTTCAAATCTTTTATGAGATCATTTTTTTTTTATATGTAAATTAATTTTTACTAATAAAAAAATTATATACAAAGAAAAAGGAGATGAAAGTTAAGAGGGATGATTCTAACCCTACAAAGGTGAAAGAAACTCCGTAAAGCAAGTTAGATAAGCAATATAAGAATTAAACGAAGGTAACAAGAAATATAAACTCATCAAAAGAGGCAAACATATTGCTAAACTAATGCTTCGAACTACTAGCATTGAGGTGGGGCCTTACGAGACCAATGTTGGATTAATCCCCCCTCCCATTAAAGCTTATATAAAATCATAACAACATTCTTTTAGTCCCTTATCTCTTTTTCATGATGGAGGAACCATATGATGAAGGCTTTCTTTGGTTGCAATATTTGATGTTACTTGTGCATTACTAGAGACAAAGTGGGTATGTATGGAGGCCATTGACTCCGATTGGTGTCAAGGCTTTCTTGACATTGGTTTCTTTTAATGCACTCATTGGGTCATCATAGGAAATCACAAATATACAGGAGATAGTTTTAATATTTGACACGAGAGAGGTCAGGGAGTTTCACGCGATCCGATAGACATTGGCCGTTAGTGTCAATAACCCCGGATCACTATCAGTAAAAAAACCCTAGAACAATAGATCACAATTTTCTTGGACTCCCTTGTATATATCAGATGCTCTCATACTTTTGAAGCATGTATAAATCTCCATGTCTAATTTTTTTCACTTCTCTGTCTATTGCCGGTACCTCCATTTCATGATTATGAAGGGGCATCTGTCACACCCTAATTCTGAACCAACCAGAATGGTGTGAGTGAACAGTCATTGAACTAACGGTTCACACCAGGATCTCGAATAGACCGTGTCCACTCATACAAACCATTGCACATAACCACAATCAGAATATACATAATACAGCGGAAGTCTTTAAATAGAATGAACTGAGTATCTATTGATAAATTAAATAAAATATCCCATTATTCAAATCCAATCATAAAAATATAATATCATTACATCTCTTTAAAAGTCAACCGAAAATAACTGAAACAAATAAATAAAATCAATCACAGGTACACGCAGAAAAGGCACTCGCATGAAGCGTCATGCTCGTCCTCTCCTGCCTGTACATCCAGAGCAGCAACATCACCATACGTCGGAGCTTTCATATAGTCATCCACCACCGTGTATCCTGCATCAACATCTAAAAACAATGTGTACACAAAGGGTGAGCTCACAACTTAGCTCAGTAAGACAATCAGACAGTTTCACAATATTATGCATGAGTAACAAACATTTTATGTTGTGGTCTGATTTAAGTTTGCAATGTGCTATAGAAAGGTTTGGTGGCCCCCGCACCTCTATACACGAGTGTGTGGCACCTCATGGATTACACCCCCATTGGTCCACATGCACCCAATATGGAATAAAGATAGAGCTAAGATATCTCCGTACCTCCCCTGATACTCTACCCATACCAGTACCTAAGTCCCTACTCGCCAGAACTAGCAAACTGGGCTCGCAACTAACCAATCCTATATGTCATCAATGTATGCTCTATCCCAGCATAGCCGTCTACAGCATAGAGATAGAGCTAAGGCATCCCCGTACCTCCCCTGATACCCTATCCGCAACTAACACACTAGGATAGAACAATACGCAGGTAGACCCTATCCAACATGACTCCCTACGGCATAGAGATAGAGCTAAAGCATCGTGGATAAGCCAGCGTCAACCTCGGAGACCACAGTGCCACATCACCATGGCCAGGCCAGCATCAATATCGGAGACCATCGTACCACGACCTTCCCCTGATGTCCCACCCGTACCAAGCATGTTGAAATAGAATACTACAAAAAGGTGCCAGTGTGAGGAATGATCTCCGGCTCATACCCCACTCCACACACCAACGAAAACAATCACATCCTATCATGCATGAACAATAATAATAACTGAAAATAAATTATGGCATGTGAATATGTACAAACATCACATTATATATATCCAGGTTATTAACAACGATTTACTGTTAATTAATTATTAGGGTTTATGTCAGATTCCCTTACCTGACGCTCGTTTGATAGCTTGCTCCACATCGCAAGATCCAAACATGCTTTCACAAAGTCCTACAATATTATTAGAGTTTCATTAGAATAGTTTCCTTAAGGTTTCACGTTGTTCGAAAACCAACAAAGTCTAAAACTAGCCTTTCAGAGCTGACCGGTCGCAACATACCGGTTGCAGCTCTGTGAGCAAACTAGCAACCGGTATGATCGATCGATATGTCTCCGGAAGACCATACACTTGGTTTTTCGACTGCCGTCGATCGATCTCCTTGGATTTTCAGGGTTTCTCCTATCCATTCTAAGTCTAATCTTTGAGTTAGAGTTATCCCCAACTCATTCAAGTCTTATTTCGATGAATATCATCTCGGAACTCAAATCTAGGGTTTGACGGCAAATTAGGTTTTAAGGTCCAGTTAGGGTTTTAGATTAATACCTACTTCGCATGGTATTGGTCCACCTATACAACTATCCTAGAGTCATAGGGTAAGAAGAGTGGTTAAAACACTTACCCTTGACTGGCGTAAAGTGAGCGTCGTCGAACGGTAATGGCGGCACCTTCTTCTTCTTCCTAGCCTCTTCTCCTTTCCAACCTTCTTCTCTTCTCTAGGGTTTGTGAGAGACAATGGAAAGAATTTGAGGAGGTTTAAGGGTATTTACATAGACTAGAATTAGGGTTTAGTAACCCTATTGAAGGTTCAGACATTAGGGTTTAGGAAAGTGGGACCCACAAAGATCAAATTCTGGATCTGCGCAGAGCTGACCGGTCGACCGGTACCAAGACCGATACCATCGACCGGTCAGCATAAAATAATGATTATTTGACCGTTGATCTGATTTCGTACCTGTTTGTCATCCGCTCGTCCCGTCTGGCTCGGTGATGATCGAAAGACCTGCTACGACATAAAACCAAGGTTTAGACCGGATTTACGGAATGCGGGTCTTACAGCATCAGCTGGCACTGTTAGTGGATCTCACTCAACCATGGTTCAAGTAATCAATATCGGAGCTATTGATTCCTACCGATTTTGGACTTGATCAATCCTGATCTGTTCCTTGATCCAATCCTGTTTTAGTATTATTATATATGATAACGACCACGTGTCTATTTTCCATTGGATCAGCAGACTGATTTGATCCAGATTGGATCACATGACCGATATCGTGTCCGATACAGGGATTTAGAACCTTGAACTCTTCCTGGGAGGGGGTTCTTATCTCTAGCCACCACCACACACCTACTTGTTCTAGCCCATCGGAGCTGAAAAAATAATAATAATAATAATAAATGGGTAATTTCGAGTTTGGCTTGTTAGTCTTATCATTGAATGGGTTGGTTTTGGTACTGGCCCAGATTGGATGAGCTAGTACACTTTACATCCCTTTAGGTCCAACCTAAGCTCAGCCCAAGCAACAGACATAGCTCGAGATTGCCCGAGCAAAATTAACAGACATATTAATTTTGGAGGTGTAGAGGGACTCTCTACATTGCCCATTTGTTAAATTTCAGACCATGCTTGATGATATGGCTAACCTAGTTTTTTGAATCCTTCATTTTATATTTGTAATAATTTAGAAGGGAAAAAGTTTTTTGTCTGACGGTTTATGCCTGTGCCCTCTTATAGAGCTGCAACAGGGTCAGGTTAGGGCAGACTTTTAAAACCCCAACCCAACCTCGAGTGCCCTTAGCTGGGCCCAAATCAGCCACAGCCCTTGACTTAGGGCTTGAAAATCCAACCCTAACTCACTCAAGGTCGAGGCCTGGTTGACCCTGGTTAGGCCTAAGGAGGAAAGAATATGCAAAGGCTGGGCTAGGCCTAGAAGAAGAAGACGAAGAATAAATCAAGAAAAACATAATGGGGAGGAAGAAGAAGAAAAAGAAGTTAGGGTCGGATTGGACGTATATCAATACATCGATATTTACGTTAGGTGAACTTCAGCCGCTGAAAGAACTGGACAACAAGAAACCATTTTTTTCCTAAAATGACCATTAAAAATGGCAAAAATGGAATTCTTGGTGAATCTTCCATTAAAAAAATTCCTACTTTTTATTTGATTTCATATTAATATCTTTAAATCCTGAATACGAAGCTTCTCTATTAGATGTGCACAACCCTGATTTTAGATTGTCAAGCCCAAGCTAGCCGGGCCCAAAAATGTTAAAGACTTAGATTTAGCCAGGTCTAGCTAAAAACCAATGTCTAGATGAAGCCCAAATTGATTGGCCCACATTTATAAATGCCTATAAAATATGTTATCCTGTGGCATTTCTTTATTGTTTAATTATATTTATTTATGTGAAAATAGTGTTTGCTGCAATTTTAATAATTTATTTACATTTACCATAATGAACAAGTTTCCATAAAAACTCTCCAAGTTTGAGGAGTGAATATGATTTTGTATATTGAATTTGTAGAATTTTTAATTCAATGTCATCAAAATAATCAGATTAATTTTTCTTCATTTTATCACTTCCTCCTTAATCTATGAACTTTAAGAAACCATAACTATATTTCTTTTATTAATTGATATAAACATGGCAATAAGTCAAGGCAAAAAGAAGTGTGTAGTTAATGTGAAACCCAACAATTTGTATCCATTCTCTCTAGACCTATAGCATCGGGAGCTTTATGCACTGAGACGCCATTTTGTAACCACTCAATAAACACATACATGACACTCATTAATTTTACAAGACAACCTAAGACTTGAGGTGGTGCCCTTTAGAATGGTAGGGAGGAACAGGAGATGGGGATCTTTTTACCCCATCTCAACCCACCAACCCCAA
The DNA here is from genome assembly GCA_028583415.1 of Protea cynaroides. NCBI lineage: Eukaryota > Viridiplantae > Streptophyta > Magnoliopsida > Proteales > Proteaceae > Protea > Protea cynaroides. Next base: position 33,091,949 of record CM053267.1, read on the forward strand.
GAAGATTGGGATTGAAGGGTTTCATAATTAATATTAATCTGCCTGATTTGCGTCTTTACTTGTAAAGCGATTCTTTACCTTAATTTAATCGTGCATAATTGAAATACCGTACATGGGCTATTGGATTGTAGTTGTACTTTGCCATCAAAATTCAGACCCCTCAGACGTTCATGAGGTTGAATTTCCTAACCCTAATTTAATCGTGCATAATTGAAAGACAAGAGTAGAGGCTAAGTTGGCACACTACCAGCAAAAATGCAAACCTCTCAGAAGTTCCAAGTGTCAACTCTCCTATCTTCATTAAGTACACGAAACACCCCCTAAGAAAAAAAAAAACAAAAAAAAATACCATATATTATATAGAATCATAAAAATTCTTGAAAACTAAGGATTTAAGAATAAAATTTGTTTTTTATTTACCAAAAAAAAAAAAAGGAAATTTGTTTTTTACTTACCAAAAAAAAAAAAATGAAATTTGTTTTGTATGAAAATATAAAGAAAATTTGAAAAGTAGGGTAACCCTAACGGTGTCAAAAATGGGTCTGGCCCAGTAACATGGATCGAGCCGGCCCGATATAACCCGAACCCAGTTTGGAAAGAACCTTAATGGACAGGTTTCGGTCTCGGCTTGTAAAGCCTGACACCGTTTCAGCCCAGATCAAAATCAAATCGAACCGGCCCGTTCAGAAGCCTGAACTAATAATACCTAACCCGAACACTGGTAAAGTCTATCCGGACCCAGTTTCTTAATTTTAATGGTTTTAAATTTTGATGAATTATATTACACTGTTATAGTTCATTTCTTGATTCAAAAGATTATATGAATCTATAGTTAAAAAGAATATGTTAATTGTTACAATTTACTGAATTACATACATATATAAGGAATGATACTAATTTTATAGATAGAAATAATAAAATATGCTATATATTTTATATATAAAATAGGCCCGATAAGCTTGATAAGCCCGGTCCGGACTGAACCAGTCCGAAATCACCTCAATAAGCCCAGTCCAATAACAAACCGACACCGGGCCAGCCCGTTAGTTATTGTGTCTAACGCAGCCCAATCCAGCCTAAACTCTTAATGGACATATTTTGGACTGGACTTATAAAATCCGTTACCGGTTCAGCCCGGATCGAAACCGGACCAGACTGGCCCATTGACACCCTTAGGTAACCCTAATTGTCCCTTTTATTTATTTATTTATTGGCAGCATCATTCTAATTTTAGAGTCCAAATCTTTTCATCCCGTGGGAGGAGGGTGATTCCTACCAGTCGATGCTCGATATGTGGACGTGGGCTGAATCCGAACCTTCCATCCAAGCCGATAAGGTGAGTTGATAGGGGTATCAGCTTATGCATCGACTCGAATAGAGGACAAAGATCCAACCAACACCCATGCATCGGGCATCGACTGGAGGGAGTTGCCCCTCCTCCTAAACCCTTCCGAAGGAGAAGATCTGAATCCTTAATTTTAATGCACCCTAAAAAAAAAAAAAATACAGCATTTTTTTTTTAATATTTTATTTTATGTTTCCAATTGTCATTCCACGGTGGTGATGGAAATTATAAACAAATAATGAGTTGTTAAGGGAGGAGTAGACGGATTTTGAAACCTTATTGATATAACGAGCTGGTAATCTATCATTTACGCGTCCCATATTCCCATTTAGCAAACACCTGGAAATACCAGAAAAAAATCCATAATTTTATTATTTTTCAGCTGGATAATCACAACCGTTTGAACAGTATAAATCTGCTAGGAGAAGGAGGAAGGTAGGCCATACTTGCAGCTCATCAAACTTGCATTTTGGACTTCTCTCTTCTGTTCTTCGTCTTTGTAAGCGGGAAGGGACCCGAGAGCTAACCTGCGACTACGTTGTCACCAGTTCATCTCATTCGTCCACGGATCTCTGAGAGAGACAGAGAGAGAAATATTAATTTGCATATGGATCGAATATTGAAAGCTGCAAGAGCTTCTGGTTCTCTTAATCTTTCAAATCGCTCGCTCAGGTTGGTCAATTGGAGGCATTTTTTATTTTTTATTTTTTAAATTATTCAGAGCTTTCCTATAAATTACAGCTGTCCAGTTTATCAGTTTATCATTATCGGATCAGAGATATTTGAACACTGAATTATTTAGGAACTAGAACTAATTTTAGTGAGAGTGAAACGATCAGTTGGAGAATTTCTTATAATTTGGTGTCTTTTCTATTTCAAAATATCTGTTTTAGTAGCGTGATTGTAATGTATGGTTTTCTGTAAAACATCCATTTCTTTCCCGTTTTTAATGGCTCGGTTGGATTGTGCTATTTCTGTATCAACAGATTTTAAAATTTAAACTTAATCCTGTGAGTGCTTCAGGTATAGTTGCATATCCAATATTTATCATTTTCTTCTCTTGATATATATGTTTGCTCGAGTTTTGCATTCAGTCTCTGATTTCTTTTTCTATAGAAAAGAACCTTGATTAGTTGGCTTTGGACTTTCAATTATTTGCGTTGTAGATTAGCAGTTAAGATGGCCCTCTGGTTATTAGTCTGAGTTTCCTGAAAATTTGATTCCGAAGCTGGAAATCATCTACTATTATCATTTTCTCCATACCTCTTGTTTCTTTTAATGAACGTGACTGGGTGTCACAAGAGTGCATTTATGAAGGATATGCCAAAGCAATAGCTTTGACAGCTTATTATTAATAATTCAATTTGATACTGTTTTAAGGAATGCATATCTAGGCTGTCTAATCCGAAGTATTAGGATAACTTTTTAGTAGCAAACTAGGAGCTTATGTTTGTACTGAAACATTAATAATTTTGTTAAATAATTAGATTTTAATGTTTCCTGCATTATGGTAATGTGCAGAATTTGCCTCATTATGGCTGAATTTGAAAATTTCTTTGGTATGCCTTACAAGTTTTGCAATTTGAAGTGTACTTGTAAGGATGCAATATATAAAAGCTATTTCAAAATCATCCTCATTGATAATCTATTGCTAGGACATACTTTGCATAACTCACAAACTTGAAATTCTGAGCCTGATAAACTTCACATACCTTAATATTCCGGGAGTCCTTCCCTCTTCTAAAGATCACGGAAAAAGAAACTTGTTATTGTACTAATGGCTAGAGTCAATCCACCGTGCTTATTTCACTCTCCTAATACCATATCATTTGTGTCATTAGGTGCAATGATATCACTTTTTGTTATTCATCTTTCTCAATTTTTTCCCCCAGGGAAGTTCCCAATGAAGTTTATCAAAACCTGGATGCGCTTGGAGAGGGTGAAAAATGGTGGGAGGTAATTTTCTTGCTTTCTTAATTCTTTTCTTCTTTAACGTGCATTAAGAATTTTTTGCTAGCTTCAGCTCCATCAAATAGATGAGCTGCATCTGGTCCTTGTTTATATCATGTAAAATAAACATGGGTGTGAGTGTCAGAATCTGACGTGGAGATGAGTTTTTTTCCCTCTCTCTCTCTCTCTCTAACAACCTCTCTGTTTACCTAAAAAAGTCTTGCACCTTATGTCTACACCTGTTGGATAAGTAGCCTATTTTAAGCCAGTAAAATAGCTGAAACATATTTAGTGCCCCCCCCCCAAAAAAAAAAAAAAAATATATATATATATATAATATATATATATATATATATATATATATATATATATATATATATATATATATATATAAAATGGCAGTGAATTGAAGAAGAGACTTATACTGTGTTTTCAGGCTGCTGAGATGCAGAAGCTTATTCTGGCTCATAATAACATTGAAGTATTGAAAGATGATGTAAGAAATTTGTCTATGTTAACTGTCTTGAATATCAGTCACAACAAGCTTTCTCATCTTCCAGCCGCTATAGGAGAGTAAGTGGTCTGAATCTCCTCAATTTGACATCTATGATATTACCATTATATTCTTAGTGATTTCATTTTTTGAGGTCTGAGAAACTTATATTCTTGACAGGCTTTCCTTGCTAAAATCACTAGATGTGTCGTTTAATTTGATAGTCAATATGCCTGAAGAGATTGGATCAGCAACTTCCCTCGTCAAGTATGTTCTTTTCCTACCTTTTTTTTTATATATATTTTTTTAAGTATGTAGAAGATATTTAGCAACAATCATCTAAGTTATATGAAATTCTACTACCCTATGAAGTATTTTATAAGTGAATTTTAGTACCAATTATCTTTTTGTTCTATCTTTCCTTTGTTAAATTTGAGCCGCTAGTTTTATGACATTGTGAGAATAGTTATCAAGTTAATTGCAAGTTTATTGCCTCAATAAAGAGAAACATATTGTGCATTCTGCCACATTGTTACTACTCAGTGTATGGGGCTGTACATTCTATGAAACTTTTTATAGGAAACCATTCCAAATATGTCCCTTGCTTCAATACAGTGTGCTTTTTTTTTTTTTTTTTTTAGTATAATTTCGAATGACTTGAATATGAGGATTCCTTAATCTGAAAATAGAAACCATGTGTGGATATAAAAAAGTACTGATACCTGTCTGTGCATGTGCATATGCATGTTGTATATCTGAAGCATGGATGGATGCCATCCTTTTGTACTGATAAACTTAGTATCTCAGTTCAATTCATGAAGCAGGAATGGCTTTTATCTACATAGTATTTATTGTGGAGCTACAATGTCTTAGATTCCCCCCTCCCTCTTTATGACATTTTTTTCAATTTCCTATTGTGATTATTCCAGGTTGGATTGTTCAAGCAACTGTCTTAAAGACCTTCCAAGCTCCCTTGGAAAATGTTCAGATTTGTTGGAACTCAAGGTAAAGTCATTGTTTGTTTGATATCATGTAGAACCCCTTGAAAAACACTGGTAGTTATTTGTTTGGAAGTTTCCTTCATATATCTGTTAATAGATTGTACACATATTCATGAACATAATGTGTACTGTCCGATGATTGGAGCTGGGTTTCTGGTGAATTTTACAATTATGGGTTATTGCTTTGGCATGACTCTGCTATATTTTGATAAACTGGGCATGAAAAGCTATGGTTTATTTTGAAGGGGAATATATTGTAGTGACACAATAGACCATGAGAAGTTCCATGCTTTGCAGACTTCACTCAAATGCCAGGACCCTGGGAGCCATATTTGGATGGGGATCAAACTGGGACATTTTTGGCTCAAAACTCATGGTGTGCTTACGAGTGCAGGTGTTGTGCATCAGAGCCATGTCACTATTGAAACTTAGGATAAGGATGGTTGGCTAGTATGGATCCGCCAACTAGGTATGGGCTCATGGGCACATGAATAATACATGTCAATATGTTATGTTGTTTGCATGTGCAATTACCCCATTAAAAAAGTGGGTATGGATTACGCATATCTGATATACACCCTACACAGAAATATTACATGAGTATTTGCTACATAATCATGTTTTATCCTGTCCAACTTGAGGATTTTGGGTAGATTGAGGGTCTAGGTATTATGGATCACTGCTCATCTGGTTTGCAGGATGTAAGACAATTGATTGGTTGGTCTTGCTCATCTAATTGATGAATTTTAGCAAATATCTTCTAATTTAAATCTAGTAAATGGTCGGCCCCAAGGACTCAATTATGATTTTGATCCTTATTTAGTTATTTTGATCCTTATGTAAACATCGTAAAAAGCGTAGGAGATATATAATACCATGCAAATATGGAATTCTAGATGAAGCCTTGGAAATGATAGAATAAGCACCAAAACACCCCAAAAAATGGTCATAGAAAGTAGTCATCTCTGTTGGTTTGGGAGATCAATCCTGATTGGGTGGTGATGAATGCCATCACACATATTAGATTGACTTGGCACATATGAAGCCAAGTAATACATATTTATAAAGCCGAAAATACGTGATAAAGTGATACATTGAGACTGATTGTGTTTATCTTACTATCATATGCCCATAATATTTATTAATATTATATAAAATACTGGGAAAATGGAAAATATAGATTCTAATAAAAAAAATAAGGAAACATTTATGTTACACACAATTATTTTCTCTACCCTTTGGCAGGAAGCATTATTTTGTAATTATATATTTTTAATTTTATCTTTGTAGAAAAAAAAGGTGCATAATATTATTAAAATATTTAAGTACCAAAAAGTCAATTAACTTGTCATAAAAATATAGAAAATGTAAAACACGTACATACTTAATTTCCTTACCACTCATTGTTTTATTTAGAACTTTATGTATATATTTTCATTGACAATAATTAGAATATACATAATGTTAGGAAAAAAAAAGGACATAAATAAGGAGGACTACATATGAGTCAAGTAGGTCTGGTAGTGTTTAATTCTCTCTCTTCTTTTTTATTTATTTATTATTTATTGAGGTACTATGTGATACCATTCACTATTTTAGTAGTAATAGATCTGCAGGTGTTCCATGTTTTTATCAATGTATAAGACTGTGATAATGAACTTTTTGCTTGATTCAAGTAAATTTTTTCCTGAAATGTTGCAACTTTCACCCTAGTGCCATAGTTATTATATTGTACAAGGAATTTTTTTCGGTCTCTGTGGAAATGGAAATATGTCAATATGGTTTGGCCTATACATGTTGACATACAGTAGCCATCTAATGCCCAGTGCATAGGACTGTTATTGGCCTGGCCCATGAAGTATTTGAGGTTTGAATTTGAATTAGATTGAGCTGGACATGTTCAAAACTTAAGAAATGCTAGGCCCAGGCATTGGCTATGTGAATTGCTACTGCTGCACTGCCTATGGAGGTTACTAGACTGTTTTTACTATCTACCAAATGAAAATGTCATGAAAAGGAAATTGAAATGTCCAGACTATGTTATTGCTCCTTGTAGAGCTTCAATTATAGTCGCTGTTCTTGAATTTTGTTAAAACTTGTTATACTTGTTCTTTAGGTATCCAACAATGGTATTACCAGGTTGCCGGAGGAATTAGCCAACTGTTCAAAATTGATGAAAGTGGATGTGGAGGTATTTACCACTTTTACAAGCTAAACTTGACGCACTGGTTGTTATGTTTCTTTCCCCCCTAACTGTAATGTTTAGTTCATCTGGAACTTAAAGAATTTAATAGATCTTACTATATACCTCAGGGGAACAAGCTAACAGTGATATCTGAGAATGTGCTTGCATCTTGGACCATGCTTACAGAACTCAATGCTTGTAAGTTTGTTTTTGAATTCCAATAATTTTGTCCTCTTTGCAGTACAGTTTTGAATAATAAAATTGTACTTTTCTTTGTTTACAGCTAAAAATTTACTTAGCAGTATCCCCGAAAATATTGGACTCCTTTCACGACTTATTCGCCTTGATGTGCATCAGAATAGTGAGTGAAATCTGTTGTTCACTTTCTGCTGATTTATATAGATCCTCTTATAAATTACTTTTTAAGTGAGCAGCAAAATGTCTTAGTCTCCTGGTTTTCGTATGTTTGGGATGTTTTCCTTGTAAGATCTGTTGATACATTGGGTATGCATGTGGAATTGTGCAGGGATCTCATCTATTCCATCATCAATCAGTGGTTGCTGTTCTCTCACAGAATTCTATATGGGGTTGGATTTTCTTTCATTCTTGTTTGCCACATTTGTAGATTTAATACATTTATAGAGATTTTTTCCTGTTATACCTTTCATACTCATTTTCTTTTGTTTTATTCCAGAAACAATATGCTGTCTACCTTGCCAGTGGAATTAGGGGCACTTTCCTGCTTAGGAACAGTAGATCTTCACTCAAACCAGGTAGTTCAAAGTAGTATTTTTCTTCTTTAATGTATCATTTGCAATTTATTTGATACAAATCATCCTGTCTGTATTAGGTTTAAGAGGAAAAAATGCTGTGACAGAACTATTCCTTTCACACAACCTGTTAGCTTCTGACAAACAAAAGCCATCTCTCTTGATGGTTTGCAAACTCGACTCAAATCAATAGTTGCCTAAGTCACAATGAATAGGCTGGGGCTGGATCTAAGTGTGTCGTATCTCAGATTCAATCGGACACTTATTCTTGTGTCTTCACTGATACCAATATATTTTGTTCTTCATTGCCTGAAGGATTCACCTTGGTTGACTTGGAATGGTCTAAAATGTCTTGATGTAGTCCTTTCACACTGTTGTTGAGGATGAGGAGAGAGTTGCCGTTCTTCTTGTATATTGTTCTTTTTAGGTTGTACAACCTTATAAAGGTGCATATTATCTACTGTATAAAAGTCATTATACAATCAACCATGTTGGAATAACTAATAAGTGCCACATTCTTATGGTTTTGCTATCTCATTCTTATTCTTCTTCTTTCTTTAAAAACACTAGAACATAGATTTAACATTTAATCTCGGTGCTGTAAAAGTTCATGTTTAACATTCATCAGAAAGGGACCTTCTATGCAAGGAGTAAAGTATCGTGTATTGGTAACATATCGGTCGGGTGATTTTAAGAGACATGTCGCATCGTATTGTAATTACGCTAGGATACGGGCAAGATATGTATGGGAATGCTTAGGGAACATGCATAACACAATTTTAAAGCATAAAAATAATGTTAATAAGCAATGTTAAAAGGGATAAGGTTTTTTACATTGATACTAATACCAGTCAAGTTGCATGTTGGTTTAAACTCAAAGTTATAGGAAGTGTCACGAAGGGGTGAAACCTATTTGATGTTGTAGAACCGTTTATATATTGGCCCCATTACATATACTGATTGTAGTGTCTATCACACTTATAGTGGAATTGTGTATGCTCTTTTGCAATTGACAATTACCCTCATTTTTTTTTTCCGATTTTATCCATAATTTCTTGATTTTCAGCAATTAAAAAAGCATAGAAATGCAAGTAGTTGTATCTGAATCATGATGAACACACATCCATACGTTCTCATGCATCTAAAGCAGATAATAGATTTTGTTTCAATGTAATTAGTAATTTTGGATTTTCCAAACCTGGAAAATATAAAAAAAATTCACAAAATTAAATAAACTTGCAACACTTCTCAACTGTGCTCTTCTTGTAAATCAGAATGTTTGCATACAATTTGAAGCACATTTGAATGAAATAAATCGCACTCTAAAAATATATTTTAATATCTTTTTTCCTAGAAAGTAGGAACAAAATTTTATAAAACTTCAAATTTGCAAAAAATCCATGCAAGTTGCATACCTGGTAGATCATTACTCTAACTTGAACATGTAAGACATTCATCTCAATTCGGTTCATTTTTGGGTAGGAAAAAAAAAATTGAAATTTTTATGTTCTTCATTCAAGTCTTAAATATACTCTTGGGTTTGAGAAAAAAATTGGTTTTCCATGCAAGGATTCACGTCTACTCACTATTCTATTAATCCTTGCCATTAAATCCAAGTTGGAACCGGGTTTTTAACAGATTAAATGAAGTTGCAGGTTTACCTTGTTTACTACATAGTTAGGGCTTTAATAATCGATTTTGGACATCTCAGAGACTATTTGTGAGTTTGATGCCACACTAGGGTCGTTTTTTTGATGTCTCTTGAAAACTTTGAAGAAAATGAAGAGAGGTTTGGTTCGCAACTCTCAGTAAGGAAGAAGATGAAAAAGTGAAGATAGTCATGCGTATCAAGCCTATTTAGGGTGTATCGATGATTCAATACTTGTCGATAAGCACCGGTACTCATGTATTTTATTTTCCGAATTATTTGTGCTAGTTGTTAGGTAAATTTACTAACTGGCCAATAAGATGGCGATAGTTGGGAAGTTTCAATCTGCATCAGCATCCTCCAAAGGATTGGATAAGCATTCCTGTAATTTCGGCCTAAGAAAAGGGCAAAGATGCCCCTATAATGGCCTCCAGGGTTATTTTCGTATTCTCTACCCCAAGACAGGGGCAAAAGCGACTTTATGACGAATCACTATTCACTATAAATAGTCATCGAATCCCAAGATTTCAGGTAAGTCTCATTTCCTAGGGATTATCGCTCTGACACCTTGGATTGAGAATCCTTCACTTACCCCATAAAAACACATAAAAATGGAGGGCTCGGATGCCTCGGAGAAGCAGGATTTGGACGGAACAGATTGTTTAACCTTGTGGTTGTGGGTTCGAGCCCCACGGTGGGCGCCAGTATGTTTCGTACAAATCCTACGTTTCTGAGGTCTTCACTGCTGACTTGAGCTGTAAAAGGCAAGAAAGGGGCAGGGGAGGTTGAGACTATGGCCCGTGTCCACTCTGATGCCTAAATCAGGAATATGTGAACAGATAGGAGGGGTTGGCATCCGAGCCCTCCGTTTTTATGTGTTTTTATGGGGTAAGTGAGGGATTCTCAATCCGAGGTGTCAGAGTGGAAATCCCTAGGAAATGAGAGTATGCTTAAAAATGAGACTTACCTGAAATCTTGGGATTCGATGACTATTTATAGTGAATAGTGATTTATCATATAGTCGCTTTTGCCCTTGTCTTGGGTAGAGAATATGAAAATAACCCTGGAGGCCATCGCAGGGGCATCTTTGCCCTTGTTCTTAGGCCGAAATTGCAGGAATGCTTATCCAATCCTTTGGAGGATGCTGATGCGGATTGAGACTTCCCAGCTGTCGCCCTCTTATTGGCTGGCTAGTAAATTTACCCAACATTAGTCATATGTTTTACACAGTATCGTACGTATCGAGGATCATTCTGTGTATTAAGCTGTATGAATCTGATACGCTTGATAGTTGATACAGATCAATACCAAATTTTTTAGAACTAGGGATATGTTACATTGGGGTATTGTATCGATTCCAATTGATACCTATACGTATCGGCCGATAAGGTACTTTATTCTTAGCTTCTATGGTTCTGTTAAGATTTGATGGTATTGGTGATTGTCTTATGACTTCTATCTTTATTTTTTTGGGTGAATAAATAAATATATTAACAATACCCCGGAAAAGGGAAACAAACTTGGGTATCCAGAGGATAGAGCCAAGCTCTTTACAAAATTAGGGTGAAAGCCCAAAGCAAGACCAAAAGGCTAACAAGGTCCAAAAAACAAACAAAGCTCAAGCCACCTCATCCGTAGCAAGATTCTAAGAGGATAAAATGAATTTATTCCTCTGAGCGTCCAGGGGAGGGGGAACAAAGGCATCGTCGTTCCATTTACATAGAAAATAATGGCTTCCTAGATTTGGCGGAAATCTCGTCTTAGCCCCTCACGTACGCATGTGTCTCTCAAACTAGATATGGTGCACTGTCACAACAAAGGCCATCTTGACAATAGTGTCACAAGTAGACTTTCTTTTGAATTTTTCGGATAACCACCTCCATTCTTGATCAAACGGCTAAATCCTTCTATAACACATTTAGCACTTCTCAAGAATCTTCCCCCAGACTCTTTTGGAGAAGGAATACTCAAAGAATAAATGATTAACGTCATCTCCGGCTGCCCAACACAAACCACAGCTAGCACTTGGAATTATACCCCGATTCTAAAGGATAAAGCTGTGACGGGGGGGAATAACCCTCGAACCAAACCACATCGAACCAGGCAATTTTGGGGCTACGGGATCTGACAAGATCCTAGACTGAAGAAGCAGAGAACATACCATTGGAATCAGCGGTCCAACGGTCCAACAAGTGATATACCTGTCGCACTAGGTCTTGGAGAGACAAAATCAAGGGCATCCCAAGCTTGCATCAACCTATGCGAAGATGCCTGGCTAGTAGACCAAACCCCAGTTGACATAATGGACGAAACAGTAGTGTGCCTACCTCTTCCGGAGTCGAGTTGGATTCTTTCACCATAGGCCGAAACCAAGATGCCTTGAGGATGCCAGTTATCCAACTAAAGGAGAATCAAAGCTCCATCATCGATGATGGATTTGATGTAAGGGAGGGCAAGCTGTCTATGAAGAAGGATAGTCTTGTATACCCAAGAGGATTTGGGGCAAACTGCAACCGACCAAATAGAATCTCTTTTCAGATACTTACTATAAATTCACTCAGTTCATATGCTATCTTTTTTCTCAGTTACTCGCCACGCTAGCTTCAGGATGCATGCCTAGTTTACCTTTTCAATTCTTCGTAGGCCCAAGCCACCTTCCCCCTTAGGCAAACATACCTTGGCCCATCCAATAGAATGAAAGAACTTGTTATTATCCACCCCTTTCCACAAGAAGGCGCTCATCAGACATTCAATCTTTTGAATAATTGAACTAGGAAGGCCGAAGATCCCAGTCCAGTACAAGTAGCAGCTTTGCATGACCACTCTAACCAGCTCCAACCTTCCAACGTAAGATAGGTTTTTAGCTTTCCAAAGCTGGAGCTTTTTCGAAAGTCTGTCGAGGATTGCAGTGGAGTGATGAGTAGAAAGCCTGGCCAAAATCTAAGGCAGGCCAAGGTAAGTAACTGGCAGTCTACGTAAGGGGAAATCCACAACATTTCTAAGAATCTCACGAAGCGGATCTCCTATGCCGACAAGGAACAGAAGAAACTTGTGCTTGCTGATGGCTAAACCCGACATAGAAATAAAGGAGAGGAGCACATTAGAGATGGACTCAATGGACTTCACATTTTTGGTTTATATCGGTTGATGCTTGATGATGCCTTCGCGTCCATGATCCATCATTTATGCTAGTCTATTTAGACCTTTTTGAGTTGTTCCCTATATGCAAATGGTTTTTTTTTCTTTCTTTTTTTTTTTTTTTTTGGGTGGGGGGACTGAGTTGAATTTGATTTGTGGTGCTATCCTGCATCCAGACTGTTTTTAAGTGTATAATGTTAGTGTTAAATGGATAGAAGGTTATACTCTTATCCCAAAAGCTCAAGTTGTTAAGTATGGGCCACAATAATGTATATCAACACAGAACACAGCCCCCTACACTTGTAAGCCTCCCTCACACGGCTCTGCACTTGAAACCATCATGTGGCACTGAAGGTACAATGCGTAGGGGCACAACAACGCACAAGGCAAAAGCCTTGCATATATCACTATACCAGAGATCAAACACTTAACATCCTAGCTTTGATATCATGTTTTAAATGTATATCCTAAAAGCTCGGGCTTTTAAGTAAGGGCCACAACAATTTATATAAAAACACGACATAAAAGTGTTCTGTATGATTTTTATATTTTTTTGGTATAAAATCTAATATTTTCAGCATATTTGAGTTCAAGAAAAGAGATCGAAGGCCTACCTGGGAAAATTTGGTTCTGTTATTACATGCATATTATGAGAATTTGCTAGTCTGAATCCAGTTCCTCTCTGTGGTGTTATTGAGCTAACTGATTTTGCCAAAAAAAAAGAAAAAAAAAAAAAAAAAAAAAAAGATAAAAGAAAAGAAATAAAAGACCAGTAGTAACATAGAAGTGGACTATTCTAAATTCTAATCCTGGTAGTTCTGAAGGTTTTGGTATGGTTAGTATTTTACAAGATAACCAATTATGTATCTTTCAACAGATAGATGGTTCAGATAATTTGGAATGTTCTCAGTTAGTAAGAATGTGTATTGGTTGATAGTGTAAGCTTGCTATGTAAATAGTATGCATAGATCCTGCTAACAGAGGTCCCACCCATGACAATTGAAAGAAACTTGACAGTGATGTTGTGGAAGTCTATGCAACTGGAGATTATTTAGGGTCTTCTCTTCCTAACGACAACAAAGGAAATATAAGGTGTTACTCATACTTACTTTTTAGCTTAAAACATTTTCTCTAATGAATGGATTAAGTTAATATGATCATACTCATGAATAGAAATCTGTGGCAAGTTATTTTGCTTCACTCCCATGGTATGTGGGTAGGACAAACTGGACTTTTTTTTTTTTTTTGCTGCAATGTGATGTTGGCTTGGTTGAGGTATTGACCTGGTGAGAGTTCAAATTCTTAGTATGAACTATGAAAAAGATGCATAGGTGGATAATGTTTCTGCCTATGTTCAGTTTTTGGAGAGTGGCATAATACCATGCATAGGTGGTTTATAGAGATCAATCTTTGCTTTTACTGCTGCACCAAGAAATAATAAAGAGGGTTGTAAAATGTTTACTAAGGTGGTACCAAAAGCTAAGTATTAGTGAGATGTGCCCACTGAGGGAGGTCGAATCTAAGGAGCCGTGTTGGGATTTAGTGTGAAGATCATCCAATTTCAGTAGACGTGCCTTTCTTTTTTGCTGCCTATACTTTTTCAGTTGTTGTTTGCTCGTCTACTACATCTACTCTAGGTTGCAAGCTGTTCCCTTGTAATTGATTGTTGCCCAATGTAGATTTGTTACTATTTATAGAAGTTGGGGAATCTTTGTCGTGTCACTAGCCTATTATCACGTAAATACTTTTTTATCTTCTCACTGCTCACCGTACTACTGCTAGTTCTAGCACTCCATCCTGGATCATTGATTCAGTGCTCAGACCATATGATGGGTATTTTCCTCTCTTCCTCTTAATCAATTTGTCTCGATGGACTGAAGGAAAAAAAAAGAAAAGAAAAGAATACTGCTGCTCATGACTCCATGTCTTTTATTCCAGAAAGTAATTTATATATCCTACTTTATCATTATCTTCTTTTCTTTATGTCCCTAATCTCACCATCAATCTATTATCTAAGTTGTCTTACTATGTCTCTTGAATTGTATGATCACCTTTATCCTTCTAACTGTGCTTTCAAGGCCCCTGTAATAATGCGGATGATTAAACATTGTTGTGAGCCAGGTGGTTTAAACATGCTTGAGCAACTCCTTCTGTTGCTAAAGCACATGATTCAATAGTATTCGTAGTGTTGATAAGGACTGATCAATGTGGTGGCATTCCTATCTATGTCATTTCTCATTTCTGTCTCTGAAGTGGTTTTTTCCCGGAGTGTTTTTATTTAGGGAAATTTACTCATACCACCCTTAGACTAAGGTCCAAATATAATGACACCCTAAAATTCACAGCAATTACAACAGCACCCCATTGACTAACAGTGTTAAGTAAAAAAAATGTAAAGACAATTTTACCCTTGTTGCGTTTACAAGCAAAATGGGTTGAAATGACTTTTTAACCTTAAAAAAATAGGGAATGATGGAGGGAATGATGGAATGACCAAAGTAACCCTCCCAAACCCTTATATAAAAGACCACCTTTTCCTCTCATTATGCACTCTGAACGTTCGACTCATCGTTCCAACTACTCCGGCTTCCGGCCAACTTGAAGATCGTCCGCATCTCAGGAAAGTTTAAGTTTCACTTCCATGTTCTTCTCTCTCTTGTTCTCTTCTCCATTTCACTTCCATTTTCTTCTTTCTCTCTTGTTGTCTTTTCCATGACCGATGGTAACCCCTGTATTAGTCGCATGTATTTGTATTCCATCATACAAATTTGATGGAGCTTTCAATCAAAAAAAGGAACAGCATTCCCCTTTTGTTTTTCAAAACCAGAAAAGGAAGGGATGGTTACAATGTTCGGATGTTCTTTTTCATTTCCCTTTTCAAAACCAGAAAAGGAACGGTTATAATTTTGAGAAGTTCTGTTTCATTTCCCTTTTCAAAACCGGAAAAAGGAACGGTGGTTTTTGGAAAAATGGGGAAATTGCATTTTGTTTTATGGAAACTAAGCTTTTGCTGCCAATGCAATCTCCTGAAATCGAATGCTTGAGGTCCTATTCGCATTTTCAGAATATTTGCCAAAAAAAAAAGAAGGGAAATACGAAGAAGAAAGGGAAGCGAAGAGGAATTAGGAAAAGGGAAAGTTAAGTGAAGGTTAGTTTGGTCTTTTCACAATACCCTTTTACCTTCAAAAATTCATTTCGTGCTGACATCAGCAACTAACAGAAAAAGTCTAACCGTTATGGGCTTCTGTGTAATAGTGTTTGGCATTTAGAGGTAATACTTGTAATTGTTGTGAACTTTAGGGTGTCATTATATTTAGACCTTTGTCCAGGGGTGGTATGAGTAAATTTTCCCTTTTTTTTTAATGCTTAGGTTTACCCCAGAGTTGTTGGTGCTATTTCTCCTTGAGGTACTAATGGTGAAATTTGTGGATTTTCAGTACAGTGCTGTAATTGTAATCCTTAGAGTATCCTACATTCTGATGTTTGGGGGCCATCACTAGGCACTTTGTTTGGTCTTTGAAATGTTTTGATATTTGTGGATGATTCCATTTTGAACACTTATATATCCTGGGAAATTTTAGGATGAAAACAGCAATTCCAGAACCTTGTTAAGTGAGTTTTATCCAATTTGATAAATTCATCAATATCTTATGATATAGTAATAGAGGGGAGTATAATTTCTGGTCTCTGAACCTGTCTTGCTAGTTGTGAGGTTCAACACCAGTATACATGTAAGCACCTTGAAGGAAAATGGTGTTGCTTTAGAAAAAAAAAGATGAAGATCTTCTTCAATTTGAATAACATTTTACAGTGAAGTTCCTAAGAAATTGTTGTCCAATGCTATTCTTGCTGCCTCTTACTTATAAAACACAAACCGTTTCAATCTTACATTTTAAAAATGATCATTAAGCTTATTTGTCCTGACTCCTGATCAGCCTTTTTATTTTTTATTTTTTCTGTACCTTCAATCATCCGCTGCTTGTTGTGTATCTGTGTAAGGTTTCAACCAGATCAAGTTATAACAGAAGATTCTTGATTTATTTTTCTTGGGTTATCCTTCATCATAGAAAGGTAACAAGCGCTATCTTCCATGGTGTAGGAAGGGGTCATTACGTGGAACAATGGTAAAAGGTTAGGCCTGCCAGGGCAAATCCTCAAGTTCGTGTCTTGAGAATGGCCACTTTGCACAAAAAAATGCCAACGGTCAGGACTGTCTCCAAACTCATTCCTCCCAGGACCCCGCATTAGCAGGACCAGCACGGGGTATTGGCCTTTTTATCCATGGTTTGGGAAGAAGTTTTTTGTCCAAGTATGTGTCCTCTTTTTAATCCTATTAGTCATAACTCATTTCTCATAGAGGGAGTTTGGTGATGGATAGAGGTCACTTACTGATACGAGCATTGAAGAACTCATCCCTAAACCGGCTTGTAAGGAGAGGGAACCGAAGACCATATCAATCCACATCAAATCTCTTACGGGAGCAATGTGGGATTAACCCCCATAAGGCTAATATGGGATCGTAATAGTCCACCACGCTTTCGAACTGACACCACGGCAGCCCACTCCGAATCAAGTTGCCTTTCCAAGCAGCTTAACTCTGCTCCAGGGTCTTTGCCTAGTTACGGGTTACCCTTCTTGATGGCTCTACTCTGGCACCAGGTCACCCCTTCCGTAGCAACTAGCGAGTGTAGAGCCCGAGGAACCGCTGCTTTGATACCACTGATATGATCCTGGAAATACTCATCCCCAGAATTGACTTATAAGGAGAGGGAACCAATGACCATAGTAACCCAAATCAAATCCCTTACGAAAGCAACATGAGATTAACCTCCCATAAGGCTAATATGGGATCGTAACGCTTACCTTCCTCTATATGTTCCCGCCCCACTATTATGACTTTGTATTAGAATCTCGGGGTGATAGGGCTAAAAGAGGGGTGGTGATCTTGTGTATGTAAGAAGTACAAGTGGGCCATCTGAATCTATAATCATTTCATTTCAGTAGATCAGCCACACCAGCCAGATCCTCCTTCAGTTTTGGTTACTTTTTCTTGAGTTCCTTGATTGCCTCTACTTCTTTTCCTGTTCAGACCGGTGAGTTTGTCAAGTTTTACTTTATCTGCATTTATTGGTTGTTCTTATCTTCCTGTTGCTGTGTGAGAGGCAAACATATTTGCATTCATCATCCTGTTTCTAATTTCTCTTTTGACTCTTTATCTCCATCTCTCACCCTTTTTTTGTAGGTTCTAATGTCCTCACTTTCTGTGCCTTGTAGTGTGTAGAGGCTTTTGTTAAACCTGAATAAAAGGGTCCAATGTGAGAGGAAATTAAGGTGTTGGAACTTGGAATGAGACATGAGAACTTCTTGATCTTTGCTGAGAGAAACAACTGATTGGTTGTAAATGGGTGTTTACTGTGAAGTACGTAAGTCACAGATGGCAAACAGAAGCAAGGTTAGAGTTGTGTATAGGGGATATAACCTTAGTTATGTGATAAACTATATAACCTGAGTTATGTGATAAACTATAAAAGGAGCCTCTCCATCAGGGCCAAGATGAACTCAATAGGGGTATCCTGTAGCTTGCAGCAAATTTCTCATGTCTGTTACATCAGTTAGATGTGGAGTGCTTTATGGATATCTGCAAGGTTTATGTGGGATCATAAGTTGGGTGTCAATTTCTTGGTAGTGGAGAAAAGGGTTATAACCAGAAACAGGCACTTATAAGCCGAAACAATCACCAAAGAGTGCGAAAATAAGCCCATTTACACGTCATAGAGTAACACCCCCCCCCCCTCCCCACACCAAAAAAAAAAAAAAAGAATATTGCTTAGAGGGGGTGTGCACAGAATTTGTTATATGGATGCAGTTTATGTTATTTTACTTAGTGTATATAAAATGACACCCTATGGTATCCTATTGTCAATGATTCAAACTTGAGACTTTGCCTTTATCAGATGATAATGCTGTCCTGGTTTATCCTCTACCATGTACTCTCTTCAAAAGTGTCTTCTACATTTTTGGCTTTCCTAAGTGAATTGCTCGGAATTCTTATGTTATTTGATTTTCTAACTGAAAGCAACCACATGGTTTGTTTGGTTTATCTTGAACAATTTTTTCTAAATGGTAGTACTGGCTTGGTAAATCAAATCGCTTAAAATCCAGCTGCTAATTATTTCCTAATGAATGCAGTTAAAAGAGTATCCTGCGGAGGCATGTAGGTTGCGTCTCTCAGTCCTAGATTTGTCAAATAATTCATTGACCGGTTTGCCGCCTGAGATTGGTAACGTTATTTGTCTCAACTGTGAATGAGGGTTTTGCGCTGTTCTTATTGTAATTGTAATTGTTATTTGTGAGATCTAAAACAAAAAATTGAAATGAGTGAATGAACCTAACATCTGATCCATGGTTCGAGATGCCGTTCGATCGGCGTATCTCAGTTTCGACAGTAACCGAGACGAGATGGAGGGTCGAAACTAAAAAATGCATGGTTTCAGTTGGGTTCGACCAGGTTTCGACCGAAACCATGGCTTCGGTTAAAAAAAAACACCAACTGAAGGTATAAAAATATTTTGTCTCATTGAGTATGTTAGGTTTCGACCTAGACTCATCATTTTTTCTCATATTTTTCTTTGATCTCTGAAGTTTCTTCATAAGATTTATTAGGCTATAGCCTAGATAGGAACAACATTTATCAAGCAGTACTTATTTATGACTAATATCATTTAAGTAAGCAAATACTCCCCATTTGAATCCAATAAAAATAGTCTAAAATTTAAATTTTAGAAGGATAAAAAGTCAACCCTCTAGTTGAAGAACAAAAATCATATTTTTGGGTGTGGGGGCGATTTTCAACTTTCAAATGCTAAGTTTTTTTTTTCAAATATAAAAATTTCATAAATCTTATTATAGTAAAGCATCACAAAAAACTAAGAGTGCACCAAAATAATCTCTTGCTTAGATGCCGAAAAAATAATTTACATTTAGACGACTTTAAACAGCATTCATGTACTCCGAACAAAGTTTGACTTCATTATAACTCAGATTCAAGTAATCTTGGATTTGTTGGAAAGCTGATTATGCTAGCTTTGCAACGAATTCGAGATTGTTTGAATCCGAACTATATTAAAGGAGTTACGCTCCGGTCAAATTTGTTAGAAATACGTAAATGTTAGTCATAAATACGTGTTACCTACTTAACTCTAGACACAATCCTAGGTCTCAGCGTACACTAGCAAACTTGGGTCCACACCACATATTATCATTTTGGGTGTTTTTATTTAAACTGATGTCAGAATATGTGTAACATGGTTAAAATAGGCTACCCAAAAAAAAAAAAAAAAAAAAAAAAAAAAAAACCTCAGATAAAGAAAAACACTTTTGGGTCTCTAAACCAAGCTTCGAGATGTCCCGGGAAAAATATCAGGTTTCGACTGAGTTTCAACCGAAACCAAAAACCCGATATATCTTGGTTTTGAGGCCGGCCGAAACCGGCACCTCGAACCTTGATCTGATCTACCTTTCTTGAACTATCTCGTAAAGGCAGGACTTCAGGAGTACCTTTTCTAAAAAGGAATCTATAGTTCAGCACGTGTTGTATTGCAATGGATTTGGAAGGGAATTTCTTTCCAATCCTTTCCTTTGGAGGCAATTATTGTCAAATTTTCTTGTTAAGTCCATAACTTCTCATGAAACCATCTAAAGAGGCAAATGATCACCACACTTATATATATATATATATATATATATATATATATATATAAGAATATTATTTGTACCATACTAGACCTTGTGGTTGTGCCAGAAGCAATACAAGGTTAGATAGATTTCTCACTCTGGCAAGGAGAGGGAGATACACTGGATTCTGAAATGAAATATGATGGGAAAGCCATTCCATAGTAATGGCCTCAGGCTCTCAATACTGGTTTGTGTTGGTGATGGTGCAAGCTTGTGTATGGATATAGCTCGAGGTTATACCCTCCAATCTTGAAAATAGCCTGATCTGTTTGGCCCAGCCCAGCCCAGGCCTGAACTATGAGGTACACATATAATCATATATCATATACGAAATTTGTTGGTATGTCATATACAACTGTGACATATATTAGCTTTGTACATGTATTTCTTTCCATTAAAATGCATAAGCATTATAACTTAAAACAGGCCTAGCTTATATTATTAGTTACCCATCTTATCTTCAAGCACTTCAATGTCATTACAGTGCATAACTACTTTAATGTGCTAGCCGAAGCACAGTCCTAGCCCGAAATTTGTAGGCTGGGTTGACCTCTGCCTTGAATGTACCTCTCAGTTCCAAGCTTGTGTATACCTCTCAGATGTTACTCAAAGGAGAGTTTCTGTGTGTTTTCTCTCTCTTTCTCTGATAGGAGGATGATATATACTCAAAGAAAAGTTTCATCCACTATTGCTTGCATATAGATATATCTTCACTTAACATCATAACCTTTTTGTATAATTCTAATAAGGTACTGCGGCCATGCTACCTTCCATAATGAGCTATGAACTAACAGTTGTTTGGTTGCGTGAATGTAATTATTGCCGTTCAACTTTTAGTGCCGCATATTGCGCCAGATAAATTGTCATAATCCTCATTGATAATGCTACAGGCACAATGACGACACTCAGAAAGCTTCTGCTCATTGGCAATCCTCTGCGAACGTTGCGAAGGTTTGATGCAATGCTTGGCCTTTTACTTGTCAAAGTTTAGATAAGTTTACTAGTCTACCTAACTGACATCTAGTTTTCCTCAGTTCACTTGTATCTGGACCTACGCCCACTTTATTGAAGTATCTACGAAGTAGAGTTTCTACAGATGAAGGTAAGATCTTTTTTTTTTTTTTCTTTTTGACATGGATAGAAAATTTTTCATTTCCTATAAAGAGAAAATATGCAAGAGAGAATGCCAAAAACATAAGCTAAAGAAGGCTACCCGCAACTGGGACTAAGCAATAGGTAGGAATTGGAATATAGAGATCTCCTTGTGGCACCACCCCTAGCAAACTCATCAGCCAAAGAGTCAGCTTACCACATCCTCCACGAGAAGCTAAGGTTACCATGAGCAAAAAGAGATCTGCCCTAAGGTATAAGCTGAAGATAGTGCCAAGGCTCCTTTATACCAAGGAACTACCATCCATGTTTGGCTTAATGGAATTAGGAGGGGGAGGAACCCAAGTATGCGAACCTGAGTAGAGTCATCTCTAAAGGCAGCCACAAGGTCCGAATGGCTTGAAACATAAATCAATGGAGATACCATGGAAAGAATCCAGTGTAGAGGCCTACATAGTGGCTCTCAACATAATCAGCTCTACCACCTCCTGATCACTCATACTCTAAACATTTTGTTGTATCACTCTTCCCAAATGGTCCAAGTATTAACCAAGAAAATGAACTGTCAAATGAGTTTACCCCTTCTTACAAGGGGGATTGGTTGCCAAAATTCCATGAAGTCATAGACCTTATTTGGGGGATCCAGTTGAGGCCAAAAGAAGCCAAGGAATAATGAAGAAGGTAAGTTGACTCTGATCTAGAGTGTCTATAGATGCTTTTAATCAATTCTCTGAAGCATTATTTTCTTCAGTGGCCTTCCTAGTCGTCGTGTGGTAAATGAACAAAGGCTCCACTTGCGGTTTACATAACTGAACATCTTGTCTTACCATCATTATTGTAAATTGCTTCTTCAAGTGACTGAATAAAATTTCTCATGTAGAATGTGGATCCACAGCTACTACTACAAAAAAGGATCAAATTGCCATGGCAGCTCGATCATCTATCTCATCAAAGGTTTGTTTTTCACACTACATTTCAGTTCAGGATTGGTTAAGAAACATCCAAGGCCCCCTTTGGGGTGGACCGTAAATACAGTTTACCTAACATAACTATACATGTGGTACATTGTTAGAGATTGACATCCGCCAATTGATTGATTCCACCCCAGAGATCTCTAATATTAAAAAAATGTATGATCAAATTTCTCTTATC
This sequence comes from Protea cynaroides, assembly GCA_028583415.1. Classification (NCBI taxonomy): domain Eukaryota; kingdom Viridiplantae; phylum Streptophyta; class Magnoliopsida; order Proteales; family Proteaceae; genus Protea; species Protea cynaroides. The sequence goes on from CM053267.1 coordinate 33,114,475, forward strand.
ATTATTATTTCATTTATGTACAAGTGGTTTCCTTCTTGTCTGAAAGAATGTAATAGTCTGGACACTACCGTCATTCGCTTATCTCACTTTCGTATGGGAGATTTCTTGAGTGGGGTCTCCTAGTTCTCATTCCAAATCTCTTTTATGTGCATCACGTGTATGACTAACCCCCAGGAGAGTTTAGATTCTACATGCTGCTTGGTTTACCTATGCTTATTTCTATTGTTTTCATGTTCATCTTCAGGAACTCTCTTTAGTTGGATTGGACTTGACTGCTGTTCCACCAGCAGTATGGGAATCAGGAGAAATTGTTAAGGTTGATCTTTCTCGAAATTCAATTCAAGAGCTACCAAATGAGTTATCATCATGTGCTTCCCTCCAGGTATTAAATGCTTTACTTTTCTTCCCATTATCACGGGAACAGGGCTAGGGTCCTAGGGAGGACTGGAGGATAACCAGTGAGCAGTTGTGAAAAGCTCATCCTATTATATTTTGAATTTGTGACTGCATTATGCTTGCACTGTTAGACTTCTGGGCTGTGAGTTAAATAGGATAAGTTTCATCTGACAATGTTTTACTTAATATTCCTTGATTAATTGAACCCCCGGGGAGAAAGTTGGAGGTTTTTGCCATCAAACTGCTTCATAAGATGTAGTCTTTTGAGGTTAGAAGATCTTCGTCTCGTAGAATGGTAAAATTTCTCTTTGCCAAGGAGAGGACGCTGGTTCGGTTCCCGCTATCCTTGACCTTGTTCACTACGAGGACCTAAATGCCATCGATCATAAAACAGTAATAATTTGCTAGCCAGTTGCCACTTTATCATAAAAATGGTACCATACACCTAATGTATATCTCGTTAATTCCAACTACCTAACCAATTTTTCCATCTCTTATATTGCATTTAACTAAATTTCACACTGGGCATGCTGATTTTTGGGATCTCTGACACTGTCTAGATTAGAAATGTTCCATAAATTGTTTGCTTATACAATAAAATACTAGTCACGACTCATAATTCAGGTTTTCCATCTGTGAATTTTTTTTGGTATGTCTTACTTTCTGGAGGCTTTCAGAAAAACCTACTGACTTCTGGGGTGCAAGTCAATCAGACTCTTGCAAAGTGTGGTTTGGAACCACGCGTATGATGTTATGGACTTTGGTTCCCTTCTGATCCCTTCTTGGTACTTACCCCATGTGCAGGCTCTGATTTTGTCCGGGAATAAGATAAAAGAATGGCCATTTGCTGTTTTGCAGTCACTTTCTAGTCTTTCATGTTTGAAGTTGGACAAAAATCCCCTGACAAAGGTGAACTACATTTGATTTTGATATCTTCTGGTACTATATGCTATAATAGATGCAATAATTACTTTATAATGAACTATTCATGGTCTGAAACATCCATCCTCGACAGGTTGTTTAGTCTCTGAGGCTTCATTTGGTTGGTTGGAAGGTTAGGGAAAAGGAAGTGAGGGAAACTCCGGGAAAAAAAGTAAAGAATTGAAAATAAGCTAATGCTTTGTTCTGATGTAAAACTGGGGGAAGGTAAGAAATGCAAAATTTAGTTACAAAGTTTGCCTCATTCGAATGTAAACATAAGGGACGTAAAGTTTTACAGCAGGATGACTATTTTATGTGGGAAGACTCTAAAATAAATTATGAGAAGTAAAATATCCGTACTTTATTTTTCTTCTGGGCGTTTTATGTTGGAACAAATGGAGCCTAAGGGAAAATTTGGCTTTCTAATGGATGTTTGACTGCATGCAAAACGACTGAAATTTTTTAACTTTGCACAACTTTCCTTTGATTGAGATGAAAATAAAATTGGAAAAATAATAAAAAGGTGGTTCACTATTTGGGAATGTGATGAAAAAGTGTTTAGTATTTTCCATCCACCAATCAAATACCAGGAAAGTAAAAGATAGAAACCAGTTTTTACACTTCTCCACACTTCCCCTCATTTTCCATCCAACCAAAAGAGCATGAGTGAAGTTTTAAACTGGAGCTGCTTAAGTACTTAATTTCCAGCTAGTCAAGCATAAGCTTGAAGGCATGGTTATCAAGGCATAGCCTAGGTGACTAGGCGTCCAAGCAGATGTTTAACCCTTGGGCGTTTGGTCACCTTATTGTATCATGCTTTTTTTTTATTGATGCCATTTTTAGCATGTTATATATATATATATATATATATATATATATATATATATATATATATATATATATATATATATATATATATATATATACACCACCATAATGCATATTGTAACAAAATAGAAAGAAAGAGAGAAGACGGAGAGAATGGAGAACAGGGAGAGAGAATCTAAAGTAGTGTTCTCTCCCTCCATGCAGCCTATTTATAATGGTAGAGGGACTGCCACAGGTCAGCAGTCCTAGTAAGTAGTAACATACTAACACTAAATGCAGTAAGTAAAATAGAGACAAAAGTAAGACTAGGAGAGTAGACTGTAAAATAGAAAGTAAACTGAGACTAAGACAAAAACAAACTAGACTAAGGACTCTTAACATATCGAAAGTAAACTAGACTAGATTAAGTCACACGATGTTGAACTGCTTTGAATATTATCATCATATTATTAACGTCTTCCTAAAGCTAGAGCATACAAATCACCCATGTCCAGCTTGGAACAGTGTAATAGTGGTAGTAGTAGCAGTAGTAGTGGCAGTAGTAGTAGCAGTAATTGTAATAGCAATAGTAACAGCAGCAGTAGTAGCAGTAGCAGTAGAAGTACCTGTAGCTGTAGCAGCAGCAGCAGTAGTAGTAGTAGAAGCAGTAGTGGCAATAGTAGTCGTACTAGTAGTAGTAATAGTAGTAGATCAATAGATAACAACAGATCCGTAGGGTAGAAGCAGCAGATCAGGAGGCAGCAACTTGTGGCAGTAGGTAACAGTACTAGCAAAAGTATGTAGCACCAGATCGCAGGAAGCGGAAAATCAGTAGTGTAGTAGACCAGATCAGCAGTGAAGAAAACCAGTAGTAGAACCTTGTGGTAATAGTATGCATACCAAACTGTAGGATATAGAGTAGAATATCAATAGGAACAAAAATATCCAAATTTCAAAACCATCCAATAGTCGGATTAAGAAATATGGTGAAGTCCTAGTGTGAATGGGAATAGTGTAATGATGCAAATGGTTGATGTGGACAAAAAGTGGTAGGCAAGTAATTAATGTCAACTAGGATAAGTCATCAAAATTTGGCTATGATCCAATGGTGGATATGAGATATGATGAAGTTCTAATTGAGGTCGAATGTCTTAAAATAGAAAAAAAAAAAAAAAAAAAAGAAGAAGAAGAAGAAGAAAAGCCAATAACAGATTTCAATAGCAGTAAACCAGAACCAGGTGCAGATATCCAGAAACTAATAGACCATAAACAAATTCAGATCTGAGATCGGACCAAAAATCAAGGAGAGATTTAGATCCAAAACTCAGATATGATGAAGAGTACCCATGGCAGTTTAATGATAGTAAAGTGTTGCAAAACTTTAATGATAGAACCAAATGAACCATATCTAAAGAAATTGATTATAGGTAGATATCGATGGACAAATTATTAGAAGTCAAAGCAGATTTAACCTATCAGCATTAGTACAGCATATAGAGAGCCTGGCAGCAGCAGAAGATGGCAGTGAACAGCAACAGGAAGCACCAGTAATGTACATCAGGTCAGACCCAGTAGCAGTAGGTACTTGAATCAAATCTGATCCAGTAGCAGTAGATGCTCCCAGCAGTTTCTGACCAGATCCTGTAGTAAAGGCAGCTTCTGTTCGATGGCAGCAGGTGACAGTAGCAGATAACAGTAGAACAGTAGATCGAAGACAGCAGCAGCAGCAGGTCAGATCATCAATGACAGCAGCAAATCATATGAACAACAGTAGATCAGATCTCTGCTGATCAAAACAGATCTGAGAAACAAATCTTAGCAGTAGGTTACTATTGATGGCAGCAGCAGGAACTTGAGAACAGCGGCAGATCATCAGAGAGCATTATCGTAGTAGAAGTTTGCAGCAGATTGAAGGTAGCAGTGGTGGCTGTACACCAGGCTGAAGAACCTTAAAGGACTCTCAAAACAGCAGATCAGATCAACCGCGCTGATACAATGTAACATAATAGAAAGAAAGAGAGAAGGTGGAGAGAATGGAGCGGAGGGAGAGAATTGAGAGTAGTGTTCTCTCCCTCCCTTCATTCTTTAATTATAATGGTAGAAGGACTGCAACATTTCAACAGTCCTAGTTACATACTAACACTAGAAGCAGTAAGTAAAATAGTAAGTAAAGTAAGACTAGGAGACTAGACTATAAAATAGACAGTAAACTGAGATTAGGAAACTAGAAAAGCAAACTAGACTAGACTAAGTCTACACGGTATTGAACTGCTTTGACTAAGTCAAAGCAATTATTATCATCAGCATATCACTAACACATATATTGCATGGAATCATGAATTGATGTTCTAACCTCCTCCCTTTTGTATAAATCTTTTATGGAAGATGTACCCCTTACAACGTCTTCAGTATGCCTAGTCAACTTGCTTTGTTGCTTAATCGCTCAAGCAACCCTCCGACGCCTTGTTGCCGTGATAACTATGCTTGAAGGACTCAAAATTTTCAATGCCTCACGAAGCTCAAAAGTCAAAATACTTGTTGCATGGAACTGTTTTGGAGCTTTGTGTGAACTCAATATGAGGCTATAGATGCCAGTCAAATACACATTTTAACAACCCTGTCTTATATAATGTGTAGCTCTATGCCTCTACTCTCATTATCATCTACTTGGTCATCTATTGGATATACTTGTTTGTTTACATGTACAGATCCCATCAGATGGCTTTCAAGCCCTCCCAAAGCTCCAAATTCTGGATTTAAGTGGTATTGCAGCTTCTTTACCAGAACATCCTGCATTTGCAAGCTTGCCACAATTACAAGAGCTTTACCTGAGGTTTGGTCTGTAAAAGCTTGGATTTTTTTCCCTTAACTTCCTGCATTTATGTCGCTATAATTTTTTTCTTCTTCTTTTCTTGTTTATCTCGACCTACAGACAGATGCAGCTACATCAATTCCCTTCAGATTTACTGAGTCTACAACAACTACGGATTCTTGACTTGAGCCAAAATTGTCTTCAATCAATACCTGAGGTAGCATATTGCTTGACAAAAGATCCTATATTCAATGTTTAGAAATGTGTACAACATAGAATATCTACCTTAGGGATCTCAAGGTATGGGCGGTAATGGATCTGGTTGGATTGACCTCGGGGGTAAACATAAATGTCCAATCTGACGCCAACAAATTTGTCAAGATTAGCAGTTTGTTTTGGTTTTGAGTAGTTGGGATCTGTTGAAAATTCCAGCTCAAGTCAAGGTGGCATGGGCTCAGTACTAAGCATAGGAGCTATTTCCCAACCCAATCCAATTCATTTATATTTGGGTCGTAAGTGGCAATCCGAACTCAGAGTTTGTGGGTCAGTTTGGCAGGATAGTCAAGAACTCCTACCTGTATGTCAAGAATATCTGCTTCCTAAGTTGGTAAAGGCACTTGATGCATGATCAATATCAGATTATCTGGATGGCTTGATCCAGAACAGTCTTAGGTCAGAATGGTCTGGAGGATCCTGAACAATATGGAACAATCTGGGATGAATTAATGGATTATCTGAAATAATCCGTTCAGTATTGATCCAGGACAATCCATTCTCGATGCAGATTTAAATCCTTGACTAAATTTCAATATCATAACCTAGGTATTGATCCAGGACAATCCATTCTTGATGCAGATTTAAATCCTTGACTAAATTTCAATATCATAACCTAGGTCAACAAACTGTGGTTAACACTTTCCATTCAGGACACTGCCTACCAAAAGACAAAATTATGTTCTAACAATCACATGGAACAACTTCAGTTCCATCTGAATCAACATGGTTTAATCACACTGATACTGAGTTAATGGCATGTTTTGCAAAAAATTCTTACATGAAAAATCATAGTTTCCACTGATTCGGTCAAACCAAATGACTGTTTCTAGTCATTTTTTTGAACAAGCAACATGTAAAATTCTGCTATAGCCTATATTATAAATTTGTAGTGACCAAGGTCCACATCACACATGTTGGCAGTGGCCATGTTGCCTATCAATTTTGGTCACTTAATCAATTTGAATTGTTGCCTGATCATCCAATCCAATCACCATTTGACATGATTGAGGATGTCATTTATTATGGCCTAAAAATAATTATATTGCGAGGAGTTGGATTATCGTGACGTCTTTTGTACAGTGTCACTACAACTGCTGCTTTTTTGGCTGAGATGTAATGACCGTGGGTGATGGATTTGTGCTACAAGGTTGTGGTTACCATATTGTGGTGAAACTGACTGTTTGTACATAATTTCTCATCATATCATATCATCATCATGTTGCTTTCTCTCTCTCTCTCTCACAGGTTACTTTTGTACAAGTCTAAAACTGTTATTTTGACTATTGGGCATGCAGGGATTGAAGAACCTCACTTCTCTTGTTGAGCTTGACCTTTCTAATAACAACGTTGCAACACTGCCTCCTGAGTTGGTTAGAATGCAGAGCCCTCTAACTTTGTCTTTTTCTTTTTGTTTTTATAGATCTCATATTTAAGGTGGCATTCAATTCATATGACGCTACATCAAAGTTCTGCTTTTTAAAATAATCAATGGATTGCCAAAATGATACGCCATTTCTCCTGATTTTAATTTTAAAGACAACTTTCCTAATTATTGTTAGTTATTTATAAAAAATTAATATTTCTTAGTTATTTTTCCATAGTCTTTCTTAAGTTTTTTTTTATCATCTATATGAGATTTTCTTATGGACATCTCCTAATGTGTCCAATAATTTGACACCTTAGTTCTTCTTATTTTAGTACAATGTACTTGTTTTTTTTTTTTTTTTATTTTTTTATTTTTTTATTTTTTAATTTTTTAATTTTTTATTTTTTATAGTGAGGGAATATTTAAGGTGATTGGTCACTCTAATGTTTAAATTTTAATGAGAATGCTCGTCAACCCTTTGGGACATAAATGAAAAAAAAGGTCACTTTAAATTTTAATATTTTTGTGAGAACATTCTTATATATATATTTTGGGAATATATATAAATAGCATATAAAAAATATATATAAATATATAAATACATATATATATATATCAAGTGTCTGCTTAGCTGGAATCATTAAAAAAAATACCCAACTGACTATGATGCTTCTCTTTCTTGTAATTCAAGTTAAACTTGTCTTTCTATCTTTTCCTCCATCTAATCTTTCTTCTCCTTTCAAATTAACTTTTAAGTACCCTACTAATGATAGTCTGTTTGCATGTGTCACAAGCCTGTGAGGGATTTTATGAACTAACAACCACTATCTGGTTATCAATACTTCACTGTTTCTTCTTGTTCTAACTTGGCAAGTTTCTTGAACAGGGATTGCTTGAAACTAGCCTACAGGTCTTGAGACTTGATGGAAACCCATTAAGAAGGTATGCTATGATATCTTTTTCCTTGGCCAGAGAAAAGTGCATAAAGCTAGATGTGTGCATTTGTCAACTTGAGAATTGTGTATTGAGTCTTTTGAGTTCAGCTTCGTGGAGTCAAAGTTCCCATAATTGTGAAATATGAGTTAGAACTATTAAGGAGGGACTCTCAAGTTAAATTGTCTTTTCTATAAATGATATTTTTTGATAATTCTTTTCTATATATTACGTTTTCGTAATGTCCTTAAGTTATCCAGATAATGGCATATCACTTCTGAAGATCTGTCAGAAAATTTGCCTGCTGATAACTGAAAGCAAGTTTTGAAAATCTTTTGAAACCCTTAATTGTTAAGTTTCCATCTTAAAAGGTAGAACTACTAAGGAAGGACTCTCAAGTTTATAAGGCACCAAAGATTCTGGACTTGATCAATGTGGGATTATTTCCATCACTCTCCCTCATGTGTTGTCCCTCTTTTGGGTGACGATACACATGGCATGTGGTCCCTCTTTTGGGTGACTGAATGGAGAGAACCTGGAGCTCTAATACCATATTAAGTTTCCATTTCAAAAGTTCGAACTATTAAGTGGAGGGATTTCTAAGTATATATAGGCACTTAAGATTTTGGACTTAACCAATGTGGAATTATTCCCAACACTTGTAATTTGATAGTAAAAACAGCATTGAAACTGATAGAAATAAAAAAAAATGACTGATACCAAATTGAAGAAAATTATCTTGAATCTCATTTTGACTTTTTTGCAGCATTCGGCGTGCCATCCTGGATAGGGGAACTAAGGCTGTTTTGCAGTATTTGAAAGACAGAATTCCAGAATAGTAGATTAGTTGCTCTCATTAATTAAAGTTATTGTGGTGTGTTTGGACCAATTTAGAGTTTGATCCAATATGTTGTAGGCATTTTTAACATTCTGTGATTATTTGATATAATTGACCATATACCAATGTGGTACCAGTAACATTTAACAATCTTCAACATTGAACTTTATCATTTTGGTCATGGATTTAGCTTACCTATTTGGAAATTTTATTTAGGCTACTGAACACGATTCTAATACTTATTGATCCAGGATCTCCAGACCGAAAAACAAGAATGGGTGTGATGAACTCGTTCCTCTCAAGTGCATTGAAAAGCTTAATAAAAATGTTCTTTTTTTTCCTCTTAAATTTTGAGGGTATTTTGTCATTTCACAATAGAATGTAATTCCCTCATCCTCCATTTTTTGGGTTTGAGCCCCATCACTTCTTGGGGGTGGCAAAAATTCGAGCAATACAGGTCTGGGCATAGGTGGTAATTAGTATGCAACAAAAAATTAGAAGGGGTATTCTATAGAATTCCAATACTACTTTAAAGAATTTGGTATAAAAAAGCACACATGGTTAAAAATTATAAGGTACGTGTTGGTTATTGTTTAAAAAATGAGGAACAAAAAAATGGACCATCGGCAAATGGAAATTTATGAATTTGGTTATATATATATATATATATATATATATATATATATATATATATATATATATATATATATATATATATATATATATTTTTTTTTTTTTTTTTTTGAGATTCTTTAAAAGTTGCATATTTTCTCATTATATAATAAATATTTAGTCATGGGTTAAATTTCAAGGTCTAATTCAATTAAATAACTCTTTTTATATTAGTATACATCTTAAAGTATGTCTATATATGTGTACTAGTACGGTAGATATTACGATGCACTCCCTCAACTCTAAGTAAGATTACAAAAAAGAGAACCAATTTTTTGACCAACTATGTGGTTCTTGCACCAACGCGAGGATCAATAGAAGCGCATGTATAAGATATCCAATTAGGGGTGGGGTGGTCATTTCACCCCTATTGAGATTTTTTTTTTTTTTTGATAGAACTGAAATAATTTATTAGATCGCGACGTGTTCATGGGCTGATTGATATACATGTTATATCGCCATGGAGTGCAAGAAAATCAAATAGTTAGGCATGATTTAGATAGGGGCATGTGAAGCTAAAGAGTCACTAATATTGTTAATCTCCCTAAAAATAAATCTAAAAGAGCAAGAAATAAAGTATTGAAACAATGAGTGAATGTCATGTTCATACAACATCTAAAAGTGATTCCCAATCTACACTATGAAGAAAATTTATCAAAGGCTGGCAATCATTCTCTACAATTAGGTGATCAATGCAGTTCCCAATTACCTATAATAATCTTACTCGCAGTGATAAACATTTACTTTGCAAAGCTGAAATAAACGTCATCGTATTTGAAGCAGCAAAAACTTATGTACCTATAAAATTTCGAATGATATATCACAATCCACATCTAGACTTAGATTCCTTAAAAGATCCATGAGAGTTTAGGGTACATATACAAACCGGTAGAGGAAACCAAAGTAGTATCGGATCAGAGTTACAATTTGGACTTCGTAAGTTGAGAAATGAGAAATGGAGTTCAGATCATCGCCTGTACTTATATCCTTTTTAAGATCTTATCACCATCAATATAGTGTGAGACCCATTTCTAAAATGTGAGATCCATTAAATATAAACGATGACAGAATAAAAAAGGATACGTGAGAGTTGCTAGCACGTCTCCACGAGCAAACCCAAGTTAGCAGCCCGAGCGGTTGGTAACACGTGTCAATTTTATAGGAGATGACAGTAACGGTAGAACAATGTGAAAAATACTCGCTGGTTTTGATTCCTCCGTCGGATCAGAACGGCATAAGTGTTTTAGCCTCAAATTCTTTCTCGAAATTAATCAAAAAATGGAACTCCAATTCTCTGATAATATCCTCCGATATTCAAATCCTTCTTTCACATCCTCTCCTCTTGCGTTCAATTTCAGATCTTCACCTATCAAAAATCCAATCTTTTTCCATTCCAAGAGTCGAAAATGGTGTTGGACTTCGAAAATTCCGTCCTGTAGTTCAGTCTCTTCTGCTTCTTGCGCTTCCAACACTAAGAGTTACGGTGGATGGGAAGATCTCAAGCCCATCGAAGACTCGAATCGTTCTGGTAAGTTGGGTCAATTTCAAAGCTTTTTGATTTCTGTAGGAATCGATGATAGAAAGCATCTGATCATGTTTCTCCTGGGATTTGTTTCCGCTTTAGCCGTCTCTAGGGTTAAGGTTTCTACTATTCTAGTTTTCCCAGCTTCTGTTTTGGTTTTCGCCGCTGGGTTTGCTTTGGGGTTTGTTCGCGTGGGCGACATCGATACATCGTTGAAGGACGTAAGGTTAAAGGGAAGTAAGAGAACGTCTAAGGAAGAGAATTTTGACATCTCTGCTGATAGATTGAAGAAACTGGTGGATTTTTTCAGGGAGCTGGATACTAAGTTAACCAATTTGACAAACGAGATGGATGCTACTATAGATTCTAATTGTATTCAGTTAAGTGATTTAGAAAGTTATGTAGAGGTAATCAATTCCATCAGCTTATCGGCCTTGCCCGCTAAAAATGTTGTGGAAACTTCTATTAACAGTATGGGTTTTTCTGGTAGTGGTGATTCCAGTAGTGTATTGGTTGAGGATCGAGAGGTTGAGAAAAATTCCAATCAGAAACCGAGTAGAAAAAGGAAGGAATTGTTTGCAACTGGTTTTGATATTTTCCACTTTCTTGGTGGTTTCTTTCAAGAGTATTCTGTTGGGAGGAAGCATAATAAAGTGAAAGATCTTGCTAAGACAAAGCATTCGGAGCCATTGTATTCAAAAGAGTCAAAGGATCAACTTCGTGGAAGTGTCTTTGCTCCCGAAGTTAAAGAAAAAAAGGTCATAAATCCAGTGCTCAGCTATAAAAGTGAATACGTGAATGCTAATTCTTCTCCAACTTTGGATCAAGATGGCTCTGAAAAATTAGGTGATGTGATAAAAAAATTGGAACTAAATCCAGGGAAGGCAAAGCCAAATTTTCTAGAGACAGACTTGAAGTTCAAGAGAGTATTCAACAGTGAGGAATTCAGTTATCCTAATGATAGTCAGTTCATGAACAATCACGGAATACTGTTGAAACTGGGGCATCAAAATGAAAACAGAAGCTGGCTGCCCCATGATAATTTACCTTATGATCAAGAAGATCTGAGAGTAAATTCAAGATATAGGAAAACTGGAGTCAATTCATTTAGTATGGAAGCTGATGAGTCCTTTCCGCCTGGGCAGACTCTGAATAAATCAAATGGAGCCCACATTCCTCATCTCAACGGGGATAGAAATGTAAATGGAACTTGCAGGTCTCATTTTCGGGAGGAGAGAATGAAATCGGATGATCAACTCCCTTTACCATCTGCAGACAATATGGAGGTGGCTTCTACGTCATCATCTTCAATGATTTCAGAGGATGTGGCATTTGATCGGTATCTCACAGAGGCTGCTGACCTCCTTAAAAAATCTAGGGAGTGTTTAAGAGTTAAAGGTGACGCAGAAAGAGCAGAAGTCATGTTATACAAATCTGCTAGGTTACTCTCCCAGGCCATAGCCATGAAGCCTATGAGTTTGTTGGCTGTGGGACAGTTGGGAAACACTTATCTTCTCCACGGAGAACTCAAACTAAAGATTAGTCGGGACTTGAGAACTATGCTTTCAAGAAAAGATTCCCCATTTGTTGAGAAACAGGGTAAAGTACGTAAGGGATTGGATGATCAAGTTGTAAGGAAAGATAGGATGGCTTCCATGCTTGTTGATGAGTGTGAAGAGTGCGAAGAACTCCTCATTGAGGCAGGAAGAAAGTACAGGTTGGCCTTGTCAATTGATGGTAATGATGTGAGAGCACTATATAATTGGGGTCTTGCTCTCTCCTTCCGTGCTCAGTTGATATCAGATATTGGACCGGTAAGCTCTCTCTCTACATGGGCTGTTATTGATGGTGGATGATCAAAAGTTTTGCAAGTTATTGACTAGGACTTAGCTGATTAGTTCAGTTTGATTGTTGCATTACTGATTTGTCAGTTTCATTAACTCGGGAGAATCAGTTTTGAAAATCTGAAGTCAGAAAATAATTTTTATGAAGTCCATTTTTTTTGAATATTTACTACTTAGTCTTATACAATGAATTAAATGAAGTTCCTTGATGAATTCAAATTTACAAAAAAATTGATTATTATTTTTTTATTATCAACATTTCCTTTTCTTCTGTTTCAGGAAGCAGCTTTTGATGCAGACAAGTTGTATTTGGCTGCCATAGACAAATTTGATGCTATGATGTCTAAAAGTAATGCTTATGCTCCAGATGGTATGCTTAACTTGCTCTTCTTCAGTCAAATACTATTTTGGTATTTCGTAGGTATATGCGTCTTCGGGAATTAATGTAAGACATGAGATTTAAGCATGGAAATCCCAAAACAATGAGAAAAAGGAAATGAAAAAAATAAAAATAAAACATAATTTACCAGAATCAAACTGAGAAGTACTGTGAATGGGAACAAGAAGATGTTTATCCATATCAACAGGGCTAAAGCCCTCAAACTTGTTCCTCTGTTACGTATTCGGTGGCGTCATTGTTTCTTGCATTCGGTTGATAATTAGGTTTAGTAAGCCTCCATGACTGCCCCTTTCTTTTTATCATTATTATTAACTTGTTCAGTACAACCTTTTCTTTTTATTATTATTATTATTATTTTTTTTTTTTTTGGGGGTAATATTTCACCTTGAGATCCAAAATACAATACGAGTAAGTCACAATAAAAATATCTGAAAGTATGTTGCTATATATATGGCTTACTGCAATTTGGGAATCCATGTCAGATCACAATGCTAAGGGTTTGCTCAATAGTGTTTAATATTACTTTTATAAATGGGTTTTCTTATTGAAACCTCCTAAGCTGTCAAATAATTTGGAACCTTGCTTTTTTGCCCTTAAGTATAATCCATTTGTTTTTTAGTGAGGGTAATTCTTGTCATTTCACACGTCCATTCGAAAACGTGCAAGACAATGACAACTCTTAACAGTGATATAATGGTAAGTCACTTTCGAAAAGTTTGTGAAAATTCCATTTTACCATTGACATAAAATACTTTTGGGAATAAGATAAAGGGTACTTAAAAGAAGGTACCACGTTCTAAAGACACCTATAGTCGTGTCATTCAGACAGTCCCTTTATAAATGAATATTGGCATTTTTTTTTTCTTTTTGCATCAGCAGCGGGTCGATTAGATTAACAAGTAAGGAACTTTAATTTTCATTACCTTGGTCTTGTCATTTATGTCTACCAGTAAGATATCCATCTAAAGGAGCTATGTTTCCCATATGTGCTTTTCGTGAAATTTTCTTGTAGTTGAAGAGTGTTGAAGATTGGACCTATGTACTACCATGGGGTACATAGTTTTATGAGTTAGTGCTATTTAGTATGGTGATATCAGGTATGATGATGTTTAGTAAGTAGGTGATTTATTTAATTTAATTCCCTTTATATTTAAGTCGGCTACACTAGCTTCCCTTTATTTCTTTAGTTAAGAGAGGGGGTTTTATGTAATTTACATTAGTATGGATTAATATAAAGTAATGTCGTGGGAGGGAGATCTGAATACAGTCGGTCTCTCCTCTTCCCTTTTGTTCTTTCCTTGCTTCTTCTTCTCCATTCTTTCTTCTCTTTCTCTTGCACTTTACTTCTCTCTTATAATTTACACTTCTTGATATGTGTTAATTGCAGCTCTATTCAGATGGGGTATAGCATTGCAGCATCGATCACGTATGCGGCCAAGCAATAATAAAGAGAAAATAAAGCTGCTGCAGCAAGCAAGGAGGCTCTTTGAAGATGCACTCCATATGGACTCTGATAATAATCAATTAAGGGAGGCGTTAGCATCATGTATGTATGAGCTCGACTTAAGGAATTTCTAGTACAATAAAACCAGCAATAGCAATCCATTATTCCACTAAGCATAATTTTAATTTAGTCATTTATAGTCCAATAGTTGAATCATTCTTCAATTTCTATCCTTGCGGGAAAAAAAAAATTGATGTGGTACATTGGAGGGGATATATTAGCAATCAAGTTTCTCTTTTTTATTTACCCTTTTCTCTTTCATTTATTTCTTTGGGTCTATAAGTTCTTTGTTGGACAATCATTACTGGAGTTTATCCTGTCAGCCACCTCCCAGCAATATGCTTTGATGAAAACAAGCAGGCAATCAACTTCTTTTTGTTCTATTTTGAAATTTGGAAGAGGTGCACTTCTACCCTTTGACCCCCAAGTTTTCCTTAATTTTCCCAAAAGGAAGCGTTTAAAATCTTTGTTCCTCTTAATGAACACAACTAATCATCAGGTTTGTTGACAACCAAGATAATTTACTTGCAACCACCCAATTTGTTCCAGCCAAGTGACAAGGTCATGGTGGGTTGGAGGTTGGATTCTGTTGGTTTGGGCATTTTCTGGCTTCTGACTTAATAGTTGAATACTTGAAGAGACTCATTGAAGCAGCCTGAGTAATGGAGACTAAATCTCATTTAAAGGGATGAAAGGGAATATCAATGGAGAATATCGAAAACACTACTATCAGGAAGGGAGAAAAAAAAGGGGGGAAAGGAACCAAAATAGACACTATGGGATGGGATAATTGTAGGGACTCAAAGCGAAGAATTAATAGGAAAGGGAAAGGGAAAGGGATGGGCTGTTGTTACAACAGAACCAAAAGGGGGAAGAGAGAGAGAAGCCATAGAGAAAGAGAAAAGAAAGAAGCTGTCAAACGCAGTGAGGGAGAAGGGAACTCAAAAAGAGAGATTAGAGGGATACCGTAGGGAGGGAGAGAGCCGAGAGCCTTTTCTTTTCTTTTTTCTCTGTAATCAATATCATCATTCCATCCTAATTTCATTAACAAAAACTGTTTTTAATAAACTTACAATCTTAATTGAACTGAAACTCTAAAAAAAAACACGATTAAAACTCAAATATGACTTCAATATAAGAGTTCTAATTAAACTCAACCACTAATTAGAAAATCAACTCAAATACTAATACTCACCTACTCTAAAGGATGAGGGACCCACAATTAATACAAACTAATAAAATAAATAAAACAAAAACTTAATCACGTCTAAAGGGAGGGGGGGCCACAAGATATTCCAATAATAAATAAATAAAAAAGAAACTAACTAAAATCGTGGTTACCTCCCTAATAGGAAATAAAACTCTAAAATACGACTAAATCAAAAGAAATAAAAATTACAAAGATTTCTAAATTAAATCTAAGATTCCTATCCAACGGATCTTGACCTGCATCATTGAGTTACAGTCAAATCAGTTTATATTGCCCACCAATTTTACTTATCTAACTGGGGGCATTTCTTCTGTTAAAGCACAGAGGCTAAATTACTCCTTCATTATCTTTTCTCCTGACCTTATAGCTTATGGAAAATTTTCTGGTGGCGGCAGTAATCATCCATTCTTGCTTCCCTTCTCCACTCTAGGGATGGCAATGGTGGTTCAATTATTGGACCCATTGGCCCAACCCTATTGATTAAGGTTTGGTATGTTCCTCATAAGATTTGGGTGAAGTGGGATTTGGCATGCAAAAGACCCTAGGACCCTCCTTAACAACCTGCGTTTGCACATTAAGGATTGGAAAAGGTTTGGTTAAGACTCAGAATTTTAGATGGGTCAAGTTTGATACATTAACTTGTTTGTTTTGTTGTAAAATTGTGTGAATTTGCAAACACCTGATTGGTCGGATGGTTGACCCTTGCTTGATGAAGCATGGGCTGGAAGGTAGGTCTCGAGTTAGACTCCTCTCTTGCATCTGTTCCCTATCCCAGTAGTATAACGTAGAGTAGAACTGATGAAAACAAAAAAGAAAAAAAATTTGTGTAAATTATATGGTAAAAGGATTGCTAGCACTTTTTCATATTATCTCTCTTCATAAATATACTTTCTTACTTCATTTATTACTTTGCTTTTATTTACATGTTGATAATATGGTCATTGGGAGCAAGTCGTATATGATTCCAATATATGGTGGTAGCATACTGACCGTTGACCTTTTACATGAAAATTTCTTTCCATATATAGAAAAATTATTTTACAAGGAATTTTTTTTTTATCAATTTTACATGAAAACAAATAGAGCCTTAGTGAAATCTGATCCGTTTATCATTCCATACTATCATTCTATGCTCTCTCCCATCCTTGCATTGGAAGCCACAACATTTGTCATGATTTTTCAATTAAAAAAGAAAAAGAAAAACATTTGTCATGATTATTTTTTTTTTCTCATGGAAAACAAAGAAAGGAACTTCATACCATCAAAAGCACATTGCATCAAATTAGTCTCTAAACACCCTTAAACCAAATAAACCCACCACCCTTCATGAAAAAACATGCACCAAAAGTACAAAAACACATGGCAAATATATTTACAGACAGCTCAGAATAATTTAATTAATTTTTTTTTTTGGTAAAGAGCTCAAAACAATTTAATGAGGGCTTAAAAGTTTTGAAACCTGAAATGAAATCTTCAATCTCAACATCCTTAAATTCCTTGTAGTCTATTACTTTAAAGGTCAGAGTTCTATCAGCTAACTGTATATAAACTAAAGGTGAGGGAAGAGAGCAAAGACACTCAGGAAGAGAGCCACGGAAAGGAAAAAACATTTAAATTATTTGCTACTGAGAGTTATGAAGGTGAGCTTATGATTTAGAGGCAGTAGGCTAGTTCCTCTGCACTTGTTTGCATCTTCTACATGATCCCATCTCCGTCCATGGGGTTGAGATCTACCTCTAGAATACATAGTCCCACACCCCATCGACGGAGATGGGATCACATGGAGGATGAACGTAAATGCAGGTGAGCCACTGTTAGAGGCCATGTGGAAAGCATTAAATAGTTTTAATTTATTTTTATAAAATAGACCTTAAGCACTAAGGAATTAAAGCACGGGTTTAATCCTGTTTTAATGGTTTCCAATCATTCGTTTTAAACGGTTTCATTCTTGAAACCAGAATTAAACTGTTTTACTAAAGGATTTTATTTTTTAAACCAGAATTAAACAATTTAATAATCAATTTTGATTTCAACAGTCCAATTTAATTTTGATAAACGATTTTGGTTCATTTTTAACACCCTTATATCAAACACCCTGTTATTTAACTGCAACCACAAAGCGAGTAATAGTGAAAGTAATAAAGAAAGGAAGCATTTTCCATGGCAATCTCCTTTTCAAAACAGTACCTTCCCATTGGCTTAGTTGTAAAAATATATATTGGTTCCAATGATTGAAGGCCATTAAGACCAATGCACAGACATCTAACTATGGAAGCAGGTTGATCATTTCACCCTTCTTGTGTATGGCATAGGTACACACTGCTCAACAATAATCTTTTTCCCTAAAATATACTAGAAATGGGTAATGACCGCTGGATCTGTATTAGCTGATTGCCATATGTCGGATTAGGAGGGTCAATGGGTTGGTTTGGGCCTGTTTCGGTCTGAGCCAAGTTGGATTAATGGGCTCTATCGGGTCATTATCAGACTGGTTTGGTTTCGGTGTTGGTAATCTACGTGTATATTTAATAAAATGCTGATTTAATGGACTCTTATCAGTCCATTACTAGTTTGGTTTTAGTCTTCTTATTAAGCCGGTTTGGTTCAGACTTATCAATAGGTCCAGTCCAGTTTTGATTTGTCATTGGACTCTGTTTCAATTTGATTTGGACAAATCAAATTGGTTCGGTTTTGATTTTCAAATTTAAACTCAATTTTGACACGATCCAATACCAATTACCAAAATTTTGTTAGGCCTATTTATATCTATTTGACTATGGTGGGCACATGTTAGAGTAATTGAACGAAAACAGGAACGGTACGCAGGGTGCGCATAATACCAAACGGAAGTCGGATCTTGGAGCTGGAACCAATTCAAAAGATTAACCCGAATTGGTTTCCCGCGGTAATAATCGTTATCCGTTAATATCTGAATTCTGATCTGCACTCATGGATTCAACGCCAAAAGACCCACGCACGCGTAATGAAGGTAATGACGAAAACTGCACAATCTCCTGTTTCTCTCTCTCTCTCTCTCTCTCTCTCTCTCTCTCTCTCTCTCTCTCTCTTTCTCTCTCCTCTTTCCATTTCCGTTTCCCCCAGTGGCTTTCATGTTCAGAGCTCCATAATTGGCAAATATACGAACGCATAAATAGCTCCACACACGATCTCCTCAAATCTCTCTCTCGGTCTCACCGTGTACGTATCTTTTTTTTTCTGTTTCTATCTTTTCTACTGAACTAGCTTTCTGTTCTACCGAAAAAAAAAAAAAAAAACTGGCTTTCTGTACACATGCGGTTTCCACACCACAAAGCTTAATTTACCTTTGATTTCGGCTTGAGACGGGTCGATTTGGTTTTGAAACGGTTTTCTATACCTGTCTACCTGTTTCTAGGTTTTCGTTGTTCTTGGGTTTCAGTTCTATAAGATAATATTGTTCTTGTTTCTGCCTAATCTTTTGTTGAGATTTATTTATCTTTTCAACAAGTGTCCAAGGGAAAATAGATGCAAAATTTCATTGTCCATATCAAAGATTCTTGTCTTTTTATTTGAATTCTCGTGCATTGGTGATAGAATTCAGAGGATCGAAACGAAATTTCGTTTTAATCCAGTTTATTTCCTCCTTTATTTTCCTGAATATAAAGTTAAATGAATACAAAGTGTTGTTTCGTGGTTGAAATAATTTATTTCTTCATCTCTGTGATCAGATCGTGCTCTCCATTCATCTGTTTCATTAATTTCTAGATGCGTCTTTAACAACTGTGCTAAGATATCATTATAGGTCTTCCCTGTTACAATTGTCTTATTACTCGGTTGATATAAGCCGAGTCTTTAGGCTTTTAACTGGATTCCAGTTTCGTTCTATGAGGGATCATTTGTCTGTTGGAGAGAATTTTGTGTGGATGACTTCTAGGAATTGATAGTTTTGTATTCTGGAACTGGTTGATCTGAATATCCGATGCGTCGGATCATACTTGAATCTGTAGCTCCAGTATTTGCAGTAAAACTAGGATTTTATGAAGGAAAAGTTTTTACTGGGGAATGGAATTTGTTTCAAGCCTAAAGAAACAGAAATCAAAGATGTCTGGAAGTAGCTTAGACTGGCTTTTTGATGTGCTGGTGATTGGAGGTGAGGCTACAGGCTCAGGAGCTGCCACCAGAGGGCTGCATGTTGGGCTTGTGGATAGAGGATTTCTCGTTAGGCACATCCCCAAGATCAACTAATCTACTTCATGGAGGTATAGTCAGTGCTCTATTTTCCCCTCTGTTTCTGTTATTCATTCATTTAGGTCTCAGTGAATGTTATTTGAATTCATGTACATTTTGGACATGCCTCTACCTTATTTATCTTTCATCACCTTAGAAGACAGCAAGTGGATCTGTTTCCTGCACCACAAAAAACTAAAGAAGGCCTCAACATTATGAATTTGACTGAACAGAGTTTCCAAGCTTTTTTCCCCCTGGCCTGAGAAGAGCTTCTAAGACCACGTTTGGCAACATTTCTGCATTGGTTTCCACGCTGAGAGTGCTTCTGGGCATTTCTGCTCATAGGGAGCACTTTTGCGGGACAATAGTGCATTTGATATCAGGTGTGAGAACTATTTATGAATCACAAAAAAAAGCAGAAATGCGTTTGGAACCGACAAATTTCTGGCACTTTGGAAGCCCATTTACTTCTTTCAATTTTTCATTTTGACAGAGGCCCTGATCAATACATTGTAACATACAACCTTTGCCCATACCTCTCCATTCATGTCCTCATTTCAAAGCTGCCTCATGTTTCCCTCCCTACAAGATCCATCTGTCAAAGTATTGTAGGTCACATGATTTAGTCTTGCAGGCTTGCAGCCATTTCAAACATCTCATTCAGCAGCTTCTTGACTCTTCTGCACATTGCACTGATCAATATTTTATAGGTTACTAGGTCAGCTGGCGTACCGTTGTCTACCATTTCATCTAGAAGCTTGGTAGCCCCCTCCATGTTTCCTTCTCCACAAAAGCCAGCAATCAAACAACTACACAGTGAAACTTAGGACCGGACCTTCCTCTCTAATATCATGTCATGCAGTCTAATTGCTCCTCCGTTTCCCCAAATTTACAGTATGCATCAATGAGAGTGTTAAAGGTGATGACATTTGGAATGAGACCTTGATTTGTTTTAACATTAAATAACACCCTAGCTTCCTTAAGCATTCGTTTTTTTTTTCTTCCAGAAAAACCATTTATAAGTGCATTATATGCAAAAATGTTCGGCTTCAAATTCAAACCCTGAATCATTCTGCAAGCTAAGAGCTTGATCAAGCTTGCCTTCATTGCAGAGACTACAAAGACCACAGATGATAAGAGTTACATGTGATCACATTCTGTTCAAATCCTGCCTCTTCATCTTCTCAAATAATTTCATCGCAGCAGAATTATTATCATCCTTGCAATACCCATCAATGAGAATATTCAAAGTTATCTCATAGGGGCAGATTTTACTTGATTCCATTTCTTGAAAAGGGCATAAGCTTTGTACAGTTTGCCCAACATTTCCATCTTGCAGTATCCATCAATTAGTGCATTATACGAAATTACAGATGGCGGACAGCCCCAGGACTTCATGCCTCGATCAGATCCATTGCCTTCTGCAACTTTCCAACCTTACAAGGACCATTGATCATGGTATTGAAAGTAACAGAATTAAGGGTAATCACCCTCCTAATCATATCCTTGAAAACAGTCTTCACAGTTCCAATCTTACCCTCCTTGACCAGCATTCAACAAGGGATTACACAAAAGAATAGAAAACCTAAAACCATAATCCCCAGCATGCCAAAAAGCTTCCTAAGGCAGACTTGGTCCTTGAATTTTTCACATGAGACAAATCAACATATCAACAATTATTAGTGAATTGGAATGCCATTACTCTATACTGAAATTAGATGGAAGAAAGAAGAGTTCAAGTGCCTTCGATTCTTAATGAAAGAATTGAGTAATGAGATAATTTGTCAGTATCCCTTTGATTTGCCAACAAGTGCAGTAGTCTACAACGGTGATCAGGACTAAGAAACTCTAATTCTTTATCTTGATTTACTTCTGATTCAAATAGTAGTTGCAGAAATCTGTGGTGATTTGTTTCTCTAACTAGGCCTCTCAAGTCATGACAATGTCACTCGCTTATGAGCTCAGAAACCGGTATCCATTAAACCCATCTGAATCAAGACTTTTATCGCCCAAATATGAACAAGAGAATAAACTTCCTGGAGCTTTGGGACAGTGATCAAGTGCAGAAACTACTACTGAAGAATAGTTAAGAAAAGTGAGGTCTCTTTCACAGAGATTGGGATTCTATTACAAAATGGAAAGCTTAAGCTACATTTAAAGGGGAAAAAGGGAATTTTCTTCCATGGAAAATGGAATGTGATATGAAGTCATGAAGCTGAAATCCAATTGGGAAAGAAAGACATTAAGGGCAAATGCTAACCTTGGGCTCTCCAAGCTTATCAGGGAGGTTCTTTGCGATAAATTAACATACCCTGGAAATCTCCTGGAGCAACTCACCTGAAAATTATGAGCTCAGAGATCAGGGAGAAAGAGAGGTCGGGAGGAACAGAGGGAGATTGGCAGAGAGAGTGTCTCGAGGGGGGGGGGTGAAATAGAGATGCAGACACAGAGAACAAGAGCGGGAGAGGGAGAGAAAAAGGGAGGGAGAAAAAGAGGGACTGAGGTCCGAGATTCAAAGAGATAGAGGTAGAGATCGAGAGTGAAAGGGAGGAGAAAAAGAGGGTCCGAGGTCAGAGGTTCAGAGATAGAGAGGGAAGGACGAAGAGAGGGGGATTGGCAGAGGGAGCATATCCGGGGGGAACAAGAGAGATGCAGACAGAGAGAAGAAGAGCAGTAGAGGAAGAGATACAGGTAGATAGAGAGGGAGAGAAGGAGAATGACGGTCAAGAGAGCCCATGGCAATAGTCGGAGATATGTCAAAGATTCAAAGAGATAGAGAGGTAGGTAGGAAGATAGGGAGATCGGCAGAGGGAGTGTATCGGGTGGAGGAGGCGAGGAACAAGAGAGATGCAGACAGAAAGAGAAGATGAGCAGTAGAGTGAGAGATTCAGAGAGATAGAAAGGGAGAGGAGGAGAATGAGGGTAGGAGAGAACCCATGGCTATAGTCAAAAGATATGTATGGAAGGAAGAGAGGGAAAGAGATGGCGATGGAGGTGTACTTGTAATCTCAATCAAGCAAGGGATACATAAGGCTGGTGACGTGTCGACCCTCACGTTTTCGTGTTTCTCAGCCTGTGTCCCCACATTTGCTCCAGGAGTGAAGAAGCAATTTCAAAACGCTTCTCCATTTCCACTCCAGAAGTCCGGTGCACTACCAAACACTTTTTTCCCCTTCACTCTTGCAAAGTAAACAATACAGAAGAAACACTCTCGCAAAGTGTTGCAAAATGCAGCCTAAGTTGCTATAATCTGCTGTCCCGTTTACTACTACATTCTGATTAGTGGGCTTCTGGCTTCACTTCTTAGTATTGCAAGGAACCTACGTAATCAAGATGACCATGCAAAATTCCCTATGATAGCTTCAGTGCCTCTGGACAATTATAGTACTCTAGGATACGCGCTACTGTAATGTTTAATAATGGTCAATGGCTTTTGAATTCCAAGTAGCTATATTTCTTTGTAATTGTCGAATTTTGGTTATTAATCTAAAGTTTTATGCACCATTCTTAACTTTTATAGCACAGTTAGTTCTTTATTCTCTTCTGCTAGAGAGCCAAGAAGCAGCATGACAATGAGGAAGATAAGGGGGAAAGAAATCATATAATTCCCTTGTGCTTTTTTTCATGAGTAACCATGCAATTTGAGTAGCAGAGCCACGGAGGCGGGGGTGGTCGTTGTTTCTTTTGTTACTATTCTTTTCCTTGGATATAGGCATGACTTGAGTGAAAATAGTTTTGCAAGTGATAATATAGTTAGTTTATGTTATTAGAAAAGTAAGAATTATATCATGATTTTATCTCTGATATAACACTTATAAATTATCTCTGCTGTCTTTGTTTTGCAGGAGTACGTAATCTAAAAGGCTGCGTTCAATCAATATGCAAAATTCTCCACACATTCACCATGACTATATTTTATGAGGACCATGTTTTAGTTTCTTCAAATGGCCAGGATCAGTGTTGTGAGATTGATAGTTTAGTCAATAATCTTTTTGTTTCCCCTCCACAGAATCTAAATTACTGTATTTTATTTTGGTAGGAAAGAAAATAAAATACTCTTCATTAAAAAAAGAAGGGGCAACTAACTTCTAAGGCCCTCAGCCAGATTGTTAAAATTTCAATTAAGTTTGTTATGCATCCGCCTCTTCTCAATGGAGTCTGGCTTTTATGAAAACTCTACAGTAGAGAATTTTATAGCTCTGTAAAACAGTACATATGGACCATGAATTTAAAACAGATCAAACGTTAATTAGCCATAAGGAATGGCATCCTTGATACTTTTCTGCATGATCACTATGTTGTAACATTTATCTGAATGAATCTTATTGATCTCCCCCCACTATGTTGTAATATTTTACTTCAATTCTGTAATCTTTAAGAAGGTTCCTATATGTCATGGTTATTGCCGCTTCATAAGCTGGCAATCATTATTAGAACCTTTTGTATGAGGGTTTCTGCTTATATGAACTTGGATGATGAAATTTCTCTCTGTTTAAATAGTTTAATTTTCCACCAAAAAAAAAGACCCTTCTGGGTGACATCCATAGGGCTAATGGAAGAGAGAGTTATTGAATCCATGGGATTTATAATGATTGCCCCATGCATTGGATGTCCAAAGTGCCCTGGGCATTGTTCCCAACGTTCCATCCAATCACCAAAAATGATGGATTAAGAGGTTTCTCTACAACATGGTTGAAGAAAAACTATCCCCCAATAGGAGTATCAATGTCACGGAATAAATAAAGTTAGCAATTTCCTGGCATCACCTTGGCAATGTTCGGTTGCAATGAAAAGAAGGGAAGATTTTTGAAATGGAAGAAAAAAACAAAATAAAGTAATCATTGTTACATTATTACTTTTGTCTTAATGTATTTTTTTTTTCTTTTCTTGCTGTCCAAACATAGCCAGGGTGAATAAGAAACGGGCTCGTTTGCTGCATTCATAAATGCAACATAGCATACTGCATCCGTTGGACGGATACCACATGGACAAAGTTGCATCCAAAGGACAAAAGTAAAAAGAAAGTAATATAACAATTTAGAGGAGAAAGTAGGAGATCAATGCTCCTTCTTCCTTCTCTCATTTGCAATCTGCAGAAATCCGACGTCAATAACAAAAGGGGAAGAAAGATGTAATGGATTTGCAATAACCCTGCTTTTGTTCGGAAGAGAGAATACATTGATCCCATTATTATGTTTTATAATATTTGAAAAAACTAATAACAATAACGTTGTTGATCGATTTGCTGATTATGATCAGGATACACGGCAAGCATATGGGGATAGGGGTGTGGGAAGAGTAATGGAGTCTCGAAAAATAGTAGGGGGAGAGAAATGTTACTAGTATAATGGCTATGATTATTTCGTCGGTGTAGTATTCAAGTTCTTCTTTTTGCAGTGACAATAAAACATCTAGCATGTCTTTGTCTTCTCCGTCTTCTCCTCCTTTGGTGTGTCTGATTTTTCTCCATACGATGATTGAAGAGCATCAACTACCGCATAAATCGGATCCTCTTTCCCTGCAAATTTGCCAATTTCTTCTCGAAACCCTTAAATCCCCCAACCCACCTTAACACTGAAAGAAATCTCTAACGTTTGACACACCAGCCACTGCAAATGTTTTATTCACAATCTCTTTGAACCGTTTTGCCTTCACAAAATCCGAAACAAAGGAGTAAGATTGGATCATAACGATTCGAGATGTGGGTTAAGGTGCAGAATGTCTTCTTCAAGAAATAGAGATGGCCTATTATAGATGAGCAAAGAGGGCCATTGGGTGGAATGTTTTTTCAGTTTATTTTGAGATGAAAAACAAGGCTACAAAGGGGGAAAAATAGCAGAATGATAAAACCGCCATCTCTATGGATCATGAATCTCTGAAATGATTCAAGGATTTATACCGTTCTATCGTCGAATTTCTGCGGACTGCAAATGAGAGAAGGAAGAAGAAGCAGCTTTGATATCCTACTTCTCTTATATTGTTATATTAATTTTTTTTTTCTTTTGTCCTTTGGATTCATCTTTGTCCATGTGGCATCCATCCAATGGATGCAGCATAGCATGCTGCATTTATGAATGCATCAGTCGAGCCCATTCCAGGGCGAACACCCCCTACCCACACAAAAAAAGTTGTCAGTCACCGTTCACACTAATGACAACAATTTGATAAAAAGGGAACCACCTCAGGCCAAGCCACACAATGCTTTAGAAAGTTGTATCTGTATACAAGGACTGAAAGATATTTGACATCAGATGCTACATGCATTCACAAATTGGAATCTATCTGTTCGACTGCTAATGCTGATGTGTCAACTTCAGTTGGCAATCTAAACTTAAGAATCTTATGAAGACTAGCAACTGGCTTAACTTTTTTAGTTGGACCTTGATTCGGATCAACAATGCATTTCCCCATGAAAAGGTTTGCTTCAGATGTTCCTGTCTCCTCATGAACTACAGGAGCAGCATCTGCCATGAGAAGTTCACTTCTATATCATTCCATCAAATTTTATGTGCAACAAAATACAAGAAAAAAGAGAAGGGATGGGAATGAGAGTCAAACTTGAGAATGATAAAGTTTGAGATATGCCAAGTGTAAGCAGGATCATTTTCAGATAATAAACATTGTATTTATGATATAGATTGTGGCTTCCGTAAAAAGGTGTTAGTGGGTTAAAGCCCAATTGAATTGTGTTCCTCTACTTCTTAAGTGAAGATGTTGGCTCACAAAAAATTAAAAAATAAAAAATAAAAAATTCATGGCCAATACCCTTGGAGGCTGTAATAAGCTGAACGTAACTCATGATATCGGTTGAAAATTACATATTTTATTCCAACCTCATGCTTGGGAAGAATAAAAGTCTAGTCCAACCTCATGTTTGCTGGGGGTCAAAACCTTCTCTTTGTTAGTTTGTTTGTATATTAGAACAAGAAATTTTCCAAGCTATCCAAGAACTGCATTTCTTTCAACATGCAAGAAATTCATAGATTGGAAGGGAATGTTTACCAACCACTTTCCGAGAATACACAGCATGTGCCAATTGTTTCTTCGTATTCTCCTATCTGTCACAAAATCAAGAATAATCAATGGGCTTATTGTTTATTAGTTGCTTCATGAGTTAGTCCTGGCATCAAGTTGTAACAAGGAAAAAAAAAATCAATTATGTCACTACAAACTTTCTTCCATGCAAGTTTTCATGCACTCCAACTTCTGTAATGTTGATATAGGGTTTAACAATCTTATTACTAAATGAATGTATGTAATGATCATATCAAATAGGTACAAGTTTATAATGTGGACAGAAGGGCTCTCAAGGAAGATTCAACACTCTGAGGAGCAAATACTTGTACTTTCTTTCTTCTTTACTATTCCTTTTTTGTGTATGTTCATTGGGGGAAAAAAAAAAAGAAAAGAGCTCTCACATAAATCAAATGAAGAAGAAACAAAACTTACTTCTAAGGCCCCACTTTGGAGCTTATCAAAGCAAAAAATGAGCAGAGGAAAAGAGCAGGAAAACTAGACCACACAAGGAATTCACACAAAGCATGATCCTAGGAAAGGCTTCAATTCTACAAAACCACTAGCAAGAATGAGGCCGTAGTTTTGCCACATGGAAAAGCCTATTGGGCTGATACTTGCATATAAGACACATTGACATGGCAAACAAGTGTCATAATAATTGGCTACCACCACAATTTTCCAATTATCAGGCCTGGCCAAACTCTTTGGGACTTTTCATCCAGAAAAGCTGTAGTCTAAAGCAAATATAGTGAACACTAAGGACCAAAATCTTAAAAATGAACGCAGATCCTGCACATTATTAACTCACCAGCTTCAGTTTATCACCTATAATCAGCACCGGATTCAGTGTGTCCAAGCCCTACAGGAACGAAATGCACATATTAAATCCCACAAACTATAGAATAAACAAAAAGGATGATAGGACAGTTCTGTTCAACAGAAGGATGATTTGTGGGAGACTCTACAAATTGTTGCTGTTTTAGCTGTCATGTATAACGAGAATATAAAGGCTTTACACAAAATATAGATATAAATGACACTTTGAAGCCTGTACCAGAATTACTGAATATATAATATTTCCAATGATATGATTTTCTCTTTCTCTCTCCCCTTCCCCCCAAACAAACGGTACAAGCTAAATATTACATATTAAGAAATAGAATAACTCTTTAGAGTTCATCAGCATTATATTTTGATATGATGGCAAACACTTTATGTAAATAACCAACCATTAATGTTTCCACCAAAACCAAGGGTAAGCCATCAGAATAAGGACAATAATTATGTTTTACAAAATGTGTTCAAGTTTCAAATAAATAATGACCTTAGATACCAGATAATTGCAAAATCACAATTAAAATCTTGGTATTTTGCAAGCTTAGCCACATTTTACAACAAATTAACGTACTGAGAGAACATATGGCGCATTTGGTGGGATGTCAACTTGGGCAGCCACCCCATCAAGATCAAGCAAAACATATTCTTCTTCATCCTCCGCATGCTCAGCTTCCTTGGAATTGACCTCCATTATCTATACAAACAAGAAGCAAGCAGTTATGACCTTGCACTATTTGAGGCAAGTGATGCCATAGTTCAGGCACCACCATAGAGAACTCAATTTAAGCCATTCACTCCAAGGAGATCTCATTTTCAACCAAGACAAAGGTGCATTTTCCACTGAATGAGTATGTTACAATATTATCAGGGCAATGGATTGCAACAGTATAAGGATCTGCGATCTTAAATTCCTTAACTAGTAAGATTCTCTGAATGCACAAGGTGAATGAATTAAACTTCTTCAGACATTTGCACAAACGTGGAATGTAATAACACATTCGATAACACAAAGTAACACTTCCTTTAACTCTTCTTTTCTTTACTAAGAAATTATTCATACAGTTGGTCTGCAATTAAGAACCCAGCTTCAGCCCTAACTACAAAGAAGTAAGCACTAGGTTTACTGACTCAGAAATATAAATAAATAAATAAATAAAAGAGGTGGGTTTAGTGTGTGAGTGTGTCAAGTTGGCAGCCGGCACCATACAAACATATAGCCAAACTTAATTACCATTCTGATTGTAACCGCCATGAATCCTTCTTTTTTTCCGAGCCATTGGCTGGGCTTGTATGTAGGTGGAAGTTGTGTGTTGTTTTGTTCGTGCAGTAAAAAATAACAGACTGTGAATAGCGACATCAAAGAGCTTCCGCTTCTCGTCATAGATGTCGATACATCTTACAACACTCTTATTGGTCATCCGTGGATGCACGATCATCACATTGTGCCATCCACTCGCCACCAATGCGTCAAATAGGTAGGCATATCGTTTCTTATCCATTCAAAGATGGCCAATAGTAGCAAAGTCTTTACATTTAACAACCTAGTTCACTTTTTCCTTTTTTGTTCTAATGGAAAGTGCAAATCAGTGTTGCATTCCGATATTCTTGTAAGTTTATCTTCAATGAATTTAGATAATTTTATTTTCAGTATATTGCATGTGTACATTGTAAGTATTGCAGACAAACGAGATCGAAAAAATCATGAACTTGAGTACTGTTTTAACCTCAAGGCTTCCCAACTACTACTATGAGCTCTGAGATAGGTCAAAAACTATGGAATTCAATAAAGTTGGAATTAGTGAAGAATTAAGTCTCGAAGGGAGAAATTTGATTACTCACAAATTAGGGTTCAGAAAAGGGTGACTGTCTGGTGGAGTGGAGCTCTGGAGGGAATGATTAATGGCCGAAATACAAAGGAAACAGAGGCTTCAAGGTGCAAATTAGACTAAAGATATATTGCGGCCAGAACAGTGAAAGTTAACGAGATGACATTGAAATCAGAGTTGGGAAAAAAAGGTTTATTGCTAGGGACTATCAGGGGAGAGGTGAACAGATAAGGTGGGCATAGTTTCAAGCTAAACAGAGTAGGATAAAAAGAGTTGCAGGTTGCAGAAAACTGGCCAAATAACAAATCATCCACAGGGTTGGGAATGCCGATTAAGACTGAACTGATCGATAGCAATTGAAGAATGCCCAGTAAGACTGACCCAAGAGAGAGAAACTTATTACCTGAAATAAGGAGGAACTTGAAGATGGAGATGAAGAACAGAACTTCCGCTTGGCAATGCTTCGATCGACAGCAGCAATACGGGGATAAAAAAATGGATTTAAAGTTTTGATTTGGAAAAAAAAAATATCATCGTGAAGCCATACAGAGAGAAAAAGGAAGAAGAATAATAGAGATTCGAGATGATACTGACCTATTGATTTCGAGAGTTGAAGAAGATGAAGTCCGAACGGGGAAGGATTCTTTCAGAAGCAGAAGAAGTCCAGGAGAGGAGCGCTTTCGAGTGACTCTCCAATCCCAAATTATTTTTTGTGATTTTAAATTTGATTGTACGGCCTGTTTGATAGAATTTCATATTCACTATATTATATGGATTCCGACTCCAAAAGAGTTATTTTGGAGTAGAATCATATTTAGTGAACCGGATTCAGAACCTAAAATTTTAAAATATAAAAAACAAGTTTTTTTTTTTTTTGAGCAATTTTGAAGAGGAAAAAAAATAAAATAAAAATTCTCTTTCACATTATTTTTTTTTGTAAAACAAAGACTTGACCGCCGTTACCACCACCCACCACAATAGCCCACCATTCTCCACCACCCCCAACTATTGCCACCACCTACCACCACTCATCATCCACCACTATTATTATTAATTTTCTAAACTTTAATTGGTGGGATAATGTGTTTATCAAATATATGACTGTTCCAAAGATGTTCTGGAATAGAATTTTAGAATTACGTTATTAAATATGTTTTTATTCTCAAATAATTATTGAGTAGTCTAAAATTGAAATACGACTCCGAATCAAAAGTAAGGAATCCGATACAGAATTTTTTTAAAAAAACCTTAATATAACTTTTTGGATTGATTCCTTCCAAATAATCACAAAATCAAACCGTGTGATTCTACTCTCAAAGTGTTTCATAAAATTAAAAATTTTCAGAAATCATTCCAAAATATCGTTCCCAAACGTAACCTAACCAGGCGTGGCATCACCGTGGCATGACAGGTAGCTGTTGGGTCCCACGAGTGATGCAATCATTCTCGAGGGTGGAAAACGGCGATCCCTTCTACCCGCAGGCCCCCCTATTCTTGCTGATTCACTGTCGGCGTAGAGAGAATGGAGAAGAGAGAGATGTTTTCATAAAATAGTTAGCTTGAATTTGCATTCTCGTTTCGCTGTGAGAGTGTGAGTGGAAGATTTCTCAGCAAGCTGCGTGCGTCTCTCCACCTATATTACTTTTTTTCCTTTTTTCTCTTCTTTTACGCTGGAAAAGACGAGATCGGTGCCAAAAACCTGCAAAACGAATCTCTTTTTTTTCTTTTCTCTCGATCGATTTGTGGTAAGATTCCAGCTCAATGATTTTCTCCACCTATATGTATGGTTTTGCTCCGAATTTCGCTCTCAAAGTTTCTTCTCTTTCGTTCACGTTGTTCGGTCTGCTTTTCTCTGTGCAAGTTTCAATTGATATTTGATCATAGACTTCTCTTTTTGTTATCCGATAATTTCTCCGTTGGTCCAATACTTCAATGTTTCTCCCCATTTGTAGCAATTGGCCGTGAGTTCTGATCAGAATTCATCCAACTTTTATTGAAATCGTTTTTAGTTCGTAAAATTTAGCTGTGAGGCGTGAATCCTTCCTTCTGATGTTTTATTTCACATATCTTTTTCAACCTGTGAATTTTTCTTCAAAACCTCCTTTTTTGTATTCATCCGGTGCTTTTTTATTTTGTTGTTACAACTGCCTGAGGTTTCGCCTCAAAATTTGATATTGGAAGTTTAGTAACACCAGAAGTTTCTTTTGTATCACTGTATCGATACATGTTTGTTCCAACTCGGTTAAATTTCCGAATTCAAATGAAGTGGAGGTAGGTTTCTGATTGTTGTTGAAAGAGAGGAAAGTTTAGTATACGAATGGCAGATCTGGATTTGTCGGTTTTTCTTGAAGAATTGCCCTCTCATTTGATTTTAGAGATTCTGACTTCGGGTCGGTTTAACGCGGCTGATCTGGTCTCTCTAGAGCAGACTTGTCGGATTTTTAGACGGAATCATGGGATTTTCCCCCATGAGTTCCGGTCTTTTGTTGAGTTTGCTGCATTCCAGCTATGTAGCTCGGATCCTATATTTGGTTCTCTCCCTTCAAATGCTCGGAAAGAACTTTTTGATCGCTGCAGTGGGAATTGGAAGCGTGTGCTGAGGTTCTTGCATTCCGTGGAACAGTCTTCCGTCATGGTCGAGACTGCAGCAGGCAATGTACTAGTTCTCTTATATTTATTATTAGTGTCAGATATTAGAACTATTTTCTTGTTCTTGAGATGTTAGATAATCGGTACCCACATTGGCATATTTCTCAAGGGAATTTCTTCATCATGTTAGATTTGATAACACCATAGCCTGTAGGTGCTAACTTTTAAGATTTTAAATATAATTCTTACTTTAAATTGGGATATAAATGCAGTATCAATGCCTAGTAGGAAAATTGTGAACTGGTAAATAGTAACAGCCCACCTCTTTAACGGTGAACTTATCTCATCATTTTTTATGGCATTACCTTGTGTTTAGTGTCATAGAGTTGATTTCCCACAGTTCATTACTGATGTAGGTGTTATCTTACTTTGATTTCTGGCAATAGGAAAAGTAGGCTTTAAGGTGTTTGTTTGAAATAACAGTAAACATTCAATGATCTCAACCTCAAGTGATACTTTGATACATACATTTACATATCTTTTTAGGTGCTAAGAGAGAAAATAGGGAGAGGGAGAGAAATAAAAGGGAAAGAGATAACAAAGGATAAAAAATAGGAAATATATTAGGATAAATGGTTCAATGGAGGTAACCATGCCTCTTGGCTTTACTAAAGAAGCCAAAACCCGTACAACTCTAAGAGCTATACTGTTTACATTTGGACACCATTCATTAGTTTAACATTCTATATATAAGAATTACTAATAGTTAAAACTACCCAAATTATTCATCGCACGAACCTAATAACTAATCCTAAAATAACTCCCTATGACTCCTGCAGTAATTAACTACTAATCTCACAACTCCTTTAGTCATGGTCACATTAATAGTCCTTCCCCCTTGAGTTTGTCCTTCTCCTCAAGGACAATGGAAATTTAGAAACTGAACTTGCAACATAGGTTTATCCTCCCATGTAGCTTCAATGGTGGAAGGCCCTTCATTAGAGGAGTAGCTCTACATGTTGTCCTCGCTTATGTGCTCTCACTTGAAATTCCTTCTCCATGTGGTGGGCTCCAATGCCTGTGCTCTGATGCCACTTAATACGTACTTTCACGTATCTTTTTAGGTGCTAAGGGAGAAAATAGGGAGAGGGAGAGAAATAAAAAGAAAAGAGATAACAAAGGATAAAAATTAGAAAATATATTATGATGAATGGTTTAATGGAGGGAACCATACCTCTTGGCTTTACTGAGAAAGCCTGACCTCGTACAACTCTAAGAGCTATAGTGTTTACATTTTTGTGGGCACCATTAATTAGTTTTAACGTTCTATATATAATCATTACAAATGGTTAAAACCTCCCAAATTATTCATCCTACGAACCTAATAACTAATCCTAAAGTAACTCCCTACGACTCCTGTAGTAACTAACTACTAATCTCACAACTCCTTTAGTCGTGGTTACATAATAATCCCAACTCCTCTATACATGGCCACATAATAACCCTTCCCCCTTGAGTTTGTCCTTGCCCTCAAGGACAATGGAAATTTGGAAACTGAACTTGCAACCCAAGTTTATCCTCCCATGTAGCTTCAATGGTGGAAGGCCCTTCATTGGAGGAGTAGCTCTTTATGTTGTCCTCGCCTATGTGCTCCCACTTGAAATTCCTTCTCCATTTGGTGGGCTTCGATGCCTGTGCTCTGGTACCACTTGATACGTATATTCATGTGTCTTGTTAGGTGCTAGAAGAGAAAATAGGGAGAGGGAGAGAAATAAAAGGGAAAGAAATAACAAAGGATAAAAAGTAGAAAATATATTAGGATAAATGGTTCAGTGGAGGGAACCATATCTCTTGGCTTTACTGAGGAAGCCTGACCTTGTACAACTCTAGGAGCTTTAGTGTTTTCATTTTTCTGGACACCATTCATTAATTTTAACATTCTATATATAAGCATTGCAAATATTTAAATCCACTCAAAATATTCATCCCATGAACCTAATAACTAATCCTAAAATAACTCCCTATAACTCCTACAATAACTAGCTACTGATCACTACTTTCACAATTCCTTTAGTCGAGGTCATATAATAGTCCTAACTCCTCTATACATGGCCACATAACATACTTCTGAAAATATCTCATTTTTGTTTTTACGTCAAAATTTTCTGAATATGTAAAACATTTTTATTTTCTTTTCTAATTATATATTACCAATATACCTATGGAAAAATAGCATGAGCAATACTATTTCGGTTATTTTTATCATTTTCTTCTCCTACAAATGCTCATTTTTGGGACTTCTATTACTTCTTGGAAGCTAAATAAAAAGCTTGTTTTGATCCCAACAGATGCAGATTACCGCTGGACGATACCACACGCTGTTGGTCGGTGACTCGTCAGTATACTGTTGTGGGTCTAATCTGTGTGGAGTTCTTGGTCAAGGTCCTGATACAACACAATGTCCTGCGTTTAGCAGGATCAGTTTCCCATCTTCATCTCAAGTAATCCATGTATCAGCCTCCCACAATCACGCAGCTTTTGTTATGCAGTCTGGAGAGGTTTGTAGTTATTCATACAGTATCACTATCTTGGATGAATTATGGGAAGTGGCTCTAGCATCTTACTTATTATAAGCTTCTGGATATGGTAGCTTTTAGGCACTACTTTTTGCAAAAAAATTCCTTAGGTCACTATCTGTATGGCATGGTTAGAAAAACAATGGACAGGTTTGTTAGTTTATGTGAAGCAGTTCCTAGGTGTATAGTTGTCAAGGCGACAAGGCAACCCAAAGTGTTTGAGGTCATCCTAGGCGCCTAGGCGACCAAGGCGTTCCTGGTGTATTTTTTTTTATTTCTAAAATATCAATGCTATATTAATGTTTCTATATATGCAGTATGCTACATAAAGAATCAACATCTAAGGCATATAATTAATATGAGAAAATCAATAAATAACGGATAAACTATAGGACATAAAGAAGTATATTTTTAAAAAACAAAAAAAGCACAAATCAATAAACTAAGAAGTTAGAACATAATAGCATACAAGTAAAAAACCAGAGGGCAAGAGTAAGACTATAATGTACTTTTGGACTAGTTTTTAGTATAAGGGTAGAAAACTCTTTTCACCTTTTCCGTTAAGGAACTTAACAGCGTGTGGTTGATAATGGGGCAGGGTTGAATTGCGTGTAAGCAGAAACCTTAAAGGAGGCTTGTGAAATTTTCATTTAATTAATGATTTACCTTCATATCGGCAACAAGGGGACTGCCCAAACCTTTAGGGCTTCGAAGGAGACCGCCTCGGCGTCGCCTTTTGAACATGCACAAGGAGATGAATCACCTAGCCCATATCTAACCGTCCGGACGCCTAGGTGACGCTTTGACAACTATGCCTAGGTGTCATGCAATTTTAAGTGTATGTGATTTCCGGGCTTGTTTGGATGAGTAAACTATTTTGGAAAATCTTATGGTTCCATGCATGGTTCGAAAACTCGACCGAGATGGGTCGAGATCTTGACATTCTCACTAGTTTAGACTGGGTCGAGATGAGAATTAAGTTCGAAACTGGGTCTCGACCAGTCTCAACCAGTTCTCGACTGGATCTCGACCAGTTTCGACCAGTTTCGATTGGTTTCGACTAGTTTTGAATTGGTTTCGACAAATCTCGACCCAACTCGACTTTATTGAACCAGTTTTGACTGGTTTACGTGATAAAATAGGAGTCTCGGTTGAGATTTCATTTTTTTTCCTAAAATTCCTTCTGTTTTCTTCTTCTCCTCCATTCCTTCTTCTCCAACCTTGCATCTAAGGTTCAAAAACCTCTATTCTTTGCAAATCTCTCCATCAAAGTGCTGTTGGAGCCTCATTTTAACCTGTTCTTGGCAAATCTAAGGTTTGAGGTATGGTTTTCTTCCATAAAACTTACTTTTTTACATGAATATGTTCAATACATGTCGGTTCATCAAGAAATTTATATATGTGAGAGTCATTAGGCCGATCTACAACCTCATCTTTTTGAAATTATTTTCTGGCATATATATATTTTTTATTTTGATTTTCTGTTAATAAAAAGGTATTTTCCAACATTTAAAAATTAAAAAAAATATATGATAAATATTAATTAGATGGTGTTGAAAATATTATATGATGAACCACCGTTTGAAAATGTTATATTGAATTAATTTGTGGGAGTCGCAAAATCATTTTAAGAGATTGCGTTTGGAACCAGAGTTTGGCCATTGGTGAGGAATCATTTGTTCTGGTTTATCCTTAAAAAGTTTGAAGTTGATTTTGAACTTTTTATGGGTTTGATTAATTGGAAGAATCTTAGAATCTATTATCTGATTCATAGAATCTTTGAGATGAATTTTGATAAAATATTCTTGATTTCTTTTAGGAATTTGAGATATTTCTGGAATATCAATTTTTTGTTTTTTGAATTTTTGAATTGAGTCAGACTCAAAATTTGTGATTGGATTAGAACATCTGTCATGGGGAGATGCAGATATAAGTGACTCAGGATCTAAACACAAGACCAGAGTAATAAATTTTATGCGGAAATTGAATTTGAAATAAAACCGACCATTAAGGCGGTATATGCAAGATGCAAAACTAATTTATATAACATAAACTGAAAGTAAAATGAAATACAAATTACAATCAGAAATGAAATATAAATAAGTGACTCAGGATCTAAACACAAGACCAGAGTAATAAATTTTATGCGGAAATTGTATTTGAAATAAAATCGACCATTAAGGCGGTATATGCAAGATGCAAAAATAATTTATATAACATAAACTGAAAGTAAAATGAAATACAAATTACAATCAGAAATGAAATATAAAATGCAAGTTGAAAATGAAAACAGAGTACTGAAAGAACTAAAAAGAACTTACAGGAAACACTGCTACAATTTGATAGCAAGTAGGTTACAAGCTTCGAAGAAGGATGAAACCTAAAGCTATGGAGGTTTAAGTACAGAAGGGATGCTAAGAAACTAAAGGAACACTCGTTGGTGAAGTCTCCCGCCTTCGAGGGTGAATGCTCTCTCTAACTTCTATCTTCTGACTCTATTTTGCCTCCTCGAATGAAGAGGAGTTCTTCTCCATTTATAGAAGAAGTCTTGAAGTGGCTTGGAGCCTTGGATTCCATCTTGATGTGAGTGCGGGACCTCTTTGAAAGTTGATTGGCAATTTGTCTTCCACTTGTCTTCCATTATCTTTTGCTTTGTTGAAAATGGAATTTCTTTTGGAAAAGAAATGCTTTGCTTTTGAAAAAGTAAAAGAGTAACAATTCTTCTTTTCGACTTTCTTTAAGAATTATTCTCAATCACTTTACTTTTGCTTTTGTCTTTGTCTGCCGTAGATCACGGGAGCTGATCACGGGATTTGAGTCTTCTAGATCCGCACCGAGGCATTCCACATGTCCGAAGATACTGTTTTCCCCTTTGGTTTGGATCAGAGTTTATACCGTATTGGTGTGGGTCCGGTAGTGGTTTGACTATCTAGACTGAGATAGTTACAGAATACGTTTGGATACGGTTACGTAGTACACCCGACTATCTATACTGAGATAGTAACAGAATACGAATGGATACGGTTTCGTATTATACCGAATGCAGTTTGATACGGACTGCATCAGACCTGAATACGTTTTGATACAGGTGGTATTATACTTGAATACAATTTGATACAGGCTGTATTGTACCTGAGCCATTCTTTTGTTGACGTCAAGGCTGACGTGATCCCAACATCACGATCTGGAATCTGACCATCCATCCTTCCATCATATTGTCGATGTTGGCATCGCCAATAGTGTCGAAGGAATAGGATGATCCTGCTGGGGACCCATAGTTTGGAGAATTTTGGGAGTCGAGCTCATTGTCACTATCCTAATAATTCCATTTGAAGGCTTCATTGTTTTGGTCCAGCAACTTGGTGATTGCCAGGCTGGCGTTGATTTGATTGCTGGTAATGGCATAGGCCAATTGAGAATCTTTTGGCGTTTTGGATGGTCCTGTGATGATCGTCCTTCGACCTTCCGCAAGGATTTGTGTGCTGCTGCAGGAACAACATGATAACTTGTTTTGGAAGTTGTAGATGCTTGTTGTGCGAATCTCCTTGAGATCCATTTTGGCTTCTGGAGACGTGATGGCAGGCCATACATCATCTGAATTTGGAATGATGCGGATGAAATTTGTAGTTGGGATGAATTCCTGATATTGTCCGTCGTTGATCCATTCGGGAGGAATGGTGATGAATTTGAGACGAACTGGTTGATTATCAAGATCGAACCCTTTGATGGCGTTGATCAGGATTTCTGGTAGACCACATAAGTCTTGGGGACAATATGATGGAAGGATAAACGGTCAGATTCCAGATCGTGATGTTGGGATCACGTCAGCCATGACGTCAACAAAAGAATGGCTCAGGTACATTACAGCCTGTAACAAATTGTATTCAAGTATAATACCACCTGTATCAAAACGTATTCAGGTCTGATGCAGCCCGTATCAAACTGCATTCGGTATAATACGAAACCGTATCCATTCGTATTCTGTTACTATCTCAGTATAGATAGTCGGGTGTAATACATAACCGTATCCAAACGTATTCTGTAACTATCTCAGTCTAGATAGTCAAACCACTACCGGACCCACACCAATACGGTATAAACTCTGATCCAAACCAAAGGGGAAAACAGTATCTTCGGACATGTGGAATGCCTCGGTGCGGATCTAGAAGACTCAAATCCCGTGATCAGCTCCCGTGATCTACGGCAGACAAAGACAAAAGCAAAAGTAAAGTGATTGAGAATAATTCTTAAAGAAAGTCAAAAAGAAGAATTATTACTCTTTTACTTTTTCAAAAGCAAAGCATTTCTTTTCCAAAAGAAATTCCATTTTCAACAAAGCAAAAGATAATGGAAGACAAGTGGAAGACAAATTGCCAATCAACTTTCAAAGAGGCCCCGCACTCACATCAAGATGGAATCCAAGGCTCCAAGCCACTTTAAGACTTCTTCTATAAATGGAGAAGAACTCCTCTTCATTCGAGGAGGCAAAATAGAGTCAGAAGATAGAAGTTAGAGAGAGCATTCACCCTCGAAGGCGGGAGACTTCACCAACGAGTGTTCCTTTAGTTTCTTAGCATCCCTTCTGTACTTAAACCTCCATAGCTTTAGGTTTCATCCTTCTTCAAGCTTGTAACCTACTTGCTATCAAATTGTAGCAAGGTTCCTGTAAGTTCTTTTTAGTTATTTCAAGACTGCTTTCATTTTCAACTTTTTATGTTATATAAATTATTTTTGCATCTTGCATATACCGCCTTAATGGTCGATTTTATTTCAAATTCAATTTCCGCATAAAATTTATTACTCTGGTCTTGTGTTTAGATCCTGAGTCACTTATGGTATATATATATATATATATATATATATATACACTAGTAATGCTACATCACAGATTAGCTCAAACTTTGTGGACGGTCTCTTTTCAATCCCAAATTTGCAGAGAACCACACCCCCACACCAGCCAATATATGCTCACTTTACTCCACATTATAATGAATTGTATCCAAGGTTAGGTATCTTTAGAAACTTCCCGAATCATGTGTATGAGAAATATGTGGAAGACTACCAGATCTTTTATAGCCGAAGGGTGTTGTGACAGGACTTTGTTTATCAGACCGAGATATATTTTCTTCAGCAAAGTCAATCTGGTCAGATGAAACCTACACGCCACTCTATATATGATTAGACATTGGTATGGACTGATGGGAATGTATTATTTCATTTTGAGTATTTAAGTCTTTCATATAATGAACACATGTGAGTTATGTCATTTTGTAGGATTTGTGATTTATGAATGTATGATTTTCCGACAATGTGATTACTTTTTATGCTTTAAATGTGTTTATATATGTTAAATAAGTATTTTCCTGCAATATATAGCCTTAAAATGACTTTAAAATGGCCTTAAAATATCAAAAAATGGCTTAAACCATAAAAAAAAAAACCTGTTGAAACTCCCATTTTTACCCTTTGGAAGTTTTGGCAGGTTCTCGCCGCCGCCGAGATCTCGGTAATCTCGGTTTTCTCAAGGGTCGAGACACCCTCGAGGTCTGAGATTTCGAACTATGGTCCCATGTAATTTTTTTTTTTTTTTTTTTTTTTTTTTTGTAATATTCTATGAAGCTGGTGGATTAGCATGCCTGCCCGGGGCAGCATGCCCTGCACATCCAAAAGTTCCAAAAACAGGAATACATTAATGCAGGCATAGCTTGAGAGCCAGTAATATGTTCAATTATGTTCCCAAACTACCTCACATGATTGACAAAATCCTTGGTTGATTTCTAGTCTCTGCTTGCGTATTGTATTTGCTTACATAATATTGACTACAAAATATGAACCCCCCCCCCTTTCTCCCTCTTTCGAATGTGGCTAGAGCTAGGCATCTTACAGTGTCTCTAAAGTTTCTTTTGGCTATTATTTTCTTGCTCAAACTAACAGCTATTGACATTTGAAGTGACCTTATACTTCACGACCTGCCACATGCAGTACATCGGTAGGTCCATGTGATAGAGGACTTTGCACATGTCCTACTGGTCAAGTTCCAGGCTAAGACACGTAGGAGAAGCCTTGAAAGTGTGTTCAAAGTGTCATAAATAAAAAAAGCCATTTCACTGTCATGGAATCTAATATCATTTTGTGATTTTATATTACTCTGTACTCACTTTTAAGGCACTTCTCTCCTACCTACTTTGGGCTAGAACCTGATCAATGGGATGTGTAATAGGTCTTCATCACATGGACCCACTCACATACTGCTGTGTTGCAGATCATGAAGCTTAAGATCATTGTGAATGTTGCTATCATAGTGATGATCATATTTTTCACAAAACTAAATGCCCGACATATCATTTACATTGGAAAGCACCATGATGTTGCCTTTTTGGCCTCTATATAGAAGGAAGTTTTTAGATTGCTTTTGTTTAATGACACGCTGAGACTGTTACATGGGTGGGATCAAGTTGGAACATGGTATATCCATTTTATGATGTGGTCCAGATTGTTTGATGTCTTATGATATCTTGACTCTTTATTTATACAGGTCTTCACATGTGGAGACAATTCATCGTTTTGTTGTGGTCATGGAGATTTCAGATGTTTCATTTTCAGGCCCAGACTTGTTGAAGCATTGAAAGGAATTCCATGCAAGCAGGTAGAGCACACATGATCACTATTATGTAGTAAATGCCGAGGTTTTATTCATGTTATGTTATGAAGAATTTCTAATGATGGCTTAAAATTGGATACATGAGTTCAGTTATTACTCCATTAACAAAAATTTATTAAGTATCTATTTTATTTTACTATTAGGTATGGTAACAGTTGATTGGACTAGCCTGAACTTGCATGAAAGCATCCCTATCTTGTTTCTGTTCAAATTGGCAACTCAACCCTCAGTTAATAACAACTTGCCAACTTGATACAAATTGGTAATAATTGGTGTAATGGTGTTTGATATAGACAATTGAGTACATGAATGATGACTTGAACATAAAAGTAGAAATTCCTATACTCTTGGAGAAATATTTTTACTTTCAGAAATATTTCATTTTACTGTGGTGCTCTACTTGCAAATATTTTTGTTTTTGAAAAAAGGTTTGCCACTTTGCATTATCAATGTAGGAGTGTTCTTAGAAGATATTCAGACGTCTATTCTATCACAGTATTCTCTGGCTATTCTTGGTGTTGTTTAAGCACTTGTTTCACTTAGACCTTGATAGATGTTTTTAATTTTATTTTCTTAGTCACTAAAACTGAATTCATTTTGCTTGTTTGTTTCCCATTGTTAGGTCGCCACAGGGGTTAGTTTTACTGTGTTTCTCACCAGGCAAGGCCATGTGTATACATGTGGGATCAACACATATGGTCAGCTTGGTCATGGTGACACTCTAGATAGGCCCACGCCCAAAATTGTTGAGCTACTTGATCGTATCGGTTGTGTAGTACAAATAGCTGCTGGTCCAAGTTACTCTCTTGCTGTTACTAGTGATGGAACTGTCTACTCCTTCGGGTCTTGCTCTAATTTCTGTCTTGGGCATGGAGAACAACACAACGAACTCCAACCACGTGCAATCCAATCATTTAAGAGGAAGGGTATTCATGTAGTTTCTGTCTCTGCCGGGGATGAGCATGCGATGGCACTTGATTCCAGTGGCTTTGTTAGCTCTCTACTCAAAGGAAACTGTGTATTTTTATTGAATAAAAATGCTTTTAGTGTATTCATGTTTCTTGTAGTAACTGTCAGGGCTTTTTTCTTAAAAATGGAGTTTGCAGGTATACACATGGGGCAAAGGATATTGTGGTGCATTGGGTCATGGAGATGAGATTGACAAGACAACTCCAGAAATATTGAGCAATCTTAAGGACTACCTCGCTATACAGGTTAGACTTCCCTATTCAGAGATCTTTTTCAGCAAGAAACTTCGACCTAGTATAAATTTTGGAAAAGTATGTTTTCCAATTGAGAAAGATAGATGCCTTTCTAATAATTATCATGCAATTTGGAAATTCAGATGACTGAGTTAATCACTCTCTGTGTCTGGGCATGTATGTCCTTTGCCAGCTCCATATTTCTCAACCCCCCCACCGGTTCCTGTCCCAAAAAAATAAATAAATAAATAAAAGCCTTACCTTCAACTGCTTGGGATAATAGGATGCTTAATTGAATCAGGATATACTCTGATAACGATGTATAAATAAGGGAAGAGATGCCCCGAAGCAATTTTTCAGAAGTTGCATACAGAAGAAAAGGAAATGTAAAGAAGGTAATTCATTTATGCATATTATCCTTCAAGATGGATCTCCATCCATCTCTAAAGATCAACCAGTTGTCTATAGGCTCCTTAAAACAGCAAAACACTCGCACTTGTGTTCGGAATCTTATTCCCATAAATACACAGTGCGACAACCATATGAGTAAATGCCGAACTCTAGCCCTAGTTGGGAACTATATAAGGTTCCTTAGGACTATCAAACTCCAAATTATGAATGTAAATTAATCATCATGTAATAATAAATTTTGGGTTTGATGGACATATAAATCCCACAGTTCAACAGTTTTTATGTGACTTACTGAGGATTCTTGCATGATCTTTTTTGTTGCTATTCTGTGGCTT
The DNA here is from genome assembly GCA_028583415.1 of Protea cynaroides. Classification (NCBI taxonomy): domain Eukaryota; kingdom Viridiplantae; phylum Streptophyta; class Magnoliopsida; order Proteales; family Proteaceae; genus Protea; species Protea cynaroides. The sequence goes on from CM053267.1 coordinate 33,157,636, forward strand.
TTTCTTGCTGGTGTTATATATATATTTTTTGTTTTGGGGGGGACGTTTTACTGATTCAGCTACTTGAGTCATTTTATATAATTTCTCAAATCCTGTCCTGCAGCAATAGTCTTATTCAGTTTGATAATTCAAGATTCAATTTTGGGTTATTGATTGCTGTTGTGCATCACTTAAATTAATTATCTTGTTGGTCCATCAGTGACACTATTCTTGAAATATTTTACTTGCCTTTTGTGTCCCTCAATCTCTTTCCATGTCTGTTAGTCAGTAGTCACATATGATGACATACTAATGTTTCAGTGGTATTCATTTTGATCTAAACCGTGTACAGGTCTGTGCGAGAAAGAGGAAATCCTTTGTTCTCATGGACAATGGCTCTGTTTTTGGTTTTGGGTGGATGGGCTTTGGGAGCTTAGGGTTTGCGGACAGGGGAACCCCTTATAACGTTATGAAGCCCCGAGTCCTTGATAGCTTAAGAAACCACCACATCTCTCAAATAAGCACAGGGCTCTACCACACTGTTGTAATCACCAGCCGGGGCCTCATTTTTGGCTTTGGGGACAATGAAAGGGCACAACTTGGTCACGATTCATTGAGAGCATGCCTCAGACCAACTGAGATCATCGTCCAGGAAGCAAAGGCAGCCTTAGTTGCAGAAAACATCTGAAGCATGACCAACCACATCTTTACACGAAGATTTGTAATTTAGTAGTTCATAAGCTTTACATAGGAGCTGCAGTTCATTTAGCATCTCAGGGGTGAGTTGCAGATAAAGTTCCGAAAATCGGTAACGTTTGATCCAATGATGAATCATGTTAAATGGTGGTAGTATTATGTAAACAAAAATGTAGGATATTGTATTCCTTTTGTCCCCTTTAAACTTTTAAAGACGTGATTGTTATTTAAAAGTTTGAACTTCCAAAAGTGCCTTCAATTGTCATGTATTTGCTAGTGCTGTTTGAGTACTGGTAGAGAGTTTCTGACTACTAAAGCCTAAAACTAACTTTATTTTTTGTTGGCAAAAAGTTCTATGCACATGGTGCCCTGCTTCAATGGATTTAGTTGCTGCTAGGTGCTCCTATAGAGTTTACTGTTCCTGTTATGATTGAAGAGAAAGCTGTTAGTGAGGCTTTCTGATTGGTAGAGGCTTTAGACACGGGAACAAGTTTTATGGTTTTACATTGTAATTGAGCTTTCTTCCCTGTTTTCTCAAAGGTCGAATTAAAACTATCAAAGCTGATTTTCTCCAGTTTTTGGAACTTTATTTCTCCACATGGGAAGATATGGTTGGGTTGAAACTGTCACTGTTGAGAAGGGATGATGTGCATGATTAATCCACGAAATTTGAGCATCAATGGAAGTTCCATAAAGGGCGTATCCAATGTGCGTGGCTCTCGCCATTGCGGGTTTTGGTGAGGGGTTTATGTATGCAGTCTTACTTTGGCTTCGCAGAGATTTTGTTTCCACATTCGTATCTATGACCATCAGGTCACAATGGAGCAATCTTACCATTGTGTCGAGGCTGGTCTTCACCAATGAAGAGGGGACTTTGATGATAGAAAAGAATGAGAAAATATGTCTTGTACCTTGAAGCATCTGAAAAACTCAGAGAAAAAGGAACCATATATGCTGTTTATCTACTAGAATCTGAAATAACTGACTTTGATATGCATTCTAAGTTAGTTAGAACACATCTAAGATGATAAAAATAATGTTTGGTATGCATTCTTGTTTTTGGATCATGAAATGCATTATTGTTCTTGGATCATGAAATGCATTCTCTAATGGACTCCATTTTGCATTTTACAATTAGAATGAAAATGTCTTGTTTTTTAATCCATTCTCATTCTATATTAGGAATACATAATCTATTTATGAATACATACCAAGCACAGTCTTGGTGTATTACATATACTGTGGTCAGTGGTCACACAACCTGTTTGGCTATAGTATGATATGAGTATTGTTTATTCATATTGTTGGGAATAGTCTTACATTGCTTAAGTCTGGAACCTTGGATGCCTTATATATATATATATGAGAGTTCCTCCACTTGCTAGTTTGAATTTTTTAGATAGAAACTTAATATGGTACCAAAGCTCCAAGTTCCCTCATTACGATCACCCAAAAGAGGTACAACACATGAGGGTGGGTTGTGGGTTGTGGTGTTGGTGGTGGTAGTTGGTGGTAATAGTGGTGTGGAGTGATTTTTACTCCAAAATTGTGCTTTGAAGTCGAAAAGCATCTATTTGATACTCCAAAAAATTAGATTCTAGAGCTCATTTGGAGCCAGTTCACTCATGGATTCTCGAAAAGTCTGAACCAGATTACCAAACAGGCTTCTACTCCATTTATACTCCAGAAGTCAGAATCCAACTTCTGGAGTGTTACCAAACACCCCCTAAATGCCTTATATATGTGTGTGTATGAGTGTATGTGTGTGTGTGTGTGTCCTTCATTTACTAGTTCAAACTTTTGAGAAGAAATATTAACTCGTATATCATTTTGAATATCTCCCTTCACCTTTCGTTAAAGGGGACAAACCTATGCTTATGAGTATCAAATTGTATATAGGAGACCCTTTTGGTGTTGGCGAGGAAAACCTAATGCACATATGGCATCTTTTTTTAATATTATTATTTATGAGTAGCTCTTTAGTTTTAACTAAATGGTGTTCAAAGCTTCAATCCAAATAAATAATAGCAACTTGAAATAAGTAGAAGTAGGTGAAGGCAAGTCAGCTTCTAAGATGAATCCAATGGTCCTCTCCCCACCACCAACTCCCCAACCCCAACAATAAAAAAGATTAAAAGATGAGATCAAGCATCTTATAATACAACAACTCTTTGGAAGATAATGGAAGGCGAATTATTATTGTTACGAGGGTCTCTTATTTTTTATGTGTTCATTCCGACTATTAGATGGTGAGAATATAAATTCTAGATTAGCCTCATCTCAAAATTCAGATCTAATTCAATTAAATACTTTTGATATTCTAATAAATTTGCTCTTTTTTTTTCATATCACAAAATCATTGCATATGAAATTTCCTCTCAATGATGGAACTTTAATAACATGGTAGCCTTTGGTTGACTGAATAATCAATATTGAGGGCACATGTCCCTATTCATCTGTTCATTAATGTATAATTTCCCACGTGGTATTATGGCTGAAAATTCTACTTTGGCTGCTGAAAGGATTTCAGATAGCAATTAAAAATTCAAGGTGTAAAGTTAAAGGTTAATATCTATGATTGGGATGGAATCAAATCCAAAGCCTATAACGATCAATCCTATAAATTTCAGGTCTCGTATCATTTTCCTTCTCTTATCAGTCATCAATATATAGCAGCTAATAGAAAAAATATAATCCAAGGAATAAGTATATAAATAATACTATAAGTTTTTTTTTAAACCGGGTTTTTCTATTTTGATCCATTCAATCGGTCTTATTGATCCACTCCGGTCAGACCAAAACCAACTGCTATCAAGGGGTTTTTCATAAAATTAAAATAGAAACTTGACCTATATTGAATTTAGTTAGTCCAATTTCCATTTCAGTTGAGCCTTCAAATTGACACCCCTACTATTGTAGTCAGGCATGGGTCTTACCTTTACTTTTTTCGGTGATTCCAAAATTTTACTTTTACACCATATGTTTGGCTTTCAGTGGTTGGGTTGAATAGGATTGAGGAATAATAGAATAATATTAAGCCTTGATCTAGAAGATCGAACCTAAAATGTAGTTCCATGTTATATAATACGGAAAATCTTATTGTAAGTCAAAGTTGGTGAAAAAAAAAGAAAAAAAACTGTAACTTTATTTTTTTGCCCTTTTAATATAATATGTTTGTTTTTTCAATTATGGTAAATTGTTTCATTTCATATCTACTCGAAAAAAATGTGTAAGACAATTACCCCTTCCTGGTTGATTTGCAAACTCGTGTACCTTTTTTTTTTTTTTTGAGAATGAATGAATCTTGCCCTTTGAATGTTTTATTATATATATATATATATATATATATATATATATATATATATATATGAAAGTCTGGTCAAATTTACAAGTGAAAGCTCTCATCCCGTTTACTGTCTGCATGCCTTTTCCTTAGGCCCTAAGAGTGAGTTTGAGGAGCTCCTAGGAGGGAGGAGAGAGGAAGGCAATAACCATGTTTTCAAAGAAATGGCGGTCTTCTCTGAACTGCGAGAATGATTTACTCTTGTTACTGACCTAGATAGGGTGATCGGGTTCGTTTCCACCGTGAAAGAAAAAATGAAATCACTTTTGAATAAGTATACTCTCTATGTATCTTCCATACTTGTGCATCAGGGTATGAGTTGGATCTTCGTTGGTTAGGGGTTTTCTTCGCTCGTCTTTGCCAGTGCATTGTTTACTGAAAGGCTGGTTTTTTGGAGAGAGAACTGAGTCTAGGATAGACTCCCGCTTGACCGATTTTTCGAAGTCGGAGGCTACTTTTCAATCTGAAGACCATGAAAAAGAATGTAACAAGGTCAATGTGAAATCAGCAACAAAAGAAAAAAGTGGTGCTACTCTACCTCTGGATAGTGATTGCCATGCTTTGAGTGATATCTGAAGCATGGTTCACTTTATAATTTAGCAGGATCTTATTCAACAACTCCAGATATATATTACCAGACTTTCCATCAATTTTTCCCTTTGTGGTTTAAAAATAACATCGGTCTCTATAACATCATCTTTTGTCAACGTCTTCTGATAGTGATTCTTTTGAGGGGCACGTTTGGGCCTCGTAAATAAGAGATATTATGAAAATTTCATAAATAAAAGATATCACAGAAACTTCATAAATGGGGAGAATTTTTCCCGCGGTGTCAATGGTCTTTGACACCGGATTGGTGACATAAAGAAAAGCCCTTTATAAATAAAAGGGCAAAAATTTTGCCTTCATGCTGCGCACACCTCAAAGCTTGTCATTTGCAAATTTCTATAACTGCTCTTTTTCATCAGTCATTAAAAAAAAAAATTGTGTTGACATTGGCTGGTCAACATAGAACCCCTCGCAAATTCATTTGTCATCATCGAAACCAAGACAATTAAATAATAATTTTGGTATTTGATATACATAAAAATGGCTCACCGGTATGTAGGCATCATGTGGCCATAACATGTCACAAAGTCAGGGGAATGATCGTCCAAAAGCAAGGGCGAATTCCCATGGCGATGATCCTACATCCCTGCCACTATCATTTATGATAGGGACAATATCCGTGTCACTATCCTATGAAAGGAACAAGTATAAACATGGTAAAGGTATCTCAATATTCATTCTAGAATACTCTTCTCTTTCGATTCCTAGTAATCAATACTGATGTTGCTATGTGAGTCACAATCCGACCCTCTCTGTTGTTCCTCTTTGCATTACAGCATAGGTTTTCCATTTGATCAAACCGACCGGAGTTTTGTGCAATCCGATGCAATTCAGTGTGGGTTCTAAAAAGAAGATTCCTAAAAAAAGGTTCTTATTCGTACAGTCATACATTGATATGAGCACCAGGTGATCCACAATTGTCCAATCCACCCTAAACTTTCTCTCTCTCTCTTTCTCTCTCCCCTAATGCAGGAAAAGATCTTTCTAGAGATATAAACAACCACTCCACTACTGAAATAATCCTTTTTTACACAAACAGAGCTACCACGTATTGAAGTTATTAGACATGATGACGTAATTCCGTTTCTTGTAACTCTCTAGTGATCAAATTGAAAAGGTCAGTTATAAACATTAAAAAGTCTCCAGCAAACCAACCTCATTTACAGTGTATCAACTTTACCCAATAAATTCATTTCAAGGATAAAATAAAAGAAATAAAGCAAAAGGTATAAACACATAAAGTTATTGAATCATCATTTTCTTTTTCTTTTTTTATCTTTAAAAAGAAATTCGTCGTAACTTTTGTCTGCTTGATTTTTTTCTTTTCTTGACATCCAAATTTTATCGTAAAGATATTCAGAAGAATCAAATTCGGAAAGAACTGATCCCGATCTCAAGTCAGTCAAGAACTATGATTCAATACGCCATAATTTGAATCAGTGAAAGCCAATTTTATTATTGATTCCGATCTCTAAAACCATGTTTAGAGTGAAAAACCCCTTCAAAACTACCAGAGTTGGAATCACTGTTTCATTTTTCAATTTCAAATCTTAAAGGTTTTGTGTTTGTCGGGAAAGAAATAAAAAGAAAATGAAAGAAAAAAATTTGTATTTTCTTTTAATTTTATTGTTTTGAAAAAAACTAAAAGGACGGGTTTTGTGCACCATAGAATTAGTAATGGTATCAAAAAAGGTGTCGGTATCCGATACAAATATTGACCAGTATCAGTCATATGCTGAAGTGGCATACGTTTTTGGCATCAGTCAAGTATCGATCAATATCGATTACGTATCAGCCTGTATTGGGGAGGTATCGATCCCCCTACTGATTCAGCAAAACAAAACCGATACCTAAATCATGTTGTGTTTGGTCTCATGGAGAATATAAATACATGCAAAAGAACGGATCTCTCTCAACATCAGCTAGCCTTCCACCTCTGTTACATTTGGGGAGAGCTTTAAATAGGGGAAGGAGGGTTTTGAGTTAGACTCCTTCCTCCTTGGACCTCCCTCGACCTCCCTCAACATCAACTAGCCTTCCACCTCTATTACATTAGGGGAGAGCTTTAAATAGGGGAAGGAGGGTTTTGAGTAAGACTCCATCCTCCTTATCACATTTGTAAAAGCCCCGTTTGTTCACAAGGATTTTGGTGGGGTGAGAGGGTTGTACGGATTCACCCACCCCAGCTGTGTTTGGAAGTCGGGGCCGGAATTACACAAAACCAAATATATTTTCTGTCCCCCTCAAGTTCTCCCTCCCCCAACCTTTCGAAAGTCCAACAAAAAATTGTGAGTGATGGGTACGCAAAACTACTTGTTAATAAGACGGCCACGTGTCAATATCCTGAAGGCATTTCTCATGAATCACTCATAAGCCGCCACCCGGCAATGCCAGACAAGGAATCAAATCTGGGAGATCAGCCTCTAGCTGTCAGCTAGCTGGACCAGAAGGACATGTTCCGTATAAGGCAGGAATCCGATTCTTCTTATACAACTCAGACGTCCTTGTCCTATCAAGCTCTAAAGATCTTATCTTATCTTGGAACTCGGCGGAATCCGATCTTGCCTTATACAACTCAGACGTCCTTGTAATATCAAGCTCTAAAGAGCTTATTTTATGGAGCTCGGCGTATCATACGATCTAAGGACACCCTACTCTTCCATAGAGAGAGAGAGATCTATATTCCAACGAATGCACAATTAGCATTCGTATTTCCCATCCAAATCCTTTAAATAGGAGGCAGCCCTCCGAGATTCGGGTTTCACTTTTTACACCCTTTGAGCAAAAGATTATTTTCTGTTCTCAAAACTCTCACCCACCTCAGTACTGACATTCACCTGAGTTCTACATCTGCTTAGTGTAAGAATATTGACTTTGCCATCAGAATGTCCCCTTAGATCCATAACCCAACCTCCTTCTGCCTATTCTTCTCCTTTCTTGCAAGTCTCTTCATCAAGGCTGCTTGCCCAGTTTTCGACACCAACAATGGGACTTCAGAATTACACTAGAAAAGTAACTCCAACGGCTCTCTTTCTACACTCTCCAACCTAGTCCCACTCTTCTTTTCTCAACCATCTCCTGTCGGAAGCCAGACTCCCACACCCTTATTATTCCAGTTCCTTTCCCGACCTGAGCTCCAATTCCTTTTTGCTCCTCCATGACTCCAATGAATTGATGATGGAAGCTAAGGTCACCAAAACCAAAAAATGAGTCTTTATCAGAAACATAAACCCATAAAAACCCAAGTCAAAATCTGAGAATTGGGATCCTTTGTAGTAAGACCACTCCTGTATCAAGCATCCCAACCACTCAAAGTGGATTGAGACACATCCACCTCCGATTCAACATCTGAAACCCCAGTTCTGATTTCTTACTTCTCTTCTCTGCCATATCACTAAATTTATATTCACCATATGCTGATGTGGTATACTTCTTTATGTAACTTTCTATCCATTACATTAACTAATATCGGTCCATACTGATCATCTACAATTTAGTATCCATCTACACACCGATTAAACAAAACAATACTATATCAACCATATCGATTACATGTTAACTAACATCGGTCCATACTGATCAGATATCAATTTAGTATCCATCTACACTTCGATTAAACCAAACAATATTGTATCAACCAAATATTTGTATGGATCACAGCCAATATCGATATGAATCGACCAATACAAATATACCAATACCTCAAACCATGATTCCCCAGCCAAAGTGATTTAAAATTTTGAAAAAAAAAATATTTATTTTTTTGGTGCAATAGTTTTATTTTATATTCCTATTTGGAAAAACAACTAAAGACAGAAGAATTTTTTCCCCTCTTCTATTAATTTCATGGAAGACCAAACATGGGTAAGATCAGTTTCATACTTCTGTCCTATGAACTTAGAGCATTATTAATGCCATAGCAGACCAAAAATAACCCAAGTTACAAACACAGATTCAAAAAACAAGCTGTCTTAATTTGAAACACTCAGACAACATAAAATATTCACACCACCTCAAATCATTCCTCTTTTATGAGATTTTGCTTCAAGACCTGTAAATATTCGCCCGGAATACCTTCAAAATGTCCGAGAAAGTAACAATACCCACCAAGCTATAGTCATCTTCAATGACCCATACATAACCAACACGATGCGCCAGCGCCTGAATCATCACGGCCACCAACGAACTCCTTGGCTGGCACACGATCGCTTCCGATCTCCTCAACAACCTCGCCGAATAACTCCCTGATCGAGACCTGCTGATCCGGCCTCGCTGCGGTTCCGAAGGTGACAAAGGGTACTCCTCGTCTGAAGAAGACGAATACGGACTGAATTCCTCCATTAACTCCAACATCCCTTCTAGATTCCTCACTTTTAGCTTCGCTTTCACCCTGCTGACCAAGTTTTCCGGTGGACCACCGCAGTCGATGTAAGCCATTAGATCGCCGGCGGAGAGTGTTGCAATCGCCGCTGCAACAGTCTCGTCGCAGCACGCGAGGGTGAAGGGAGAGATCTCCCCAATTAGTTTCCCCGAGTCGTCGACTACTGCAACAGAGGTTTGGCGGGTGAGGGATTGTGTGATGGATTCAACGGCGGAGATCGCCGGGTCATGGTAGTTGACGGCAAGGATTTCGGTGCCGATAATGCCAAGGGATTCGATGGATAAAGCAGGGATTGGGGAGAAGAGGCCAATGGAGCCCAGAAGGAAACGGACTACGTCTTCTTGAGTGATACAGCAGAATTCACGGCCGTTGTGGAGTGTTGGACCCAGGGAGGTTTTGTGGAGGTGCTTTTTCCTTGAACTGCTCTGTATAGGAACGATGAAGTTCTGAGCCCCTTCGAGGATGAGATCGATCGCGTCTAGCAAGCTGATAAGAGCCAAAAGATACACAATAATTATTAATCAAAGATTGAAATAAAGTTTTTACACTTAAAAAACAAACTTTAAATCCACCGTTCAAGGTTAAAAAAAAAAACAACTAAAGAGAGAGAAAAGATAAAGCATTCCGATCAAAAAGTAGAATGATCTAGAATTCCAAAAAAGATCCGAAGGTATCAAAACCCTAATGTCAAAATATTCTTCAAGAAATACCAAAACCTAAATCAAGAAAATCTCGCATATTGTTGACATATAATGCTCATTTCAAAGAGAATTCCAGGAATAGCGACACCAAGAGAAAAGGGAAAAAAAAATCTCAAAATATTCGAACCTTGCGTGCGGCTCCACATGCCTCACGACACCGGAAGTCTTTGGAAGAATCACAGAAACAGGGGATTTAAGCGCAGTCGAAGGACAAGAGAGGTTCTCTTCCTTGCAGAGATAGCAAACGATATCCACCATGCAAATCTTGCCGACACATCGACAATCAACAAAATCTGGTTTCTCCTCGGACGAGTGATCACATATCCAAACGCTGAGATAGCTCTCTTCAGATCTCTTCAGCGCTGATAAAGCATCGCCAATCGTAGCGGAGATCAAGAGAGACCTCAACGCCGGCTTGCCAAGGCAGATGTCAGATACCTCATGAGCCAACGAGCTAACTGCCATACAAAAACTAGCACAAAAGAGAAACAAAAAAATCCGAAAACAAACTCTGAAAATTGAAGAGAAAAAGTAAGAGATCGAGCCCGCAAAATCAAACCCTAACAACAAATTCTCGAGAAGAGCACCCTAACAACAAATTCTCGAGAAGAGCTTAGAGCTTAGACGAGGAAATTTTGGAGGGTGACAATTGGGAATCGACACTCAAGACGCTGTCAATCCGTGTTTTCTTGTTTCTGAATCAGGTTGATCCCAGGGTCGGAGATAACGCGTATTTATAAACGGACGTACTGGGAATAACCGGTAACACTAGTTTTAAATTATTTTAGAGTCTCCAATGCTGATCTAGTGGTTGGGTTAAGTAGACGCGTCTATCAATACATTAGTACGTGTATCTGATTAACTGTAACCGTTGGATCAGTAATTAGAGATTCTAATAATGGGAGACAATAATAACTCTTCATCTTTACTTTTTGGTTCAGAAAATTGTGGGCCCCACTATCCACGTCACTCAAATCTATAGTATCTACGATTTTAATAAAGTAAGATTTTCTACCAAAAAAAAAAGGTAAAATTTCTATCTTAGGGAAATTTCAATTTACCCCATATCTATCTTATAATTTTTTTTTTTGGGATAAATTATCTTATAATTACTTACCCTCTTTAATTTCTTAGAATATGGCATCATAGGTTGGTTAATCGTTTTAATGATGACGTATAGATGTCTATGTGCTTAATTTCACATCGGATGTGTGGATATATGACATTTTGTAACACCATGATTTAGTTCATTTTTTTAATGTTGGCATGTGTAGTCCAGAAAAATCAAAATGGGTGGGCAAACGATAAAACTACTTTAGATAGCTACTTTTAGGCAAAGAGGGGGGTATTATAGATATTTTGAATTATTAGAGAGAAAAATAGAAATTTTTCATGAGATTTACCGAAAGAAAGCGGCAGAGACACATTTCATCTTAGAATTAATTATATAATACTTTATGATATATGTAATTGTTTGCTATGATTTATGGTATTTATTTATATTTAAAATAAATTAATATAATCTAAAATTTATAAATAAAATAAAATGTGTTTATCATTATTGTAATAATCTATTATTACTTCTTTACATCTAGTGGTATTAAACGGGTTTTATTTATCATTCATAATTTATTTTTATAAATGATTTATTATAAATAACCCATAAACATAAGAATAAACTACATCAAAGACAGCCTATAGCAAAAGGGAGGTAAATCCTCTCCTCCCAGAGGTTCTAGAGAAGAGGATGTGGATCCTAGCAAAAGCGACTTTTGCCGAGTACATGAGCTACGCGAACCGGGTGTGACTAGGACTCCAATCCGACCAACTGAAAAGTACTTCTAAAATCACAACTTCGACCCGATCCATCTAGGTTTTTGTGGATGCACGTAAGACAATATTTTTTTTTTAAGTAAACAAAAAGCTTGCTCAAATAGAAAAGGAGACCATCTAAAAGGTAAAATGGAAGGATAAACTAAAGATGCCACAAGTCCAAGATTTTCTCGGTACATTAACCCTAATTTTTTTTTTACTATCTTAATATAAAAAAAGTTTTTTTTTATACTCTTTTTTATAATACTTCTGTTCTGCACTACTGTTTTTGAAGTGGAAGTAGATGGAAATGTTTTTTTTTTTCCAAGGTCTAAAGTATTTATATCGAATATAATATTTGTCGATGCCAAAATTGGTATGAATCGACATATATTTGTTTTGGACCCCATCCGACATGATTTTGGTTTTTTTTTTTTTTTTTTTTTTTGTGTTAAACATGGCATCATGTCAACATGAGGACATGGGAGGATTATGGTATTCGTTTTGTATCAAAACCCATATATCAAAGAGCAATGCCAAGTAGAAGTACTGCCCTTATGCCTAGGGACCCCGATTTTACCGAGAGAGGAGAAGGAAAAACCTATTAATCACCTAATTTAATTGCCCTAGGACTACAAGGTTAAATACAAAGACAGATCAAGGAGGAGATTAAGGGTCTTCTTAGCATTTTCATCATCAAAACATGAACATGTCAGATGACCCTCGAAGAAAACGACTTTTCCCTCTTCCATGCGAGAATTGCAAAACGGATTTTTGGAAACTAGGGTTGGACATTGTTCGAAGTAAATTTGTAAACTTGCCAATTTTTCCATATCTTGTCCATCATGTTTAATCTTCAAGTATAAAAATGATTAAATTTTCATCTTTCTGTGTGCCTTATTCCTGTTGCTCAACCTAAAATTACCAAAATTTATCAAGTCTTGTTTGTTTTATTATAAGAATTTTTTATGCAAATGATATTTTTCATGAAAATTTTTCTCTAATATAGATTTTTTTTCCCCTATTTTTCTTTATAATTTAGGTAAAAACAAACAATAGAAAATCATGTTTTACAAAAAAAAAGTTCTTTTTTCATAAATTTAAATGGAAAGAAACAACAACTCCATATCAAATTGATTTGAGATGGCTCAACATGAAAGGTGGATAAATCTTCCTATGAATAAAGGAAGCAGAAAAAAGATAAAAAAAGAGGGGGCCGACTCAAACTCCAACCCCCTCCAACGGTTGAATGGGGTGGGAGCCGAGGAGCCATGGAGAAGAGAATTTGGATGCCCATGACATGTACTCCTTCTACCTTTTGTTCAGGCAATTATATCTTCTTCTTTTTTAACATATTTTATCTCCTTCGGTATTTGAGGCAATAGTTTTTGTGCTACTAGGGGTATGAGAGTCGTGGAAATATGATATCATTTTGACCTTGGTATAGACTGTATATTTAGATGTTAAGAAAAGAAAATTTATTTTTTTAATTGAGACAAATAGACACATTATCACTATCTTATTATTATATTTTTTCTTGTTATGCTTTTTTTTTTTCGAATATAGTTTTAGAGTTTTGCAGTTTTTTATACACAAATGATTTTAATTGTGAGGTGTTGGTCTTTATCGAATGAGATACACCATTGAGATTTCAATATATATTGACTTGAATAAAAAATTCATTTGATATGTTAGACACCAATAAGCTCATTGTATCATGTGGACTATCTCTTCTTTTTTTTTTCTTTTTTTTTTTCTTTTTTTTTTTTTTTTCTTTTTTGGTTCTTAATTAAGAAGTAGGTTTTCAAAGTGATGTTGATGGATTTCTTAGAATCTATAATTCCATTTCTAAGATCATTGCCCTTCTCGAAGCTCATTAATTTAGGGGAAGATCTTGAGGATCCTTCTCTCTCTCTCTCTCTCTACATGATAAAAAACCATAATGAGAATCAATTCTTAAAATTGAAATACCAAAAGAATTTTTAATTTTTAAAATATTCATTGATATAATCAAACAAACTTCAATTTCTTGACCCCAAAAAAATATATATAGTGTTGAGGATTGAATTGAGTTTGAATCTAATAGGTCATAACTCAGTACAATGTTGTCCTTATTGACCTTAAATCATAAGGTGAATGGTACATGCACTTCTTAAATCAGAGGGTGAATCAGAGGGTGAATCAGAGGAAACATAAAAATAAATTAAATAAATATGTTAGTCTTATAAAGCTTAAATGGATTAGAAATGTTAGTCTTTAATAACAAAATCAGAGGGTGAATGAATTAGAAATGGATGTGAAGGAGGGTGAATGAATTAGAAATGTTTATAAGCTAGTCTTTAATAACAAAAAGAAATGAATTAGAAATGTTAGTCCTAGAAAAATGTTAGTCTTTATAAGCTTTATGTTTCTAATGACATATTTATAAATTTCTTGATGATCTTTAATTTTACTACGTCATAACAAATGGAGCATTATGCAAATTATTTCTTTTTGTTATTAAAAGGCAAGCAAAATTACAATTGAGGTACCTAATGTTTTGAAAAACTATGTTATATTTACTTCATGTTTCAAAAACTATATTTAAATTTTCTTTTTAGTTAATTTTGTAACCTAGAAACATTTTCCATTATACCTATGGTAACTTCTCTTTATCTCCACTCCCCCTCCCACACTTCACCCCTAGGGCACCGCCGCCTGATCCACCCAATATCACCCTCCTTCACTGTCTACCCCCATCACAGCCTCTCTCCATCGTTCTTCCATGCCACACTTCCTTGCCCTGCTCCCACCCTCACCCTCTAGGCCTCTACCAACCCTTTGCAAATCTATACCCCTCCTGAAAGCTTGCTTCGCTCCCTCCTGCACATGGTCGAACCTAAAGAAACATTGATCGTGTCTAGAAGAAAGTTAAGAGTTGTTATGAGCATTATATACCTCACCAATTAGAGGGAGACATGCGGCATGACACATGTAAGTAAGAGAACTCGCCACCTCAAAGCTCGGCTTTGTCAGCATCCAAGCTCTACATATTTCAGACCGCCATAACGTTCTGCCCACTCATCTCTCAAGTGTTATTCGTATGCGGCCCGCAAGACTGATCATGCGTCGTAGTAAACAGTAACGGCCAACACGTCAGGCATAACTGACGGACCGATAACCTCGTGCAGATGTAACGGATGACATATCCAACATAACCAATGGACGAATAAATCCATCTTAGGGGAAATTTTGATTTTGCACCACCAAATGCCTTCCTCTATAAGTAGACCATATTTTGAAGGTAAATGGATCCAATTTTTAACATGCCTAGGTATAATAAAAAAAATTCAGTATCTTGGAGGTTGAAGTTGTAACGGATAAATGGGAGCATAGGATGCAAGGCAAAGGTGGAAAGAAGTAGGGAAGAGAAACAATCATGATTGGAGGAACACCAGCATATGCAAGGGAGCCGAAAAGCATAGCCTAAACTTGGTTGCCTTTGTGATCGGAATCCATCGGAAGATCAATAAACTGGTTCCTTTCTTGTGTGTCTTCTACTTCTGCCGTTCAAGAAAATGTAAACAAAATGGATCATTACAAACCGGACGGAATTCTGGGAACTCTGTGAATTTGGCATGGAGAAAGTGAGCGATAAAGAAAGAAAGAAAGAAGAGAGAATCAAACCTGATGATCTTCATATAAGGCTCACGGCCTCCTTGTTAGAGAGACAGGGAAGAGAGCAAAAAACATCAATTTTGAATAGTCCAATGCTCAGGAGAAAACATTAAGTCTGGTGCTCAGGAAGAACTAAGAAACGACTATACGAGGAGTTGTAGATGGTTGGGCAAAGGAAAAGGGGTGGGGACGGAGCGAGCAGTGAGGGGGGGAAGAACAGAGTAAGGGGTGGGGACAGAGTAGGCATGGTGGGGAAGAGATCTAAGGGGAGGGCAAGCGAGTTCGGATCACCTGCATGTACATGTACTCTCTAGGATTCCATCACTATCGATGTGGTGTGAGACCCACTTATAAAGTGTTGGACTCACTAGACATGGATGGTGATGAAATTATAAGGAGGATACAAGTACATACAAGCAAACTATTCTTGGGGCAAGGGTGAAGCTACCATGGACTAAATGGAAAGTATAATTAATTTTAGGTTAATAAAGAACTTCGAATGTACTTTTTGAAATATGAGGTACTTTAAACATAATTTTTCAAAACATTAAGTACCTCAAGTGCAATTTACCCTTCAAGGGCTTGAACCTTGATTCTAATGTGGTCGAATCCAGTTTGTAGGAAATGGTCTGACTAGTTGTCTTGATGCCCAAGTGGTCCTACCCAATAAATAAAAGTTAAAGTGAGAAAAGGTCTATTGTCTGACTTTGTGGCTACTACAGCAGTCAGGCACCAGTGAAAGTGCACGTTGGGTCCCAACTAAGGGTGTAATGGTAATTTCACCTCATATTGTTAGACAAAAATTATTTTCTCATAATTAAAAGAAAAAATTATGAGTACCTCTCCTCTATTTTGCCCTTGAAAACAATTACAAAGACACTCCAAACAATTACAAAGACATCCCCTAAAATCTAAATAAATAACAGAAATATCCACACCGTTAGTGATTTTCAGTTAATTGATTTCAACTCACTTCAACTCTATACACAAAACATCAATAACGACGTGGATGTTTCTATTATTTATTTGGAATTTAGGAGGTGTCTTCGTAATTATTTGAAAGATTTGAAGGCACTGAAGTAAGGGTAAAACTAGAAGGAAGGTATCTATAATTTTTCCAAACTAAAATAGAAAAGATAAAAAAAAAAAAAAAAAAAAAAAACCGAGTGCTACTGGCTCATACAATTAGAACTCAGTTGACTGAACCGAGTCACTGATCAACTGAACCGACTCACTGAACAAAAAAAAACAATAAAGAGAGAGAAACAAGAGATGATATCTCTGCCGATGGGTCCACCCATGTGAACATAGAACAGTAGAAGCCTACAACACTGAATGTGTTACTCTCACCGGCCAGAGTACCTTTATGCTTTGTACCGTAAGGAGTCCAATTCGTCTCCAATTATTAGAGTCTCCAATTGCTGATCTAGCGGTTAGAGTTAACTGGGCACACCTATCAATACATCGATAGGTGATCCTGGTTAACTCCAACCACTGGATCAGCGATTAGAGGCTCCAAGAATTGGAGACGATAATAACCCGTAAGACCAAACAATTAAGAAATAAAAGACACACACACACATACCCCTAAAAAGTACGGAAGAAAACATATCCTCAGAAATCCTAATGGGCCCAAAGTGTCAGGACTCCCAACAACCATTTTTAGTTTCCGGTTACCGGTCACTTTGAAAATCCATATGGGATCAATACAAAATTGTTGCAGTCAGAAAACCAACAGCCTCCTTGGTGCAAAACGGACCTACGAACAATGAGAGAAATGCAAGAGAGGTCGGGTTTGGACCCTTGGGTTATTCCGATGTTTAAGTTAATATTTTGAATACAAGTAGATATGGAGTTTGGTATGAAAATACGAACTCCGAATAAGTGGGGTTGTAGAAAAGTCAAATCCCCATACCTTCGCAATATGCTTCACGATCTGGTATACTTATACTGAGGCGCATCAAGTGGAGTAAAGTGGGATTTACCCCTAAGTGGAGTTACTAGTCCGTCGGTTACATCAAACATATCGCCTGTTACTTCTAAGTGGAGTTAATCGTCCGACGGTTACGTCGTACACATCAACCGTTACCCGTTAAATGCATGCACAATCAATCAAGATCTGAACAGGTGGATCATTATGGCAGTCCGAAGGCATGGAGATCAGATGTTGATCTGTCCAAACTCTAAGATAGTGGCTACTCTTGCCGACATGTATCATGTCACGTGTTGCTATCTGATTGACAGGGCCAATGATGCCTATAACAAAAACCAAGATGCGTCGAGTTATCCCAGCTCATTCGATCTCAAGTGAACGGACTAATTGGCATAGGGGATCGTTTTCCCTAAACCATGCCAACAACTCTCTCGTCTTCTCTCCAAGTCCCCTACGATTTTCTTCTCTCTCCTAGAAGAACAAGGCATGGTTTTGGGTGGATGACATTGAGGCTGTGTTTGGTAAGGATTCTTAGATGCATTTTACATTTTAAGAATACATAACGAATGCAACCCAAAATTAATTAAATGAAGAAGAACAAATGAAGAAGAACCTTCTTCATTTATTCCACTAGGGTGTCTCCATCGCATCTTTGGCATCACAACTTGCGAAAAAACAAATTCTATGGCACTTGACGTCAAAATTGCTTTTTTTTTATTTTCTTTATAATTATTATTATTTTTTTCTAGTGGGCTCATCATAGTCGCGACTGGCAAAGGTATTAAGCACCCAATAGGACTTAAGGGGGAGGTCAGGGGAATTACAAAGAAATTCGACTCATAAACCTGTAGTAGTAGGAGTTTTGTGCACTAAGATGCCCTTTAGACCTAATCGGATAGAAATCAAACACAGATTTTGACGGTGCTTACTGACCTAACAAATGTCACTTTGTTGTTTGCACTTCTCTGCCATGTCTGGATTCTACAAATAAATTTGAAATTGACGATCTTATAGAAATCTCTCTCTCCCTCTCTCTCTCCCTCTCTCTCTCTCTCTATATATATTAATTTATTTATTAAAAAATAGTAAATACAAACCACAAAATTACACCCTTATAAAATTTGTCTTGTTTCTCAAAACTAAGGTATTGTTGTTGAAGATGTCTTATATCCCAAGCTAAGTCTAACATTGGGTGTCACAAGTGAATCCCAACTCAAAATGAAAACTGTCTGAAATAATTTACTGGCCGAAGGTGCACTAATAAGGCCTTAATTGAACTTTCCATATAAACTAGAAGAAATCAAACTGAATCAATTCCAACTCGATTATAGATCAATAAAAACCCATTAAACTAGTCTGATGAAAATGAAATTGTACTAAACCAAATTCGAAACTGAAAATTTTCTCAATGCTTTAATTTTGGACTTGCCATTAGAAGATCAAAATTGATTCAGACGAGATCGAATCCATCGATAGCTTGTGCAATATATACGAAGGCATGAAACTTTTTCCTTTTTCTTCTTTTAATAATAAGAAGGCATGGAACTTTATTTATATATATATATATATATATATATATATATATATATATATATATATTGAAAAATTATGTTTTTTTTTTGTTATAAATCAAGTTAGGTATAAAGGTTTGGAAGTGAAAATGATTGAAAGAATTTGTCAAACTTTTAGGGACCACATGTTTAAGTAAGATATATATATATATATATATAAAAGTGAAAAGGCTTGAAGTAAGGATCCACTCGAAAATTTTGCCAAACTGGTAGGATCCGCATGTTTTTTCTCCATTTTAGCTACACTTTTTGCTTCTTTTTTTTTTTTTTTGGGTAAAACACTTTTTGCTTTTGAGTACGTATGTATTAATAATGTTCTCATTTTTGTCATTTTAAAAAGAGAGAGAGAGAGAGAGAGAGAAGAGAGAGAGGCGGGGCCAGCCGCTCAAGTGGCTAAACCAAGTAATCCAAGGTAATTACAAAACAAGCCCAAAGGACAAGTCAAATAAATAAAATAAATAAAATAAAATGATGAACACATTTTATGTGTGAATTTAAGGTATAAAATAAGCATCTCTTATTCTATTTAGGAAAATTTTTATATACATCCCAATAAGGATTGCAACATCATATACCTCCACAAAATTTCAAAAACCTCAATCACATCCAACTAACTAACGAAATTATTGAAATTCAATTTTACCCTTCTTATTAAAAATTGAAATATTAAAGGCATATGTTGAATGACTAATTTAACCTTTGTAATGTTATGTATATTGTGTCTCTCTCTCATATTCAATTTCACCCAAGCCCTAACTCGACTCCAATTTTGCGTTGGTTCCCTCTGAGTTCTGCCACCAGAGCAGTTGGTCAGAGGAATTCTTCGTTCATGGCATAGATGGAGCATGAGTGTAAGTTGTTCCATCAATTTACATCTTGCGCCATTGTTCGGGCTCAGATACCCAATGCTACCATAAAACAACGATTGTTGGAGGACTAATGGTGGTTGAAGTTGGTTCTGTAGAAATAGGGAGAGTGAGGATGCAGTACTCCACCAGGGAGGATCTTCTGGGAGAGACCGCAATTTCTGGTGAAAGCTCCTGGTGAAACTTTCGAGGTTCATTTTCACTTCCCAGTTGATGATACAGGAGGTTTTTTTTATTTTTTTATTTTAAGTATATACCAGAGATGTTTGAATCAATGAATTTCCAGAAAAGCAGTTAGAACATATAAAAGAACCTCAAATTTTTAAAAATACAAGCATTTCTGAAACTCGTCCTCCGATTATCTCAAGAATGCCAAAACAAAGAAATATGAACGAGAATCTACCATTGCCATCTCCATTTCATACAATGAGAAAATCTCCGAAAAAAATCTTGAGCTAAGGAGAGAAGAGAAAGAAGGCGGTGGGAGAGAAGAATAAAAAAAGAAAAAAAATAATGGAGGATGGAAAAGGAGAAGATCGGGGAGAGAGAGAGAGAAGGAGAGAATGTGAGAGAGAATAAAAAAAAGAAAAAAACAGAAAAAAGGCGAAGATCGAGAAGATGGAGGAGGGGGGGAGAGAGAATGGAGAAGAAGAAAAAAAAAAAAAAGGAGGATCCGAAGAGAAAAGGAAGTGGGAAGAGAGAATTAAAAAAAAGAAATAAAACAGAAAAAAAAAAAAGAGGGAAGATCGAGAAGAAGGGGGCGGTGGAGAAGAAGAAACAAAAAAAATCAAAAAAGGGAGAAAGGAGAGAATGTGAGAGAGAATAAAAAAAGAAAAAAACAGAAAAAGGGCAAAGATCGAGAAGATGGAGGAGGGGGGAAGAGAGAATAGAGAAGAAAAAAAAAAGAAGGATCCGAAGAGAAAAGGAAGTGGGAAGAGAGAATTAAAAAAAATAAATAAAACAGAAAAAAAAAGAGGGAAGATCGAGAAGAAGGGGGCGGTGGAGAAGAAGAAACAAAAAAAATCAGAAAAAGAGAGAAAGGAGAGGCGAGATCTTGAGGAGAAGAATAAAAAAAAAAGACGAAAGAAAACTGAAAAAGAAGAGCAAAAGCCGAAGAAGAGAGGAGAAAGAGAAGAACAAAGGGAGAGAGAGATTGCAGGTAAACACTACCTACCTCACCCCCGCCTTGCTGTAAATCCTCCACATGCGATGTCTTAAAATCTGAGAGAGAAAGAAGAAGACGGAAATTAAAAGGGAGTTGATTTTGTTTTATTTGCTTTAATTTATTCAAAATTTCAATTTGGAGACTTTTACCTATAAAATCTCAATGCTTTCATCGGCTTTTAATGGCGGAACTGTAATTTTTTGAATTTTACTGTTACAAATCGAAATGAACGTTTGAGTATGGTAAGTTATGAATAAAGGGTATTTTCGTCCTTTAACAATGCTAAAAGGGTAGTATGGTCCATTAAAATGTTCATCGCAACTGACGTCAGCAACTAACGGAATTTTGTTAACGGAGTGGACTTCGTTGATTAACGGAGCAAACTTTTTGGGTACTAGATGAGGTTTTAAAATTTTGTGGAGGTAGATGATGTTTCTATTCCTTATTGGGGTGTATATGAAAATTTTCCTTCTATTTATAATGTTTTTCGGATATTTAATGTTGATTTTATGTTTGTAGGGTGTAGGTGAAATAATGGAGAAATTTAAGCTTAACAAAATTATTTTATGAATTTTTGGTGATCTTGTCCAGTTAACTCACTCAGTCAACTCAGTAACCGGGCATAAGGATGAATTTTATAAGGAGAGCCACGAATTTTGTGTGTAAAATCAGCCTTGGACCAAGTCAAAGAGTAGTCCAATCTCATGTAAAAGATTTCATTCTCTTAAGAAAATATTTCTTACTTATTTGGAATCAAATTTACAAGATTGTCATGACATGAAAGAATGAAAAGCTCCAATAGAAAAGTTTCCAAGAAGAGATAATGATGCTAAAGATATGATGAGTTGGTGCAAGATTTTTTCTATTAAAAAATCGTCCACATACAATGAACCTACAAGATTGAAATTTGGTTACCAAAATTATCTCCACAAAATCTCTTATAATTCAATTGTAAATATTGATTGTAATCTGAGTTACTTTATGATTAGTGATTTTGTAAATCTTCGTACCGTCACGAATGGTTATTATTATTTTTATTGCTTAATTAATTTTTATTTGAAGTTATTAGGATGTTAATTCAATCAAATCTCTTTGGTACGATTTGTCTTATTTGAGTTAGGATAATAGCGATTCTTCCCTGAGATCGATCCGTTACTGCACGATACCGTGTACTTGCGGTTACATACACAATTAATTTACATCAAGTTTTTGGCGCCGTTGCCGGGGAAGTTAGTCGTTATTTTTTTTATTTTAAATAGTTCAAAGTGATTTTTAAAATAAATAAAAAAAGAAAAAAGTGCAACAAAAAAAAAGGAAGAGGAAAAATGCAAAAAAATTGTATTGGTTTTCATGCATTTCTTTGTACCTTCGATCCGTTAGGTTGGAACAGTACAATCGACAGTCCAATCCCGATCAAGATGTGATATTAAGGGATACTAACTATCGAATTATCAAGAGGAATAACGATCAATAGCTTCAGCAGTAACGGCGTTGTTTCTCAAGGTGATTACGGATATGACTGGTCTCTAAGTCATTAATCGTCAGGAGGTTTGCATTGACCTCGATTCAAAAAAATCCAGCTTTTCGCATCCAATTTAGAGAAAAAAGAAAGAGAATTTTATCATTTGAAACGATTTTGTGCATGAGTGTGTGGACTCGTGATTCTAGCAATCGTCTAGTAAGAGTCACATTATTTACAATGGCTGAACCAAAGATGACACTTAAGGATAGGTTATTCCCTGCTAGGGCAACACAACCCTCATGTATTCAATTGCCGACTACCACAGACAAGAACTATGAATTGAAAACTCAATTCATTACTATTCTTTCTTATTTTCATGAGTTATCTTCAAAGAATACATACTTGTTCCTCCATGAGTATGAGGAGGTGTGTGTCTTTATTAAGATGCAATAGCTCAGTGATGATACTGTCAAATTAAAATGATGAACACATATTATGTGTGAATTTAAGGTATAAAATAAGCATCTCTTATTCTATTTATAATGTTTTTCGGGTATTTAATGTTGATTTTATGTTTGTAGGGTGTAGGGTGAAAGAATAGAGAAATTTAAGCTTAACAAAATTATTTTATGAATTTTTTGTGATCTTGTCCAGTTAACTCACCCAGTCAACTCAGTAACCGGGCATAAGGATGAATTTTATAAGGAGAGCCACGAATTTTGTGTGTAAGATCAGCCTTGGACAAAGTCAAAGAGTAGTCCAATCTCATGTAAAAGATTTCATTCTCTTGAGAAAATATTTATTACTTATTTGGAATCAAATTTACAAGATTGTCATGGCATGGAAGAATGAAAAGCTCCAATAGAAAAGTTTCCAAGAAGAGATAATGATGCTAAAGATATGATGAGTTGGTGCAAGATTTTTTCTATTAAAAAATCGTCCACATACAATGAACCTACAAGATTGAAATTTGATTACCAAAATTATCTCCACAAAATCTTTTATAATTCAATTGTAAATATTGATTGTAATCTGTGTTACTTTATAATTAGTGATTTTGTAAATCTTCGTACCGTTATAAATGGTTATTATTGTTTTTATTGCTTAATTAATTTTTATTTGAAGTTATTAGGGTGTTAATTCAATCAAATCTCTTTGGTACGCTTTGCCTTATTTGAGTTAGGATAATAGCGATTCCTCCCTGAGATCGATCCGTTACTGCATGATACGATATACTTGCGGTTACATACACAATTAATTTACATCAAGTTTTTGGCGTCGTTGCCGGGGAGGTTAGTCGTTATTTTTTCTATTTTAAATTGTTCAAAGTGATTTTTAAAATAAAAAAAAAAGGAAAAAAGTGCAACAACAAAAAAAAGGGAAGAGAAAAATGCAAAAATAATTGTATTGGTTTTCATGCATTTCTTTGCACCTCCGATCCGTTAGGTTGGAATAGTACAATCGACAGTCCAATCCTGATCAAGATGTGATGTCAAGGGATGCTGGCTATCGATTTATCAAGAGGAATAACGACCAATAGCTTCGGCGGTAACGACGTTGTTTCTCAAGGTGATTGCGGATATGACTGGTCTCTAAGTCATTAATCGTTAGGAGGTTTGCATTGACCTCGATTCAAAAAAATTCAGCTTTTCGCATCCAATTTAGAGGAAAAAGAAAGAAAATTTTATCATTTGAAACGATTTTGTGCATGAGTGTGTGGACTCGTGATTCTAGCAATCGTCTAGTAAGAGTCACATTATTTACAATGACTGAACCAAAGATGACACTTAAAGACAGGTTCTACCCTGTTAGGGCAACACAACCCTCATGTATTCAATTGTCGACTGCCACAGGCAATAACTATGAATTGAAATCTCAATTCATTACTATTCTTCCCCATTTCATGAGTTATCTTCAAAGAATGCATACTTGTTCCTCCATGAGTATGAGGAGGTGTGTGCCTTTATTAAGATGCAATAGCTCAGTGATGATACTATCAAATTAAGGTGTATCACTTTTTCACTCAATGATGGAGCTAAAAAATGACTTTATGGTCTTCCCACCAATTTCATTACTTCATGGGATAAATTTACTATGTTATTCCTTAAAAAAAAATCTCCTCTTCACAAGACGAATAAACTTTGAGGGGATATAATGCAGTTTAAACAAGAGCCAAATGAGTCTTTTTCACGACTCATGAAGAGGTTCCAAAGCCTACTCCAAGAGTGCCCTCACCATGGTATTGAAACATGACAACTTTATCAAATTATCTACGAGGGGATAGACTTTCCTATCAAGCAAATGCTTGAGTCTATGTGTCCTTAAGGATTCACTTCCTATGAAGATGCTAAAGACCCTTGGAATTTTTTAGCGGATCTCGACGAAAAAACAAGAGAGTGAGAGTCTGTGTAGGAGACAGATCGCACCAAAAAAAGTAAAAGTTACTTTGTTTATGGCATAGTAGTTAAGGAGGCACACTTAGATAGTCTTATAAAAAAGATAGAAGCTTTAGTTCCCAGAGACTCTGTCCAAAAGCAAGTCTTAATGTGCAACTGGTGTCAAACTCTTGGACACACAATGGAGGAATGCCCTTCATAGGAAAATTCTCAGAATGCTAATATAAGTGCATTGTACAATCCGTATAGCAACACTTACAATCCAGGATGGAGAAATCATCCAAATTTCTCTTGGAACCAAGGGAACTGTGTGGATCCACCCCAATTTTCAAATCAAGGTTCTCCCGATCATACCAGGCCATTGCTCTCCCTAAACCTAATTTTATTTTCTAAGGTAATTTTCAACAACCCCCTGGGTTTTCTAACATGGGTGAGCCAGCCAGACTCAGTGAGCTAGAGAAGAATGTGGCAGCTCTTATGGCAGGACATATCAGTATGGAGAGGACACTCACTCAATTGGTTACCCTGATGTATGAAAAGCACAAGGGTATTCTACCTAGTCAACTAGAGATCAACCCACGCCATCACTTATAACCAAATAGGTCAAACCCTCAGGTGAATGACATAGATAATCAATCAGGGCCCTTCAAACAATGTAATGCAATCCATGCATTACGAAGTGGCCAAGAGTACCTACGGGAAGAAGCACCAAAGAACAAACCCACAATTACTCCCGATAATGTTCCCCAATCTGAGGCAGCTACTGAGCCTCTTTCTTCGGGTTCGTCTAATGTACCTGAAAGACCCAAAGAGACTGTCCCAGACAGAGTTTTTACTCCACTAGTCCCATTCCCTAATAGGTTGATAAACCGAAAGAAGACTGCTTTAGTTGATAAAATTTTAGAGATCTTCAAACAGGTAGAATTGAACATCCCACTTTTGGAAGCAATTGACCAAATCTCAATTTATGCAAAAGTCATTAAATACTTATGCACACAAAAGCGAATTAGTCAAATACCCAAGTATTCTTGGCTGCACATTTAAATTCTCTTCTGAACCATCCTGTGGCAGCCAACTACAAGGACCCTGACTGTCCTACCATCTCTTGCATCATAGGTAATACCTTTATTCATCATGCTCTGCTAGACTTAGGTGCAAGTGTAAATCTTCTACCTTATCATGTTTACCAACAATTAGGATTGAGAAAAATTGAAACCAACGACCATCTCGCTTCAACTAGCTAATCGCTCTATAAAGACTCCTAAAGGAATGGTAGATGATGTTTTATTGAAGGTAGGGGAATTTTTTTTTTCTGTTGATTTCATTGTTTTAGAAACACATCCTGTCTCCAATAGGGATCAAATCCCTATCATTTTAGGGAGACCATTTCTGACTACAAGCAATGCATTGATAAATTATAGGAATGGTCTTATGAAACTATCATTTGGCAATCAAACTGTTGATTTAAATGTATTTAGAATGAGTAAGCAACCAAATGAGGAGGTGCATATGCTCCAAGAATTCCCTGACCATGTAGAGATCACTTTTGACATTGACTTTGATTCAAAATTCTTACAATGTATGGAAGAGTTGGGAGGAGTAGAGGACACTTTCTCATCAGAGGCATGGAGTATCCACGCACCTATGGAATCTCTAGGACCTTTATCCACTTATACTCCTAAGCCCTCAATGGTTGAATCACCTAGCTTAAAATTAAAGGAGTTACCATCCACTTTGAAGTATGTCTTCCTACGACCTGACTAGACTCTTCCTGTTACTATTGCATCTGATTTAACTTCTAGTCAGGAAGAAAAGTTAGTCAAACTCTTACAAAATCACAAGGAAGCCTTAGGTTGGACTGTGGCTGATATCAAAGGTATTAGTCCGTCTATTGTTCAGCATCATATATGTCACACCCCAATTTCGACTGAACCAAAAGTGTGAGTGAACCGTCACTGAATCAACGGGTCACACCAGGATCTCAATAAGATCGTGTCCACTCATACAAACCATTGCACATAACCACAATCAGAATATAATGAATACAGCGAAAGTCTTGAATTAAATGAACTGGGTAATCTATTGATAAATTTAAATAAAATATTCAATTATTCAAATACCCAAAACTTAAGTAAATATCTTTACATCAAATGTATTTCCAACTGAAAATAACTGAAACAAATTAAATCAAATCTTAAAGGTACACGTAGAAAGGGCACTCGCATGAAGCGTCATGCTCGTCCTTTCTTGCTTGCACGTCCAAAGCAGCCACGCCTCCGTACACTAGAACGTTCATATAATCATCCACCATGTAACCTGCATCAACATCTAAAAATAGTGTATACACAAGGGTGAGCTCACAACTTAGCTCAGTAAGACAATCAGACAATACAATAAACATATGCATAAGTAACATTCACATCATGGTCTGGTTAAAGTTTGCAATGTGCTATAGAAAGGATTGGCTGCCACCGCACCTCTATACACGAGTGTGTGAAGCCGCCCAATGGATCAAACACCACTGTCGTCCCACATGCACCATATTATGGAATAAAGATAGAGCTAAGGCGTCCGGATCAAACACCGCCAACACCTCCCCTGATGATACTCTATCCATACCAACACGTAAGCCCCTATTGGCGAGGGCTTGTAAATTGGGTTCGCAACTAACCAATCCTATATGTCATCACAGTAGACCATGTCCTAGCGCAGCTCCCTATGGCATAGAGATAGAGCTAGGTCTAGTGGCCAGGCCGGAGACCACAGTGCCACAAGGTGCTAGTGTGAGGAATGATCCCAGACCTCCAGTCCTTCCCATTCCACACACCAACAAAAACAATCACATGCCTAACAGTCACAACCTAGCATAGCAAGTATGCATTAACAATAATAATAACTGAAAGTAAAAGATGATATGCGAGAATGCACAAACATCAATCCACATAACCATAATTATTAACAACGATTTATTGTTATTAAATTATTAGGGTTTAGGTCTGATTCCCTTACCTGACGCTTGTTTGATAGCTTTCTCCGTGTCACAGTATCCAAACTTGCTATCACAAGGTCCTACACAATGTTAGGGTTGTATTAGAATAGTTTTCTTAGGGTTTACGTTGGTCGAAAAACCAACTGGGTTAAAAATACTCTTCACAGAGCAGACCGGTCACAGGTACCGATTGCAGCACTGTGGGGAAACCTGTGACCGGTATGGTCGACCGGTCCCCACAGACCAATCCCCGCGAGGTACCGATCGTAATATCGGTCGCATATGGTGCGATCGGTATGGTCGACCGGTATATCTCCGGAAGACCATACGCTTGGTCTCGCCTTCCGTCGGTCACCCTCTAATTATCCTAGGGTTTATCCTACACCTCCTAGGTATGAGCATTGAGTTAGAGTTGTTTCCAACTCCATTCAAGTCCTGGTTTCGATGATTTTTAACTTAGAACTTGAATATAGGGTTTACTACTAATTTAGGGTTTGTCGGCAAACACAGGGTTTAGATCAATACCTGCTTTGCATGGTATTGATCCAATTATAACTAACCATCCTAGAATACTTAATGTAGAGGAAGGTTTAAGTACTTACCGTTGACTCGTAGTAATGTGTTCTTCGTCAAACGGTAATGACGGCTCTTCCCTCTCCTTCCTAGCTTCTTCTCCTTCTTCAACCTCTTTCTCCTTTCTAGGGTTTGTGAGGATCAATGGAAGAGGTTTTAGGAGGTTTAAGGGTCCTTATATAAACTAGGGTTAGGTTTAGGAAGCCTCCTAAAATTAGGAAAGTCCTTTGGTTTGAAATTTGGAAAGTGAGACCCGTAGAGATCCGTTTCCAGATCCATGCTGCGCAGGCCATACCGGTCGACCATCGACCGGTACCATAGACCGGTACCATCGATCGGTATGAAGTTTTTCATACTTGAATTGTTCTGATTGGTCCGATTTCATGCCCGATTGTCATCTACTCGTCCCGTCTGGTCTAATGATGATTGAAAGACCTATTACGACATGAAACAAGGTTTAGATTGGGTTCATGGAGTGCGGGTCTTACAATATACACCTTATGGAAGGTATCAACCCCTCAAGGGAACCTCAGAGACGAGAAAATCATGTGATGAAAGAAACCATTAAGAAAGAAATTTTAAAGTGCTTAGATCATGGGATCATATATCCCATATCTGACAGTGAGTGGGTAAGTCCAATACATGTGGTACCAAAGAAGTCAGGAGTCACTGTAGTTGCTAATGCTGACAATAAATTGATTCCAATCCGTATCCAAATAGGGTGGAGAGTGTGCATAGACTACAGAAAGCTGAATACAGCAACGTGGAAGGATCACTTTCCTTTGCCTTTCATTGACCAAATGTTAGAGAGGTTGGCCGGACATGGATACTATTGCTTCTTAGATGGATACTCCGGTTACAATCAAATCTCCATTGTCTTAGATGATCAATACAAAACCACTTTCACATGCCCCTACAGAACCTATGCTTACCGACGCATGCCTTTTAGGCTATGCAATGCCCTTGCCACTTTCCAAAGGTGCATGATGAGCATCTTCAAAGATATGGTAGAACAATATTTAGAAGTATTAATGGATGATTTTTCTGTGCATGGATCTACTTTTTCTGAGTGCCTACATAATCTTTCCTTAGTTCTTGCCAGGTGTACGGAGAAAGATTTAGTTTAAATTGGGAGAAATGCCACTTCATGGTAAAACAAGGCATAGTGTTGGGTCACATCATTTCCAAAGAGGGGATCATGGTTGATAGAGTCAAAGTATAACTGATTGAAAAGTTATTTGTTCCCAAATCTGTTAAGGACATTTGCTCATTTCTAAGACATGTCGATTTCTATCGAAGGTTCATTAAAGATTTTAGTCAGATTGCTCGTCCTCTCACCTCTTTACTTGCTAAAGACCAGCTCTTTGATTTTAATGATGCATGCCTTGAGAGTTTTAATCAACTCAAAAAGATTTTGACTGCCCCCATCATTCAGGAACCCATATGGACAGAGTCCTTTGAGCTTATGTGTGATGCTTCTGATTTTGCATTAGGAGCTGTCCTTGGGCAACGGATCAATAAGTTGTCCCACGTAATCTGTTATGTAAGTGAAACTCTAAACGATGCACAGCTTAACTACACTACCACTGAAAAGAAATTCTTAGCTGTTGTATTTGCTTTAGAGAAATTTCGTGCCTACTTGATAGGATCCCATGTCATTGTGTACACGGATCATGCTGCCCTAAGGCATCTCTTACAGAAAAAAGATGCCAAAGCTCGTCTCATTAGATGGGTTTTGCTTTGACAAGAGTTTGACTTAGAGATTAGCGATAAACTTGGAATAGAAAATCTGATTGCTGACCACTTATCCCGACTGCCTAATTCTTTGATTGTTGATTCACCAATCAACGAGTCTTTCCCAGATGAGCAATTGTTTGCAGTATCTAGTGAACCTTGGTTTGTTGATATTGTAAATTACTTGGTAACAGGTGCGATCACTTCCCATTGGTCCGCCCATGATAGGTATAGATTCCATTCCCAAGTCAAGTACTATTTTTGGGACGATCCATATCTGTTCAAGACTTGCCCTGATCAGATTATCAGGAGATGTGTACCTAACCATGAATAGAAATCTGTGTTGTCTTATTGTCATGATCAGGCGTGTGACGCTCACTTTGGGCCAAATAAGACAACGGCCAAGGTTTTACAGTCTGAATTCTACTGGCCCAGTCTTTTTAAGGATGTCTTTAATTACTGTAAGGCATGCCCTTCTTGCCAGTCTTTAGGCCGTATTACCAAGCGAAATATGATGTCGCTCAACACAATTCTGGTGGTTAAAATTTTTGATGTTTGGGGCATCGACTTTATGAATCCGTTCCTAAAATCTTTTGGGAACGAGTATATCTTGTTAGCTGTGGACTACGTGTCCAAATGGATAGAAGTTGTTGCGACTAAGACCAATGACCACAAGGTAGTCATTAAATTCCTAAAGGAGAATATATTCTCCCAATTTGGTACCCCTTGAGCTATCAATAGCGATAGGGAAAACACTTCTGCAACAAACCATTTGAGGTCCTTGTTCGAAAATATGGTATTACCTATAAATTGACAACCCCTTACCATCCTCAGACCAGTGGATAGGTTGAAGTGTCCAATCGACAAATCAAGCAGATTTTGGAAAAAACTGTCAATCCGACTCGTAAGGATTGGTCCATTTGCCTCGTAAATGCTTTGTGGGCTTATAGAACTGCTTTCAAGACCATTTTTAGTCAATCTTGTCACACCCCAATTCCGACTGAACCAGAAGTGTGAGTGAACCGGCTCTAAACCACGGTTCACACCAGGATCTCAATAGACCGTGTCAACCAATCATTCCCAAGCAGTCTAACATAATCAGAGATTAAATACATAACAATAGAATTAAATGAACTGAGTACTATGTTATAATTAAAATAAATACTCCAATTATTCCATCATTCACCAAAATTTAACTAATAATTATTACAAAGTATTAACAAAATAAACCCATCACTGAGAAAATACACAGAACGAGCACTCGCATGACGCATCCTGCTCGTCCTCTACAGTCTGTGATTCCAAAGCCGCCAACGTGCTGTAAGCTGGAGAAGACATGAAGTCTTCCACAGAGTAACCTGCATCAAGATCTGAAAAAGAATAGGATATATCCGGGTGAGCTCACAACATAACTCAGTAAGTACAAGATCAATGCAACAGTACAGTATGCATGGGATAACATTACAATTTGGGTCAGGTATAACTTGCAAATATGTTATGGTAAGGTTTGGCAGCCACCGCACCTCCATGCACGAAAGTGTGAGCACACCCAACAGTCAGGCACCTACCACACTACTGCTGTTGCCCCACATCACTCACTCAGGTATGGAGATAGGACTCGAGTCTGGCGGGCAAGAAGAACCACAATCCCACGTCCTCTTCTTGATACCCCACACCGTACCAGTACCTAAACCCCTACTGGCAAGGGCTTGCAAATGGGTTCCGTTTCTAACCATTCCTAGATGTCATTACAGTACCAATGGCCTTACCCCAGCACGGCTTCCTACGACGTAGAGATAGGGCTCGAGTCTGGCGGGCAGGAAGAACCACAATCCCACGTCCTCCCCCTGATACCCTAGTCGTACCAAGTCTGCTAAGGTAAAGGGCGATACGAAAAGGTGTTAACTGTGGATATATCCAGGGCACACCCCCTTCACATTTCACACACTAACTAAAACATACACATGCCTAACATCCAACAAATCTAGCATATGAAATGCATGAATATACAATAATGAAATAGCAACTACATGGCATGTGAGATGCACAGATATCAAACAACATATCCAGATACAAATTAAATCACAAGGCTTACTGTTAATTAGTTATTTAGGTTTGAGGTCTTGTTCCTTACCTGACACGTGATAAAACTCTCACTCTACGTCACAGGGTTTACCCACGTTATCTACAGGTCCTACATAAGCATATATTTAAGTTAGAATTTATTTATTAAGGTTACAGAGGTCAGAACCAGGTTTGGCCAAGCAAACCAGTCTCGAAAACCATACCGGTCGCAGGTACCGATTGCAGTGTTGTGCAATTGGTATGTGCAACCAGTATATACCGGTTGCACTTACCAGTCTCACTCAGATCTCACTGAGTGAGACCGATATGTGCCTGCGGTATATATCGCAGGTCCATACCGCTGGACCTTGTGTCCAACCGGTATACCCCGCGGTTTGGATCCGAGAGCGAGATCTCGAATCTCCCCTCCTTGTCGACTAATGATTAGGTCTCTAGGGTTTCTCCTATCCCCCACTAAGGTCCAAGCCTTTTAATGGCCTTCTGATTCTAGCTAGAATGCCGTATCAAACCTAGGTTAGATCCGAATGAGGAAACAAATGGAAATTATAGGTTTTTTGGATCGCTGCCCCGCTTCGCGGCTCCGATCCGACATCCTAAAATTACTAAGAGGATAGAGCACTTACCGGCGGTGTCTGTCGATTGGCGGTGTGCTCTTCCTTCCTGGATGGCTTCCACCTCCTTGCTCCTTCTCAGCTCTTCTCCAGACGGCTAGGGTTTTTGAGAAGGAGCAATGGAGTGTCTCCTTCTCTATTAATAGAGGGAGGCCGTTCATGGGAAGGTTTCCCTCAGTTGGAAACTTTTCCAGTTTCCATTCTGAGAGAAAGGCCTGTTGGAGTCCGTCTCCAGTCGAAACATGGCATACCGGTCGCACATACTGGTTGGAGTGCCCGCAACCGGTATAGTCCAACCGGTATACCATACCGGTTGCAGATATCGGTTGCACTGACCACAATCGGTGTAGTCAAACCGGTATGAGACTTAGGCATTTTTTACAGTTTTCTTACCTGAAATTTGGGTGGCTCGTCACCCGGCTTCGCCCTCCGGTCCGGTTATGATTGGGAGGTCTGTCATCATATATAACCATGGATTAGACCCAGTTTTAGAACACGGTTCTTACAAATCCCCTTACCGTTTGGTGTACGGGAAAGCCTACCATCTACCAGTCGAATTGGAACATCGGGCGTTTTGGGCAATTAAGAAATTAAATTTTGATTTGTCAGATGCTAGTACTCATAGAGGACTCCAGCTCTCTGAGTTGGATGAAATGTGAAATGATGCCTACGACAGTGCCCGCATCTATAAAGACAAGACCAAGGCTTATCATGACAGGCATATCCTTCAGAAGTCTTTCACCCCTGGCGACAAAGTTTTGCTTTATAATTCTCATTTATATATTTTTTCTGGTAAACTTAGATCTCGTTGGGAAGGTCCTTATATTGTTCAAAATATTTTCTCATCAGGTACAATTGAGATTTTAAATCCAGGTATAGATGCAACCAGCAAAGTGAATGGCCAACGTTTGAAGCCATTTTTGGAGCTTCCACACGACTTCACTAAAGAGGTCATGGATCTCCATGAGCCTTTTTAAATCAATCCTTGATTCAAGGAGTTTTTTTTTCTTTTCCATATCCTTGTCTTTTATTTTTCTACATACATTGAGGACAATGCAAGATTTAAGTGTGGGGGAAAGGTTGAGATTTCATTAAAAAATAAATTTTGAGCTTTCATTGAAGATTTTAACTTTTTAACTTTGGTTTTTGGAAAAGTCAGTCACTATTTCTATCATTTTGATACAAAAGAGGAAGGAGAAAGAAACTTAGAAAACTATCACATGCGAAATATTGAAACCCTATGTGAGAATAGTACTTAGGCTGTATTTTGAGGTGAGAATCGAGTTAAAAAATATATTTTATCTCACCTGAAATGATGAATCTTTTATAGTTGTAGTTGGTAATTTCAACCTTTGAATAAAGCTGAAACCTCCTTGTACTAGAGAAAAAAAATTATTATAGAAAAAAATAATAATATAAGAGTTTTTTGTTCTTGGAACTAGACAGGGCATTCCGCCTTAGGAAGCGAGATGTTTTGATTGAAATTCTTTGGATACAGCTATTGTAAAAAAAAATGTATCATTTATCATCAATGTCCTTAAAGATATATGCCAAAAGCGAAACTACATAGTAACATGGGAATGCATAACCACCTGCACTTCTCAAGCCAACTGTAGTGAAGTAGCTTAAAGGGGAATAAAGAAAGAAAGAAAGAAGAAAAAAAAAAAGGAGGAAAAAAAATTATGAAATACAAATGTTGAAAGTTATTCTTGGGTCTTGGTTACCAGTATGTTACAAAGAGTTCACCCTAAGAAGAGAGATGTTTGGAAGATATGACAAGATTTTCTAATTGAGATGGACCTTAGTGTTTGAATCATATGAGGTTGCAAAGTTATGTATAGGGGTTTCTATGTTTTCTTGATATAAAGTTGAGTGTCTTGACTAATAGGATGTGTGTGTACTCTCTTTCCTTAATACCAAAGTTAAAGCTTGAAATTTTTATATGAATTTTATGTGTTTATTCTCTAAAAATACTCACGAGACACACCTCGTCCACTGGGGATGACCTAGGGGTTTAAAAGCTTGTTGCACGTGCTAAGTGCAATTGTGATTCTTACGAAAGTGAGTTAGGATTTTATTTTATTTATTTATTTATTTTATATTTTTCTTTGTTCGGGATTAGCAAAGCTCAAGTGTGGGGGAATCTGATGAACAAATTTTATGTGTAAATTTAGGGTATAAAGTATGCATCTCTTATTCTATTTATGATGTTTCTCGGGTATTTAATGTTGATTTTATGTTTGTAAGGTGTAGGTAAAAGAATAGAGAAATTTGAGCTTAAAAATACTATTTTATAAATTTTTGGTGATCTTGTCCAGTTTACTCACCCAGTTAACTCAGTAACCGGGCATAGGGATGAATTTTATAAGGAGAGCCACGAATTTTGTTTGTAAGATCAGCCTTGGACCAAGTCAAAGAGTTGTTCAATCTCATGTAAAAGATTTCATTCTCTTGAGAAAATATTTCTTACTTATTTAGAATCAAATTTACAAGATTGACATGACATGAAAGAATGAAAAGCTCTAATAGATTATGAAAGTTTCCAAGAAGAGATAATGATGCTAAAGATATGATGAGTTGGTGCAAGATTTTTTCTATTAAAAAATCGTCCACATACAATGAACCTACAAGATTGAAATTTGGTTACCAAAATTATCTCCAGAAAATCTCTTATAATCCAATTGTAAATATTGATTGTAATCTTTACTCACTTGTATATATATGTAATGCTTAACAATCAAATTTACAAGATTGGCATGACATAAAAGAATGGAAAGCTCTAATAGATTATGAAAGTTTTCAAGAAGAGATAATGATGCTAAAAATATGATGAGTTAGTGCAAGATTTTTTCTACTAAAAAATCGTCCACATACAATGAACCTACAAGATTGAAATTTGGTTACCAAAATTATCTTCAGAAAATTTCTTATAATCCAATTGTAAATATTGATTGTAATCTTTACTCACTTGTATATATATGTAATGCTTAATAATAAAAAAATCATCCAAGAATTATATTGTAAGTTTTTTTTAGTTTTGAAGATTTATGAGAGAGTTTTAGTTTTAGTTTCTTCTTTTCAAGTTGTGTTCTTCTTACTTAATTTATTTATTTATTTTTTCTTCAAGTTTTAATTTCAGTTATAGAACTCTGTAGTAGGGTAGATAAAAATAGGTTGTACCCCATTACTAATTTAATTGAGGGGAGAAGACTCCCTTTGTAATTGTTTGCACATCGCCTTGGAGTGACAATAAGACGACGAACAACGACAGAGAAATTTTCCAACAAGATAAGTTTTTCTTACATTCTTTTACTTTTAATTTTATTCCCTTCTTGTAATAGATCCGTGTTACTTGTATAATTAGTGGTTTTGTAAATCTCCGTACCGTTATGAATGATTATTATTGTTTTTATTGTTTAATTAATTTTTATTTGAAGTTATTAGGGTGTTAATTCAATCAAATCTCTTTGGTACGCTTTGCTTTATTTGAGTTAGGATAATAGCGATTCCTCCCTGAAATCGACCCGTTACTGCACGATACCGTGCACTTGCGGTTACATACACAATTAATTTACATCATAAAACAGACTAGAGAAACCTAGAGGAATATACCCAAAAAAAAAAAAGCCTAAAGGAAACCACGTGGCAATTCTTAAAAGGTGTTGGGTTTAAATAATAACAACCAATTGAAACGTGTCATGTCGATCTGCACTCAGCAAGACAAGGGCCAATAGGAGCACGGTAGGTTATCCTGTGTAGAGCTTCAAAGTACAAAACTCCACGACTAATGACATCCTATCACATTGGCCTACGAAACAATAAAATTAAGCTCAACCAGCCTCTTGATAATGTATCGAGCATGTAACTGCCATGCCCTGCAAATAGTGTATAGAGTTCGCAACCGACATCCCCTACCCCCGGGCCAAACCTATGATGCCTATCATATCGTCCAATAAGAACTCAACACATCAGCATACGCCTCACTCTCAAAACCTTGGAGGTAAGCCATGCTTATCCGCAAGCAGCACGCCGAACACACAAGCGTGCTCGACAAGCATCTGCCTGTGCCATGCTTAAAGTCAAGAACAAATTTAGTTTAAACCACTACTATAAATGGATCTCAATAACACAATGTACAATTGCTACACACTTGAGCTTTCTAATGGCTCCATTATATTCCCTTATTCGGCTTGTACCTCTATCAAACCGACCTCTTATCTACTACTTGCTGTTTGAATCCTAACTTAAGTATCAAACTGGTCTCAGGGCCTAGAGTCTAACCTCCTTTGTTCACCTTGTCCGCATGTCTTCTGCAAGTAATTATCTCACCCGGCCTGACAGATAGTGCCCGTAGATTTTAGCAAAAACATAAATGATATAAAAACAATTAAAGCTGATAATCTGATTTTAATATTGATTTTTTTCCCTTCAAATATAATAAATAGATCAACAAAAAGCTAACTTTACCAATGTTAACACAGCAAAATTTCTCATTAAAGTTCTTCAAAAGCCATCTCCACGTACAAGCGAGAGACAAAATTAAAGGATCTCCTTCCAAATTTCTTGCAAGTGACTTGCGCATCATTACAGGCAAGAATCTAAATCAGATTTACTTATTATGAAAATCGAATCAAATGGAATATTTTTCACGTGGTAGAATCTCCTTGGAAGGATCCGATGTACATGTTCTTTATTTATTTCACTCTCTTTCCGGGAGTTGGAAAGGGGAGTCATCCATGCTTTGGGCTTGGAGCATTTATTTTGTTTGCGTATTACCCATAAAATTTATGATTTTTAGAGATTTAAAAAAAAATTGTTTAATTAGTGCTTCAACTACAATCTGAACACTTCTTGATATATACTTTAAATACGTCCTCCCATTGGATGAGCATATATATATATATATATTAAATATTAAATGTGTGTTTGTGTTTGCATTTTCGCTGAGCTTTTTTTTCTTCTATTCTATTTGTTTCATTATAAAATTTTCTATGCAAATGATGTTTAACTTGAAAATCAAACGATGTTCAACTTGAAAATTTTTCTCTATAGTTCTGTTTGTTTTGATGTAAAATTTTATATATTAAAATATTTTTCAATGTTTGATTCAAGAGATAAAATATATAAGAAAAAAAAAATTTCCCCCTTTCCACGTGGAAACAAATGGAGAATTTTTGAGGGAAAAAAAAGAAGCCCATTATTAATGTTGGAAATAATTCCAGCATTTGATTATTGGGGAATTATCATGTCTTTTAATTTTTGTGATCTTGATGCTTGAAAAAGATTTTTTTTAAAATAATTTTGAAAGAATTTTCTTATCACATGTATCCATGTTGAATTGAAAATCAATACAATCTAGATGATGAAGAGAATAACATACTCACAAACTTTGAGAAATAAATATTTGGACATGCATGACATATAATTACAAACTTTTCCCCACCTTTTTATCCTTTTTGGTAGGTTGAAGATAAAAAAAAGGTTTAGATCCTTGAGGATAGCAATTGGGATCAGCTTATGTTAAAAAAACATGATTAAATGAATTCCCTTTGTTGACACATTAGGTCACTTTTGTTGGATAATGATTTAAAAATAATACCGGTATGGTGACATATTGGAGGTATCCATTAAAGTTAGAATCTCAAAGATACCATGCCCCCATGAAGCTATTTAAGTAAGTGTAAAATGATTTAGGTCCCAAGGCTTGGTCTTGTGTTCGAGTCCTTTTTCTCACATGCGGTGGAGGTAGGACATCCCCCTCCTATTTAGTTTGGAGGTATGAAGACCCCCAAAAAGGTGGGAAATGATTCGAGTACCATTTGATTCTTTCAACCATATGATTAAAGGTGTCAACAGCCAGATCAAGTCGGTGTCCGGTTTTATAGAGGCACTTCGAAATATGTCCGATAAGAGGTTCGGACTTGACGGACTGCACTGTGAACAGTAACAACCAGGCCAGTTCGGTTTCAATTTCTTATTGGACTTGGTTTATCGAGCTGTTATCAGTCTGGTTCAGTCCGGACCCGGTTGAAAGCCCAATAGGAAATGAAAACAGAAGAAAAAAAAAAGGCTAGAGTCTTACTATTTGGTCTAAATCAGGCTGGTCCGAGCCATTTTTCGGATTGGACTCTTATCAGGATAGTCTTGACCGGATCGGAACCGATAGAGTATGACATAGAACAACTTGAAACATGACCAATAATATTTCGGTCTAATTTGATCTTGGACTAAATCAGTGCAGTTCGGGGCCAACTTTGACACCCTTACATATGATACAATGATTTTTTTTTTTTTGTAAGTATATTATACAATGATTTGAATATATTGTTTGATTAAGAACATTCATGTTAAGTTTGGTGATCTATATCAATGGTATACCCCATTTGTATTAGATTCTTGTAGTTTTTATGATCCGGAGGTTTTAAAGAGAATTATCTTCTTTTTTTTCTCAAACATAAGTCAATATAGGTTTGGATTTGAAAACAATAAATACTAGTTGTGGAGGGAAACATGCCCACAAACTAGATATGACATCCCCTTTTCTTTTTGGTAGTAAAAGATTAAAACTATATTATCCTTACGGATACCAATTACAATCAGCTTAGGCCAAAGAACAATATGTTGGCCACTAAGTCACTTTTCTTGGATAATGGTTTGAAATAATGTTGATATGGTACATGGAGCTATCAATTAAAGTTGGAAATTCATTGACTATATATATATATATATATAATGAAATTTTTTGGTAAGTTTGTAACATGTAAG
The DNA here is from genome assembly GCA_028583415.1 of Protea cynaroides. Classification (NCBI taxonomy): domain Eukaryota; kingdom Viridiplantae; phylum Streptophyta; class Magnoliopsida; order Proteales; family Proteaceae; genus Protea; species Protea cynaroides. The sequence continues at coordinate 33,196,964 of CM053267.1, forward strand.
CCTACTTATTAAACAAGGTTAGAATTAAGTTTTTTATTTTTATTTTTATTTTATTTATTTGTTAGATATTTCAGTTTCCAATTGGTCGAAAGCTCTTGACTGTGAGAGGAAAGGAAAATGTTTAGGCTACCTAAAGTTCTTTTTGGTATATATTATATAATTAATTTTAGAAAAAATTTCATCTACACCCCATCAAAGATTGTTAACATCATCTACACTCACAAGTTTACAAAAACATCACTTAGGTCCCAAAACTTTGGCTGTGGCAATCAAAGAAGTCCACTCCGTCAGTTAATTCCCGTTAGATGCTGACGTCAACTGAAATAAAATTTTTTATGGACAATACTGCCCTTAGAGTAAAGATAAAATTCCATTTTACCCTTCTTCTTCTTCTTCCTTTCCTCTTCTTCTTTCCTCTTTTGCTCTTCTCCATAGTCAGATTCATATGGCAGAAGCTGGTAATGGTTGTGGATGAAAGCATATTAATAAATAATTTTTAATTTTATTTTTGTTCTTCATCGACTGAAATATGTATATATAGAGAGAGAGAGAGACGAATACGCTCTGATTAAACAGTTGAACCTTCAATCATGGAAATTTGTGTTCCTTTTGAGGAAGAAAAATGGTAGCAATTATGAGAATCACTCGAATTCGTGGGACCTGTTCCACCCAACTAGCAATTTTTTTGGTAGTTCTTTGATTATTAACGAGGGTTGGAAGCAGAAAAATTGGAGCCCTAGAGACGCAGAGAGAACGAGAGAATGAGGGAAGATGAGGTTCCCCTGTTAGAAGAGGGAAGCGAAGGATCTGTGATTCAAAGGATGTGGGTGGAATCGAAGAAGATATGGCAGATCGCAGGTCCTGCTATTTTCAATCGTGTAGCCTTGTACGCCATGACTCTTATAAATCACTAAAAGTAGTTGTTTTCAGGGTGTAGATGAAATTTTTCAGGGTTAAGTGGACCTAGGTGATTTTCAGGGTGTAGATGAAATTTTTTCCCCAGTTAAGTGGACCTAGGTGATTTTCAGGGTTAAGAGAGCACAACAAAATCCCCAGTTAAGTGGACCTAGGTGATTTTCAGGGTGTAGATGAAATTTTTTCTTAATTTTATCATATATTAAGACATAAGTAGTTGTTTGGTATGATTTATGACATTTATTTATATTTAAAATAAATTGATATAGTCCAAAATCTACAAATAGATTAGGAGGTGTTTATTATTATTGTGATAATTTATTATTACTTCTTTACGTCCAATGGTATTAAACAGTTATTATTTATAACTCATAATTTATTCTTATAAATGATTTATTATAAATTATTCATTTTTTTTTATAAAATTATAAGTAACTCATAAACATAAATATAAATTATACTAAAAAAAACTTACCTACTAAACAAATATAATTAATTTAACCTACTACTTTCCAACCTATTAAACAAATTTAATTAATTTGACCTACCCAGAACAGTTACTACTTTCCAACCTGGCTACAAAACAAAACAAAAAAGAAAAAATTGTAATTAACTTGACCCATCGAGAACTGTTTCTACTTTCCAATTAGCTATTGCCCACCACATTGTTTTATAGTTGGTTGGCTTAATTTATAAATATTTTTCTCAAATCATCACCAAATCCCAATCCTGTTGTAGTTTTTAATTTTTTTTTTTTTTTGGGTGACATTTGAAGTTAGAATTAACTCTTCATATTTGCATATAATTTGCATTCTAGAGACTTTTTAAGCAGGAAAACATGAACATGAACTTTTTTTTTTTCTTTTTTTGGAAATGGTTCTCTTTAATTGGTATTCAAATCGTCTCATGCGGTCCTGCTTTCTGTCAAGAGTCAGATTTCAGTCGGCCCACCTCCCCATGTATTGGCAGGCGGGCGGGCAGATTGAACCCCAAGCCTTTGGATTAGCCACAGGACCCTCCTACCGCAGGAGAGGATTTGAATCCCTTTAACTATGGAATCTCTTCACTCATGGAATTTTAATGTATGGATGGGACTCCGGATCAATGGGAAGGAGAACTTGGCCTTTCAACACACAAGGGTCTGGTAATTATAATTTCATGAATGAATCCCATGTTTAAGGGGAAAAGGAATGTTGCTTGGCAATGTCTTCATGCGTCCTTTTGTTGTGCTCTCTTGCATGCATGAAATTGTAAAATGAAGAAGGGTTGGAATGTCATTTCACAACCCTATGTAAGGAGGCGTAGGAGATGTTGTTGGACAATGTTCTTTTGCCCCTTTTTCAAGAATCCAACCTCTCAAAAATTAAGAATTCAATAACCAGTTGGATCAAAGAATGCAAATCTACATGATATTCTTAGTCGAGTTCAGATCACCTACATGTAATTGTATATTTTCTGGATCCACATCGTCTCCTCCCTGAGATTCGGGGGAGAGGTGGCGGCCTGGATAGATGGCCGACACCTGGCTCTCGGGTGAATCCGAGTCATTCATCTAAGCCGACACCCCAGCTGATAAGTTGAGCCGATAGGGGTGTCGGCTCGGATGGATGGCTTGGATTCACCTGAGAACCAGGTGTCGGCCATCCATCCAGGCCGCCACCTCTCCTCCCGAATCTCAGGGAGGAGACGATTTGAATCCTATATTTTATAGAATCTCATCGCCATCGATGTGATGTGAGATCCACCTTTGGAGTGTGGACTGGGTATAGATGGTGATAGGATCCCAAAGAAAATACAAGTACATACAAATGAACTATTTTCCTTTTAGCATTCACCATATCCAACCGTGTTTAGATAAAACTGTTTGAACACTGAACTATTTGAATTCTTAATATCCAAACAAAACTGTAATGGAAATCTAGCTTTCCTTGCTTAGGACAACATGATCAAACCTGTTTTGGTTGCTTAGCGAATCTCCTTCCCTCAATAACTTAAGCCCTCATCTTGTAAATGATTGTCATTAATCAATGGTATGTACCATCGCTATTCTAGTACAACACCATACAATACCAAATAGGGATATGATACAAAAATTAGATCCATTACCGTATCAATTAGAAATCGGTACATCGATATCAATATAAACAGTATGGTACTGATTTCAATATGCGAAAATGGTTCATTCTCAAATTGACACTCTTAGTTTCTTTTCTTCTACGTTTCCATGGGAAAGAGCTATGTAGTTAATCCCTTCCATGGACCTGAACTCAAAAGGATCCAAAGTGTAATAATTGTTTTCCCAGACCACTAGTAGAAGAGGATGCGGATCCTACTCAAACACTCCATTCTCACTATTGTTGCATCATTAATGCAAACCTGATCGATTAGTAAATCGTCAGGTGCAACTCATCTCAGGTTAAGTAGTTTTTCAAGTTGATGATCCAATAATTGAAGTCAATCCACACGTATAGTAACACATAGAGTAAACCCCAGTAATTAGATCACAATTGAAAAAACGATTCAACTCGAGATCGAGACGAGCTCCTTCTTAAATTGGTTGACCTTTTTTCTGCTCAGTAGAATTATAATAAAAACTGCAGATGAGAAAGTATGATTATCCATTAGAAAACTGGAAATAAATTTTCTTTTATCATCATCATCCAATCTCTTTAAGATTCAAAGACTGGAGTTCACTCGAACCGAACTCCGGCGAGTTGATCAAGACTCAAATCGCATCAATGAAAGAGACTAGTCAAAACCCTAAAAAGCTGTGTCTTGGTTAAGTGTCTTTGACTTCAGCTTTACAGAACTGACATGATTGATGGTACATATTAGACATGCATCTATTTCCTTTTGGTAGGCATGCATGTATTGATCATTTCTGTCCTTCGTCACCTAAGTGGCTGCCAAATGGGTACGGAAAAAGCATCTGTAGGTACCCCCTAAATGTCATTCAAGCCCGTCCAATGGGACCCATTTCAGAGGAAATAATTTAAATCATTGGGAATTTTTTTTTTCTTTTTTTTCCTGCTTTTTTTGGGTACATAGATACCCATATAAACCATAAAATTAAGATTAGTAATATTGATTATTTGCAATTGGTATCCTCTCCATCATCATCTAAGTCCTCCAATTTCTCATCATTGGAAGGCAGCAAAAGTGTAACATACTTATTTTTTTATCCAAATTAATAGCCTATGTTCATAGTAAATTTTTTGGATTAGCATTTTAATGACATCTTCTTCAAATGTTTGATTTTGTTTTCATTGCATAAGTTTTTTGACGGTGTTCTTGTCTAATGATCATTTTTGATTTATACTCAACTGTCAAATATTTCTAAAATCGACAGAGGTGGAGATGTACTATACTAACACGATACAAACTCTTCTAAACTTGTCTTCAAATTCTTCAAGACTTATAAAGGATTAAAAACAATAACTCTTCAAGATTGTAGTGAAAATCTTTTAGGTTTTAAGAATTATTTATATATTGAGATTGTTTTTATAAACAAATTCAATCTTTTTATTCACTTGCTATCCACATTATTCTCCAAATTGGAAAACTAAAAATCCAAAAAATTTCCAAATAAAATTAATGAAGAAATATAAGAAAATCTATTAAGACAAACTAGAATTAATCATGGGTTGGGCTGACTGACCCATCAACCAAACAAAAATTAAAACATTATTAAAAATTCTAATCTAACCCAATTATAATTAAAAATTAATCATACATTAAAATAAAATAAAAATTACAATCCCAAAATTGTGTCAAGTTTAGCCCATGGGTCTAGATCCATAAATACTAATGTCTAAAATGTCCTTCACTGTTTCCAGAATCCTATCCAAACGCAACAATAGTTACTATGGGTGAAGAAAAACTCAATCCTATATCATCAAACACATTATCTATTCTTTTTTTCTTTTTTATTATAAAAAATAAAATATATATAAATAAAAAATGTTCACTAAGTCGAGACACAAGAAAGGTGAAATGACCACCTTATCTTCAGAATATAAAAAATCTCACCCATATTAGATACCTCTGCACATGTTGTTTTACTCTTCTTTATTATCCACTTGGCTCCATTCGAGATGATAGGTCAGAGATATTTATTTGATCACCATACCATCAATCATGCCAATTCTAAATACTTCCAATAAATATTTAACAAAGACTCCAAAGCTTGTGATCAATCCCATTCAAATTGGTGTGACAGTGAGAGAATCAAGATCATGCAAAAGTATAACATGCATGTTTATATTTCGTCCAAAGTACTTCATGTTCGTCATTATAAATAATTTGGTTTAACACTTTGTTTCAATTTAAAACAATTAGACTCGATCTCTTTATTTTCATCTGAAAATGTAGAAAATTAAAATTTTACTTGAAAAATAGAATTTTTCATTGTTTGTTTTTAACATAAAATACGAATAAATGCGATGAAAAAGTAGGAAATTTTATATTTTTGGCTCTATTTTTTAGACATAAAATTAGACATGTTAAAAATCTTTCAATGTTTGTTTTCAAAAAGTAAAATATAGTAGTATGAGAGAAAATGATGTTTCTCTTTCTTTTACCTTTTGGAAAGAAACATTGGAAAAATTTTAAGATAATTTCTTTTTTTTCTTTTTTTGGTAAGAGAAAAATTTTAAGATTAAAGATTTATAGTACAATATGATACAATATTGCCAATCAAAGATTTAAAGATTAAGGTTGTGTTTGCTATGTATTCTTAGAATGAAAAATGCATTCCTATCATTAAATAAAAATGGGTTAAAATGGGAGATATTTTCATTATAGGCTTAAAATATAAAATCGGAAGAGTTTTGCATTCTAGAATAGATCACATTCAATTAAAATATTCTATGATCTAATAGATGCCAAACAATATCTTTGTCATTTTCAAATATGTTTTTAATCTAAAATGTATTCTAATAATATATACCAAACACAACTGTAAGATTCCCATTTACTCCATATATAATAATCACATAAACATACAATTTTTTTTTCAATAATTATATTAAACTGATCGACAAGAGTGTGTATCATGAGAGAGGTGACCATCGGTAAGGCCACCCACCATTAGAGTTAACTAAGAAAGAAATAGAAATCACATCCAAACATGTTTGGTAAGAATCAATGAGAAATACAAATCACATTCACAGTGTGGTGGACAGAATCCACGAGTCACAGTTGCCTTCAGAGACAAAAAGGCCACGATTAGTAGGGTCAAGGGGCTGGTTTGGGTCAATTTTTGGTTTATTAAGGATAACCCAAAACATGTCTAATAAAAGATTTAGATAGGATGGGTTACACTGTATACATCTATTGATGGCCGGTTTGGTGACGATTTGTTATCGGATGGGCTTAATGGACTGATCTTATCGGTTTGCTATTAGTTCAATTTCGGCTTACTGTATTTATATGTAGTAAAAAATTTGGATTAATGGACTCTTATCAATCCATTTTCGAACTGATTCGATTCTTATCAATTGGTTTGGTTTGATTTCGATTTTTCATCAGGCTCTAAAAACACAACCCAACCTATTCAATAAAGTTCGATTTCGATTTGGTCCTGGCCAAATCGGGTTGGTTCGGTTTCAATTTTTGACTTGGACCCAATTTTGACACCCCTAGGGCCCACAAGTCGCGGTACTACTGGGGTGTCAACTAGTTGGTCTTGATCGATTTCAGTCTGCTCTAATTGGTTTTTGGTTATTTGACATCTTGCACCGTAATCAATCTATTTAGTTAGTAGAGCTTCAAAAGCCACGCATGGACATGTTTTCTTTTGATCAATTGGTCTTCAGTCCATAATCAAGCCCATGCTAAACAGACTTTAAACGGACTAATATCAAAATGATTTTAGATACTCTCTTGTGAGATTGTAAAAAACTTTATTGGATTTCAAATCCATAATTGTTTTCAATTTTTAGATTAAATACTTTCTTGTGAGATTGTAAAAGGCTCTTGTGGAGCTTGTGATCATCCATGTAGATGAAGACAAGAATGGAAGAAACAAACGAAGACTCAAGAAATGAAAGAGAGTAAGAAACGTTGTATTGTTTTTGGTTTTTAGCTTTAAGGTTTGTATCAGTTTAAAGGTATATTTGGTACATTCAGTCAATTCAGTTGAGTAACACTTTTGCACCGTGAACGTCCATTTAATAATTGGTCCAGACCTAAGCCCAGGACAATTAATAAACAGGCCGATCTAGACTTCACTAGTCACGCTCGATCAGACTACACGGTGCAAGCTTGAAATTAACACCTCTAACTCATAATGTATTATTTCTACTCAACCCAAAAAACTGAGAGGAATCACATCAATCAAAACTCATGACCACATTTGATTAACACCGCTTTGTTGGAAGATAACCAAATAATCAAGAATGATCAATTTAGAAAGAAAGATCTACAAGATGTCAGTGTATTCAAGAATATACAAACGATTTAGAAAGAAAGATCTATAAGATGTCAGTGTATTCAAGAATATACATACGAGTAAATGAAAGTACAAAGAGAATCAATAGCCGGTTCACTAGACGGATGCCCATATTTTAAGAATAAAAAAAAAAAGTGAGAGCAAAGTATCCAGGGCTGCACATATATATTTTTTCCTTTAATTTTAATATAGGTTTCCACCAAATAAAAACTAAGGTCAAGATTAAAGTCGAAGTCAAAGTCAAAGTCAAAGATGGTTGCCGTGGAACAGATCCTTTTCCCAAACAAATTAGTATAGATGAAGGCAAATGAGAATCTATGAATGGATCCCATTTCAGAATGGATTCTGGAAAAATCTTCAAGGACCGATTGGATCTGAGAAAGATTCCAAACGAATATTCTTAATCAAAACAGACAAAAGACGAGAAAGTAGAGTGTGAACACGGGAGCGTACAATGGAGCTGTCATGACAGCACAGAGATCGAGGAAACGACGAAAGTAAAAGTGAGCTTTGACTCTGCTTATCTTGTCGTGGTGTGGTCCCTGGGATAAGAACAAGTGAAGCCACCAGCTCATATCCACGGTCAGGCACATGGGCGTGGCAGTCCACTTGTCTTGTGTCTCCCGTTGTAGTTGGACCATGGTTGGAGAAACTGTACGAATGGAGACGGGCTTCATTATTTTTATTTTAGAATATATCTATTCTTGTGATGCAATTCATCAATCCTTCATTGGACAGATTAGAATACATTGATATTCATGCCCAACATTTTGGCATTTCTAATGAATGATTGACGTGGTTAGGCAATCGGAAAGAATGTAGGTTCTTTTGTTCTTGACCTAGTGACCTGATCAAATTACCATACAAATTGTCACGTAATACTTCATTCTCTTACTTCGATCTTGTCTTCAGATTTTCACCTTCAAGATTTTTGGTCGACAGTGAGATAGTTTTTTAAGCGTCTTCCTTGTCGTTATAGGATTGAGCCATGGTCCTATATTTTCCATGTTTTCTTATATTCTATCATTTTTTTTTCTCTTTTTTCCCTAGTCAAATATCACCGTCAAAGTTATTAGATATATCAGGCTGTCAAAGTTATTAGATATATCAGGCCATGAAGGTATCCAAATCCAATTTCTCTTCCATCACTAGTGAAAGATAACAAAAATATAACATGCATGTTTATATTTTGTCCCAATTAGCTCATGTTCATCATCATAAATTATTTGGACTAGAACCTTGTTTTAATTTAAAATAATTAGATTCGATCTGTTAATTTTCATGTAAAATTGTAGCAAATGAAAATTTTACCTATAAAATAAAAATTTTCATTGTTTATTTTTAACGTAAAATATAAATAAATGCAATGAAAAAGTAGGAAAAATTTACATATATAACCCTATTTGTTTTAACTTAAAATTTTTCATGTTAAAATTTTTCCATGGTATAAAGAAGTGGGAAAATGAAGTCTCTTTCTTTTACCTTCTAGAAAGAAACATGGGGAAAAAATTTTAACATGTAAAATTTTACATCAAAGATTTATAGTACAATGTAATAGAATATTACCTTTCCAAGATTTTAAGATTAAGGCTCTGTTTGCTGTGTATTCTTAGAATGTATTCTTAAAAATACATTCTTAAAATAAATATTTCCGTTATGGAGTTAAAATGTAGGATGAGAAAAAATCCTCATTCTAGAATGAACCACATTCTATTAATAACAATATCTTTATCACCTTAACCTAAAATGTATTCTAATAATTTTTTTTTGATAAGATATTTCAATATTATATATCGAAGACACCTACACCTGTAAGATTCCCTTTCATTCCATATAATAAACCACATAATTATATTAAACTGATTGAGAAGAGTGCGTATCATGAGAGAGGTGAGATAGGTACGATCACCCACCATAACAGATCATCAAGATTAAATAATAAAGAAATAGAAGATATTTGTCTTGGGACAAAAACTATTTTTATGTGAATGCATCCCATTTCAGAATGGATTCTAAGAAGATCTTCAAGAACGATTATAGGAAAAAGATTCCAAACGAATCGAAAGAAAAACAGAGAAAACGAGAGAAAAATAGTGTTTGGATACAGAATTGCACGTGGGAAATTGACGTTTAACGGACAGATTTGCAACAAAATTTTTCCACACGAACAATAATACGGACTACGGAGTACGGAGGATGCAGTGGAGCTGTCTTGAGTCATGACAGCTCAGATCGAGGAAACGACAAAAAGAAGGTGAGCTGTATTGTGCTTATCTTGCCCTAATGTCGTGTATACTTGGGATAAGACCAAGTGAAGCCCCCCAGCTCATATCGACAATCTGGTCGGTTTGGCATATGTGTCTAGTAATCTATTTGGCTTGTCTTAAGTTATGCAGTTGATTAACTTCATAATTCTTTGGAACGTGGATAAGTAAATTTTAGCCGTTGGATCATAGTAGAAGGAACTGTACAAGTGGAGACCCGCAAGTTTCATTGTTTCCTATGCCTTTATTTTAAAAAGGATCCACTCATGTCATCTAGTTCGACATTAATCGTACATCAGACGGGTTGAGAAGCATCCACATGTGTACCAAACATCCGAACACTCCGATAGAGAGTTAACATGGCTAGGTGACCGGAGAAGATCTAGATCCCTTTATTCTTGGCTTGAGTGACCCGACCAAATTGCATACCAATTGTCACGTACTACTTCATTCCCTCGCCTCGGTCTTATTTTCATATTTTTCACCATCAAGTGTTTTTGGTCGACACTGGAATGGAGCCTGCTCAAGTTTTGCGACTTTGACTTTGTGTCTTCCTTGTTGTAATTATAAGATTGAGACCTGGTCCTTTATTTTCAATGTTTTATCATATTTTGTCATTTTCTCTCTTTTTTCTCATGTCTTCTTTTCTCTCGAACCAAGTGGAATCTTATTGAAGATGCCATTTTTTGTGCTTCCCTTGATGTGGAGTGAGAAATTTTCCCCACTGGCGTTGAAACATGATCATATTTTAATTGTTGGATAGAAATACTGAATTCATATGTATCCAAAAAACACCTAACATGTTTAAAATCAATCCGTTTTTTAGTGAGATTTTTTTTATTGATACCTCACAATGTGTCATATATTGTGATACCTTACTTTTGTGCTAACTTAGTATTACATATTTTTTTAGTAAACGTAACTCTTATCATATCACCTGTTTATTCGAGAATATCGTACAACAGGACAATGACATAATGATAGATCACTTTTAAAAATATTGTGAAGAAACCTTTTCAGAACATGACATTTCTTTTAAATACCCTTTTGTCATACTCTCAAAGGCTTTTTTAAGTCATAGATGAAAGGGATTTTACACAATTTTTTTTAATGACTTTTCATTATATGTGTTATTATCAAGGGTTGTCGTTGTCTAAAACTCTTACACGAGTTTTCGAATAGACGCGTATGATATGATTTAAATTTACCTCCCTAAAAAAACAAGTGCATTGTATTAAGTGACAAACAATTCCAATAATAATATTCTACTCCATAGAAGAAGTAGATGCGGGTTGATGATGGTAAGTTTAATGGGGACTTGGATCCTCTCCAACGAACCTATCATCCAACCAAGTGATATATTGGTATGTGTCTCAAGTGATCCTCATGTGATGAATCACTGCTGGAAAGATCTTTTTCTATCCCAATGATAAGTTTAATTCAATGTTCATGCACATATAATATAAATTATGTTATGGAAAAAAATTTCCCGCAACCCCATGAAACCACAATTTCTCAAAAGATTTTTTTTTTTTCTAATTTTCTCTCCTTTCTTTACCATGTGGACCCATGTGGATTATACTAATTTGACCAACATTGGTGTATCGTGGGAGATTCCCCCTGCACACACACACACTCTATCGGTGTAGAAAACACTATCTCATATTTTATTTATGTTGTCTATTTTTTTTAACATGACATTACAGCTATCATTAATTGAAAACTCTAAAAATATGTGCATTTACATGGTCCAGGGTTGTAATATACGCACCAATTACATCATTTTATGAGAACATGAGATATACAATTGTAAATTGATATAGAGATAACTTACTCAAATACTTCATGTATGCATTTAATAACACACCAAAGTAAGCATCAATTTCACCATTAAACGGCATACCACACATGGCAGAAGAACCATAGGGTTGAGTTGTAGTCAAGTCTACTCCCCTTAAAATCGTGCTCGCCCTCTATGATGCAAATCAGGTTTTTTACAAATCAATTTCCAACAAAAAACAACCCTAAAAAACAAGAAAATATTGCATTTATTCTCTTCAATTTACTCCAAGATTCAAAAAGCTATGCTCAATAGGTAAAAATCAATGCCAACACAAGTTGTCTGTATAAATGGGTTAAAATTTCTCTCTATTTATGGGAGAAGAGTAGACATCATCAATGATTGTCTCCAAAGAACATGCCCAAACAAACATGTCTCTACCACAAGACATGTTTATTGACCATTGAGACAGGCCACTGATAGTCACATACATTGATCGGGCTTGTTAAGAGGAGACATATCTCTCCAACAACCACTTATAAAATGGTAAATAATTTTTGAATCACATAAGATTTAAGTTATTAATTTTGTACCATCTAATGTATAGAGGCTTCTCTACACCCCTAATTCTTCTATGTCATAGGATGATTTGATAATTCCAATCATTGGACAACCATAGTGTTTTGATAGGCTCAGGCCCACCCAATCTAGAGTTTGGGCCTACAATTACACCTTCCAAAGTTTCATGTATAGTCGTGCATGTGTATGTCATCCTTGAAGCCATCAAATGAGAAAACGCAATCCTATATAAAATGAAAGTGAACCAAGAAGAAGACATATATAAGTCTTAAGGGCCAAAATCATAATGAGAGCATGCATAAGAGTATAGTAGCAAGAGCATCAAAATTAAATATACTTAAAATCAAGTGAGGCTTCGATTCAGAGTAAATCTATATGCATATATGAACTCTAAGTTACGTTCAGTTGAAAAAATAAATGATTTTAAGGTTGTGTTTGGTACGTATTCTTGAAAAGCATTATTAGAATGGAAAATATATTCATAACATAGAAGAAGAATGGGATAAAGAATGAGGCATTTCCATCTTAGCTTCAAAATGTAGAATGGGCTAAAGAGTGTTTCAAAATGGGCTACCTAATGTAATCAATGATCCAAGAATGAAAAATGCAATACCAAACACTGTTTTTGTAATATCAAAATGTGTTTTTAATCTAGAAGTAGTGATATTTTTTGTTTCGCTCTTTATCTTCGGGTTCCTATCTAATGATCCAGGACGTAATCCTGGACGCGGGGAATAAAAGAATAAAAAAGGGGGGAGGATTTCTCGATTTCCTTGCTTAATTTCTAAATTTTCTTATGATTTTATCTATTCGACACATCAACGGAAAGCTGCTTGGGTATTGAGCAATTACCTGTACGAACTAACAATGGATAGCTGCAACTCCGGAAAATGCAATCGTGTATCTCCGTCACTTGTAGTAATTTATCATTCAATGAATGACTGAAAAAAGGTTAAAGCAACTGAAATGTTTTTTGCATAAAGGAAAAATCAATCTGATTATGGGTTGTGAAGCAAAAAGAAAAGGATGTGGTGTCGAAGAAGATTCCTGTCACCGTTCCGTCCTCGCACACCATCGCATACCAAAAACAGTTTAAATTGTAGAGCTGATTAACTCAAGCATACTCTTGTTTTATCGAACTTGGGTTAAATTCTTTTAGTCCATCTCGACCCATTACCTTGATCTGTGGTCTTGGGCTTGCATTGTGAGGTGTTGGTTTATGGGCTTTTATGGCTTTTGATTGCAGGAATTGGATTGAATACTAAAAACTGGACCTAGGAGCAGTTTTTCTTATGAAATGCTAAGTTGGATTCCTTTGATCCTAAAACCTAGTTAGAGAGTTAGTGTTTGTTCAGATATTGTTCAATTAGGGTATTATCTCAATATATAGCTAACGGTATGGGTTCAATTTGGTTTGGGTTTTGGTTTTTGTACTCGCAAGTCCAAAGTCAAACCGTTAAGAAAAGCCCAATTTCGTCTGATTCGTTTTGATGGATTGGTTTAATGGGCTCCTATTGGTAAATTATCGGGTTGTTGGGTTTGGTTTCTATATGTATTTATTAAAATGTTAGTTTGATAGGCTCTTATCGATCCATTATTGAATTGTTATCTATTTCATTTCAGTTTAGGACCATTGGATTGGTCTTATTGGTTGGTCCAGCTGGTTTGGGTTTTAATCGGCCATAAACTCTAAGTATTTGAGTTGAATGACAAGAGATAACTCGTATTGCTGGCAAATGATTTCGTATTTTTCTTATTTATTTATACAAAAGTCTTTGCAAGGGGGAAGGAAATTTATCCAAACAAACAGACACATAATTGAGATTCACAGCGGCGGGAGAGCCAGTGTGGCTACCGCACTACAAACAACATCACAAGTGCAAACACAAACAAAAATAGGACAAAAATAGAAAACAAAACACCAAACACATAAACAAAGTAACAAATAAACTATCGAAGCAAAAAAGTGCGGAAGACCAAAGCTATGAACACTAATGGTGGATAGAACATCTTTGCATGAAGCAAAATAGTCAGAGATTGAAAATCGAAATGGATCATAACACATCGATTCACATCCAAAATGGTAAGTGTAATCCAAATTGAATTGTAAAAGCCTAAGCAAAAAATTAAAAAAAAAAAAAAAAAAAAAAAGAGGAAAAGAAAGGGTGCAAGGCCCTTAGAAGCTCCCTTCCAATATAGTACCCCTTTTGTCCTTTTGCTTAGGTTTATGGTCTTGATTCTCATCTGTATCCATTTAAGGTATCCTATCTCCGTAAGAAGTATCCAGATATAAACAAAGGATATCTGGATTTGAATTCAAATACTTGAGATGAAAACATATCAAATCCGAAAAAATATAATTAATAATAAAAATATAACTAATGATATATAGAGTTTTTGAATATTCTATATATAGCAAAAATTTAAGGAGAGAGTCAATAACATATTTTTTTCTTTTTCTGATAAAAAATCAAAAACATATCCGCTCATATGAAAGAAGGTCTAGATTACACATGAATATAAAAAGCTAATTGAAAATCCGTTGACATATTTTTACAATGCTTGTTTTGACACGTAAAATTTTATTATAAAATATTACACTATTTTATCTATAAAAAAAAAAAATTCAAAATTTGTTTTGAGATAAAAGGATGACAAAATTCTTTTTCCATCATCACTATATTTTCATTACCAAAAAAAAAAGAAAAAAAAATTATCACTATATTTAATCTATTTAAAATAAATGTTGAATTTTTTTTTTTTATTTTTTTATAAATTTGTTCAAATCACAACAAACGGACTTTACTCGGAATATATGTATGATTCATCCAATCAATGCATAATGGGGGTTTTGCAGTTTGACATGTGAGTTCCTCAATCTAGTCGCACCCGAAACTCCATTAACGAGTCGTCGCTGCTGAAAAGCTCCACAATTTGTCTAAAGTGGAAAAGGTCCTTTCGTGACTCCGTCTGCCAGTTACACAAGATTGAAGAATTAGGGTTTGTAGTTCACTGTTTTCCTACATCCTCCTCTTTCTAACCCATCAGTTCACCCGCATGCACAATCGAGTCTAGGGTTAGGGTTTAGGGTGAGAGCTGAGATGTCTGGTTATGGTAGTCGCTACGATGGCAATGGCGAAGGTTACAGCTCTTCGGTAGTAGATAATGGGGGGTCTTCTCCTTACGATGTATTTGAAGATAGAGATTCGAAACCCAAGGTTAGTTTCTTGAATTTTCACTCTGTACGTTCTGTTTCTCCAGTCATGTTTTATGTTATAATGGATTATGTTATTACGGATTCCTGATATTATGTTTGTTTCGTTCTTTCTTTTTTGAGCCTACGTTTGATTGTTTTAGTGATATGGATATTTGTCTTCTTTAATCTCTTTTTTTGGATCTGAAAAAAGAAGAATATATTGTTACATTTGAATCATTAACAATAACAGCTATGTGAGCAGGTGAATTCGGTATATATTGGATTAACAGAATGGGATTTTGGTATAAACTCAAATAAGTCTCAAATTGGAATTCAGAAAAGGGGTCCTCTCTGAGGGTGACGACCTCCTATGCTCATAAAGGGAGCTAAATAGTTGATAATCATATTTTCAATGATCTGTTCTTGATTTTCTTTTATGCACTTATTTTATATACACCATCCTCGATTTTATATGCTCATGCAAGCCCTACATCTAAATTCACACATATATATTGTCAGTTTTGAAGAAACAGAATCTTATGAACACCAAAAAGATAAAAGGAACTGAAATTACTAGATGACTTATCTGACTTTCTGTGCTTCTAATGGTGAAAAAGAGAGCATATTTTATGGTAGGAGAGTATTGTTTGTTACCATCCTCCCTTCTCAAGGGGAAACCTTGTCTTGATCAACATTGAATTTGGTCTCTTTTGGATGCTAGTAACCCATTTCAGATGTACCTGAACTATCATGTGATCGTGAATTTTTGAATTTCACAATCTGCTGATCAAAATTTGTGGACAATTATATCTAAATAATTTCATTTTGGGTGACATTAGGTTGTTTATGCAACATACTGTCGCTATATTATTGTTGAATTCGAAATGTGAAACAATTTCATGGGCTGAAGAATGTTGTAACGTTGTTTGTGTTATTGTCTTTATGTACCTAATTTTCATACTGGTTTGCTAATTTTTCTCATAATTCCTATCTGTGGAAATGCATGTGTTCTCTTCATCTTTCCAATTCCAAATCTTGCAGATAGGATCATTTACGTAATTTACTTTCAAATGTAACTGTGACTCATTATCCAACTTGTATCAGTACACTTCACGTGGATCAGATCATGAGAGATCAAGGATTAGAGAAAGCAATCGTGATAGGGAAAAGGATCGTGATCGTCATCATAGGGACTACAAGGATAGAAGTATGAGGGACGAAAGAGGGAGAGATAAATTTGATGATTATGACCGTCATCGAAGTCATGAGTATGACAGGTAGAGAAATATTATGAGTAAAAATTGTGGGTAGCACTGCATTTATGTTATTTATTTATTTATTTGTGTATGTATTGAATGTTCTATTATGTGATGAAGTGTTATTTGGGTTATTCTAGTTGATAGTGAGGTTTTAAATTCAGGTTTATTTATTTCAAGTATCACATGATTTAATATGTCCAGTTTCTAATGCTTTTGGTTTAGGAGGAAAAAAAACCCTTATTAGGAACAGTTTTAATGAATTGAACAGCTTGAATTCATGTTTTGCAAGAATCAAGTTTGTATGGACAGAAATTGACACTGTTAATTAACTGATAAACCTCCTAGACTTGGCACATCAATATTATGAATTGACAAATGGATGTAAAATTTTCCATCCAACCAATAAATCATGAACTTTATATTGAGAACTTTGGAATTGATTAAAATTATGCAGTGTTTCTATTTTTCTCTTCCAAAAGAGGGAGACATACTTATTTATTTTTCTCTTGTTCTTTTCTTAATTCAAGTATATTTATTTCGGAATCTTTTTCCTTGTAGACACCATGATTATGATCGAGATAGAGATAGGAGACATAGACATAGATCAGGATCCCCTTCGAGGGATAAATCTAGGAACCGATCGAGATCACGCTCCCCGTCTCGTTCTCATTCAAGAAGGTATTTCTGAGGAGATCTATTTATTCCAATTTATTTTATTTTGGCTGAGTAGATTTTTTATTACCCAAAATTTTAGCTGTTATTTTCAGACAAGACATCAATTTTCGTGACATTCAAAAAAAAAAAAAAAAACACTTTGGATATGTATTGTAGAAGTATGAGATTAAAAAAAGAGAGGTATTTTGTCTTAAGTGGGCATGGGCCCCTTTTTTTTTTTTTTCCTCAGAAGCCAGAAACTTGTAGGGGTCAATCTTGTCTTGGTTTTGGGTTTTAGATGTTTTTGTATGGGTTTCTTAGAATTAATGTGGCTGTAACTGTAGTTTTTCTCTACAGCAAAAGGACAAGTGGTTTTGACATGGCACCACCTGGTACTGCCATGCTTCCTGTTGTTGCTGCTACAGGTCAGTTTGTTGACTCTCTGCTTTTCCCTGCTAACAATCTTTGCATTTACTTAACTAGCTGAACTCCTTTCCTTACATCATAGGATAGTGGTAGGTTTTTCATAAACTTTTTTTGCAATTTCTGTAGTCATTTGTGATTTTTTTACGGAGTATTATTGTACTTTAATTAATTATTTCGAACTGAAACTGAGAACCATTGTTGTGGTGTTGGCTGTTGTGTGTGGTTCTTTGTTTGTGTTTTGTGTTTATCATTTGGGTAAGAAGGCAATGTAGGACTACATGTCCCACTGTGCTACCCATGGGCGTGATCACTGTAGATTTATGTTCAACGGGGAAGCAGTGCACCGATTTGCTGGATCTTGTTCACCTTCAACCGGAAACTATTGTCATTTGGTAGTCTTACAAAAATTTCTCCCAACATCTGCTGTGATGGAATTTATTTATTTCATTTTCTTGAATTGTGTTCATTATAGAAGATATCAAGTAGGAGCTAATAAAATAAAAGTAAGAAGTCAAGGTGATAGATTCAGTTCTAGTTGTGCTGTTCTCAACTTGTAGTAGCAAAGCATCTCAATTTTTAATATTAATGAACTTATTTTTTGTGGGTATTTATGCAGGGCAATTGCCAGGTGTTCCTCAGATAATGCCTGGAACATTCCCAAACATGTACCCCATGGGAACTGCACAGGTATGCAAGCTGAGTGAGTGAGGAATGTCAAGTGTGTAATCTCTCTTTGGTATCCTAAGGGGTTTGAGTTAATGCTGTAAGCTTATACAAATTTTGATATTTGAACTAGTTTGGGGCTATTCCATTGCCTGTTCAAGCTATGACACAACAGGTAATGCTTTAGCCTTGTAAGTTTTTTTATAAAAAAAACACACAACCCCCCCCCCAAAAAAAAAGGAAAAAAAAAAAAGGTCTTTTCTTCGAAACTCCTTAGTGATGGCTTTTCTGCCTCATTCTCATAGGCCACAAGGCACGCACGGCGAGTATATGTCGGTGGCCTTCCTCCCATGGCAAATGAGCAGGTAGAAGTCATTCTCCTTATCTTCTCTTTCTTGTCTCTCCCTACTAATCGATAAGGAAACTTTTGTTTTATAAACTTCTGTAACAGTATCACAATAAATCAAAGTTGTTGCTTCTCTTTGTATCTTGATTCAATTAGGTCTTAAAAATATTTGGTTGAGAATATCCTCATATGATGCGCACCTCCCTGGGCGCATTGCATAACTTGGAGATCTCTAAAATCAAAGGTCAAAACTGTATGGATGTCCTGTCATTGCTTACGTAAGCTGATGGTGGTCTATTGGATGCGCTGAAGCCCACGTAGACCTCTTGTTTACATGGCAGTCTTGTTATAAAATTGACTGCTGATCCCTGTTGCCCTGGAATTTTATGATGTGCTTCTAAACCCATTTTTATTTTAAGGATAAGAAGAAGGGCAAAGCCTTGCCAAGCTTGCATTTCACTCTGGTTTATGGTTCTCAGCTTAGGTCCTACCGCATCTCATCGGCCTCATGCATCTCATGCATGGTCCAGGCCTAGTTGAGCCTGGTCATTTAGTGTCTTGAGACCACAAGTTAAGGTGTATATGACAATGGGTTGTCTCCATTTTGAAGAATTTGAAGAAACTAGAAGTGGTTTTTGGAAAAATTTTAATTACTTCCTGTTGAGGTAATATCTAGCATAAACAGTAAATTTATGTACTGTTTGTAATCTGGTGCATTTTTCTTATATTCTTCATACTTAATAAACTAATACAATTAGTTACCATTACCTCTAAGAAAAAAAAGGAAAAGTAAAAGGTGATTATTGCTTATGTTATGATGTCAATTCTTAATATGACAAACTGGTTACATTTACCTTCTATTTGTTTGAACCTTTCTAAATGGTTTACCTATTTGTCATTTTGAAACAGACAATAGCAACATATTTTAGCCAGGTTATGGCTTCTATTGGAGGAAATACTGCTGGTCCAGGTTGGTTTCGTCCACTGGTTTCATTTCATATAAACAGCCACAGTACATTTAGGAATATGTATAAATCTACACATGCAGAAATTTATGTATATAGAATTTATATAGATGTTTTTTGAGGTTGTTTTTTGTTTTACTAACATTAACCTTTGATTGTTAAAACAAGTTTGTCATGTCATTTACTTTTTTAGGTGATGCTGTGGTCAATGTGTACATTAATCATGAAAAGAAGTTTGCTTTTGTGGAGATGAGAACTGTTGAAGAAGCAAGTAATGCGATGGCATTAGATGGGATCATATTCGAGGTATGCCAATTTTCAAATGCCTTCTCCTTTTATATTCTTCTTAATTTCATTCGTGAAAGGAAATGAATTTCAAAGGATATTGGGTAAAAAATAAAGGAACAGAGGATGAGCCTTTCCACATTTTTTGAAAACTGTTGTAGAAATAGAAGCACTTTTGTCTTTATTTGGATAAGCCTGTTGTAGTTTATATAGGTAATCATTTCTCTGACTGTTACATCTGTGTGATATTGCTTCCTGGTGATGATTTAATTTTCTCTTAATCTAGTGTCTAAAACTAGTCTTTGGATCGTAATTACCTCAACTGTGGGGAAAATTGGTAGTTTCAAATTTTAACTGATGTGTTCTTGTCTTGCTAGGGGGTGTCTGTAAGGGTTCGAAGGCCTACTGACTACAATCCTTCATTGGCTGCTGCTCTTGGACCTAGCCATCCAAGCCCTAATCTCAACCTAGCTGCTGTTGGTCTTACACCAGGGTAGGTTGGGCAGTTTATTTGTCGAGTAGGATTTTCTAATTATGTTTTAAGGTAATTATTATGCATATGGATTGAAAGCAAGGGTTGAACTTTGAAAGTTGAGTTTATGGGGCAAATCTTAGTCACCTTGAAACTTGTTTAAGTCTTTGATGAGGTGTTTTAGGTTGCCAACTCTTGTAACAAAATCTAGTATTTGAGATTTTGAATTCCTAACGGGCTTATTTTGGATTTTGAAAGAACTCTGCAAGTAAATAAGCTTTAAACATTTAATCAAGTTGATTTTTGTACTTATAAATTGATTTATGTGGGAGGCTGGGGGGATTTTACTGGATCTGTTGGTTATTTTTCCTGTTTCTGTCAGCTTTTAAATATATAGTATTAGTGTTATTATGTGTTTGTTCCTCTACTGTATAACCTTTACTATGTTGATTTGGGCATGGTTGACAGAGTAATTGGTGGAGCAGAGGGACCTGACCGTATATTTGTTGGTGGATTACCATACTATTTTACGGAAGCACAAATAAGAGAACTTCTAGAATCATTTGGGTGCGTGCGAGCCCGTCCCTAGCTTCCTTTTACTTAAACACATTTCTTCTGGGCTTTTGTTTCTTGACTATCCATGGTTTTCCCTTGTTATTAATCCTCGTACAATGTCTCATAGGGCATCTTAGATGCACAAAGAATTTTGTTCTCATATAATTGCCCAACTTTTGTTGTTTTTAATTCTTTTCTGCTATGCTATTAACCTGTTTGCAGGCCGCTGCGTGGATTTGACCTTGTGAAGGATAGAGACACTGGGAACTCAAAAGGTTATGGTTTCTGTGTATATCAGGTGTGTGGAATGAAGAGGTGGAACTTTTGCAAAACTGAAAAACTTTTCTGGATCCTGCATGCAAGATTCTTGGTTGACTTGAAAGTGCCTTAATTCTAAACCAAGTTCCTCAGTTATTTTGTTTTCTCTAACATCATAGATATGATTCTGCGGCAGTCCTCTTCACTTCTTGACATGAATAATCCAATTCAACAAATTATCTGAATTATGAATTTAGTTACTGATACCAGCTTGGAGAATAATGATTGATGTGTTCTTCCTGCTTCCTGGCTTTGTACTTTTTGCCTCCTTTCTATTGTTGGAGGGCCTTTCCTATGATGTTAATTAAGCTAGTTTGCATTCATTTCAGGATCCAGCATCGACAGATGTTGCTTGTCTTGCTCTTAATGGTCTGAAAATGGGTGACAAGACTCTAACTGTCCGTCGGGCCACTGCCAGGTTGGTGTTTCTTCTTTGAGGAATCATGGAAATAGTGATAACCCTAACTTAAATATAAGCATGTTTTGCCACATTTGGGTCATCATTTCTGTTCTCTAGATTTGATAATTCGGACAAACTTCCCTACTTTTTGGCCACAAAATAAGAATAAAAGAATAGAGATATTCCATTATATGGGAACAATTATTTAATCGGGCAAAGGTTTCTTCAACGGCAACATCATCTGGTCATGTGGCAGAGGTCTTTACCCTTTTTTTTAGAGGGCGGGCCTGGGCACAACAGTAAGGTTGATCCATGTGACCTGGTGGTTGTGGGTTCGAATCTGGAAACAGCATCTCTGCAAAGCAGGTAAGGCTGCGTAAATAAGCTCCTCCCCAGCCCCTGCAGTGGTGGGAACCTTGTGCACTGGGTATGCCTTCTTTTTTTTTATTTTTTTTTTCCTCCAACAGTTTTGGTGAGATATGCTCCTGTCATGGAAAAGTCTATGAATTTGGAAACAAATTCCTGGTAGAGTTAATATACTTTTCTTGGTTCCTTTGGACTTGAAACTTCAAACTATAAAAGGAAGGGTTTTGTATTCTGCTAATTCATTTCATGGGAGCAGCTTCCCATGGGATACATTCCCTGGTAGCAGCTTCCATGTCATCTGTTTATTCATCAAAGCAAATACCTTTTTACCTTTGCTTAGTTCATACCTTCGTTTTTAGTGTAAATTCAGAAATTTATTGACTTGGCCTGGAAACATGTTATACTATATGTTGAAGCGAGTGGGTGGTGCATTCTTCCACAAAGTGAAAAGATAGATAAATCAAAAGGGTGGAGCAGAGGATCTAACTAAGTTAATTGTATTAGTGACGCAATAAAGAGTTATTAATGTTTCAAGTTTAGCATGTTAGACAGGATTACATGCTTGTTGGGAGATGATCGTTGATAGGTGGTTTCTGCTTTTTCTTCAACAGAAGATACTCTTGACTTTTGATGTTGGCCATGTGAGAAATAATAAAAAAAAAAATCTAGGAAATGGAGTAAATATTGTACACGAAATAATATCATGTTTAAGGACGTACAGATTCTTCAGTTCCATACCATTGCCTAAGAAACTTCTTATTTAACTCTTCCTACAGCATGCAGGCAAAACCAGATCAGGAAATTATATTAGCACAAGCACAGCAGCAGCTCGCTATGCATGTAAAGCAACCTAGCTCCCTCTCAATTTGAGCACTTCTGGTTCCTGTCATCTTTTTCTCCCAGATTCTTAACTAATGTATGGTTCTGGATTGCAGAAAATAGCCTTGCAGTCTGGTGGCGCCAATCTACCTGAATTTGCAATGGCACCTAGATCTCCTGGGGAGACTCCAACTAAAGTAGTTTGCTTGACTGAGGTATTATCTTTTGCCATATAGGCCATATTCAGAAACTTTCTGGGTCTTTGGTACAGCTATGACTTTTATCAGTCTCAGCCAGCCTAGCAGAACTCACGTACTTGGGCTGGCAAAACACAACCTAAACCAAGGTTAGCTTAGGCTTGGGTTGAGGCCTTGGGGCCAAGGGGCATATTGACTGTGAAGAAGGTAATGAAAAAAAAAGAAAAAGAAAAAGAAAAAGAAAGATGCAGATAAAGGATATGAGGTCTGCAGAAAAGAGGCATGGCTTGGTTTTACATAGCTCCGTTGTTTTTATTTTTATTTTTATTATATTTAATTTATAAAAGCTTGTTTTGCTTGTAGCCTATTGTACTCTTAAGCTGATTGAAGATTTGTCAAACAAATCACCCCACTTGGTAAATTGGAGTATTGGACTCAGTTAGACCACCGTGGTTTTCCCTCCCTTTTTTTAAAGACCATCATAGGGATTGATTCTTTGGTATTGGGAATTGGTGCCCAAGTTGCAGTTTGGGGGTGCCAGAGGTTCCAATCATAACCAGACCTTACATGCATTTGTTCCAATATTCAACCATTCCAGATATAAAAGCACTGGAACTTGAATTTTGTGGTAGGCAGGTAAATAACAATAAAATAGGAAGCGTAAGTATTCTCTAACTCCATGTAGTCATACTTCTTGTCCTAATATGGAAGCTGTTTTGCTGAATTTATCCTGGCTATGAATTATGTCCTAGATTAGATGCTGGACCCAAACCTTACTACTCACGGTTGTGTACTAAGGATTTTTAGTAATTGGCTCTGGTAGTACTCCCCGAAAATTGATATACAGAAGCAACATCTGAAGTATTGGTTTCTTGACTTTTACACATTATTGCTTTGTGTTTCTATGTCAAAAGGTTGTATTGGCTGATGAGCTGGGGGATGATGAAGAGTATGAAGAAATATTGGAGGACATGAGGGAAGAGGGCGGGAAGTTTGGTATGTACTTTTTCTATCCATTGTGTTTCTCTTTTCTTCTAGCACATAACCAAATATTTCCATGCATCTCATCTCTGTATCTTGATATAGTTGATCTGGAATGACATTGCATAATTGCAATGGGCCTTCTGCTGTTCTGTTCAGACCAATTAATCTTGTTAAACGTCTTATAAATTGTAATGGGACCAGATGAATGAACATGTTTGAACTTTGAACTGGCAGTTGCTCTGTTCTAATCAGTTAGATCACTGATTGACTAGGTCTAGTAGCGTTACTCCAAGTTGTGGAAAATTTTATATACGGCCCCATAAATTCTTTTGAAGAGAGATTTTGTCATCGCTTGCGCTAACACAGAATCTTTCCTATTCTAAATGGCTGGATGAATCAGGGTCCTTGGTGAGTGTTCTGGTCCCTCGACCAAATCCAAGTGGAGTACCAACCCCTGGAATTGGAAAGGTACTGAAATTATTTTCTGCTATTGCTAATCTTAATTCCCTTATCCTTTAAGTGTATTTATTGCGTCTCAATTTATAACACCTGCTAATCAAACTACTTGTACTCGTTCGTTGATATCCAAGATGTGAACTAAACATGATGGGACAACCTTACTGATGTAGGATGTAAATATGCTAGTACGATTTTTTTTTTTTGGTAACAAATATGCTAGTACGATTTGATAGTTCCTTCTGAGCTTGCATTCCCTAACAACAGCACCTTTATATGCAGTTATTTCTTCTGTATGTTTATACTCGGATATCTTCAGAAGAATCAATCTATATGTTGCTATCGTGCATCTTTCAGTTTGTAAAAGATATCTTTGACAACTGGATAAATCAGAGCTGTCTGGTTTTTTAGGGTCTGTTTTTTTAGGGTTATCTGTAGAAGTCAGTTGTGGCATTCACTTTCATCTAGGTGTTATTGTCAAATATTTCCTTCTTCTAGTGTGCGCAATGTGTGCATTGATGACAAGATCAATTTCCCTCGGCACTCTAAATCTGCACTGACTTGCATACTCTGCTCATTTGTCTTACACCTGACTCCTTCATTTATGGATTCACTAACGGATAAGCAGATTTTGCATGTGTAACTTTGCTTGGGATGCAAATGTTACTATAATTCATTCCATGAGTTTTTGAATTGCCATTTCTAGCTCAAGTTTTTCTTTTGTTCAAGCATACGAGATATTTGATTTTGCTACCCTGGTTGTGTTCGGGTTGTTTTTTTCAGGTGTTCTTGGAGTACTCAGACACAGCTGATTCTGCCAAGGCCAAGGCAGCTCTTAATGGGAGGAAAGTTGGCGGTAGGACTGTTGTCGCTATTTATTATCCTGAAGATAGATATTTTGACGGAGACTTGTGATGGATACTACAATTAGGTGGTCTATCCTGTTTTTGTGTTTTCTAAATTCCCTTTGTATGGTAATCAACGGTTAGTAAATGATTAGAAATATCAGAATCCCAAGCCTTGTTGTATAATTAACTCAAAACACTTCTTTATCTATCTTATGTTTTTTACTTGTCAAATTATTAGTGACAAACAAGCATCTAGTTTGTCTCGTGGACAAATGATGTGGCCATTTGGACCATTGGATAGAGGATATGGTCTATAAGATTAGTTGCGTGGCAAATTTTTTAATTTTAATTTAATCAATTATCCTTTTGTATTGGTATATATGCATCCGGTTTTATTCTGTTATATGGATAACTACCCTTATTGTATTCGCAGAGTTTATCTATTTTGTACATTAGGGCTGTGTTTGGTTACAAGGAGAATTGAAGGGAAAAAAAATGAAAATTTTTAATTTTAAATGAAAATTTTTGTAATGATTACAGCATTTACTGTCAATTATTATATATAATTAATTCTAAATTATTTTACATTTAGATAGGAATTTACATTTCACTTTGTATCCAAAACCCCATAAATTGAAAATGGAAATAAATTTTATATTTTATAAGTATATATATTAAATATGTTGTGAAATTTAGGTAATTTATATAATCATGTTGTACAATTATAAATTTTTTTTTTTTAAGTTTAATTCTTTTCCATTCAATTCTTCTTTCAGCCAAACACAACCTAAGAGTACAACTGGCTCATAATTGACCAGTTGCATGGGATCAGCCTTGAATAGATCGGATCAGATCAGATTGGATCGCCAGATCCTGTGTAGCTACTGATCTTGCAAAGTTGGAACGGGCCAAGTCAACCAAGGCAAGGCATTTTCAGAGGGAACAGGACGGATCTGAATTGGATCTTCCGGGACTGATCCTGTGTTCTGAAACGTTACATAGGATTGTTCATGAGTAGGGTAGGATAGGGTAGGGTGGGCTCAGTTTAAGACCCCTACTCTGTAGGGCACATAAGAAATACTACCGGCAAGTAAACGGGTGAGGTTCGGTATGAGACCCTTAATCTTTTATTTATTTATTTTTTATTTTTCGTGTGTGAATAATTAGGGCTCATGGAGAGTTGAACTTATGATTTCTTCGAGGTCTTGATCTTTACAAACTAAGCTATCTTTTTAAGGGGCTTAACCATTTTGTTGGGTATTTTAAATGGATTATGAGCGCAAGACTTTAAAGAAGATATGGATTGATTAGATGGGAATTTATTGTATAAATAATCGGTATTGGATTGATCGATTCGTATTGATTTTGGATTTGATCGATTTCCAACCCCAATCTGATTATATTTTATTATTATTAGATAAGGTATAGGTCATGTGTCAGTTTCCTGTTAGATCTGTACACTAATCTGAATTGATTTGACATGGCTAACACCATATCACATATTTGGATTTAGAACCTTGGATGAGATGCATTATGGGTGGTATTGTGATCATATCTTCTTTATCCAATGATGCTTGAGATCATGTCATAAATCATGACAAGAAATTAACCTAACCAAACCAGACCAGATATCAGCTTAAATAAACTACCACACTATGTCCGTGACTTTAATAATAGAGATTAGGTTTGTTGGTTGGTCAACATTGAAACTTTGGGGGTAGGAGAGGGACACCACATCTTAGAATGTCATATCATTAGAAACGCACACACCTATAATGATGTGGGACTAAATTCATATACATGCTTATTTATTTATTTATTTATTTATTATTATTTTTTAATAAGACAGGGTCAAATCACCAAAAGTTCTAAACAACCCATGCTGTTTTTGTCCTACCAAAAAACAAAGGTCACGTGTTGGGTTTAGTTTCATATCATGTGTAAGTATATGTATGAATATATGACATTCCATAAATATCATGGGTTAGTTAATTTTTTTTAGTGTTGAGACTATTGTCCATGTCCTACAGAAAAAGAGAAAAAGGAAAAGGGCAATGCTTTTATCTATGGGTGTAGTTGTGTGTGTGTGTATGTCTATTTGCTCGTAGAGTATGGTTTGCCTCTCCTTAAAAAACCAACAAATTATTTAGGCTGTGTTTGTTATGCATTCTAGGTCTAGAACGTATTAAGATGACAAAAATGGGATTTGGTTTGCATTCTAGATCTTGGATCATAAAATGTATGTGGTCCATTTTGGAATGTGCTCTTCAACCAAATTTGCATTCTAAACCTAGAACGGAAATACCTCATTTTTTTAGTCCATTATCATTCTATGTTAGGAATGCATTAATAGATTTCGATAACACATACCAAACGAAGCTTCACTAGAACCATTTCGTAAGGCCCAATATATACTTTGGTTACATTTAGTTCCAAAGGAAATTAAAAGAAAAGTGAAATTTTCAAACCTAAGAAAGAATTTTTCATAATCATTACTTAACATGATTATATAAACTATTTAAATTTTTTTATCTCATATAGTAATGCTACTTTTTATATGTAATTTTTATTTTATTCTTCAAATGTAAGGGATTTGGATGTAAAGTAAAATGAAAGTTAATAAACAAATATGAAATGATTTGGAGTTACATAACCACTTGATATAAATGATTATAAAAGTTTTTTTTTTTTTTTTTTTTTTTTTTTTTTTAAGTTTTAAACTTTCTTATACCTTATTTTCTCAATTTCTTTTGATTTATTTTTCATAAAGGAGTTTATCCTTATATAAACCAAATCATCCATCATTTTGGGAGATAATTTGTTTCTCTTCTTTGTTTGCATTGCCTCAAAGTATTCCAATTTCTTTCACATGAAGATGAACTATATGGTTGATTCATGAAGATAGGCTTATATGCTCGCCTGTGGAAGGAATTTGGGGAACAAGTCGAGGGGGAAGGGATTTGGGGAACAAATCGAGGGTTTAGGGTTTTGTTTTTAGTTTGGGGAACAAAATCCACGACCATAGAGTCTTTGAAGTTTTTAACATTTTTTTACTAACCGTTAATGTATTATACACGTTTAATATGCCATGCACGTATTAAACGTGCCTAATACGATTCATCATATAAAAAAAAAACGTTATACGCGTATATGTATATTCTGCATTATACGATAATAATCATTTAAAAATACGATATGCGTATTATATGCACATAATACGTGTATTTACTAACTATGGCTTGAATTTGTCGGATGTGGCAGTAAGAGAGAGCGACGATGACAAAGACGAAAGGAAAAAGCCAGACTGAGGGCTGGAGATGGAGATGGAAATGGAAGAGGAGATAGAGGGTGTTCTGGATCTGGGTTGTGTGGGTGAGAATCCACCGGCATCGGGATGAACTTGGCGACGGCGCTGGCAGCAGAGCCTCACCTCCAGGCGACACAAGATTTGGAAGGAGAAAATGTGGAGTCGAGTTTGGAGAGAAGAAAGACAAAGAAGAGGAAAAATCAAATTGGGTATTTTTGTATTTTTATGTTTCAAAAGGACAATATAAACCTTTTGCAATATGCATAAGAGTATTTTTGACCTTCAATTTGAAGACGTGCAAACATCAACGACTAATAGAAAATTTCTAATGGAATGGGTCTTTGTATAAAAATGTTTGACACTTAGGGATGATACGTGTAATTGTTATGACCTTTAGGGTAATAGGTGTATTTGGACCTAAGTCTAGGTCTGGTACGAATAATTTTCCCTTTCTTTTTCTGTATGAAACATGGGGCTCGTAATTGGTCAGTTGCATAGGATCAGCCTTGAATAGATCGAATTGGATTTAGAACATGGCTGATAAATAACCCATACTTGGATTTAAAACCTTGGTTGGGAGGGGTGGTATAGTGACATATCCTCTTTATTCAATGGTCAAAATTGCCACCTCATCCATTCATTTGATACAATGAAGGTAGCCTGATAAATAGCCTGTATGGGTCTTTAGTCTTACATCCTGGCTGTGTGGCTTTGGATCATGTCATGAATAATGACAAGAAATTAACCAGACCAGACCAAATATCAGCTTAAATAAACTACCACAATATGCCCGTGACTTTAATGATAGAGATCAGGTTTGTTAGTTGGTCAATCCTGCAACGATGTGGTTCAATTGTCGTTGGTTAGGTTCACAAAAATTGAAATCTTACAATGTCATATATCACGTGCGTGCACGCGCACGCACACACACATACATACGCACACATACACACACATACACACAATATGTGGGATTAAATCTAATTTTTTTTTTCGATGTACAGGAACGATACATGCCAACACCAAAAGGGTTAAACACCCCATGGTGTTCTTGTCCTACCATAAAAAAACAAAGGTCAATGTGTTGGGGTTAGTCTCATATCATGTGTGTTTGTGTGTGTGTGAATATATGACAATCTGGGTGATCATGGGTTGGTTAACTCTTTTGGTGTTGGCATTTGTTGTCCATATGTTATAAAAATAAATAAAATAAATAAAATAAAATAAATAAATAAATAAATAAATAAATAAATAAAAGCTATGTGTTGTCTGTGGGTTTAATCCCACATCGAGAGAGAGTGTGTGTGTGCATTTTTGTGGATATATCCATTTGCTGGTAAAGTATGATTTGCTCTTCCCTCAAAAACCTATAAATTATTTAGGTTGTGTTTGGTATCCATTCTAGGTTTAGAATGTATTTTTTTTTTGGTAAGAGTTTTAGAATGTATTCTAAGATGACAAAAATGGCGTTTGGTATGCATTCTTGTTCTTGGATCATAAAATGCGGCCCATTTTGGAATGTGCTCTTTAGTCCATTTTTGCATTCTGAGCGTAGAAAGGAAATGCCTCGCTTTTTAGCCATTTTATTTTATATTAGGAATGCATTAATAGGTTTCGAGAATACATACCCTAATGAAGCTTCATTGGAACCATTTTGTAAGGCCCAATACACTTTGGATTCATTTGGTTGCCAAGGAAATTAAAAGGAAGGAAAACGAGAATTTTCAAACCTAATAAGAAACTTTCATAATCATTCCATTCGGATCCGCATCCTCTCCTCCCAGTGGTCTGGGAGGACAGTGGCAATCTATCCCGGATGGTTGCCACGTGGCTCTCGGTGAATCCGAGACCCACGTCCGAGCCGACACCCAGCTGACAAGCCAAGCCAACAGAGGGTGTCGGCTTGGATGTAGGTCTCAGATTCACCAAGAGCCACGTGGCAACCATCTGAGTTAGGTTGCCACTGTCCTCCCAGAACCACTGGGAGGAGACGATGTAAATCCCATTCGATAACATGATTGTATAAACTATTTAACTTTTTTACTTTATGTGGTAATACTACTTTTTATATGTAATTTTTATTTTACTCTTCAAATATAAGAAATTTGGATGCAAAGTAAAATGAAAATTAATAAACAAATATGAAATAATTTGGTGTATAGTGTTACATATACACTTGATATAAATGATTACAAAAGTTTATTTTTTAAATTTGAAACTTTCTTATACCTTATTTTCTCCTGCAACCAAACAGAGGGAAAAGATTAAATGGTCCGAGTTTCTGAGAGAAATATGCACGTTCACTCCTTTGCAAGCTAAACTGCTAGTGTATATATATATATATATATAGAGGTTCATTATTGTTATATTCATAAAAAAAAAAGGGTGTTATAATGCACAAGGGTTTCATTACTGCAAGGTCCGAAGAAGAACAAAATAGACGCAATCTTAACCAATGCACAAGACTCCCACTATTATTATTATATTCATGCATAACATTTTTTAACGGATATTACAATGGTTAAGAACTTAAGATCCGGGGCCGGCATCTAGGAAGCCTGATCTTGCAAACCGCGGATGGATTCTTGGGCCAGGTCTGGCTGGGTTAGACCCAAACCGGCTAAGGTAGGATAAATACAGGGAACAGCCCGATTTGCACTCCTACCCATTGGAAACATGGAGCTGCACAAGTGGATAATGATAGTCATAGCCTCATAGGTCATGCCCGACATGGGTGAGATCAATGTAAGTATGTGGGTCCTATTGTACATCGAGACATGATCTTACTTATCCAAACAGATATTTCATACCTTCATTTTTTTTTAATACCTTTTAATTTAATATCGACTGTATGTCGCTCTAATACTCAATACCTGTTCCGTGAATCAAAACCATGGGCCGGTATACCCACCACCCACGCCCATAGAAAGAACTCTCAAAGGTTGGAACAAGTCATGAACATACATGCATGCATACCATATCTGTATACGATGACGTGTACAGTCCAAGGTATAGATAGAAAACAACGTGAGGAATTGAAGGGATAGTAGAGGTTGTCATCCGACGTGGCTAATATGTGTCTGTCCATCTAATCTTATCCATAAATTTGACTTAGATTCAGACTGTGGGGGTTGCTGACTCGGATCACTGTCAAAAAATCATTCCTGTGGATAAGGATTATTTTATGTAATCATTTGTTATGGGACCCAAAATTCAATCTTACATTCTATGTCTTTGGATTAAGTCGTGGGTATGGAAAGAGTTGAGAAAATCTCTCATGTGGGGACCACATTGATTAGGTTATTGCCATTTCCCTAATTTTTGGATTTACATTGACCCTCATATCCCAAGATCTTCTTTCTTCTGTCTTAATATAAATTTTGATTTGATTAATTATTAAAGGGTATAAAAGGGAAAAGATTTCATTCTTTTTTTTTTTCATGAGATTTAGCGTGGGACCCATTGAATATAAATCAAATAATAAATTCCTATTAACCATCATTGATAGATTCTGCCTTGAATATAAATCAAATAATAAATTCCTATTAACCATCATTAATAGATTTTTTTATAGACGGCCTTGAATATAAATCAAATAATAAATTCCTATTAACCATCATTAATAGATTTTTTTATAGACGGCCTTGAATATAAATCAAATAATAAATTCCTATTAACCATCATTAATAGATTTCTTTATAGACGGCCGTCCACCTAGCGTTTTGCCCTCAATGTACATGGAGAATCCACATGGACTGATGATGGACATGTTTCGATAAACACCTGACAACTCTATCCATTTCTCTTTCCTCTACCTATAAATGTACTGGTTATTCCATCTTCTTCAGCTCATCCCTCTTCATTTTCATTCATTTTTACTGTTACTGTTGCTGTTCGATTTTTGGTTTTTTGGATTTTTGATTCGATTCGATCGATTGCTTTAAGAAACTTAAAGGAGAAGAAGATGTTGGCAATCTTCAACAAGAATGTAGCCCATCCACCGCAGGAGCTCAGCAGCCCTGTTTCCGCGATGAGGAGTGCTAAAAACCCTAATCTTCCAGAGGAGATTCTCAAAGATTTCCTTTCTTCTAATCCTGATAATTCCTTCTCCATGTCCTTCCCTAATGCTGCTGTCCTTGCTTACGTTCGTCCTGAACGAATCAACTCCCTCCACGATCAGAGGTATGCATTTAATCTGTTGATTTTTCCAAGTTTAGATCTGAGGATTTTTTCCCCCTTTTGTGCCATGTTGAAGCTCTGTTTTTTTATTAAATTTTTTTTTCTTTGTTGGTGCATGGAATTAAAACAAAATTGCAGGTTTTTCTGTGGATACGATGAGATATACTGTGTTTTCCTGGGGAGCTTGAACAACCTGTGCAATCTCATCAGGCAGTATGGGCTGTCCAAGAACACCAACGAAGCCATGCTCGTTATTGAAGCCTACCGTACCCTCCGAGACAGGGGGCCTTATCCCGCTGATCAGGTCATCAAGGAACTCGATGGCAGCTTTGCTTTTGTCCTTTATGATAGCAAGGACGGCACCGTCTTTGTTGCTCTCGTATGTTCTTCCTCTCTCTCTCTCTCTCTCTCTCTCTGTAAAGCATATAATGTATGGCGAACAAAACACACTAAATAGTTGTGTTTTTGTATAGGATTCGGATGGAGGAAAGAAGTTGCATTGGGGCGTTGCAGACGATGGTTCAGTGGTGATTTCTGACGATTTGGAGATGATTAAGACAAGCTGCGGCAAATCCTTCGCACCTTTTCCGACTGGTATGTGAGAAGACAGACAAAATTTAGTTGATTTGATCTAATTTTTGTCAAAGAGGTTTGTTCTTATTCTGAGAATGTGGTGGTGGTTGCAGGGTGTATGTTTCACAGTGAAGGAGGGCTGATGAGCTTCGAACATCCGATGAACAAGGTGAAGGCAATGCCCAGGGTTGACAGTGAAGGTGTGATGTGTGGAGCCAACTTCAAGGTTGATGTCCTCTCCAGAATCAACACTATGCCTCGTGTCGGCAGTGAAGCCAACTGGAATGCCTGGATCTCACATTAGTTAAGTAGTTGTTGGAGTGATCCTGCGTCTGTTTATTATTCTCACTGTACATTTGAAACATGAATAAAAAAATGCTTCCTTCCTTATCTTTTTCTCTCTTACTCTCACATACATGAAGAATTGATGGTAGACACTAGACACTGCATAAGCTATAACTCAATCTCGTTGAAAGCCTTCCTAACAAGGGCGTGAGCCAAATTGTTTGCTCCCCCTGGGATAAAAGTGAAAGAACAAGGCTCGAATCGATTGGATAAATGGATAGACAAAATCCCACATTCATTGCCATGACAAATAAAACGGATTAAATCAAAGTAATCCTACACCACCAGAATTTTTCGAAATCCATCTTCCTAAAGCAGTAAGGACGTCCTCACCTTCTAAAGCATTTGCAAATTTCCAGGACATGAGATAACTTTATATTAGTTTATTTAGGAGTTTCCCATATATATCAATAGAGACCTTAGTACTTACATTTATCAATTTAGCCGCTCAACGTGTTCTTTGGTTTATTAAAGGATCTATTTCTCTTGGTATTCATATTACTGGCTCTATATATTGATCCGATTCTCACTGGCTATTGCAAATTTGATTGGACCAGTTTTTTGTTTACTAGGCGTAATACTACTAGATATGTAACATTCTTTGGATCATGTCCTATTTCACGGAAGACCAAGAAACAACTTATAGTTTCTCGCTTCTCAGTCGAAGTTGAGTATCGTACTCTTGCTACCTTGACATGTGAAATCACTTGGTTAAAATCCTTATTGTTGACTTGGGAATTACACATTCATCTCCTCTCTATGTCTATTGTGATAACCAGGCTATTCTTCACATTGCAGCAAACCCAATGTTTCATGAAATGACTAAACATTTTGAAATGGATTGTCATTTCATCTGGGAAAAGATACAACTGTGGGTTTATAGAAACCCATCATATTCGTTCTCATCTCCAACGGGCTGATATCCTTACTAAGGCTTTGGGCCAGGGTCCATTGACGACTCTTATAAACAAGCTTGGTCTTCCGCTGTTTCCTTTGTCCGCTTGAGGTGGCATGTTAGATAATAAAATAACGTCACTTTAGTGATGTGTTGTCAATCACATGCATATAAATATAAACCATTGCACTTACATTTAGAAGATTCATTGAATACAATTTTTTCTCTGAAATTCAAAACAACTCTTCTCCAAACTTATGAGTTTGACAAATACCATGATGATCTTTAAAAAGAAAACCCAATCCACCATGAGAAGTATCAGTTTGAAAATGGGTATCAGTGTTAATCTTGATCATATGCAGTGGTGGAGGGACCAAGAGACAGCAGTAGGAGACGCCGATGAGGAAATACAATCCAAAGCAATATTAGGGAAAGCAATAGAGGCAAACTCACGAAAAGTATACTTGGCTTTAGCCATCACATCCAAAGGGCTTCAATCCTTATTGTTAAACTAAAGGTCATTCTGGGCCAACCATAAAAACCAGCAAGTAAAGGAGACCAAGGAGAAAGACTGGGAAGCCAAAAGTCTTTAAGTTCATAAAAAGAGGATTCCAGCTTTGTAACCATTCATAAAATTTAATAGTCATCATAAGGAACCATATGAGAAAGGGATGATCCAAACCAAACAGCCCTAGCAAAGGGGCAAGTTAGAAGATTATGGTCCGCAAATTCAAGCTCTTTACCACAACGACGACAATTAGGAATAATATGGAGATTCCGAAGAGTAAGCCCTTCACCCGAAGCGATACCTTGGGCACACACACTCTCCAAAGAAAAGCTCGGATTTCGGGAAGAGATTTACAATGCCAAATCCGCTTCCAAGACTCTTTAGGAACAAGCTGCCAAGATTTTGTTTTAGAAGAGGAAGGCAAGGAAGAGAGCTCATTGTCACGCTTGTTCATAAGAAAGTGATATGCCAACTTTATAGAAAAGAGTCATCTTTTAGAAACATTCCAAACCTAGCAGTCTTCCTTGGTAAAATACTAAGATGAATTTTTAAAATAGAAGCAACATCCTCAAGATGTAAATACAAATTAAGAAGATTATGTTTCCAAGATCGGTTCCTATGATCAATAAGATCACTCGCCCAAAGAAGCGGATAATTAGGTGGCTTTGGACGCTTCACTTTGAATCCGGGATTGCTTGGAATCCAATTATCTTCCCAAATTTTGATCAGATTGCCTTTTTCAACTTGCCAACACAAGCTGTCCAAAAGAACCTGCCTACCATCTAGGATGCTCCTTCAAGCCTATGAAGGCCTACTGCCAAGATTAGCTGAGAGGAAATAAGTATTAGAATAATAAATGGATTTCAAAATTGAGCTCATGAAGAATTAAGGTTTTTCCCGATTTTCCTAGTCAATTTAGCTTAAGAGAGCTTTGTTATGAAAGAGGGGATCACAAAGACCCAAACCTCCATTTTCTTTTGATTTATAGAGCCTTTGCCAAGAGATCCAATGAAATCCTTTGGAATCAGGCCCATTACTCCAAAAGAAATTAGTAATTGCTTTTCTCAAGGCCTCATGGTGTGAAGATGAGAGCTTTAAGAGAGAACAATAGAAAATTTTGAAACAGAAAGGGAAACTGACTTTAAAAGAACCTCTTTCCCAACATGAGATAGTAAACCAGCTTTCCACCTTTTAATTTATTGAGAGCCCTATCCAAAATATTTTTAAAACTATGTTTCTTTGAAAGCCCGAATTCCGAAGGCAAACCCATGTACTTTGATGGGCTGTCCCCGTAAGGTATTTTGAGGATTCTAGAAAACCACCATTTAAAACGGGCAGAGGTGTTAGGGCTAAAAGTAATAATTTTATTTTTATTTTTTTAGGTTTATATATTATCCTGATGTTACACAATATTTATCCAAGCAATCTTTGACCGAAATAACCTAGTTCAGATTTGTTTGAGAAAACACCATGCAATCATTAGCAAAAAATAAATGAGTCAATGTAAGGGAAGATCTTCTAAATTGAAAACCCTTAACCACACCATTAGTGGCTTCATAGTGAATAATGGAAGATATAATTTGGGTGCAAAGAATAAAGAGAGCTAAAGAAAGTAGGTCACCTTGCCAAATTCCAAGTGAGGAAATAAAACTCCCTCACTCAGCACCATCAATACTAACATCACGAAGAGTTCAGTACACATAAAATTACGTCTCCTATTTGAATGACGATTTCAAAAGCCAAACCAATGACACACATCTTAACCCAATAACAATAAACCAAAACAAATTTAATGAACCTCACTCCCAAAAAAATTTTGTATTGCTGTTGTGTGTGGACATACATTGTTGTGATCCTTATTTAACAACTCGAGGTTTTAGAATAACACGTTGTAACATGGTATGAGAGGCAAGGGGTCACGTGTTCAACCTCAGGTAAATTGTATGGGGTTTATATTGTGAATGTGGTGTGTTATGCATTGTGCCTCCTTGGTGCCACGTGATGGTGTCACGTGTAGAGTCGTATGTGTGCGACCTGCATATGCGGGATGATGTAATGAATACCAACATTGATCTAATGATTTATTGCCACCATACCTTTTTTGCTGCAATATCGAATGAACCCCATGGCCTTTGGTGTATATTTTGGAGATACTCGGCTACTTAGAATGGCTACAAGTGTTTCCATCTTCTCATGCTTCATACCTTGGTTACCATGGATATTCTCTTCCATGAAATCCTTTTATACTACTCATTGCCACCTCTTCAAGGGAGGTCTGTGGATAGTGAAGATATATCTGTTCTTGAGAATCTTTCTCTTCCGACTCTACTGAAGATACTTCAGCACAGCGGAAGAAATCGCCACCAGTACCATCAGTTCAGGTTCAGGAAGAACCTGAGCCACAGACACTATTTTTAGTCTAGGAGGAACCGCAGGAGAATCCAGAATGATGAATTAATCCTTCAAGTCTATCAAATGACTTGAAAGTACAAACAAGTTGAGACCAACACCATTGCACTTTCTATCATCTTGTTGCATCCTTCGAACCAGGGCCGCCTACACCATCTGGTAAGATCTCCTCCTCTCTTGAGTTATCTATTACTGTCAGTAAAGGTATTAGGGTTTGTACTCAACACCCTATTAATAATTTGAGTTTGCAAATTGAAATGTTTTTGGATTTGTAAATCCGTAACAGTATTTACTAAGCAAGGTCTGATCATAGATACCTCTTTGAAGTCCCAACCAATATCATAGAGAATCCTTCTAGCTAGGTATTACCTTTGTTCCATCAAAGTAGCTGTTGTTCCGAGCTTTCCAAAAGTTTTGCAGGATAACGTAAAATGGCAGCATCCATAGCTCCTTCACTGGGACTATTTTCTTTTTTCTTTTCCATCAAGAATAAAGAAGTTCTCTAGAATTGAATCCTATCCAGTTTAGATTATAAACTGATAATATTTTCCTCCAGACTTTAGTTACCACTTCACATTCCGGGGGATTCTTTGTAGACTCCAACGCCATCCATAAATAGAACATCTAGGTGGCATGGTCTTGTTCTATACATCTGTGGCCCAGACCTGATAATTATTGCTACAATACTTGGTTGTGAGCTTGAAATAAAGGATTCAGAAAAACTAAGGTATTTTCCTAGAATTGAAGTTGCTCGATCCTTAAAGGGCATTTTCATCTTCCATTAAAGAAAATGTCATTGATGTTTTATCTGAGTTTGTGGGATTGTCATTTCTACGACACTCGTTTGGAAGTTAATACTTGACTCAAGAATAAGGATGGCGAACCAGTTGATAAGGGTCATTACTAATGGCTTGTGGAAAGTTGATCTACCTCTCACATACATGGTCAAACATTGCTTTTGTTATGAGTTTGATAAGTCAGTTTATGCATAATCTCTACTCCTCTCATATGGACGTTCTTCATATTCTTTGTTATTCAAAGTCAGTCCTTGGAAAAAAGAATTCTTTTATCTAAGTATGATTGAGACATACTCAAATACTAATTAGGATGGATCTCTGAATAAGAAATTTATTTCTAGTTATACTATGCTTTTATTGGTGATAATCTTGTCATACGATGTAACAAGGAATAAAATATTACGATGAAATCAAATGCTAAGGTAGAATTTCGTTATATGATTTCAAAAGTCTCTGACAATCGAACCAAAATCAAAACCCAAACCAAAACTGTGGACAAAGATGGTTTCTGCCCACGGAGTAATGAATGTGGCCCATAGAAAGAACTCTGGAAGGTTGGAATGACTCATGAGACACGGGATTCACATCGTCTCCTCCCAATCATAAGACTCATGATTCATGAGACACGAGTCATATGAGCGTACTTCCATGCATGTTAAACTATATACGATGACGTGTACAGTTCTAAATCTATTATTTCAACTTGGTGACAGATAACCACTTTTTTTTTTTTTTGGTAAAAAAACAACATGAGGAATTGACCGGGTGATAGGTTGTCATCCGACGTGGCTCATATGTGTCCATTTAATCTTATCCACAAATTTGACCAACATTGAAGACTTAAGAGTCGTTGGATTCACCCGGTGTGCACGTTGAATCACGACTTGACAACATGTGAATGTTTTTTTTCCCTTATGACTCGGGTATGGGGTTGCTGACTCGGATCATCAAATTGTCATTCCTGAGTCCCTGACTATGGAACAGAAATCATCTCCCGGGTTTGGGCGGGAGACTGGGCGGCCCGGATGGATGGCCGCCATGTGGCATTCGGAGGGATTCGAGCCCTCCATCCGAGTCGACCGCCCAGTCAACAAGCTAAGCCGACTGGGGGGTCGGCTCGGATGGAGGACTCGGATCCCTCCGAGTGCCACATGGCGGCCATCCATCCGGCCGCCCAGTCTCCTGCCCAAACCCAGGCGGGAGACGATGTGGATCCCTGACTATGGGACCGAAATCCCCTCCCGTGGGCCAGCCCGTCAGCCTAACATCTGACGGGCTGAAATACATCGGTATATGTGCTAGTGTATTCCAGCCCATCAGATGTTAGGCTGACGGGCTGGAGCGCCGTAGAGGATTTTTGTGCCTGACTATGAGGATTATTTTATGTAATTGAGTTTTTGTGGAAGTTCAAAAATTTCCAATCCCATTACTCTATATCTTCGGAGGATTCAAATCGTCTCATTCCTAAGATTCGGGAGGCGTGGCGGCGACCCCACTGGATGGTCGCCATGTGGAGGTCAGATGAATCCGACCCCTCCGTTCGAGCCGACACTCTCTTGTCGGCTCGGCTTATCGGCTCGAACGGAGAGGTCGGACGACCATCCAGTGGAGTCGCCGCCATGCCTCTCGAATCTCAAGAATGAGACGATTTGGATCCATCTTCGGATTAAACTGTTGAGTCTCTTGTGGGGGCCCACATCCTGAGATCTTCTTCCTTCGGTCTTGAAACTAAGTTTTGATTAATAATTAAAGGATATAAAAGGGAAAAAGTTTAATTTTTCCTTTTGTGTTTTGATGGGTCATGAATCATGATTAAGATTAAGATTAAGATAAAAAATTAGTAATAGGTGAGAGAAAGGGTTTCTATTATGTGTTTCAATCACATAATGGGATTACTATTAACACTGATCTAAACCATTCACTTAATATTATTGATAGATTCTTTTATAGACGGCCGTCCACCTAGCCTTTTGCCTTCCATGTACACGGAGACTCCACATGGAATGATGATGGACATGACATGTTTGGATGGATAACACCTGACAACTCTATCCGTTTCTCTTTCCTCTCTCTCTCTCTCTCACTGTCTCTGTGCTCGTCTATGGTCTATCTACCTATAAATATACTGGTAATTTCCGTCTTCTTCAACTCACCCCTCTTCATTTTCATTCATTTCTACTGTTACTGTTGCTGTTCGATTTTTTGGGATTTTCGATTGGATTCGATCGATTGCTGTAAGAAACTAAAAGAAGAAGAAGAAGATATGTTGGCGATCTTTAACAAGACGGTAGCGCATCCACCACAGGAGCTGAGCAGCCCTGTTTCCTCGATGAGGAGTGCTAAAAAGCCTAATCTTCCAGAGGAGATTCTCAAGGATTTCCTTAATTCTAATCCTGATAATTCATTCTCCATGTCCTTCCCTAATGCTGCTGTCCTTGCTTACGTTCGTCCTCAACGAATCAACTCTCTCCAAGATCAGAGGTATGCATTTTATCTGTTGTTTTCTCCAGATTTAGATCTGGGGAAAAACATTTTCATTTGTGCCATGTTGAAGCTCTGTTATTTAATTTAATTTTTTTTTCTCTATGTTGGTGGAATGAAAACAAAATTGCAGGTTATTCTGTGGATACGATGAGATATACTGTGTTTTCCTGGGGAGCTTGAACAACCTGTGCAATCTAATCAGGCAGTATGGGCTGTCCAAGAACACCGACGAAGCCATGCTCGTCATTGAAGCCTACCGTACCCTCCGAGATAGGGGACCTTATCCCGCTGATCAGGTCATCAAGGAACTCGATGGCAGCTTCGCTTTTGTTCTCTATGATAGCAAGGACGGCACCGTCTTTGCTGCTCTTGTATGTTCTTCCCCTCTCTCTCTTTTCCTCAGTAAAACATCTAATTTATGGCGATAAAAAAAACACTAAACGGTTGTGTTTCTGTATAGGATTCGGATGGAGGAATGAAGTTGCATTGGGGCGTTACAGAAGATGGTTCAGTGGTGATTTCTGACGATTTGGAGATGATTAAAACAAGCTGCGGAAAATCCTTCGCTCCTTTCCCGACTGGTATGTGAGAAGATCAAAGAGAAAATTTAATTGATCGATTTGATATAATTTTTGTCAGGGAGCCTTGTTTTATTTCTGAGAATGTGGTGGTGGTGGTTTTGGTGGTGCAGGGTGTATGTTTCACAGTGAAGGAGGGTTGATGAGCTTCGAGCATCCGATGAACAAGGTGAAGGCGATGCCCAGGGTTGATAGTGAAGGTGTAATGTGTGGAGCCAACTTCAAAGTTGATGTTCTTTCCAGAATCAACACCATGCCTCGTGTCGGCAGTGAAGCCAACTGGAATGCCTGGATCTCACATTAGTTGAGTAGTTGTTGGAGCGAGGAGTGCTCCTGCGTCTGTTTATTATTCTCACTGTACATTTGAAACATTAATAAAAACGCTTCCGTCCTTCTCTTTCTCTCTCTTACTTTCACATACATGATCAAGAATTAATGATGGTAGACTCTAGACAGTGCATAAATTATAACCAAAGCAATCTTATCACTTGATCCAATTTGTGATAATGCAAATTCATGTGTTAATCGTTAGGGTTACCATGGGTTTGAAAACCCCCCCCGCCCACTGCCGGCCAGATTGGCTGCCACCTCCCATGGATGGGTGGCCGTCATGGTCGGCAATCTTCGGCGCGGTAGAGGATTTCCCTTGAGGTCCTCTCATCCGAGCCGTCTGGGCGGTCGACAAACGGCTGTCATGTGGGTCGGTTCGGATCGGAGGCCTCCATCCGATCCGCCGAAAGGCCACAGGGCGCCGATTTATCGGCCGAGGGCCTCGGATCCCCCGGCCAGCCAAACTCAGCCATCGGACCCGCTCCCGCCCAAACCCAATGATCAATACCTTTTTTTTTTTTGTTTTTTTTAATTTCTCCTGAGGGGTGTGTAAAGAAATGAATTTATTTAGAAACAAAACGGGTACAATTCGAAGCTATGCTATTAATAGATTTAGATAGCCAAGGAATGGAACGTGACCAAGTAACAGAACCTGAATGGTTCAAGGCCTTCTTTGCAAGATTGTGAGGCCAAATTGTTTGTTCCTTTTGGAATAAAAGAAAAAAATTGGAACGTGGCCAAGTAACTTGAATCCTAAGAATGGATAATCAAGGCCTCTTTATTGCCGTGAGATATGTGCAGGAATTAAATTGTTTGTTCCTTTTGGAATAAAAGAAAAAGAACAAGACTCGAATTGAGTGGATAACTCTTGAATATCATCAAGAATGGAAAGCACTTGCAAATTTCCAGGGACATGAGATAGCTTTAAGAATATTATTGTTAGATAATAAAATGATGCCTGTGTCACTTTAGTGACGTGTTATATCATTCACGTTTATATTAGTTTATTTAAAGTTTCTCATGTATATAAATACAGACCTTTGTACTTACATTTAGAAGGATTTATTGAATACAATTTCTCTCTCAAATTCATAATAACTCTTCTCCAAACTTTTGAGTTTGACATGGTATCAGAGCATTTGCTCTTTCTAAATTTTATTTTATTTTATTATTATTATTATTATTTTGCTTCAATGTTAAACATAGTTCTAAGTATTGATTCATGCTTCCATACTTGTTAGTCTACATATTAATCTACGATTATACGTAGTTTTGAGTTTGTGCTTCGGTGCTTGCATACTTAAGGTTTTTCATTTTCTTGTCGCGGCAATGGAACAAAAAGTTTGTGAATGCACTTATAAAAATGAGCTTCAAACAATCTTTGGCTGATGCTTCCCTCTTTACATTCAACAATGAGCCCATTCATACTACAATATTGGTATATGTAGATGACATAATAGTAACTGGATCTGATCAGGCCCACATTGCATCTACTAAAGCCTAACTACAACAGTATTTTCAAATTAAGATCAAGGCAATTTAACTTAATTTTTGGGTATTGAAGTTGTCAATACCTCGGATGGTCTTATTTTGTCTCAACAAAAATATGCCTTAGATGTGTTGACCGACTCAAGCCTCCTTGGTAGTAAGCCGAGTCCTTTTTCCAATGGAACAAAATTTAAAGCTTGACAATGAATCTGGTGCACTTCTATCAGATCCTGTTGCTTATAGAAAACTTATAGGGCTTCTCATGTCCTTAACGGTGAAAAGACCAGATCTCAGTTACTCGGTCCATATCTTGAGTCAGTTCGTGCATCAACCGCCTGATCCTCATCTATTAGCCGCTCAACATGTTCTTCAGAAGATTAAAGGATCTATTTCTCTTGGTATTCATATTACTGGCTCTACTGATCCGACTCTCACTGGCTACAGAGAATCTGATTGGGCCAATTTTCTATTTACTATGCGTTCTACAACCAGAT
This sequence comes from Protea cynaroides, assembly GCA_028583415.1. Taxonomy (NCBI): domain Eukaryota; kingdom Viridiplantae; phylum Streptophyta; class Magnoliopsida; order Proteales; family Proteaceae; genus Protea; species Protea cynaroides. Next base: position 33,240,549 of record CM053267.1, read on the forward strand.
ATGTAACATTCTTTGGATCATGTCTTATTTCACGGAAGACAAAGAAACAATTTATAGTTTCTCGCTCCTCAGCCAAAGCTGAGTATCATGCTCTTGCTACCTTGACATGTGAAATCACTTGGTTAAAATCCTAATTGCTGACTTGGGAATTACACATTCATCTCCTATCCATGTATATTGTGACAACCAGGCTATTCTTTACGTTGCAACAAACCCAATGTTTCATGAAAGAACCAAACATATTGAAGTGGATTGTCACATCATTCGAGAAAAGATTCAAAGTGGGCTTATAGAAACCCATCATATTCGTTCTCATCTCCAACGGGTTGATATCCTTACTAAGGTTTTAGGCTAGGGTCCACTGACGACTCTTATAAACAAGCTTGTTCTTTGGCTGTCTCCTTTGTCCGCTTGAGGGGGCATGTTAGATAATAAAATGACGTGTCACTTTGGTGATGTGTTGTCACGTTTATATTAGTTTATTTAACAGTTTTCACATGTATATAAATATAGACCTTCGCACTTAGATTTGGAAGATTCATTGAATACAATTTTCTCTTGGAAATTCATACAACTCTTCTCGAAACTTCTGAGTTTGACAATTACCATGGTGATCTCTAAAAAGAAAACCAATCCACCATAAGAAGTATCAGTTTGAAAATTGGTATCAGTGTTAATCTTGATCATATGCAGTGGTAGAGGGGACCAAGAGACAACAGTAGGAGACATCGATGAGGAAGGACAATCCAAAGCAATATCAGGGAAAGCAATAGAGGCAAACTCACCAAAAGCATACTCGGCTATAGCAATCACATCCAAAGGGCTCTAATCCTTATTGTTAAACTGAAGGTCATTCCAGGCCAACCATAAAAACCAATAAATAAAGGAGGCCAAGGAGAAAGATTGGGAAGCCAAAGCCTTTGAGTTATTAAAAAGAGGATTCCAGCATTGTAACCATTTATAAAATCTAATAGAGTCATCATAAGGAACCATATGAGAAAGGGATGATCAAAACCAAACGGCCCTAGCAAAGGGGCAAGTTAGAAGAATATGGTTCGCATATTCAGGTTCTTTACCACAATGACGACAACTGGGAATAATATGACGGAGAGCAAACCCTTCACCCGAAGCGTGACCTTGGGCATAGACTCTTCAAAGAAAAGCTTGGATTTTGGGAAGAGATTTAATTACAATGCCAAATTTGCTTTCAAGACTCTTTAAGAACAAGCTGGCAAGATTTTGTTTTGGAAGAGGAAGGCAAGGAAGAGAGCTCATTGTCACGCTTGTTCATAAGAAAGTGATATGCCAACTTTACAGAAAGGAGCCACTTTTAGAAACATTCCAAACCTAGAAGTTTTCCTTGGGAAAATACAAAGATGAATTTTTAAAATAGCAACAACATCCTCAGGATGAAAATACAAATTAAGAAGATTATGTTTCCAAGATCGGTTCCTATGATAAAAAAGATCACTCACCCAAAGAAGCAGACAATTAAGTGGCTTTGGATGCTTCACTTTGAATCAGGGATTGCTAGGAATCCAATTATCTTCCCAAATCTTGATTTGATTGTCTTTTTCAACTTGCCAACATAAGCCGTCCAAAAGAACCTGCCTACCATCCAGGATGCTCCTCCAAGCCCATGAAGGCCTACTTCCAAGATTATCCGAGAGAAAATCAATATTAGAATAATAATTAGATTTCAAAAGTGAGTCCATGAAGAATTAAGGTTCTTCCAGATTCTCCAAACCAATTTAGCTAAAAGAGCTTTATTATGAACGAGGGGATCATGAAGACCCAAACCTCCATTTTCCTTTGATTTTCAAAACCTTTGCCAAGAAATCTAATGAATTCCTTTGGAATCAAGCCCATTACTCCAAAAGAGATCATCAATTGCTTTTCTCAAGCCTCATGGTGTGAAGATGGGAGCTTAAAGTGAGAAGCAACAAAATTTGAAACAGAAAGAGCAACTGACTTTAAAAGAGCCTCTTTCTCGACATGAGAGAGTAAACCATCTTTCCACCCTTTTAGTTTGTTGAGAGCCCTATCCAAAATATTTTTAAAACTGTGTTTCTGTGAAAACCAAATTCCAAAGGTAGACCCAAGTACATTGATGGGTCGTCTCCATAAGGCATTTTGAGGATTCTAGAAAACCAACTGTAAGACCCGCATGCCACTAACCCGGTCTAACCTTACATTCTCGTGTCGTGATCGATCTTCCCATCATAACTGGCTCAAGTGAACCAATTGTATGAAGGAACCACAAGATGAGATAAGCAATAAGTCAAATTTAGTTGGTGTGGTTGACTGGTTAAGTTGTGTGGAAGCAACCAGTCAAAAACTAAAAACCAGTAAATTTTGGACGTGTGGTGACAGTTTTGAGGGGTGTGGTCGATACGTGTGGTCGCACATAAGACCACACAATATGAGACCACACACATGAGACCACACGACATGTGGTCGCATATTTTGGACGTGTAGTCAACGGATTCAACGACCACAAGTGCGACCACACGATGTTGAACCGACTCTGAGTTTTGAAAACTTTCCAAAACTTAAGGGATCTCTTTCCTAATTAAAGTGTGATTCTATATGGAGGTTTTCCTCTATATAAGGGATGCTCCTTAGTCTCTCTTACTCTTTTAGAACCCAAATTGAAATTCTAAACTTAAGAGGAAAAGAGAAAGAGGAAGAGAAGGAGAAGAAGGAGATTTGGAGAAGAAGGTTGAGAGAAAGGTTTTGCAAGAGAAGGTTCTAGCTCCCTACAACAAACTTAAGATATGGACTTGACTCTGTAGGCTAGATCAGATAGGATAGGTCCTTTTTATCAAGTTGATGTATTGAATCTAATGTAACGATTTCAATTATGAAATTTCTTAGGAAAACCATGAAAGAAGAGGTTAGGGATACTGGTTAATGAGAAACTGTAAATAATGACTATAGGATAATCATAGGATGAACCTAAGTGATGAGCCAATGAATCGACTCAGGAAGAATTCAGATTGAAGATGAAAAATTGACCAAACATCATGTGGTAACAGCCTGTGGTCGACCACAGGGTGACCAGAGGATCGACCACAGCTATTCGTGAAGTTTGTAGGAAAGGTGTGGTCGCAGGGTGTGGTTGCATAAAATGCGACCACAGGGTTCGACCACACAGTGTGTGGTCTCATTTATTGTGACCACAAGTTCGACCACATAGTGTGTGGTCTCATATATTGCAACCACAAGTTTGACCACACGTGCGACCACACGATAACAACAAGCATATTTTGAGACCAAACAAGGTTTTTGACTACTATAATTTGATAAACTTGCACCCTAACTTACATACATTAATTGTTTAGGTTCTCAATAATTCAAAGTGACTTCTAAAGCTTGGAAGAGGAACAAACATTGATCAAAGGTGAGGGAACAAGACCTAAACTAATTGGCTAATAACAAGCTGTTCTATTTTATTGTGTCCAATGCAATGATTGATTCTATGCTTGTATGCTTGTAATGTGCATCTCACATGTCATCCAATATTACTATTATTGTTGCCCATGCATATTTACTTTTGTCTATTTATAACATAATGATGATGCTAGGAATAGACATATGATTGTGTGTGTGTGGTTAGTGTGTTGGATGCGAGTGAAGCATTAGGGGGAGGACGTAACATTGTGGTTCATCTTGGTCACCAGACTCTAGCTCTATCTCTACTCAAGTCTTGCCCACTGACATCATCGTATCGCCATTATCTTCGGAGAACTGTTTCGTCATAGGGTATCAGGGGAGGTGGTTTCGAATCGTGTAGTCTTGGACTCTATCGGGGGCCCTTAGCTCTATCTCTATGGACATATTGAGGGATACTGGGGTGAGGCCTTGGATACACTGATGACGTTAGGATTGGTTAGTTGCGAACCCACTTTGCAAGCTCTCGCCAGTAGGGACTTACGTGTTGGTATGGGTATGGCATTAAGGGAAGTGTTGGTGGTGTGTGATCCAAACACTTTAGCTCTATCTCTATTCCATGGTGGGTGCATGTGGGACGACAATGATGTTTAATCCATTAGGTGGATTCACACACTCGTATACAGAGGTACAGGGGCCTCCAAACCTTTCTATAGCACATTACAAACTTAAAAACCAGACCAAAGATATGAATTGAATGCATGCATATGTTTGTTGCATTGTTTTGTTTACTCACTGAGCTCAAGTTGGAGAGTTCAACCTCGCACGTATAATTCTTTTTAGTTTCTAATGTTGCATGTGTTACTATCGAAGATTATATCGATGCGTCAACGTATAAACAAGTGGCGGCTATGGATATGCAAGCTGTTGAGGACGAATAAGACTCGTCAAGCGAGTGTTTCCACCGTGGTTACGCTTAGTGTTTAACTTTTGTACTTTGATACTTGTAATATGTATTAATTATGTTTTGGTTAATTGGAGATAACTGGATCATTTAATTATTTATCATGTAGACCTCAGTTCATTATTGATAAAACTTTCGCTATTTACTCATATATCTCTGATTATTATTGTGGAATGTGTTTTGATTTAACATGGTTGACATAGCCTATACGAGATCATGGTTTGAATTGTTGGTTCTTATGACGGTTCATCACACCACTGGTTAGTCCAGAATTGGGGTGTGACACCAACTATCCTGATGCAACACAATATTTATCTAAACAATCTTTGAGCGAAATAATTTGGTTTAGATTTTCTTGAGAAAATAGCAAGCAATCATCAACAAATAATAACTGAGTCAATGCAGGGGAAGATCTTCTAAATTAATTGAAACCATTAGTGGCTTCATGGTGAATAATGGAAAATATAACTTGGGTGCAAAGAATAAAAAGAGCTGAAGAAAGTAGGTCACCCTATCTAATTCCACTTGAGGGAATAAAAATCCCTCGCAAAACACCATCAATACTATCATCACGAAGAGTTTCAGTGCCAACGAATACTTAGAGTACATCAAATTACGTCTCCTACTTGAACAAGGATTTCAAAAGACAAACCAATGACACACATCTTAACCCAACAAGTTGTAACATGGTATGAGAGGCAAGAGGTTAGGTGTTTGACCTCGGGTAAATTGTGTGGGGTTTATATTGTGAATGTGGTGTGTTATGCGTTGTGCCTCCTTAATGCCACTTGATGGTGTCATGTGTAGAATCGTATGTGGGCGGCCTGCACATGCGGGATGATGTAATGAATACCAACATGGATCCAATGATTTATAGCCATCAAACCTTCCTTACTGCAATATCAAATGAAAACCAGACTCATATGTGAACTATTCAACTTCTACACATAAGTTTTGAGGTCATTCAATATTATGTACATAACAAGCCCCAGAGAACTGTCTCATGTATCCTATTTATTGCGATATGCAGCCTGTAAGGGTATAGTGGTCTGATCCATCCCATGTAACCTATTCCTATTAATCCTATTAAGAGTCTTCATGGGTGGGTAGTTTTAGTTCTTTTTTTTAACTCTTCATTCTTATTTCTTTCTTATTATAAATAAAGGATAGATGGTCTCTAAAGACCATCCAAGCATTTAATTCCATTAATTATTGTTAACATGGTATAAGAGCTAAAAATCTGATCTAGCTTTTCTGCGAAAGAAAAAAAAATGTTCATAAGCCTGATGTCATACCTCAATTCTTGCTGAACTAGAAATGTGAATGAACCGCTACCAAATCAACAGTTTACACCAAAATCTCAATAGATCATGTCAACACATAAACCAACGCACATAACCATAATCAGAATATATAAGTAGCAACGGAAGACTTTAATTAAATTAACTGAGGTCTCCATGATATAATAATAAATTATCAAATCATCCCAATGTACCAAAACGTAAACTTATAATCCATTACATCGTATTATAATCAAACTGAAAGAAAATAACTAAAACCCAGAGGTATATGCAGAAGTGACACTTGCATGACGAGTCATGCTCGTTGCCTCCTGCTTGCACATCTAGAGCAGCAATACTACCATACACTGGAGCATCAACGAAATCTTCCACAGTATAAGCTGCACCAATATCTGAAAAGAGTATATATATATATATATATATATATACATACGGGGTGAGTTTACAACTTAGCTCAGTAAGGAAACAAGACAATACAGCAAACAAAGGTGGATGAAGTAACATTCAATATTGGGTCTGGTATAACTTGCAAAATGCTATAGTAAGGATAGGCTGCCACCACACCTCCATGCACAAGAGAGTGGGTATATCCAATAGTCAGGCTACAATCTACACTACTGCTATTGTCCCACAACACTCACTTTGGAATAGAGATAAAGCTAAAGTCTACCGGTCGGGCTACAATCTATACTATCACATCTAAGGGTGTCAATGGGAAGGTCTGGCCCGATTTTGATCCAGGTTGAACCAGTGTTCAGTTTTATAAGCCCAGCCCAAAACATGTCCACTAAGAGTTCGGACTGGGGTGGGCTATGCTGGACACAATAACTAACAGGCTGGTTATTAGAGTAAAGGCGAGACGCCTTTAGCCTTTATCTTTATTAGTAGTAAGTATAGTAGGGCCGTTGCTTGTTTAGTAAAGCGCTAATGCGCATCCAAGAATCAACGGATGCGCCCCTATTCGGACTTGCTGCTTTGGTACCATAGGAAGAGTAGCATTAGTCCTTATCCTATTCAGGACTCTGGATATCGATTTGTTATCGGGCAAGCTTATTAAGGTGATTTCGGGCCGATTTATATGTAAGCTATATAGCCTATTTTATTATTTCTATCTATAAAATTAGCATCATTCCTTCCATATGTATGTAATTCAATAAAATGTAACAACTAACATAATATTTTCAACTATAGATTCACATAATCTTTCGGATCAAGAAGTGAACTGTAACAGTGTAACATAATACATTAAAATTTAAAACCATTAAAATTAAGAAATGGGGCCCGGACGGACCTTACCAGTGTTCGAATTGGGTATTATCGGTTCAGGCTAGTTCGGGCTTCTTAACGAGCCGGTCTGGTTTGTGCTGAAATAGTATCGGGCTTTACAAGCCCATACCAATACCTACCCATTAAGGCTCAGTCCGGACTGGGTTTGGGTAATATAGGGCAAACTCGATCCGTGCTACGGGGTCGGGCCAATTTTGACACCCTTAACTGCATCCTTCCCCAGATACTCTACACCGTATCAACACGTACACCCCTACTAGTAAGGGCTTATAAGTGGGTTCCTTTATTAACCAATCCTGCATGTCATCATAGTATCCAAGGCCCTACCCCAGTACAGCTCCCTACGAAATAGAGATAAGACTAGAGTTTGATGGTCAGGCTACAATCCATACTATCGCATCTTCCCCCTGATACCCTACTCGTACCAAGCATGCTAAGGTAGATGGCGATACGAAAAGGCGTTAGTGTGGGAAATGCTCCAAGGCTCCAATTCTCCTTCCCATTCTACACACCAACAAAAACATTCACATGTCTAACAATCACAACTTAGCATAAAGAATATGCATGAACAATTAATAACATAAATAAGATGACATGTTAAATGCCCAAACATCACATAATGGAAACAGATAGAAAGGTTTACTGTTATTAGTTATTTAGTTTCCTTACCTAACATGTGATAGCAAGTCTCCTCTGAGTCACAGAGTCCAACCTCACAGTTCAGAAGTCCTACATGATGATATAGTTCAATTAGAACTTGTTCCATAAGTTTCCAATAGATCAGAACCAAGTTTGCACTGAAAACCAATTTAAAAAACATACATATAGGTCGGACATTAGGGTGCAGACTGTCAGACTGGGTTTGTCTGACTGGACAAGTCTAACAGACTTCCCAAATGGGTCCAGTGGCATGTTCAGACTTATGTGCCACCGACACTCCAACCGCATAAGGTCTGCGAGTCCACCAGTTTGACCTTTTTCTTTAGTTGGTCTTCTACTTGGTTTCTAGGGTTATTCCTAAACCATTCTAGAGTTAAACGAGGTATTAGAAGTAGTCTATTCTACTCATTCATTGCCTTGCATCCTTGTAAACATTAGTTTAGAAAGCCCTACATAAAGATCTAGGCTTTCTCGAATGGAACTAGGGTTTCGAATCAATACCTAACCATTCATGGTATTGGTTCTCAACCAAGCATCAACATAACTATTCTATAGGGATCAAGCACTTATCATTGGCCTATGGGCGATGGTACTCCTCTTACAGGTGTTCTTCCCCTTGCAGACCTTCCTTGGATCCTTTTCTCCTCTTCAGACTTCTCTATCAGATCTCTCCTTCAGTCTCTAGGGTTGTGAGAGTCAAGAAGAAGTTTAAGGAGGACAAGGGATCAATATATAAGGAGAGTAGCCTTCTAGGAGAAGTTTCCTATGTATGAAAGGTCTCCAAGAATCATATTTGGATGGTGGGACCCACTAGAGTCCTTTTTCAATCCAAACAAACTGACCGGTTGGACATAATAGTCGGACTATTCATGAGACCGGTATGTCTCAACCAGTCAGATTAGATAACTCCCTCTGAAGTCTGTTTCATCTATTTTTTGTACCTGGACTTGTGGTTCACCATCCAACCATCTCTTTGTGTTTGGTTATGACTGAAAGACCTGTCACGATACTAAAACGTAGGTTAGACCGGGTTCGTAGAGTGCGGGTCTTACACCTGACCACTATGCTAATTACTAGCCTACCAGTGTCACAGATTTTGCCTCTTATAAGAAACATGTTGATAAAATTTGGGTCTACGGTTTCTTGGTAGGATTGAACATTAAATATGAATAGATCCATGTCCAGGTTCTTTGCAGATCTCCTTTTTCCCACATTGGAGCAATACTATGCTTTGCTACATTCTAATGAGAGCCGCCAATTTTCCATGCTTCAGCCTCCTATTATTGTTCTTTCAGCTTTACGGAGTGTCCCGTTCTATCCCTACTATTGATGGAACCCCATGCTCAGAGGACAACACCAAAGAGGTGATTAAGTGTGAACATTGTGGCAAACCTTCGCACATGAAGTCTACATGTTGGAAACTTTATTGTAAACTGGTTGATTTTTAAAGCCAAACGCGGTCTTGGTTGCTCTAAGAACAAGGCTAACCACAATGAGATAGTTGCCTTTACTAACAGCTCTAACATTGGTCTCTCACCTAATAAGCTATAGGCTTTCCATCTACTTCTCCAAGCTTTTTCCATTGTGTCTACCTTTGCCACTGCTACCTCATTGTGCATCGGTAGTCTTTAATCTCTGGATCATTGACTCTAGTGCCAATTATCATAGGACTGGGGCCTCCAACCTATCAATATTCTCCATCTTCAATGAAAGAGAAAGCTTGAGTGGTTAATCAGACTTTCTCCTCCATCTCTAGAAAGGGTTGTATTTGTTGTTCCCCTTATCTTACATTATCTTCTGTTTTATATATCCCTACTTTTACTTCAAATCTATTTTTCATAAGTAGTTTTACTAGGGATTTAAACTGTAAAGTCACATTTTTCCAACCCATTGTGTATTTCAAGATCGGATAACAACGAAGCCAATTGGATGTGGTAAGGTGCATGATGATCTCTATTTGCTCTATGATGGTTCTCCTTCATCAGAGTTATCTCTACTAGTGCAACAGCTATACTCGGCTTTCTTAGATTTCCATAAGTAGCATTGTCGTTTAGGACATCTTCTCCTTGAGACTTTATCTCATGTTTTCCCTCATTTAATCAAATAATGCAATAAGAAAGAGTTTTTTTTTTTTTTTTTTTTTTTTTTTTGAGGCCTGTAATTTGGCCAAACAAACTCATTCTAGTTATTCTCTATTACACAAGATGAGTGCATCTCCCTAGAGGTGGCCTATGCTCTCATGTTCGTAAGCCATGTTTCGTCTTAGTACTGAAATGACGTCTTCCTCAACTGCTGACTATCTCATTAACCATATACCTAATCACACTTTGGCATCTGGTTCCCCAATTGATGTTCTATTGGGTTCTAGCTACTTCATCGTTCTTCCTAGGATCTTTGGTTATATGTGTTATATACGCGATCATCGGTCTCTCGACTAGATAGAACCCCATGGTCTCCAGTGTATATTTTTGAGATATTCGGCTATTCAGAAGGGTTACAAGTGCTTCCATCTTCCCATGCGTTATACATGGTGACCATGGATATTTTCTTCCATGAAACCCTTCCATACTACTAACCACTACCTCATTTAGGGGAGTCTGTGAATAGTGAAGATTAAACTGTTCTTGAAATTCTTCCTGTGCCGACTCTATTGAGAAACTCCAGCTTAGGGGGAGCAACCACCACCAGTACTTCCAGTTTAGGTTCAGGAGGAACTTGAGCCATAGATACTAGTTTCGGTCTAAGAGGAATCGTCAGAGAATCTAGATGAGTCAGCCCTTCAGGTTTATCAGAGGACTCGAAAGAACAAACAAGTTGATATCACCACCACTACACTTTCTATCATCCCGTCGCCATCCTTCGGGCTAGAGCCGGCTACACCATTCGATAAGATTTCCTCTCCTGAGTTACCTATTACTATCCGTAAAGGTACTAGCGCTTGTACTCAACACCTCATATTTCATGTTGTCTCTTATGACTCTCTTTTAGTGTCGATTATGCTTTTGTATCTTCCTTTCCTCTATTAATATTCCAGAGAAGTGGCAAGAGGTTTTTGTAGATTTGAATTAGAAAACAGCTATGATGGAAGAAATGAAAGCTCTGATAAAGAATGATATATGGGATCTTGTTGCTCTTCGTCCAAGAAAACGATAAGTTGGATGCAAATTGGAGTTTGTGGTGATACAAAAAGTTAATGGGATGGTAGATAGGTACAAAGCAAGGCTTGTGACTAAGAGATTTCCCCAGACATATGGGATTGATTACCAAGAGGCATTTGCTCCAGTTGTCAAATTAAATATTGTTCAAATTCTATTATCATTTGCTGTTAATCTAGGATGTGATCTCGAACAACTTGATGTCAAGAATGCATTTTTGAATGGGGAACTTGACGAAGAAATTTATATAGACATTTTCTCGATTTTTCTTCTAATACAACTCATTAAAAAGTCTACCAATTGAAGCGTGCACTCTATGGGTTGGAGCAGTCTCCTCGAGCGTGGTTTAGTTAGTTCAAAAGGCTATGATTTCAACTAGGTATAAAAATAGTTATTTAATTCTTCGAATTATTCGCAAATTATTCGAACCTAATAATAGAATAATTCTCCCAAATTCGGATTATATTCAATGTTTCTTTAAAATTCTCTCATTTTTTGTCTAGAAATAAATATCGTGAATAATTCTTTGAATCCGAATTATACCGAATAATTATTATACTTAAAAAAAACTATTAATATCCTAGTAGAGGATTTAAGCCTTTACTATCATTCTCAAACAAAGTTTTTTGAAAAAAAAAAAAAACTTAATGCCTTAATTATTTGCGTCTTTTCCAATTTATGACAAATTAAAAGTTTAAAAATCAAATCATAATACAAAATAAATCATTAATTTCATTTTTTTTTATTTTGTGAAATTAAATATGAGCATGAAAATCAAATCATAATACAAAGTAATCATTAATTACGCTTGAAAATATAGAATTAAATATGATATAAAAATCATAATACAAAGCAAGTTATTACTTTTGTGTGCTTTTCTGATTGTGATTAAATATGAGTCTAAAAATAAATATTATAATACAAACCATGAGGAAGTAATTAATGAACATGAAAAAGAGATGGATTTCATGAAGATGATTGGATGAATTTATAAATATGTTTGATTTTATGAACATCAACTCCACTAAATTGGTATTACAATCATAATAAAATCTAATGATCCACATTATATATTGTAATGAAATCTAACAAATCATTTATCAAAAAAAAAAAAAAAATCTAACAAATCCACCTTTATACACGTATACCCATTTATTATGTATTATATTATTATTTATAAATTAAATATTATTTTAATATCATTTGTATATTATGTAGGTGTGATAATTGATTGATAGTATGAAATAGGAGCACCAAATATTAAAAATTAACATCCGACTTTTTTGTCCGACTTTTTTTAGATAAAAGAATAATTCCCGAACCGATCCAAATTTGAATTTTATTTTAAGTCCGTTTTTTTTACCACACCTTTGATTGAATTCTTAAATTATTGAAACGAATTATTTCGAATTATTCTCCTTCCGAATAATTTCTGAATTAGAATTAAATAACTATGGGTACAAACAAAGCAATGTTAACCATACTCTGTTAATTAAGTGATTTGGTGACAAAGTCGCTCTTCTCATAGTTTATGTTGATGATACATATAGTAGTCATTGGAAATGATAGTGATGAAATCTCAAGACTTTACTTTGTTGTGAATTTGAAATAAAGAATTTAGGAAAACTAAGGAATTTCTTGGAATTGAAATTGCTCAATCCTCAAAGAGAATATTCATCTCTCAAAGAAAATGTCATTGATCTTTTATCTACATTAGTTGGATTGTCATCCCCACGACCCTCGTTTGGAAGTTAATACTCGAGTCAAGAATAAGGATGGTGAACCAATTGATAAGGGTCGTTACCAACGGCTCGTGAAAGTTGATCAACCTCTTACACAGACAACCAGACATTGTTTTTGTTGTAAGTTTGATAATTCACTTTATGCATGATCTTTACTCCTCTCATATGGAGGTTTTTTTTGCTAGAAGTCCGATTTTTATTTTTTATAATGAAAAGAAAGATAACAGATACAATTAAAACCCTACTGGATCAGCAACCCACCTACAACTTTTAAGCCATAATAGGACACCACCAGTAGAATCACAAAGAAAGCAAAACCATCTTAAACTAAAAATAAAACAGAAAATCATCTTGCACCCTCCTACTATGGGTGACCCTTGGAGAAAAGTTAACAGGTTTGATATGGAGATTGTTTTTTATATTCTTCGTTATTTAAAGTCAGTCTTTGGAAATTCTTTTATCTCCTTATTATCATCAGTGGATTGAAAAATACACAGATATTAATTGAAGTAGATCTCCGAGTGAGAAGTTTGTTTCTGATTATATTGTTTTCGTTTTGTTGGTGATTATCTTATCATGTGATATTATAACAAGAAGTAAAATATTGTGACAAAGTCAACCGCAAAAAAATAGAATTTCATTTTACCACTCAAAAATTAAATCTACGAGAACTAAAACAAGAACTAGAATCAAAATCAAAACCAAAACCAAAACCATAGGCAAAGATGCCTTTCCACCCACGGAATACTGATTGTGGCCCATAGAAAGAACTCTCATAAGGTTGGAACGAGCCAAGAGACACGAGTCATGAGTCTCATGACTCATGAGCGTACTTCCATGCATTTTATAACTGCATATACGATGACGTGTACAGTCCTAAATATATTATTAATATATTTCCTCGATTTAGAACATGGTGACAGAAAGCAACCTGAGGAATTGACTGGGTGATAGGTTGTCATCCGACGTGGCTCATATGTGTTCGTTTAATCTTATCCAACATGTGATTTTTTCCCCTCTTGATTCGGGTGTGGGGGTTGCTGACTGGGATCACTGTCAAAAAGTCATTCGTGTAGATAAGGAATATTTTATGTAATTATGTTTCTGTGGGACCCAAAATTCAATCTAATGATGTTCAAAAGTTTCCAGTTCCAGCACTCTATATCTTCGGATTAAACTGTGGGGGCCCCACATCCTGAGATTTTGTTTCCTTATTGATGCAAAAAAATCGTCTCCAGTGCATCAGCCTTCCAACCCGTCATTGACGGGCTGAAATGCATCGGTATGTATGTCGATGCATTCCAGCCCGTCAGATGACGGACTGGAAGGCTAACGCGCCGGAGAGGATTTGAATCCCTTATTGATCTAAGTTTTGATTAATAATTAAAAATAGTTTCATTTTTTTTTTTGTGGTTTGGTGGGTCATGACTCATGATTAAGAACAAAAGAAAATTGGTATCAGGTGAGGGAAAGGGTTTCTATTATGTGCTTCAATCACATAATAGATTCCTATAGAGAAACACTGATCTAAACCTTTCACTTAATATCATTGATAGATTCTTTTATAGACGGCCGTCCACCTAGCCTTTTACCCCCCACGTACGTGGAGAGGATATGGAAAGTCACCCTCCCACATGGGGAATGCTGATGGACATGATACCTGACAACTCTATCCGTTTCTCTTTCCTTTCTCTTTCTCTGTGCCGGTCTATCCACCACCTATAAATATGCTGGTTATTTTTCATTTTCTTCAACTCATCCTTCTTCATTTTCACCCAATTCTTCTGTTGTTGTTGCTGTTCGATTTTGGGATTTTGGGATTTTGGGATTTTCGATTCGATTCGATAGTTTGCTCTAAGAAACTAAAAGAAGAAGAAGAAGAAGATGTTGGCGATCTTTAACAAGACGGTAGCTCATCCACCACAGGAGCTCAGCAGCCCTGTTTCCTCGAAGAGTGCTAATAACCCTAATCTTCCAGAGGAGATTCTCAAGGATTTCCTTTCTTCTAATCCTGATAATTCTTTCTCCGTATCCTTCCCTAATGCTGCTGTCCTTGCTTACGTTCTTCCTCAACGAATCAACTCCCTCCAAGATCAGAGGTTTGCATTTTATCTGTTGTTTTCTCCAAATTTAGATTTTCATTTGTGCCATGTTGAAGCTCTGTCATTTAATTTAATTTTTTTTCTCTATGTTGGTGGAATTAAAACAAAATTGCAGGTTTTTCTGTGGATTCGACGAGATATACTGTGTTTTCCTGGGGAGCTTGAACAACTTGTGCAATCTCATCAGACAGTATGGGCTGTCCAAGAACACCAACGAAGCCATGCTCGTCATTGAAGCCTACCGTACCCTCCGAGATAGGGGACCTTATCCCGCTGATCAGGTCATCAAGGAACTCGATGGCAGCTTCGCTTTTGTTCTCTATGATAGCAAGGACCGCACCGTCTTTGCTGCTCTTGTATGTTCTTCCCCACTCTCTCTTTTACTCAGTAAAACATCTAATTTATGGCGATCAAAAAAACACTAAACGGTTGTGTTTTTGTATAGGATTCGAATGGAGGAATGAAGTTGCATTGGGGCGTTGCAGAAGATGGTTCAGTGGTGATTTCTGACGATTTGGAGATGATTAAAACAAGCTGCGGAAAATCCTTCGCACCTTTCCCGACTGGTATGTGAGAAGATCAAAGAGAAAATTTAATTGATTTGATATAATTTTTGTCAGGGAGCTAGGTCTGTTAATTCTTATTCTGAGAATGTGGTGGTGGTTGCAGGGTGTATGTTTCACAGTGAAGGAGGGCTGATGAGCTTCGAACATCCCATGAACAAGGTGAAGGCAATGCCCAGGGTTGACAGTGAAGGTGTCATATGTGGAGCCAACTTCAAAGTTGATGTCTACTCCAGAATCGACACCATGCCTCGTGTCGGCAGTGAAGCCAACTGGAATGCCTGGATCTTACATTAGCAGCCGCCATCCATGACCATGTCAAGCCCTCAAATATAACCAAAAAAAAAAAAAAAAAAAGTTGCAAAATTGAGTAGCTGTTAAGAGTGCTCCTGCGTCTGTTTATTCTCGCTCTTCATTTGAAACATGAATAAAGACGTTCCTTCCTTGTCTTTCTCTCTTTTTCTCACATACTTGAAGAATTGCTGGTAGACACTAGACAGTGATAATCTTGGTCTCTTCTATGCATGGTTCAGTATTGGATCGGCCCCATCATTGATTCTAATCCGATTCTTTTTTTAACATGTATTATCCCTGGAGTTTGGACTAATATTACCTATCAATTAGTAGTTTCTAACAATTGCATTTGCTCCCATTTAATTAACAGTAAGAACTCAAAGATTTGAAAGATAGCTATACCCTTATGATTTAAGTTTGAGAAAAATTAGAGTTACTATTTTAACCTTCTATTACAATAAAAAAACCTTATTTCGTTTTCACTTCAAAACTTTTATTTTACTCCCAAACCCTCTACCATTTTAGACTTCGTCTATCGTCTATATCTCTAGCGACAACATCAAACTTCAAGCTCCGACAACATCAAATGTGAAACTCCGATAAAAAAAAGCGAGAAAAATACAAGGCAAAAGGGAGAAACAGCACTTGTTGCGTCTGCTTCCTCGCTACCTTCCTTCGAGAACCCAAAACAAATCGTGGGTCTACCAGAGAAGGCGGCAGAAAGGCATCTCAGGTCTTGATTACATTTTTTTAGTAGTAATGCACTAATATCCACCATAGATAGTTTTCCCTCAATATCCTAGGTAGCTATCCCCAGTATCAGTTCAATACATTGAGTTAGTATACATTTTTGCAAAAAAAAAAAAATCCCAAAATCTAAGTCAAGTATCCATATTGGCCAATCCGAATATCTAAAACCATGCCTGAAACCTTTCCTTTTTTTCTTTTTTTTTTAGACGTGCCACTCAACCATTGGCCTCGTATCGATTCTGTTTCGGTCCAGATCCGTCTTGTGGGTCCTCTCCGAGCTGACTGGACCTGCAAGACAAGGAAAAACAAAGGGGGGAGGCGGGCTGGATGCCCCGGGTCCACTCCGATGCCAAAGTTAGGCTCTGTAAACAGTCAATGGGCTCGGTGTCGAGCCCACTAAGATATTATAAAGTGTGGGGTGAGGTGAGATTTTCTGATCAATGTGTCAGAGCGTGAATCTCAAGGAGTAATAAATGAGCAGTAAATGTTGTGTGTAAGAAACCTCGGGATTTACCCTATTTATAGTGAATAGTGCGAAATCCCAAAATATCGATTTTACCCTTTGTTCTTGTGCTTGAGGGGCAATACCGATTTTATCCTTTGTTCTTGTGCTTGAGAGGCCTTCTTATGTCGAATAGGAGATCTCCACGTGACTCTGAGATTGAGTCCTACGTGTCAGGGTTGTAATTTCTAGCTTGACGTAATTCTCTAACACTTGCCTCGTTGCCCTGTTGAATCTGTAGGGTTCGGCTGAGCAAAAAATAGGGTGACGAAATTTCCCTCCAACAACTTGCCTCGTTGCTTCGCTGACTCCGTAAGTTTCGGCTTGTGCAAAAAAGACTGACCGGATGTTGTCCCAACAACTTGCCTCGTTGCTCCGCTGAATCCGTAAGTTTCGGCTTGTGCAAAGAAGACTTGACCGGACGTTGTCCCAACAACTTGCCTCGTTGCCCCGTTGTGGGGTTTGATGTGCTGGAGACTGATGGGGTTCTGGAGTTTGTTGGGGGTGAGTGCCAAGGTGGACACTGCGGCTCAGTCGTACTAGCCGACGAGGAAAGACTGAGGTGCATACGAATGCGGAAGGTCGATATGATATAATCATTTTGGATCTGAACCGTCGCAACCTTCAAAAAGGAAAACCAATGCCGCTCATGGAGGAACCAACCACTCCCCAAAGGAGTACATTTTTTTTTTTTTTGGTCAACTTGCTTCCTTTGAATTGCCGTCGTTTTTTGCTTTTTGCTTTTTGCTCTTTTGTCTTCTTTTTTTCTTTTGAATTGTTGCCGCATTTTTTTTTTTTTTTTGACAGTGGTACTGTCAATGTAAATGGGAGGGACCGAGGGTGTAAATGGGAGGGGACCGAGGTGGCCGCCACGGTCAATACACCTTGGCCCTTCATTTTTTTTTTTTTTGGCGGCGGGTCCTTCTTTTAAAAAAAGAGAGAGCCGAGGTGCCCGCCACGGCCAAGACACCTCGGTCTCTCAATCCGCGCTGAGGAAGTCGTCGCGGCTCATCTTCATCGGTCATTAAATTCGAGAGGGAGGCCCGAGGCTGAACGAGACCGATGTGGGCACCGCGGCCCAATCACGTCGGTCATTGCTGAGGGTGGAGGTCCGAAGCCGATGTGGGCACCGCGGCCCAATCACATCGGTCATTGCTGAGGGCGGAGGTCCAAGGCCGATGTGGGCACAGCGGCCCAATCACGTCGGTCATTGCTGAGGGCGGAGGTCCGAGGCTGATGTGGGCACCGCAGCCCGATCACATCGGTCATTGCTGAGGGCAGAGGTCCAAGGCCGATGTGGGCACCGCGGCCCGATCACGTCGGTCATTGCTGAGGGCGGAGTTCCGAGGCCGATGTGGGCACCGCGGCCCGATCACGTTGGTCATTACTGAGGGCGGAGGTCCGAGGCCAATGTGGGCACCGCGGCCCGATCACGTCGGTCATTGCTGAGGGCGGAGGTCCGAGGCCAATGTGGGCACCGCGGCCCGATCACGTCGGTCATTGCTGAGGGCGGAGGTCCGAGGCCGATGTGGGCACCACGACCGATTCCGATGTGGGCACCACGACCGATCACGTCGATCATTGCTGAGGGCGGAGGTCCGAGGCCGATGTGGGCACCGCGGCCTGATCACGTCGGTGATTGCTGAGGGCGGAGGTCCGAGGCCGTCACGCGCTGAACACGTGATCCGAGCCAATATGACCGTCGTGGGCACCGCGGCCAGAACTCATCGGTCTATTGAAGGAAATTCATCGATGTAGTCACGAGATTGGCACGTGACCTAGGCAGCGGTGGTGACTGATCCGATGTGAACTGATCCGATGTGATTGGATCGATGTGGGCTGATCCGATGCAAACCGATCCCATGTGAACTGATCCGATGTGACCGATCCGAGGTGACTGGACCGATGTTACCGATCCGAGGTGACTGGACCGATGTGGGCTGATCCGATGTGAACCGATCCCATGTGAACTGATCCGATGTGACCGATCCGAGGTGACTGGACCGAGGTGACTAATCCGATGTGACTGGACCGATGTGGGCTGATCCGATGTGAACCGATCCCCTGTGAACTGATCCGATGTGACCAATCGGAGGTGACTGAACCGAGGTGACTAATCCGATGTGACTGGACCGATGTGGGCTGATCCGATGTGAACCGATCCCATGTGAACTGATCCGATGTGATCGAACCGATGTGAATCGATCCGGTGTGATCGTCCGTGTCTACCCTCCTCGGCCCCATGCGTTTCACACTTGGTGAAATCTTTGGGCCGAATGAGTCTCACATCGGCGCGGGGCCGGGATGATATCCGTATCAGCATGGGGTCGGGTTGATGTTCGCGTCGGCACGGAGCCGTGTCTACCCTCCTCGGCCCAATGCGTTCCACACTTGGTGATGTCTTTGGGCAGAATGACTCTCACATCGGCGCGGGGCCGGGATGATATCCGTATTGGCACGGAGCCGTGTCTACTCTCCTTGGACCAATGCGTTTCACACTTGGTGAAATCTTTGGGCCGAATGGGTCTCACATCGGCGCGGGGCCGGGACGATATTCATTTCGGCATGGAACCGTATCTACCCTCCTCGGCCCAATATGTTCCACACTTGGTGAAATCTTTGGGCTAAATGGGTCTCACATCGGCGCGGGACCGGGACGATATTCGTTTCGGCACAGAGCCGTATTTACCCTCCTCGGCCCAATATGTTCCACACTTGGTGAAATCTTTGGGCCGAATGGGTCTCACATCGGCGTGGGGCTGGGACGATATTCGTTTCCGCACGAAGCCGTGTCTACCCTCCTCGGCCCAATGCGTTCCACACTTGGTGAAATATTTGGGCCTAATGGGTCTCACATGTCACACCCCAATTCTGATCCAACCAGAACGGTGTGAGTGAACCGTCACTGAACCAACGGTTCACACCAGGATCTTGAATAGGCCGTGTCCACCCATACAAACCAATTACACATAACCACAATCAGAATATAAATGTACAGCGGAAAACTTTAAATAGAATGAACTGAGTATCTAATGATAATTTAAATAAATATCCCATTATTCAAAATCAAACACATAGAATAAAAATCTTTTACATCCCTTTAATCCAATAAAAAATAACTGAGATAAATAAATAAAACAAATCAAAGGTACACGCAGAAAGGGCACTCGCATGAAGCATCATGCTCGTCCTCTCCTGCTTGTACATCCAAAGCAGCTACACCACCGTGCACGGGAGCGTTCACATAATCGTCCACGGTGTATCCTGCATCAACATCTAAAACAATGTATATACAAAGGGTGAGCACACAACACGATTCGGGAAGACAATCGAACGTTTCACAAGATTATGCATGAGTAACAATCAATTTTATCTTTGTGGTCTGGTTTTTAAGTTTGCAATGTGCTATAGAAAGGTTTGGTGGCCCCCGCACCTCTATACTACGAGTGTGTGGCGTCGCACGGTAATCACACTACCACCAACCCACATGCACCCATCATGGAATAGAGATAGAGCTAAGGTATACCCGCACCTCCCGATATTCTACCCATACCAGGTACCTAAGCCCCTCGGCCGGGGCTCGCATAACCGGGCCTCGCAACTAACCAATCCTAGATGTCAACAATGTATGCTCTATCCCGGCCCGACCGTCTACGACATAGAGATAGAGCTAGAGCGTGCGAGGCCGGGTCGGAGACCACCACACCTCACCTCCCCCGATACCCTATCCGCAACTAACCCACTAGGATAAAAACAATACGCGGGTAGACCCTATCCCAACATAACTCCCTTTGCATAGAGATAGAGCTAAAGCATCGTGGACAAGCCAGCGTCGACTCGAATCCTCGGGTACCACACAACGATGGCCGGGACAACATCAATATCGGAGACCACCGTACCACGATCTTCCCCGATACTCCACCCGGTACCAAGCATGTTAAGACGGAATACTACAAAAGGTGCCGGTGTGAAGAGCGATCCCGGCCCATGCCCCTCCACACACACCAACGAAAACAATCACATGCCTAACAATCACATCCTATGAATGCATGAACAATAATAATAGCGAAAGTAAAGGATGGCATGTGAATATGCACAAACATCACATCATAGATATTCAATGATTAACAACGATTTCTTGTCCATTAATTATTAGGTTTAGGTCGGACTCCCTTACCGGCCTTTCGTTCGATTACTTGCTCCACGTCGCAAGATCCAAACGACAAGTCATGGCGTCCTACATAATATTAGGGTTTCATTAGAATATATTATTTAGGGTTTCATGTTGGTCGGAAACCAACGAGAGATCACAAAATACCCTCACGGCGGCCGGTGGCATGTACCGGTCGCAGCTCATAGGGAAAGACTGGCGACCGGTATGGTCAGCGGTCCCCACGGATAACCTCAGGGGTAGCGGTCGCAACATCCGGTCGCACTATGTGCAACCGGTATAGTCGACCGGTATGTCTCGGAGAAGACCATACATGAGTTCTTCGACTGCCGTCGATCATCCTCCATGGATTTTCATGGTTTCTCCTATCCATTCTAAGTCTAGGCTTTGAGTTAGAGTTATCCCCAACTCATTCAAGAGTCGTTTCGAAGAATATCATCTCGAAACTCAAATCTAGGGTTTGACGGCAACTTAGGGTTTAAATAAAAAACTCACCCCTTCTCTTTCATGTTTTTGTTCGGTTTTTTTCCGTTTCTGAATCAAAAAATCTTTACCTAAAATAATTATATTTATTATTTCGTTTCATTTTTTTTTTTTTTTGTAAGACCCGCGACTCAAAAACCCGGCCTAAACCTTGGTTTTGTGTCGCGACAGTCTTCCGATCATCACCGAGCCGCGACGGGCAAGCGGATAACAAACAGTACGAAATCGGACCAAGCTCCACCAATTATACCTGATTTTAGGTATACCGGTCGATGGTACCGGATGATGGTACCGGCCGACCGGTATGGCCCGCACAACCTATGTGCGGGAATTTGGAAATTGGTCTCTACGGGTCCCACTTCCCCCGATTTCAAATCCTAGAAGTTTCCTAATCCTAGTAGGGTTACTAAACCCTATTTCTAGCCTATAAATACACCCTTAAACCCCTCAAATCCTTTCCATTGTCTCTCACAAACCCTAGAGAAGAGAAAGAGCTTGGAAAGGAGAAGGAGCTAGGAAGAAGAAGGAGGTGCCGCCATTACCGCTTGACGAAGCTCACGCTACGCCCGCCAACGGTAAGTGTTTGGATCCATCTTCTTACCCTATGATAGTTGTGTGGGTGGATCAATACCATGCAAAGTAGGTATTGATCTAAAAACCCTAAATTGGCCAATAAACCCTAAGTTGCCGCCAAACCCTAGATTCGAGTTTCGAGATGATATTCATCGAAACGAGACTTGAATGAGTTGGGGGATAACTCTAACTCAAAGCCTAGACTTAGGATGGATAGGAGAAACCCCGAAAATCCATGGAGGATGATCGACGGCAAATAAGAACCCATGTATGGTCTTCCGAGACATACCGGCCGACCATACCGGCTGCACATAGGGCGACCGGTATGTTGCGACCGCTACCTCTCGGAGGTTATCTGGGGGGGACCGGCTGACCATACCGGTCGCCAGCCCCCCATATAGCCGCGACCGGTACATGCCACCGGGCCGGCTCGTGAGGGTATTTTGTGATCCATGTTGGGTTCCGACCAACATGAAACCCTAAATAATATATTCTAATGAAACCCCTAATATTATGTAGGACGCCGTGACTTATCGCTTGGATCTTGGCGACGCGGAGCAAGTTATTGAACGAGCCCGTGTAAGGGAATCTGACCTAAACCTAATAATTAATGGACAAGAAATCGTTGTTAATCATTGAATATCTATGATGTGATGTTTGTGCATATTCACATGCCATCCTTTACTTTCGCTATTATTATTGTTCATGCATTCATAGGATGTGATTGTTAGGCATGTGATTGTTTTCGCTGGTGTGTGGAGGGGGCATGGGCCCGGATCGCTTTTCACACCGGCACCTTTTGTAGTATTCTATCTTAACAAGCTTGGTACGGGTGGGGTATCGGGGAAGATCGTGGTACGCTGGTCTCCGATATTGATGTTGTCCCGACCATCGCTTGGGTGGTACCGAGGATTCCGAGTCGACGCCGCCTTGTCCACGATGCTTTAGCCCTATCTCTATGCCGTAGGGAGTCGTGTTGGGATAGGGTCTACCCCGCGTATTGTTTCTATCCTAGTGGGTTAGTCGCGGATAGGGTATCGGGGGAGGTGAGGTTTTGGAGGTCTCCCGACCCGGCCCGCACGCCTAGCTCTATCTCTATGCCGTAGACGGCCGTGGCCGGGATAGAGCATACATTGTTGACATATAGGATTGGTTAGTTGCGAGCCCGCCTATGCAGCCCCGCCGCAGGGGCTTAGGTACCGGTATGGGTAGAGTATCGTGGGAGGTGCGGGTATACCTTAGCTCTATCTCTATTCCATGATGGGTGCATGTGGGTTGGTGGTAGTGTGATTACCGTGCGACGCCACACACTCGTGTATAGAGGTGCGGGGGCCACCAAACCTTTCTATAGCACATTGCAAACTTAAAACCGGACCACAAAGATAAAATGATTGTTACTCATGCATAATCTTGTGAAACCGTCCCGATTGCCTTACCGAGCTGTGTTGTGTGCTCACCCTTTGTATATACATTGTTTTTAGATGTTGATGCAGGATATACCGTGGACGACTACGTGAACGCTCCGCGTATGGTGGTGCTGCGGCGTGTTGAATGTACAGCGGAGAGACGAGCATGACGCTCATGCGAGTGCCCTTCTCGCGCGGTACCGTGATTTGATTTTATTTATTTATTTCGGTTATTTTTGTTTGTTATTAAGAGATGTAAAAGATTATTATTTTATGTTTTGAATTTGAATAATGGGATATTTATTTAAATTATCAATAGATACTCGCCTCATTCTATTTAAAGTCTTCCGCCGTATATTTATATTCCGATTGTGGTTATGTGTAATTGGTTTGTATGGGTGGACACGGCCTATTCGAGATCCCCGTGGAACCGTTGGTTCAATGACGGCTCACTCACACCGCTCGTTGGATCGAATTTGGGGTGTGACAACTTGGTATCGAGCTCGGGCCTGCTCCAACAAACCATGCTACACATAATGGGGTCGATGAACTGAGTTAGGAAGTTTAAAAATCTTAATACAAACACACCCTAAGCATTGTTTGATACCTGAGACGGACTAAGAAAGAGAATAATGTACTACTCTAAATGTAAAACCTAATATGTGCACATACACTAGTTAGGAAGAACCATGAAACTTTCATTAAATGGGAAAAATAAGTATCAAATGTAATAGTGCTACAGGGTACAACCCACAAACCGGAAAGTTACCCTCGTTATATAAACAAATCATATGAAAAGTAGAATGGAAATCATGGGGTAGGAGGCCCGGGAGGAATGGGGTCCGCTATGTCATAGTCCCGCCAGAGGCGACCCTAAGCCAATGCACCCGGTCCCGAGTCACCCGTAGACCACGAGCCAAAGGCCCCAACTCCCGACCCATCGCCGGGAGACTCCAGATGACCCTCCGGGTGTCCCCCGATCTCGGAAACATACCCAACACCGAGCCCGGAGGGGGGCTGAGATGGTCCAACCGTGGGAACGGATGGTGATGGTACAGGGGAGGCCGTGGGGCGTGCACCGGTGCTTCCCCAACTACATCGCCATCATCATCATCCCCCATCTCTCGCCGCATAGGCCGCATTGGCCGCGGGCTGCCGCCGCCGCCGCCGCCGCTACTCCCAAGCGGACGAGGGCGAGCCTCCAACTCGCCATCACTAACGGGCAGATCAACCATCCGCATCCCGCTTATCGCATCCCGGGCCGATGTCGAGGTCATGGAGTCCCCGACGGCTGTCTCTCCTCAAACTCACGCCCGCACGGCGAAGAAGGAAAGTGACGAGACGGCCATAGGGAAGGTTGCTGGCCCGATCGGGTCACAGCCGCCGATGCATAGTCCGGATGATGAGGTATGGAAGTGAGATCCGCCTCCGTGCGACGAATAAGTGACGCACCGGGTGAGCCGAGACAACTCATTGTAGTGACCGCCCCGTGGGCACTATATCGCGGCCGGATGATGCGGTCGAGACCCGGGGTATAGGTCTCAAGCTAGCCGCCTTCATAGGAGCCCCGTGATTGAGTATCCGATGCG
Source organism: Protea cynaroides (assembly GCA_028583415.1). Lineage (NCBI taxonomy): Eukaryota > Viridiplantae > Streptophyta > Magnoliopsida > Proteales > Proteaceae > Protea > Protea cynaroides. The sequence goes on from CM053267.1 coordinate 33,265,484, forward strand.
CTATCTCTCGGCGCAAATCCTCGCTATAACCTTTCGCCTTGGGGGCGCAAAGATACCAAATCTCCATCATTGGGAACCCCAAGTAGACAGCCAACCGGGTGGGTGTTGAAGGAAATATGTACACCCCGAACGTAACCGGTAATGCGCAGATCCCTACACCGGTTCGGGTCCTCGACATCCCCTTCGAGCTCCGGATTTGCATAAAAATGCTTGACCAGGTTAGGGCGTGTGGTCTCGTGTAGGAAATAACCGGCAGCCAACCTAGAGCACCAAAGAGCCGTCTCTACATTAAACCGGTGTAATTGTCCCACATTGACCCGTCGCCCGGATACGATACCCTTGTCATCAAACCAAGAAAACCGAGCCCCGAGCTTCCAAAGAGCGAAACCATAGCTCATCTAGCCGAGGGATAGGTGGAGAGGGAACCCGAGAACTAGAACCATGTGATCGCTTCCCGAGGTTGCGCCTAGGAGCCATTTAAAATCAGAAAACAAAAGAAAACAAGATAAAAAGTTAGAAATTTTCAAAATTTCGGCAAAGATAACGGCTATAAATTGGGAAAAAGCCCCGAACTCACCCAAAAACATGGGGAGGAGGACTTACGTAACCCCCACACTCTTCCACAAACCAATCACAAGCAATTATAACAAGAAATTTCAAGAAATTTCAAGAATTAAGAAAAATTAGAAAAATTTCAAATTTTTGAAAACCTAGGTCAAAAAGAGTAAAAATTCGATTTTTATCAAAACCTTGCGGTGGAACCCCAAATTAGTTGAGGGCTTTTGCCTTGGGGGTCCCTAAACCCTTTCTAAGCCGAAGGAAAAGAATTCCTACGGTTAAAAACATCTCGAACAAAGAAAAACCCAAATTTCTACATAAAGACGATATGGAAAATTTCTAAAAATATGAGAGAGAGGGTAGAGACCTACCCGGAGACGATATGCTAGGTCTTGAATGGAAGGAATCGGCCTCAAATAGCACCGGCCGAACTGTAGCAACTCGAACCCGTAGAAGAATCGCCACCGGAGAGAAAGAAGAAAAGAAAAGTGAGAAAAATCTCACTTTTTCGCGATTTTAAAGCCATTTTGGGCATACCGGGTCGACGGTTATGCCTATACCGGGCCGACCGTATCAACCCAGTGTGGCGACCGCTATGTCCCGCCAGAAAATTTTTCCCGACCGGGCCGACTATACCGGGTCGCAACACCGCCTACGAGTGGCGACCGGTATCTCATAGACATGCGACCGGTATGTCTCGCCAGAATTTTAATTTTGACCGGTCGACTATACCGGCCGCAAAGATATTTCTACAGTGTGTGCGACCGGTATGTTGCGACCGGTACGCCCAAAAAGAGCCAGAAAAATTTAAAAATTTCCAAAATTGTGCAAATTGAAATGTTACTCGACTATTCTCCCGCATTATTCAAGACTAACACTACTATTATTGATGATTCTCACGTGTTATGTCTTCTTCTCGCATCCAAATAAATAGTCCGAGATGGCAGGTGGAAACGGCCGAAGGGGTAGAAAGCATCATCATGCCGAAAAGCGCCTAGAGGAAGAGCAAGCCGAGCAGACCGGGTTAGAGAAACCAGCCCCGAAGAGGAGGAGGAACGGGTCCCTAAGTACCGACGTAATTACCGGACCACCTCACAGGATTCCGAGACCATAGTTACAAACTTGGTCTATCGATGCAAGCTCAACGTAAGGAATTTCGAGTGAGGTACTAGCGATGCTCGGTCAGCAGGTTCCGTTCCCGCCGGTAATATGCCCCGGTCCGAGAGAAAATGTCTTCACAACGGGTGCAGAGTAGCCCAAGGCCAAGGGCCCAAGCACGAAACGTACCACCACCGCATCGCTTCCGTCGCCTCTCGCATCCAGGGCATATCCGTATCCACCACCATGGTACGGAGCGCATACCCGTGGACAGCACGATCTTAGCAGGTCGGGGGACGGGTTCTTGAAGTTGAAACCGCCATCATTCACCGGGCAGAACAGGGAAACCATTGTGGCCAGCACAAAGGGGTTTCGAAATGGAAAAGAACTTCCGATTGATGACGTGTACCGAGGAGGAGAAGGTACTATTTGCCACTCACATGCCGAGGGAGGACGCGAATGCTTGGTGGAATTCCACACGGGCATATTTGGAGAACCAATATACATTAGTGGGACCGGGAAGTGTTTAAAGCGGCTTTCTTCGACAAATACTTCCCAAAGAGCTTCAGTGGATTCAATGGAGAGAGAGTTTCTCAGCCCAAACAGGGTCGACGGACCGTAGATGCTTATCAACGGAGGTACGAAGAGCTATTCTTCTTCGCACCAGCCAAGATGCGGGAAGAGGAGACAAAGATACGTAGGTTCACCATGGGACTACGTGGAAGCATTAGAGAGCATCCGTTGGGTCCGGATAAGAAGACCTACAACGAGGCAAAGGCGGGTTGCGAGGGTGATAGAGTCCAAACGAGGGACAGCTTCTTCGCCGAAAAACAGGAGTGAAGAGACCCGCCGGAGAGAGCTCGAGTGGCAGCAATACTAGACCATTCCGCCCATACAGGGGGCGCATCGCTAAAAGACTCGCGAGAAACAACCTGGCACCACCGTGCCACAATTAGCCACCCAACCCGAATATTAAGTGTTATAACCGCCAAGAATCGGGACATGTTGCAAGGAACTGCACGCTACCTAGGAAGCAAGCTCCCCAAAGAAGCCGAGTTTATGCAAATACCACCGAAGAGGCAGCCGCATCACCCGATGTGGTAACCGGTACGACTTTATCCCTTACTATTTGGTTTACTCTTTCGGCTTGCATGAGCATATAGAACTAAGGGACAATATATTCCAGAATTGTAAATGTAGCCGGTTTACCCGCCGGAGTATTATTTGACTCGGGGCCACGCACTCCTTTGTTTCTCGCTTTCTTTTGGGAAGCGAATGGAGTTACCAATCAAGCAATTGAACCCAAGCTTGATAGTTCGCTCCACTAGGAGTCGAAGTGGCTTTGACCAAGTATTATGGACCATGTCCCGTAAGTATCGAGGGCCGAGACCTAGAAGCAAGCCTAGTAATACTTGAGATGGCAGATTTTGATGTCATTTTAGGAATGGATTGGCTAGGCCATCATTCGGCCGTCCTTTTATGTGGTGAAAGGAAGCTTATGCTTACCGACGAAGAGGGAAAGGAATACAGTTTCGCTGGAATTAAACTATCTAGGAAGCGAAAGTTGATCCTCTCCGCCCCTAAAGACTAAGAGATGCTTGGAGAAAGGGGGAGTGGGTTATCTCGGATCCGTAGCCGACCTCACAAACAGAGTCACTCAAGATGGAGGATATAGAGGTGGTTCGGGAGTTTCCAGATGTATTTCCGAAGGATCTTCCAAAGCTTACCACCGCAAGTGGCTACAGAATTTGTGATAGACCTTATACCGTGTTCGGCCCCGGTGTCTAAAGCGCCATACGGATGGCCCCAACCGAGCTAAAGGAGTTGAAGACCCAATTACAAGAATTGCCGGATAAGGGCTTCATACGACCTAGTATTTCGCCTTGGGGGAGCACCCGTGTTGTTCGCCAAGAAGAAAGATGGAAGTGTACGGCTATGTATTGACTATCGTGGAGCCGAACAAGTTGACGATCAAGAATCGGTATCCTTTACCTAGGATCGATGATCCGTTCGATCAGCCGCAGGGTGCAAAGGTTTTCTCAAAGATCGATCTCCGATCGGGTATCACCAATTGAAGATCAAGGCCGGAGATATTCGAAGACCGCCAGGACAAGGTATGGGCATTATGAGTTTCCGGTTATGTCTTTCGGGTTGACCAATGCCCCGATGTCGTTTATGGAACTGATGAACCGAAAGTGTTCCATGACATGTTGGACACTTCGGGTCATCGTATTCATCGACGACATATTGATTTACTCTAAGGACATGGAGACTCATACAACGCATTTGAGAGCAGCCCTACAACGGCCGAGGGATGTGAGGCTTTATGCAAAATTCAAGAAGTGCGAAGTTTTGGTCAAGGAAGTGGCTTTCTTGGGCCATGTCGTATCCGGAGACGGTATCAAGGTTGATCCAAGCAAGATAGCTGCTATAGTAGGATGGGAAGCACCAAAATCTGCTGCGTAGATTCGTAGTTTCCTTGGGTTGGCTGGTTATTATAGAAGATTCGTGGAAGATTACTCCAGGATCGCGGTTCCACTCACCGATTGACCAAGAAGGGAGAGAAATTTATATGGACAGATGAGTGTGAGAAGTGCTTCCAGACTTTGAAGTCAAGACTTGTCTCCGCACCTATCCCGACCATCCCCCGAACCAAGCGCACCGCTTACTCTATATACGGATGCTTCGTGGTTGGGTATTGGGTGTGTTCGATGCAAGGAGAACGGTGATCGCTTACGCATCAAGACGCTTAAAAGAGCATGAGAAGAACTATCCTACGCATGACTTGGAGCTAGCAGCGGTTATTCATGCAATCAAGACTTGGAGACACTATTTGTACGGGTGAGAAGTTTCGGATCAAGTCGATCACAAGAGCTTAACGTATCTCTTCACCCGAAGGATCCGAATATGAGACGAGAAGATGGCCGGAATTGTTAAAAGATTATGATTGCGACATCCAGGACCACCCGTAAAGCAAATGTGGTGGCCGACGCCTTAAGCGGAAAGTGGGCATCGAAACCCGAGGCAGACCGAGTACAAATGCCGCATTGTGTGTCGCAGCCTCGAGTTCGATGGAAATTGATGAAGACCATATTATCGAAACTCGCAGAAGATCCGGTTGAGCAAGGCTTGATTCATAAGTTCACTATGATGTTCGCCGCATTGAAGATCTCGCCGAGCCTAATTGATGAAGTCAAGGTAGCAATCCTACAGATCCATATCTCGGACAAAGGCAGAAGACTTAGAGAAGGGTACGTGTAATCCCGACTTTACCTTGGAATCGACAAAGTACTCAAGTATCGCGGACGGGTATGTATACCCGAGAGCGAAGACCCGCGATATCGGAGGCCGAAGTTATGGACCAAGCTCATTACACTCCATATTCGGTACATCCAGAAGTACCAAGATGTACCATGATCTAAGAAGACTCTATTGGTGGAGGGGTATGAAAGCCGATATAGCTCGCTTCGTGTTTCAATGTCCGAATTGTCAACAAGTTAAAGCGGAGAGACAAAGACCCGCAGGTTTACTACAGCCATTACCGTAACCCGCATGGAAGTGGGATTGTATCACTATGGATTTTGTCACCGGGCCTACCTTTGACACCAAGGTCGCTGGATGCAGTTTGGGTTATAGTAGATCGGCTCACCAAGACAACTCGATTTATTGCGGTCGACCTCGCATACCATGGAGAAGCCGGCCAAGTTATATGTTGATAATATAGTCGACTTCATGGCGTTCCGTAAAGTATAGTATCCGACGGAGATCCCCCGCTTTTACATCGAAATTCGGGAAGGATTACGTAAAGCTATGGGAACAAAGTTGAAGTTCAAGACGGCTTTCCATCCTCGGACGGACGGACAGTCGAGCGAACCATTCAAATTTTGGAAGATATGCTTCGAGCTTGTGCATTAGATTTCAAAGGAGCTTGGGATGAGAAGCTATCACTTATCGAGTTTGCTTACAACAATAGTTATCGAGCCCCAATTCGGATGGCCCCATATGAAGCTCTCTATGGGAGAAAATGTCGTACACCTCTGTTATGGAATGAAGTGGGGGAAAGACGAATTGTAGGACCGGAGTTTGTTGAAGAAACTTGCCGAGTAATTGATCAGATCAAAGAGAGAGTAAAGACAGCTCAAGTTCGACAGAATCACTATGCGATAATCGACGTCGAGATCCGGAGTTTGCAAAGTGGGTGACAAAGTGTTCTTGAAGGTGTCACCGGTGCGAGGTCTTAAACGGTTTGGTAAGAAGGGGAAACTGTGCCCCAGGTATGTGGGACCATATGAGATATTGAATCGACGTGGTAATGTAGCATATCAATTGGCTCTACCACCATCCATGTCCAGCGTCCATAATGTGTTCCATGTATCATTACTAAAGAAGTATGTCAGAGATCCATCGCATATCTTGAGCGCTGATCCTCCAGACTTGACTGAAGACTTAACTTTCGAAGTGGTACCTGGAATGCTCTCAAGTCGAAAAGTTCAGCAACTTCGAACCAAGGATATCCATTATGTGAAGGTACATTGGCGAAGCCAAAATGTGGAGGAAATTACTTGGGAAGAAGAGAGCGCGATGAGGAAGGAGTACCCTAACCTTTTTGACGATCAAGGTACAGTCTTCCGATCATCACCGAGCCGACGGGGGCAAGCGGATAACAAACAGTACGAAATCGGACCGAAGTCGACCAATTATACCTGATTTTAGGTATACCGGTCGATGGTACCGATGATGGTACCGGTCGACCGGTATGGCCTGCACGACTATGTGCGGAATTTGGAAATTGGTCTCTACGGGTCCCACTTTCCCGATTTCAAATCCTAGAAGTTTCCTAATCCTAGTAGGGTTACTAAACCCTATTTCTAGCCTATAAATACACCCTTAAACCCCTCAAATCCTTTCCATTGTTTCTCACAAACCCTAGAGAAGAGAAAGAGCTTGGAAAGGAGAAGGAGCTAGGAAGAAGAAGGAGGTGCCGCCATTACCGCTTGACGAAGCTCTCGCTACACCCTGTCAACGGTAAGTGTTTGAATCCATCTTTTTACCCTATGTTAGTTATGTGGGTGGATCAATACCATGTAAAGTAGGTATTGATCTAAAACCCTAATTTGGCCAATAAACCCTAAGTTGCCGTCAAACCCTAGATTTGAGTTTCGAGATGATATTCATCGAAACGAGACTTGAATGAGTTAGGGGTAGCTCTAACTCAAAGCCTAGACTTAGCATGGATAGGAGAAACCCTAGGGGAAGATCGTGGTACGTTGGTCTCCGATATTGATGTTGTCCCGACCATCGTTGGTGGTACTGAGGATTCCTAGTCGACGCTGCCTTGTCCACGATGCTTTAGCTCTATCTCTATGCCGTAGGGTGTCGTGTTGGGATAGGGTCTACCTGCGTATTGTTTCTATCCTAGTGGGTTAGTTGCGGATAGGGTATCGGGGGAGGTGAGGTTTAGAGGGTCTCCGACCCGGCCTGCACGCCTCTAGCTCTATCTCTATGCCGTAGACGGCCGTGCCGGGATAGAGCATACATTGTTGACATATAGGATTGGTTAGTTGCGAGCCCAGTTTTATGAGCCCCGACCAGATAGGGGGCTTAGGTACTGGGTATGGGTAGAGTATCGGGGAGGTGCGGGTATACCTTAGCTCTATCTCTATTCCATGATGGGTGTATATGGGTTGGTGGTTGTGTGATTACTGTGCGACGCCACACACTCGTGTATAGAGGTGCGGGGGCCACCAAACCTTTCTATAGCACATTGCAAACTTAAAACCAGACCACAAAGATAAAATGGATTGTTACTCATGCATAATCTTGTGAAACTGTCCGATTGCCTTACTGAGACGTGTTGTGTGCTCACCCTTTGTATATACATTGTTTTTAGATGTTGATGCAGGATATACTGTGGACGACTACGTAAACGCTCCGCGTATGGTGGTGCTGCGGTGTTGGATGTACAGGCAGGACGGACGAGCATGACGCTTCATGCAAAGTGCCCTTCTGCGGTACCGTGATTTGATTATTTATTTATTTCAGCTATTTTCGTTTGTTATTAAGAGATGTAAAAGGTTATTATTTTATCTTTGAATTTGAATAATGGGATATTTATTTAAATTATCAATAGATACTCGGTTCATTCTATTTAAAGTCTTCCGCTGTATATTTATATTCTGATTGTGGTTATGTGTAATTGGTTTGTATGGATGGACACGGCCTATTCGAGATCCCGGTGTGAACCGTTGGTTCGATGACGGTTCACTCACACCGTTCGGTTGGATCAGAATTTGGGGGTGTGACAGCTTGCCCCGCCCCCTTCTCCTGCTCCTGGATCTTTTCCATTTTCAAAAACCAAATTTAAACCCTTTTTTGGCCTCCCTTTCCTTCCCCCCTTCCTCCCCCCCCGCCCCCCGTCCCCTCCCCCTCCCCTCCCCCCCCCCCCCCCTTCCCCCCCCCTTCCCCCTTTTTTTTTTCCTTTTTGTTCATCTTTTCCCCCCCCTCCCCCCCCCCCCCCCGGCCCGCCCGTTTCCTCCCCCTCCCCCCCCCCCCCCCCCCCTTTTCTCCCTCCTTTTTTTTTTATCTTTGTTTTGTCTTGGCGCCCCCCCGTCCCCCCGGGGCCCCCGGGGTCTTTTTTTTTCCGGCCGCCCCCCCCCCCTCCCCCCGGTGTCTTCCTCCCCTTGGGGGGGGAATTTTTCCCCCGGCCTTCGCCGCGGTGGCCAGCACTCTTGGTGCATTATGGTCCATGTACTGTTTGTAGTAACCTCGTTGGATGAGGTCTTCGATCTCTGCTTGCAGGTTGTGACACTCGTCGGTAGTGTGACCGATGTCGTGGTGGTCTGGCAATACTTGTTTGGATTGCGCTTTCTTGCCTCGGTCACGATCTTCTGGGGTCTCTGCAGATATCCATCATCAGGTATGAGGGTGTACACGCCGCCAAGGGACCTGTTGAGCGGGGTATAGCCGCTGAATTTCTTCTGGAGCAATCCCCTGGCCCGTGCCTCGTCTCTCCTTAACCGCTTACTTTCCCCTGGGTGCGTGAGGTCTGGCCTCTCATCCGTCCGCTTGTGCGGAGTATCCATTAGACCCTTGCTCGCTTCGTAGATTTCGTTGGCGTTGGCGAATTTCTCGCATCTCGCCAGGAGTTCTTGTAGATCGGCTGGTTCCTTCTTAGCTATGGAAAATCTAAGCTTTGGGTCGGTGACCGCTGCTCTCAACGTGGCGAAGTGAACCGCCTCGTCAATATCCTTGACTTGTAGCACCTCCAAGTTGAACCTGACCAAGAAGGCCCTTAGGGTTTCTCCGGATCTTTGCCGCATGTTCATCAGATGGGCACTTGTCTTCCGCTGCACCCGGCTGCCCTGGAAGTGCATCCGGAATAGTCTACCCATGGTTTTGAATGAGTCGATTGACCTTGGTGGGAGGTTATTGAACCACATCCGCGCCGCTCCCTTGAGCGTGAGCCGAAAAGCTCTACACATGATCGCATCGGGATTTGCGTGCAGGACCATTGCACCGACAAAGTTGTTCAAGTGCTCAATGGGGTCGGTAGAACCATCGTAAGAGTCGACGGGGGCATGCTAAATCGCTTGGGTAGAGGGACCCTCATGATGATGTCGGTCAGGGGGTTTTCCGTGGAATAATCCCTGTCTTCATCTTGGGACACTCCCGCCTTCTCCATTGTTTCTACCTTTCGGTGGAGGACCGCCAACTGTTCCGCTATTTGTGCAGCAACTGCAGGGTCCATGGGGGTATTGGACTTGTCTGTCCCAACGGCTCCCTCCGGTAGTACTATGCGCCGAGGGACCAAGAGCTCTTCTATGTCGTCCTCATCGACCCTGGGTACTGGCCTCGGCTGGGGACCGAGTCTGTCCCGAGCCGGAATTCTCCCATGGTGCGATGTCGAGCCTGTTCCGCTTAGCTCGGGGGCAGGGCGAGTGTTGGCTCCTGGCTGTGCTGGTCGACCTCCGCTCTGTCCTGGCTGATCTCGGGGGGGGGGGTCCCGATGGAGGTCGGCTTCTTGGTGCGGTACCGCCCAGGGGACGATGCCAATGGGAGGTCGAGATGTGGCCTCTGCCGCAGGGGTTTGCAATCCTTGCACGAATCTCGTCAATACCGCGAGCTGCGCGCAACAGTTTTCGAACTGTTCGTAGGTGACGAAAGCCTCCGGTGTGGGTACTTGGGCTGCTGCCCGCTTTCCGCGATCTTGATTAGGTCGAGCTTCCGACCTGTCTCCTTCTTCCGGATTCATACGTTGATCGAGTAATGGGGGGTTAGGACTGACCATGTGACTTCTGGTCCGTCGTGGACTCATGATTGGAGATTCCTCTCTGACTTTATCTTATGATGTCGAATCTCAAGGGCCCCACGGTGGGCGTCAAACTGTTTCGGCCCAGATCCGTCCTGTGGGTCCTCTCCGAGCTGACTGGACCTGCAAGACAAGGAAAAGCAAAGGGTGGAGGCGGGCTGGATGCCTCGGGTCCAGTCCGATGCCAAAGTCAGGCTCTGTGAACAGTCAATGGGCTCGGTGTCGAGCCCACTAAGATATTATAAAGTGTGGGGTGAGGTGAGATTTTCCGACCGATGTGTCAGAGCGTGAATCTCAAGGAGTAATAAATGAGCAGTAAATGTTGTGTGTAAGAAACCTCGGGATTCGCCCTATTTATAGTGAATAGTACGAAATCCCAAAATACTGATTTTACCCTTTGTTCTTGTGCTTGAGGGGCTATACCGATTTTACCCTTTGTTCTTGTGCTTGAGAGGCCTTCTTATGTCGAATAGGGGATCTCCACGTGGTTCTTAGATTGAGTCCTACGTGTCAGGGTTGTAATTTCCAGCGTGGCGTAATTCTCTAATAGATTCCATATTGATTTTGGTCATAACAGATACCTAGAACTAAAACCTTAGATCCCCAAGACAGCCCAACGAGATGATACCAATAAGTTGCCTTCAGAATGTTTCAAGCAATAATCATTTATTAAGGGCTGAAAGAAATAATTAGAATTGACAAGTGAGGCCTCTCACAAAAGATTATTCAGTGGAAGTACACCAGATAAATCAAATAAACATTCTTACTTGCTCCAAATATAACATATAAAAATAAAAAATAAAAAAATAAAAACCCAAAGCTGCAGCTAGGCCTCGATGGAGCTCAGGATCAATAGAATGATCCACTTGCAAAGAGACTGATCCATGCAAGAAAAAGCTGGGGCGAACGTTCTCCAATCTCAAGAGAGAAGAAGCCTTCACTGGTCATCAGCCAAATCTCCTGGGGGTAATTATGATTACCTGAATGATCAAATGGATCTCCCCAAAAAAATAAAGGAGAAATTTCTTCCACCTCTTCTCCAGGAATTCTAAAAGGCAACTACCTCTCAATTTGATTCAAAATGTCTTCCACCTCCTTTCCTTTTGAAAATATTCTCTCTCATTCAATTTGGTGATGAGATTCATCATCATCAATATTTTTTGGACAATAATACCCTCATATTTAGTAAAAAAATTTCATGCTTTCAAACTTTTCTCATTCTCCGGCGATAGAGAGGCTCGTCGTCTTCTTTCTTTTGCTCTTTTCTCATGATTGTGCAGAAGAAGAATCCATCCCCAATTAACTCGTACAGATCTCTATGAATGTATATGACAAATTATAGATTCTCTCTCTTCTTCTACTAAACCTAAGAAATCCACCACCACCACTTCAAAAGGCTTACATAGTTCAGTCGTATACAGAATGAGGTTTGGTAAATTTTGGTTTCGTCTTAGGTTTTGGATTTTTTTCAGAACAAGCAGAGAAGTTAAAGATGGATTTTCTTGAATCTATCAATTTGGTTCTTCTACGTTTACGTGTTTCAGTTGAATCTTCTTTTTAAACATACATTTTCTGGATTATCGGAAGGGGCAACTGCTCAGGAGGTGTCGCCGGCCTCCGAGTCGCCAAGGATATCGCGGAGAACAACTTGGGTAGCCGTGTTCTGTTGGCAACCTCAGAGACCACCATTATTGGGTTCAAGCCTCCAAGCGCAGATCAGCCATATGATCTTATGGGTGCTGCCCTCCTTGGCGATGGCGCAGGAGCCATTAGAAAAATAATTTTGATACCCACATGATCAGATATTGTAACTATTGTAATGTTAAATCTGCTTATTTGTAATTGTAATTACAGTTTTCATTTCTCACTTCTCAGAAGGTTTCAACCTTGAGAATTGAAACCAGAGCAGTGCTTGTTTACGAAAACATGATACTCACGGCCCTAGAATCAAATCAGCTTTCTACCTCTTCTCCCCATAAATTGGTTGTTTTAGGCTTGGGATTGCTCCAATATGCAAAGAACGGGTAGGGATTAATGGTGAAAGGGGAACCTGTGGAACTAAGAAACCCCAACAACCCTTACATGGTGGGGATATAATGAGGATGGAACATTCCAGATGAAGGTGGCTCAGATTGCTCAAGAACGGCCATGGAATGAACGGTGGAAACCTTGATATTGCCACCTAGAGATGCAGAGTTGAGGGCATTTTGAAGATTCTGCATCGCAGGTAGGAGCTGCGACATGAGGTTCTCAACGCTGGAGGTTATAACCTCATTACCAACAGTGATGAGTGATAGAAACTGAGAAACTTTTAGAGGAATAATATGCTCGGTAGGCAAGACAAATGAAAGGAGAAGAAAAGACTTTCTTTTTATACACTTATTCATTAATTAGTAAGCCTTTTAACTGGGCAACATACTAACAAGAAAACTAAAAGATAGCAGCAAATCAGTCAACAAACTATAATGTGCTAAACAAATTCCTAAAAACTAGGACAACTGTTATTTACTTATTCAACAATCCCTCCCTTAAACTGATGTTATAAACACTAGGTTTAAAAAAAATAAAATACTCTCCCTCAAATTTGATTTTCCATCATGCAAACACTAAGTAATCTTTCTTAGCTTATGAAATGTTGGCAACTTAAGGGGTTTAGTGAATATATCAGCAACTTGATCTTCACTTCTGCAGAAGATGAGATCAATTACTCCATCCTTCGTGAAATCTCTCAAGAAGTGGTACTTTACATCTATATGGTTGCTTCTACCATGTAGAACAAGATTTTTTGAGAGTTTAATTGCCGATGTGTTATCACAATAAATTAAAGTGGCTTCTTGTTGCTTAAATTGAAGTTCTTCAAGCATCTTCCTCAGCCAAATAGCTTGACAATACATGAAGTTGCAGCAACAAACTCAGCTTCGACTGTTGGAAGAGTAACAATTGGTTGCTTCTTTGAAGACCATGAAACAAGTCCTGAATCCAGCGTAAAAACATACCCTGAAGAGCTTCTTCTATCATCTTGATCTCCAGCGTAATCACTGTCTCTAAAGTCAAATAAATTTGACTTTTCTCCCTTCTTGTAAAATAGCCCATACCTAACAGTACCTTGCAAGTATCAAAAGATTCTTTTTGCAGTAAAATAAAGCATCTCCCTTGGGCATTCCATGTATCTACTAATGAGACTCACAGCATGCATTATATTAGGTCAAGTTGCAGTCAATACATCAAGCTTCCCACAATTTGCTTGAAGAGAGTACTATCCACATTTCTTCCTTCAGGATCTTTTGAAAGCTTCAAACAAACTCAGTTGGTGTACTCACCGAATTACAATTCTTCATTTGAAACCTCTCTAAAATTTCTTGAACATATTTCCTTTGAGATATAAAAACTTCAACTGCAGATTGCACCACTTCAATACCAAGGAAATAATGCATTTTTCCAAGATCAGACACATCAAATTCAACCATCATAGACGTCTTAAATTTGTCAAACATGTCTCTATCATTTCCAGTGAAAATAAGATCATCCACATACAAGCATACAATAAGCATTTTTCCACCATCTCCCATTTTAATAAAAAGTGATGCTCATATGGGCATGTTTTAAAACCTTCCTTCAAAAAATAGGCATTAATACGACTATACCAAGCCCATGGAGCTTGTTTTAATCCATATAATACCTTTTTTTAGTTTATACACCTTATGTTCACTTCCAAGCTTCACATAATTAAGAGGTTGTTCGATAAATACCTGTTTTTGCAAATCACCATGCAATAAGGCTGATTTCACATCCAATTGGAAGATAGGCCATGAATTTTGAGCTGCCAATGCAATCACCAACCTGATCGTGTCATGTCGTGCCACCGGAGCAAAGACTTCTTTATAATCCACACCAAATTCTTTCTTACAGCCTTTAGCTATTAGGCGAGCCTTGTATTTGTCAACTTCGCCATTTTCATTCAACTTTGTCTTGTACACCCACTTGACACCAATTTTTTTGTACCCTTTTGAAAGATCAGATAGCTCCCAAGTATTATTTCTTTCGATGGCTACAATTTTAGGATCCATGGCCTTTTGCCATTTTGATTCTTTGACAGCACTTTCAAAGGTTAAAGGGTCGCAATCTGAAAATAAAGCAAAGTGAGTGAGTGGGTCTTCAGATTGATCCATTTCAGTTAATTCATTATCTGACATCCATGATGGCCTCTTTCAAATTTGTTGAGTACGTAAATCTATTGCTGCTTCAACTTGTATGTTAGATTCTGGTGAAGCTGGTGTGAATTCAGAGGCTATATGAGCGACATTTGGAGGATCCTCAGGAGTATAAGGTACTGGAACATGTTGTTGTTGGGGTTGTTCTGCTACGCCATTATTTTCTTCGTCATATGTTGTCGAAAGTTGTTGTCCATCAGTATTTTGGGTCCATGCCCAAGTTTGTTCTTCATCAAAAATAACATCACAATTGATCACAATTTTCTTGGTGCTTGGATTGTAGAGCTTATAAGCTTTTGATTGATCCGAAACACCAAGGAAAATGCATTTTTCTCCCTTGTCATCTAGCTTTTTCCTCTTCTGGTTTGAAATATGGGCATAAGCCACATACCCAAAAATTCTGAAATGATCAACTGCCGGTCTTCATCCTCTCCATGCTTCCTCCAGTGACATATTTTGAACAGCAAGTGTAGGACTTCTATTTAAAATATGAATGCTCCAATTGACTGTTTCGGGCCAGAAATTTTTTGAAATGCCACCATTTGTCGAAAGGCTTCGCACCATATTCATAATAGTGCGATTCTTCCTCTCGCAAACACCATTTTGTTGAGGTGTATAAGCTGCTATAAGTTGCCTCTTGATCCCATGGGTCTCACAAAAATTTACAAATTCTTGTGAGTTGTATTCTCTACTATGATCAGTGCGAAGAACCTTTATGGGCTACCCAACTTCTTTCTCAACCAGTGCTTTATAGCTTTTTAAGGCTGCAAAGGCTTTAGATTTTTTCTGTAGAAAATAAACCCAAATTTCCCTACTGCAATCATCGATAAAGGTAATTATGTATTTTTTACCTCCATTAGAAGCTGGATTAATTGGCTCGTAAATATCATAACGAACAAGCTCCAATGCATTTTTTGCTCTCCAAGATTTTCCTTGTGGAAATTGATTACGGTGTTATTTACTAACAACACATTCTTCATAGACTTGAGAGGGAGCAGAAATTTGAGGAAGACCTTTCACCATGTTCTTTTGATGAAGTGTTCTCAGTCCACCAAAATTTAGATGCCCATAGCGAAAATGCCATAACCATGACTTTTCCTTTAGCCTTACAGATAAGCATTGGTAAGGAATGGTGTTGAGATGTAGAGGAAACGTTCGATTTTTTGTCATGTTGACTTGAGCAATCAAGCCCAATTTTTCATCAAATATTCTGCAAACTCCTCCTTTGATAGAGATTTCATAGCCCTTCTCTTGTAGCTGACTAACACTCAGTAGCTTTGTTTTCAACTATGGAACATACAGCACATTAGAAATAATTTGAGATGAGTTTCCCTTTGTTTGGAGAATTAACTTTCCTTTCCCCGTAACAGAAACTTCAGAATTGTCACCAAATTTCACAGAATGACAAAAAATTTCATCCAAATCTGAGAATACAGTTTGATCTCCAGAAATATGATTGCTGCAACCTGTGTCTAAATACCATACATTTTGATTTGCTTCTTCCTTGGCAGTGCAAGCCATCAACAAAGAGATCCCTTCTTCTTTCTCTGCATGATTAGATTGTTCACCAGGTCCTTTAGACATGTTTGTATGACATTCTGATCTATAATGGCCATATCTGTGGCAGCGAAAGCATTCAACTTGTGACTTGTCTACTGACTTCATTTTGTTGAGAAATGAGTGATGGCCACCTCGACTTCTTCTTTTCCCTTAGGAATCATAAAATTGGGAATTTTCTAAGTTGTGATGCAAGTTTTTGCGATCCTTGTTCCCCCTGCCTCTTCCTCTTCCTCGATCTCCTTTGTCGGAAGTCAAAGGTAGATTATTGATGGAGACTTTTAAAGCCTGCTCCTCTTTGTCTTGCTGGATCAATTTTTGCTCATGAACAATCAATGAACCTTGCAGTTCATCAATTGAAAGATTATCAAGATCATTTGATTCTTCGATTGAACAAACCACATAATTAAACGTTGGTGTGATGGATCGAGGAATTTTCTTAATTACTATCACGTCCTCCATCTTCTCACCATGAACCCACAACTTATTGGTAATCGCCATTGTTCTTGAGAAAAACTCAGAAACGGATTCTCCTGATTTCATCTGAAGCATTTTGAACTCCGAACGAAGTGGTTAAAACTGTGGCCTCTTTGCCCTTGTCGAACCTTGGTATTTATTTTTCATAGACTCCCAAATTTGCTTAGAAGTTTCTTTGTTTAGAATGGTTTCAAGGATAGACCAATTAATTGCCTGGAATAAATAATTCTTTACCTTTAAATCCTATAACTTTAGTGCCTCTGGCTCTGTTTTCTGCGCCTCTGTTGGTAGTATATCAGTTGCAGGTTCTGCTACACCAGATTCAATAACAATACTTCAAATAGTTCTCCATTAGCATGCTCCAATGATCATAGTGACCATCAAAACGTGGAATTGCAGGTTGCACAAAATTTTCAGATGCCATCGTCATTCATTGCAGCTGCAAGAATTGAACGAAGCGTTGCTGCTACAAGAAAAATAGAACTAAGCTGCTCACTGCTATACTATTTTTCTTGGTGGCTCTGATACCACTAATATAAACTGAGAAACTTTTAAAGGAATAATATGCTCGGTAGGCAAGACAAATGAAAGGAGAAGAAAAAATTTTCTTTCTGCACACTTATTCATTAATTAGTAAACCTTTTAACTGGGCAACACACTAATAAGAAAACTAAAAGAAGCAATAAATCAGTCAACAAACTATAATGTACTAAACAAATTCCTAAAGACTAGGACAACTGTTATTTACTTATTCACCAATGAGGATGATGTTGTTGTAGGATAGAAAGAGAGGAAATTGGAATTGATCCACTGCTGCGCGTTGTTGGGATCGAAAGCCAAGGATGCAATGTCGCCATTCGAAGTGCTGACCATGATGCCAATGCCGGTGTTCCAATTGATTTTAGGTGTGGAGAAACCTCTGTTAAAGCTCCACACAGCAATACAGAACTTCTTACCTGACACAGAGAAGACGATAGATGGCCAACTCACTGAAGAGGGAATCAATTTTAGGTTAGGGGGAGACCTCCCTAATATAATCGAAGATCATGTCAAGAGGTTCTGTGGTAAACTGAAGGGGCCTGCTGGGTTTACTGAGAAGGAGTACAAAATCAAAATTCAAAAAAGAGGGAGCAATGGCAGTCTTGGCTTGCTTAACGGAGAGAGAACACCGTAAAAAAGTATCTCACGTTTTGACCCTTTTTTTTAATTTTCTGATATATTTTCTTAAATTAAATTAGATTATAGATTTTTAATGAAATCTTTTACTAAATCTGAGGGTATTATTGTCCAAATATAGCAGTAAGCAGATAAGCATCCAAATATGGCATGTGAGCATGTGAACATCCAAATATAGCATGTGAGCAATCCAATCATAGCATTTGAGAGTATTGCAAATATAATAGTAAGTATGTGAGAGCATTAATCAAGCATCGATCATCAACAATGTGACTGAGATCATATTTGATCGACTACTCAAACTTGATGTAATCGATCATCATCAATGTGATCAAGATCATATTTGATTGATGGTTCAGATTTACTTAAAACATTCATGAAGTCAATCCAACCGTTCAAATTCAATTAAATCATTCAAAAATATAATCCAACGGTTTAAAGCACTAAAGATGGTAATCCAACTGTTCAGATCACTCAAACCACTCACAATAAAGATCCAACGGTTTAGATGGCATAAAAACACCTATGATTAAGATTCAATGGATTAAATCACTCAAAAAACATATATGATCAAGATCTAACGGTTAACATCACTCAAAACACATATGATCAAGATACAACGGTTAAAATCACTTAAAATCACAATCTAACCTTTCAGATTCATCTAATTCACTCACAATGAAAATCCAATGGTTGAAATCACTCATGATGATAATCCAAACATTCAGATCAATTTCAAGACAATCAGATGGTTCAAATTTATCTGAATTATTTATGATGAACGTTTTAAATCTCACGTCATAATTAATCATGATCGATGGCATAAATCTCATCAAAATTATTTATGATCAACGGTTTAAATCTCACATGATCAATGGTCCACATTTAATCACATCAATTACCAACATAATTATTATGACTATCTTTGCATCAAAGATTCAGATTGAATCCAAACATCACAATAAATATAATCAGAGCATCCACAACAAATATGATCAGAGCAACAAATTCAAAATTAAGGGTTCATGATGGAGGGTGATGAACGGGTGGCTGGGAAGGAGATATGCATGTGAGTAATGAGGATGAGGGCATTCATCGGAAATTAGTGGTGATCGGATTCAGAGTTAATGAAGGGGATTGGAATATTCGGTGAAGAGAGTTGCAGGTTGAGGGGTTTGCTGTAATGCATGTCTGAAGTAGGTAAGATGGAGTGCAAGGAAAGGTTCTTGATTGGGATTGGTGAATAAGGGGTAAACAGAAGTGGAGGGGTGATAAGGTGTGCAACAGAAGGACTGGGATTGTGAAGTGGTGTTGGGTGCTAGTGAGATGAGTGCTGGGATTTGAGATTCATGAAACAGGTGGTAGTGAATCGATGCTAGGTGATTTGCATAAGGAGTAGGGTGTAACCATGGGTCAGGCTGGTATGTAAGGTAGTGAACAATAGGTTTGGGGAAGAGAATTCGGTGATGAATGGGGTTTGATGGTGAAGATGTTTACTGTGTGATCTGGTTGCGATTGGCAGTGGCTAAACAGGTCGGTGGATGAGGTTTATGAGGGTGGATCAGCAGGTAGTAGCTGTCGATGGGAGTGTGATCTGTAGGTGGGGTGCGGGGTTGTAATAAAGAAGATGGAAGGCTAGGTGTCATGGTGAAAGGCTGGGTGTAGGATTTTTGTGAGTGGAAGTTGTTGTGAGGAGTATGAAATGGGTTTGACAGATGTAGATGTGTTGGCCAGAGTTGGATTCGGTTATGGAGGTTTGCAAGTCGGTGGCTGGGTATAGGGATTTATGAAAGAGGTAGGTGTGGTAATACTGCAGGTTATCGGGTTTAGCAGGTGGAGAAGGATGGCTGAAATAGGTGGGTAATTGGTGCTATGTAGTGGTTTGTGTTTTAAAATCTAATTACAGGTGAAGAAGTGGGATTAATTAGGTGTCGTATGGCTGTTGGACGGACTGCCAAGTGGAGAGTGAATGGTAAGGTGTGGTGGTGGTTTGTAAGGTGGTTTATGGTTCAGGTTAGGTGTCAATGAGGGTCTGTTGGTGGAGGCTAGGTAGTGCTGTGCAGGTCGGGTGAAAGATGATCTGGTGAGTTGTAGGATCACAGGTGATAATGGTGACGGGTGCACAAGCGATGGGTAATTTGCAAGTGGTCAATGAGAGCAAGGTTTCAAGGGGGGAAAAAATAATCGCAGGTAAGAACACTTACCTGCTCTGCTTCCTCCTCTTCTTCTTCTTTTTTTTTTCATCTTCTCGGCTACTGTTCCCTTCTTCTCTAATACTCTCTCTTTTTCTGAATTTTTTCGATTTCAGTTCCTCTCCAGTTCCCTTTCTTCCTCTCGGTTCATTCTCACTGATTTCCCTCTCTCTCTCTCTCTCTCTCTCACCCTTCTCCTTTTCTTGCTCAGCCTCTCTCTCTTCTTTTTCTTCTTCTTCATCAGCTTCTTATTTCTTTTCCTCTCTCCTTTTCTTTTTCTTTGTGATTCTTTTCTTTCTTTTTTTTTTTTTGCCCCTCCTCTCTGATTTCTCTCTCTTTTCTCCACGCCCTCTCTATCTTCCCTCTCTCTGATTTCTCTCGATCTCTATTTTTTTCTTTTTTTTCTCTTTCTTTTCTTCTTTCCAATCTGTCCGTATCTCAAAATTCTCTCAATCTTCTTTCCATCTTTTTGATCTCTAAATACCTCTCCAATATCTTCTTTCACTCCCGGATCTCACTTTCAGTATCTCTTTTTTTTTTCTTTCTTTTGCTTTTACCTTCGTCCGTCCCACCGACTAAATTCTCTCTCTTTTGATGATCCCGATTCTGATCTCTCTCTTGATCTTCTTTCCAGTCTCAATTTTCTTTCCTTCTTAGTTTCTTCTTCTTTTTATCCTCTCATTCTCAGTCCTTGCCTTCCATAGAGTGATAGCACCTTAAATCTATTTTATTTCTTTCCAACTTAATTTTCATATCCAATAATTTTTTTTTTTTTTTTCCTTTTCATGACTTCAACCAACCCACTTGGATCCCTCTCTCTCCTATGGATCCAAATCGTCTCATTCTTGAAATTTGGGAGGCGTGGCGGCGATTCCATTGGATGGTCGCCACGTGAGGGTCGAATGAATCTGACCTCTCCGTTCGAGCCCTCCCGCCTTGCCGGACGGAGGGATCGACCCACCCCCCCAGGGGGCCCATCCAGAGAGTCGCCACCACGCCTCCCAAATCTCAGGGATGAGACGATTTGAATCCCTCTCGTATATAGCCACAGCCAGCTCCTCCTACCATATATTGTGCATTATAATATGTGTAATATGTGTAATATATATACTACAAAATAACATATATATAATATAGTACATAGTATTATACATAGATATAATGTACATAATGCATACACACATGGACTGAACCAATTCGGTTCGGACTGATTTGAGTTGGGTTAGGCTGAAAACTGGCTTTTCTCTTTCTCTCTTTGACATTTATGAGTCATTTCGGTTTGCAATTCTGCATGAGATCTTTTAGAGGCCTATGCCTAGGATTCTTCATGTCCACTTTGAAGAGTACTGAAAATAAAGAATAATGGCACTTGAATCATCTGAATCTAAAGTCGGACGATCAAGATATGAAGAATGAAAATTTTATCGATAATCCTGCATGAAAGCTTGCATGGGACCTACTGATGGCCTCCGCCCGGGATTCTTTATATCCATTTTAAAGGGGACTGAGAATGAAACACAATGGAGTTAGAATCACCTAATTCGGACATCAAATGATCAAGATATGATGATTTAAAGTTCGATCAATCCAACTTATGATAATTTACATGATCAAAGCCCCTAGGATTATTTATGATAATTTCAAAAACCTCCATTGTACGCATCATCCGACTAAAAGTGGTCATATCTTTCCCATTCGATATCGGAATTGAACAATTCTGGTTTCATTTTAAAGGTAATTTCATGACCTATGCATTCATGCTAGTTGCAAGCCAAAACCTTACTGTGGGGCCTATCAAAAACTTCCTTGAAATCGTAGCCAAAATCCAAACTTTCACTCACCTCTTTTCCTTTGTCGTTCACACACTAATAGGACTTTGTTTAGCTGGGATGACAAAAATGAAGTGCTTACACGTTGGTGAAGAAGCTTAAGGCCAAAACCCTGAAAACTAAAGTTCTACCCAATCCATTGTGGGTTTCATTGGAGAAAAAGAAACAACAATGAACAGAGAACTAATTTTTTCTCTATTTTTCAGTTTCGTTGGAGAAGAACAAATGAACAGTTAGTTTGCTTTGTCGAAGGAATGATGAGTTCTTTGTTTTACGGTTTCGTTTTTGCCTAAAGTTATTTACGTCATTTTACATACACTAAGGGTATTTGTCACACCCCAATTCCGCACTATTCAGAATGGTGTGATGAACCGCTAATAAACCAACGGTTCAACCAGGATCTCTAATAGGCTGTGTCCTTTTAAATTAAACCATACACATTCATAACCATAATCAGAATAAATACACAATAGCAGAAGTTTTAATATTAAATTAACTGAGGAATCTAACTGTGATAATCATAAATAAAATATCAAATTATGTTGTATCAACCGAGACATAAGTAAATAAAATATCAAATTACATTTCCTTAATAGTTCAAATAAAATCTAATCGAAAACGCATGAGTTGCACTCGCATGAGGAGTCATGCGTCTCCACTATGTCTTCAGCCTCCATTGCAGTCACGTGCCCGTACACAGAAGCATTCATATTGTATTCCATAGTAGTACCTGCATCATCAACTAAAAATATTCGACGTCGAAAGGGTGAGCACACATCATGGCTCAGTGAGCAAACAAAACAATGCAACAAACATATGCATGCATTCAATTCATATCTGTGGACTGGTATATAAGTTTACAATGTACTATAGAAAGGTTCGGTGGCCGCCTCACCTCTATACACGAGTGTGTGAAGCCGCCCAAAGGTTAACGTATATTGTTGTCCCACATGCACCCACTATGGAATAGAGATAGAGCTAAAGTGTCCGGATCAAACACCGCATAACACTTCCCCTGATGTCTTACCCATACCAACACGTAAACCCCTGCTGGCGAGGGCTTACAAACTAGGCTCGCAACTAACCAATCCTAATGTCAAACAGTGTATCCAAGGCCTCACCCCAGCATCCCTCAATACGTCCATAGAGATAGAGCTAAGGCCCCCCGACAGTCGAAGACTACATGGTCCGAGACCACCTCCCCTGATACCCTACGACGTAAGAGTTCTACTAAGATAATGACGATACGACGATGTCAGTGGACAAGACTTGAGTAGAGATAGAGCAAAAATGTCTGGATCAAACACCGCATAACACCTCCCCTGATGCCCCACTCGCATCAAGTACACTAACCACACACAAACATTCACATGTCTATTTCTAGCATCATCATCATCATCATGTTATAAATAAAATAGAATTAAATATGCATGAACATTAATAGCAGGAATATTGGATGACATCTTGAATGCACATTACAAGCATACACGCATAGAATCAGTCATGGCATTGGACTCAAGAAAATAAAAATAGTTTATTATTAGCCAATTAGTTTAGGTATTGTTCCCTCACCTTTGCTTGAGTGTAGATCTTCTTTCAAGCTTTAAGAATCACTTTTATATCAATAGAAAAACCTAACAAGTCGATAGATTTTAATTAGAATTCATTCCAAAAATTTTAAACTTCTTGTTTTTTGTTTAAGTTCAATTTTTGGGTCGCGGTAGGGTGGGTCGTGGGTAGGTCAGCTTTGCTGCGACCTCGTAGGGGTAGGGTCGATGCTAGGGTCGGATGTTCCATTGAACCGCCAAAGGTGACCGCTAGATCCAATCAAAACATATATAATCCCGCCGCCGGGTGCGAACCACCAGGACCGACCACCGGTCGATTAAGTGAGTGGTGCGGTAGGGTCGATTCCCAATCGACACCACGTGCGACCCCCCGTGGTTTAAGTCGAGAATTTCATCCTACAGTCCATTCTTTTATGTTTGGGTCCTATGGCTTACTTCCACAATCCATTCTATGTTTGTTCTATGGCTTAAAACTCTAGGTTTCTTCCTTACTTTACCTACCATGATTTCCTCCATGGATTTCATTGAAATCCTCCCATGGATGGCTGATTTGGGTTTCTCCTAAGTCATACCCTCTTCATGAACTATTCTAAGGTCTTAAATCATTAATGGAAACATACCCATACCGGTTTCTATGAATTCTTCACTTTATTCTTCTCCTCCAACTTTCCTTCTCTTCTCTTTCTCTTCTCTTTCTCTCACTTTCAATTAGGGTTTCAAAAGGAGTGAAAGAGGCCTAGGGACGTCCTATTTATAGAGGGGAACCTCCCAAAATAAGTCCCATTGAGATTAGGAAAGAATCCCCTTGAAATTTGGAAAGTTTTCTATTTACGATTTCTGTTGGCAAAGACGGGGTCGATGAGGGGGTCGGAGATCCCGTCGACCCTCAGGTCTAAATTGTCCGACCCCCAGTTAAAATTTCAGGGGTCTGACTTCCTAATGAGGGGGGTCCGACCCTGCCTATCTGGGTTTTTCGACCCTGCCCTCTATTTTACTATTTTTGGGTCAGTTTAATACCTGGTTTCACTATTTCCTTCACGCACTTGGTCCATTTGGCTCGACCATGATAGGTAGACCTGGTACAAGGTGGAAAGACCGGTTAGTTCGATACGGGTCTTACAGTATTAGTGTCTTAAGAAAAATCTAGACATTCTCCGATTAATTTTATCTTTTTTTTGTACAACGGTCAATTTTTAACTTACTGTGTGGATTAACTTGTTATTAACAAAAAAAATTTTTTTTTGCCAAAAGTCAGTAAATGGATTAAAAATAAAATGTAAAGAAGAACAAGTTTCATATTGGACAGTCCCACCTTTGGCATTGCCTTCAATAGGACCCAATATAAACCGAGATCACTAAGTCTATCTCCCACCTATGGCATAGCCATCATAGTAGATAACCAAGTATACAAGATTTTAAAATTAGGAGAATCTAAAGGGAGGTCTGTGTGATGCATCCTACACAGCCTCACTGTTTACAAAATATGGACACATGTCTCAAATAACATGTCGCACCCCAATTCTGGACTAACCAGTGGTGTGATGAACCGTCATAAGAACCAATGGTTCAAATCAGGATCCCATATAGATCGTGCCAACCATGTTAAACAAAAAACACATTTCATAGTAATAATCAGAGATAATAAAATAATAGTGAAAGTCTTTATTAATAATGAACTGAGTGTCTACAATGATAAGTAAATAATAAACCAGTTATTTCCAAGTAACCACAACATAAATATAATAAACTATTATAAATATCAAATACGAAAGTTAAACACTAAGCATAAACATAGCTGAAACACTCGCTTGACGAATCATTTTCGTCCTCCACAACTTGCTTGACCATAGCTACCACATGTCTATATGTTGGTGCCTTCATGTAGTCTTCAACAGTATTACCTGCATCATTAGAAACTTAAAGAAAATTATACCGTGGGGTGAGCTCACAACTTAGGTCAATGAGAAAACAAAACAAAGCAACAAACATATGCATACATTCAATTCATATCTTTAGTCTGGTTTTAAAGTCTATAATGTGTTATAGAAAGGATTGACGGCCACCGCACCTCTATACACAAGTGTGTGAATCCTCCCAATGGATCAAACATCATTGCCGTCCCACATACACCCACCATAGAATAGAGATAGAGCTAAAGTGTCCGGATCACACACCGTCAACACTTCCCCTGATGCCCTATCCATACCAATACGTAAGCCCCTGCTGGCGAGGGCTTACAAGCTAGGCTCGCAACTAACCAATCCTAATGCCATCCAATGTATCCAAGGCCTCACCCCAGCATCCATTAATACGTCCATAGAGATAGAGCTAATGCCCCCCGACAGAGTGAAAGACCACACGGCCTGAGACCAACTCCCCTGATGCCCTACGACGTAATAGTTCTGCTAAGGTAATGGCAATAAGACAATGTAAGTGGGCAAGATTGAGTAGAGATAGAGCTAGAATATGGTGATTTGGTTGAACCATAATGCCACATCCTCCCCCTGATGCTCCACTCGCATCCAACACACTAACCACACACACAATCACATGTCTATTCCTAGCATCATCATCACCATGTTATAAATAGATAGAAATAAATATGCATGCATAGAAATAACAGTAATATTGGATGACATGTGAGATGCACATTACAAGCATGCAACCATAGAAACATTCATTGTATTGGAGAAATAAAATAAAACAGTTTATTATTATCCAATTAGTTTAGGTCATGTCTCATCACCTTTGATTGATGTTTGTTCCTCTCCCAAGCTTTGGAAGTCACTTTGAATCTATTGAAAACCTAAACAATTAATGTATTTAAGTTAGGGTTCAAGTTTACCAAGTTACAGTAGTCAAAAATCTTGTCTGATCTCAAAATATATTTGCTGTTATCGCATGGTCGATACCCTATGGTCGCACTATATGCGACCGTACCTGCGACCATATGCTTCCTGAATTCTTCCCGAATGGCTGTGGCCGACTCTCTTTTCATCATATGGTTGGCCATAGCTGCGACCATATGTAGTCAGGTTAATTTTTACTTCTCATACAAATTTCTCTTCTTGGCTCATCAATAGGATTCATCCTAAAATCATTTTATGGCCTTTAATCACAATTTATCCTTATCAATTATTCATACCCTACTCTTTATGGTTATTCATAGAAAACTATAACTGAATCATTGTATTAGGTTCCATATATCAATTTAAAAAGAACCTATTCTATATGATCTACCCTATAGAGTCAAGTTCATACCTTAAGCTTGCTATAGAGAGATAAAACTCTTCTCTGCAAAAACCTTCCTCTCAGCCTTCTTCTCCAAATTTTCTTCTCCTTCTCTTCCTCTCTTTCTTTCTCTCTTAGGTTTAGAGTTTCAATTTGGGTTCTAAAAGAGTGAGAGAGGCTAAATGACGTCATTTATATAGAGGAAAACCTCCATATAAAGTTCTCTTTCAATTAGGAAAGAGTCTTCCTCAAATTAGAAAAGTTTTTCTTAAACACGGAGTCAATTCTGGATTCGTACAGTCAATCGTGCGGTCGCATAATCCATCAACCATACAACCAAAACATGCAACCATACATTGTGCGGTCACAACTTAGTCGA
This sequence comes from Protea cynaroides, assembly GCA_028583415.1. NCBI lineage: Eukaryota > Viridiplantae > Streptophyta > Magnoliopsida > Proteales > Proteaceae > Protea > Protea cynaroides. The sequence continues at coordinate 33,292,068 of CM053267.1, forward strand.
CCATACGGTTGACCATACCCCTAAAAAATACGACTATACGTCTAAAATTTATTGGTTTTTAGTTTTTGACTGGTTGCTTCCACACAAACTTAAATAGTCAACCACACTAACTAAATTTGACTTGTTGCTGACCTCATCTTGTGGTTTGAGTTGTTTCATCTTGTGGTTTGACTTGTTGCTTAGCTCATCTTGTGGTTTCTTCATACAATTGTTCACTTAAGCCGATTATGATGGAAAGATCGATCACAACATGAGAACATAACGTTAGACCGGGTTCGTGACGTGCAAGTCTTACATAACAGAACTCCTATCATACACAGCTTGTTTGGCCATCTTATTAGCTACCATAATGGATTCCCTAAAGCAGTGGGTTATACAAAGTTATACTTCCTCCTTTAAAGTTTTGCATGCCAACCATTACTGTCTAACAAACCATGGGACAAAGATAGAAAATAAGAGGCTCACGACTGACTTGGAGTCACTCTCCAACAAGATTTTGTAAAAAACCCTCTTAACCGCTTCATCCAAACCTAATATTGCACCCAAGATTTTAGCTTTAAAGTCGGTACTAACCCTCAGTATGGGATAGAGTATCAAGGGGGTGCTAGCGGTGTGTGAACCGTTAGGCTCTAGCTCTATCTCTATTTTGTATTGAGTGTTGTGGGACGACATCGATTTTGATGAGTGTCTGACCATTAGACATGTTCACACTCTCATGTATGAAAGTTGTGATTAGTTGTATGATACGAAGCCTAACTTTACCATAACACATTACAAACTTAAACTAGACCAAAGTATTGAATGTCACATCATATATATTGTCTATTGCATTCTTTTGTTTCTCACTGAGCTAAGTTGTGAGCTTACCCCACAAATTCATTTCTTTTTAGTTGATGATGCAGGTATGAGGGTAGAAGACTACGTTAGCGTGCCATCCTTTGGACACATGGCGGCTATGGATACGTAAGCTATGGAGAACGAGCATGACTCATCATGCGAGTGCTTTTACTGCATCTACTCTTAGGATTTCATTTTATTTTAAGTTTGAGTTATAAGACTTGTAAACTTATTTTAATAGTTTATGTTTTGATTTGATATAACTAGATAATTATACTTTATCATGGTAGACACTCAATTCATTATTAATATCAAATTTTGTTATTTCTTATTTACTCTGATTATGGTTGCTGGATTGGTTTAATTGTTAGCATGGTCCTATGTTGTAAGACCCGCACTCCGTAAACCTGGTCTAAACCTTGGTTTTATGTCGTAGCAGGTCTTTCGATCATCACCGAGCCAGACGGGACGAGCGGATGACAAACAGGTTCGAAATCGGATCAAAGACGGTCAAATCATCATTATTTTATGTTGACCGGTCGATGGTACCGGTCTTGGTACCGGTCGACCGGTCAGCTCTGCGCAGTTGACTACGAAGATCCAAAAATTGATCTCTGTGGGTCCCACTTTCCTGATTTCGAATCCTAAGATTTTCCTAATCCTAATAGGGTTACTAAACCCTAATTATAGCCAATATAAACACTTTTAAACCTCCTCAAATCCTTTCCATTGTCTCTTACAAACCCTAGAGAAAAGAATGAGGTTGGAAAGGAGAGGAAGCTAGGAAGAAGAAGAAGGTGCCGTCATTGTCGTTCGACGACGCTCACTTTACGCCAGTTGACGGTAAGTGTTTAACCACTCTTCATACCCTATGACTCTAGGATAGTTATAGGGGTGGATCAATACCATGCAAAGTAGGTATTGATCTAAAACCCTAAGTTTTCCGTCAAACCCTAGATTCAAGTTCCGAGATGATATTCATCGAAACTAGACTTGAATGAGTTGGGGATAACTCTAACTCAAAGCTCAGACTTAGAATGGATAGGAAAAACCCTAGAAATCCATAGAGATTGATAGACGGTAGTCGAAAAACCCAAAGTATGGTCTTTCGGAGCATACCGATCGACTATACTGGTTGCACCCTGTGTGACCGGTATGTTGCCACCGGTACCTTTCGGGGGGCTGGTCTGTGGGGACCGACTGACCATACCGGTCGCCAGTCTTCCCCACAGAGCTGCGACCTGTACATGCCACCGGTCAGCTCTGTGAGGGTATTTTGTAACCTTGTTGGTTTTCGACCAACATGAAACCCTAAGAAAAATATTCTAATGAAAGCCTAATAATATTGTAGGACTTTGTGACTTTTCGTTTGGATCTTGCGACGTGGAGTAAGCTAACAAACGAGCGTCAGGTAAGGGAATCTGACCTAAACCCTAATAATTAATGGACAGTAAATCGTTGTTAATAACTTGAATATATATGATGTGATGTTTGTGCATATTCACATGCCATCCTTTACTTTCCGTTATTATTATTGTTCATGCATTGATAGGATGTGATTGTTAGGCATGTGATTATTTTCGTTGGTGTGTGGAGTGGGGCATGGAGCTTGGGATCATTCCTCACACTGACACCTTTTGTAGTATTCTATCTTAACATGCTTGGTACGGGTGGGGCATCAGGGGAAGGTCATTGTACAGTGGTCTCCGATGTTGATGCTGGCCTGGCCATGGTGATGTGGCACTGTGGTCTCCGAGGTCGACGCTGGCTTGTCCACGATGCTTTAGCTCTATCTCTATGCCGTAGGGAGTTATGTTGGGATAGGGTCTACCTGTGTATTGTTCTATCCTAGTGGGTTAGTTGCGGATAGGGTATCAGGGGTGGTACGGGGATGCCTTAGCTCTATCTCTATGCCGTAGACGGCTGTGCTAGGATAGAGCATACATTAATTGATGACATATAGGATTGGTTAGTTACGAGCCCAGTTTACAAGCCCTGGCCAGTAGGGGCTTAGGTACTGGTATGGGTAGAGCATCAAGGGAGGTACGGGGATATCTTAGCTCTATCTCTATTCCATGATGGGTGCATGTGGGCCAATGAGGGTGTGATCCATGAGGTGCCACACACTCGTGTATAGAGGTGCGGGGGCCACCAAATCTTTCTATAGTACATTGCAAACTTAAACCAGACCACAACATAAAATGATTGTTACTCATGCATAATATTGTGAAACTGTCTGATTGTCTTACTGAGCTAAGTTGTGAGCTCACCCTTTTGTATATACATTGTTTTTAGATGTTGATGCAGGTTATACGGTGGATGACTATATGAACGCTCTGGCGTATGGTGATGTTGCTGCTCTAGGTGTACAGGCAGGAGAGGACGAGCATGACGCTTCATGCGAGTGCCCTTTCTGCGTGTACCTTTGATTTGATTTTATTTATTTTCAGTTATTTTCAGTTGGATTAAGTGGATGTAAGGATATTATATTTTAGGTTTGAATTTGAATAATTGGATATTTTATTTAAATTTATCAATAGATTCTCAGTTCATTTTATTTAAAGACTTCCGCTGTACTATTTATATTCTGATTGTGGTTATGTGCAATGGTTTGTATGAGTGGACACGGTCTATTCGAGATCCTGGTGTGAACCGTTGGTTCAATGACGGTTCACTCACACCATTCTGGTTGGATCAGAATTGAGGTGTGACATATGTGATCCTGACTTGAACCGTAGTTTGTTAACGGTTCTTTCACACTTCTGGTTCGACCAGAATTTGGGTGTGACAACCTGAGCCACAGACACCAGTTTGGGTCCAAGAAGAACTGCAATGGAATCTAGATGAGTCTGGATGAGTCCACCCTTCAAGTGTATGAGAGGACACAAAAGAAAACAATTTGAAACCATCGTCACAACACTTTCTATTATCCCATTGCCATCCTTTGAGCCAGAGTCGCCTATGCCCTCTGGTAAGATCTCCTCATCTCCTGAGCTACCTATTACTATTCGTAAAGGCACTAGGGTTTGTACCTAGCACCACATATCTCATGTTGTCACTTATGACTATTTTTAGTATCAATCGTGCTTTTGTACCTTCTCTTTTCTCTTTTAGTATTCCAGAGAAGTAGCAGAAGGCATGTGCAGATCCGAAGTGGAAAGCAGTTATGATGAAAGAGATGAAAGTTCTGAAAAGGAATGATACATGGGATTTTGTTGCTCTTCCTCCAAGAAAATGATATGTTGGCTGTAAATTAATGGGTGTTTGTGGTGAAAGTAAAACAGAAAATTGATGGGACAATGGATAGGTACAAAGTAAAGTTTTGACTAAGGGTTTTACCCAGACATATGTGATTGATTACCAAAAGACATTTGCTCTAATTGCCAAATTAAATACTTCTTAAATTCTATTATCATGTGCTGTTATTCTAGGATCAGATCTCCAACAACTTGATTTCAAGAATGTATTTCTACGTAGGGAACTTGACGAAGAAGTGTATATGGACATTCCTCCAGGTTTTTCTTTTGATGCAACTCATGACAAAGTCTACAAATTGAAATATGCACTCTATGGGTTGGAGTAGTCTCCTCGAGTGTGGTTTAGTAGGTTTTACAAGGCTATGATTTCAGTATAATACAAGCTATGCAATTTGGTGACAAAGTTGCTCTTCACATATTTTATGTTGATGGTATATATAGTAGTCACTAGAAATGATATTGATGAGATATCTCGCCTCAAGACTTTACTTGGTCGTGAATTTGAAAAAAAAAGGATTTAGGAAAATTAAGGAATTTTAATGGAATCTAAGTTGTTCGATCCTCAAAGAGAATCTTCATCTCCAAAAAAAATAAAAAAATAAAAATAAAGATGGTAAACCAGTTGATAAGTTTGTTGGATTCTAATCGTCGTAACACTCCTTTGAAAGCTAATACTTGATTCAAAGATAAAGATGGTAAACCAGTTGATAAGAATCATTGCCAACGGCTCGTGGAAAGTAGATCTATCTCTCACATGTACAATCAGACATTGCTTTTGTTGTAAGTTTAATAAATCAGTTTATACATGATCTCCACTCCTGTCATTTGGAGGTTGGTCTTCATATTCATTATTATTTAAAGTTAGTCGTTAGAAAAGGAATTATTTTATCTCCTCGTGATCCTCCGTGGATTGAGGCATACAAAGATGCTAATTGGGATGAATTTCAGAGTAAGAAGAAGTTTGTTTCTGGTCGTGTTAATTTTGTGGGTGATAATCTTATCACGTGATTTAGCAAAAAAACAGAATATTATAGATGCTGAAAACAGAATTTCATTTTATCACTCAAGAAATCTGTGATAACCAGAACCAAAACCAAAACCATGGGCAGAGATGCCTTCCACTCACGGAATAGTGATTTTGGCCCATAGAAAGAACTCTCGAAGATTGGAACGAGTCATGAGACACGAGTCATTCTCATGACTCATGAACGTACTTCCATGCATACTTTATCTGTATACGATGACGTGTACAGTCTCAAGATAATTATATACTTGATAAAGAATTTGGTGGCAGAAAGCAACCTGGGGATTTTTTTTTTTTTTTTTTTTTTGGTATGTTAAACAATCAGAAGAATTGACTGGGTGATAGGTTGTCATCCGACGTGGGTCCTAGTGTCCATTTAATCTTATCCATACAGTTGATCAATATTGAAGACTTAAAAGTCGTTGGATTCACCAGTTCTTACGTTGGATCACGACTCAACAACATGTGATATTTCCCCTTAACACTCGGGTGTAGGGTTGCTGACTCGGATCACTGTCAAAAAAACAGCCATTCCTGAGAATAAGGATTATTTTAAGTAATCATGTTTTGTGGGACCAAAAATCAATCATGCTCTTAAGTTTCCAGTCCCATCACTCCCATAATCTTCGGATTAAACCGGGGAACCAAGAGAGTTGAGATAAATCTCATGTGGGGACCACATGAGTTGATTGTTGTCATTTCCTAATTTTTTTTATTTTTTTATTTTCATCTAAGATTTGACCCACATCCCGAGATCTCTTTCTTTTTTTTTTCATTAAAAAGTCTAAAAGGGAAAATGTTTCATTCTTTTTAGTTTGGTGGGCCCCTGATTAAGAAAATATGGATCACATAATAGATTCCTATTAACACTGATCTAAACCATTCATTTAAATATCATTATTAGATTCCTGTGCAGACGGCCGTCCACCTAGCCATTTGCCCTCCATGTACGTGGAGAGCCCACATGAGCTGGTAATGGGACAGGTTTGGATAACACCTTACAACTCTATCCGTTTCTTTTTCCTCTCTATTTCTCTGTGCAGCTGTGCTCGTCTATCTACCTATAAATATACTGGTTATTTCCATTTCTTCATCAACTCATCCCTCTTCATTCTCATTCAATTCTACTGTTACTGTTACTGTTACTGTTCCATTTTGGGATTTTCGATTCGATTTGATTTATTGCTCTAAGAAACTGAAAGAAGAAGAAGATGTTGGCGATCTTTAACAAGACAGTAGCCCATCCACCACAGGAGTTGAGCAGCCCTGTTTCCTCGACGAGGAGGGCTAAAAAGCCTAATCTTCCAGACGAGATTCTCAAAGATTTCCTTTCTTCTAATCCTGATAATTCTTTCTCCGTGTCCTTCCCTAATGCTGCTGTCCTTGCTTACGTTCGTCCTGAACGAATCAACTCCCTTCAAAATCAGAGGTATGCATTTTATCTGTTATTTTCTCCAAATTTAGATCTGGGGAAGATTTTTTTTCATTTGTGCCATGTTGAAGCTCTGTTATTTATTTACTTTTTTTCTATGTTGGTGGAATTAAACAAAATTGCAGGTATTTCTGTGGATACGATGAGATATACTGTGTTTTCCTGGGGTGCTTGAACAACCTGTGCAATCTCATCAGACAGTATGGGCTCTCCAAGAACACAAACGAAGCCATGATCGTCATCGAAGCTTACCGTACCCTCCGAGACAGGGGACCTTATCCCGCTGATCAGGTCATCAAGGAACTCGATGGCAGCTTCGCTTTTGTCCTCTATGATAGCAAGGACGGTACCGTCTTTGCTGCTGTCGTATGTTCTTCCCCACTCTCTCTCTCTCTTTAACTCATTAAAACATCTAATATATGGCGAATAAAAAACAGTACTAACCGGTTGTGTTTTTGAATAGGATTCGGATGGAGGAATGAAGTTGTATTGGGGCGTTGCAGAAGATGGTTCAGTGGTGATTTCTGACGATTTGGAGATGATTAAGACAAGCTGCGGCAAATCCTTCGCACCTTTCCCAACTGGTATGTGAGGAGACAAAGAGAAATTAAGTTTAATTGATTTGATATAATTTTTGTAAGGGAGCTAGGTCTTTGTTCTAATTCTGAGGATGTGATGGTGGTGCAGGGTGTATGTTTCACAGTGAAGGAGGGCTGATGAGCTTCGAGCATCCGATGAACAAGGTGAAGGCAATGCCCAGGGTTGATAGTGAAGGTGTAATGTGTGGAGCCAACTTCAAAGTTGATGTTCTCTCCAGAATCAACACCATGCCTCGTGTCGGCAGTGAAGCTAACTGGAATGCCTGGATCTCACATTAGTTGAGTAGTTGCTGTTGGAGTGCTCGTGCGTCTGTTTATTCTTCTCACTGTACATTTGAAACATGAATAAAAAAATGCTTCTTTCCTTATCTTTCTCTCTCTTACTCTCACATGCATGAAGAATTGATGATAGACACTAGACAGTACATAAGCTATAATATAACCAAAGCAATCTTATCACTTGATCTAATTTGTGATAAGGTAAATTCATGTGTTAATCGTTAGGGTTAACCAATGATCAATACTTCTTTTTTTTTTTTTTTCTTTTGCTAAGAAATGAATTTATTGAGAAACAAAACGGGTACAAACTGAGTCTATGCTGTTAGCAGATTCAGATAGTGGAACATGACCAAGTAACCGGACCTGAATAGTTCAAGGCATTCCTAGCAAGGGTGTGAGTTAAATTGTTTGCTCCCCTTAGGATAGAAGAGAAAGAACAAAACTCGAATCCAGTGGATAACTCTCGAATATCAGCAAGAATGGAATGGATAGACAAAATCCCACATTCATTGCCGTGAGAAATAGAACGGATTAAATCCAAGCAATCCGACTCCACCAGATTGAATTTGTCGAAATCCATCTTCCCAAGTAGTAAGGATGGCCAACCTCATAGCAAGAGCCTTACCTTCCAAAGCATTTTCAAATTTCTAGGGACGTGAGATAGCTTTAAGAATATTACCATGGTGATCTCTAAAAAGAAATCTCAATCCACCATGAGAAGTATCAGTTTGAAAATTAGCATCAGTGTTAATCTTGATCATATGCAGTGGTGGAGGGGACCAAGAGACAGTTGCAAGAGACGCTGATGAGGAAGAACTATCCAAAGCAATAGAGGAAAACTCACCAAAAGCATACTTGGCTTTAGCAATTACATCCGAAGGGCTCCCATCCATATTGTTAAACTGAAGGTCATCCGGGTTAACCATAAAACCTAGCAAATAAAGGAGGCCAATTACGGAGGAAGACTGGGAAGGGATTCCAGCATTGTAACCATTCATAAAAATTTTTAGAGTCATCATAAGGAACCATATGAGAAAGGGATGATCCAAACCAAACCGTCCTAGCAAAGGGGCAAGTTAGAAGAATATGGTCTGCAGATTCAGGCTCTTTACCCCAACGACGACAGCTAGGAATAATAAGGAAATTCCGGAGTGCAAGCCCTTCAGTTGAAGCGATACCGAATAGCTCCAATCTTGGGAAGAGATTTACAATGCCAAATTCGTTTCCAAGACTCTTTAGGAACAAGTTGCCAAGATTTTGTTTTAGAAAAGGAAGGCATGGAAGAGAGATCATTGTCACACTTGTTCAGAAGAAAGTGATATGCCGACTTTACAAAAAGGAGCCATTTTTAGAAACGTTCCAAACCTCGCAGTCTTCCGTAGGAAAAGTACTACGATGAATTTTTAAAATAACAGCAACATTCTCAAGATGAAAATACAAATTAAGAAGATTATGTTTCCAAGATCAGTTCTTATGATCAATAAGATCTCTCACCCAAAGAAGCAAACAATTAGGTGGCTTTGGATGCTTCACTTTGAATACGGGATTGCTGGGAGTTCAATTATCTTCCCAAATCTTGATATGATTGCCTTTTTCAACTTGCCAACATAAGCTGTCCAAAAGAACCTGTCTAGCATCGAGGATGCTACTCCAAGTCCATAAAGGCATACTGCCAAGATTAGCCTAGAGAAAATTAGTATTAGGATAGTAAATGGATTTCAAAATTGAGTCCATGATGAATTAAGGTTCTTCCAGATTCTCCAAGCCAATTTAACTAAAAGAGCTTTGTTATGAAGGAGGGAATCTCGAAGACCCAAACTTCCATTTTCCTTTGATTTACAGAGCCTCTGCCAAGAGATCAAATGAATTCCATTGGAATCAGGCCCATTACTCCAAAAGAAATCAGCATCTGCTGTTCTCAAGGCCTCATGGTGTAAAGATGGGAGCTTAAAGTGAGAAGTAGCAAAATTTGAAACAGAAAGGGCAACTGACTTTAAAAGAACCGCTTTCCCAGCATGAAAGAGTAAACCAACTTTCCACCCTTTAAATTTATTGAGAGCCCTATCCAAAATATTTTTAAAACTATGTTTCTTTGAAAGCCCAAATTCCAAAGGCAGACCCAAGTACTTTGATGGGTCATCCCCGTAAGGAATATTGAGGTTTCTAGAAAACCACCGTTTAAAATGGGTAGGTGTGTTAGGGCTAGAGGTAATAGAAGATTTTTTTTTAAGGTTTATACACTATCCTGATGCAATACAATATTTATCCAAGTAATCTTTGAGCAAGATAATCTGGTTCAGATTTGCTTGAGAGAACAACAGGCAATCATCAGTAAATAATAAATGAGTCAACCCAGGGGAAGATCTTCTAAATTGATTACCCTTAACTGCACCATTAGTGACTTCATGGTGAATAATGGAAGATAGAACTTGGGCGCAAAGAATAAAAAGAGCTAGAGAAAGTAGGCCACCTTATCTAATTCCATGCAAGGGAACGCTCAGCACCATCAATACTAACATTATGAAGAGGTTCAGTACCAATGAATATTTAGAGTACATGAAATTACATCTCCTACTTGAACAAGGATTTCAAAAGCCAAACCAATGATAGACATCTTAACCCAACAACAATAAACCAAATAAATTTAATGAACCCACTCCTAAAATTTTTTTGAAATGTTGTTGTTTACGGATATACATTGTTGTGACCCTTTTAATTAACAGCTTGAGGTTTTAGAATAAAACATTGTAACATGGTATGAGAGGCAAGAGGTCACGTGTTCGACCTCAAGTAAATTGTGTGGGGTTTATTTTGTGACTGTGGTGTATTATGCATTGTGCCTCCTTGGTGCCACATGATGGTGTCATGTGTAAAGTCGTATGTGCGCAAGATGCACATGCAGGATGATGTAATGAATACCAACATGGATCCAATGATTTATAGCCACCAAACCTTCCTTGCAGCAATATCAAATGAAATCTAAACTCAAATGTGAACTATTCAACTTCCACAAATAAGTTTTGAGGCCATTCAATATTATGTAGATAAAAAGCCCTAAAAAACTATCTACTATATCTTATTTGTTGTGATAGGTAGCCCGCAAGGGCATAGTGGTTTGATCCATCCCATATAACCTATTCCTATTAGGAGTTGGTTAATTGGCAGTTTTAGTTTTTTGTAACTCTTCTTTCTTATTTCTTTCTTGTTATAAATAAAGACTAGATGGTCTCTAAAGACCATCCAAGCATTCAATTCCATTAGCTATTGTTAACATCGTATTAGAGTTAAAAACCTAATCTAGCTTTTCTGCGAAAGAAAAAACATGTTCATAAGCCTAATCACTATGCTAATTACTAGCTTACCATTATCACCGATATTGCCTCTTAGAAGAAACATGTTGATAAGATTCGGGTCTATAGTTTCTTGGTAGGATTGAGTATTGAATACGATCAAATTCGTGTTCACGTTTTTAGCAGATATCTTTTTCCCACTTTGGAGCAATCCTATGCTTTGGTACATTTTGAAGAGAGCCGCTGATTTGTCATGCTTCAGCCTCCTACTATTGTTCGTTCAGCTTTACAGATTGTCTCCCGTTTCTTCCCTACTACTAATGGAACCCCACACTAAGAGGGCAACACAAAGAGATGATTAAGTGTAAACATTGTGGTAAACCTCAGTACACAAATGCTATGTGTTGGAAACTTCATGGTAAACCAGCTGATTTTTTAAGTTGTACATGGTTGTGGTTGCTCCAAAAACACTAAGATAGTTGCCCCTACTACCAGCTCTGACATTAGTCTCTCACCTGATGACATATAGGCTTTCTATCTACTTCTCCAAGCTTCTTCCAATCCGTCTACCTTTGCTACAACCACCTCAAGTTCTAAATTTTCCTATTCAGGTATTCTTTTTTGTGGTCATTGTGTATCGGTAGTCTCTAGCCTCTACATCATTGACTATGGTGCCACTGATCACAAGACCCGAGCCTATTTCATCAGTATTCTCCATTCTTAAGTAAAGAGAAAGTTCGAGTAGTTGATGGGACTCTCTCCTCCGTCTTTGGAAAGGGTTCTATTTGTTGTTCCCCTTCTCTTATATTATCTTCTATTGGACATATCCCTGATTTACTACAAATCTACTTTCCATAAGTACCCTTACTCGAGATTTAAACTATAAAGTCGCACTTTTTCCTACCTATTGTGTTTTTCAAGATTTGATGACAGGGAAGACAATTGGGTGTGGTAAGGTACATGGTGATCTCTATTTGCTCGGTGATGATTTTTCTTCACCAGAGTTACCTCTACTAATTCATCAGCTATACTCGGCCTCCTTATATTTGCATCAATGGAATTGTCGTTTAGGACATCCTCCCTTTGGGATTTTATCTCATGTTTTTCCCCATTTAGTGAAACAATGTAATAAGGACAAGTTTGTTTCTTCTTCTTCTTCTTCTTCTTTTTTTTTTTTTTTTTTTTTTTTTTTTTTTTTGTAAGGCTTGTATTTTCGCCAAACAAACTCGTTCGAGTTATTCCCCATTATAGAAGATAAGTGCATCTCCCTGGAGGTGGCCCGTGCTCTCATGTTTGCCAACCATATTCCATTAGTATAGAAGTGATGTTAACCTCACTGCTGCTGTCACACCCCAATTCCGACTGAACTAGAAGTGTGAGTGAACCATCATTGAACCAATGGTTCACACTAGGATCTCAATAAGACCGTGTCCACTCATACAAACCATTACACATAACCATAATCAGAATATAATTAAATACAGTGAAAATCTTAAATTAAATGAACTGAGTACTTCTATTGATAAATAAAATAAATTAACCAATTATTCCAAGTACCAAAACATAACTAAATATCTTTACATCATTCATAAATCGAACTGAAAATAAATAGAATAAACAAATCAAATATCCTAGAGGTACACGCAGAAAAGGCACTCGCATGAAGCGTCATACTCGTCCTCCCCTGCTTGCACTTCCAAGGCAGCAGCACCTCCATACATTGGAGCATCCACGTAGTCCTCCACAGTGTAACCTGCATCAACATCTAAAAACATGTATATATACAAGGGTGAGCTCACAACTTAGTTCAGTAAGACAATCAGAGAATGCAACACACATCACGCATGAGTAACATTCACATTATGGTCTAGTTTTAAGTTTGTAATGTGCTATAGAAAATATTGGCACCCACCGCTCCTCTATACATGAGTGTGTGAATCCATCCAATGGTTCAAACACCACTGTCATCCCACATGCACCCACCATGGAGTAGAGATAGAGCTAAAGTGTCCGGATCAGACACCGCCAACAGTTCCCCTGATGCCCTACCCATACCAACACGTAAGCCCCTATTGGCAATGGCTTGTAAACCAGGATCACAACTAACCAATCCTATATGTCATCACAGTAGGCCCTATCCCAGCACAGCTCCCTACGACAAAGAGATAGGGCTAGATTCTAGTGGCCAGGCCAGAGACCACAGTGCCACTTCCTCCCCCTGATACCCTACTCGCACTAAACGTGCTAAAACAGAAGCAATACGAAAAGGTGCTAGTGTGAGGAATGATCCCAGACCCCATGCCCTTCCCATTTCACATACCAACGAAAACAATCACATGCATAATAATCACATCCTAGCACAGCGAATATGCATGAACAATATAATAACTGAAAGTAAAGATGACATGTGAGTATGCACAACACCAATCTACATAATCATAATTATTAACAATGTTTTACTGTTATTAAGTTATTAGGGTTTAGGTCCGATTCCATTACCTGACGCTTGATTGTTAGCTTGCTCCTCGTCACCGAATCCAAACTTGCTAACACAGGGTCCTACACGATGTTAGGGTTGAATTAGAATAATTTTCTTAGGGTTCACGTTGGTTGAAAATCAATTGGTATTGAAAACACCCTCACAGTGTATATCGGTCGCAGGTACCAATTGCAGCACTATGGGGCAAGACGCGACTGGTATGGTCGACCAGTCCCCCACAGACCAGTCCCCGAGAGGTACCGATCGCAGTATCGGTTGCATATGGTGCGACTAGTATGGTCGACCGGTATGCCTTCGGAAGACCACCAATCTTGGTGTTCGCCTTTCATCGGTCACTCATTATTGGTTATAGGGTTTTTCCTATGCATTCTAGGCCTGAGCATCGAGTTAGAGTTGTTTCATGTTCCATTAAGTCCTAGTTTCGATGACCCTCATCCTAGAATGTGAATCTAAGGTTCATCGACTGTATTAGGGTTTGACGGCAAATTTAAGGATTTTAGATCAATACCTCGCTTTGCATGGTATTGATCAATTCATGATTAATCATCTATAATGCTTAACTTAGAGAGAAATTCAAGCACTTACCGTTGGTTCGCAACTATGGTATTCTTCGTCCAACGGCGGCTCCTCTCTCACCTTTCTTAGCTCATTAATTCTCCTTCTTCGATCTCTTTCTCCTCTCTAGGGTTTGTGAGAAGCAATCAAAGAGTTCTAAGGAGGTTTAAGGGTCCTTAAATAGACTAGGATAGAGTTTAGGAAGTTTCCTTACGTTAGGAAAGTCCCTAGGCTCGAGATTTGGAAAGCGGCAGAGATCCATTTTCGGATCTAACCAGTCTGCCTGCGCAGACATACCGATCAACCGGTACCATCGACCGGTACCATAGATCGGTATGAAAAATATCATACTTTTAGGTCCGTTTTCGTACCTGGTTGTCATCTGCTCGTCCCGTCTGGCCCGGTGATGATTGGAAGACCTGTTACGACATGAATTAAAGGTTTAGATCGGGTTCATGGAGTACGGGTCTTACATCTACCTATCTCATCAACCGTATGCCCACTAGTACTTTGGCATCTCATTCCTCAATTGATGTTCTACTGGGTTCTAGCTACTTCGTCATTCCTCCCAAGATCTTTGGTTGTGTGTGTTATACTCGCGATAATCGATCTCCTAGCAAGCTAGAACCCCATGGCCTCTGGTGTATATTTTGGGGATACTCAGCTACTTAAAGGACTACATGTGCCTCCATCTTCCCTTGCTTCATACCTTGGTCACCATGGATATTCTCTTCCATGTAACCCTTCCGTACTACTCATCGCCATCTCTTCAGGAGAAGTCTGTGGATAGTAAAGATGTATCTATTCTTAAGATTTTCCTGTTCCAACTCTATTGAGGATACTCTAGCACAGGGGAAGAAACCACCACCAGTTCAGGTTTAGGAAGAACCTGAGCCACATACACTATTTTTGGTCCAAGAGGAACCGTAAGAGAATCTGGATTGATGAGTTAACCCTTCAGGTCTATCGGAGGACTCGAAAGTACAAACAAGTTGAGACCAGCACCATTGCACTTTCTATCATCCCATCACCAACCTTCGAGCCAGAGCCTCCTACATTATTCGGTAAGATCTCCTCCTCTCCTGAGTTACCTATTGCTGTCTGTAAAGGTACTATGGCTTGTGCTGAGCACCCCGTATTTCATGTTGTCTTTTATGATTGTCTTTTTAGTAACGATTGTGCTTTTGTACCTTCCGTTCCCTATGTTAGTATTCCAAAGAAGTGGCAGGAGGCTTGTGCAGATCCAGAGTGGAAAACAACTATGATGGAAGAAATGAAAGCTCTGAAAAAAAATGATATATGGGATCTTGTTGCTCTTCGTCTAGGAAAGCAATATGTTGGCTGCAAATTGGTGTTTGTGGTGAAACGAAAAATTGATAGGCGGTGGATAAGTACAAAGCATGGCTTATGAATAAGGATTTTTCCCTGACATATGGGATTGATTACTAGGAAACATTTGCTCCAGTTGCCAAATTAAATATTATTCGAGTTCTATTATCATGTGTTGTTAATTTGGGATGGGAGCTCCAACAACTTATGCCAAAATTGCATTTCTGCATGGGAAACTTAACGAAGAAGTATATGGATATTCTTCCAGGAATTTTTTTTGATACAACTCATCGCAAAATCTACAAATTGAAGCATGCATTCTTTGGGTTGGAGCAGTCTCCTTGAGCGTGATTTAGCAAGTTTCACCAGTCTATGATTTCAGCAGAATACAAGTAGAGCAATGCTAACCATACTATATTAATTAAGCGATCTGGTGACAAAGTCGCTCTTCTTATCGTTTATTTTGATGATATATTTAGTAGTCATTGGAAATGATAGTGACGAAATCTCTCGCCTCAAGACTTTACTTGGTCGTGAATTTGAAATAAAAGATTTATGAAAACTAAGGAATTTCTTGGAATGGAAGTTGCTCG
The DNA here is from genome assembly GCA_028583415.1 of Protea cynaroides. NCBI lineage: Eukaryota > Viridiplantae > Streptophyta > Magnoliopsida > Proteales > Proteaceae > Protea > Protea cynaroides. The sequence continues at coordinate 33,307,763 of CM053267.1, forward strand.
ATCCTCAAAGAGAATATTCATCTCCCAAAGAAAACGCCATTAATCTATTATCTAAATTTGTTAGATTGTCATCCTCGTGACACTTGTTTGGAAGCTAATACTCGGCTCAAGGATAAGGATGGTGAACCAATTGATAAAGATTGTTATAAATTTAATAAGTCAGATTGTGCGTGATCTCTACTCTTCTCATACAGAGATTGTTCTTCATATTCTTCATTATTTAAATTCAGCACTTGAAAAATTCTTTTATCTCCTTATGATCATCTTTGGATTGAAGTATATATGTATAAATACTAATTGAGGTATATATATATATATATATATATACTAATTGGGGTGGATCTCTGAATAAAAAGTTTACTCTTGGTTATACTATTTTTGTTGGTGATAATCTTGTCACCTGTGACATAGCAAGAGATAGAATATTGTGACAAAATCAATACTGAAAGCAGAATTTTGTTCTATCTCATGAAATCTGCAAAAACGATAACCAAAACCAAAACCATGGGTGGACATGCCTTCCACCCACGGAATAGTGGTTGTGGCCCATAGAAAGAACTCTCGAAGGTTGGAAGTCATGAGACACGAGTCATGAGTCTCATGACTCATAAGCATACATGCATGCATGCTCCTATATCTGTATAGGATGACGTGCATACTCCCAAGATATATAAATATATTATTTCCTTGATTTAGTACTTCATGACAGAAAACAACATGAGGAATTGGGATCCACATCTTTTCCTCCAAGAAATTCTGGAAGAAAGGAGACATCCCATTGGATGGACCATATCTGAGGCACAGGTGAATTCGAATCGATATCCTCTGTTTGCTCGGTCTGTCTACTTAGTGTCGATTTGAATGAAAAACTCGAATTCACCTAAGTTTCAGGTATCGTCCATTCATTAGGGGCGCCACCTCTCTTCCAGAAACTCTTGGTGAAGAGGATTTGAATCTAGACTAAATAATATAGGTTGTCCGTGGCTAATATGTGTCCATCTAATCCTATCCACAAATTTGACCTAGATTGGAGGGGTTGCTGGCTCGGATCACTGTCAAAAAGTCATTCCTGTTGATAAGGATTATTTTATGTAATCATTTTTGTGGGACCCAAAATTCAATCTTAAATGTTCAAAGGTTTCCAGTCCCATCACTCTATATCTTCGGATTAAACCTTGGGATGGAAAGAGTTAAGAAAATCTTAAGTTGTTGTCATTTCCTAATTTTAGATTTACATTGACCATGTGGCCCTATGTCCCAGGATCTCCTTCCTTCTGGCTTAATATAAATTTTGATTAATAATTAAAGGATATAAAAGGGAAAAGGTTTCATTCTTTTTAGTTTCACGGCGAATTCACATCGTCTTCCGACGCGGTAATTTATCTTGGATAATCGTTACGTGACTCTTAAATGAATCCGAGATTTATGTGCGAGTCGACACCCCCTGTCTGCTCGGCTTGTCCACTGGGTGTTGGCTTGGACGTGGGTCTCGGATTCACCGAGAGTCACGTAATCTGAGACCCACGTGGTCGTCATCCAAAGTAGGTTGCCATTGTCCTAATTCTAGGAGGAGAGGATGTAGATCCATTTGATGGCTCATGTGGTGGAGGAGGAAGCGGCAGTGTCTGCACCTGGCGATCCAACAGTTTGAGAGTAAATGAGTTTATTTTTTTATTTTTCTTTATAATAACTCTTATATCGATTGGAGTTTCAAATGTCGACCATCCCGCTGACCCTGGCAAGTCGAGCTGAATTCAATGTGAGACTCACCTCTAGGATATGGGACCCACTGAATATAAATCAAATAATAAATCAATGGACACTGATGTTATCCATTCACATAATGTCATTGATAGATTCTACCCTAGATTCTTTTATAGACGGCCGTCCACCTAGTCTTTTGCCCTCCAAGTACATGGAGAGCCCACATGGATGGGCGGACATGTTAGGATAACACCTGAACTCTCTATCCATTTTTCTTTAGGATTCAAATCCACTCCGCCCATAAATCGGGAGGACGGTGACGTTTTCATCGACACTTGGCTCTCGAAGAATCCATCACTTCCATCTTCTTCAACTCATCCTTGTTCATTTTCATTCAAATCTACTATTACTGTTGCTGTTCGATTTTGCGATTTTGGGATTTTCGACTCGATCAATTGCTCTAAGAAACTGAAAGAAGAAGAAGAAGATGTTGGCTATCTTTAACAAGACAGTAGCGCATCCACCACAAGAGCTGAGCAGCCCTGTTTCCTCGATGAAGAGTGCTAAAAAGCCTAATCTTCGAGAGGAGATTCTCAAGGATTTCCTTTCTTCTAATCCTGATAATTCATCTCGGTGTCCTTCCCTAATGCTGCGGTCCTTGCTTACGTTTGTCCTGAACGAACCAACTCCCTCCAAGATCAGAGGTATGCATTTTATCTTTTGATTTTTCCAAGTTTTTAGATCTGAGGATTTTCTTTTTTTTTTTTTTTTTTTTTTTTTTTTTTTTTTTGTGCCATGTGGAAGCAATGTTTTTTTATTTAATTTTTTTCTATGGTGATGCATGGAATTAAAACAAAGTTGCAGGTTATTCCGTGGATACGATGAGATATACTGTGTTTTCCTGGGGAGCTTGAACAACCTGTGCAATCTCATCAGGTAGTATGGATTGTCCAAGAACACCAACGCAGCCATGCTCGTCATCGAAGCTTACCGTACCCTGCGAGACAGGGTCCTTATCCCGCTGATCAGGTCATCAAGGAACTCGATGGCAGCTTCGCTTTTGTCCTCTATGATAGCAAGGACGGCACCGTCTTTGCTGCTCTCTCTCTCTCTCTCTCTCTCTCTCACACACACACACACACACACACACACACACAAAAAAACATCTAATGTATGGCAAACCAAAAACAGTACTAACCGGTTGTGTTTTCATCTAATGTATGGCAAACCAAAAACAGTACGGATGGAAGAATGAAGTTGCATTGGGGAGTTGCAGACGATGGTTCATTGGTGATTTCTGACGATTTGGAGATGATTAAGACAAGCTTCGGCACACACACACATTAAAACATCTAATGTATGGCAAACCAAAAACAGTACTAACCGGTTGTGTTTTTGTTTAGGATTCGGATGGAAGAATGAAGTTGCATTGGGGAGTTGTAGACGATGGTTCATTGGTGATTTCTGACGATTTGGAGATGATTAAGACAAGCTGCGGCAAATCCTTCGCACCTTTCCCGACTGGTATATGAGAAGACAAAAAGAGAAAATTTAATTGATTTGATCTACATTTTTGTTTGGGAGCTAGGTCTCTGTTCTAATTCTGAGAATGTGGTGGTGCAGGGTGTATCTTTCACAGTGAAGGAGGGCTGATGAGCTTCGAGCATCCGATGAACAAGGTGAAGCCAATGCCCAGGGTTGATAGTGAAGGTGTAATGTGTGAAGCCAACTTCAAAGTTGATGTTCTTTTCAGAATCAACACCATGCCCCGTGTCGGCAGTGAAGCCAACTGAAATGCCTGGATTTCACATTAGTTGAGTAGTTATTGTTGGAGTGCTCCTGCATCTGTTTATTATTCTCACTGTACATTTGAAACATGAATAAAAACGCTTCCTTCCTTATCTTTCTCTCTCTTACTCTCACGTACGTACATGAAGAATTGATGGTAGACAGGAGACAGTGATCTTGGTCTCTTCTATGAGATGAAATCATTTATTAATCTGTTCATTCTCATGGACTTGGATAGTCTGTATTAGATTTTCCTTGAACCGATCGGGGGTCTACCCAGAAGGCTGGAGAAAAGCATCTCAGGCCTTGATTACATTTTTTAGTAGTAGAGCGCTAATATCCTCTGCAGATGGTTTCCCTCAATACCCTTGGTAGTTATCCCAACATGGTTCAAGGTATCGGGTTGGCCCATTTCGTATCAGACCCAATAAGTTGAGTCAGTATACATTTTTGCAAAAGAATTCACAAATCTATATCAAGGATCCGTTTCAGCCAATACCAATAAGGATCGGCCAATCCAAATACCTAAAACCATGCCTCAGACCCCCCAATTTTTTTTAATCGATTTCGATTCTTCGGTTTTTAAACGGTTTCATTGCCAGTAAGGTGAGGAAGAGAGTTAGGAACAAAATTGAGGTAAAATAATTTTAATCATATATGAAAAGTGGACTTACCATTTAGAAGTATGTCATGTGGAAAGCATTAAAATATAATTTATTTCTAAATATAGACATTTAGCACTAACGGATTAAAGTAAAGGTTAAGTCGGTTTTAATAGTTCCAAATAGTAAGTTTAAACGGGTTCATTTCTAAAACTAGAATCGAGCCGTTTAACTAAATGGTTTCATTTCTAAGACCAGAACCAAACCATTTAATAATAGGTTTCACGATTTTGGTTTAAACGGTTCGGTTTGATTTCAGTACACAGTTCGGTTTCATTTTTGACATCCTTAGGTTACACACATGGGGATAGTACGACTAACCAATCGTATATGTCATTATATACATCCCAACGATACCCTAGTAGATATCCCAGACGGCCCATCTACTCCCCCACCTAGACGCTGTCAATCCGCTAAGATACGAGGCAATGCATGGCAAAATCTGGGTGGCAAACTGGTTCAACGGTCCCCAACCCTTCACCAACTTCTTCACTCAGACTACAATCATCACACCATCACAATAGAAGGATAAAATGCAAATACATACAATAAACAGATATTGGATGACATGTTATTCACCAAAGATGCAACATAGATAGGAAGATTATTAGAAACACTCCAAAAATAAGTTTAACGCTCCATCCCTCACCTGAAGTCTTGTTATTTCAATAGTCTGTATTATGTGGTTCAACCCTTTTTTTATTTTTTTTATTTACCAATTAACCTAGAAGAGAAAACACAACAAGAATCCCTCAAAGCAAGGAAACAAACCAAGCAAGGCCGAGGCCCTATCTCAATGGGACATAATAGAAAAAGTACAACCCAAGCCTCTAAAAGAAACAGGCCAACCTCTCCAACCTCTCTACACTCTTAAAGGGTTAAGAGGTTGGTTCAACCTTGTCTGTGCTTTTGACACCTAATTAAGTGAAGTGAAGGTGTTAAACGATCATTTAGTGCTACACACTGGGCTTTGACCTCTCTGAGGTGTCCGATTGTAATCTCTGGTTGAAGATTGTGGTCAGATCCTCCTTCCGGATGGGTCAGGGTCCTTTTTGGTCTTTTTCGATTACAGCTCTGGTTGCACAGTAGTGCAATCGGTGCTGCGACTGATCCATCAAGGGGCTTTCTGGTCCTATATGGTCGCAACTCCGGTTGCACAATGGTGCGACCACTGGTCGTGGCCGGACCTACCTAGAGGGCTAGGTCAGTTTTAAGGGCCTATCCGGTTGCATGGGTTTTGTAACCGAACCTCCTTCCAAACCTGCTTCTCTACTTCTATAGCAGAAGTCCGTCGACCGATCTCCAGGTCTGGGTTCTGATGATAAATCACCGATCCTATCAATGTGATTAGTTACTATTGTCCATCCTAAGCCTAGGATCCATATCATTACAGTTTCATAGTTGGGTTCAAGGTCTAAACCGAAATGTTTTCACAAAGGTTTTCTTCCCTTAACCTGAACGAAGTCATCCCATTTTGCCATTAATGGAGAAATGGGGCTTCTCCTTGGATGGACAGTAAAGTTCTCCCTGCTCACAATATTCATTCTACTTAATCCATACCCGAGGGGGTACCATACTTATTGGCATCTTGTTCAGGTCAGAATACTAAGGGGTTGAACGGCGCTAGCTGAAGGTTGTCAGTGAACCTTCTATGTAAAACTCGCACTCCACGAACCCGATCTAAACCTATATTTTGTGTCGTGATAGGTCTTCCAATCATAACTGGACCAAATGGGATCTCATATACCGGTCTCATGAACAGTCGACCGATATGTCTACACGGGCTGCCTGTTCAGAGTGGGAACTAATCCCAGTGGATCCCATTACCAAATCTTAATCCTAGAGACCTTCCTTACGTAGGAACTCTGCTAAAACTCTACCTTACTCTATATATTGCCTCTTTGAACTCCTTAGATCCTTTTTGTTGATCATCATAAACCCTAGAGACAAGAAGGAGATCTGAAGAGGAGAAAGGAGCCAAGGAAGGTCTCCAGGAGGAGAACTTCGTTGAGAGGAAGAGCATAGTCGTCCTTGGACCAACAGTAAGTGCTCCATATCGTAGAGGTGCTTAGGATGGTGTTGGGATAAGATCAATACCATGAAGGGTTCGGTATTGATCTGAAACCCTAGTTCATTGGAAAACCCTAGGTCCATACGTAAGGATTTCCTAATCAATGATTACATAAAGGGAAGACAATGAATAATGGAAAATAAAATAAATTTTAATACGTTGCTCAGACCTAGAATGGTTAGGAAAAACCCTAGAAGTCTAGTCGGAAGACCAGCGGAAGACGAGACCATATTGGTGGTCTTACAGAGGCATACTGGTCGACCATACAGGTGGCACCTAGGTGCAACCGGTACTGCGACCGATACCCCTCTGGAAACCTGCCAGGTTGTTTGCTGGGACATACCAGTCGCACCATCTGCACAGTGACCTGTGACCTGTATGTGCGACCGGTATGTACAGAAAGGGGTAGTTTTCGACCACAGTTGGTTTTTAACCAACGTAGACCTTATAGAATTAATTCTAATCAATCCCTAATGTTGTGTAGGACCTTTCGACTCAAAGAAGGCTTGCTATCAAGCGTCAGGTAAGCGAATCGGACCCAAACCCTAATTAAGTAATAACAGTAAAACATTGTTAATTATTCTTGTATCTGTGGCATAATGGTTGTTCATATTAGCATGTCATCTTTACTTTCTGTTATTATACTTGTGCATGAATACTCGCTACGCTAGGTTGTGATTGTTAGCCATGTGATTATTTTCGTTGGTGTGTGGAATGGAAAGTACCTGGGGTCTTGGATCATTCCTCAAGCTAGCACATTTTCGGATCGCAACTATCTTAGGGGGAGGGCATGGTATTGTGGTCTATGGCCTGGCAGCTAGACTTGAACCCTATCTCTATTCTGTAGGGAGCTGTGCTGGGATAGGGCCTTGGATACTATGATGACATATAGGATTGGTTAGTGACGAACCCACTTGCAAGCCCTCGCCAATAGGGGTATAGGTATTGATATGGTGTAGGGTATCAAGGGAGGACGTGGGACTATGGTTCAGCCTGACCACTAAACTCTAGCTCTATCTCTATACCGAAATGAGTGATGTGGGGCGACAGATGTGTGTGATCCATTGGGCGTGCTCACACTCTCGTGGAGGTATAGTGGCAGCTACCCTTACCATAGCACTTTGCAAGTATACCAGACCAAATGAAAATGTTATTTCATGCATATTGCTTGTTGTATTGTCTGATTTTCTTACTGAGCTAAGTTCTGAGCTCACCCCAAATATATATATTCTTTTTTAGATGTTAATACAAGTTACACTATGGAGGACTACGTGGATGCTCCAGTGTATGGTGGCGTTGTTGCTTTGGGTGTACAAGCAAGGGTCAACGAGCATGATGAATCATGCGAGTGCCACTTTTTCCTGTACCTCTAGGATTCTTTAGTTATTTTATTTTCAGTTTTGATTTATAAACAATATAATGATATTTATTTACATTTTGGTGTTAGGAGATAATTGATTATTTATATTTTACAATGTAGAACTCAGTTCATTTATTTTAAGTCTTTCGGCGTATTTATTATTATTCTGATTATGGTTAGCGTGCAATGGTTTGTGTATCGATACGGTCTTATTGAGATCTTGGTGTGAACAGTTGGTTTGTTAGCAGTTCACTCACACTTCTGGTTCAATCAAAATTGGAGTGTGACTACCCTTCTCCACCCTCTTCCTCTAACTCTCCCTCCCTATGAGAACGTGTTATAATTCTTAGAGTGAATATGTAACTCTAAGGGAGGGAATAGGAGAGTAATAATTGAACTGGGGTTCCCCTCTTAGAGTGGGACTCTTCAAAAGGTAGGAAACTCTGAACTCTTGCCAAGTGTCAAGCCTAGGAGAAGGGAAAGGTTCCATTCCCCTATACGTGGAATAGGTAGTTAGAGGTACTTGGGACCCACTGGGTTCGTTTATGGGTCCAACAACTTGATGTCAAGAATGTATTTCTGCATGGGGAACTTGACGAAGAAGTGTATATGGGCATTCCTTCATGTTTTTCTTCTGATACAACTCATGGCAAAGTCTACAAAATTAAGCATACACTCTATGAGTTGGAGCAGTCTTCGAACGTGGTTTGGTAGGTTTCACAAGGCTATGATTTCAGTAGATTTCAAGCATAGCAATGCTGACCATACGTTGTTAATTAAGCGATCTAGTGACAAAGATGTTCTTCTCATAGTTTATGTTGATGATATAGTAACGAGATCCCTCGTCTCAAGACTTTATTTGGTCGTAAGTTTGAAATAAAGGATCTAAGAAAACTGAGGTATTTCCTTATAATTGAAGTTGTTCAATCCTCAAAGGGCATCTTCATCTCCTAAAGAAAATATCATCAATCTTTTATCTGAGTTTATTGGATTGTCTTCCCTGTGACACTCCTTTGGAAGCGAATATTTGACTCAAGGATAAGGATGGTAAGCTAGTTGATAACGGTCGTTACCAACGGTTCTTGGAAAGTTGACCTACTTTTCACACATGCGGTTAGAAATTGCTTTTGCTGTGAGTTTGATAAGTCAGTTTATGCATGATCCATACTCCTCTCATATGGGGGTTGTTCTTCGTATTCTTCGTTACTTAAAATCAATCCCTTAAAAATGAATTCATTTATCTCCTCATGATCATATGTAGATTGAGGCATACACACATGCTAATTGGGATGGATCTTTGAATAAGAAGTTTGTTTTTGGTTATGTTGTTTTTGTTGGTGGTAATCTTATCACGTATTTAACAAATATATATATATATATATATATATATATATATATATATATATATATATATATATATATTATATATATATATATATATATATATATATATATTGTCACGTGATAGAGCAAGTAGTAGCATGTTGTGATGAAGCCAAATGCTTAAATAGAATTTCGTTATATGACTCAAGAAATCTCCGTGAACCAAAACCAAAACCAAAACCATGGGCAGACATGCCTTCCACCCACAGAATAATGCTTGTGGCCCATAGAAAGAATTCTAGAAGGTTGGAACAAGTCGTGAGTCTCATGACTCATGAGCATACTTCTTTGCATTTTATAACTGCGGATCCGAATCGTCTCCTCACTGTACTTCAGGGAGGAGGGAGACGCCCCCGTCAGATGGCTGACACGTGGCTCTCGGAAAAATCCGAACCCCACGTCCTATCGACACTCTTTGTCGACTTAGCTTGTCGGCTGAGTGTCCACTCGAACATAAGACTCAAATTTTTTCAAAAGTCAAGTGGCAATCATCCAACGGGCATCTCCCTCCTCCCTCTATGGAGACGAATTGAATCCTATAACTGCCTACGATGACGTGTATAGTCTTAAATCTAATTTCTTGATTTTAGAACTTGGTGAGAGAAAGCAACCTTGAGGAATGACTGGGTGATAGGTAATCATCCGACGTGGCTCATATTTGTCCATAATCTTATCCACATTGACCAACACTGAAGATATAAGAATCGTTGGATTCACCCTGTGCGCACGTTGAATCAAGACTTGTCAACATGTGATTTTTTTCTCCTTAAGGCACGGGTGTGGGGTTGCTGACTCGGATCACTGTCAAAAAAGTCATTCCTGAGGATAAGGATTATTTTATGTTATTAAGTTTTGTGGGACCCAAAATTCAATCTTAATCGTTCAAAAGTTTCCAGTCCCATTACTCTATATCTCCGGATTAAACCGTGGGGAATCTCATGTGGGACACCACATCCTAAGATCTTCTTCCTTCAGTCATAATCTAAGTTTTGATTTTTACCAAAAAAAAAAAATAATAATAATAATAATAAGTTTTGATTAATAATTAAAAAATATAAAAAGGAAAAGGTTTCATTTTTTTTTTTTGGTTTGGTGGGTCATGATTAAGAAAAAAAATTAGTATTAGGTGAGGGAAAAGGTTTCTATAATGTGTTTCAATCACAGAATAGAATCCTATAACTCTGATCTAAACCATTCACTTGATGTCATTGATAGATTTCTTAATAGACGGCCGTCCACCTAGCCTCTTGCCCTCCATGCCCCACATGGAGTGATGACGGACATGTTTGGATAACATCTGACAACTCTATCCGTTTCTCTTTCCTCTCCCTTCTGTCTCTGTGCTCGTCTATGGTCTCTCTACCTATAAATATACTGGTTTTTTCCACCTTCTTCAACTCATCCTTCCCCATTTGCATTTAACTCTACTGTTACTGTTGCTGTTCGATTTTGGGATTTTGGGATTTTGGGATTTTCGATTCGATCGATTGCTCTAGGAAACTAAAAGAAAAAGGAAGAAGATGTTGGCGATCTTTAACAAGACGGTAGCCCATCCACCACAGGAGCTCAGCGGCCCTGTTTCCTCCAAGAGGAGTGCTAAAAAGCCTAATCTTCCAGACGAGATTCTCAAGGATTTCCTTTCTTCTAAACCTGATAATTCCTTCTCCATGTCTTTCCCTAATGCTGCTGTCCTTGCTTACGTTCGTCCCGAACGAATCAACTCCCTCCACGATCAGAGGTATGCATTTTATCTGTTGATTTTTCCAAGTTGAGATCTGAGGATTTTTTTTTTTTCCTTTTGTGCCATATTGAAGCTCTGTTATTTATTTTACTTTATTTTATTTTCTATGTTGGTGGAATGAAAACAAAATTGCAGGTTTTTCTGTGGATACGATGAGATATACTGTGTATTCCTCGGGAGCTTGAACAACCTGTGCAATCTCATCAGGCAGTATGGGCTCTCGAAGAATACCAACGAAGCCATGCTAGTCATCGAAGCTTACCGTACCCTCCGAGACAGGGGACCTTATCCCGCTGATCAGGTCATCAAGGAACTTGATGGCAGCTTCGCTTTTGTTCTCTATGATAGCAAGGACGGCACTGTCTTTGCTGCTCTCGTATGTTCTTCCTCTCTCTCTCTCTCTTATTCAGTAAAACATCTATTGTATGGCGAACAAAAAACAGTAATAACCGGTTGTGTTTTGGAATAGGATTCGGATGGAGGAATGAAGTTGCATTGGGGCGTTGCAGAGGATGGTTCAGTGGTGATTTCTGACGATTTAGAGATTATTAAAACAAGCTGCGGCAAATCCTTCGCACCTTTCCCGACTGGTATGTGAGAAGACAAAAAGAGAGAGTTGAATTGATTTGATATAATTTTTGTTAGGGAGTTAGATCTGTTAAATCTTATTCTGAGAATAATGTGGTGTTGCAGGGTGTATGTTTCACAGTGAAGGAGGGCTGATGAGCTTCGAGCATCCGATGAACAAGGTGAAGCCAATGCCCAGGGTTGATAGTGAAGGTGTAATGTGTGGAGCCAACTTCAAGGTTGATGTCCTCTCCAGAATCAACACCATGCCTCGTGTCGGCAGTGAAGCCAACTGGAATGCCTGGATCTCACATTAGTTTGAGTAGTTGTTGGAGTGCTCCTGCGTCTGCTTATTATTCTCACTGTACATTTGAAACATTAATAAAAACGATTCCTTTCTTATCTTTCTCTCTCTTATTCTCCCAAACCCACCGCCATTTTAGACTTCGTCAATATCTTTGGCGACAGCATCGAACTTCAATGTATTGAACCGATATGGAATCGACCAATAACGATAAGGATCAGCTGATCCGAAAACCTAAAACCATGCTGAAACTTCCTTTTTTTTTTCTCTTTTTGGATGTGCCACTCAAACATTGGCTTCGTATCGGTTCCAGATCGATCGATTTTGGTCATAGCCGATACCTAGAACTAAAACCTCAGATCCCCAAGACAGCCCAACGAGATGTTATCAATATGATGCCTTCAGAATGTTTCAAGCAATAATCATTTATTAAGAGCTGAAAAAAATAATTAGAATTAACGAGTGAGACCTCATCACAATGGGATTATTCAGTGGAAGTACAGCAGATAAATCAATAAACATTCTTACTTGCTCCAAATATAAAATATAAAAACAAAAAATAAAAATAACCCACAGCTGCAGCTAGGCCTCGATGGAGCTCAGGATCAATAGAAAGATCCACTTGCAAAGAGATTGATGCATGGAAGAAAAAGCCAGGGGCGAACGTTCTCCAATCTCAAGAGAGAAGAAGCCTTCACTGGTCATCAGCCAAAACTCCTGGGCGTAATTATGTTACCTGAAGGATCAAATGGATCTCCCTAAAAACAAATAATGGGCTTTTGACAAGTTTGGATCGATTAAAAAGACCAATTCCAAGCCCCAAGAGGAGGTAAAAACCAGCCTCAGCAAACTGCCATGGCTGTGGCAGATCGCACAAATAAATCAATCTGAATCAACAAATATCTGCAACAAAAGCCCATTTTGCAAAAGGACATGTCATAAAAATAAACCATCAGTCAGTTTGCATTTTCAAGTTCAAACGGTGAGATAACCAGGCTTAAATACTAGTATTTTTGGTAGATATACGATCCATTATAATTTAACTAACCTCCAAATCTAACAAGGGGTTGTAAGTTTTCTTCTCGCTCATGTCCAACACCATAATACCTGTGATTTTCTGAACCCCAAGTCTGGTAGCAATCAGGTTCTGCAGAAGAAGAGGGAATGAAAGGATTCATAAAGAGAAGACAACAAAATGTCACAGAAATAAGTGTCTTTTGTTGGAGACCATATATAAGGACCCAACTGCTTTACGGAAACAGCTCGAACTTTCAAGTTCCAACTTCCAACCACTAGCTTAGCAGGTGAACATCAAGGAACTCTTCTCACCAGTTGGAAATCTGTGGAGCTGAATGCCTCTACCTGTGCCAAAACCTGCACCAGGATACAGAGCTCGGTATCAATGCCTTAAGCTCTAAATACTGGAATTTTATGCAGAACAAAGTTCTAAATACTGCCTCCAGTCCATTGCTTCATCTAATTAATTATGTAAACTATACGTAAGATTAAGCAGGAGGGCCAGCCAAAAACACTCAAATTCGTACAGATTTCACAAAAAATAGACCAAGTTACTTCCATGCAAAATGTCTCACCAGTTTCTGGACACCATTAACAATAATAGCTTTCTCTTCATGTGGATCACCTTGTGATAACCAAACTTCAAAGGGGCCCCTATTCCCACCCGTTTGGTTTTTGAGGTTCAAATGCACCTGCCAAAAACAAATTCACTCAGCTTTCAAATCATTCATGTCATTTATGGAAAAATAACCCTCCAGGTTTGCAATTAAGACATTTAAGACTAACCAAGTATTTTATAGGCTTCTGTGTGGATTTGGGACAAAAATATCGAGTCCTATACTGCATCGGTGATCCTACTCAAAGGTGTCCATTGGTGAGCCACTGTGTGCATAAGCTATAACCAAAGCAATCTTATCACCTGATCTAAATTGTGACAAGGCACATTCATGTGTTCATAATTAGGGTTAACCAATGATCAATACTAGCATCACGAAGAGTTTCAGTAAACGAAAATTGGAGAACAACAAATTACATCTCCTATTTGAACAAGGATTTGAACAAACCAATGACACACATCTTAACCCAACAACTATAAACCCAAATAAATTTAATGGACCCCACGCCCACATTTTTTTTGTACTGTTGTTATGTGTGGATAGACATTGTTGTCATCCTTATTTAACAGCACGAGCTTTCAGAATAAGCGGTTGTAGCGTATCAGAGGTAGGACATCAGATGTTTGACTTCAGGTAAATTGTGAGGGGTTTATATTGTGAAATTGTTGTGCTCCTTCAGTGCCATGTGATGGTGAGGTGTGTTGTGTTGTGCCCCCTTGGTGCCAAGTGATGGTGGGGTGTGTAGAGCCTTATGTGTGGGCCTGCACATGCGGGATGATGTAACAAATACCATCATGGATCCAATGATTTATTGCCACCAAACCTTCCTTGCTACAATATCAAATGAAAACCAGACTCAAATGTGAACTATTCAACTTCCACACATAAGTTTTGAGGCCATTCAAAATTATGTAGATAACCTACTCTCCTATTAGGAAGGATAAGGTAAGGAATGATCGTATTAGAGCTGATTTAGGAGTAGTGCAGATACATGATAAACTACGAGAAAGTCATCTGAGATGGTATGGTCATGTTCAACAGAGGCCGTTAGATGCTCCCATAAGGAGGAGTGATTTGATTCAGATTGAAGGGTCTAAAAGAGCTAGGGGCAGACCTAAGATGACTCTAAGAGAGGTAGTAAAGAAAGACATGTATGGCTTAGGCTTTGCTTCAAGTATGACATCGAACAAAGCTGATTGGTCGACAAGAATCCATGTAGCCAACCCCATTTAGTTGAGATAAGGCTTCGTTGTTGTTGTTGTTGAACCTACTCCTATTAGGAGTCGGTCATGGGTGGGTAGTGTTAATTCTTTTGTAACTCTTCCTTCTTATTTCTTTCTTATTATAAATAAAGGCTAAATGGTTTCTAAAGACCATCTAAAAATTCAGTTCCATCAGTTATTGCTAACATGGTATCAGAGCTAGAAACCTGATCTAGCTTTTCTGCGAAAGAAAAAATCTCCTTTCCACCAATTCCTCCCCTTCTCGCCTAACCAGTTCTACTCAGCTCTCTCTTTCTCCAAAAGGGCAGCACTAATGAGGTGATCTTTATGGATTTAGTTACTGCCGTCCATCTTCACCTCAATTAAAGTATGATTTGATTCGTTGAAGATCAACAATTGTTGTTTCGTCTCTACGATTGGTGTTTTTGAAGATCGAGTTCTCCCTTTATATCGAGAATCGAACCTTTTACTGGTGAAGATCCAATTTCGCACTTCTTGAAGAGCATCTGTCATCTCCTACTGAGATCGAAAGGTACTTTTTGGTCATAACCAGATCGTGATAGCCTTTTGGGTCGAGATTCCAGATTGCAATAGCCTTTTTTTGGATCGAGATTGTTCTCGATTGGCTTCGCAAGATTCAATTCTGGTTTTTTCTGCAGTTGGCGATAACTACAATATCCTTTTTCTGGTTTTAGATTTTTCTGACTAGATTAATATTTAGAATAATTCTGGTTGAGCACATAACTTGCTAACCAAGACAGGTCAGTATTTTTGGATCGATAAGAACAGCGCATATCAAGATCGTTCTTTGAGTCTGCGATATTAATCCAGCGCCACTTGCTCTCGATTTTTTGGAATTAAACCTTGCTCTACCGATCTCTCGATCAACCTGTTTGCTGCGATTCCGGACGTTATTATTGCCTCTTCCGGTTCCGATGTACAGAATCAACATGAGTACCAACCATTTGCTGCTACTTCTATCAAGTTTGATGGTACTAATTACCTAATTTGGACATGATCAACTCATCTAACCATTGTTGGTCGTAGTTTCACATAACATCTTACTAGTACAATTGAGAAAACCTCTATTGCTGGTACTAATCAGGAACGATGGATCTCTAATGATTCTTTAGTTATGTCCTTTCTCCTCAACTCTATAATACTTAATATTGCCAAAGGTTACCTTCTGCTGGACTCTGTAACTCAAATTTTAGATGGCTGTCAAGGAAACTTATGGACAATTAAGGAATGATGCTCAGGTGTATGAATTACGGAAAAAGCTTCACGACACCACTCAAAAGGAGCTGTTTGTTTCTTAATACTATGCTGACCTTCGAAGTCCATGGAAAGAACTCGATCACTATGCTGATTACCAGCTTACCAATGCCATAGGTATTGCCTCTTATAAGAAACATGTTGATAAGATTCTGGTCTATGATTTCTTGGCAAGATTGAACATTGAATACAATTAGATCCGTGTTCAGGTTCTTAGCAGATCTCATTTTCCCACTTTGAAGCAATCCTATGCTATGGTACATTCTGAAGAGAGTTGCCGATCTACCATGCTTCAGTCTCCTACTACTAATCATTCAGCTTTACATAGTGTCTCCCATTCCATCCCTACTACTGATAGAACCCCATGCTCAGAGAACAGCATCAAAGAGGTGTTTCAGTATGAACATTGTGACAAACCTTGGCACAAGAAAGCTACGTGTTGGAAGCTTCATGGAAAACCTGCGGATTTTAAAGCCAAACGTGGTCGTGGTAGTGGTCACTCCAAGAACAAGGCCAACCATACTGAGACAGTTGTTCCTACTACCAGCTTTGACACTGGACTCTCACCTGACGAATTACAACCTTTCTGTCAGCATCTTCAAGCTTCTTCCATTGCGTCTACCTCTGCCACTGCTCCCCAAGGTTCCAATTTTGCCTATTTAGGTATTCCTTTTTGTAGTCATTATGCATCGGTAGTCTCTAGCCCCTGGATTATCGACTCTAGTACCACTGATCACAAGACTGAATCCACCAGGTTATTTCATCAATATTCCACATCCTCAAGGAAAAACAAAGTTTGAGTGGCAGATGGGATTCTCACCTTCGTCTCTAGAAAGGGTTCTATTTGTTGCTCCCATTCTCTTACATTATCTTCTCTGTTTTACATATACTTAACTTTACTACAAATCTACTTTCCATAAGTAGCCTTACTAGGGATTTAAACTGTAAATCAAATTTTTTCCAACCCATTGTGTTTTCAAGATCTGACGACAAGGCAGACGATTGGATGTGGTAAGGTGCATGGTGGTTTCTATTTGATCAACGATAGTTCTCCTCCACTAGCGTTACCTCCACCAGTTCATCAGCTATACTCGGCCTCCTCAGATCTCCTCCATCAGTGGCACTATCCTTTAGGACATCCTCCCCTTGGAACTTTATCTCAAGTTTCCCTCATTTAGTCAAACAATGTAATAAGAATGAGTTTTTTTGGAAGGCTTGTATTATGGCCAAACAACTCATTCTATTATCTACCATTATGTAAGAGAAGTGCATTTCCTTTCCATTTGGTACATTCTGATGTCTAGGGTCCTGCTCGTCATGCTTCTATTTCTAGTCATCGTTGGTTTGTTACGTTCGATGACTGCTACTCTCGCACTACATGGATGTATATGCTACAACATAAAAGTAAGGTGTTCCGCTGATTCCAACTCTTCCATAACATTCTCATTTACCCAAAAAAAAAAAAGACTTCCATAACATGGTTCGCACTCAATTTAAAGCCACCATCAAGATTTTTCGAAGCAACAATGGTCACAAGTATCTTGAGGGACAATTTTAGACTTATTTAGCAGACTCCAAGATATTCCATCAGACTAGCTGTGTTGACACCCCGGCCCAGAATGGGGAGCCCCAACGAAAGAACCGTTATCTCTTGGAGGTTGCCCGTGCTCTCATGTTTGTCAGCCATGTTTAATTTCAGTATTGGAGTAACGCCAACCTCACCGCTGCCTATCTCACCAACCATATGCCCACTTACACTTTGGTGTCTTGTTCCCCGATTGATGTTTTGCTAGGTTTAGCTCCTTCGTCATTCCTCCCAGGATCTTTCGTTGTGTGTTATTCTCGCAATCACCACACCAATCTCCCAGCAAGCTAAAACCTCGTAACCTCCAGTGTATATTTTGGGATATTCGGCTACTCAGAAGGGCTACAAGTGCCACCATCCTCCTACACATCGTACCTTGGTGACCATGGATATTCTCTTCCACGGAACCGTTCGGTACTACTCTCTGCCACCTCTTTAAGGGGAGTTTGTAAGTAGTAAAGATGTGTCTGTTCTTGAGATTCTTCCTGTTCCGACTCTACAAGAGGATACTCCAGCTTAGGGGGAGCAACCACCACCAGTTTCGGTTTAGGAGGAACCTGAGCCATAGACCCTAGTTCTAGTCCAAGAGGAACCACAGGAGAAACGGAATGAGTCAACCCTTCAGGTCTATCAGAGTACTCAAAAAAAAAAGAAAAAGAAAGTTAAGACCACCCCCACTACTACACCTTCTATCATCTCATCCCCATCCTTTTGAGCCACAGCCGCCTACACCATCCAGTAAGATATCCTCATCTCCTGAATTACCTATTGATGTCCGTAAAGGTAATGGGGCTTGTACTTAGCACCCCATATCTTTATGACTCTTTTTTTTAATACCTATCGTGCTTTTGTATCTTCTTTTTCCTCTGTTAGCATTCCACAGAAGTGCAAGGAGGTTTGTGCAGATCTGAAGTGAAAAGCAGCTTGATGGAAGAGATAAAAGCTCTAAAAAAGACTGATACATGGGATCTTGTTTCTCTTCCTTCAGGAAAAAGACATGTTGGCTATAAATGAGTGTTTGTGGTGAAACGAAAAATTGATGGGACAGTGGATATGTACAAAGCAAGGCTTGTAGCTAAGGGTTTTACCCAAATATATGGGATTGATTACCAAGAGACATTTGCTCCAGTTGCCAAATTAAATATTTTTCGAGGTTTATTATCATGTGTTGTTAATCTAGGATGGGATCTCGAACAACTTGATGTCAAGAATGCATTTCTGTATGGGGAACTTGATGAAGAAGTTTATATAGACATTCCTCTAGGTTTTTCTTCTGATACAACTCATGGCAACATGTGCAAATTGAAGCATTTACTCTACGGGTTGAAGCAGTCTCCCAGAGCGTGGTTTGGCAAGTTTCACAAAGCTATGATATCAACAGGGTACAAGTAGAGCAATGTTGACCATACTCTATTCATTAAGCGATCTGGTGACAAAGTCGCTCTTCTCACAGTTTATAATGATGATATAGTTGTCAGTTGTCACTTTGACACTGGAAATGATAGGCATGAGATCTCTCGCCTTAAGAGCTTCTTTGGTCATGTGTTTGAAATAAAGGATATAGGAAAACTAAGGTATGTTCTTAGAATTGAAGTTGCTCGATCCTCAAAATGGCATCTTCCTCCCCAAAGAAAATATGTCCTTGCTCTTTTATCTGAGACTAGTTTGTTGGGTTGTCATCCCCATGACTCCTTTGGAAGCTAATATCCAACTCAAGGATAAGGATGGTGAACCAGTTGATAAGGATTGTTACAAACAGCTTATGGGAAAGTTGATCTACCTCTCACACACATAGCCAATATTCCTTTTGTTGTGAGTTTAATAAGTCAATCCCTGGAAAAGGGGTTCTTTTACCTCTGCATGATCATCTGCGGATTGAGGCATACACAGATGCTCATTGGGGAGGATCTCCAAAGAAAAACTCCGTTCTAGCTATGCTACTTTTGTTGGTGGAAAATCTTGTCACGTGACATAACGAGAAGCAGAATGTTGAGGCAAAGTCAAGTGCTGAAGCAGAATTTAGTTCTATGGCTCAAGGGATCTATGGGTTACTTTGGCTCAGAATTTTACTAGAAGGCCTTGGTGTTCCTGTTCGTCTTCCAATGATATTGTATTGTGATAACAAAGTTGTAATATCAGTATTGCTACTAACCCAGTGCAACATGACTATACGAAGCAAGTGGAGATTGACTGTCACTTCATCAAAGAGAAACTCAAGGCTGGACTGATTTGTAAGCCCTTCATGAAGTCAGAAAACTAGTTGACTAATGTATTCACTAACGGTTTTAGGTGGAAAACTTTTACATTTAATTTGGCCAAGTTGGGAATGTGTGACATCTATGCGCCAACTTGAGGGGGAATGTAGTAATATGTAGCCCACAAGGGCATAGTGGTCTAACCATCCCATGTAAACTACACCTATTAGGAGTCGTTTATGAGTGGGTACTGAGTAGTTTTAGTTCTTTTGTAACTCTTCCTCCTTATTTCTTTCTTATTATAAATAAAAACTGGATGGTCCCTAAAGACCATCCCAGCATTCAGTTCCATTAGTTATTGTTAACGCTAATTTTATAGCTTAAGCTAATTGATGCCCCATCAATTTAGTTTCAAATGACATATTCATGAATTGAAACCATTATTGAATCAACTTGAGCTGTATTTGAGCTCAATTTTCCACTTTCGGAGAAATTTATGTTCAATCAACTTGAGTCAACCATATACAAGCAGCATTTCTTTTTCTTCTCTTTTCTTTTCTTTTTTTTTTTTCATTTCTCTTTTTACCCTATGAGAACCTTTACTTTAATGGGAATCAAGCAACTTATGTGGAATCTCAACCGACATTGGGGAAACATTGTCTTTAAATTACATGGGTGTATTTGGGCACCTTTGGCAAAAAGAACCACTAAAAATGATAATATATGTTTAATTATAAAACTCACTACCAAACTTTTGTTAGTTGAGTTGCAAATGTATACTTGAAGGAAAACAAATGGATCCAATATATAGTAAGATAATCACCAAAAAGGGTCTCTCCACGACCGTCAAGGATGGAATATCTAGAATCTGCAATTCGATGTCTTGTCGTACAATGGGCTGCAAAATAGACAAACTTGGTCAACTTAGAAGTTGAGATTCTAACATAAAGAATCAGGATGAAATTCGTCAAAAAAAAATTATATATATGCCCTAGTAATGGCAATTGTAGACGCAATCTGAAAAGAAAAATATAATTGTGCAGAGGTAGAGTTCCAGTTACAGGTTAAAACAACATAAACATCTTTAAGGGGAAAAAAGGCAAGAGAGAGAAAGGAAAAAAAAAAAGGGAAGGAAGAAAAATTGCTGATAAAGAGAACAATGTATCACAAATTGGAGAAGAGAAAGACTGGTCTTGTTTTCTTCCTGCTTTTCTTTCTAATAAATTGAATATATGTACAGAATGTATCATGATACTGCACCAATACCTCTACTCCCTTCAATTGTTTTCTCCATGAGCATCATATTGTTGTACCCAGTTAGTAAGCACATTCTATGACTCAGGGACCAAAAAGTAATATACAAGCAAAGGGCAACCTGAGTTATTTGTACCCCAGTCATAAGTCAAAATTCTTTTACAATGGAAATGTGCTTAGTGGATGTTCAGGAACTCGTCTGCAACAACTGAGGTCTTAATTACTAAGTGGACTGAAATTGATTTACATTGGGTGTGGAGAGGAGCATTATTGGATGTAAACATGCCTTTGTCACTGCCAAGATTGAAAGGCTATAATGGTAACATACAGGTCCACGAAAGTGCAATGCAAAAGATGAATAAATTAAGGATAGAAAGGGAAGAAAACTCTATCAATCCAATTCAAGAAAAGAATTGATATCCCCAACACCAAAGGGGAAATTTTTGGAGAGCAACGAGTTTTTCCTCAAACTATGACAGACGTCAAACTTCAACAGAAAATGAAGCAGCATTCTCATAGAAATGAAAAAACTCACACTGCCAAGAATCTGTTGCGTTTGCAGGCGACCAGGTTCACCCAAATTTGTGCGCCATGTTATTTGAAGTTTACCAAGGATATTACTTCTATCACTTTTCATTTGTGCAGAGGATGACCTTAGCTGATAGAGATAATTATGAATTCCTCCTCCAGCTCTAATGAGAATTGGTGGCTTAAATATCTCTCTGCAAATAACATGAGTGGATAAACAAGAAGATAATAAGACAGACAGAATAATGAATCTACATCTCCCCCCCCCCCCCCCCCCTGACGGCAGAAGCATACAGAATAATATTGGGATGGGTTATGGTCTCCTCAAGTAACAAGTTTACAGCCAAATTTTCAGTTTAACTCAAATAGAAAGTGGGGGATATAGCAGGTGTGGTTGGGGGTAATGACCTTCAGCCAATCCAAAAGGTTTATCTTTCTCATGAATGGTCTATAATAGTCATATCATCTCTAAACATGTGATGAAGAGAGGTGTTTCAATTAGCAACAGATCTAGATGAACACCAGCAAGGAAAGGAAATTAAATCCAAATTTCAGCCACCTTTTAGTTATAGTATAAAAGTCTATTACAGATCACGTGTACTACCTAGTTCGACAATTAATCTCTGAACTGTGTTCATCAGCATTCAATATCGCGATGCTCCAATGCTGAGCCGGCTCAAACTCAACTTGGTCCATAAAAAGGTTTGACTTTGTATGATTTTCAATGCAAGCCTCCAAAAATGTACTTTCCTGAGAGGGAAAAGAGTCCACAAATCATGAGTATGACAATTTAAAGAATCGTAGGATATAGCCATTGAACCATATTCACATAAATATTATGCATTAAATTCCACATACAAATGAGTTGAATCCAACAACTCTTACAACTCAAATTGAACATAACAGTATTGCGATAAAAGTCAACTTGATGCAATACAAATGTACCATAGGAGAAATAAGACAGCCAAGCCAAGCCAGCAGCTAAGCCGCCAGCCAAGCCAGCAGCCAAGCCAGCCAAGCCAGCAGCCTAGCCGGCTGGACTACTAGCTTTGGACAGCTGTCCATTAGAGGGCTTTTCCTATTAGCTAATTGATATGTTTAGTTGCTTGCTATATTAGTTATTGCTATGTTTAGTTGCTAGCTATAATTAATTGTTTCCTAAATTAATTATTGCTAGTATTTAGATACTTGCATAAATTTAAGTTTATATTTTCAGATTTAGAAAGTTTCTATTTTCAGTTTTAGAAAGTTTCTATTAGGCAATAAGAATCTTCTTTTGTAAAGTTCTTTTACAAGATTGAACTTTCCTTTCCTAGCTAGTTGTCAATAAGGAAGGATTGACTAATTTTCTTCCCTATTTGTATTCCAAAGCAATTCTATATATATATATATATGAATAGAAGAAGAAGGAGGAGTTTTGGACAAAAAAAGATTGGCCTGCGATTTAGTTGCAGCTAAGTCTCCTTGGCAGTGAGACTCAGCCGCAACTCCCCCTTCCCCTTTCTCTCATTCACTCATTATTCTCTTATCTCCCCTCCCCCTTAAGCTATCGATCCCCCCCTGTTTCCTTGTACTATCTAAGTGCTGCTGCCCCCGACCCCCCTTCCTATTGCTGTAAAGTCTCGATCCTTTGAAGGACTTTAAGATAGGAAGGACCTCATCAAGAGTGCTTGTTGCTGAGTATAGGAGATCAACCATTCTAGCCGACATAACCTCAACTCAGCCATCACACTATCAGTTATCAATTTCTGGGTAGAAACCAAAATATCACAGCAACTTTAAAAATTCACATCTCTTCAATGGTTGATCAGATCAACTTCAAATTTGGACATTGTCACAAGAGCATATCAACTTGCAAGCCCTCCAAATTTCTTGGTCAACCAACTGTCAGATTGACCAGCAAGATAAGTTCTTCATTGCTGATCTCCTGGTTTATTATTTAACCTATTGCTAGGGCTGTTATAATCAATCATATTGCAAGGTTATTTTATACCCTTACCTTAGCATCACAACTCAAGCTCTGTCATGTGCCCTCCTGGATTTGTGAAGTTGAAAAACAGATCGGGTTTGTAGTCTCAAGTTTTTACCTCTATGAGTGGTTGTTTAAGATTAGCAAATCATCAAGAAATTCCAAGTTTTAAAGCAGTGTTAACCCTGTAAATCAACCCAGCACTTCGTGCTCAGCTATCTCACATGCTTCTTTCGTCACTCTCCTATTATTTATTTAGTTCAAGTGTATCAATTATTGAGGACCATTCTAGTTTAGGCAGCTCAGGAAATCTCAGAAGCTACCCTCATTTAAAGAGGCTAGATATCTATCTTATCCAAAGAAACAAGACCAAATTCTCTCACACTCGCAGTCCGACTGAAATATTTAACATTAACATAAGAGCAAGATACACCAAAGAAACCCAAGGAGCAGAGCCGTTTCCTGTTGGTATGCTTTCATTGGTCCAAACTCCACCTCACGAAACTGAATACCTTTTAGTACCATTAGATCCCTCACTGTCATTCATCCAAGTATTTGCATATGGAAACTCTAAAGAGAGTGTACACAGTGCACGAGACTCCCGTCACTGCGGGGTCTGGGGAGGGGCTTTTGAATGCAGCCTTACCCCCGGTTCACAAAGAGGCTGTTTCCTCTTACAGACAAATAGATGCAGGTATAATTCATCAAGCTTTTAATAACCAAAACTGGGGATGGGGTCAGCCTCTATCAATTCGAAGCGGTTGGAATCAGTCCAGCATTGACCAAAACCTTAGAAAGTGGAATCGAGAAGAAGAAAACAAACATTTCCACAATTCTTTGATTTTTTTGGAGATTTTTATTAAAAAGTCGTGTAGATCTAGCTACAAGAGGCAAGTATAACGGCTATTTTATGGACTAAAAGAAGGAAAGTACGGTAAAACATTGAAGATCAAAGTGTATTCATGGCATGATTCCAAAATAGGTTCTGGGAATCAGCATTAATCGGAATCAGGTTCGGCTGATTATTCCGATTTTGATTCATTTTTTTAATCCACGTATGTCATCCACTTATTCATACAGACAAATGAAAACACAGATATGCAAAGTTTTAATGTATATGCAAATATAAAAGAGATCACTAAAAGCCCAAATAAGTGATCTGTGTGGTGATTTCATCCGCTCCTTTCCAAGCAAATGGCAGCTATATTACATGGGAAGTGTAAAGTCTCTTGCAAATTACCTCAAATCCAGCAAACCAGAAAAATATAAGTAAAATAATCCTTGAGAACTCACACTCACCAAACCAATAAACTCACCTTGACAGAGCGAACCTGCACAAAGGAGAGTCATAAACTAATAAGCTTGATAATGAATGCTAATTAAATAACACAGAGAGAATTAGAAGACATTTAGACAATCCCATGCAGCAATCCTTGGTCGTGTTACTTGACACGTGCGTGGTCGATGTTACTTGACACGTGCATGGTCAATGTTACTTGACACATGCATCATCAATCATGTAAGGTGGGACACATTCTATGGTGGACCTAATCCTCTGAACATGAAATACTGACAAATCTCAGGTGGTTAGACCACATCTATGGGTCCCATGACTCTGGATCCAAGCTGTCCCTTTTGAGCGTATGAGTGAAATTTGTTAGCTATGGCACAGGTGATACCTTTGTTCTGACAGAAAGTGGGTTCGCAACAATGAACTTGAAAAATTGCGGAAGATATTTTCGTTCACCATCACCATCACTGTACAATGCAGTGCAGACAAGCCTGACAATTGTGTGATAAAGAAACACAATCAAAATTTTAACAAGCATTATATGATCAGTAAAGTGGAGATATGAGAAAAGAAAGTGTACGTATGTGCTCCAAGTTCCTTCACATCATGTTCTACAATGAAATCATATCTCCCCCCAGAACGTATCGATTCAACAGGCGCTTTTGTAGTATCTAAAAGCATTAATCGCTGCCGCTCTGTTTGGATTTCAGCCTGCGTGCAGTCATTGCATTTTAATGTCCGGGATCATAGTTGTCTGAATGAGATGAAAATAAAAAAGGAATACCATCTTGATATAGTGTGGGAACGATACATAGGAATATTACTTTATCAGGTTGCAAGAGCACCTTTTTCCATTAGGCTTTGTTTGGTTGCAAAGGGAATTGAAGGGAAGGAAAGTAAAATTTTTAAATTATAAATGGAAACTTTTGTAATAATTACAGCACATGCTATCACATTATTATGTAACTAATTCCAAATTATTCCACATTTAGTTATTAACTTATATTTCACTTAGCATCCAAATCCCTCTCATTTGAAAAGTAAAATAAATTTTACATTTAATAAGTATCATTACTAAATATGTTAAGAAATTTAAGTAATTTGTACAATCATATTGTGTTACAACTATAAAAGTTTCCTTTTTTAGTTTAAAAATTCACTTCCTTCCCTTCAATTCCCCTTGCAACCAAATGGAGCCATAGGGAAACAAATAGTCCCAAAGAAACACATTGCATGAATTAATGAGTTTACTTTTTCCAAACCTTTAAATGATCATAGACAAGGTGACACTTTCAGGTGCTACAGTATGCAGACATTTCTGGTTGTTCTAGACTATCAAATCTACACCTTTACTTGACTGTTTGCTCATGAAAGATTCAATGAGTTGTTCTATGCTTGAACCAGTTTTGCTTCTTTTTGAATCCTTCTTCTGGTTCAACTCAATGCAAGATGATCTACATATGACTCTACCTATGACTACCCTGCTAATGTACTTCAATTAGGCTAGGGGCCTCACCACAAACAGAACTAACCACCCCTCATAATATACCCTTGACCTTCCAAAGACTTCTGCACAATTGACGGCTTACCTCAAGTCCCTTTCCTCAAGCTCAAATATCTTTCCCTTAATTTATTTTAAGATATCCTCCAATAAAACTTTCCATTTCTTACTCAAAGTTTAAACTTTAATTCAATTGACATCTCCATAGGCATAAGAAAGATAAAGACAATTTATAATAACAGCATCATTGTCGGAGAAAAAGAAGAGAAAGCAGGGACAGAAAAAAGAAAAAGAAAAAGAGAGGGAGTCCCATATAAGCAGCATGGAGAATCCTCTCCCAAAAAGAAATTTGGTTATGGAAGCAATTTAAAAGAATATGAAAGTGCTATCAAGGGTTGGAACTGTAAGATTAGAAACCAACTGACAGCTTCACTCACATATACTTAAAGAAATACTAGCTTACATGCCAATTCAACCCTTTAAAGCCGCGTAGCACTAATCCAGGTCAAGCCCTCTAGCACTCTCTCGAGTGCGATCATCCGTAATTGAGACTTTTCCTCTATAATTCGCAGTTTTCTAGATTGTAAAGAATTTTAGAGAGCATTGCTTTGGTTCCTTTATAATGTTGTCAACTGTAGTTGCAAAGTTGTAATCAAATTAGATTCTTCACCCAAACGAAAAGCACGTTATTTACCCAAAAGAAAAAAAAAAAGAAAAGCACGTCAACTGCAAGGACGGGAGGAGGATCGCAGAAAGGAAAATTTTAAATCCGTTATGAACAGATATAATCACCTTGATTATAACGTCCCTAACTTCGAAATTGGAGCTGTTGTTGATGCTGATATAGGTGCAGAAGGCCTCCCCGAGATAAATTGCTCTGCATTTCAAAATTCAGAGACAATGAGCATCAGAGTGTAATAGATTGATCTGACAGACAGATAAACAGTTATAAAAACAGAGAAAGAGACCCAAAGGCTTGGGGGAGGACGAGAAGGCCAGAGAGGCCCATGGCATCAATAGGACTTTGAAGCTCAAATCGATTGTGATAGGTTAGATCGGGTTCGCCGGTTTTAGTGTTGCCATTTTGAGGGAAGAGTATTGGAAGCTGAGATGCAGCAACAGGATCGTCAAAAAAGTCTTCGCCGGTGAAGAGATCGAGCGGGTCGACTCGAAGAGGACTGTCGACGTGAAATGATGGCCTGCACAGACGCATCACCCTGAAGGCCAAAGAGTGAGGTCCAGGCGGCGTGGAGCTCATCTCTCTCTCTATCTCTCTCAATCTCTCAATTCGATTGCAGAAATCAGACGTAGAGAACAACTCTTTCAACTGTTTTGCTTGTGTCGCTCTGTTTTCAGAAAAAAGACGTTCGCTTTCGAAGGTTTCTTTTGTTCCATATTTCCACTTCCTGTTCGATTCGTTGTTCTTCCTTCTTATTAGCAGCTTTCACATGGGTTGAGCCCATAAAAAATTGTTTTTTTCTTTTTTCCCCCAACATACTGACCCGACCCGGCCCTGATCCTCCGTCCAAAGCTCTGTAT
Organism: Protea cynaroides; assembly: GCA_028583415.1. Lineage (NCBI taxonomy): Eukaryota > Viridiplantae > Streptophyta > Magnoliopsida > Proteales > Proteaceae > Protea > Protea cynaroides. The sequence goes on from CM053267.1 coordinate 33,335,337, forward strand.
CAGCATCAAGGCAAAAGGATTTCTTAGAAGTAAAAAATTATTGGGCCCCGTTTGATAATCCAAGATTTTGGGATTCCGTTCTGTGATCAATTTTGGAGCTGAATCTCGTTTGATAAGTCTAGTCCTATTTTGAATTTCGAGGGAGTGAACCGGACTCACTCTAGACTTTTTTTTTGGCTCTGGGAGTTCAAATTTGAGAGCTAAAAAATTAGTTTCCATTGCTTTGGTGCAAATGAAAGGAAGCTACCACCACCACCCGCTGCCACCACCACCACCACCCCATAGGAGTAATTTCAGAGCTGTATATTGTTTGGTAAATCCGGTCTGATTTCAAGCTCCCAAGGAGTGAATTGGACTCCATTTAACTCTGGGATCTCAAATTTGGAAGCTAAAAAAAAATCTAACTCTCATTGCTCTAGGGCAAATGAAACAGAGCTAGAAAAGATAGCTCTCATTGCTCCATTTGGGCCAAAATGAAGGCTTGACCTCTGCCACTACCACCACTACTACCACCACCACCACCAGTAGATCTAGAATTGATTCCAAATTCATTTTTATCAAACAACATTCTCCTCTAAATAAACTCTGGAGTCAAATCGAGAGCAACGTTATCAAACAACATTCTCCTCTTCAAAAACTAATTCCATAGCAAAAGCAATGGATCAGGAACAGGAATGTTATGAAACGGACCTCAATTGCATCTATAAAAAAGAAAATCAAAAATCTCACATAATCTTAAGCCCTCAAATCGATCTTCCTAATTCCCTCCCCCCCCCCACAACACCAACAGAGGAAAAAAAAATAAAAAATGAAAATTTGCTTCCACATGATGCAAAATCCATCTCCATTTTATCCATTTTGATATGATTGTTATCAGATTTCTTATCCTACCAATGTAATTCCATATGTGAAAAGGTTGAGTAGAGATTGAAATTGGAGAATCAATCACAGTTAACCATATTCATACTTAGGAATCTCAAAAACCATTCCAATGTAGTCATTATCCAACAAGATCTCACCGTTCCTAATCTCATAATAGATCAAAGGTTTACAGGGATTTGATGCACTTCTCTTTGTTTGTGAAATTCCTACAACTCCCCCAATAAAACTTCAAAGTTCAAATAGAGAAAACGGAGTATACATAACCAAGTAAATAATTAAAAAAAGTGAGATCTTGTGTACAAACGTTCCTTTGTGAAAATATGGTAAATGCATCAGTTAGAATCTACAGGGCGCAGTTCATATCAATAAGACAAATGGTCCTCATAAGTATCTGGCCCAGGATATCTATGTCCGGAATATGATTGTGAACACCTTCCCAGCTCCTTTTAATTCCTCCCATTTGTTTTTCTTCCTTCTTACACCAACAGTATATATGGAGTCTATTTAACCCCCCCCCCCTAAAAAAAAAAAAAAAAAAAAAAAAAAAAAAAAAAAAAAAAGTATATATGGAGTCACAGAAAAATACATTACTAAAATCCTCAAGGTACATGACTCCTGAGTGAACTCCAGTTTTAAGCCATGAGGAATATGGCGTGGACAGCAAAGAAAGCCTCGTGAGAATCAGGCAGGCAATTAACACCAATTCAAGCTGAATTCACATTCAGACTGATCTCAAACATGGTAAAACATTTTTTTTCCAACAATTCTTGCATTTGATCTGCCAATGTTGCGAAGGCATTGTTTCATCATGGTAAAGCATGCCCCTGATTCAAGTAACTTGGATCAGCAACAACTCAGGAGGTAACCTGTGAGAACCATCCTCCAGCCAAGTCTCATGCAATGTTGAATGAAGAATTGATCTACAATTAGGTATAAGAATCCCATTAGCAGCATAGCATTGAGGAAAGGAACAAAATAGTTCAGTGCACTACACATTCACAAAGGCATTCTTGGTTAAAAGATTACCTTGGAAGGCCAGTGGCTCCCTTTTTTGTTAGAAAACTAGGAAATGATTGAAAAATCATATTAACAAAGTAACCCAGTTTTGGCAGTTAGGGATTCCCATGTCAGCCTACCCAGTTCGGTACTGGGGCAAAAGGGCAGGGTGGGTCAAAGTACAAGCGGGTGATACACCCATTAATGCCCCTCGTAGAGTGGTTCCAATCATCGGATCATGATCAATTTTCCCAAGAAAGATCTATGATGTAGGACAACCTAGAGACTAAGGTTTCCCACTATACAACAACACTAATCAATTAGGTTCACCCAGAGCAGTCTAGTCCAGGTAGGCAGCAGCATACATGAAATGCATATAGGAGGTGGGCAGCAATAACAAGCAAATGAACAATATAAATCTTAGATTATATGCCATCAACTTAGAAATATTCACTAGGGTACTACAGCAGTTCAACAACAGGCAGCATTAACCAAATAATAATGTGCAGTAACTTTCCAGAACCCAAAAATTGTGAGACTAACCCTTTTATATAGTGGCAGCCAACGTTTATATTAAAATGGAATCACAAACAACTCAATGTAAAGGAATAAGAAGTGCTTACCTGAAATGGGACTGTAACAGAGAATGAAAATTCCACATATGCAGAAAAGTGTACAGAAAAACTTCTGTCCAGCAGTACAGCAACAAAGAATAGGGGGTTTTGTGCGTGTGTGTGTGTGTGTGTGTGTGTGGGGGGGGGGGAGAAGGGAAAGGATAAAATAACCCTACAGCATAATTTATTTACCCCAAAAACAAAAAAAAACAAAAAAAAAAACTACAGCATAACCAGAAATAAACTAGGGCTGTATAAGGGGAAAGGAGAGTGACTATATATGCATATGAAGAACAAGAAGTAGGGAGAAAAGGGAAAGGGAGATAGGGCAGAATTCGAGCGCAGGAAAGAGGAAGAAGAAGAGAAAATTGGAGAGGAGAGAGAAACTAACACGAGAGAGTTTACAGTCATTTTCATTCATTAATCATTTCTATTTTAACATTTTAAGAGGGGTGAACAGTAATACATGAACATTAAACTGGTTACAACTTACAAGAGGTTGTTATAACTACCTCAGCAATAAAAACCAAAAAAAAAAAAGGTAAAAAAACTACTTGGTTGGGGAAATTATTCTGTCACAACATGAAACTTTCTCCTCAAAAAGGCCACTAACTTAAAATACAAAAATAGAAAATAGAAATACACAAACAGAAATAAAGAGAAATAGAAAATAAAGTTAGTCACTATTATCTAAGGCTGCTGAAGGCTGCTGCTCCTGTGCTCTCTAGCAAACATGATAGCCTCGGAACTCATCATTAAGCCACAGGGAAGGAGTGGAGGGCTGAAATCTGCAACAGCTCCTCTGGTACACTCTAAATCCTCTATCAGCTGTGATGTCCTCATCAATCTAAACCCTATTTCCTCTACATGTATAATGACGGGCTCACCATTGGCTAATCATGGTATGATTTCAGCTTTTTGCTTAGATGCAAAGTGGAAACAGTTCTATATATGCACATAATGGCTGAATCACTGCATCTAAACAACTCGAACCCAAGTTCCACCACACATCGGGCAACCATAAGACCAGCGACTTATCCACCATGACTCTCGATCATTCTGGTTAGGAAGGTTGCTACTGCCAGGTGAAGCAAAGGCTGAAGTTTGCCGCAAACATCTTACGCACTGCATAAAAAAATTCCTTAATAAATACTTGAGAATACATGCAAAATAAATCAAGAAAAAATTGAACGATGATAGTAACAGTAGGAAATAATGCCCTAACAAAGTCATGCAAGTTAGCAGATTACAAGCATGTGGTTTCAGCAATTCATCCAAGATCTCAACTATTCTTTGCAGTTCTTTAACTTAAAAGAACAAAGAAGATAATGGAATTGGTGTAATGAAAGGCATCCTACAACAATGATCCAGCAGAGGCCTCCATGTATGGCATCTCTTCAAGGGACATATACACTAAACCTTGCTTCAGGAGTTACCACCTCATGACATTGCGCAAGGGTTTGAAGCCAGACTTTATTGGCATCAAATACTACAGTAGGTGCAATTTGCATAATGTAAAGGAATCATCAACATAAACTGGAGATATGCTACCAAATACTGGATACTTATGTCAGTTAAGTATCACACATGGAGCATAAACTCAATTGGGTGTACATATATCCTTATGTTGAAACAAGCCATTCCAAACCATCGAATATGCAACTCTCTTTTAAAAAATGTTCAATAGAACTCTGTTCATCCAACAGAACTTAGTAGATTGATGATTTACAGCCGTCAGTCATTAAAGCTTCTGACCTGGATATTCCCAAGATTGAAACGCACCATCCAGTTGGTCCCTCACTCACTCTCCACAGCACAAGAAACAAGATTTTCCGGTCATAATAAATTCAAACAAAGTCAGCTCAAATGAAAACAATTCCCTGAGGTGCTGTCAAGCGGTGGAAACACTCTTTAATGGAACTTTAGCTTTAGCAGGTCGTGACCAAGAAACCACCGGTTTCGCTTGGTGGGCCGGGAATACCCAACAACTCAATTTGTCCAGTAAACTACTCAGGGCTCACGTAGCCCATGCCGGGTTAATCGTATTCTGGGCCAGAGCAATGAACCTATTTTAAGTGTATTTTATCTCAATTTTCTAGTGAAATTGAATTTCTGTTTACTAAATTGAGAATTATGCAATCTTCTTCGAAGGGATTAGTTATAAGGAACTTCCCAAGGAATATCATGGACGCTGCAAAAAGAAAAATTTAAAAGATGTCTTGAAGATAAGAAAGGGAGATAGAAATAAATTCTGTTTAGGACACTATTTGTTATTTATACATTGTTCCTACACAAGCAAGGGATCAGATGGCAAAAATAGGGAGGTCTTGGGCAGCAATTGGTAGTCAACCTACGACATATGAGATCTGTTCGAATTTAGTAAGTCACAGGTACATTTACTCATATATTTTTAACAACTATACCACTTAACATTTCTTTATTGCAAGTATAAAAATTGAACAAGACAAATAGAGCTTGGATCAAACCTTGTACCAAACCCCTTCAAGACTGGTTTTCCACACAGCCGTGACAACATCTCTTCGCGATCCCATAATTCCAAGATATGTTCCCAGACCCACAGAAGTTCTCAAACCAAATGCGGCATCTCTTTCGGACAGTCTGCGCTTCCTAGGCCAGAGGCCATGGGCTCCATAATAACTATCATAATCTTCCGATGAACTAAACTCAAACAGATCAGAATAATTGCAGAGTTTGGAAGTGTCATCCACAGCACCCAGATCCTCAGGATCAGACCATGGGCCACCAAACATATTACGTCTATGCCACTCTTCAGCTGGGGGGTGCAGTTCTAATTCACGAAGTAACAAACCAGCAGCATCCGCACCTCGAGGCCGTGGCATATTCTGCAACATGAGAAGTATAGTAGGATAACCAAAAAGATACCTCAAGAAAAAATTATACTCAGCAAGTTTTTAAGGTACATTAAGCCATTAGGATCGGACATGATTACAGAGAAAATTGCTTTCCTGTCTGTGTAGCTGGCATGACACAACTGCAAAGGTGTGCTAAACTTCATGATACTGATATACCCCCCCCCCGGGCCCCCCCTCTCTAAGTTTCTTTCTTTGTCAAAAGAAATTCAACAACCCCCTTCTTCCCCCAAAACCCGCACTAGATTTTAGCCTCCTGCATGGTACAGCGAAGACATACCCATCCTTGACTTCTCAGTATCCAAAAGGTCTGAGGCACTTATCCATGCTGGAGCTTTTCTCAAAATAATGAACCAAAGCTAGGTTAAGACCATAGATGACAAATTTCTCTCTTGGTTACCAGCCTTCACAACCAGATAAGTATAAATACCTGCATATGTGGACCAAGGGATGCTTCTACAACTTCTGGTAAAACGATGTAGTTCCCATCAATATAATGCAAACGGATCTGGATATTGCTACCCCCAACCTGAGAAACAGGCAACGGATGCGGCAAAGCTGATGTTCGCCGACAGAGATCCATCAATATGAGGAAAAGGACTTTTACCTGCAAGAAAATAACACAGATACTGAGACCCGTCAACTCCACAGTTCACTCCTCAACAAAAAAAGTACCATGATGATCTGTCTGTTTTCAGTTGTCAATGGTTGTCTACAAACAATTAACGCTAAATCAAAGAAATTTTAGAAATTGAAAACCAAAATTCTACAATACTCAAATAAATAAACAAATAGAAAATAGCTTTTTCATATATTTTTTATTTTTTAATCTGAAAGCCCTGCAAGTAGAGTCCTCATAGAAAAATGAAAAGAGGAAATGTCACTTGTTCACCTCCTCAAATGTGTATCCCTGACCAGCATTTCCAGAACCTGTTCTTTTTGCTGGACCTTCTTCCACTCCTTTTGTTCCTCCATTTGATGCTGGTCTTCCCGAAGCAGAGTTCATCTCCTCGACTTTGCCAGGAGCAGTAGACTGAAGTTTCTGCGTATTAGAGTCGGAGTTTCTCTGTGCAGCACCACTATAGCGGAGCTGCCTTCGCCAAAAGAAAAAACAGAAAAGCAAAAGTTGGCATAATCTATGCAGGAAATGGCAGTCTCCAATTAGCCTGACGGCAGGTGTCCCTGGAAAAGTTCCTGTATTAATACTAATTGGTACAAATGGAGATGGACCACTCATAGGATTCGGTGTTGAATAGGAAACTCCATCAGCAGTGCTACTAATCTTAGCAATAGCACCTTGCACCCAAGCCTGCATCTGGGAGCTGCCAGTAGAACTCGGTGTTCCACCTTGACTGCCTGGAAACGCAATTGCAGTAACATCATTTAACAGAAAAGTAAAGAAAATAAGACTTGCTCAGCTCTATGAACTCTATAAGAAAATAAAGTAGAAAACTCAAAGTCAAAGTACCCTAAAAGGCATTTTTGGGTCTGTTCGACATTTCCATTGGACATTCCTGAGCAAGTATGATAATCAACCTCTAGAAGGGGCAAGGTTTTTTTTTTTTTTTTTTTTTTTTTTTAAGAGCAAGTAACCAGATAATTTTATTGTAAGGAGAACAAAAGTATACAAAACCAAGTATACAACACTAAAAAGGTAGGCCGGAGCCTCACAGACCCGCTCAAGGTCTTTAAGAGACCTGGCCTTCCTGATCAAGGGCATATATCCCCAGTATCCACCAGCAATACAACTTTTTTTTTTTTTGGGGGGTGAATAAAAGCCAGCAATGCAATTTAACCAAACTATTCTACTCAATGTAAAAGAATCACCCTAAAAACTCCAGCCATTCTAAATTGCAATATCCAAACAATGGATAAATGCATTCAACCCAACCATAATCCAGACCGTCTTAAGAACTGAACCACCAAAAAGCAAATAATGTCCATCATTGTATTTTAACACACCACCAATACCAACCAGACCCAGGTTGCTAAGGAGCTGCCATCCACATTCAGCATGATGACTTTAGGAGGAAGAACCCAATATGCTCAATCTGTGCAGAGACCACCCCCTATAACGGCAAGCTTTTTATCAAGATATACTCTAATGGGGATTGTTAGCGTAATAAAATAAAAATACTATCCCAACTGCTTTGAAACTGATTTAACTTAGTCAAAGTAGTGAGTCCTAATCGAATGGGCTGGACTCCTTAATCGTGTGGACTCCTAGTTAGTTTATTAGTTTACTTTATAGTTTCATTTACCATTTAGTCTTGTTAGTTTCTTTTTCCTAGTTGAGTTTACTTGTCTTTAGTTTGTGACTAGGACTCTGACTTGTAGAGTCCTAGATCCTATATAGTAATTATTTCTACAAATATAAACTACGAGGAGAGCAGCACTAATCGATTATGCTCTCTCTCTCTCTTCCTTTATCATGTTCTCTTCAATTGGTCATTGCTGGTTTATTTTAGTTTATATTTATTTTCCCTAACATGGTATCAGAAGTCATCAATTAGAAGCTGGTTTTATTTCTCTCTGGTATTGATAGTCTCCTAAGATCTCCTCTACCTGGTTGCAGTAACCTATGCTGCCCACAGATACTATAATTTTTTGCTACTATTGAGTTACTGCTAGTCTGCTTGTAACTTTACTGCTGCAATTTTGTTTTAAAAGGTACTCCTCCTATTCCTGCCACAAGTCCTTTTTTTTTTTTCTGTAAGATTTTTTTTGGTTCTGTTTTTCTTTGTTTTTTCTGCTGCTACCAATGCCTCTTTTTGAACTTTCTACCTACTGCAACCACTGTGCTTCTGCTGCTACCTACCGTCCTACAGGTTTGGTACTACTCTTTTCTGCTACAACCTCTATCTGATCTGATCTCCTTTCTACTGCCTCAATCCATCGAACCACAATTCAATCTGATTCCCTGCAGATATCTTAAGATCAGGTCGACATTCTCCTTGAGTTTCTGGGCTTGGTTTAAATTCAGGGTCTGTTGCAAGTTTTTTTTGCTTATCTTTCCTACTACTACTACTACTACTTATTACTAATGTTTTTTTGTTGCTCCTTCTCCCTCTCCTACTTCGGTGTTTTTTTTTAATCAATGTCTGATTCCTCCATCCGAGGTACTCCCTCTCAAGCTCCTGTCCAGATTACTACCATTAAACTTAATGGTGTTTGAGTGTTTCTAATTACCTACTATGGGCCCAAGCCATTAGCTCTCAGGGTAAACTAAAATATCTCACTGAAGATCCTCCATCTGCTGCCTATAATGAACGAATGAGTGAATCTTCCACACTCCAAATTTGGTTGTGGAATAGCATCGATCTTACTATTGCATCCAATTTTATGTTCCATAGCACCACCAAGGATGTATAGGAAGATTTACAAGAGAGCTACGATCAAGCAAAGAATATATCACTTCTTTATGACTTATATGAGCAGCTGTTTTCCCTTTGACATGGCGACCGATCGCCTAATGAGTACTATAGCAGTTACAAAGGCGTCTGAAAAGTTACAGGTCCATCAACCTTTGACTACCAACCTTGAACAACAAAAGACACAATGAAGTGAGTTCTTTGTTGCTAAATTCATGGCTGGCCTACATCTTGACAACCACCATGTTAAAGGGCAGCTCCTGGGGGGGAAAAGATTCTACCATCCAGAGACTTTTTCTCGTCTTCAACACTTGGATACTACTCCTAAAGGTGACACTATTGCTGCATCCAAAGATACTTCCTTTTATATGCCTGCTATGGCCATGGCTCCTTTTCTGGTACAGGTCGTGGCACTAGCAAAGGACATGGTCGTGGTTCTAGTGGTTCCTCTACTAACAAATCTTCTCGATATTGCACCTTCCGTGGGAAGACTAATCATCTTGTTGATACTTGTTAGGCCCATCAAGGGCAACCTAAAAGGGCTGATTCCTTGGATGACTCTGCCCCCCTACCAACATACCGTATGTACTTACTCTGGCACCTATCCATGCCTCATCTGCATCTTCTTCAGGAACTTTGTCCCGCGAGTTTGAACAGTTACTTCGCCGTATTCAACTACTTGAGAAAGCCAGCTCATCTTCCATTGCTACCTTACCCATCACCGGGCCTCAAGATCAAAGCAAGGATTGGTGGAATGTTTAACAGGTTTCAAGCTGAAGCATTCACATCCCCCATGCTCCAACTTGAGGGGGTGTTAGCATAATTAAAGAAAAGTATTATCCTAATTAACTGCTTTGACTCAAAGCAGTTAGTCCTATTTGTATGGACCGGTGGACTCCCTAATCATGTGGAATCCTAGTTAATTTATTAGTTTTCTTTAATAGTTTCATTTACCAATTAGGCTTGTTAGTTTCCTTTTCCTAGTTGAGTTTATCATTAGTTTGTAACTAGGACTTTGACTTTTAAAATCCTAGATCCTATCTAGTAGTTGTTTTACTATTTTCTATAATATTAAGTACAAGGAGGAGAAATAGATTCTGCTTTCTTCCTTCCTTTGTCGTGTTCTCTCCAATTGATCATTGCCATTTTATTTTAGTTTCTTTTTTCTTTTGTCTTTTTCCTAGCAGGGATCTATTGGAGTAGTTGGGAGGAAGACAAAACAGAAGTTACCAAGGTAGATCCATGCCACATTTTGGTGACAGGGTAATGGGAGAGATCTAGATATTGGATTGAGTTCTCCAATATTTTTGTGGCATTTCTTTTGACATGGTGAATGAGAAGGTGAAGCCTCATTGTTAGATCAGCTCCAGTTGTTGGGACAAGTAGATCAGTGGATTCCTCCCTTGATAGCCATCAAACCAAAATGGGGAATCCAAGATCAGCAGGGATTGGTGACCATAGTTTCCAAGATTTCGGTGAAATTTCAAAAAATTTGCCAATATATTTTGGTTTCGAGATTTTTCAAAACGAAACACAAGGCGACTCAGCCAGTTAATCAGATTTCGACTGAAATTCAGGCAAATGGCCATTTCAAACAAAATTTCTACGAAATCTCGACAGATTTGGCCTCGTTCCGCTCCTTTGCCCAAGACCTTCAGAAATGCTAGAAAACCTCAAATTTTTTTGTCAAAATCCTTCATTTTGCTACTGAATCAACGCATAAAAGTAGACTGTTCAGCATGCATTGGGTGCATTTGAAACATCATTTGGCCAAATTTCCCACCAATAAGGCTGCCATTATGGAGAGGATACACTACATCACGGTGTACTTTAGCAACCTAGGGTCCAAAGCCAAACTACCATTTTGGGTGTGTTTTTTTACAATCTAAAGGTTCAAACATGTTTAGAGTCGCTTAAGTAGGTTCCCCTACAGTTTGAAGTTCCAAATCAAAATATAACCATTTTGACCACCAAAATGACAAATCGAAACACCAGGCCATGATGGCCGTGACGACGCAGGCAATCTGGCAATGTACTTCGTCGCTTCCTCAGTGAAATGTGGCAAAGTGCAGCAACGTGGAAGGGCGCGTGGCCATGACCGCGACGCCGCACTCGTATCAGAAATGCTTCCTATGTATTTTGAAGTCCATTTTTAGAAAAGTGGCAGGATCATGCGGTGTCTATTATTCTATCCGACTTAGGGTCTATGGTTTGCCTGTTATAGTACATATAGTAAGGGATGATAGGAAATAAGCATGTAATAGGACCTCTCGGGTATGTACTTGTTAGTACAAGGATACTGACATAATATTGTGTTAACCTTTTTCAAATCAATGAATATAGGGGAGAGAATCGATCTCTCCAACAATTTCCAGCACAAGCCTTTCCCCTTGCTTTTCTCCCTTATTCATGCTCTTCTCTTCTTGTTCTCTTTTTTACGTTGCTTCCATTTTAGTATTTCAGCATACTCTAAGTTAGAACTGTCTTGATTCCAAAATAGCAGAGCTGAAAGCAGTTACAAATGGCATCAGCTTGGCATCTAGTCTCCAATATAAGCAGTTGATCATTGAGTGGACTCTGCAGTAGTAACTGGACATCTATCCTCATAGCATTCTGCACCATGGTGATCATCTGATCAAGAGGGCAATATCTCTATGCAGTTACAGAAATATTTCATTCCAGTGGTGCCTTAAGTCAAAGAGTTGGCATAGTGAGAACAACTATATTTGGATATTTCAATCCATTTTATGAGAGAGAGAGAGAGAGTGAGTGAGTGAGAGAGAATCCTGTTGTTTTCTTATGGAATTGGGGTAGAATGTCCCCTTCGCGAGTTTAGCTGCTGATATTGCATATGATGTTTTACTGTATCTGCCTTGTGACCTTTATGTTCCTTAGAATAAAAATAGAAGAATCTCCCACAATGGACAAATAGGCATTCAGGAATCGGTATCTTCAATGGGGGCTCACAAGGTCAAAGGGACAAGAGAGAAACTGTCAGGAGGAGATAGAGTTGTGTAATGTGAGAGGTCGTGGGAAAGAACCCCCACAGTGGCGTTGTGGGTATCTTGTTCCCTAAAAATAGTTAAGTTTTCCAAAAGGTGGGAAAAATGTAAAATTTTACATTGATCATTTTATAGGGAAACCTGGATCTAAAAGTCAATGACATTGAGAGAGAGAGAGAGAGAGAGAGAGAGATTTTATTTTTATAATTGGTAAACAAAATTCTAGCCAGCCTCAGGCTCTGGATTCTATTTGAAGCCCATTCAAGGCCTTTACTTCACATCATTATTAAAGTTGATCCACAGAATGCGATTCTGCAATCTGTCAACCAAAATTTCAAATGAAGGCAATAACTAGAAAGTACACCATTTGAACATCGTAGATAATGACTTCCTCCATTGGATAATTAAGACATTCCTCACTAAGGATGCGGTGATTAGAGTTCTGTATCATTTTTAAGTAGAGGGCATACTTACTGCTGATTTTATTAGCATGTAAATAGCCTTGTCACCTGCCAATTAGGAAAGGGTTGATAAACACCACAATTCCAAATTTCTTTCTAGTTGATGATCCTAAGATAGTGCTATGCCCCATTGTCCACTCAAAAAATGATAACCTATTGAATACAGTTTAGCATCGCAGCTCAGAGATTGAGTGGCTGCAGAAACACCTGACTTAGTACAACATAACCTTGTCCCCAAGGTTTTGAGAACAGAGAATGAATAAGCTTACTTTCAACTGGTTATCATTAATCATGCAGCTTCCACTGCCTGAGCTAGCAAACCAGAGGTGGATTTGAGGAACACTCTTCATTAGAAAACTGATTGTAGAAGTACTAAGTTTTCCCCTTTTCTTTTCTTGTGGGAGTGTGTGTGTGTTTTTTTTTTTTTTTTTTTGGGGGGGGGATCTGTTTCCGGAATCCCCAAAGGAAAAAGTTTCCAATCACAGGAGAACCACAATATTAGAGAACATTTGCTCACAAACAGAATAAAAAACAGGCTCGCACTTACCCTGATTGGTTGATGGAGAGGCTGAATTATGTGTTGGACTAGTAACCATACTCCGGTTGCTGGCTGTGCCACCAGATGCTCCAACAGCATGACTTGCCAACGTACGACAAAAGCTTGCATAACGCCGTAAACGTGTGATGAAGTGTGAAGCCAGATCTAGTACAGCATCAACATATGCCTGCAACATAAGGCAACATTAAAAAAAAAAAATCTTTGTATATTGGGCTACTGTGATGAATTTGATAAAGGGCTGCAACACAATATGGTCCTGCTTTCATAGGATCCCTGGAAGGGTGGACTGGAGTCGGTCCAAACCTTAAGCACATTCCCATGAAGTGGTATCCTCAAGACTTAAACCTACGTCTTGATGCCAGCAGCCTGAGGTTTGTACCATCGCACCAACCAATGGCCCTCAATATGAAGGATTTGATGGATATGATGCAAGCAAAAAAATGAACGGTTTCATGCATAGTATTAAAAACCGGATAGGCCATCCAACTGAAAAGGTGTTCCAGTTCTGTTTTTCCCAGTTTTGGGCATTGTGACTGAACCTGGAAAGAAGATGATTCCAGTCAGAGAGGGTAAAGACTTGCTGGTCCCGTCCAGCTTCCAAAACTATGATTTCATGCACAAACCAAGAGAAACAGAGTAATAATATTTAGGAATGCATGTATGCTTGATGAACCTGAGGTATCACTCATGACTCACTGACTCTGGCACTCGCCTGGGTAATGCATCTAAAAGCCTTTGGATGGGTCAATAGTCATGAGTTGATCGGTCCCACCCAGCTCCCCAGCTCCCCAGCTCTGGGCAGGATAGCTTGAAATCCAACAAACCTGGAGAAAAAGCTTCAGCAAAGCTTACTATTAACCTAACTGACCAATCTAACCTTTAGGGCCAGCACTGTTGTTGAGAACTTGAAGAAGAAAAACTAATCCAACCTAAGCCCAATGGTGAACATTACATAGTCCACGTACATGGTGCATAAGAATATAATTACAAAAGATTTAAGCTCAGTGATGAGAGTTGTGTAACATGGGCACTTTGTTTTTCAATTTTTTCCTGAAACTGAGACACATATCATTGTCCTTGTTAAGATCTAAGAGTATTCTTTGTGAGTGTAAAAATTGAAAATAAGAAATCATGGAATACAATAGACCATTAATATTGATATTTATGTTACATCACCATCTTTCAATATACTTTAATCCAAGCCTGACCTGACAGATCCCAACCCAATCCAAGTCAACATTGCCTAATGTCGCTAGCAACAGTAAATCATACTTGAGCAGGGTCAGGTTGAGCACCCCCACTAGACTCCCATACTGGATCAGGCATACTGACAAACTAATAGACTTTCCAATTACTCCAGCATGTAATGTTGAGCTCAGGCCCTAAACACACTGCAGCATGCCCTAGTTGCACCCTATCTAGAACATGTGCCAACCTAACAGAACAACAAAGCTCCTCCTAATCCAAGCTCAATGGTCACAAGGGTCCCATGCCCTCCTAAAAATCATTAAGGAATACCATCTAGATCATGATGAAGCCATCAAGGACTCTTTAAAAGTAGTGAATCGGAACAACTGAGGCACAAAGAAATAGTTACTGTACAGTGGACTACATTAGACACACATTAAGGAATATAAAGTGGCTAAAGGTAACCACTTGTTAGCTTCCTAGCACTGAGAAATTTCTAGACAAAACCCACCATTCAGCTATCATAACTCTTCATAATACCAAAATAAACTCAACGAAAATTTCATAGAAGAATCAAACACACCTGAATGCTTGAAACTAGTGCTGGTTCCACAGTCATTGCATCAGGGTCAATCCCTGATAAAGTCTCGCCAGACGCATGCCAAGGTTCATTTACTAGAGTTGCAGGATTTATAAGAGCTGATTCAATTCCTTTACCCAGCATATCCAGCAACAACCTTGCTTGCATATCCAGAACCAAAGCCCTAACCTCTTGAGCATTTGTACCTTCCAATAGCCTGCACTTTATCCTATCTAGAGACTGCATGAAATTACAACACGGAGTTCAGTACAATACATGCAAAGCAGCAAGCATAAAAAAAGGTCCAATTCTAAATTATCAAACAAAAAAATGAAAAAAAAATAAAATAAAAGATACCATTCAAGTATTTTTACAGTTGACCTCTGACATTATGAGTTTATGACCTCAAAGATAATATAAAATTGAAAATATTTTGTTGACTAACTATACCAAGGGAAAACCGGAAAAGGTGGAGTGCTAATGTAGACTACTCCTGAATAGGAAATATTCAGCAAGAGACTAGTATAGAAAAGATCGCAAAAATAGAGAAATATAAGCCAGAAATAGGTAAAAGAGTTTGTCACTCACAACAGATAGATCAAAATAAACTATAAGTTAAATCAAGTCCAGTGGTCTATTCAAATAGCAGAACAAACCTGCAGAATTTGAAGAAATTCTGACAGCAGAGTATAAAACTACGGAGAAGTCCTGGTACTACCTCGGGAACTAATAGCAGAACTAGAACAGAAATAATGATCAGTATTATTTAAGAACCAGAAGTAGAGTTTCAGAGAGAACAAGATTAGAAACCAGAATGTGGAATTTGAAGTAAAACTGTAAAACAAATCAGTAACTAGAAAGATATTGAAGAAGAATGCAATCTAAAATATCATCTAGAAAAGGGGCCTTGCAGATTAGAAGTAATAAGTAATAACAAGTAAGAGAAAGAGAATAGTAGAAGGGGAAAGCTCAAAAACTCTTGAAAAACCTTTCAATTTCTGTTAACAAATCATGTTCACGGGGGGACGTATGTATATATATATATATATATATATATATATATATATATATATATATATATATAACCTTTTGAAATTCCTACACTGACTCATAAAAGGACTCCTAATCATTCCCACACAAACTTTACTTAATAGACTAAAAACAGAACTCTTAAAAGTTATTATCCTAATCTAACTCAAACAATTAACTTAAAACACTAATCGTGTGTACTAACTTCACTCCACTTTATAGGCATATAATTAAAGCCAGATGCAATAAATAACCCATAAACAAGTGTCCCAAAACTCATGGAACCTATCCACGGTCCAAAATCTGGGCTTTTCTAGCCCAATTGGACAGTCTTGCCTGCATCAGATGCAAGGGGAACAGATGACAAAGAAGACCCAGACAGTCCACAGATACTCGTTTGATAAATATCAGAATTTAGGCTCTCTTTGGTATCATTTTTGTTTACTGACATTTTTTTTCGTTTTGCAGGTATTTGGTATCCTTTATGGGCCTTGTTTTTATTTAAAATGAATAGGAATAACAGAAAAACCATAGAGAGGTCAAGATTCATTTTTGTGTTTAGGCCATTTATGCGCTGAAGTTAATGACAATGTGTACTAAGCCAAGGGTATTTTTGACAATACATAGTTTTCTTAAAATAAAAGCATCAAAAGCATCTTCAACCGTCAAGTGGAAAGAGGAGGTTGGCTTTGGCCACCTCATATAGATTTTTCCGGCCGTCCAAACTCCGATCAGCCCAGTTGGATGGTCAAAAACAGCAAAAAATTGTAACGGTGATTAAATTTCAGGTCAATCGGAGAAGGAGATCGCAAAATATCAGGAGTAGAAAATTTCTGCAAGTTGAAGAAATCTAACACTTGACACTTGGTTTTGGGCACCTCAGTTGTACTTTTTCCAGCTGTCGAAACTCTGATCAGCTTCGTTGGATGTCAAGGACAACAAAAGATGGTAAGGGTGCCCAAATTTCAAGTCGGTCGGAAAAGGGGATCGCAAGATATCAAGGCTTGAAAAATTATGCAACTTGAAATCTTTTATTCTTGGTTTCAGCCACCTCAGTTGTAGTTTTCCGGCAGTCCAAATTCTGATCAGCTTCATTCGATGTCAAGGACAACATAAAATAGTAAGGATGTCCAAATTTCAAGTCGATCAGAGACGGAGATCATAAGAAATCAAGGCTTGAAAAATGCTGCAACTGGAAGAAATCAGTTAAGGTTTCTTTAACTGTCATAATCTTTTATTCTGAATGGCATACCAAACCTATTGCTCATTCTATAATCCATTATGCCTATTAGTTACCAAACACATTTTTATTTTTTATCAAAAATTATTTTCATTAATGATTTTTTATAAATAGGTTATAAAAAAAAAACAAAATGACACCAAAGAAGGCCTTAGATCCATGAAAACATTGGATATCCAGTTTTATAACACAAAACAGAATCCCATTACCCCAACCCCTCATTACCTCCAAACAAAAAAAATTAAAAAGAAAAAAAAATTTATAAGATACAAAATCCTTCCATAGAAACCCAAAGTGTCAACAACGGTTGCATGATTCTAAGGAATGAACCCTGCAAGCGGAGCAATCCGCAACACCAGTCTCCATAAAATTAATAGAGCCAAATATTCGATAATAAGCTCATTTTTCAATACAAGCTACTCTAGAACGAATAAGAAGACAAAAATATTAAAAGCCAACAGAATCATACAGGACCATGCTGCTGCCTATGCTGAGTAGAGGGGAGAGAATGGAAATCCGCATCCAACACTGCAATCACACTGTTCAGTGACACTGAAAAGAAAAAAAAAATTTAAATATAGCCATCAAAATGAATCCACTAAATCATGAAAATTGTTGGTAGAAAAGAAAATAATGAAGATAAGAATGACAACCACACATCCACAAAGAACCAGACTCATAAACCCACTACTAGACAAACACATGCTCATTCATTAAGAAAATACACTCCATTTTATGAACCTTTTCTTAAATAAAAATTTAGAACTCCAAATGCTTTGAGGGATGAATCAACAGAAATTATCTGGGACAATAAGCACCTAATCAAATGGGTAGCTAGGGTTGACATGCTCATGAACGAGCAAAGGGTGTTCTCATATGGTGAAGGCATCAAGATGACGAAGTCCAGGAAGCCATTCCCACATTACCTGCTAATATAAATACAGACTACAGATATATGAAATTTCCACAGGAAACTAAAGTCGAGAAGAGATTAAATTGTTAGGACAATTTGTTTCACAGAAGACTCATAAATGATGGCAAGCCCAAAACATATATTATTAGGGAGTAAAGAACTTACCAAAGAATGGAGCGGAGGGTTGATGGAGTGGGAGCGGAAGCGGAAGCAGATAGAATTAAAGGGTGAGAGTGGAGGGAATCTTTATGGAGGAATTGACCTCTTCTAAGCAAGGTAGATGATATAACTTCAAGTCAGCTTTCATTATCATTTCTGTTCCTTAAAAAGCTTACAGGATTCAGTTAGAAAAACTAGCCAGTAACCATTATGGTCATAACACCTCCACTACGGGTAAGAGGCCTACTAAGCAATAGTAACTCCTAGTCACGATTACTACAACACGTAACTGACTTAACTACTCCCCCTTCTTATTGAAATATAAATTAACTACCAAGCAACACCTGTCCTAGCCCATGCATGCAAATGGAGAAGGGCCTCATCCATGCAAATGGAGGAGGACCCCATGTGTGTGTGTGTTGTGTTCGTGTGTGTGACATTGGCATTGGAAGCTATGGATTCAAGATAATGGGCCACCCCTAAAGAATTTGAGACAATTCTCAGCACATGCATTCTCACTTTTCAATTAGATTAAGAAAAATGAAAACTTGGGATGCACTCCAATTATTAAAATCTTCTGACACCCAGTTCTTTTTTTTTTTTCTTTTTTTTTGAAATCTAAACGTTTTAAACCTGTCCACCTGCTTTTGCTTGTTTTCAGTTCTCAAAATGTCCGACACTTTTATTTACAATCCCGTTTAATTTCTCAACCATATACAACATGTCTACCGAACACCATTTTTTGCCGTTGCCGTTTTAACTAACTATGGTTGAGACCCCACTTGTCAAACACTATCAAGACAAGAATTGATGATGGATCCTCTACTTTTTTGTGACTTGATAACTGGAACCCTCATGGGGTACTTATCAACACAAAGAGAAAGCCTCATGCTTGGATCAGGCCTAGGAAGAAGGGGTTGAAGTTGCAGCTATCATATGGGAGGAAGAATGGAGACCCAGACTGTAACGCCCCAGATTTTCTAAATCCTTATTTAGGTGTTGTTAAGTAAATTTGGGTGATAATTAGAAGGTTAGGTGATGTTTAGTACATTTTGGTGTTGAATAGTACATAGCATTCATGGTGACATTTAGTGTAGGGTGAATTGTAAATCTGAGAATGGAATCTTGCCTAGGGTGGCATGGGACCCAAAATGAAAAGTTTGATGTCAATCCAACATCGTTTGACAGTTAATCTACAAAACCATGTTGCTTACAAACCATAGGATGCTAGAGAATATCGCTTTATTGCTGCAGAGATTTTGTTAAAACACTACTCTTTTAGAATTAATTAAATAATAAGATAATGTATTTAATATTAGAAAATACATAAAATAAAGATAAAGGGAAGGCTTGAAATTGTGGGCAGTAGGTGGGAGCTACTTCGAGTGGATTTTAATTAAAATAAAATAAAAAGAATAATGATAAGAAGGGCCCAAATAGGGGACAGCTTGGGATAGATCCTTTATATAGCTTGTGGATAATGTATCCTGAGGAGATGTTAAAATAATAAAAAAGGGGGAAGGAGCAAAATCATGGGCAGCAGTGGGACCCACTCTTAAGTGTTTTTTTAATTTATTCTATGTTAAAAGGATTAATTAGTGAGTTGGAGTGGTATTAGGAATCCATCTCACCTTGTATTCTTTTTTAAAAAGATAGGAAAGGGAGACTAAAAGGGAGAGAAATAATAGTGATTGGTGGTATACCACATAGGAGCGAGGATCAGAGGAAAGAGTATTAGATTAATTATTGGCTCTATTATCTATAAGCCCAAACCATGGGCTATTTACGTTGCCTAGATCGAGAGTAAGAGAGATTAAGAGAGATAAGGAGAGGGAGATATTTATGAAAATAAGAAAAGAAAAGGAAAAAGCAAAGAAGAGGAAGTAGGACACTCCTATTCTCTTGTATAGAGATAAAGAGGGGGGAAAGAAGGAAAAGATAAAGAAGAGAGTAGAAGAGAGAAAGAGAGGGATATCGAGTGAAAGAAAGGGAGAGAGAGAAAGAGATCGATACCAAAGAAGAAGAAGAGGATATTTAGTGTTTGATTGTTTGTTTTCTTTTTCCTTCTGTTTAACCTCAGATTTATGTCTTCCATTACTAGATTAATACCAGTCCTTATATATATACATATCTCGGCAGAATTATACCATCAGAAATGTACCAGTGTATATTAGTATATAAATATAGGATTTGTACCAGTGTATGTCAGTATATATACATCAGAGTTATACCAGTATGTATCCCAGATTTTCATATCAGATCTGGTCATTGTTTATACCAGAATTATTTTCAGCTTTAGATCAGATCTATATACCAGAATTCCAACCAATTTTATAGCAGTTTCAGTCTTATGTATAAATCATATATATCAGATTTCGATCACCCCTTATATCTGTCCATGTATTCGTCGGTAGCAGATTATATATCAGATCTAGGATCAGTTTTAGATCAGTTGTATGGATTGTTTTAATGGCAGAAGTGAGTGGGAGGTTTTAAAGGGGTAGTTAAGGTACTGATTTGGTAAATTATGCATGTATAGTGATGTTAGACTTACGATACTTGTAGGCTTGTGTTGCTGGTCTCGGGAGGACAATTTATTTGGAAGAGGAAAGTGGAGTATAGTGGATTCACACCACTTGATATATGGTTATGGTTGTACCTATGTTTATTTCCTTATCATCTTATCTGTTTGCATATGAAGAAAGTACTTTGATGAACTAAATCCTGTGATAACTATGATATGTGTTGACTGTTGATGCTTATGTAGTGTATGCTTATGCTATGTTTTCATGCATAAAAAAGGGTTGAATTACGTTGGTTCCATTCTGTTTTATAATGGCCAGATAAAGAGTGTGTAAATAGTGGTTTTAACATACTTGTAAATAATGTGTTGAAAAGAGAGATGACAAGGTGTTGAGGGTAACTGACTGGGTTAAGCCAAGTAGAGAGTAAATGAGAACGATAGAGTGGAAAGTAATTGCCAATTGAGTCGGACAATAGGGTGGAGAGTAATTCTCATCTGAGTCGTGATCCATGGAGTCGCGGATGAGAATTTGGGTCATGTTCAGATGACCGAGTTGTCAAGGTCATAGAGGGGTGACCAAAATATGGCCCTGCTAAACTCTCTACTAGGACAGTGTTAGCTAGTTATTACTAGCAGTTGGCCAAATATGAAATTAAATATGGATTGTTCTAAAATAAATGAAGTCAATATTTCCTTGCATTGCATTTATTCGAAATGTTTTGTGCTTGTGTTTAGTGTTGTGTATTTTCCATATTCTATCTTACTGGGCTGGTTAGCTCACCCTTACATTTAATATCTCAGAGGACAAAAATGACGGAACGGAGTCGGGAGGAACTTAAGGAGTGGTCAAGCTTATCCCTTAATACTTATTTTTATTAATTATAGTGATTATAATATGATTTTATTAGAGGGTAAAGACAAATTATATTAACAATTTTATGGTTAATGTTTAGAGACTCTAGACTACCACCAATACACTTATTGGGACCTTTTTATTATTGTTCATTAAATGAGTTGGTTTTTAAGTTCATAAAGTTTTGAAGTTTAATTTATTTGAGCAATCATTTGATCAGCGCCCATAACAGTTGTACCTTCACCTTAAGCATAGTTTGGGTCATTACAAAGACTCTGTGTCTCAAAAATCTGGGGGGTTGCTGGGACGTCTTGGTTGGGTTACACAAGAAACCCAGTAGGAGTGGCGATCTAATGACATAGACTTTGGCCAATTTGGATAGTCCTGCTTCCTCATCAGTTTGGGATTTAGTGAGATCCAAAGGCCAAATGGTTCCAAGGATCCATTAATTTCATTGTTGGAGGGTTCTCACGTAATCACTTCCAACGCAATCTTTCTTACAGCAGAAAATCATCTCGTCAAATTCTTCCTCTTTTTTTTCTTTTTTTTTTTGGTAAGTTCAAATTCTTCCTGTTGCTTATGCTAGAATGCACCTGAAGACAAGGCTCATCTCTTCTTCGGGTGCCCCTTCGCTGGTTTCCCGTGGGAATGTATCATCCACAAGTTTTGGCCTTCCGGCCGAAAGATACATGAGTTCGGGAAGGAATTGAGATGGGTCCATAAGGCTTTTAGGGGGGAAAACATGTTGAAACATGGTGGGCAAACTTGCATTCTATGCAGCCATTTACCATTTATGGATGGAGAGGAAACTCAGAAGATGATCGGGTAGAACAAGAACTTTCCAGCAGATTTTGGATAGCATAAACTTTGAAGTTCGTGATAAAATTATCCCAATGAAAGAACATGCCCAGATTCTTATAAGACTAGACACATTGTGAGAACTTGGGATCTACCTATCCAACTTGTTGTGGATAGGATTCCCTCCTGAGTCAGTTTTAGTCCTCTTATTTTCTTTTGCTGCCACCGTCCCTCTTGGGTGCCCTCTTGTAATTCCTAGACTTACTGAATATAATATTGATTCACCCCCCCAAAAAAAAAGAACTCAAAGAATAATTCATTACCATAAAGCAACACAAACATACATTATTCATTACCATACAGCAACCAAAACATATATTTTTGTGTTTAGGTCCAGCTCAGGTACCAAACTGAGATCTGCCCCCAACAGGCATAGATTTCAGTGCCCAACTTTGATACAGGATGGCCAACCCTGGTTAACAGGAAACGTCATCCAACCTGGTGAAAATGTTCAGAAATGAATTGTATTTGTTTTCCCAAAAGTATGGTAAACAAACCAAAATTTACTCCCTAAACAGTTGATTGGCTAAACCAAGAGCATTTCAAAGCATATAGAAAAATGATGGAGAAACCTCAGCAGATCTATTATAGCATTTTTTTTTTTTTTGGGTGAATAAAGATATATGATTTTGAAACCATTTCCATGCCAAATAGAGTTTAATCATAAATTCATAACAAAAATCAGGCAAAATGGAAATTTCGTAAGAGGCTTTATTAGCCTCCTTAATTTTACAGTTCTACTATCAGTTAAATATTCTATTAGTCCCTCAACTAGTAATTCATATTAGTAACTGATTGCAGGAGGATTTTTTTTTCTGCTATTAATATATAATACATATTTCATTTCATAACTAGTTGCTTCTCTAATTGTTTCTTTTGCATCCTACATCATATTCCTTCCGCATATCTGACTGCTTACTAGTCATTTTCTTTTCGCTTCTCTAAATGCTTCCCTTGGCTCACTCAAATGGTTTCCATACATTTCTCATTCGCTTCCGTAACATCTTATCTATTTTTACTTTTTAGGCCTTACTTCTCACCTTCACACCCTTCTCTGTAACCATTTGGCTGATACTGCACTTGGTTTGATAACTACATTAGGCTATATGAGGAATAATAGCATCTATGCCCAACATTGTAGAATTTTCAGAAATGAAAGCACCATCTGGAATGTTCCTATGAAGCATTCTGAATGCCCCTAGCCATGGAGAGGACCACTCAAATGTCCCAGCAATGGAGGGACAAAAACCGGCGCATTCGTAACAATCGGCACTGTAAGGGAGGATTCCCAAATATCTAGAATCGCAGGGAACTGGATAGGACCAAAATGGGGATAATGTAAATAACAGAAATCTACCCCACATGTAGGAATAAGATTGTTAAGCTTGCCTTTGCTGCAACAGTGTACCACATATGGCTTGAGAGGAATTTGAGAAAGTGGACTCCCAGATCGAGATCATTCAACCAAATTTGGGAAGCAATTCCGTTCGATGTTTGAGGAAACATCATGCCTTTGGCCTCTCAACCGCCAGTGTCTATCAGAAATAGCAACATCCTGTCTTATTGGAATCTCACACCACTTGAGGTGGCTGTCCTTGTTTTGTGTTTTGTGCTAAATCTGTATCTCTTTGGGATTTTTTCTTAAGTTTGCAAGGAGCCTGGCTCTATCCCTTAGATACTCAGGTCTGTTTTCTCCTCTTTTGGGGCTTTGTTAATACATTCATTCATTCATTCACCCAAAAAAAAGATTGATGGCTGAATGTAGAAAATAGTAGATAAAATTTGCAAGCTAGGCTCTGCATGATAACATTTCTATTCCCAGGATTTGTTTCTATTCTAAGATTTTTCTGTTTCTCTTCCTGGCTCAAATTCTGGGCAAAAGAATGCATTTGTTAATGCGCCAAAAATTTCTGTTCCTAGAAGTTCAGAAAATTACAGAATTGCCATTGAATGTCCAAAAACAAAAAAAAAACTAATTCGGCCCTGGATGTCATTGCAGACAAATTGGGTCAACTTGAAGTCGATATGTTCCCCAAATTTTAAAGGGTAATTCTCTTAATCTCCAATTGATTTAAAAATAAAAAAATAAAAAGAAGCGAACGTTGATTGATAGCATCACCAGCTGCCAAACTATAACTAGATCCTATCAAAGAAGAAAACTTCAAAAAGCACAGGCAGACTCAGAGACCTAGGACCTTGGGTTAGCAACAAATGAAGGGAAGCTTTTCAAGCTTTCTCTACCAGCAGAACAATATTATGATGATGATGATGATGAAGACGACGATAATTCAATGAGCTTACTGTCAGCGGCTGTGGTCGTGAGCTGCACGAGAGTAAGAATGCTAGAAGCCCTGGAATCGGTCATATCATCCTTGACTAAAACATCGGACCCAGCGTCACAACTAAAGAAATCTCTCTCTCAACGATCCGTATCATGTTCCTTGCGGGCTTGAAGATGAGCCCAATCTGAGAATGAGAAGCCTTGAAGGTCTTGCAAAAGAGAGACTCCAACTTCACACCTGCAAAGGAAGCTGTGAAACTACTTGAAGGAGCCATGGCAGCAGCAACGAAGTTTCAAGATCCTAACCCTAGAAAGTAGAAACGTTGCAGGTGGACAGACCTCAAAGGAGAAGGAACACCAAGTGAGAGGCACTGAATGGCGACTCCGTGTGTGATGGATTTGTTCACCCGACGATGCTTCCATCTCCATTCCTCAGTGAAGTACAATTAATGGTAGACCGAAGTAATGGTGTTCATTCCAAAGTTGAACAGGGATGGTTTCTCTTGACCGGTCCCCCATTTTGAATCGGTGAAGGTGTCCATTCCAAAGTGAAAGAACATTATTAGTTCTCACTGCTACTATTTCAATTAGGTCGAGGAAGGAATTTGGGAGAATAGGCAATGGTGGTGCCATTTCAAAAGAAACGGATTGGTGAGACGGACAAGCAGAAATGTCAATTAGAGAGAGAGGGGTTTATCATGGGAAGTTGCAGAATGTGGATGTTTTCTATTGTTTATTTATTCCTTGCTTTACTCCCATTAATAGAATTTTTTTTTTCCATGTTTTCTCATCCCTGGCCACAGGTTCACTCGCAGGAATATAAAAATGAACTGATAGTAACAAACGGGTTTCTATTCTTTTTATGTTCCCAGGAGCAAAAGAACAGAAAATTTTAGGAATAGAATTATTATCATGCAGAGCCCTAGAGTCCCACTAGTGCCCATTGTAGGAATCCCACCTAAGCCCACTTGAGTCACACAAGCAAAACAATATTCAGATAGAATATTCAGAGAAAGAATATTGTAAAATTGATGGATGCCTTTGAAAGCAGCCATGATTGCATTATATAAAGGTGTAAAACTTGAATACAGCAAAAACATTAAAGAAATTCTTAGAATCCCAAAAACCCCT
This sequence comes from Protea cynaroides, assembly GCA_028583415.1. Lineage (NCBI taxonomy): Eukaryota > Viridiplantae > Streptophyta > Magnoliopsida > Proteales > Proteaceae > Protea > Protea cynaroides. Next base: position 33,360,869 of record CM053267.1, read on the forward strand.
TCGAAATTTCCCACAATTAGATAAGCAAAAAAATTAAAGAGACTCTTAGAATTCCAAAAACCCTTTGGAATTCCCCATACATAGATAACAATTACTAGACATAGAAAACTGCACCCAAGACAATGAAAATTACAAACAAGATATTGAAAACTGATATTGGAAACACTTAATGCTGTCTTGGAATATGAAAAGGTAAACAAAATCCACTAGAAGATTGATAGCTGGCAAAAGATCTCTCAAGAATAGTTTGCTGCAATTATAAGGAGGTTCTCTGGTACGTGCAGGTATTGTTCACGTGAAAAGTACATTGTAAACAGAGTAGGCTGGTTGGAATGGGCTGGATCTGAACCAGGCCAGACTAGGCCATGGGTCTGGTCCTGGACTTGGGCTGTCCTCCTTTACGAGTGTACTTCTTGGAGAAGTACTGATCAGGACAATGTGAGGGACCAGCTGTTGGATCAGTTGGATGTGCTGCACCAGGCAAACATCCTCATAACGTGTTTGAAAAAGCACAGAAGTGCTTGTTACATAGGAAAATAGCATTTGAAGATTCCGACTCACTGGTGTGGTAAATTTGGGAAGTTCAATACCATAAAAACAGGTTTAAAACCAATCTTAACTCTTTATCCACTAAATAAAGATTCTTGCCTTCCATTCTCACCCCACCACCCAAGAGGGAAAAAGAATTCAATAGACCTTACAAAACAGGTTCTTATAAGCAAATAAAGGGAAAATGCTTTTAAAATCTTCAATATTTCTTTTTTCCATTTTTTTGTGTTTTTTTCTTTTTTTGGAAGACAAGCTTTTCCTAAATAAGGCAACACCTCAATGACCTGGAAATTTTCCTACTGTGTTGAAAGGTGGTAAAGAACACATACAGCAAGTTCCAAGAACCAATTTAGGACAATCACTCTAATAAAATTCCAGTTCTGCTAAAGAAACACTAAATAAAACATAAAATAATTGCAACACTCACTTGTCACCTCTTACAGCCAAGAACTAAGCTTCTTACCAATGCCATCCTCTGCAGCACTTTGTGTACAGCCGACTGCATCCCACCAATCAACTCCAACCAAAAGACTCCACCAAAACCTGCTCAACCAGAACCATCATTCATCAAGCACCTACATGTGGAATACCAAAACTCATATTATATTTTCTATACCTGTCTGCAATAGCACGTTCCCATGTTGCTCTTACTTTCACCTGACTGCCAGAAATGGGTGGATGAAGAACACGCATTATCTTCAATATAGTGTGGTCCTTGTTGTTTTCATGCCAAACAGAAGCCAAGCAGCAGCTAGTTGAAGAGAAAGCAGGCGCAGGAATGGCCGAGCCAACATTAACAATGAAGCTATCAACTTGTGCAAAAGTAGCACCAGAAAATATGTGGACCCCACCCCGAAGAAAAGCAACAGCAACCTCACCACCATGAGGAGAATAAACAATACGAGCTAGAGTTCGAACATCACTTGGAAGATTGAAGGGATCAAAACTGACTCTGTTTGCCTTCTCAGTACTTGAATCTGATGCATTGTGCTGATCAGATATTGGTCCTGCAGCAGCTGCTGGTGAAGTTTTGAAGTCACTTGTTGGTGGAATGCTTTTGTTTACCCTAGTCACCCAAACTGTCTGCATTGGTGCCTGCCCACCAAAACTAGATGTTGGGTTTCCAAATATAGGATGGAGGACAACAGGTTGAAGAGATGATTCCCAACATTGCACTCTCCATCCTGTGATTGATGGACCCTCATCAGGATCATAAGGAGACATGTACTGCCCTGCAAGAATGTGATCGTTATTTACTATCATAGTATCATAAGAAACAGAAGAGCAGATGCAGACACCGTTTCAAGTATCAGTGTCAGGTACCGTATTGGAGGGGTGATTTTTAAGAGACATATTGTATCAAGGATACATGAGATACAGTAGGATACGCATGGATACGGGAAGGATACACATGGATACGGGCAAGATACGCATGGAAATGCCTATGGAACATGCATAATACAATTTTAAAAGTATAAAACACTATAAATAAGGAGTAATTAGCTCCCACCATAGGCCGTTAGGTGGTTGGACCCAATATCCGCCATGTGGCAAATTAATCAGGGCCCATATTTTGTGCATGATTGGCCTTATGTACAAGGAGTTTTTTTATTTTGTTTGATTTTTTATTCCATTTCTAACATTACTATTTACTTGGGTACAAAACTCTCATACAGGGGACTACATAAAATCATGTATTAAAAAAAAAAAAAAAGAGAGACCAAATGGGGCCAAGACCAATGCTGAGAAGTGAGAACAAAGGCAGAAACCTTTGACTGCTTTTCCCTTCCATGAGAGGATCAAAGACAAAAGCGGCAATCCCTATGATTCCAGTAAGCCTCTTCTTTCTTGTTCCTCCTCTTCTTGTACTATTGCTCTGGTAGCTCTCTGCACATAGGTATCATTCCCCCCTCTGAGTGTTCCAGTGAGAGTTAATGGAGATTATAGATACATGTCAAAATTCAAAAGCATCCTTATGCATCAGTCGGTATCAGACCATATCATCCATATCAACTGATAAGAGTTACGAACCGATACTTTTAAAATAAACCATATCAGTATGTATTGTATCAGTACCCGCAAATACCGATATGCATCAATACTTAAATCCTTGGATGCAGGATTAAATGTCTATAAGGGAACCACAATATGAATGTAATTCCAAAGAAGACAATACCACCTCTCTTTTTTTTTGGAAAGGGGGGAGAGAGGAGGGGGGACCAACCACCATTCACTGAAGAAACAAGAGCAAAAACTATCACAACTACCTGTCCTACCTATGGAATTAACTGTAAGGAGCAATTTAAAAGAAATGATTAAAGCAGGAAAGCCGAATAAGATGGAGGAACAAACCGAAGAATTAGCACGTTATACTCCAAAAATAACAAAAATAAAATTCTGCTACAAATACAAATCGGAATGGAAGTACCTTCAACAATCACAACAACTATAACAGAACCACCCCGTGTAGGATCAAATGCAACTGCAGTAACTCCAGAACCCCATGTGGTGGTGGCTGCTGATTGAGCTGCTGCTTCAGGACTCACATACGCAGAAAAATTTGAAACTGGTGAACAATGGAGTGATACTGCCTCAAATGAATCTTGATCCGTCTGCTTATTTCCTTGCTTCCTTTCAGATGCCAAATACTCTTGCCAACTGAATAAATATGCAGCCAGTGGGGCAAAACCAACCCAGCAAGGAGGGTTTAATGGAGGGGGGACAACATTACTAGTAGTAATCTTTGCAGTCGCCTGAAATCCATTGCTAGGACCAGGTGTAACTTCCCAAACAACTACGGTAGATGGGTTTACAATTGGAACACCAGCTACATGCATTGTGCCTGCTTCCGTTATAACGGCATCAGCAGCCATTATACCACTAGGTCCAGCTCCCAATAGCCCTTTGCTTGTAGAAAACCACTTCGACTGTTGGCCACTCTGGGAAGGGGGCCACTGCGACCAGTGAAGTTGGACAGAACCCGATGAGAAAACAGAACAAACGCAGAGAAAATTTGGCCACCTAGCTGAAACAAACCCCAAAAAGCACATCAGATCCATGGATCATTAGACTGACTCTAATAGTCAACTGAAAAGCATACACCACTAAGATGGATTCTGGCCAAAAAACCAAGAGAATTAATCAACATAAATACACAACATCTAATAATAAATGAATAAGGATGTTATAAATGTAGGATCCTATTTTTTGACATACATCAATTCAATTAAATTTAATTTTTCAAATAAATAAACATAGTGCTAAAACAATGGGTTAGTAAAGTTTAAGCAGTCATAATAGGCACAAAAGGATCAAAAATTAGAATGGGAAGAATCACTCAGACCTTCTCCATAAATACCCTAATTTTATATTATGCACAGCACTGTACATGGCAGTGGTAATTGGCACAAGTCGAAATTTCTCAGAATCAAAAGGCATCCATTTGGTTTAATATAAAAGTCTCAGACATCTATATATCCTTCTGACCCAACTGAAGCATTCATCCCCTGGTCTGGGGATTGCCTGAACTTTTGACAATATGAATGAATATTTTTTTCTCTTATATGCAAGTATGTGCTTTAATTTCATTAACAGTTCCATTAAGAAATAAGGGCATTTAAAATGGATGAAAATTCATCAACGAATCAAATCAAGGTGTCGTCACAAAAGTGTCCATCTGTCCCATCATTTGGGAGTAAACATCTCTACATATTCAAAAACCATTAAAACCTGCTCTTCAACAAAATCCAAAAGCCCTTATAATTATTTCCTCTACATTCCCCCCAATACTGCTAAAGGAACTACCTTCTATAGGAATGGAAACACAAAAGTAATGCCTATTCTTGATGATTGATCACATCTTGAGCACATCACTACACTACACTGTCGAGTGGGTTATGTCCACTTCACATGTCTTCCATCGAATTGCTACAAAGGTGAATGTGAACTCAAAGCCATCAGAGACACTATATTCTTTTTAACCCCAAGGCCCAAGGGGGTCACTAAGTTGGCAAGGACCACACCTCACAACCAAGGGGTCATGAGTTCAACTCTTCTTGGGGCCTACCTATAAAAAAAACAACACTATATTCTTTTTCAGTTGGCCTGTACATTTTAAGGAGACAAAATGATTACATTAGCTAATCCGATAGGGGATCTTTGGCAGCCACCTTCCAATTTCTTAATCCATCTTGACTGTATGGACTGTCTTTCGTAAGCTGTTCTATTGTCGTTAGTTGTTGCATTTTCTCGCTGAACTTCACCATGAATGTATGATGTATCTCCAACATATGGAGTCGTCATAGGTTAGGGTTTGAACGAGCTTCAATTGATTAAGAGTGAGTTCGGTATCCAAAAAAAAACCCAAAGTGCCACCCCACTCGCCACCCACACCTTCATTTTCAACCCCATAAGATGCTTAAAAGGAGAGAATAGGTTAGGTTGACCACTAAATAATGGGAATTGGGTTTATTATCAGCACAACCTGACCCATTGCAACCCTATATTTTGATTGGTTGTCCTCCCCAAACGAAACACTGGCTCCATAACTCCATCCCTATCTATCAATCATTTAACAGCTCAACAAATTAAAGGTTCTTATGTTTCATCCCCTAACGCAAACACTGGCTCTATCCCTATCTATGAGTATCATTTAACAGCTCAACATTTAAACGTTCTTATTCCCCATCAACAACATTCACAATTTAAGTGGGCATCCCCAACGTAGCAGGTTTCCTCGTGAGCAATTACAAAATCATCCTCCCCTCAATGTAGGGGAAAACAGGATCACAAAATTTACTTTCAGAATTCTATGAAAAAAACCATTCAAGGGAGCTGAAGAACGAACACATTTAGCCCATCACTGAGAACAAGAGCAAGAGTACAGTTCTCCAGAGGTCCCTCATGTTAAGATCGATACAGACCAGTGAAGAATGAAGTAGTATGAAATTGGACATTCAATATATTCAGCAGGTCACAGTTGCTCTATGCAGGCTTGAATATGGAGAACCATAAATGAAGCAGGTTGGATCTGAAATGTAAACAGATATCTGAAAATACAGAATCCAAATAGATATCCATTTATTTGGATATCTATTTAATTGGAATTTGTATATTTATCTGGATAATTAGATATTAGAAAGACAACGGCTCCAACTATAATACAACTTATTATCATATATGATCACTGTTACGATTTACTTCCTAGAGTCCTAATTATACCGTTAACTCTAGGTTATAGTTTCCTATTCCAATTAGGATAGTTGTTATAGTTTCCTATTTTTATTGTAACTCTAGCATAGGACTTGCCCTTTTTCTTTTCTACATCTTATACTGTCAGCTAGAGTCCTATTCTGGTTCTGACTCTAGTTGACAGCCCCTCCTTTTCTTTTTTAAATAAAGCAAGTAGTGAGGGGAGAGAAACAACTCACACTTCTCTCCCTCTCTCCGTTTCCTGCTGATTATTCCTTCTTTAAAGATTGTGACATGGTATCAGAGCTTCTCTGATCTGATCTATAGCTATCTCCATTACTGGTTTGAGAGTCACCTCAGATATGTAATTTTCTTCCCCTCCTCGGATTTATTTCTTTTACTTGTTGCTGTCCCCAAGGATTGAAGAACTAATTCCAGTTTCATGGAAGCCTACCGGTTAGGAGATTAATTTGCCTATAGTTATGCAATCTGCTCACAAACAGATCCAGTTTATGGGATCAAATTCAGTTCGAGATCTTTTTCTGAACAGTAAGATTTTTTGTTTCTGATTTACTAGTTGGACAGCAGATCGAGATACTAGCTGGGATCAGGATTCTTTCTCGGCAGCTCGATATCCTTCTGTTATGAGAATAAATCTATTTTTTTTCTGTTTATGATATATTTTTCCCAATAGTATCGATCACTCGATCAGCACCAGCAAGCTTTTCCAGCAATTCTTTCCAACTAGCTTTTCCAGCAAGTTTCGACCAGCACACTGTTTCTGCAATCCGTTTCTAAGCAGATATCGATCAGCACCAGCAAGCTTTGCATGCAGATTTTTTTACCAGCAAGCTTCTAGAGTTTCTCTCTTCTGTTGCCTTGTGGTATCTTCCTAATGTAAACCAATCTCAACCCACACTACGATATGTAACTGACAGTCGAAATCGATTATGGGTGATCACTGATTGGAGAGAACTCACAAGGTGATCCAAGGGGAAGGGAGTTGCGTAGATGATGGAACAATGATCTATCCCAGATCAAGGGTCTCTCAACCCCCTGCGTCTCACAAGAACTCAGTGTACTCAATAGAATACTTTCCATATTATTTCTTCAATGCCTCTACTGAGATAGATTACATCATTTAAATAGAATTGAAGATAAGCCTACTAATGGCAAGCTTGAACTATACTAAGCTAGCAAATAATAGAGGATAACAATGCTGTAATTGAAGGAAACAAACACCACCAAAATAGAAAGAAATTCCACCAGCTACTAAATCTTTCTAAATTAACCATTGCCATTTTTTATGCTTGCCATTTGAGAATATGATCTTCCAATCTTTCCATTTGGAGATCCCTTCCAATATTATGCGCCTACCGATAATGTGCTTGCCATGTTTATTAGACTCACACCAACCCATGATCCACGGGTTATTTGAACCACTTGCGACTGTATTTGATGCCCGTGAACGGATCTAAATCATCTTCCCCCCCCTCCCAATGGGCTCAAAAACATTCGACTCCGACGAATGTAAAACCGACATGTAATGCTCATAGAGATCTGGATGAGGGCTGGAAATCCTCCACATGGATCCATGTGCAATTGTGGACCGACCCTTCCATTCAATCAAGAAGGAAAGGAAACCGCCATCACGGGTGGTAACGAGCTTATCATCAAGGACAGCCTCGATCTCACTGGTCAAGGGTGTGGAAAAGGGAGGAAGCCGGATAGCAAGTCCCTTGCCTCCTTCATCCGAAAGATGGCCAGTGTAGAGAGTAAGATCAGCAATGTTAAACACATTACTAATCTTCATATAGGGAGGGAGATCCAGATGATAAGCGTTAGGACCTATTCGCCTTCCGATCTTGAAAGGCCCATCTTATGAGGATGGAGCTTATAATTAGAGCCAGTAGGCAGCCGTTCGGTAGCAATGAGGACCATAACAAGATCTCCAGGCTAGAATTCGATGTGACGGTCAGCAGCAATCTTGTAGGAGGTGTTGCTAAGTGCAATGCAACGACAAACATCGGTATGTACCTCGGTTAAGTGGTGGATGAATTCATCGGCCTCCACACTTAGACACACTGAAGATGGAATAGAAACTAGATCAAGCGAACGTCAGGTCCGGAGGCCAAGAACAATTTCAAATGGCACGTGGCTCGTAGTGCGGTTGACGGAGCTGTTGTAGGCGAACTCGGCCACATCCAGAACAGATGGCCAGGTCTGAGCATGGTCATGGACCAGACAGCAAAGAAGGTTGCTGAGACTTCAATTAACCACTTTCGTTTGACCATCGGTTTGGGGGTGAAATGTAGAAGAGATTTGCAGCTTGGTTCCGATCTTCAACCATAAAGTTTTCCAGAAATAGCTTGTAAACTTAACGTCACGATCTGGGGTGATACATTCAGGTAAACCATGTAGGCGCATGGTTTAAAATCTTATCTCGGTCTTTTCGGTGAAGGCCGATACAAGAATTGAGTCGATAACTCATCTCGGTATCACCTGAATGTTGGCGAGATCTCAGCATATTTGATGTTCTTAGCAGTTTCTCGGCGAGAGATCACAAGAAACTGCTTTTTGCTTTTCTTTGCACTACTTAAAAGGGGCAAACCCCTGTTCTCGGTTGAGAACTCGACCCATATGTATGATGATAGTCCGATGGATCATCCACGACACTCAATGTATTATTAGACATTGTATGTGGACTATGGGCTCAAGGAACCTGGGGAATTAGGAATTAGGATTTCTTTAATGTATTATCCAGTATTGATCTACGAAGTAATGATTTGTATGACATACTTGGGTTGTTTTATAATGAAGTGTTATTTTGTTTCTCATTCCCCTAATGCATAATTTTATTGTCTCATTTGCCATTTTTGAACAATTATATTAGATAATTATGGAGTACAATAGCCAATATTACCCTAAGTTTACAACAGGTTTCAGCATTTACGGCCAAAACATGGGTGTAAACCCAAACAACCACAAAGTGTGATTATTTTTACAATTTTATGCTCTAAATGTGTTTATATATGCTAAAAATCCCTGCAATATGAAGCCTAAAAAATAACATTTGGCCACTGAGACACCCTTTTTTGTGGTGTCTCAGGTTTTTACACTGTATCTCGCCGAGATCTCGGTTTCCCAAGAGGCCGAGACTCCTCCGAGAACCGAGATTTTAAACCTTGGGGTAGACGAACCACCTCTTTAAAGAATAATTTCGCTATGTGGCTTGCATTGAAGGTCTTGCGACAGGGGAGGAAATGAGCCATTTTGGAAAAATGATCGAACACCACTAGGATTGAGTCATGGCATTTATGAGTAGGGGGAAGGTCCAATACGAAACCCATGCTGACGTGCAACCATGGGGCATAGGGAACAAGAATGGGAGAGTAAAGCCCGGCATTAGTCTTGGTGCTCTTACCCAACAAGCATGTACGGCACTACTAGATTACGTGATGTACATCGCGCTGAAGATGGGGCCAATATATAAGTCAACTACAAGCCAGAGTGTTTAATCCTTGCCAAAATGGCCACCCATGCCCCCACCATGTAATTCACGGATCAAATATTGTCGTAGTGATCCCGCTGGGATGCAAAGACGGGTACCCCAAAAAAGAAAACCATCTCATAGCAAAAATTTTGGGTCAGTCCCTCCTTGTTGAAGTACTCCATAAATAAGAGAGAAACCAACATTGGATGGGTACTCATGGATGATAAAATCGAAACCGGGTCCTTGAGCAGTAAATGTATGCAAGACAAAAACTTTGTGAGTCAAGGCATTAGCAACTTGGTTTTGCTTGCCGGCTTTGTACCGAATGGCGAAAATGAATATTTGGAGATAGGCGGTCTATTTGGCATGACGATTACTGATAGATTTCTGTAATTGAAGATACTTCAATGCCTCATGATCAGAGTATAAAATAAATTCCTTACCAATCAGATATGGACGCTAATGTATAAGGACTTGCACCACAGCATAGAGTTCCAAATCGTAAGCGGAATAATGCTTTTTTAGCATCAACAAGCTTGTCGCTGTAAAAAGCAATTGGGTGACTGGCTTGGGAGAGGACGCCACCGATACCAATGTGCAAAGCGTCCTTAGCAACCTCAAACATTTGCTCAAAATTAGGGAGTTGCAAGATAGGTGCTTCAGTCATCCGCCGTTTGATGAGCGCAAATGCAATTGTTGCTGCCACTTTCCAATGGAAGTGACCCTTGCCACCCTTCATACATTATGTGATAAGAGACAAGATGGCACTAAAATTCTGAATAAATCGACAATAGAAGGCCAAACCATGGAAGCTGCGAGCCTCCGTTAAATTTTTTGGAATGAACCCATCTACTATACTCTGGACTTTTTTCAAGGTCGACCTCAATCCCTTGAGAGGATATAATGAACCTGAGAAATACGACCTTTGGGAGCATAAAGAAGCATTTTTTGAGGTTGACAAAAAGTTTTTATGCACGAAACACTCTCAAAACTTGCCGCGGATGCTCTAGGTGCTTAGATTGGGCTTGACTGTAGGTTAAGATATCATCAAATTAGACCACAAGAAATTTTCCAATAGAAGGTTGTAGACTTGTAGTACATGTGTCATAAGGCGAATGAAGATACTAGGGGGATTAGTGAGTCCAAATGGCACAACACTCCATTCGTACAAGCCATCCTTGGTTTTAAACGTTGTTTTCCACTCATCGCCGGGGAAAACGTGAACTTGGTGATAACCACTTCGAATATCAATTTTTGAGAAGACAGTGGCGCCAGTAAGCATATCGAGCATGTCATCCAGAAGTGGGATGGGAAAACGATATTTGACAGTAATCTTGTTGATAGTGCAGCTATCGATGCACATCCGCCATGAGCCTTCCTTCTTAGGGGTGAGGAGGTAGGCACGGCACAGGGGCTCATACTCTTTATGATGAAACCCTTTTTGAGGTCATCCACTTAACGCTTTAGTTCAGCATATTCTGAGGGACTAATGCGATAGGTGGGTAGATTTGGAGCACGGATCCCAGAACAAGATCTATAACGTGCTGAATATCGTGCATGGGAGGTAGCTCGTCCGACGATTCGTTGGGGATGACATCTGCAAAGTCAGTAAACAGATCTTTGATAGGAGCAGGGTGGGAAGGGGATATTGTGGGTTTGATGGTGGTTGCGACTACAGCAATAACTAAACCAGTCTTAGCGCTGGTTGTGAGAAACTCCTGGTGTGATAATATTAAAACCCTGTTTCAGCATGTTATCTGTCCTTGGTGGTGACCATTGCCGGTCTGGCCTTGTGGGTACCAACCACTGACATCTCTGTGGAAGACTCCTGTAGGAGCCGTTGGCGCTTTGTTTGTGTCGCCTTCAAGTGTGGCCTCATTGCGGGTACATTGAGAGGATTGAACACCAAGGGTTTGCCACGAAAATCGAAATAACATTGATTTTTCGTGCCACCCACCACCAAGATGTTGTCGTACATCCATGGGCATCCAAGGACACCAGTGAGAACCATTGGAATGACATCACACCAAACCGTCTCTTCATAATCTCCCAACTTTAAGGGAACCGAACATCGTTGAGTGACATCAAGAGCATCATTGTTTAGAAGGGATACCTTAGAGGGTTGGGGATGCATCTAGGTCTGCAGGTCGCTGTCAAGGATGAAAGCATGTGAGATTACATTGACGCAACTGCCGCTATCAACAATTACCTGAGATGTTTTTGGACCACTGGCAATAAGTGTGTGAAAGATGCAATGGTGCCTCCAGTCTTCGCCCTCGGTTTCGGCAACCAAAATGCAATTGACAATATGCACTTCATAGGTGTTGTCATGATCATTGGCTGAAAAAGTGTGGTGTTCCTCTTCATTGATCGGTACAGTCCATTCATCATCACCTAGTGGTTCACAGAATTGGATCTCGAGATTGGCCTCGATGACAGCGACAATGGAATTGGACTTATCCCGTTGCGGACAAAATTTTGCATAGTGTCCCATTTGGCCACAATGGTAGCATTTGATGGTGCTAGTGACCCCATTGGAGCCTTACCTTTCTCAGTCGCCATAAGAGGGAGGCAAACAGCAAGAGTAATCAATCTTAGGGTCAGAGGGTGCCAATTGGCCTTGAGCAAATCCTCGGCCTCCAATGCTTTCTCAAAACAATCATTAAGACTATATAGACTGGTGACACCGATTTTGTCTAACATGTCAATTTTAAAACCCAAACGAAACTGGGATAAAAGTTGTTCGTCGGTATCATCCACACCTATTCTTGCAACAAGTTGATCAAATTTATCAGCATACTCTTCAACAGTCATGTTACCATGTCGTAAGGTATTGAATTGATCATGAAGCCTTCGATTAAAAGTAGATGGCAGATACTTTTCTTTGAGAGGATCCTTCATCTCATCCCAACTAGTTGGTTCTTGATGGTGCCGATATAGCTTTATTTCTTGAGAGCACCACTACTCTCGAGCGGTCCCTGTAAGTTTAGTGTGAGCTAGTTGCATCTTACGCTCTTCCATTAGGCGATACCAACCAAAATAATCATCGAAGGAACAAAGCCAATCATAAAAAAATTGAAGATCATGTTTGCCATTATATTCTTTCAGTTCTAATTTTACCTTATGGCGGTCATCCATAGGTCGTGTATCACGGTCTAGGAGAGTATCCACGATATTCTTTGGGGGATCAGGATGTGGGATGGCTCATTGAGGTTGCCTATTGATTGTCAGGGGGGAAGTGATTGACTGAAGCTTGGTGTTGTCACCATGCTAGGACTCAAAACGTTGCTCGAGCTAGTGACCTTTTCCGTCAACTAGCGAATCAATTCGACCAATTGGAGCTGGTTGGGGTCATTACCCAGAAGATGTGAGTTTTCCTTCCACCATGGCTCTGATACCAATTAATGTAAACCAATCTCAACCCACACTACGATATGTAATGGATAGTTGAAATCAATCATAGATGGTCATCGATTGGAGAGAACTCACAAGGTGATCCAAGGGGAAGGGAGTCTTGTGTAGATAACGAAACAATAATTCTATCTCATACTAAGGGTCTCTCACCCCCCTGCTTCTCACAGGAACTCAATGTACTCGATAGAATACTTTCATATTATTTCTTCAACGCCTCAATTGAAACGGATTACATCATTTAAATAGAATTGAAGATGAGCCTACTAATGGCAAGCTTGAACTATACTAACCTAGTAAATAATATATAATAACAATGCTGTAATTGAAGGAAACAAAGACAACCAAAATAGAAAGAAATTCCACCAACTACCAAATCTTTCTAAATGAACAATTGCCATTTGTGATGCTTGCCATTTGAGAATATATCTTCCAATCTTTCCATTGGCAGATCCCTTCCAATATTATGCACCTACTGATAATGTGCTTCCCATGTTTGTGAAATGCACACCCTTTATACCAACCCACGATCCACGGGTTATTTGAATCGCATGCGGCCGTATTTGATGCCCGTGAACCAATCTACACCACTTCCTGCCTTTATGGATTTAAATTTTTTTGGTTGCTACCCTTACTAGTTGTTGTCCCTATTGATCAGCAAGCACTGCATTGTTTGCTGTGTTCTCTTGGGAGGAATCCTTTATTTACAAGGACCGTTCTCTATATTCAGATCTGACCATTAGATTATCGACAGATTGGGAGATGTTCCTTCATTTGGTAGATTATTTCTTTTCCACCATAGTTCAACATTATGAGTGATTCGAAGACTAGTCTGGAATCTATATATTCCACATCTAGATCACTTCCATTAAATTGTCGGGCTCCTCCAATTACCTGCTCTAAAAGCAGGCTATGATGATTTACAACACTGCCAGAGATAAACTAGCTTTATTTGACAAATGATCCTCTTGATTTTAAAGATGCAAAATATATTACTTTGACCCGTGAGAATGCCTGGTCTGGCTATTTAATAGCATGGAGTCCTCTATTGCAATCAATGTCATGTTCCACGCCACTGCCAAAGGTGTTTGGACTGATTTGAAGGAGAGCTTTGCTTAGAATACTAACTTGTCTCACGTTTATGATTTATATGAGCAACTTTTTAATTGCAAACAAAACAACAAGTCAAATTGCAGGTATCTGAAGAGAATTAAATGTTCATCAACCTCTCACTATTGATCTTACTACTCTAAACGCTCAGCGTGCAGAATTTCAGGTGGCTACCTTCCTCTCTGGTCTCAGTTCTGAGTTGCAGCCCATCAAAAACCAACTTCTTGTCGATGAAGTTCCCACTTTAAATGAGGCATTTTGCCATGTTCAACACATCATTTCTCCCACCTTCTCCAAGTTTAATGGCGCCTCTACAAAAAACAATTCAGGATTATTTGCTAGCAATAGCAGCTGTGGTTGTGGTACTTCTAATAGAGGCCATGGGGGAGGTCGTGGTCATGGTGGTCATGGCTCTTCTGATTAGCCTCTGCGTATTTGCTCTCACTGTAGCAAGCGGAATCATACTATTGATCGGTGTTGGGTGAAGCGTGGTAAACCTCCTTAGTGGGGTTCTGGGTCTCCCTCTCAATTTACGGGTACAATCAGTTCTAATGGTGATAGTGATACTTATACACCCGCTGCTACCGCCGACGGAGACTCACTCATCTTCCTCTATTACTACGTCTAAAGCAAGGTTTTAAATCTCAAATCTCAACCCGTCTTAGTGAGGTCCGAGATTTCCGAGATTTCGAGATTTGAGATCTTGAAAAATCTCTCTAAGACACTGCAATTTTTAACCATATAAAGGTCGAGATTTCTGAGAGATTTTGAGATCTCGAGAAGGTTGAGATTTCCGAGATTTCGTTGAGATATAGAACATGGTCTAAAGAGGATTTTCATAGCGTGCTTACTCATCTCAATCAACTAAATATTCAGGGATCTGCTTCCACTTCTATTGCTATATGGCTCATATACGTATTACTACCTTACTTACATCCACAGCGTCTACCCCTTGGGCCATTGACTCTGGTGCTTCTTCTCACATGACTGGTAAGGCCTCTGTACTTTCCTCTTTTGATCATTGCCCTCAACAATCCAATGTTTATTTAGTTGATGGCACTACCACTCACGTATTGGGCAAGGATGATGTATCCCTGTCACCTAGTTTATCATTGTATGTTGTTCTTCATGTCCCTCGTTTGCCTATGAATTTACTTGCAATTAGTACTTTGGCAAAGGCTCTTAACTATTCTGTCACATTTTTCCCTAACTATTGTGCATTTTAGAATCTATAGACAAAGGCGACGATTAGTGGGGAACATGAGAAGGACGGGCAATACTGTCTGGATGACGTTCCATCTTCCACTACTGCGCTCACTACTACTACAAGTGTTTCTCAGCAACAAGGACATTATCGCCACTCCAAGTTACAGAAGATGGTTCGAAGTGCAAATTTGTCATTCTCTTGAGTGTGGCATGTCAATTAGTAAGACACCACAGCTCATACTTCCCTTTTCGTAATGTGTCCAGAAGTCCTGCCCCTTTTCCATAGTTCACTCCGACATCTGGGGTCCCATTAGAAAAGAGTAGTTCCGGTTTTATCTATTTTGTTACTTATTTGGACGATTGTTCTCGTGCCACTTGGTTATATGTTAAAGGATTGTTAGAGTTCTTTACCATTTTAAACAATTTTATTTAGAAATCAAGAATCAGTTTGGTGTTAATATTAAAACCTTTAGGTTTCATAATGCTCTTGAATACACACAAACTGTTATTTCTTCTTTTTGTGAGTCCAATGGTATTATTCACCAGACCAGTTGCTCTTACACCCTCCACAAAATGGATTTTCTGAACATAAAAACCGTCATTTATTAGAGGTTGCTCGCTCCCTCCTTTTGCATATGCACTTGAATTGCTATTTTTGGGGTGATGCAGTCTTAACCGCACGCTACCTGATCAATCGAATGCCTACTTCAGTTCTGCATGATCAGTCACCTATATCCCGGGTTTCCTCATCCTCTCCATTGTTTTCTTTACCACGGCATACCTTTGGGAGCAACTGCTTTGTCCATGACCTTCGGTCTGACCTAGACAAGTTGTCCCCCATGCGGTCGAGTGTGTTTTTATTAGCTAATCTTGCACTTAGAAAGGGTATCGGTGTTATGATCCTCTCACCCAGTGACAATTTGTTGGTGTTGATGTCACATTCTTTGAGAACACACCATATTATCCGACTCTTGGCTCTGACACACCAATCCGGCCTTGGTTCCATTCACTGATGTGGCTTCCCTACTCGTAACGGCAACGGCCCCGGCTCCAGCTCCAGCTCGAGGTGTACAATCATCGCCCACAGCCTGCACCAACACCACCACTTGCTACACCACATGCACAGGCACTAGCCCCAACACCTGCTCCGCCATCTGCACCAGCACCGCCAACTACTCCCCCATTGCCTTCCTCCACACCGGACCCTTTGTCTGCTGATCTTCCTATTGCACTTCGCAAAGGTACCCGCTCTTGCACTCAGCCACCACAAGTACACATCCTATTACTCATTATGTGTCTGGATCGCATCTCCCATTGCCCCACTAGTCCTTTGATTATTCCTTGTCCCATACTGATATTCTCAAATCTCATACTGAGGCTTTAACCGGCCTGGGTCGAAGAAAGCTACGGATGTCAAGATGGATGCTCTTCTATTCGGCAAACGTTGTCCCTTATTGATTTACCTCCAAGTAAGAAGTCGTTGAATAATCACTGTGAAGTTTAACCCAGATGGTACTGTAAAACGTCTAAAAGCATGCTTGGTTGCTCAAGGCTTTACCCAGACCTATGGGGTTGATTATTTTGAGCCTTTTTCCCCGATTGCTCGTCTTAATTATGTTCGGGTTCTTATATCCCTTGCGGTCAATCTGGACCGGCCCCTATTTCAATTGGATATTAAGAATGCCTTTTTATATGGTGACTTAAGGAGGTCAATATGGAGCAACCTCCAGGATACATTGTTCAGAGGGGGAAATTGCTGCCCACAGAGTTTGTAAACTCCACAAAGCAATATGGTTTAATATAGTTTCCCCGTGCTTGGTTTGCCACGTTCACTAAAGTCGTGGTTGATTATAGGTTCAAACCATGCTACTCCGATCACTCCGTCATTGTTCGTCACCGCAATTCCAAGGTAGTTATTCTTGTGCTCTATGTAGATGACATTATTGATCTGGAGATGACTTGACAGGTATTGATGAGACTAAAGCGTACCTATGTCAGAATTTTCAGATGAAGGATTTGGGTGTCCATTATTTTCTAGGCATTGAGGTGGTTCGAAGCACCAAAGGTATTAGTCTTTCTCCACAGAAGTATCTGGATCTTCTGACTAAAACAGGTATGCTAGGCTACAAACCTGTTGATATTCCTATGGACCTCATCTTAAGCTAGATACATGTGATGATGTGGATTTTCCCGACGTCCTTTAGTATCGTCGTCTTGTTGGGAAGCTTATTTATCTCCCTATTACTAAGTCTGACTTGTCCTTTTCTGTTGGAGTTATTAGTCAATCAATGCAAACTCTCAAACAAGTTCATTGGGATGCGGCATGTTGGATTTTGAAGTACCTCAACGGAGCTCCAGATAAGGGGTCGCTCTATGATCCTCATCAATATATTGATCTTTGTGTTTATTCTGAAACTGATTGGGCTGTTGCTAATGGTGATCCTAGGTCTACTACTGATTACATGGCATAGTAAGAAGCAGACTACAATTGCTCACTTTAGTGCCGAGGCTGAGTATCATGCTATGGCTAATACTATGGCAGAATTAACGTGAGTGAAAAATATTCTTGATAAACTTAGCCTTCTGATTACATAGCCTATTCCTATTACTGTGACAATCAGACAGCCATTCACATTGCCAGCAACTTGTTTTCAAGGAGCATACCAAGCATATCGAAGTCGACTGTCATTTTGTTCGTGATGCTGTTACACATAAATTGATATCTACTCTGTTAACCAGTTCCAGTTCTCAACTTGGTGATATGTTCACAAAGGTGTTGTTCAAGACTTTATTTCTTCAAAATTGTTCCAAGCCGGGTCTTTGTGATATTTATGCTCCAACTCCAGCTTGAGGGGAGTGTTACAACTTATGATTTACTTCCTAGAGTCCTACTTCTATTGTAACTCTAAGATATAGTTTCCTATTCCTATTAGGATAATTGTTATAGTTTCCTATTTCTATTGAAACTCTAGGATAGGAGTTTTCTTTTTTCTTTTCTACATCTAGTACTGTCGGTTAGAATCCTATTCTGATTCTGACTCTAGTTGACAGCCCCTCCTTTACTTTTTATAAATAAAGCTAGTAGTGAGGGGGGAAGCCACAATTCATTATTCTCTCCCTTCCCTCGATTTTCTCTCTCTCACTCTTCTTTCCCTCTCAGCCTTTCCCTTTTCCTACTGATTATTCCCTTATTTCAGATTGTTACAGTCAAAGGGTGAGCCTTGGTGTGACAGTAAGGTTGTCATATTGCAACCTGGTGGTCAATGGTCATGGGTTTGAAACACAAAAACAGTCTCTTCGCGTTGCGGGGGTAAGGCTGCGTACGTTCTGGCCCTCCCCAGACCCTGCAGTAGCGGGAGTCTCGTGCACTGGGACTCTCTTTTTATAGATTGTTACAGTCTCAATATCAAGTATACATATTCTGTATTTTCAGTATTTATATTTCTAAACATAAATAGAATCATTTATTACTTTGTCTACTTATTTAAAAAATGTTTTAAATAAAAATGTATACACACAGTGATAATGGGAATAGATTCAGATTTCCTCATATCCAAATCCTTATCAGATTCATGAACTAAATGAAATACCATCAACCACCTGTTCCAAATCAATGTTAGTAGATCGGGGTCCAAATTCCAGAATTCACATCAAGTTTGGACCACAAAATTACAGTAGTTCCATTTTAGAATTCAAGTTGAATCCATATTCGGTATTTTTTATCCTCCCTGAGTTTGAAGAAGTGGCAGCACAATATGCATTATACAAATGTTCTTAAAAAAAAACCCATAAATATCTAGATCAAATTGACATCAAGGATCCGTTTGGATCAAATGATATAACAACAGAAGGAGCAAAATATTCTCTCTTTTTTTGGGGTAATATAAAGAGCATAATATTCACTGCATCAAAGCAGCAAATAACAAAAAGAACACGAACGTAATCACTATCAATCAACCATATGTTTACTGGCTCACATAATAAGAAACCAACAAAGCACAAACAATGAAAGAACCATCTTTAGTTTTCAATGCAGATTTTATCATAGTTCAAAAACTCAGCAAAATTTTGCCTAAATTTAGAAAATTTCGAACCACTCGATTGGTCCAAAACAAAAAGACATCCGAATTAGAAAAATACAATCTTTCAGTTGAAAATTCAGCCACTTCAATCGGATGTTGGGAAGCAAATCAAGCCCTTGTGCCAACCCAAAAAATGAACTGTTTGGGTGAAATTTTGCCCATTTCGGTCAAAATTTCGGATTTCAACCAACCGAAACGAGACCGAAACCCAAGTTTTCAAACTATGGGTTTGATTCTCAAAATGTAAAATGAACCTACGACAGAAGAAATATGCACACACAGAGGGGAGGCATACCTAAGCTGTGGTTCCATTCTCCAAATTGACTATTTTTACCCCCAATGAAAAACATAAATTTTGGATTGTTGTCAAGAGAAGGCAGAATATTCAATTTTTTTCTACTGCCTTCTATGGCAGGGTCCATTCTTGCGATGCCAGAAACCAATAATAAAATTTAGCTACATATAGCAATGTCTTATGTCAACTTATACTTTATAACTTAATAAATGTATTAGGAAAAAAATATTTCTATTTTACTATCATTAGGAATAAAGAGGACAAATTTATTTACCACATGAATCCAGATAATAATGTTCCTGATACTGACCCAGTAGGACCTGTGTCAATCAGTTCGCCCAATTGATTAGTCAATGCTTTGAATGGTATAGATTTTACAGCAGATGTGGCATCGGATGTGGATCCAAAGTGCATCTAACTTGATCTACTGATTCAGGTCTGGAGATGGATGCATAGCGATCACATAGTAGTTCATTCAATTAAATGTAATGTGATGCAGGTCCAAAAGGTATAAGTAACTTAAACTTCAAATATAGAACACAATATTTAATAATGCCAATTTCTAAAAAAGAAGAAACTGACAATAAACAAACCTGAAGTTTGAGGCTGCTGAGAAAGAAACTTTTCTTCAAAAGCTGGTTTTGAGTTCCCAGTACTACAGGAATTCGAGGAAAACCACCTACACTGCAATCAAAAGAAAAGTAAACAAAACTGAACTTGTTAGATTCTATACGTGAAGGGCAAGGGCATAGAATCAGTGGAAGCTGTACATCATCGGTAAAAGTAGAACTAGAATTTGGGACCACACAAAATAAACCCATATATATATATATATATATATGGGTTTGTTATGTTTGGAAATATAACAAACAAATCTGGGCCATTCATTTTTATCATTTTTTAATCTAACCCATTCCAACTTGAGGAGTGTTATAGTAATGTTTAGAATACTCGTACACATGCATAAACATACACCGGATGTATGCCAATACATAGGAGGTATTTGATTGAATTAGAGCTTGAAAATCGACATGTGGGTAATCTAAAGCATGTTCTCTCTATCCAATGGTTGGAATGGACACATCATCTGCCCATTTGGCAGAATCGATTCCTTGTGACATTTGAAAAAAAAACAAACCCTTGTTACAACAATAATAAACCTATATATAAATAGACACACAAACACACACATGACAGAAACACACATTATTTTGGTCACAGGCAGCGAAGAAGATCAATTCAAAGTAGTAAAATAAACTAGATTTCACCGATTGTAGAGGCAATTCATTTGACATGCCCAAGCATGGAGAAGGTTCTAAATCTCGGATCTCGACCATGTCTCGGTGAGGTTGAGATTTCGAGATCTTGTTGAGATCTCACCGAGACACTGCTTTTTTTGAACTTGTAAAGATAATAAAATTTCCGAGATATCCGAGATCTCTCCGAGATTAGAACTAACATGGATTTGTATATACTCTGAATGCACACAATGGAACTGCCAAGGGACTGTGGGGATCATGCCGCAAAATTTATCACCAGTTTTAAGAAATCAAAAGAAGAAGCTCAAAGGACAAACATTACAAGGAAAATAGGATGAACTCTTTACTATCCAAATTTAACCCGTCAGATTGATGGAACTGCAGTTTATGGGCTTCTTCTGGTCCATTTTCCTAATCAGAAATGTTAAGAGTATGCTAGTCTATTGGTGGGTCCAAAGATGATTGAGATCCAATGGACGGATCAAGAGATATGGTGAAGTCCCTGTACTACTAGGCCAACGGAAAACAAGCAAGTATATTTTTACAGAAATGGAAAAGTCATATTCTGATGTGTCAATGACAGATCAGAATTCGTTGTCGTAAAAAAAAAAGGGATAATAGGAAATCAGAAATTGAACTTCATCCGACGGTGTGACTCCTAGTTATGAGAGTTCGTTGTAGGATTAAAACTTCTCAATAACCAGAATCAGCAGCAGAGGTTGCAGAGATTCAAACTGATCTCGAAATAGAACTAAGATCTAATTCTGTAGCAGAAATCAATCTCAGTAGTATGGCAGAGATGACTAGCAATCAAATCTGATTCAGTATAGTCAATAACAACCAGATAGCAGCAAGGATCGAACAATAATCAGATTCAATCGCAGATTTCAGAATAGATAAACAAAACTCTTTAGACGAAGAAACAGATCTGATTTTGATTGCGGATTATAACCAGAGAAGAAACAGATCTCAGATCCATGATATTCAGCAAATAAACAAACTCTAACCTGGTACATTCGAGGAAAAGAGAAAAATAAGAAGAATATCCGGCCATTAATGGATAATAGCAGGATACACAGGAATTGAAGCAGGATACACAGCAAATCAGATCACCATGCAAGCAGCCAGATCATCAGATTTAGATCAGCAGCACACTCTCAGCAGGAACTCCAATACGAGATTGAACAGTTGCAGAACTTTAAACCACAGTAATGGACCAGTTTCAGATCTGAAGATGGATTCGGTGGGGCATGGACAGACCTGAAATTGAATATGAAAGTAAACTAGAACAAGATACTTACTTGATTAATGGAAGAAAAGAGGGAGGAAGAGAAGAGGGGACAACCTTAAACGATTCTCAAAATAGCACTTGCACTGATAGAATGATACCATGTGACAAAATGAAGAAAGAAGAAAGAAAGAAGAGGAAGAAGGAAAGAGAGACCCGAGAGAGATAGATAGGAGAGTCAGTCCTCCCATCGGTTAGCATTTATTTATAATAAAGATAAAGAAAAATTACAAGTACCTCCCCTGTAGTTTGCCCGTAACCCAAGTACATCCCAAACTTTTGAAACAATTACAACTGTTACCTTTTTTATATGGTGTTAAACTTAAGAATAAATGGACAAATATACCCTTGGGTGCTTAAAAGGCAAACGGCCACTTCCTTCTGGAAATGATCTTTTTAACCTTCATATTTAACTTAAACTTAATTAAACCTTCATAGTTTTTCTTCATTCAAACGATCGCTTCAGCATTTCATCGAACAACTCATGAGCACTGATTTGTAGATTACTCTACATGTTATCAGTAACATGTGATTCCTTTACACATCGCTCAAACAGATCCATAACGAAGTTACCGGATCTTCATCGTTGAAGTAATTTATGTTGGTGATGGAATCAGAGTCGGAGCCATCAGCATATGCAATCTGATGGCAGACTGGTGATCATTAATGTCATCTCGATCATCGTCGGCGAGAATCGAAGCATGGAAGGAGTGATCTGAGGCTATGAATCGGTGAGCTGAAAGAATGCGTCAGAATCGGAGAATAGAATTCGTCGTAATCGAAGTCGTTGGACCAGTAAGGGACAAAGGAGGAGTCAACGACTTCAATCTGATCTACTACTTGTCCATTGTCGTTTTCCTCATTCACACACTACTATTGTCACTCCTCAAAACGATAATGGATATCTTCTCCGTCTCACTACTACCGTCACTCCTCAGCCCTCTCCTTCTCACAGGTAAATCACAACAAATCACCGCTTCCCTAACCTTACCCTTAAAATAATAAAATCCTCGTCCGAACAATCGACCAACCCACCTAACCATAAAAAAAAAATGTCCACAAACCCACTACAGAATCTCGTCACTCCATCCTCCACAACTCCCTCACCAACAAGCTCTGGCTCTCCGACAAAATCTCTCCTCCCCTCCTCCTCCTCCTCTTCTACCAGAAGAAAATACTGAAGATACAAAGGAAGCAAAAGACAAAGAAGATGAAAAAGCGAATGTTTATGGCCATGTGCCGGCCCCTAAATTCAAACAAGAAGGCAAGATTTTTGTTGAAAATCTCCCTTTGTGGATCAAGAAGAACGAAGACGCCAAATTTTTTCAAAAATTTAGACCAATTAAGAACATGATACTCATAAAAGGGCACGATGATCCTCAATGGAACGTTGGTTACGGTTTCATCATCTATGGCGGCCCCACGACTACGAACTCGGCATCCAATGCTGTGGAGTTCGATGGAGTGGAATTTCACGGGATAACTCTGTTCCTCACTTGTTCATTATGGTTGAGCTCAAACGAGCAGCATATAATGTAGTGAGTTGCATGTCGTCGTTAAACTATATGCTTCCGCCGTGAAGTTGCAGGTTCTTCCTTCTATTTGTAGATCGTGAGCGAAATGAGAGAAAGACGTAGTGAGGGTAAAATAGTCCTTCTACTTTACATTTTGGGCATTTTGAGAATTAAAAGTTAAACCTTGTCTTTACGTCGTCAAGTAATGGAAAATGACTAACGGACTGGGATTTTTTGTATTAGTTTTGATTTTAGGGGACATCTTTGTAATTGTTTGAAAAGTTTGGGATAATCCTGGGTTACGGGCAAAAATATAAAGAAAAACTAATTACAATAATAACTCCAGCAGAACCAACTTCTAATTCCAATAATGGACAGACTAATATACACCTAATAACTAAACATAACCCATAATGACTAAAAAAAATTTACTATATGTTGCACTCCTTGACCCAATATAATAGCATCCTATTAACAACGAACAAAAGAACATTTATATCAACATAAATAAAAAGGATATACAATTTACAATTTATAGTAGAAGTGTTTTCCATAATACATACCTAGAGCTACATGAATAAACAGGAAAAGATATACATCTAATCTCCTATGGTTCTGATATTCCACCAACTACAATCTAAAATCATCCTTAAAGCCTATACAGAGTTGCCCATGCCCGGTGCCACATTGGTTAATAGACATTCCACGAAGGGCTAGGCAACATAAACCTAAGTGAAGTCTGACTAGACGCTTGCCTAAGCACTCTGCATGTAAAAATGTGAAAACACACCACCATAGTTCTAAATTTCGGCCAAAATTTCAGATTTTGGCCGAAATGTTTCGATTTTGCAAGGTCGAAACAAAACAAAATCCCAAATTTCAGTCTGATATCACTGTTTCGACCATGTTTCGGACAAAATCTCTAGTTTCGGCCGAAACTTGGTCCAAGCACCATATAAAATATCAAGTTTCCAAAACTTGGTGTACTCTAACCTTAAAAGTCAAAGTAGTAAAAACAAGGAACAATGTACAGGAGTGACAGTCACAGTATACAGCATAAAACACTTATTTATGACTAATACAATTTAAGTAAATGTTTATTAATATATTTCATTTACTTGATATATTATTCAAAAATAAGCAAACACCCCCTTCTTGATTCCAATAAAAATAGTCTACAATTCAAATTCAAAAAAATAAAAAGTCAACTTTCCAGTTCAAGAACAAAAACGGGATTTTTTTATCGCGGGGCGATTTTCAACTTTCAAAGGCTTTCTCCAATCTAAAAATTCTATAAATCTTATTAGAATAAAACAACATTAAAAACCAAGAGTCCACCAAAATAAACTTTTGTTATGATATCCAAAATATTATTTCCATTTAGACGACTTTAAACAATATTTGCATACTCCGAACAAGGTTTGACCGGAACGTAACTCCTTCAATATAATTTGGATTCAAGCAATCTCGGATTTGTTGCAAAGCTGATTATGCTAGCTTTCCAACAAATCTGAAACTGCATAAATCCGAGTTATATTGAAAGAGTTACGCTCCAGTCAAACCTTGTTCGGAGTATGCAAATGTTGTTTAAAGTCATGAATGGGAAAAAAATTTAAACATAAAAACAAGAGATTATTTTGGCAGACTCATGGTTTTTAGTGATATTTTACTTTAATAAAATTTATGAAATTTTTATATTGGAGAAAAAAGCTAGCATTTGAAAGTTGAAAATTGTCCCACAATCGAAAATCTAGTTTTTGTACTTGAACTAGAAAGTTAACTTTTTATCCTTTTGGAATTTGAATTTTAAACAATTTTTGTTGGATTCAAATGGGGTATTTGTTTATCTATGAATAATATCTTAGTAGTCAAAAACCAATACTACCCATTTATCTCTAAATACAATCCTCAGGTTCTAGCGTACATTAGCATACTATGGTAAGACAGAAAAATGGATTCAAATCGTCTCCTGCCAGGGGATCGGCAGGAGACTCAGCTGCATCCAGCCGATGCCCGACTCCTGGTCGTCGGCTGAATCCGAGCCGTCCAACCAACGCTGGTGCATAAGTCGACACCCCTCTGCGTTTCACCTTATCAAATGGCTCGACGGCTCGGATTCAGCCAACACCCACATGTCGGGCATTAGCTGGTTGCAGCCAAATCTCCTGCCGACCCCCTGGCAAGAGACGATTTGAATCCCAGAAAAATACCATTCGGGATTTTATTTATTTTTTTGGGGCATATTTCTGTTTCTGATGCAGGTACTGGCGCCCAATCAGGCCAACTAGGCCTTAGTTTGATTTATTTCCCTGTTCGAGAGAGCTCCTTGGCCTGGGCTCTCAACGCTTATAGGCGAAAGGTATAGCTACCTTATTAGCAGGTTCGAATGAGCTAGCTTTATCTGGTTTCTGAGGTGTGAAGAGCCCTTCTCAAACGCTCTTGTTTGAGCTTGTTGGCTTGCTGAATTCTTATTTATACACTACCTGAATTAACTTACTTGGTAGCCTACGTGAGTATCCGAATGGATGGATAGAGACTGATCCCTTTCTACATAAGAACAGCCACTATACCGCCCAAAGCGCCTTACCAAGCAAGACGCATTTTTGAGACATAGTGATCGATACTCTCTTTCGGGGGCTTAGGCGAGGACGGGCCCAGGCTCCTACTCGCATTCGTTCGTGCGGGGAAGCGCTTGTTTGTGCTTGCCTGCCTCCCATCCATAATCGGTAGGACACCACCCAGTTGTTGAGCTTCGGACCGCAAAGCGCAAAATACGGGGATGACTTGTGGCTAGGGGTGAAAGGCCAACCAAGATCGGATATAGCTGGTTTTCCGCGAAATACAGACTACTTTTGCGATGTCTGTCACATGAAGAAGCTCAGCAAGCCTTGCGAGAAGTACATGCCGGAGTTTGCGGGTCAAGCGGGATAGATTCGTAGGTTTAAGCCTTTATCCGCTTGGAGGGATGAATTTTCAATTTCTAAGGCTTCGTTTTTCTCCAGCTCGACTATTGAATTCGTATCGACTCGATAAAAAAGAGTGATCATTCAAACTGATATTGAACGAAGCTGAAGGAGCTGCGCGTCCTGAAGGAGGGAGCTGCGAGGTATGGCCGGGAGCGATCAGAAGATCAAGCACTCCTTTCGGGCCGGGTAACAGAAGGCGAATACAGGGGAAAGAGAGCCAGTACCTCGCTCAGGACTCGCCGGATCTTCCAGAAATCGGGAACCGTGTCGTTTTCCCGTTCTCCTTCCCGACTTTCCATTTCTGAGGTTCCCTTTTATTTTAGGGCTTCGTGCATCTCATCCCTGTGTGGGATTCTTTTGATCGTGGGTCTCGCCCGATTCATTAAAGCAAAATCCCAAAAAGCAGCTTAAAAACGGGCTTTCTAGGGTTAAAGAATGAGCAAAAATGGGCTAAAAAGAGGCCCAATTTTGAAAGAATGCGACATAGATTTGTGCCGCTGCGGCACAATTTGTGCCAATTCACGTAAAGGGAACGCGAAAGCCGTTGCGCGTTATAGCACCCGTTTTCTTGCTCCCTTTTCGGGTTCTTTCGAAAGAACCAGCAAAGGGGGGCTATTTCTCTGACGCCGTGAGAGCGTATCTTGCTGGGCAAAACGACAATGTTTGTTAGCCAAGGGTGCTTTGGCAGCTCGTGGTAAAGACAAGATAGACTTTGGTCAAGGCGCAAAGCTGGCTCGAGCCGCAGGAACTTTTGCAAAAATAATGAAGGAACCAGCACCACAATGTCTTGTGCGGCTACCTTCGGGTGTTGAAAAAGTCATTGGCTTGCGGCGCTTTCAGCGGGCGCCTTTTTCGGAAAATGGATAAAAAGTCAGTGACATTGGCCGCGGGAGCCGCACAGCACATAGCTAGAAGTCAGAGGGCCCGTACTACCTGCCTAACCCTTTGCTCTGAGGGACCGTAGATCGGGCTCCTCCCTTTTAGATCGATGGTAGCACGGGACTCATCCGGGGTTGTGCAGAAGATACGACTCAAAGAGTGCCTTAATAGAAATAGAAAAGCGCTATTAACTCGTTGACTCAAAGAGAGGTTTCTCGCTCGGCGCCTAAAGCGCACTATGCTCCGCTTCAACAAATGAGAGTTTTCGGTGGAACTAGGGGTTAGCTCTGTAAATGGGTAGAGCCAAGTGTAGTGTGGTGTAGTAGTAGGCACTTCTAGGCCCCTTCCCGGCTACTGGATCACTCCAGTGCTTCGGGTACTACGGACCCTCCTGCAAGCAGGGGGGATCCAGAGCTAAGCCCCCCTCCTATTCGAGGCCGGGTGGCCTCGCCCCACAAGCACCCAACCTTCCTTTTGCTCTTCCTTCAGTTTGGCTCCACGAACGCGCCACCTAGGCGCTCCTATTGACTAAAGGTTGGTTCTTCGGTTTCCTTTAGAATGAAAGTAGCTATGAAGCCCCTACTACTTTGTTTGATTCAAAAGGCGAACAGCCCCCCCAACTAGTCGTATGGGGTGGGGTGCTTGTGGTAAGCTGCCTTGGATATGAGGAATTCCAAAATAAAAAAGGCAAAGTTCGGTATTTGACGAAGATCTATGATTTATTTCGGCCTATGGTTGGATTCTATGCGTCTTGGGCTAATGATGTAATGGGTCTCTTCCATAAATCCATTGCATACAAAATTAGTAGTAGTAGTTTTAATTTAAGTAGCTTTTAAACTTGTGTTTAGATTAGGATTAGCTTGCTTTATCTTTAATTTGGTTTTAGTATTAGATTAGGACTCTTAAGTTTGTTTTCTTTAAATACATTATGTAACAGTGATTAATTAGGGCATAATTATCTTGGTGACAAGGCAACCCAAGGCATTAGAGGGTCGCCGGATACCCAAGTCTGGCACCTAGGCACGCAAGGCATCTAGACACCTAGGCAAAGCCTAGATTATTATGAATTAGAGTTTTTGGGATATAATGAAATTATGCTTTTGTGGGCCTGCGTGCTTCTCCATAGTCCATTCCCTCTCCCTGGTTCGGTTCCCTCTTCAGGTGAGCAATTTCCTATTCTCCTTCCCTTCTTCTTCCCTCTTTTCTTCTCGCCTCTCCCTCTATTTACTGTTACTGTTTGTGAAATAGGTCTTAACCAGAGAGGTTGAAGAAGAAAATTAGCATGAAGTTCCAATTTTACCCCTCCTACTAAAATAAATTATGTTTTGTCCTTACCTCACATCTCTTTCCAAGTCTATCCCGACCCCTTTAAATCTAATTCTTTTTTGCATCCCATGAAACGTTCCTTACCCAAGAAAGGTCCTAAATTGCCCCTAAAACTACTTAATTACCACTCACTCCTTTACTTCAGCTTATTTACTCTCATGGTGGGCCCATAGCGATCCCAAATCAAGGTCTTGCAAACCGGGACCTCATCAGTTTCAAGCTAGGACAAAACGAAATGCATGTCGACTCAACCAATTTACCAGATTTCTACTGAAATTTTTGACATTTTGCCACATTTCAAACAATATTTAGTCACAATTTCGACACATTTTGTTGAAATTTATCCCTCCCCCCGCCCCCCCGCGGCAGTCCAGGAGCTCCAAAACTGCTAGATGACCTCATTTTTTTTTTTTTTTTTGGGGGAAAATTCCTTCATTTTGTTCTGAATCAATGCTTAAAGTTCAACTTGCTGCTGAATCAATGCCTAAAGTTCAATTGTGGAGCATTCACTTGAATATTTTGGCGTATTTGGAGCATCATTTGGCCAAATTTTCCCAAATTTGAAATTTCCAACATATCCTGCTGTGAGGGAAAGGATAACAAACAATGGTCCAAAACCAAACTCCCATTTTGGTGTGTGTTTTTTAACAACCTAAAGATTCAAAAATGTTTAGAGATGATTAATTAGAGTTTCACTGAAGTCTCAGGTCAAAATTTATGACCATTTGACCACCAAAACGGCCAACCGAAACTTCCAAGCGATATAACCAGATTTTGCCCGAAATTTCGTTTTTCAGTGAAATATTTTGGCTTCTGCCAGGGATTAAATGCCCGGTGAATCCGAAATTTCCAACCATGATAACAATCCCTTTAGGGTCCATTCTGTCCTTGTATCATCTAATCTCATCCAATCAATAGGCACTGAACATTTAAAAGGCTGCAGAAATCAAAATTAGGGGAGAAATGATGGAATCTGCTTTGCATAAATATAAAATAATAAAAAATACATACCAAGTATGCATAAAAATGCATCAAATAGAAGCTTCGTCAAAAGCAAAGTTACAGAAGAGAGTATTAATAACATACCGAAGACGTCCCCGATAACCATTTTGTAATAACTGCAATATCCTGATGCCACTGATGTTCACACTGCCAACAACTAGCATCTCTCACTAAATTGGCAGGCCCCTGAATTAGCCCAAAGACATTTAGTATGCGAGTACAAGTATGCAGGGGGGGAAAGAACCATGGAGTTGGATATTTAAAGACCCATTCTTAAGTAACGGAAGTACTACTAAAGAGTTCACTAAAACACGCTACAGAGATAGTCAAATAAGGAAAATTTAAAACTATTGAAAAGAAAGGAAAGAAGCTGGTCTACCCATGACAACTTACTTGAGAAGGCTGCGTCCAGATAGTTATCCTCCCATGAAAATTAGCTATCAGTAAAGCACGAGGACAAGAAGTGGGGGACCACTCAATAAACTGAACCGAGTCACGCGGAGAATCTGTCACAAATAATTGATGCAACTGATCACTAGAGTTGAATATGCGAAAGAAGTAATAACAACATAAACATGGACACATGGCAAATAATTGATACCTATGAAGATATAATTGTACACATCATTGCCTATTAAACCTCTATACTTCTGTAAACAAATAAAAAAAAACAATGTTAAGCACTACAACGGCCAATGAATACAATATAAGACTGATGTCATTGGAGCCATAGTTTTAAATTTCACCAAAATTTTGTTTTCCCCCTGTTTTCGACAAGGTCAAAACGAAATGACATCTGAAAGAAAAATGCAAAATTTTTGTTGATATTTCAATCATTTTGGTAAGATTTCAGTAAGCAAATCCAGTCCTTGTGCCAATCAAGAAATGCACTGTTTCAACAAAATTTCGGCCATTTAGGTCAAAATTTCAAAAATTCATCCAGGCTGAAACGGCACCAAAACCTGAGTTTTTCAACCTTGATTGGAACACATCATAGAAAGGTCGAACTCCTCAATCCCATACAAGAGGAAAGTGGGATATGGGCCATAATATCAATGAGAAATCAACCATGTCCAGGGATCAGCTGTCGTTAAACAAATGCCCAGTACATTTACAAACTAACTGCCATGAGTTACTAAATAAACTCATTTCAAACAAAACAGCCAGTTCAACATTTGAAAAGTTAGCCTTAGCCATCACAATTAGGTGGCAAAAAAAGAAGAAGGTTTAGACTCATGAGAACCATCATAAACACCATGAAATTTGAACCCAAGCAGCACAATGCTAAAATATGGAATCACAGATGTGCATGGTTACATGACCACCCAAGTTACAATGAAAATAAAGAGGAACCACAGGAGATCAAGGAACTTATAACTTCCTTTTTCTTACCAAATAAATAGCAAGTCTGTTGGAAAATTAGAAGCAAAGATTGCAAATAACATAGCTTAAAAAAACAAAGGGTACCACTGTAGCAAGGACAAAATAAAACCGACAAGCTACACAAAGAGATCATGTCCAGAAAATATAGAATCCCTACTCCCGAGTCCCATCAAGCTTAGAGCCTTAGACAGCTTATCTGGAAAGCTCTTATTGACAGCATCTGAAGATGCATGATTAGGGACTTAAATTGCAAATTTTTTAGACAACTAGAAGCAGCACAAAGTACAGCTTCACTCATGACTAGCAACTTACTCACAAAATTACGACTTGTAATGAGCGAGGATGTCGTTGCAACTTAGATTGTGTCGTCAGTGTCAATCACAAGCTTCCTTACACCACTGATTCATTCCCATTAACTTTATAAGACTTATTATCAGGCTTTCTATAGTTTTTCGGCATATCAAACTGTATGATCACTACCAGTGATCCTACGTGTTAATCTCAACCCCCCGAAAAACAAGATCATATGTTCACAATATCAACAAATCTATTCAGAACTTCTCAGAGCACAATCTCAAGAGGGATCTATCCTGTGACCTGCTCATCAAATTATTTTAAGAAAATCAGCTCGTATTAAACTCAGGTCTTGGTGTCTAAATTGCAATAAGACTGGCCTTATTTTAATTAGGACAAATGATCAATCAATGACTGAATGATCCTTTGTGTGGGTTGGCCAATCCTATACTAGATCCCAATCCCTAAATCTTCAAATCCCTGTGGATGAAAGATTCCAAATGGATTTCCAGAGTGCCAATGAAGAACTCACATAATCTGTTTGAAATAGTGAGAACAAGAAGACCATTCTACTTGCTTCACAAGCCACTCAAGTACCAGAAGGATGAGAAAGTAACTGTTGTTCATTAATTGGACTCTCTCAAAGCCATGACGAAGGTTTTTGGTGTTCAGGGGCTGGGCTCTCTCAAATCCAAGACATTAAATTTTGAGTCGGTATGAATTGTGACAGTTTCATCACAACCAAAGTGTCAGTCCTCTCTATCAACCTACACAGGTGTAGCCATGTAGGCAAAAGTCAATTGTCTGTCTACTCCTTTGCAGATGCCTTAATCTCAATAGGGTTCATCAATCATTCAATGTCAAAGTGATTCTCCACACAGTTCTTGACAAACCTACCAAACCAAGTACTTCTGGAAGACATGGAACCTGCTCCCTTTTTTTTCTTTTTCTTCTTCCCCCCCCCTCCCCCCTTTGTTGTTGGGGGGGGGCCTTAACTGAGTCTATTGGCTCAGACCAAACCACATTTCTTTTACATGAGTTCAAGGTATAGCAAATACAGCACATGGTAGAAAACCAGTTGAGCCCATCAATCACACCAATAAACAAAAGCAAGTACACCCCTTTTTCCAATGTACAGTTGATTACATCAAGCTTAATATCATCTTATCTAGGACAGAAATAAACAATGATATAAACATATCACCGTGGCAACATCTATACCTGCTATGACATTGAACACTGCACATTCAGTTGGTCGTTCTGGATTCACAATATGTATGGGGATCCAAAATGGTGGATTCGCATTGGAACTACAAACACATAAAAACACGGGTGGGTGGGGGGGTGGGAAACTGTTAATCAGTTGTTAAAACTAAAAAGTAATGAACAAAGGGGAAGAAGTTTTTTGTTCTTTAGCTTAAGAAATTTCATTTGCCCCTAATACAAAATCAAATCAAATCACAGTAGTCCTTGAAGACAAGCATAATAAAACTTATGTTTACATTATCACCATATATAACTTGTATAAAATAGTTTGAAACATGTATGACAGTATTAAGTATGTATCATCTTCTTCTTCTTCTTCATAATGGTTCCTAGGTGTGTTTGTGATTTATTTCCTGCATTTCTGAAGTTTCACCTCAGATTTTCATTTTTTCCATGGAACTCTCTGATTAATTCTTGTACAATCTTCCACCAGTTAGCCCCTCAACCATATGCTAAGAGCCATGGGGGGGTGGGGGGGAGGGGGGGGGAATGTATGAACTTATAGGATCTACCGGGAGGATTTTTCATTAATGCATCGGATATATCACATATCCATGTATGCCAATGTAATGAAACTTTGTTTGATTATCAATAACAATGGCTTCCATCCTCAAGAACAAACAGCTACTAAAATACAAGTTTTACACTCATTTTAATGATCATAGATGCATCGAAAAGTATTATGCATTTACAACACCCTACTGCCAGTAAAAAAAAAATGCTATTAGAAAATAACTACACTCTTTCTCAAAGATTAAAAACTGCTTCTCAATATAATAATGCAAGCCAACAACATCCGAACCTTGGAATTCTTGCACAAGTCTCAGATGCACATGCTATAGCATTCAGTTTCCCGCACCATGCAACAGAGCTGGCAAACAAATATAGATAATAAAAAGTTAGCACCAAGGTTCTATGACTCTCATGAGTCTCATCAAAGTATATAGAAAATATACGGATAGCAATTATAATCGGCATAGCAAAACCAGTCTCCCAGCAAAGCCCTGAGAGAAACAAATAAACCATGAACTCCCTGTTATCAATGGCGAGAAGGAAACGTGTCCAAACAATGTCTTCAGTTTAAATTTTTTTTCTTTCATTACATCACTTGCCAAAAGCTCATACAAGTCATTAGAAAAAGGTTCCTAAATACCTCAAAAGTTAATGTGAAAGACTAAATTAAGAATCCAGAAAACAATATTTCTCCTAATCGATCTCCAGCGAATTGGAACTCCATAACTGAACCAAATTTCTTTTTTTTTTTCAAGCTCCAATTCTGCTCCAATTCAACCAAAATCAAGACATTCCCACTATCCGAAATTCAACAGAGCCAAAACGCTCACCTGAACCTCCGACAGAGCTCAGGGACACTCATCTTGTGCCGCAAACTCGAGCGAGGCTGCTTAAGTCTGATCCGAAACACCGTCGCCGGAGCTGCAGACTCCTCCTCCATGTGACCGTCCTTGTCTGCAGTCTCAACTTCAATTTCTGCACCTTCTACTCTCTCAGAAACCCTAGTAGCCTCAGGGCCGGTATCAGCTGACCCGTCTTCAGAATCTTTTGCAACAGAGACGGTATTCATTTCAACAGACGGAAGCCCTAATAAATACTACGTGGGTAAGAGAGAGAGAGAGAGAGAGAGAGAGGTGCTGGAAAGTCGTAATTGAATGCGACAGGTATCACTATACAAAGACGGATGAAAGAGAGATATAGAGAGGGGATCGGTGGTGGGGTAAGTGCGAAAGGGATTCTAGCTTTGAAATTGAGGTTTAGGGTTTGCGTGTTGGCTGGTGCTTTGCTCACTTGGAGACAAGAGTGAGAGATTCCATGTGTTGGGGATTCTTAATTCCATTAAGAATTTTGTCTGTCAAACCGTCAAACCTTCTTTTTTTTTTTCTTTTTTTTTTCTTTTTTTGGATCTTCTATCTTTCACTTTGAATTCAATTGGCTGTCCATGAAAAGGAATACTTTTTCAGAATAAAAAAACTTAGGAAAAGAACGTCAGCGCAAGAGAAGTAGCGATCAGCACTTCAAGCTCGCCGGTAATGGTTGATGACTTGGCGGCTGTTGGGGTGGAAGACCTAGTGGAAACCAGGAAGTAGTGAAGCATGTGGCGTCCTTTGTCTTTTGAAGGATTTGCAGTCTTTTTCTGTATGAGAGAGATTCTAGGGACAAAAAAATCCCTCCCTCGACTGCCATTTCCATGACATGTGAAATGACTAATCTACCCCCTCATTTTGGAAACCTGAGTCTGCATTCCCGTTGGACTTAGCATTGGCACAAGATCCAACCAGCCGGACAAAAAAAACCTAATTAACGCCGGAAATGATCATTACCTGCGCCCTCTCACATGGGAATGATACAAGGTGGTGATTTGATTGCCTCATGTGATACTTAGTTTATGAACAATGTAAAATAGAATAATAACTTTGAAACAATATATAATATGTGATGCTTTCGGATAATTTTTTAAACCCTTGACATTTTGATTTAGTGGTTGACAATTAAAGGGAAAGGTTTCATACATGCTAGTTAATTCATATGGTGCAATGTATCCTAAAGCTTAATCTATAATGTAACTTGCCTATTTAAGATTTGGATTACCTAATGATCCCAAGTGGCATGAATAGGTGGGCCATTAAGGTAAGGCCCCGTTTGATAACACTTCAGCTTCTTACTTTTTAGTTCCGGAACTAATTCGGAGTAGAATGCCGATTGATAAACATGGTTCAAGTTTTGACTCCCATGGAGTGAACCACTCCAAAAAAATATCTGGGAGCTAAAAAACTGGAGCTAAAAAAACTTACTTCTCTTGCTCCGGAGCTATTACCACTATCGACTGCCATCACCACTACCATTAGCACTGCCATCATCACCACCACCCCTCCACCGCCACCATCCCCACCACCACCCACCACCCATAGCCGCCACCACCACCACCACCATCGCCGCCGCCACCACCACCACCACCCACCACCACCCACCACTTACCACCGATGCCGCCACCACCCTCAACCATCGCCGCTACCACCACCCACCACCTTCCACCATCACCGCCACCACCACCCACCCACCACCTACCACCACTGCCACCACCACCACCATCACCCACCACTTACCATCGATGCCGCCATCACCCTCCACCATCGCCACTACCACCACCCACCACCTTCCACCATCACCGCCACCACCACCCACCACCTTCCACCATCACCGCCACCACCACCACCATCGCCACCACCACCCACCCACCACCTACCACCACGCCACCACCGCCACCACCGCCACCACCCACCACCCACCACCACCACTACCACCACCACCCACCGCCACCAACATCGCCACCACCACAAAATAGCATTCTGGAAGCATAGTCTTTTGATTTTGGAGCAGCGTTATCAAACGGCATTCTACTCCAAAAATCCTGACTCTGGAGAAGAAGTAGAAAATGACTCCGGACTAGAAGTAGCTCCATGGGAGCTGGAGTGTTATCAAACGGGGCCTAAACTTCCCTTGAGAGGGTCTTGTGAGAGTCATTCAAGGCCCCGTTTGATAACACTCTAGTTCCTTACTTCTTAGTTCCAGAGCTAACCGGAGTAGAATGGCGATTGATAAACACGGTTCAAGTTTTGACTCCCATTGTGTGAACCGCTCCAAAAATGTCTCTGGGAGTAAAAAAATTAGAACTAAAAAAACTTACTTCTCTTACTCGGAGCTATTACCACTATCGACTGTCATCACCACCACCACTGGCACTGTCATCATCACCACCACCCCTCCACCACCACCATCCCCACCACCCACAATCGTCGCTACCACCACCATCGCCGCCACTACCCCACTACCCCCCCCACCACCACCACCCACCACCCACCACCCCCCCGCCACCACCACTAACCACCACCTACCACCACCCACCACCTACCACCACCGCCGCCACCACCGTCGCAACCACCACCATCCACCATCCACCACCCACCACCCACCACCCACCACCTACCACCACTGTCGCCACCCCCCACCCACCCACCACCTCCCACCACTGTTGCCACCACTACCACCACCCATCCCCACAGCCACCACCCACCACCCCTGCCTCTACCACCACCACGGCCACTACCACCACCCCCCACTAGCACCGTCGCCGCCACCACTACCACCACCCCCCCCCCCCAATTGCCACCAACACCGCCACCACCAAACAACATTTTAGAAGCATAGTTTTTTGATTTTGGAGTAGCATTATCAAACAACATTCTACTCCAAAAATCCTGACTCTGGAGAAGAAGTAGAAAACGACTCCAGACCAGAAGTAGCTCCATGGGAGCTGGAGTGTTATCAAACGGGGCCCAATTGTGCTCTATGTATTATGAAAATAAAAAACTTATATTCAATGGAAAATAATATCCACTGTTGATGTAGATTCTTGTGGTCTAATTATACGCGCATGAATTATTTATGGAGACAGAAGAGAACCCCCCTTGCGCAGCCGCCGCTGCCTTTGCCGCAACATTTGCGTTAGTAGTTTTAAAATAAGGGAAAGGGTTCTCTCTCCAATTATGTGGCTTTGAAGTGCATGCAAAAGCATCCATTTATGGGGATAGGGTGGTCATTTCACCCCTCCTATGTCTAAACATGGGTACACATTGTCGGACAATAATCTTTTTCCTTTAAAAGAAAAATCAACAACAATGAATAAGTGAATAAAAAGGTACGTATAGACTAATTACCTTCCCATATAACGATGCCTTGTGTTCTGGCTCAAAGTTTCAAGTCCTTGCCGTTGAGCTTAGTGAGGAGTTTGAAAATGTTAACTGTTGAGAAGGTGAACAACTCTCCCAATTTACCATTACCAATTGATATTAGGTATTGGAATAACATAGTGCCCCTAGATACTTATGCCTACCATCTCATTGGACCTTGAGCTAGTGCAAGATTTAAGCAACCGAATAGGAAACCTCAATCCATAATTTAGTTAGTATAATGATAGTTGTACCAAAACTATTCACCTATATACATAAAGTCTATTGAACTGTCCTCGTACGATCATTTTACTTGTAATATTTTGAAGCATTGTGGGGAGATGTAATTATATTAAAAAATATATAAAAAGTTAAACAAGTTAAAGTAAAAGAACTAAACTAAAACTATAACCGATATGAGAAGAAGAAGAGAGGAGATCGAGATTTGCAGAGAAAGGGGGCAGAACATTAGTGCCTTCCCTCCCTCCTATTTCATACATATAATAAAAGGAAACCTATTACAAATAGAAGTCTCAGCCATTGAATTGCGCAAATAGGATTGTTTAGAATCTTGATAAGTAAAGACATCTAAACCGAATAGGAAACTTATCTAACTAAACTGTTTATTAAATACGATTGAAAGTCCTATTCCAACTCTAATACCGAGGACAAAGAATCCTCCTATAGCTTAGATACTAAGGGTTATAATCCTCTTCTAATTCTACTATTGAGGACAGAGAGTCCTCATCGACTTCTGCTACTATTTTGTGGAGGTCTACACGATGAGGACTGCTCTGCAGTCCCTATCAAGTAGACTGCATAGCTTAACATCCCCCTCAAGCTAGAGCATACAAATCTCCCATGCCCCTCCTGGAACAATTGAAGCAGAATGCAAGATGTCAGCCAACTGATTAGAGGAGTTGACAAAAGGAGTAACCACAAGCTTCTTAACAACAGCATCACGAACAAAACGATAATTAACCTCAATATGCTTGGTGCGTTCGTGAAACACAAAATTACTAGCAATGTAGATAGTGGCATGAATGTCACAAAACATAGTAAGTGGTTGAAGTAATGGAAATCCTATCTCATTGAGAATATTCTTTAACTACATAAGTTCAACAATAGTTTGAGCCATAGCACGGTACTTAGCCTCAGCACTAGATTTAGATACAATAGTCTGTTTCTTGCTTTTCCAAGTAACAAGGTTACGACCAACAAATGTACAATAGCAGTGGTAGAGCGTCTCTAACCATCAGCACCAGCCCAATCAGCATTAGAATACCCCACAACATCAAAATGGTTATGACGATAATAAATAAGTCCCTTTCCAAGAAACTTTTTTCAAATACCTTACAATACAACAACCAACATCCTAATGTGCTTGTTTAGGGTTATGCATAAACTAGCTAACCACCCCAAAGGCAGAAGATAAGTCAAGATGAGTAACATTAAGATAAAAAAGTTTTCCAACCAAATGCCGATATTTATGGATACCTGGAAAGTCATCACTATCACTAGTTTCAAGTTTTAGAAGGGGATCCATGGGTGTGCTTGTAGGTTTTAACCCAAGCAGGCCAGTTTCGATCAGCAAATCAAGTGCATATTTTCGTTGAGACAAACTGATGCCTTTGCTGCAACGAACAATCTCAATGCCAAAAAAATACTGTAATAAACCTAGATCATTCATTTGAAAATTTTTGTTCAAGTAGGCTTTGATTTCAGAGATCCTAAATGTATAATCACCAGCAACAATA
The DNA here is from genome assembly GCA_028583415.1 of Protea cynaroides. Taxonomy (NCBI): domain Eukaryota; kingdom Viridiplantae; phylum Streptophyta; class Magnoliopsida; order Proteales; family Proteaceae; genus Protea; species Protea cynaroides. The sequence goes on from CM053267.1 coordinate 33,399,881, forward strand.
ATATCATTTGCATAGACAGCTATCAAAACTACCTTGGAATTCTGGCATGGAACAAACACAGAGTGACCAGAGTAACAAGGTGAAAAATCACAATGTGTAATAACAAGGCTAAATTTATTAAACCAAGCACGTGGGGATTGTTTCAATCCATAAATAACCTTGTGCAATTTGCACAATTTGGTAGAATTCCTACTGAGCAATATACTCCAAAGGTTGGTCCATATAAACCTCTTCATGTAGATATCTATAAAGGAAAGCTTCTTTGACATCCATCTAGTATACTGGCCAATTGAAGTTGACACCAAAGAAATAAGCACACGAACAGAGTTAAGATGAGCCACGAGAGAAAATGTTTCAAAGAAATCAACCCCATAGATTTGAGTAAACCCCTTAGCCACCAATCGAGCTTTGAGGCATTAAATTGACCAATCAGGATTATGCTTTATAGTATATATGCAGCCGGACAAAAAATCTCACTACCGCAATAAATGATCATTACCCGGCTACTCGGCTATTATTACCTGCGCCTTCACGCATGGAGAATGATATAAGGTGGTCATTTGATTGCCTCATGTGATACTTTATGAATAGTATAAAATAGAATATTAACTTTGAAAGAATATATAATATTTGATGCTTTCTATAATGGATGATATTTTTGAACTCTCGACATTTTGATTTAGTGGTTGACAATTGAAGGGAAAGGTTTCAAATATGCTAGTTAATTCATACGTTGCAATGTATCCTAAAACTTATTTTATGGTTAATCTATATTGTAACTTGCCCATGTATGTTTGGATTACCTAATGGTCGCAACTGGCATGAATAGGTGGGCCACCAAGGTAAACTTACCTTGAGAGGGTCTTGCGAGAGTCATTCAATTGTGTTCTATATATTATGGAAAAAAAAATTATATTCAATAGAAAAGAATATCCCCTATTGATGTAGATTCTTTTAGGTCTAATAATACATTCATGAATTATTTATGAAGACAGAAGAGAAGTGCCCCCCCCCCATAACATTTGCGTTAGTAGTTTTAAAATAAGGGAAAGGGTTTTTTGTCCGATTATGTGGCTTTTAACCAATAGGAGTACACGCAAAAGCATCCATCTATGGGGACGGGGTGGTCATTTCACCCCTCTTATGTCTGGACACGGGTACACACTGTCGGACATTAATATTTTTCCCTTAAAAGAAAGTCAATAAAAATGAATGAGCGAATAAAAATGTACTTGTAGAATGATTACCTTCCCATATAGCAAGGTCGTGTGTTATGGCTCGAAGGTTTAAGTCCTAGCCATTGAACTTAGCGAAGAGTTTGAAATTGTTAACGGTTGGAAGGTGAACAACTCTCCCAGTTTACCATTATCAACTGATATTAGGTCTTGGAATAACATAGTGCCCCTAGATACTTATGTCTACCAACTCATTGGACCCTGAGCTAGTGCAGGATTCAAGCAACTGGACGGAAAACCACAATCCATAATTTAGTTAGTATAATGATAGTTATACCAAAACATTTATTTTTTGTTGGTAGAACTACCAAAACTATATATATATATTGCTATATAATGCTATATAATGCTATACCAACACGTAAGCTCCTGTTAGCCCGGGCTTGCAAACTGGGCTCGCTACTAACCAGTCCTAATGCCAAACAGTGTATCCAAGGCCTCACCCCAGCATCCCTCAGAATGTCCATAGAGATAGAGCTAAGACCCCCCGGTAGAGTCAGAGACTACAAGGACCGAGACCACCTCCCCCGATACCCTACGACACAACAGTTCTGCTAAGGTAATGGCGATACGACGATGTCAATGAACAAGACTTGAGTTAGAGATAGAGCTAAAGTGCTGAGACCCGCCAAAGGTTAACGTTTATTGACGTTCTCATCACACCTCCCCTGATACTCGCTCGCATCAAATACATCAACCACACACATACAAGCACATGCCTATTCCTAGCATCATCATCATCATCATGTTATAAACAATAAAGTAAATATGCATGAACAAGTGATAGAAATATTGGATGGCATGCTGTATGTACATTACAAACATATTTGCATAGAATCAAACATGGCATAGGACTCAAGAAATAGAAAACATTTTATTATTAACCGATTTAGTTTGGAATTAAGGTTCCTCACCTTAGTTTGCTATAAGATACTTTTCCAAGCTTTAAAATCACCTCTACAGTGTTATTATAATGCTAGCAAACCTAACAAAGTCGATGAAATTTAATTAAAATTAATTCCGAATTTAAAAACCATGCTGTTAACTGAGGGTCGATCAGAGGGTCGATGCTCAGGATACATAGGGTCGATGGGTCTATCGACCCTACCCTCTGTCTGAACTTCCTGAATGCTGAGGGTCGATGGTCAGGGTGCCTAGGGTCGATGGGTCTATCGACCCGGTGTGCGACCCTCGGTGCACTCTGGTCCAATTTCCACTTTTTAATACATTCTTTATATTTGGGGTCCTATGGTTTGCTTTCTCATTCCATTAAACATTCATTCCATGGTCTGAAACCATGATTCATCCTCCTAGATGGCTTTCGTGCATTATTCTAGATTTTTCCATGAAAACCTAACCATGAATGGATGGTTTGGGTTTCTCCGAAATCCTACACTCAACCATATCTAACCTAAGGTCTGTAGAAACTCATGGAATTAGTATCCATACCTGAGAAGATTACTTTTCTCTAGAAATTCTTCTCCTTTTTGCTAAGTTTTCTTCCTTGCCTCCTTTATTCCTCTTTTCCTTCTTCTCTCTTTCTCTCAATTCAATTAGGGTTGTGAAAGGAGTGAAAGTGGCTTAGGGACGTCCTTTAAATAGAGTAGGAATGTCATATAATAGTCCAATTGAGATTTGAAAAGAATCCCAATCGAAAATTAGGAAATTTCCTAATTTCAGTTTCGGCAGTAAGTGAGGGTCGATGATCCCGTCGACCCTGTGGTCTGACACTGTCCGATCCTCTCCCAACTTTTAAGGGTCTGGGTTTCTGATTTGGGAGGGTCGACCCTGTTTAGCTGGGTATGCGACCCTTCCTCTATTTTAAGTATTTTTGGGTCGATTTGATACCTGGGATCTCGCTCTCCTTCACGCCCTTGGTCCATTTGACTCGACCATGATGGGTGAACCTGGTTCAAGGTGGTAAGACCGGGTTAGTTTGATACGGGTCTTACAACAGTGTTCAATGGAAGATCACTAGTCGGATCCCTGCTCTATCACTATTCATATTAGGAGATGCATTGTTTCACCAGGGTTGTCGGTGCAGCCTGGCGAGTGTCCATTCTTTTTTGTGCATAGAGGTTATGGTCAGCTTTGGTGAGCGTAACCATGCCTTACCTTAGCACTAGCATACATTATATTAGACCATTATGTGTGTAATTAATCTATCGTGTATTATTGCTTGCTTGCTTATCTGTTTCTCACTAAGCTCAAGTTTGAGAGCTTACCCTTGCACACGTCATTCTTTTAGATGATGGTATAGGTACAACAGTTATAAATTATGTGAACATGCCGGTTGTCACCAATCTTGCACAACTGCGAATACAGCCGCTGAAGGAGGAAGCACATGATGAAGACTGTGAATGTGATGTTGTGAGGAGAATGAGAGGCGGTGTGCCCTCCTCCTCGGAAATATCATGAAAATTAATTTGTTTGTTAGAGTCGCCACCTAGATTAAGGTTTAGGACCTCTAAAAATATAGTCTCACCGTAAGGTATGACTTCTATTGACTTTTAACCCATAAGATGTTGAACCATATGTTGCAATTATTGGCAATGAACCAACTATGATGAGAGAAAAAATAAAGAGAGAGAAAGAGAGAAAGAGAATGTAGAGAGAGTGTGTAGATCTCATTGTGGGTCCCACCAATGAAGTGGACAACATGCAATGTGGTGATGTGAAGAAAGAAGAAAGAGAAAATAATGAGAAAATTATGAGGAGAGATGAAGGAGAGAGAAACTGAAGAGAGAGAAAGTGATGAGGTGGCACATGGTGCCACATGGCATGGGCATGCCACAAGGGCCAGCAGCCACTGCCATGTGGCCATGTCTCAAGGCAGGCTAGCAGCCATAGCCGCAAGCAACAAAGGCCAGCAAGGCCCATGTCATAAGCAGCCATGCCGCAAGGACCATGCCGCACAGCCATGGTGTCATGCCGCATCCCACTTAGATGGTCATGACCTGATTTTTCAAAAAATCGACTAAGTGTCGATACCTCCAACATGTGTTCGATGATAATCTAGGAGAGAGAAAACTCTACTGGAAGTTTTCATCAATTAACATTTTTAACACTTTTGCACTCTCTTAACAAGTTACAGGGGCCAATTAATGTATTGTGAGGGGCATTTTGGGTACTACATTAAAAGTTTAGATCCAACATCAAAGGTGGAAATGAGGGTTTAATCAAGATTATACTGATCCGATGGCTTAGATCGAGGCAAAAGATCATCAGTTCCGTCAGATTCTCCCGTGAAGGCTTCTATTGGTTGTTGCAATGTAATATGGTGGATTCGGTTGTGTTAAGTTGAAGATGGTCTCAGTGATGTGCATGTGAAGGAAGTAAGGGGATCGGATTCCATTTTAATGGATCCTATTGCACCCGTTCAAGCTTTAATCACGCCTAAGATCCTATGGACAGAATCTTACCCACCATTTAGAGCCAGATCCAACGGCCTATATGCCAGCCGACCAAGGGTGACATGCTGCATGTTACCAACTTAAATAGTGACATGCCGCATGTCACCATATTTCACCCAATTTGAAATTCAGCCATTGAATTAGCTTGAGAGCTTTCCAGATCTACGATCCAAACTAATTTAGGCCTTCTAAACTCATATAAAGGGGTTTTGAAGCCTCATTTGGCTGGTGTACATGAAAAGGAGCTAAAAAATAGAAGAAAAGGCCTTGTGGGAGACCTAGTGAATGAAAAACACACACCAAGTGGTTGTAAAAAGTCCTCAATGGAGTTGAAGGTTTAAAGGGGGATAAAAGAGCAGTGTTAGCGGCACATTGGCGGCAAAGTTGACTACATTCTTTGAGCCATGCTTCAAAGGTAACATTTCCATCAAAACTCCCATTGTTGAGAATAGTTAGCCGAACAAGTGTTTGTGAAAAGTCATGTTAGAGACCATTACTTACATTGTTAGGAGGGAGTTGTAATTTTCTTATCAAACTATTAAATGTATTCTCCGGCAAGTTGGGACTTGTTCGGAAAGGGATTGTAACCCAAGCCTTTGTACTATCAAGGGTAGAAGTAGGTGTTGTAACACCTTAGTTGTTGTAGCAACTTAAACAAGAAGAGTATTAAGTAAATACGGAGCCCAAGAGGGGCATTACTCCGTGGACATAGCCCTCACATAATGTGGAGGTGAATCACGTAACTTTTGTGTTGTTTGCTTGTGAATGTGGATGTTTTGCAAAAGTGTTGTGGTTTTGCATGATGGGTATGCACACGTCGATTGGCCTAGTCACACAGTGGTTGTGAGGTGACTGTGCATACACTTGTGTATTTACAGGGCTCTTGTTACAGCTCCATCAACCGTTAGCATTTGAGAAAATTTAAGTAGACACTGATTCACCCCCCCCCCCTCTCAGTAGAAGCCTAGAACTTCATAAGATCAGTTCATTGGTCTCCACAAGATCGGGTAAGCATTCAAGATACAGTTTTGGGAAGGTGTTAGGCACACAAACTGTCTGATCAAGATCGACCTCCTAAGCTTTCCTTATACTCTATTGTTCTGACTGTGCTTGATTAACTGGATAACTAGGATTCAATGGGGGGATGTCCTAAACCAAGTTGCTAAGTTATGCTAATCTAGGGTTCAGCCAAACATGTTCTGAAGAAAATAAAAAAATAATGTACTGTACAGTTAACCAAACCAAATGATAGTTTGATCTTGAACCGAATTTAAGAATATTCTCAAATTACCTACGTATCCCTTGAGACTTTATCTCTTGAGAATCAAGTCCAAAAAAATAGTTCGAACGGATTTTGTGTGATTAAAGATTATGGATGTGGCTTATCCTTGTGCTTCAATTAGATTTTTTGTTCAGGTTAAAGTTCATGCTTGATGGATGATTTAGATTCAATCTGAGGGCTATGGGATGTAGTTTTTGTAGTATCGTATTTGGAAACTTTCCCAAATTGTCTATATATATTCCAAAGTTCCTATAAATCAGGTACAACATAGTTCGAAACTGTTCAGGTTTTCTTAGGTATCCTATCCCTTTTGTTAAATTAATAAGGTTGTCTTGGGTATCCTGCTCTTTTTGTTCTCATTTTTAGGTTTGTCAGGATTGCCTATCCCTATCCTTTCCACTTTAGGGTTTTCACTTTCCCTCATTGTTGTATGCTTTAAGATTTATGCAAGTGTATCTCCAAACATAGCAATGTATATCATGTAAGCATCCAAATATGGCAGTAAGCATCCAATATAGTATGTGAGCATTCCAAATACAGCAATGAGCATGGGTAGTAGCTAGATATAGCAATAAGCACGTGTAGCATCAAATATGGCAAATATGTGAGTGTGAGCATTCAAATATAATAGTGAGAGTGTGCATCTAAATATAACAGTGAGAGTGTACATCAAAATATAACAGTGAGAGTGTGCATCCAAATGTAGCAACATATGGTACGAATCATTGTAGGGATGTGGTACAAATTAAGGATGTTGGTGAGGCGCAAGATCAAGGGTTTTGGTGATGTAGTGGCAGATCAATGGTGGGTGAGGTTGATCAATGGTTATGATGAGGTGTAAGATCAATGGTGATGACTGATGGGGCTGATTAATGGTAGATCAACGGTGGTTATGATCGGATGGATGGGATGGTGTAATGGTGATCAGATGATATAATGGTAGATCATATGGTGTGATGGTCAGATCAGACAGTGTAATGGTGGATCAGATGGTGTGACGGTCAGATTATACAATGTGATGGTAGATTAGATGGTGTGACGATCAGATCAGATGGGTGAAGGTTGATCAGATGGTGTGATGGTCAAGGATGTTGATCGGATGGTGGAGATGAGCTGATCTAATGGTGGAGATGATAATCGAGTGGTGAAAATAGGTATAGGATAATCAGTGGGATATGGGTTGCATGGGATCAGTGGAGATGAGGGTTGCAAAGGACCCGTGGGATATAAGTTGCATGGGATCAGTGGGATAAGGGATATGTATGAGATCAGGGGGTGATGGATATGCATGGGAACAGGGGGGTGATGGAGGGTATTCGGTGGGGGTGGTAAGGAAATGTGGTGCATCAGGTTGGTGGGCTGTAGCGAGTTGGAGGGGTGCAAGGAGATGGTGGATAGGTGGTGCAAGCAATGGTGATGGTTTGGGTTTGATCAGTAAAGCTTGCGGGAAGGATGGTAAGGTGTAGGGGTTTCGGGTGAGAGGTGGTGTTGTAGGTGTGATCATATGGTGGGGATATAATCGACTATTGCAGGTGGTGGAGTTGATGGTGCCACGGAAGGGTAATCAGTAGTGGGATAGGGTGGCAATATAGGTGTTCGATGGAGTGGTGATCGGTAAATGGTTGCAAGTGAAAAAAAAAAAGGCAAATCAAGGGGTCGGGTGGCTTACCTCAGTGCTTTGACCTCCCTCTCCTCTTTTTTCTTCTTCTCTACCTTGCCCTCTTTCAGTTGCTCCCTCTCAGCTCTCTTCTCCACTCTTTTCTCTATAGTTTCTCTCTTCTTCTTTCTCTCTGCTCAACCTCCTCTCAGATCTCCCAGGATCTCTTTTGTCTCTAACTTCCCTCTCTTTCCTTTCCTCTGCTCTCTGGTTTTCCCCTCCTCCTCTCTTCTCTCTCTCGGTTCCAGCCCCTTGAGCAGCCAATTTTTTTTTTCTTTTGTAGGATCAGCTCTCCAGTTATCCATGTAGCAGGGGGTAAGGTGTGTAGCCCCGGTTTGGGTCTCGATGAAAGCCATTAAAGAGGGATGGGTAGTGATTATGGGGGATAGGGTGAGTAGGTGATTGTATTGGTGAAGCAGATTGGTGGGGTGTGGGTTCTCAAGGGGAAGGTGGCTGCAAGGTGTCGTGGTTACAGGAGGGGTGCATGGGTTTCGATGGAGGTATTGAGTTTAGGTGTGCAGGTGAGAGGGAGCACGGCTGGGTGGCTCGAGATGGATGGGAGTAGTGGCGGGCAGCATGTAACGAGGGCAGGTATTGGACTTAATGGTACATGGGCTCAGTTGTGTGCGCATGTTTAATGGGTGGGGGGTGTTTGTCTCGATGGAGGATGGGGTATGGGCTGTTCTTCTAGGCAGCGTGAAGTGTCGATGGGAGGAGTTATGCGAGGGCAAGTGTCGCATATCAAGTGAGGTGTAGTGAGCAGCATGGGGGAGTTGGGTGGCTCAGTTGTGGGGTGTCACACCCCAATTCCGTACTATTCAGAATGGTGTGATGAACCGCTAATAAACCAACGGTTCAACCAGGATCTCAAATAGGCTATCCCCGCGTTATCCAAACTTACACACATCCGTAATCATAATCAGAGTAAATACACAATAGCGGAAGTTTTATAATAAGATGAACTGAGAAACTAAGATGATATTAATAATTTAATAGCAAATTATTCTGTATCAACTGAGACATAAGTAAATATCAATACAAGTCTTTAATAAATCCAAATAAAAAAACCTATAAAACATCTAATCAAATACACACGAGTTGCACTCGCAAGACGAGTCGTGTGTATCTACTTCAGCTCCAGATTCCATAGCTGCCACGTTTCCATACGCAGACGCATTCATATATTCTTCCACGGTATAACCTGCATCATCAACTAAAAATATTCGACGTCGAGGGGTGAGCACACATCACGGCTCAGTGAGTAGTCAAAACAATGCAACAATACATATGCATGCAAAAAGTCAATTTATATCTTTGGTCCGGTTTTAAAGTTTGCAGTATGCAATAGAAAGGTTTAGGTAGCCAAAGGTCGCGTTTATTGACTCCGCCTCTATACACGAGTGTGTGACGTTACCCGAAGATCACGTTTATCGTCAACTCACATGCACCCAACCATGAACACTATATAACAAAGGTTAACGTTTATTGCTATATATTGCCATACCAACACGTAAGCCCCTATTGAAGAGGGTTGCAAACTGGGCTCGCAACTAACCAATCCTAATGCCAAACAGTGTATCCAAGGCCTCACCCCAGCATCCCTCAGAATGTCCATAGAGATAGAGCTAAGGCCCCTCGGTAGAGTCAGAGACTACAAGGACCGAGACCACCTCCCCTGATACTCTACGACATAATAGTTCTGATAAAGTAATGGCGATACGACGATGCCAATGCACAAGACTTGAGTTAGAGATAGAGCTAAAGTGTTGAGACCCGCCAAAGGTTAACGTTTATTGACGTCCTCATCACACCTCCCCTGATACTCGCTCGCATCAAGCACATCAACCACACACATACAAGCAGATGCCTATTCCTATCATCATCATCATCATCATGTTATAAACAGTAAAATAAATATGCATGAACAATTAATAGAAATATTGGATGGCATGCTGTATGCACATTACAAACATATTCGCACATAATCAAACATGGCATAGGACTCAAGAAATAGAAAACAATTTATTATTAATCAATTTAGTTTGGGGTTAAGGTTCCTCACCTTAGCTTGCTAATAGATACTTTTTCAAGCTTTAGAATCACCGTTATAACGTTATTATATTGCTAGCAAATCTAACAAAGTCGATAGAATTAATTAGAATTAACTCTGAATTTAAAAACCATTCTGTTAACTGAGGGTCGATGCTAGGGTCGATGCTAGGGTCGATGGGTCTATCGACCCTCCCCTCTTTCTGGACTTCCCGAATGCTGAGGGTCGATGGTCAGAAACACCTAGGGTCGGATTGTCATCGACCCTCGGTGCGACCCTTGGTGCACTTTGGTCCAATTTCCACTTTTTAATCCATTCTTCGTGTTTGGGGTCCTATGGCTTGCTTCCACATTCCATTAAACATTCATTCCATGGTCTGAAACCATGAATCATCCTCCTAGATGGCTTTCATGCATTCTCCTAGGGTTTTCCATGAAAACTTAACCATGGATGGATGGTTTGGGTTTCTCCGAGATTACTCTCTCTCCAATAACTATCCTAAGGTTTGTAGAAACTCATGGAATTAGTATCCATACCTGAGAAGATTTTATGGGTCGATTTTATACCTGGGATCTCGATCTCCTTCATGCCCTTGGTCCATTTGACTCGACCATGATGGGTAAACCTGGTTCAAGGTGGTAAGACCGGGTTAGTTTGACACGGGTTTTACAATCCCGTCGACCCTAGGGTCTTAAGCTGTCCGACCCTCCCTTCAAAACTTAGGGTCTGACTTTCTGTTTTGGGAGGTCCGACCCTGCTTAGCTGGGTGTGCGACCCTTCCCCTATTTTAAGTGTTTTTGGATCGATTTGATACCTGGGATCTCGATCTCCTTCACGCCCTTGGTCCATTTGACTCGACCATGATAGGTGAACCTGGTTCAAGGTGGTAAGACCGGGTTAAATTGACACGGGTCTTACAACTCCCCCCAACTTATAAAAATTTCGTCCTCGAAATTGTACGTACCTTCTGAATCAAATAAGTAAGGGTATTGCTTTCTCATAGTATTTTCTTCTTCCCATGTAATCTCTTCCATGTCTCTATTTTTCCATATAACCTTAACATAGTAGATATCTCTGTTGCGTAGACGTTGAACCTTTCGACTAGTAATTTTTGTTGGTGTTACTTCAAATGTCAAATCATCAGTCAATTCTGGTAAATCCACTGTCAAAACATGCATTGGGTCATTCACATACTTCTTCAATAGAGAAATGTGAAATACGTCATGTACACTTGACATAGATGATGGTAGTGCTAACTGATAAGCTATTTTCCACGCTTAGCTAGAATTTCATACGGCCCGACATATCTTGGACTTAGTTTCCCTTTCTGTCCGAACCTCTTCAATCCTCGCATAGGCGATACCTTCAAAAATACTTTATCACCTACGGCGAACTCTAGATCTCTTCGTCGAGTGTCCGCATATTGCTTCTGACGATTTTGATCTGTTCTCACTATTTCCTTGATGATGTCGACCACTCGACAAGTCTCTTCAACAAATTCCGGTCCAACAATACTACGTTCTCCAACTTCATTCCAAAACAAAAGGAGTTCGACACTTCCTGCCATACAGTGCTTCATAAGGTGACATCTGTATAGTAGCCGGATAGCTGTTGTTATAGGCGAACTCGATCAAGGGTAACTTTTCGTCCCATGATCCTTTGAAATCAATTACACATGCTCGTAGCATATCTTCTAGAATCTGGATTGTACATTCTGACTGTCCATCTGTCTGTGGGTGGAATGCAGTACTGAACTTTAATGTTGTACCCATCGTCTTTTGCAATCCTTCCCAAAATTTAGAAGTAAATCGTGGATCTCTATCGGACACAATACTTTCTGGTACACCGTGTAACCGAACAATATTATCCACATACAGCTTCGCTAACCTTTCCAGTGTATACTGAGGTCGTATCGGTATGAAGCGAGCTATTTTAGTCAGACGATCTACAATCACCCAAACTGCGTCAACTACTCGAGGAGTCAATGGTAGTCCCGTGACGAAGTCCATAGTGATGTAGTCCCATTTCCATGCTGGTTCCGGTAATGGCTGTAACAATCCTGTGGGTCTTTGTCGTTCAGCCTTTACTTTCTGACAATTTAGGCATTGAGACACGAACTTAGCTACATCTGCTTTCATTTCCCTCCACCAATATAATTTCTTCAGATCATGATACATTTTTGTACTTCCAGGATGTATCGAATAGATGGTGGTATGGGCTTCTTTCATCAGTCGGTGTCTAATGTCCATACTTTCTGTTTCAGGTACATATATTCTTCCTTTATATTTCAGTACTTTCTCGTCATCCAAGGTGAACTCAGGGTTAGTCCTACCTTTCTCAATATCTTCTTGTACTGTTCTTAGATAAGGATCTGCTTTGATAGTTGTCTTCACTTCGTCCACTATATCCGGTATAATTTTCAACGCCGCGAACATATTTGAAAACCGATGAATAAACCCTTGGTTGGCTGATTCATCCATTGTATCTATCACATACTGCTCGTTGCCGTGATTAAACATTATTTCGTTGGTACACATTGCTGCAGTCGTGCTAACTTCTCCTTGAGATTTAATCATTGCTTTTCTGCTTAATGCATCCGCTACTACGTTCGCTTTTCCCGGATGATACTGGATATCACAATCATAGTCTTTCAATAGTTTCAGCCATCTTCTTTGTCGCATATTCAACTCCTTCTGATTAAATAAATAAGTAAGACTTTTATGGTTCGACTTAATTTGAAATTTCTCTCCATTTCGTCTATCCAGTGTGCTGGCCACAATGGATCAGACGGCTTGCCGTTGAATTCTCTGGGTTTCATCTTCAAAAATCTCTCCACTAGTCGGGAGTGGTCCATCTGATTCTGGGGGTTTGCCCCAAACATATAAGGTGGATACTGATGATTTCCTTGAGTTGCTTCCGGTACCTGCCCTGGAATCGGTGCAGTCGGTTGTTGAGGTGTCTGAGGGGCTGGGTGGTTACCTACTGGTGCGGCACTAGCCTGTCCGGTGTGCATGGGTGCAGCCTGAGTGGCTTGGAACATAATTCCCATGGTAACCTGCATCTGAGCCTGCGCGTGTTGCATCTGCTGCATCTGCTGTGCCAGATTCATCACCACTGTTGCTAGCTCGGGTGGTGGAGGTGGCAAATTTATAGGGTTTACCGGTTCTGGATTTCCCGGTGCATGGTTATTCTCTTGACTAGTCTCCTCCACGGGTGGTGGTGGTGGGACTGTGTTTCGGGTCTGTCGGGTCACTCTACGTCCGGACATAATTATTTTCTGAGATGGGTGGTGCCTGAAAATCATCAAAATCAGTGAGAAATCATTTATACTTAATGTAGGCACACTAACCGATATAAAATTCAAAATCCTCAATTCATTATGTGAAAAATATTGTCTGTCGGGTCACTCTACTGTTTTTTTCCAATGAACTGATTATGACATCATAATCTCAATATTTACTTAAATGATTATATTTTTAATTATTAGGCATATAATGCTTCACCCATATTAACAATGGGATAGACCAAACCAAAAAAAAAAAGTGATCGATGAATTCAAATTCTTCATATCATATATGGCTATAACTACTCATGTTATTCATTTATCTATACATGCAAAAATAGACAAAAATAATTGGTTACGCAACAAATTTGGGAATTTTGTATGTAAATCAACATATAAAATTAGGGATCGTCTGTAGCATTTTGGTGTAGCAGATTTGATCATGGCCATTGAGAGTGTATCGAAACTTGTAACCGATGCACTCTCAATGGTCTAGATCAACTCTACTATAACGAAGTGCTACAGAGGATTTTTTTTTCCCTTGGATTTCAATGAGGAGAGAGGGCAATTTGAGAGAACATGTATACATGTGATGGCATGTATGTCATTTTCTCATAAAATTTTTCACACCTAGTATTCCCATCACTCAATTGATGCCACCAATTAAATGGAATTATGTCCCATAGCAAATGCTTTTATTTTCTTTATTTTATTAACTTTTCCATGAAAGTTGTTATATGAAGTCATCCAACCATTTGGAGCTCATTGGTTACTTGACTGATAGTATCAAATAGCTTCTCCCTCCCCCCTTCCTTGGAGATTATGCTGCATTGGTAACGTTTGTTTGTTGGAACAATATTCTTTTAATAAATTTGTATTTTATTTTTCGCCCACGTGCTTGAACTGTGTTCTTTGCATGTCTCATGAGCATGATATCTCTCAGTTATTAAGCTACTTTCTTTCGTGCTCTTTCCTTTATGTATGAAGGGAAGCCAACCATGTGGTTGATTCCCTAGCTTGTTAGGCGTTGTCAATTGTGTGTAGGACAATTTGGTCAGATTCTATTCTTAATAAACTATTCTAAGTAAGAGTGATACCATTATATTTTCATGTACGTAGGACTTACTTTCTTATGTTTTTGCAAAATTGGGCATTTTTTTTCTTTTCGGTGAAGATCTATTTGGAAACCATTAAATTCAATTTTATTTTATATTGCCCTTAGGCTATATCAGTCTGGTTAAGTTCTCAAGAAATACACTATTATCCCGAGTAGAATAATTCAATGAATATATTTTGATGTAATTTGAAAATGGGCATGTATTCAAATTTCAGATTACCCATTTATATTTGGTAACCGAAAAATGATTGTTTCTTGGGGAAAAAAATCAAAGTATTATTGTGTGTTTTTTATTTTATTTTATCTAAATAGCAACATAGATTTAGTTTTGGGTATTTGATAGTATCAATGATTGTAAGAAATACTAACACAACAAAAAAAAAATGTTGTTTAAGACTAACTTATAATCATATGATATTAAAAATAATATTTGGGTATCGGATAGTTCAACCATTGTAAGAAATAGTAACACAACAAGGAAATATGTTGTTTAAGACTAACTTATAATCATACGATATTAAAGATAATATCAGTAATCAAATCATGTGATTATGAAAAATCTGAACCAAAATAAATTAAAATAGAATATAAAAACATACCTTCTACGACACGAAGCAAGTAATCAATTAAGGCTGAGTCGTGTTGGTACATTCTCTTTAAGATTATGTTTGCTCCATATATGGTGCAATAGGTCCCAGCAAACCAAACTCCAAGATATAAAAAAGCCCTACGAGCCCACCCAACCAATGTGCACATAAATGTTGGGTGTTGTCAGAAACTCGACGACTAAGGTTAATAATCCTTTAAAACAAGGATGAACAAACTCTATCGATAAATCAGAGTAGAGAGTGAATTGGAGAGAGAAAGAGGAGAGATATAATTTTCTATTCAAATCTTGAATAATTTGGAATGAGACAACATCCTCTATTTATAGAAGACAAGTGCCTCTTCAAAGGTTACTACCAAGGGGTATGTGTAAGACCTGTATCGAACTAACCGGTCTTACCACCTTGTACCAGGTCTACCTATCATGGTCGAGCCAAGTGGACCAAGTGCGTAAAGAAAATCACAAGACCAGGTATGAGTCTAACCCAAAAACAGTAAATGTGAGCGTAGGGTCACATGCCTAAACAGGTAGGGTCGACCCCACCTCAACAGAAGTCCAACCTATGACTTTTTAGTCGTAGGGTCGCATGACTAAGAAGGTGTAGGGTCGACGGATCCTGCGACCCTACGAAGACAAACAGAAACCGTAAATTAAGAAACTTTCCTAATTCCAAGGGGTTCTTTCCTAAACTTGATGGGACTTATTTTGGAGGGTTTTCCTCTATAAATAGGACGTCCATTAGCTTATTTCACTCATTTTAAAACCCTAATTGAAAGTGAGATAAACAGAAAGAGAAGGAAAAGAAGAAGAGAAGGGAAATTGAAGAAAAGACTATGGAAGAGGAGGAAGTTCTGAGAAACCTCTGAATCTCAGTCAACCTCAGGTATGAACCTAATTTCCTTCATAAATTAAAAGCATAGAATAGATTATGAAGAAGTTAGGATTAAGAGAAACTCAAATCATCCATCCATTGACGAGTTCCAAAGGAATCCATGGAAGTAATCATCATAGGCAATGGAAAGTGTGTAAAAATCATAGTTATGAGCCATAGAACAATCTTAGAATGGACCTACGAGACCACAGGATCGATCACATGCTCTCGAAAAGTCCCAAGGAGGGTGTGGTTACACGTAGGGTCGAATGGTATCCGACCCCACATCCGACCCTACACCCTAGGGTCGCAGAAAACTGCTACCCTAGGTGCTACCCTACCTGCGACCCTACGATTTTAGCTAGTCTAAATTTGTTGGAATTAATTCTAATTAAAATCTATTGACTTGTTAGGCATTTCTACTGATTTAAAGGTGATTCATAAAGCTTGAACGATGATCTACACTCAATCAAAGGTGAGGGAACAAAACCTAAACTAATTGGATAATAATAAATTATTTTCGTTTATTGAGTCCAATACCATGTATGATTCTATGATTGTATGATTGTAATGTGCATGTTACATGTCATCTACTATTCCTGTTATTATTGTTCATGCATATTTAATTCAGTTTATTTATAACATGATAATGATTATGATTATATGAATAAGCACGTGAATGTATGTGTGTGGTTAGTATGCTTGATGCGAGTGGAGTATCAGGGGGAGGACATGACACTATGGTTCATCCTGATCACCAGACTCTAGCTCTATCTCTACTCAAGTCTTGTCCACTAACATCGTCGTATCGCCATTACCTTAGCAGAACTATTACGTCGTAGGGCATCAGGGGAGGTGGTCTCGGACCGTGTAGTCTCTGACTCTGTCGGGGGGCCTTAGCTCTATCTATATGGACGTATTGAGGGATGCTGGGGTGAGGCCTTGGATACACTGTTTGACATTAGGATTGATTAGTTGCGAGCCTAGTTTGCAAGTCCTCGTCAACAAGGGTTTACGTGTTGGCATGGGTAGAACATCAGGGAAAGTGTGATGCGATACGATCCTAAGCACTTTAGCTCTATCTCTATTCCATGATGGGGTGGATGTGGACAACAATGGTGTTTGATCCATTGAGTGGGCTTACACACCCTGTGTATAGAGACGAGGCGGCCACCGAACCTTTCTATAGCACATTGTAAACTTATGAACCAGACCAAAGATATGAATTGAATGCATGCATATGTTTGTTGCATTGTTTTGTTTGCTTACTGAGCCGTGATGTGTGTTCACCATTTCGACGTCGAATATTTTTAGTTGATGATGCAGGTACCACAGTTGAAGAATACATAAATGTTCCGATGTATGGACATACAGCGGCGATGGACGCTGAAGTTATGATGGAGTCGCATGATTCGTCATGCAAGTGCAACTCTTGTATTTTCGATTAGATTTTATTCAATTTATACAGACGATGTAATTGATTAAATATTTTATTTTATGTCTTAGTATCTTTTGAAGATAATTGAATACTTAATTTATGTTATCATCTTTAGACTCTTAGTTCATTTAATATATAAGACTTTCGCTATTGTTTATTTATTCTGATTATGGTTGTGGATGTGTATGGTTTAAGCAAACGGACACAACATATTTGAGATCCTGGTTGAACCATTGGTTTATTAGCGGTTCATCACACCATTTTGAATAGTGCGAAATTGGGGTGTGACAGTATGAGTATACCTTTTTATACCAAAAGGTACAAGTCACCACCCTTCCAAAAAGGTACACATGAATAAGAATGTATCTACACTCAAATCCATATCATTTTCCCTATCCATGTCCATATTCATATTCAACTCAAAACAAAAATCAAATTAAATTTTTCTTAAAATTAAAAACAAAATTTTGAATTTAATTTTAAAACTTTTTTGAAACTTTATTTGTTTTTCGACATTAAAAACAACAACCATGGTTGAAACCAATATGAGACCGATCCAGATCAAGGATGGAGCATTGGATGTGCAACATAGCTGACACCAATAAAAAGGAATAAAAATATATGAAATAATCAGTTTTGGGACAAGATTGGTCACAACCAAATCCGATATGAATTGCCATATTTGATATCAAATTCTAAAACCATGTGAAGCAAGAACCAGTTAAATTGTATAATGCTCTCATATATCATTGCTATTGTATGCATAAACATGTTATTGATGTTTTAATTAGATATACTTTTAAGGACCTTGATCCTCTCCTGTTGCCCAGCCGAACAAGTGTGTCAATACGTCCAAACTTTCCAACTTTTAATCATGTTACTAGTATATGAACGAGACTTGAAATAGGTTGGGTGTGAGAAGCATTATTTGCTCCCTTTGAAATAAAAGAAAAAGAACAGGATTTGAATAAACTTGTCATATACATGATATCATGGATGATAGGGTGAATGAAGGAGTCGCAAGCCAAAGATTTAGAGTTGATTAATCCAATCACACCTTTACAGTCCGCTTCAATGAGGATGTTTGAAAATCCCAACTCCAACGCCACTTGGATTGCCTTCTTCAAAGCAAGACTCTCTCCAGTTTTGATTGAATTGGATAGTGTCGGGTAAGAGAAGGCTTTGATAACAATGTCATCTTGATCTCGAAAAAGGAAGTTGATATCACTAGACTCTATAGTGAGGCTTACATCCAACTTTAACTTGATATAACTTGAAGGAGGAGGGACCAGGATTAAGGGTGCAACGTTTGCATCGAAACCATACCAAACCGTTCACATCGGAACCGAGAGATCGTTTAGTAATTGGTTCAGTTTTGGTTTGAAATATGACACCGTTTACGTAATCGGTTCAATATCGATTAAATTATTTAAACCATCAGGTTACATCAGCTAGACACCGATTAAATCGAATAGACTATGAACCATTTAATTCCCTAAAAACTATACTAGTAAACTCTAATCTTATTATTCATTCATTATTAATAATTTAATATTTTATTTCCCCAATACCCCTACCCCAATCCCAATAGTCTAATGGTCCAATCCCAATTAATATATTATTTCCCCAAGATTCAATCCCAATTCCCAAAAGCCTAAACCATAAAATCAAAACGAAAAAACATAACAGGCATTAGTGATTAGGCATAGCAAGAGTCTCACTCTCTTCTTCCCATTTGAACTTTTTCATTTTTTTTTTAATTATGAAAAACCAATTAATAACTAATGAGTTAAATCGTTTATAAATTGCAAGTAGAATCGATTAATGAAAAACTGTTTAAAAATCGATATACCTAAACCAATTACTAATTGGTTCTGATTTCAATTTTGAAACCGTTTGGTTAATTTGTTCGGTTTTGGTTTTACCCTCTTGTAAGCTGCACCAGATCAGACCGTTAAACCGATTATAGACCGTTTAACACCCTTACCAAGGGTATGGGGGAGATGTGACCTCAGAAGAGCCAGAATTATTCTTAATCGACAAAGAGATCGAAAGAAACTCCATATATGCGAATTCAACCTTTTTAATTACTTCCAATGGAGTTCGAATATGAAAATCAAAACAAAATCATTCCTAACCCTCCAAAGGTGCCAGCGTAAGAAAGTAGCAGGACTGAAGGCCTTATTAGCTTCCGTTTTAGATTGTTGAAAAAATAGGGCCCAATAAAAAAAATCCATTGATGAAGCTTCCACTCGACATTCATGATGATTTTATGGGATAAGGAAGAGTCAAACCAAACCAAACCGCTTGAGCAAAAAAACACATGAAAAGAATGTGATCAATGGATTCCACCTCAACACGACATCTTTGACCGCTTTAATCTATCTTGATATTTCTTTGAGCAAGATCTTCACCAGAAGTTAATGCCATGATTACACACCCTCCAAAGAAAAGCCTTTATTTTTTGTAATGATTTACAACTCCTGATTCTCCTCCAAATCTGTTTAGGAATGAGTTGCCATTGTCTTAATTTATAAGATGAAGGAGTATCCAAATCCATCTTATCATCCTAGTTTTATAGATAATGGTAACTTGTAAGAATACCATCTTTTGCACCATTCCAAATCAAACGATCATCTTTTGGGAAGATACTGAGATTTATATTTAGGATGGCTTTTGAATCCTCAAGATGGAAAAAAGAATCTAAAAGATCTCTCCCACAGGATAGATTATGAGGATCCATAATATCCTTTACATCGTTATATGGCAATTTTTTAGGCTTGGGGTACCGAACTTTCCAACCAATAATTGAAAGAATCCAAGGATCCTCTATGACTTTGATCCTCTATGACTTTATTGCCCAATTCAATATGCCAAATAAAACCCTCCATTAGAACGGATCTTCCATTTAAAATGCTTTTCCAAGCAAGAGAAGGATGGTAACCAGGCTTTGCCTCCAGAATATTTGAATGAGGAAAATATATGGATTTAAAGATTTTTGTCCAATTTGATTATTGTTTTTCCAAATTCTCCTAACTAATTTAGCCAACAACTCTATTTTGCATAAAAGGGTCATGCAAACACCATCTTTATTTTTAAATTTGCATAATTTCTTCCAAGATATCCAATGATTTAAAATCTTTCTGATTTTATTATTATGGGCAATATTATCTTACTTGTCTATTTTGACTGGTGGGAATTCAATCAAGGTTTGATTGATTATCATTTTCTAATTATAAATCAAATCTATTCGGATTGGAATAGATTTGAAATTCAAATCATTATAAATATAAAGCAGGGTCCTATAGTCTCTAATGACGAAAATCAATCTTTTGAATACTTTTATCCAATATATGTCCCATCTATTTTATTGATTATGTTATTACTCAAATATATTTTATTTTCCATATGTGATTCATAGAAATGAGTTTTATTAGGATGAATGAAAATCCTACAATGGAATACCATGTTTGTCCTCCATAGAATTCAAGGAAAATTTTGAAGCCTCCCCTTTGATAAGTATTATGGTGTGACATAGGAAACTTAAAGTGAGATCCCGCAAAGTTTGACAAAAAAATGGATAATTGATTTCAAGAATCTCTTTACTAGTATATGAGATAAGGAAATAAATCTTCGCATGTCGCCCCTCATGCCGGTATGAGGAAATCCAATAATTGTAGTTTGTTGTGTGCACATATTGATGCATTGGTATACGCACAAAGTGAATGATAGTCATTGGATTTTCTCATGCCGGTATGAGGAGCATGAAAGGATTTGAATCCATGAGAGAAGCTGAGTTTTCCATCATTTCATTTTATTGATGGTTTTATCCAAGATATTTTTGATATCATCATTTTTTCCATAACCGAACTCAAAGGGAAGACCCAAATATTTTGAGGGTCCATTCCCATAGGAAATCTTCAGGATTATAGAGAATCAGTTTTTTTTTTTTTTTTTTTTTAATGCGTATTTGAGCTAAAAGTAAGAGATGATTTTTTTAGATTTATACTATGTCCAGACGCACTACAAAAAACGTCCAAATACTTTTCAAAAGTCATTACGTGATCAATCTTTACTTGGGAGAAAAGTAAACAGTCATTTGCAAACAAAAGATGAGTACGTAAGAGGAGATGAAAAGTGAAGACAAATACCAGGAATAGGTTACATCCCAACCTATTGGGATATATTTAAGTTTGTGCTTCATTTTGAATATTATAACATTTCCTTAAGTGTGTGTTTTCTTTCTTCTTTCTCATTCATTTATCATATTTTTCATGGTAATTCAATTGTGGTCTGCTAGTGTAGTCTACGAAAAGGTTCGAGTGCACGGATTGGGTCTGGGATCGATCCAAAACGAATCGGATCGGTCAATCTTTACGATCCCACCCATGGTTTTGGTACGATTGAGGAATAAGCCTATTTATTGAATAATAATTTTTTAACCAAAAAAAAGAGAAAAAAAAAAGGGATACGGTTAAAGAATCAGTCTGCACAACCGACCGACACGGTAGGCCCAGATCGACGAACATGTGTTTTCCCTTGCCCGAGCCATGCTGCACAAGATTGGCCTTTGCCTTGCCGATCCCGATCCCGATCCCTATCTGCCGACCCCATCCCTTGAACATTGAGTCGACATGAGTAAGCTCAGGAATTTTATTAGTTGGTTACATTTGATATGTTATGTAATTCTATGAATGGATGGTAATTAGGGATGTGAAACGGATTAAATTCGAATCGAATATATCATTATCTGAATTTGAATCCGTATACCAACTACCCTATCTGAATCGAAATCCAATGGATGTATAAAAATTAAATTTGAGTCCGATTTCAAAATTTAACTGGATATCTAGTTAAAATCCGATTCGAATCTAGAAAAATGAAACTTGAATACAAATTGCATGGAAAATGAAAGAAAACTCTAGTTTAAAACAAATATATGGATTCAAATTCTCTCATGCCCCTCATGTCGACATGAGGAAATCTAGTGGCTATCATTCACTGTGCGCATATACCTATACATCGGTATGTGTACACAGTAAACTACAGCCATTGGATTTCCTCATGTCGGCATGAGAGAGATGAAATGATTAAAATGCATAGCCTACCACAAGAAAATAAGAGACGAAACCTTAAATGGTTACATAAAAATTAAGGTTATATGCGTCTTAACACTCTAAAACCTAATGTTATATGCTCTTAACACTGAGCTAAACGAAGTGGATATAAATCTAGCCATTTGACTGATATCCGAATCCTACCCCTGCTATTCAAAATCGAATCCAAATCCGATTGTTTGAATTTGGATTCCCCTAAACGGATGTGAATTCAAATCTCATCTGGGTTTTTGGCTATCCATTTACATCCTTAATGACAATACTTATTGCACTTAGGTGTGAATGAGTTGATTGGGACAGGTTTTGTGAAGCCCAAGCCCAACTTTGGGCCTCTAAACCCAGCCGGACCCTACTAGGGCATAACAATATTCAGCCCAAGCTTTTTGGGATGCACATCATCTCCTCCCAGTGATTTTGGGAGGACGCGGCAACCCATCTCGGATGGCTGCCACGTGGCTCTCTGTTGAATCTGAGACCCACGTCTGAGCCGACAACCCCTGTCGGCTCGGCTTGTCGGCTGAGTGTCGACTCGGACGTGGGTCTCGGATTTACTGAGAACCACGTGACGACCATCCAAGGCAGGTTGCCACTGTCCTCCCAGTGGTTATGGGAGGACAGGATGCGGATCCAGCTTTTTGACCTATTTTCTTATTAAGAATATCACTTTATTCTCCCCGACTTAAATTATTTATACATGAGTTATACCTTATGTCCAAGTATTACTATTCTTTTCTTAAAAAAAAAAAAGTATTACTATTTTATTTATGGGTCCTTCTAAATGTAACTGATTCCATTATAACATACTTTTTGCCATTATTTTTTACCCAAAGTAACCCTCATTTATTGCAACATGTTTTCGAATCTGAGGGTAAAAATGGCAAGTCAGTTTTCTATCCGACCGGTGTAATTAAATGGGGTATTTTTTATTTTTTAAGAGGAATGATGTTTAAATTCAACTGTTATAAGGCCGGTGATAAAATCTGGTTGTAAGTAGGTTACAATTAGACAAAGCCTTTATTTATCAAGCTTCATGCCTAACTTGATTCCATGATGTGACGCCACGTGTGAGAGTGTGAGCCGCCAAGCGGTGACTTAATCTTTGTACCACCTTTGCAATCGACGGTTAATCTTTGTACCACCTTTGCAATCGACGGTTATCTAGACATTTGACTTTACTAATCCTATGAATCCGTACTGACCTCACAATCACTTTGATTGAGTCATTTCAGAGTTGAATGAGAATCATTCCACTTGTACCTAATGTTGAAAATAAATAACACTTAAAACCTCATGTGAATGACCCCAAAACGGTAGATGATTCGAACTCGAAGCTTTTCATTTCCTAAGGTGTAGGTTTTTTGCCAACTGAAATATCCCCTTGGGATTTATACCACCTTAAATATTCATGCTTGAGAAGTGATATTAAAACAAAGAGGAAGGGTTTTCTACGGACCAAAAAAATCCATTGTGAAGATGGTGGGGAAGAGGCTAGAGGCGTCATTCAATACACTTTTGAGTGAGATAATTGATGTCGATCTATGCCGACCACCTTTATTCTGCAAAAAATAATAAAAAATAAAAAAAAATAATTTCCCCAAAGCAAAAACCAAATGGAAATATTTCTAACACTAACTTATAAACTACATAAGTAATTAAAATTTTAAAATTCTAAGAAATTTGATTAAGGGTGAAGCAAAAATTTTATTATTGTTAATAATGATTCATAAGATTCCTGGTTAGTCAGTAATGATTAAAAAAATCAATTTTTAATCATTAGTTTGTGAATTATTTTCTTTCAACCTTGAGTAATTAATATGGCAAACCTAACTGGTATATTAAAAAATAGATAATTTTCGTCAAAACTATAAAGGTTACGAGGACTTTGATTTTAATTCCATTTCAAGACAACTTGGAAGGATATCAACGATGGGTAGGCACAGATTGGTCTAATACTGTATGTTTTCTCTTCCCCTTCTAATGGTTGGTTAATATGTACCAAATAGGAAAGTTTCATTGATAATCCATTCTCACATGGACAATGTTGCATACTCTATTATAATGACTTGGCATGATCCATCCCTTTCTATTGGTAATTATATTTTCGAAAAACATGATGGAATTCACTTTGTAGACTCTAATTATGTGTGTTAGTTCTGCCGGACTTGTTCTAAGGAGACATAGACTTGAGCCAGGGATTTCAAGACTATGTTTTAGTGTGTCTGTGTTTGTGATGTCGTGAGCAAACTACGTTTGTTTTAAGTTCCCTCATGGAAAGCTCCCCATGGAAGTTATTGAGTTCGACTCCTCTTAATGCTTTTGGGCCACTCACACGAGGTGTTAAACGATTTTTCTCTCCTGCTATGGGGTGCAAGTGGAATGGTTCTCATTCAAACTTGGAATGACCCGGTCCCTACGATTGTGGGGTTAGTATGGGCCCGCGGGATTAGTTAGGCAAAAAAAAAAAATATATATATATATATATATATATATATATATATATATATATATATATATATATATATATATATATATATATATATATATATATATATATATATATATATATATATATATGTCTTTGTCATGCCACTCATCTATCTCAACGGCCTCACGTTTATCATAGTTATTAGATTTCCTTCCTAAAATATTGATCGGTTAGGAGGAGGGTTGCAAAATTCATTTACGTTATTTCAATTCAACTTTGTGAGGTTTTGTTGTAAAAAAATTAATGTTGTACTTTATTTTGAGAAATAACTTGTTCCGATGATGAAGACTGCACTGCAACAAATTCAGAGTTTGAAGCTGAGTCGTATCACAAACAATACTGTCTTAATGACAAAATTTGCCCCCAATGGTAAAGCAACTTTATCTGGCTCCAAGATAAAGCAGCTTATTGGCTTCCCGTATTAAACCTACATTGGTCTAATATGCTCATTCGAGTACTTCGGAGTGGTACTAAGGCAAATGCAAATGTCGATGATGAAAAAATCGATTTATGTGATAAATCAAAATAAAAGTTGACAGGGGGACAACATATAATATTGGTTATCAGAGAGGGAGAGAGAGAGAGAGAGAGAGAGAGAGAGAGAGAGAGAGAGAGAGAGCATTATATTCATCATAATTTCAAATCCAATGGAGGGCTCCTACTACCCTATTTATAGAGTAGGACATTGTCCTTTTTAAGCACTCATAAATGTAGGGGTGTCCTTTCATTCTAACGGTTCAGATCATTAGATATTGATCTGATAGTTTAGATCACACCCCTTACCAAAGGATCTATCCTATTGAACAGATGCACCTCTACGATATAACGATTTGAAATATTTGAATATAATCTGACCGTTGAGATCGCACATTTTCCCAAATGATCTGTTCCATTGAATGGACGTGTCCTTACGATCTTAACGGCTTGGATTGATTGATCATAATCCAAGCGTTCAGATCAAATCCCTTTGGTAAGAGTGTGTCCCTTTGAATAGTCATATCTATTCAGTAATGATTTCGATTTGGTTTGGGTCACATAATGAACCGTATTCAATCCAACATAAATCAAAAGATATCCCAACTCTAAAAAATATATCTTGAGTTGACCCGCACTGCGTCACTGCTTGGCTCTGCTCGGCCCGCGCGTGTGTGAAAAGCAACCTGAACCCGATCCGGACACAAGAGAGGAGGGAGACTTCCCTCCAAATTACACTATCCCTTATAGTTTTCAAAATTATATATAATTCAAATTACCCTATCCCTTATAGTTTCCACAACTATATATAAGGTACCCTACAACCTCTTTCACTTCCCATGTGAGATTAAGAAAAGAGACCAACCATACTTGTTAAGGGTGTCAAAACTGGGCCCGGCCCGATAGCACGGACCGAGCCTTAATGGACAGGTTTTGGTCTGAGCTTGTAAAGCCCGACACCGTTTCAGCCCAAACCGAAACCAAATCGCACCGGCCCGTTAAGAAGCCCGAATTAGCCCAAACCGATAAAACCCAACCCGAACATCGGTAAGGTCCGTTCGGACCCAATTTCTTAATTTTAAAAGATTGTGTTACACTATTAGAGTTTACTTCATGATCTAGAAGATTATGTGAATCTATAGTTGAGATTATGTTAATTGTTATAGTTTATTAAATTACATACATATGGAAGGAATAATGCTAATTTTATAGATAAAAATAATAAAATAGGTTATATAGTTTACATATAAAAGGGGTCCGATAGCCCGATCCGGACCGAACCAACCCGAAATCACCTCAATAAATCTAGCCCGATAACAAATCGACACCGGACCAGCCCGTTAGTTATTGTGTCCAGCGCAGCCCACCCCAGCCCGAACTTTTAATGGACATGTTTTGGACTGGGCTTATAAAACCCGACATCGATTCAATTCGGACCGAAACCGGCCTAGACCGGCCAGTTGACACCCTTAATACTTATGTCAACTTGAGGTATTGGAATCCAATCTCACTAGCTCCACCTCAATACCCTCTCAAACCACATATTATAAGAAGGAAAAACCAAAATAGCTTTATTTTGAAACATTACTTTTTACTATAAAAATAATAATACATAAAATTATAATTAAAATACAACAGGTTCTATAAGGGACATTATGGTATTAAGAAGGTATGCTTTTTTTTCCAGGTTTCAAGTGCTTCCTATTGCATACAGTCTTTTCTACATATGTAACATTTCACCATACAAAATCAATAGATTTGAACCCTAACTCTCTTTATTCAAGTTGGGAGCATCAAGAGGGATTCTTATAATTATTTCATTTGGCAACCCACCCTTAAAATAGTGCTCAAGGGGAAAAAAAAAAAATTATCAATGACAAATTTAGACATGGAGTCATATAGCAAGTAATAAATTGATATGAAACATATTCAAGAGTTTACTTTTCTATCTAATTCATTAATCCATTCAGTCATTAAAAATGAGTCTTTCTGCTTGACATCGATCAGTATCGAGGTCCTCTTGACACCAATTCCTTTTAGTACACACATTCATTGGACATTATGAAAATCACAATATACAAAAGAACAGTTTTAGTATTTGAGATAATAAACATGATGATGTTTTGCACGATTCGAATGACACCAATCACTGGGATAGGTGTCAATAGCTAGTAAGGTCTTACTTCAATTTCCCATCTCATGGGTCAATCCATTTGGTTGTTTAAATTTGTTATTGGGTGTATTAGGATTGAAGAAAAGAAAATGTTTGACTGATTTGGATTTTGTGTCATCTGTTTGGGTGGAAGGATTTTATAAGAATTAATCACATGATTAGTACATGATAGGCCAATGTATGATCATCAAGACAGAGGTATGCAGCTATACATTCATTAAATTAATGAAAAGTAAATTTAAAAAGTCTCCTTTAAAGAAAAAAAATAAAATAAAAGAAAGTGGTGAGCTTGCTAATTTTGCGCCGGTCACTTTATTATATACATATATATATATATATATATATATATATATATATATATATATATAATTGACAATTTTACTCCATAAATTTATGAGAGAATTACATTTCCTTTCGACCTTTCCGTATCCTGGCGGTGCTTTAGAATGGGTTGGACTCACTAGGGTTTTCTTTATTTTGTCTTTCCGTTTCTCATCAAACCCTAAAATCAGAGATTGGTTCGAATATTGACCAACCGACCGATCGACTGATCGAGTTGCATCGGTGCTGATCGTCTTCTCAGACCTAAAATCTCAGGAACAGAAGATACAGAAAACTGAAAAAACACAGAACTTTTTTGGGTGTAATCGTATAACTGGGAGAGATCGGCTCTTAGATCAGCGAAAATGCACAAAATCGAAACTCAACACAGATGAAATCAACGCAAATCTAAAGCATCCATGACGTTTTCCTTTTCAGAGGGACGACAATATCATATCTTTGGACTCCTGAAAGAATCCGTTTATCTCCTCTAATGTTGAAACTTGAACTTCAGTTTTTACTGGACAGAGACCGTTGAAAGGGAAATCTCAGCATCGATTTGTTTAATCCAAGCAGGACTTTTGATTCTGGAGCAGTTATTCTTTCTGGGTCTGCCTTAAAATGTTCAAATCGGTGGTATATCAGGGCAATTCTCTACTAGCGGAAGTAGAGATTTACCCTCAGAACCAGAAAATCGACACGACGAACAAGGAAATCAGAATCTCTCACTTCTCACAGCCTAGTGAGAGGTGCCCACCACTTGCAGTTCTTCACACTATTGCCCCTTGTGGCATTTGCCTCAAAATGGAGACGATGGCGCTGTCGGGGGATTCGCCGTTGTTGTCTTTGCACACCTCTTGTTTCAGAGAGAACAAGGTACCACCAAACTCAAAGCGAAAATCAACTCCCCAGAAGAAGCAACTCGTTGTAATTTAACTTCTTACAATCCCGAAAGGATCCTGAACACACCTGAACAGTAAACCCTCAAAGTAACATGGATATTAACAGTTATACTGAATCAAGTAGTTGATTGCTTCTGGCTTTGTTGTTTCTATGCATTTATGCTTTTCTTTCCCTCCACCGTCTTTTGGACTTTGTATGAACTGCTGAACTCTACCTGGACATGCCTGAAAGGGAACGTAGTCCATACATCTGAGAACTTCTCTCTTTCAATAGTACAGTCGTTTATAGAATTAAAAGTGGGTATCATGTATGGAGTTCTAGAGATGCTAAGAAGATAATGTGTGGTGTCCAGTATTTTCTTATTAATGTTATTAGGATTGCGATTTCGAAGACATCTTGTGGTGGGATGGTTCCTCCCCACTCCCTTGAAAAAAATAAAATAAAAATAAAATGATCCCTCTATTTCCATATCTTGATGCAAATAGACAACTTGAGGCATTCTCAATTTAAATTTATCGACTTGATAATGCATTCTTGTTTTAGGTTTTGTTATCTTCATTCATTCTTCAAATTATGCTTTTAAAACTACTCGGAGCATGTTTCAAGTTACTTGGATGTATTGTACATCAGGACCCTCAGACGTCACAGAAATTATTAAAACAGGTAGTTGATAATGTTGCCTGCTCTGATGCTACTTTTCAGACAGAATTGGTTAACTTAGATGATTATCGACATTGCCCCATTATATAAAAGACAAGCTCAGGAATAAAAAAAAACACTTAATGTGGTTGTCTATGGCAGTTCTTGGGAATATATCCTATTTGGTAAGGTTTAGAGATGGCTAATGAGGAGATATACTATGGATCTTTCTTTCATTTTTAACATTCATGTCTACAATATATTTGTACCAGTGATTCTTGTTTTGGCACACCACCCCCCCCCCCCCCACAAAAAAAAAAAAAAAAGAAAAAAAAAGAAGCATGATGCATCTTCTTGCTTACATAGTTTTTAATGGTGCTGGTTGCTGTATCTGTGCTTACAGACTGCAGTCATGCCTTTTGGGGAAGAGGAGCTCCATTTGGTGGCGATGTCTTCAAGAAATAAAGATGAACAGTATTCATGTTTTTGGGGTTTCATTGTCACACCTGGACTTTACGATTCTTGTCTTGTCATGCTGAACCTTAGATGTCTGGGCATTGTATTTGATCTTGATGAGACACTAATAGTTGCAAATACAATGCGATCATTTGAGGATCGTATTGATGCCTTACAGCGGAAAATAAACACAGAGGTGGATCCACAACGTATTTCTGGCATGTTGGCAGAGGTCAAGCGGTATCAAGATGACAAGATTATTTTGAAGCAATATGCTGAAAATGATCAGGTTATTGATAGTGGGAAGGTAATTAAAGTTCAATCTGAGGTTGTCCCAGCTTTGTCCGACAACCATCAGTCAATTGTTCGACCACTTATCAGGTTGCAGGATAAGAATATTATTCTGACTCGCATCAATCCCATGGTATGTATCTGTCAATTCCAATTCAAGGCAAGGTTTATAATGTAAATGCAGCATGCGTTCTTGAAATATTGTTTACATTACCAACCCCACTACTAGACACAATGACACACACACAAACATCAGCACACATCTGTGTTGGGTGGAGATATATTTTTCGCTAAGGCTCCATTTGTTTCCATGTAAAATACAAGCAAATTTTTATATGCTGAATTTTTTCCACTGTTTGTTTGTAGGAGGTAAAGTATGAGATAAAATATCATTGTAAGATTTTCCAATGCTTGTTTGCAATTTTTTTTACATGGTAAAATCATTTATAATAAATGCTATTATAACCAAATTTGAATTATGCTGCCTCTATCATATGGTTGTAAAATCCATTTGTGATGGGTCCCCATAGATGAATGGCCATATGTGATTCATCCAAGGCAACAAAAGGCGCCCTTTAGATATTGAAAATTTTATGAAGGAAGATTTTACAGTCAAATTGGACATAAAATTTTCCAGGGAAAAATCTGGAAATGTGCAGCCCCCCTGTAAAATTTTTTTGCAAATTTTAAAACAAGCAGTGGAAAATTGGATTCTGTAATAAATTTTCTAACTATTTTACACTGAAACAAGTGGAGCCCAAGATAATATTTTGTCTGGTTTTAATTTTGTAAATGAAGCACTGTTTCTTGGTGTCCTGCTTTCAAGCTCTGTAAAGATAATGATTTAGAGTATTCATAAAATATATAGTTGGTTGGTTTCACCTATGTGATATGTTTCTGCTAAAAATTGTTCCAATTCAGATGGTTGTACCCGTTCAGCGATCAGCTGTTCTTTTTGTCCCCCCTCCCCTGTCACAAGGGAGAAAAAAAAAGGTTCCCTTTACTTGTTTGTGCAAAAGATTCTATTCTAGTATTTTGCTACTAAGTTTGTCAATCTGAATATTTATCGCTTACCTAATGAAACTCGTCTCCTGGATTTGTATTAGCTTGATTAGTATGCTTGCAAACAGCATACTTGGGATATAACCCTACTAATATAACTATCTTATGATATCTGTTACATTTGAGTGCATTTTGAAACTTTGTTTAATTAGAGAGGTGAACTTGGAAGTTGTAATCTTCTTTTGATTGCCCTTAGACTTATCTCTAAAATTTCTTTATGTTAAGGGTAAAGAGGGATTTTCAAAATAAGTTGGAAGTGATTATCATCACGCTTTTTGAGTTCACACGTGAAATGACAGGACTTTATCCTCCTTGAAAGAAAAAGAATATTATACTAAAAGGGCAAAAAAGTAATGTTTTTTTTTACCAACTTTGGTTACAATAAGGTTATCCTGTTACATTTTATACAATTTTTTGTCCAGATCTTAACTCATTTCAATCCTTACAGATTCGTGATACAAGTGTACTTGTAAGGCTGAGACCTGCATGGGAGGATCTCAGAAGCTACTTAACTGCAAGAGGTCGCAAACGTTTTCAGGTTTATGTCTGCACAATGGCTGAAAGAGATTATGCTCTAGAGATGTGGAGGCTTCTTGATCCAGAGTCAAAGTTGATAAATTCAATAGAACTGTTGGATCGCATAGTCTGTGTCAAGTCCGGTAAGTCGTGAAGTATTCTGCTTTTAGTTGCATGATCGCTTCTCATATGTGGTTTGCATGTGCTGTTAATGGGGAAGTTTAATGAAAATTCATTTTGTGATCTGAGCTCTGTAGAGTGTAGACAATGCTACTTTTACTCTTCATCTCTTGTTGTGCTTTACAGTGCAATAATTACCTTCTACATTGTCCTTGTTCCATTTGTGATGTTTTAATAGGTTCAAGAAAGTCTCTGCTCAATGTCTTTCAAGATGGAATCTGCCATCCTAGAATGGCATTGGTTATTGATGATCGCTTGAAAGTGTGGAATGAGAAAGATCAACCTAGGGTGCATGTTGTTCCTGCATTTGCTCCATACTATGCTCCTCAAGCTGAAGTATATCAGATTCCTCTACAAACTTCACAACTACATAATTCTCAATCTACAAACATTTAGTTTCGTTTACTCTTTTTCCAAAGAACCGCTACTTATCATTACAATTACACTTGCAGGCAAACAATGCAGTTCCAGTTCTATGTGTTGCAAGAAATGTTGCTTGCAATGTTAGAGGTGGTTTTTTCAAGTAAGAAAATAAAAATCATGCCAAATAACCTCAAGCCGTTATGCCCATGCATCTATTGTTCATCATTATTGTGTGACTGCCTGCCATCGTTTCCATCCATTGTTCATCATTATTGTGTGACTGCCTGCCATCGTTTCCATCCATTGTTTGTATCTTTTGCCCAACAATGCAAGTCCTAAACCCACTTGCATGTTGGCTTATGGGATTCTCGTGGCATGACATAGTCTTGCTTAACTTAATTTTGACAGAGATTTTGATGAGGGTCTTCTGCAAAGGATTCTTGATGTTTGCTATGAAGATGATATGACAGACATTCCTTCTGCTCCTGATGTGAGCAACTATTTGATCTCAGAGGTAAACCATGATAGAGTTTGATCTCTCTCTCTCTCTCAAAATCCAAAAGCACATTCGCTCTTTCAATGTAAAAGACTCGTCTTAAAGTGGGTTGTACCTACGAATGGATTAGAAAACATTGATCTGATTGAATAATTCTATTCCCTCCATTATCTCTTGTTATTTGACTAAAATAATGAAATAATGAGGGCAGGCCTGAAATGACTTTGGGAGAAGTGGTGAGAACTGAGGAAAGATATGCATGGATTAGGGTTGACATCAATTATAGCTTTTAATAGAGTTCAATGGTGAAACAGGATCCATTTAGCCGACCCCATTTAATTGGGATTAGTTTAGTTGAGTTGCATGTCTCATTAATTGAACGCGGCAGAAGGGGGGGGGGGGGTTCAGAACAAAAACAGAAAATGGTCCCTAGACTTTCTTTGGACTTTTTCCCTTGCTGGATTCTTTGAATGTGATCGTGGCTCATTTTATGAGGCTTGTTCTCTATGCCTCAGCATTTTTTATTCTCCATGAATGACTGTATATGACTCGACAACACATGGTCTGTTTTGCCGAGGCCTGACAAAAAAGTTGGACCTGTATTGTTTCAAGTTACTTTACCAAGGGGATGCTGGTTAATCCCCAGTCAAATTTGGGATGCTAGTTCTGGAAATTCAACTTAGGAGACTGTTTATCAAATTTTATTTCAGATATCTCATTAGTGTAAAAAGTAATGACACCGTTCAATGAATTACTTTTCAGGATGATGCTTCTGCCTCAAATGGAAACAAGGATCCCCTTTGTTTTGAGGGAATGACAGATGTTGAAGTTGAAAGGAGATTAAAGGTTAGTTATATTATTGTCGCTATTGATGTCCTCGTACTTTTTGCTGGTGGGGATTATGTGGAGAGATGTCTCTGTGTTGGATATACTGAGGCTAAGTTATGATATACATCCTTGAAATATGTTCTCCTTTTATTGTGCATCTGTGCTTTTTTTTTTTTTAGGGAGAAATGTCCGGCTTTTACGCCACAAGATCCTTACTTTGCTAGTCCCTATATTAGGCATCAGAATTTTTTTTTATCAAGAAAATCGGTGTCAAAGTTTGTATTTAAACATAATGATTCTATTTGAGTCATTCAGGCTGCAATTCAAGCATCGTCTATTGACCCAAAGCTTGCCCCTCTCCAACAAGCAGTGACGTCTTCATCTAGCTCAATTTCACAGACAACTTCTCAGGGACCAATTTCTTTTGCTAATAAGCAGTTTGCTCAAGCAGCTTCATTGGTTAAACCAGTGGTTCATGTGGGCCTTTCAGAACCTACTTTGCAAAGTTCTCCTGCTAGAGAAGAAGGTGAGGTCCCAGAATCAGAATTAGATCCTGATACAAGGAGGAGACTTCTCATATTGCAGCACGGGCAAGACACAAGAGAGCACACCTCAAGTGAACCGCCATTTCCTGTAAGACCACCTCTACAAGTTTCAGCCCCACCTGTCCAATCACGTGGAAGCTGGTTTCCAATGGAGGAAGAGATGAGCCCTAGACAACCAAACCGAGCAGTACCCAAGGAATTTCCTTTAGAAGCAGAATCAATGCATTTTGATAAGCGGAGATCTCATCATCCTTCTTTCATACGTGGAGTGGAGAGTTCTATTTCTTCTGATAGAACTCTTAATCAAAACCAAAGATTGCCTAAAGAGGTATTTTTTGGTTTAACCTTATGCTTTTGACTTTGATGCTGAAACATAATGTGAAAATTTGAGATTGATGAAGCACAATGATCTGAATGGACTGGTCATATGCAGGCACATAATGGAGAGGAAAGGTTGAGATTAAACCGATCAGGATCAAGTTTTCAATCATTATCAGGTAGGCTGTGATCACAATATAATTGCATACTAGAATGATGGCTCTATTTTGGAAGTTGCGTTGAGAATTTAATCATATCCGAATATTTTTTGTGGGTGTTGTTGCCATTAACTTTTGGAGATTTCGTAGGTTAATCTTTGGTTTCATATTTTGTAGCCTCTCTTTTTTATTACTTGTGGTCCTGTATTTCATATGCTATGAGTTTTGATCCTCTATTTCATTTGCTATGGGTTTCTAACTATCAAATTGGAATTCTTTGTTATACTTAAACTTTAGCTTAGTGTTCTACGCCCACCCCCCCCCTCCCCCAAAAAAAAAAAAAAAAAAAAAAAAAAAAAAAGCTTAGTGACTGGGTTCAGTGCCATGTTATATAAAATGCTGTGTTTGAGATGTTTACTACCTTGTCACACTGGGGTGGCAATTTGATGCTTTGGAACAAATTATCATTCCCTTTTTAAATTTTTTTTTGTGTGTGATATATGATTTTTTTTTGGGTGAACAAAGAATTATATATATATATTGGGTTGGGTAGGTAGAGCCCCAAGGAGAATTGAACAAAGAATTATATTGACAAACCTAGATGGGAGAAAAGAGGAACCCAACAGACATAACTGGGCAAAGCCCAGCCTACAAGCTAAAGCAAAAACTGGCAGGGGGGGGGGACTTGTATTCACATTAGAATTGAATAGATAGATTCCATAAAGAAGAAATGAATCTGTTCCTAGCAGAATCAGAGCACAGCCTAGTGAGTAGTGATGGGGAGGACAATCCCTCTAGTATCATACTCAGTAGGCTTCCAAATCTGGGAGAAGGTTCTTCAACGCAAGGGGTCTAGGATTTAAGACTCCTTTCCATCCAAAGATGGCATATCGTGGTTGCAAAAGCTGGTTTGTGGACCAAGTCACAAGGCGACTTCCCTTTGAACTGCTTGCGGACCCACTTCCATTTTCTTTCAAAGGAAAGGATGTCCCTTCTTTCTGGACAGCCATGATTGAGAACTTCTGACCAGACCCTGTAGGAGAACGGGCATGCGACGAAGAGATGGGTTATCTTGTTCTTAGCTGACCACCATAAGCAACATCTATCTTGAACCGGGATTTGTCTCTGGAGGAGATATGACCCTGTTGGCAGAGTATAGGTCATGGCTCTCCAAATAATAAAACTGTGATGAGGAATATGGCCCTGGAACCAGACAACATCATGGCAATGAAAAAGGGGGTTTTGGCCCCTAGTCTGAATAGAATCCCAAGATGAAGAAGAGAAGATACCCCTAGTCATTGCCTTCCATTTCACCAGGTCATCATGACCGAGAGGCCGTCTAGCGATGGACGGAAGCAAGGACCAAGCTTGTGATATGTGATGGGAGGATGATCTCCCTGGGCACTGACAATGTCTCTAAGGATAGAAGAGATGAGACATTCTGTTACGCCTGAGTCTAAACGGATTCTTTTTCCATACTTGAGGCATACAGACCCCCTTTTGGTGCCAATTATCTAGCCACAGTGGAGTTGATTCTCCGTTGTCGATGAAAGACTCAATGATACTGGTAACAAGAGGCCCTAGCTCTATAATTTTTCTCCAATCCGATTGGAATTCTGCCCACACATAGTTGTACAAATGGAATCCTTCTAAGGTATTTAGAGTATAGCCAGTCTACCCGCAAGCTTCCTTGCTTAGCTGCAATTTTCCAATTGAGTATAGAATGTTAGTCTCTTTAACTCTGTTAACCAACGAAAAAAATAGAAAAATATGGGCCCATTCCAAATGCGTCAGAAGATAAGTGGATATGGACTCCTTGGACAAGTGGCAACAGAGAATTAATTTCTTATCTCTTATCGTCTTTTACTTTCTTATAGTAATTGGAACTCCCCCCTTGTGAAATTTCCTTTTCCTTAATTAGAATATGATTGCTTCTCTTTATTAAAATAGGATTGTTTTTCTTTATCGTTTTAGTCATGAGAGTCTGTGTCATGTTGATATGTGGAACTCTTATTTACTTTACTAGAACTCCTTATCTTGTGGAGTCCTATACCTGTCACTTTACCTCTTTTATTTTATTTATAAATAGTGACTGTAAGAGGAAATGAATACACTTGAATTTTCTCCATCTTCTTTTATTTTCTATTTTATTACATGGCATCAGTGGCAATCACTTGGGCTGCCGTTTTGAGAGTCGTTTAAGGTTCCGTTAGGTGTGTAGCCACCACTATGGCTACTCTTTGCTGCTATTGTTACTTGGTTTGCAGTGACCTTAATTGCTGCTACTGCTACTTGGTTCATAGTAACCTATGCTATGCTGCTACTACAACTGACCTATATTGTACTGCTATTACTACTTGGTTCGCAGTGACCTATAGCGCTACTACTGCTACTATTACTGCTACCACTGCTAATGCTGCTTCTGCTACATCTACTGTTACTACTACTCCCTGCTTTACTTGGGAGGAACCTATGTTGCTTGGTGTTCGAGGGTTAGTGTTATTACCTGAAGACTAGTGTTAGTTCATATTTATTCTTATCATTCCAAGCTGAAGCATGTTTCAGCTTGAGAGAGAGAGAGAGGGAGGGGGAGGGGGAGGGGGAGGGGGGGGGGGGGGTGTTAACCAACGACAGAAATAGAAAAAAATATGGGCCCATTCCAGATGCGTCGGAAGATAAGTGGATATTGACTCCTTGGACAGATAGCAGTAATGAATTAGTTTCTTATTTCTTTTCCTCTTTTACTCTCCTAATGTAATTGGAACTTCAGCCCCTCGTGGAATTCCTTTCTTCTTAATTAGATTTGGACTACTTCTCTTTATTAGAACATGACTGCTTTTCTTTATCCTTTTAGTCATGAGAGGTCTTGTCATGTTGACATGTGGAACTCCTATTTACTTTGCAACTAGAACTCCTTATCTTGTGGAGTCCTAGACCGATCACTTTACCCCTTTTATTTTATCTATAAACAGTGACTGCTAAGAGGAGAGGAATACACATTGATTCTCTCCATTTTCTCTTATTTTCTATTTTGTTACAAACTCGTTTAAACCGAGCCCTCCTTCAGACTTAGGAGACAAACTGTGGCTCAACTGATATTGTGAAGGAACTTGTTGGTTGTTGCTGTTCGATCCCTTCCAAAGAATTGAATCTAATTGCATCAACCAAGAAAAGTCTTATCTTTTTTTTTTTTTTTTTTTTTTTTAATTAGTCA
Source organism: Protea cynaroides (assembly GCA_028583415.1). Lineage (NCBI taxonomy): Eukaryota > Viridiplantae > Streptophyta > Magnoliopsida > Proteales > Proteaceae > Protea > Protea cynaroides. The sequence goes on from CM053267.1 coordinate 33,437,373, forward strand.
TGAGTTTTGTTCCTTATGTATAGAGTCAGGAGTTTTTTCTTGTCATCCGTTCCTATTTATACATACACTTGACTCTAGAAAAAAGTTGGGAATTTAAGTAGTTGATCATAGTGTAGTTGCTACTGTCCTGCTTCCCCTCCACCTTTTCTTTCTTTTTTTGGTTTTGGTGGGCTTGGTTGGGTTGCCTAGGAAAAAATCTTGTAATCAGATTTCCTCCTACAGGGGGATCAGTATTTTGATATCTTAATGATGTTATATAATCCTAAATGCAAAACTCGGATTGTCAAGCCATATTTTGTGTTCGTCATGTACTTCTGTTTTGCATCTGTTCTCTTGATTGCCAGAAAAGAAGAAAATTTTAAGAACTTCTGTAGTTCTCTGCCTTTTCATCTATCCATGAATAGGAATTAATGGGCTTCTCAGGGTTACCTTCCCCTCTGTTGGGTCATATGTCTGAGATTTGTGATTTTTAAATTTGAATGATTGATGGCTTCTGTCGCACAACTACCTACTCCACATAAAAGGAAAAAAAAAGAAGAAAATAGTTGATGATGATATTTTTAGTTGTATTGTACTGTCTTATTGCCTAATCTTATCAAAGTTCCATTGTAAAGGTGAAGAGATGCCTTTGGGTAGACCGTCTTCTGCTAAGAGGGATCTTCATTTTGATTCTGGACGTGGTATTCCAACATATTCAGAAAGTCCTGCATTGGTCCTACAAGAAATTGCAATGAAATGTGGAACCAAGGTATTAAAGACATTCTGCTGTAATAAGGCTAGAGATTGAATACTTTCTTCAGTTGGATCTTTTCTTATGTTATTATGGTTGCTTTTGCTTACCTGTAGGTGGAGTTCAAACCTGCTTTGGTTGCTAGCATGGAACTGCAATTCTCCTTTGAGGTTGTATCTTAGGATATTGACTTAAGAGAAATGTTTACATTTTTTTTTTTTTTTTTTGCAATTTAGAATTTTTTCCTGTATGGACTAAATAATATAGAAAATTTTAGGATCTGTGGGCAGGTGAAGTGGGCATATGATGCTATATGATGATTGATGGGTCCAATTTAGGAGATTATATTGATTAAAATTTAGCCTGAAGGATGATTGCATATATTCATTTCATAATTCTCTCTTTGTTTTTGGGCAGCAACCACCATCTTTTATTTTCTTCTTTCCCTTATTCCTTTTTTACCATAAAAAATATTTTGATACCTTGATGTTAAGGATTTGAATTGTTTTATTCTGTATTCAGAGATGGAAATCCATGGGTGAATTTTACTGAGTACCTAACAAAAACCCTTCTTAGCCCCTTTTGTGCTTGTAGATGGTAATTTTCACATATGGTACTAATGGTACAGATTTTCCCTATAAAAGGAAGATTTAGTTCATAGCTTATTTTTTCCCCATTTGTTAATCCAGTTATTTGACCCCTAGGAGATGTTATTCCTTATTTGGTCCATCCTCTTTTCTTTTTAATATATTAAAATCATCAATCATGATTATTATTGTGCATTTTGTTTTGGAGAATGCCCCCTATATGTGTATTTTTCATTGTTGTGGAAGCTCATGTCCATCACACCTATCTGAACATGTTTGGTTCAAGATACAATTTACTTGTGGTTGTATGAGATCATTTAATAAATGCCCCAATCAAGTAATGTGTTTTTGCCTTATCTTTGAAAAAACATAATGTTTCTTTGCCTTTGTAGGTTTGGTTTATTGGGGAAAAAATTGGTGAAGGAATTGGTAAGACAAGGAAAGAGGCTCAGCTGCAGGCCGCCGAGAGCTCTCTTAGAAATTTGGCCAGTAAGAACAACCTACCTTCTTGTGTATATGTTAGTGTTTGTCCGTAGTACAGAAGTTCCTTTTATTTTGATTTGTATTTGAACATTGCAATGCTATGCTGTTCTTGTTACTGTTACATATCCAAAAAAAAAAAAAAGAAAAAAAAAGAGAGAAAGAAAGTGTAATGCACACTGTCCCTTGAGCTTTCATGATATCCATTGTCTTGTGGAATTTTGAAAGCCCCTCACAACAAGGCTTGTTGTCTCCAGTCTCTCCAACTTACCTTTTGAAATTATGACTTATTGTCCATCTCTCTGATGTGTCCAGGACACTACTAATATTTTATGACACCTACCCAATGGGTGAGGATAAGAAGAGGACATACGCTACACGAAAGCATCAGTCAACCCTCCTAAAGCTTTGTTATCTTGATATAGTGTTTCTTTCTATTTCGTGTAAAAAATAAATCTGTCCTAGTCCTATTTACATTTTGCCAGTTCATGTGAATTAGCACTCACAATTGAGTCAACATGACTAGTGCTGCTCCAATCCTATTTACATGTTTAAACTTTCTGTATTTGGTATAGTGGTCTCATCAGGCATATCCAATGTGCAATGTTGTGAGTTTTCCAGATTATCTTCATTTACTGCCATTTGGGATGGAATTTTTGCAAGCATTTTTGTTTTATATTTGCTTTCTCTTTTTGCTTATCTGGAGGAATTTTTTTTTTTTGAATCGTGCCTCTTACATATCTACATTCTCTTCCTTTAGAATTCTTCTGCTGATTTTGTCCATTTTGGACACTGTATTTGCAGATAAATATCTATCACATGTCAAGCCGGACCCTAACTTGGTACATGGGGATTTGAACAAGCTTTCACATGCAAATGAGAATGGCTTTGTAGGTGAAACAAATTCTTCAGAGTATCTGCCATTCTCCAAGGAAGAATCTATTTCAGTTTCAACTACGTCAGAGCCATCCAGGTTTCTAGACCTGAGGATGGATGGATCTAAAAAACCGATGGGTTCTGTTGCTGCCCTTAAAGAATTAGTGAGATGCCAATACCTTTTTTTCCTGTTCTAATTTCTCTGCAATCCATGTTGTGTTGGGTTTGGAGTTTGAATATCACTGACATGAAGGAATTTAATTTTCAGTGTGTAATGGAGGGGCTAAATCTAGTTTTCCAACCTCAGCCTCCACTTTCAACAAGTTCAACGCAGAAAGCCGAAGTATGTACAGAGGTTCGTATTTTCCATTATGTGTATTTAATATTTAAACAGGAATATAGAAATGCTTCTGAATTACTCATCTCTTGTGATTTCATTTAGACTAGTTATTTACATTGGTATTTTTTTCTTTTTCAAGTTTGGTAAAATGATTGCCAATTCTTATTTTAAAATATCTAAGGTAACATGTACACAACAAATTTGACTGGTGCTTCATGTACTTGAATTTCAACTTTGGATTTTATTGACTTGGTTGATTAGTTCAGGTTTAAACTTGTTGGTTGTGTCTCCTATTCTTATATTCCTTGTTCTGAATGAAGGGAATGATTACTATAACTGGGGTAAAAACAAATTTATGTGCCTTGTTCTTCCATGTAGACATTTCAGCTAGTGGGCCTTTTTTTGGATATGCTACAGCTCAAAAGGCATATGGATAGGCTATTTGACATCTATTATTACTGAAACCTTGAGAGCCAGAATAATGTTGTTTAGTGGTCTGAGAGAAAGCAAATGCATTTAATGATGGTGGATCTATTTGATTCCCAATGGTTATGACTTCTAGACTACCACCGTCTGCTTGATCAATTCATTAGTGGGATTTTATGCATTGGCATGAATGGTACCTAAGTTTTATGCTTGGTTGAAGATAATACTTTCCATGGGTCACTTGGATGGTGTTCTGAATATATAGCTATTTGGTTGGAATTATGGATACCCCTTTATCCCTGTATGTGATTTTTTTTTTCTGGTTGGGAAATATGTTTTAGGTTGAAATAGGAGGCCAGGTATTTGGGAAGGGAATCGGGTCAACATGGGATGAAGCTAAACTACAGGTATTGCGTTTTCTTCATTGTCTTCTTCTTTTTTCTCCCTTTTTTGCATATATGTTTAGTCTGAGAACTTTGGTTGACATTTCATTAGGCTGCTGAAGAGGCTCTTACAAGTTTAAAATTAATGCTTGGTCAGTATACTCAGAAACGTCCAGCCTCTCCAAGGTGAGTAAATTTCATCTCTTGCAAGTTTTAATGTTTACTCTCTTTTTTTTTTTTTTTTTTGTTGCAAATACCCTACTCTAAGAGCAAGTTCAAGATCTGTGTTAGATTTCAGGAGACAGATCTTTCCCCGAAATCCCATACTCTTTTTCATTTTTTTTTATTTTAAACTCATGATGGTTAGAGAAGAGAGAGAGAGAGGGGGGATGATGGCCATCTCTGTCAACATTTTTCTGTACCCCTAATTTTGCTTGATCAGATTCCTTAGCCCCTCTTGCCTGTTATTTAACATTATAGCAACAAATTAAAAGCAGTAAAACTTGTTCCTTTGTGACCTCACTTTTCTCGTCTAAACATGCTTAGTACTCGTCAACGCTATTCTAAATGTGATTAGATACTCCCTGCTTTATATTTGCTATTCTCTCCTCGTTCGTTTGTTCACCAAGCATATCTTATGTCATTCAGATCATCGCAGTCAGTCCCAAATAAACGGTTGAAGCCAGAGTTATCACGAGTATTGCAGCGGATACCTTCTGCAAGATATGCGAAGAACACCCCTCCGGTGCCTTGACGACAAGCACACCTTCTTCTTACTTTTTGGTGTAGCAGTTGTTGAGACAACTGTAAGTTTGTAACAATATATCACCCGAAGCTCAGGATGGTCGAGATCGATTTCCAGGATTGTTTTCTACCACTAACCTGCGATTCCTTTTAAGACATCATTCCAAGGGAAGCTGATTGGAAGGGTTCTGATGTCCGATTTGTCAAATTCCTTATGAAGCAACGGGAGACGTGGATTTCCAATCAAACATTGCTGTGTTTACTGCAGTTCTGAGTTGTACATTTTCTCAGAATCTTGTCATCAATTGTTTTTTTGGGTGGGATGGCGATGAGATTTTAACGGTTGAGATGTAAGCTTTTCTCCTCAGGAAGGGCTGGCTGCTCAGTGTAAAATATGATGGGGTTGCCGATCCCCAATTTTCCTTGTGCAGGTCATGACATCTCTCAAATGCCACGGTCTTCCAGATTGCTGACTTGGTTTAAGGTTTTCAATTTTCCAGATTATGATGTTTAGTTCATGAAAAATGAAGGAATGCCATTTGACCCAGCTTTTCTGTCCATTTCTGTAAGTTGAGGAGGACATTGCTGGGGAGATACAAACAAGCCAGAGCAGGAAAGTGCTTTGCATGTAGTGTTTTGAAGGGTCTATTACCTCCGGTTGACTTTACTGTATTATACTAGCTCAAAGTCAACGGTATTACTTTTCACAGGAAAAGCAGAGTATGTAATCTCGACGACGGATCCGAGCCCTGGCATTCTTGATCCTGATTCCTGCAACAGGTACCATAGAGATTAAGATAGATGTAGCTGCTGGAATTGGTAGGCCAGTTTAAGGGTAAATTTTTTTGGGTTATCAGACGTGTCTACCACTTTGTGGAAAAAGGGAAAAACTGCTCCCAATTTTAAGTTGGATTTTTCATCATTTGATCCCCAATTTTATCTCAATATTTATGTTTTTCAACTGTCCTAATTGCCTAATTAGTTTATAAAATCCATTAAATCTCTCATATTTTATTCTGACAAATTCCTCTCCCCTTCCCTCAAAAAAGAGGGATTGAATTCCTCTCCAATTATTGGAGGTTCAAATCACCCATCCAGGGATTGAAGTTAACCAGGTGCACCTATCGATGTATCGGTAGGCGTGCCCACTTAACTCCAATCGTTGGATTGTCGATTGGAGCATCTAATAATTGGAGACGAATTGGACTCCAAAAATAGAAGGGGGAAGACCTGAACGGGGATCAGACATGTTTTGGGATGACATCTCCATGATCAGTGTTATCATTTTTATATACCTCATTTTTTTTTTATTTTTTGGGGGGAGTGGGGAGAGTGGAAGCTGATAGGAGGACTTGTGAGGGGGAGATTTTCTCAGGCGGCTTAAATATTTGGAATCATATGACAAGTCATTACTTAAATCATGATAGCCTGTCAAGCTCATATGAAACTTTGGTGTTCTTCCATGATCTGCTAAATTTTAATGGTTCATATATCAATTTAATCATGCAGGCATGCATTTTCATGATTGATTACTGATGGAAGCTTGGATAAGGCAACAGGTAAGGTAGGAAGGTATTCTCTATTAATAAATTCTTCTGCAAGTTTGGAAATCAACCCTCTGATCAGCCGTAGAGGCAGGAATTCAGGGTGTGTTAGCAGCTCTCAAAGTTGCTTTTGAGGAGGATAAACAAGGACTGATCATCATGGTTTACGTTCACAGTATCGGAATGGTATTTGCCATTTGGGAAACCAATACAGAATTGGATTTGTATCGGCCAATTTGATCCGTTTCGGTCTGATATGTTGAGATGTTATACCATTTTGCCCTTGTGTCGACTTAAAATGCAGAAGTCATTTGATCTGTATTGGCCTAGTGTTTGTATTGACCACTATTGATACCGATGCACGCATATCGACTATCAGCTAAACCCTATCCAAATACCTAAAACCATATTGATCATAGACATCGACGAGGTGGTCAATTTTTATATTTTACAAAAAATAGAGAAGGGATTTCAATGGGTGACTTATGAGAGGGTCCAAGGGGTGCTGCCGGACAGTGTTCCTCTTGTAATAATAATGGTTCTTAAAAAATAAAGAACGGCAAAAGGTTTCCTGCAATGCCTGTGGGGAATCTCTTGCCACACCAATGGGGGACGTGGAAAATGGTATTTCCAAAGGAACGCAAATGATCAAAGATGATATATCGATATAGAATGTGAGATTGAAGATAGAAAATTCCAAAATGAGAGGACATGGGAAATGATCTCCACATTGACATTGCGAGGATCTTTTATATATATATATATATATATAGAGAGAGAGAGGTGATCCCCACATTGGAGGTAGAGTATGAATAGTCAATAAAAAAACTACCAACTTCCAAGCAAAAATCCTGAGCAAAGTTGAATCACTAGAAAAAAGATTTGTCAAACAGCAGGAGAGTCGCTTAGAAAGAAGTATCTACTGCTATGACTTATATGGCTTAGGAAATGACTATTTGTCACCCCATGGAAAGCAATTGAAGATGACAAGTGGAAGTACTATGTATGGGTTATCTTCTAGGCATTATCATGGGTCTAAAATTAGATATCGAATATGGTATCACTCAGTTGCAAAACCCATCAACAAATCCGATCCATTAATATTAAAATATTTTAAAGTTGAAACAATTAATAAAAATCAATAAAAAAGAGACCATCCCACAACTCTAGTACAGATCCAGTCATCCAAAATGAAAAGAAAAAAAAAAAAAAAGGAAAATTTCATCCACCCTCTTTATTTTACAATCGAATGAATTTTTTTTTTAAAATACATTCAAGCGCCCAGTCCATCAATTGTCCATCTAATAGATTGCGATGCATCGATATGTGTATGAATATTTTAATTTGTTCGATAGACGATTAAGGAGAGGATTGAGGGATTTTCTCCCGCGGTAGTTTCGACTGTCAAGATGAATCAACAACTGAACTTCATTCAGTCGATTGAACTCTAGCTACTGGATCAGCCTACATTTGTAACTGCCGCCGCAGGAGAAGATGCGGATGCGAAGGTAACTTGTTCAGACAAAGAAAATAAAGAGTCATAAAGTTGAACCACTGACATTGTCTGCACTCTCCTACTGGATTCAAATCGTCTCATCCCGGAGATTCGGGAGGCATGGCGGCGACCCCACTAGATGGTCGCCACTTGGGGGTCGGATGAATCCGACCCCTCTGTTCGAACCGACAAGCCGAGCCGACAAGAGAGTGTCGACTTGAACGGAGGGGTCGGATTCATCCAACCCCCACGTGGCGACCATCCAGTGGAGTCGCCGCCACGCCTCCCGAATTTCAGGGATGAGACGATTTGGATCCCTCTCCTACCAGATCAACCGACAGGGCATGTCGTTCAACAGTCGTCTTTGGCCGGTAGAGCAATAAGGTAATTTCAAACAGAAGCAAGGGGGCATTTCAGACATTTATATTATTTTATTATTTTATAAACTCAGATCTCCTATTTATTAATACATTTACCTGTCAGTACAACGACCTCTTTATTTTCGAGATAGATTGAAAAGTGGGAAAGGAGTCTCAGTTTTCTCTCGATCGATCTATTTTTCTATCTTCATAGAAAAGCGAGCAAAGTTCATCATTCACCAGCTACAGAGAGCAGAGGAGGCGCAGAAATGTCGTCGTTTGATACATTCAGCAACGAAGGAGACGAGGTATTGAGGGGTTCGGCTCGTCCCTTCGATGACGATGGATACTTGGGCTACGATCCTCGCTTGCCGTCCCAGCGTTACGAATCTTACTCGAATTTTGCTGCTGAGGAAGAAGGCAAGGTTGAAGATGTAATTGATGAACCTCCACCTTCGTCTGGTTATCATGACGGTTTCCCCAATGATGACGAGGTTCCTGTTCATCATGTTTCCCATTCTTTCGACGGCATACCACCTTCTCCTGATGTCTACGAATTCGTTGATGCGAACCCCGGTTACTCGTCTTCTCCCTTCTCTGGAATGCCCCAATCAAACGGAAATGGGAAGCCTTACGATATTGGTGACGACGACGATGGTTTATTCACATCCAACGGGGCCGTGCTTCCCCCTCCTGAAGAAATGCAGGAGGTAGGGACTGCCCTTCGCGAATGGCGCCGGTGAGTTTTGTTTGATTTAGTTACCTTTTGTCTATGATTTTAGATCTCAATTGTTCTGATTGGTTGAAAATTCTGGGAATTGGGGATGTGTATTGGCTTTGTATTTCTCGATTTGGATCTTCCTTTGTTGTTATCTTCGTTTTTCTTACGAACACGGTCAGATCCGTGCCTGTACCTTTTATTATGGTTTCAAGATTTAGGTTTTCGCAGAATACTGTTATTTAGCCTTTTCATTTCTTAAATTTGGATGCTTATCTGACTGTGTATCTTCATTTTCACTTGGTTCAGCTGCCAATACAGTTTGTCTTGGCTCAAGGAGAAAGGGGGGGGTTGTTGTTATCTGAGGATGGATCTTGGTTGTGGATTTTGTCTGAGGTCTCATCTCGTACCAGTAGCTAAATTAATCTTGTCTTAAGTATTGCAGGTCCGTTTAGACTATCCAAGTAATGCAACCTAGCTCTGTGGGGGATAACGTTCCTCTTTAGATTCTGTCGCAGAGCCATTCTAGATTAAAGGCATGATTGAAGGTGTTTTACCTTGGAGTGGAGGTCCATAGCAATCCATTCTATCTCATCATTCACTATTTTTAAGTATCGGTTCAAGATATCAATAATCATGATAGGTTATTGAGGGGAAGATAGGTCATGATTAACCTAGATGGTTAGGTTTGTCAAGGTTTATGTTTACATGAAGGCTTAATCATTTGAAGAGAGTATTCGTGGGTGATTGATAAATTCACTGAGAAGAAAAGTAGCTGATCTGTTAGCAAGCTCTGACATACCAAAATCTTTTTAACAGATCAATCGAGTTTGAAAGATGAAGAAAATATTATCTTCGGGTAGTGTCTGGTTTCTTTGGGAAATTGTCTTTTAATCTGCCTTCTTAAAAATATGACAGAAAGAAATAATGAAATAGAGTATATCATGAAAAAAATCTAACACTAACACTAGATTTATATGTTGTAGCCCATGTTTGTTTGGCTGAATTATGTTGAAATATAATATAATGTAAGATGCTTCTGTGCCATTCTTGCCATAACCAATTGAATTTTTGGGTGTCTTCTTGGGTGTATGATGGTGCTAAACATGGTTGGTTGAGCTTCATACATAAGCTGTTAAAACAATTATTCTAGGCCATCTATGGTTGAGAGTCTCTCACATGCTTCTGCACCATTCTGGTGTAATTATTTGAAGATTTGGAGGGGTTTCTTGGTTGGTTGATTATGTTGGGATCTTTGTGAAGGCTGAGCTTTGTATTTAAGCTGTTAAAACAAATATTCTTAAGTTCTGGTCATGGTTAAAGCACTTTGACAGGTTCAATCTGTTAGCAGATTGCAGAAAATTATAAATGGAGAGAAGATAATATAAAAAGATTCCTCAGGGATCTATCTTGGAGCTCTACTAATCTGGTGGAGTTGACATCTGATTTCACACCATGATCCCACATAGTAAGAGCATGAATAGTGCAAAAAAAAATTCTATATTCCAATGCTATATAGTGAACAGAAACCTCATATAGTGTATTCCAATACTAAAGAACATTGTAAGTTGGTTGTGTAGCCCTTAGGCACAATGTAAATGACAAGACTGACTTTGGAACTTAAATTTTAAAATACAAGAAAAACCCTTAGGACTATCATTATTGGAAATTATGAATATCTTGTGAAGAAAAGGGTACCCATAACACTGTCCGAGGCACCACCTATTATGAAAAATGATTTCTCCAAAATAAAACCAGAACTGAAAAACCAATCGATGTGAGCTGCAGACAATGTTCCTTCTCCTCATCCGAACACGGACTGGACTGATTCTTGTTCTTTGTAAAGCTAACTCATAGGGCTACAACTTTCATTTTTTGAGCTTGCCCCCAGAAATGGCTGGAAGCTATACCAAAATGCCCATGAAGTCACATGATATGCACAGAGCAAAGCCTAAATGGCTAACTCTGGTTGACTGGAAATTAGACTTTGGTTGTCTGTTCCTTAAAGAGACGTTGAGAACTAGCCGTTAAAATTCAATTGGTGAGAGTATTTTGGATGATCGGTCGACAGACGTTTGTCCGACCTTCGACTGAAATCTGAACCAGGCTCTTGGGAAGTCATCGACTGATCTTATCTGGTGAGCGATGCCTTTGACCAATGTGATTTCGGTCGACTACTGCGATTGATGTCTGTACAGAGTTGGACAGTCTATATGGAATCACCAATATCTTCCAAGTTCGAACTCCGTATGGTGTGAAACTTGAATCTACATAAAGCTAACTTATAGGGCTTCCATCTTCGTGTTCTGACCTTAACCATTTGGGCATTGTAACTTGTAAGGTCTTCTAAGATATAATGGAGACTGAATCTCACTTAAAGGGATGAAAGGGAATATCAGTGGAGAATATCGAAAACACCAATATCAGGGAAGGGAGAAAAAAAAAGGGGAAGGGAACCAAAATAGACACTATGAGATGGGATAATTGTAGGGAGTCAAAGCGAAGAATTAATGGGAAAGGGAAAGGGAAAGGGAAAGGGATGGGCTATTGTTACAGGAGAACCAAGAGGGGGAAGGGAGAGTGAAGCCAAAGAGAAAGAGAGAAGAAAGAAGCTGTCAAACGCAGCAAGGGAGAAGGGAACTCAAAGAGAGAGATTCGAGGGATAACGTAGGGAGGGAGAGAGCCGAGAGCCTTTTCTTTTCTTTTTTCTCTGTAATCAATATCATTATTCCATCCTAATTTCATTAACAAAAACTGTCTTTAAATAAACTTACAATCCTAATTGTACGAAACTTTAAAAAAAACACAATTAGAACTCAAATATGATTTCGATATAAGAGTCCTAATTAAACTTAACTACTAACTAGAAAATTAACTCAAATACTAATACTCACCTACGTCTAAGGGATAAGGGACCCACAATTAATACAAACTAATAAAATAAATAAAACAAAAACCTAATCACGTCTAAAGGGAGGGGGCCCACAAGATAATTCCAATAATAATAAAAAAAAAAAAGAAACTAACTAAAACCGTGGTTACCTCCCTGATAGGAAATAAAACTCTCAAATAAGACTAAATCAAAAGAAATAAAAATTACAAAGATTTCTAAATTAAATCCTAAGAAGATTCCTATCCAACGGATCTTGGCCTGCATCAAGATACCTCTAAGGTCATACTAAGTGTAAGTGAATAGGCTTGGTTCAAGCCAGTCTTAGTCAATGGACCTTGGGTCAATTGTGACACCACATGTATACCATATTAGGTCCATCTACTTCCCAATAGCCGAAGTCAAGATCTTATAGGTTTGGTCAACTTATGGTCTGTACTCGACTTAGTCTAACACTCTAACCTACTATTTTCAACCACTTATCTTAGTTTTTTCCATTTAAGGTCTTTAGGTGATTTAGTGGGTTAGAGCACTATGGATCATTTACAACTTAGGATATCTAGAGTATTACAATTTCAGGCATCTGTCCTAAATCTTCCATCAGTTAGTTTTTTTCATTTAAGGTTTTTAGGTGATTTAGCGGGTTAGAGCACTATGGATCATTTACAACTTAGGATATCTAGAGTATTACAATTTCAGGCATCTGTCCTAAATCTTCCATCTTCAAAGGATTCTTTAATCTTCATTGCTGAAGATGCTTGACTCCATGAAGTTGTGGGTGTACTTAATCTTCCATATGAGGTTGGGCAACTTAATGACTTGTGTCTCTTGAGCTTGCTCGAGGCATTGGTTCCTTGAAGTCCTCTTGATCTTCCATATGATGCACAAGCTCTTGACATGATCTTCATGAAGTGATCTTCGCTTCATGTCTTTGTCAACTTAAGCTCTTGAAGTTCTTTCACTTTGGTGCTTGAGCTAGATGACACTACACCATTGCTTCAACTTGCTTCTTTTAAATTGCTTAAACTTTGGAGATATATTTAGGAGTTTTACCTATTAAACACATGTTTTTTCTCACACAAACATGTTAGAAATTACCAAAACACAGTGCCCCACATTTACCTCAACATGTAGGTCTAAGATCAGTGCCTTGTCTCTTGTTGATTCAAACTTAAAACTACTGCTGGTGTGGTATGTATTGTTTGATTTAAGGGGAGGTCAGTGCCCAGTTCTCTGAATTAAGGATGCATTTCATGTCTTCCCCTTGTAACCTTTCCTTTTAGTTGATGTTTGATCATTAAAATAATTTGCTGCTTCCATTAAGACTTCTGTGTTTGAGGATGTTATGCCTATGAAATCTTTGAGTTTTCCAGGTACAACCAGCTTCAAACTCTGAACTTGAATAATCATTTTAACGACTAAGCATGCAACTCCTTATCATTTTTATTCATTACCATAAAACCCCCAAGAAATGTCTGTATATAAACCCATTATACAGACTTCAAACTTTACTGAAAACCTCAATTTTCTAATTGAAAAACGAAAAACCTATATTTTCTCCTACTAGTCCATAGGCATGAAGTCCATTCTTTAACTTTAAGCCTATCAATTTAAGGATTTAAACTGAATTTACTTTCAAGTTATTCTATTAGGCTATTACATTCTCAATTTATAGTGTAAATTAGAAATGAAAAATTTGTATACAATCTAGTAGCATATGCTTCGAGGAGAGCATTCATAATTGAAGCCTTTCGAATTCCATCTCAGATGGTTTACTTATTAATGCAGGACCTGTCAAAAAATTTGTCCTATTTTAATATCTACCGGCTATGGGTGATGGCAAAGAGGGTTTCAACACATCCAATTCATAGATCCCTCTTTGCTATAAGATCTCTATTCAGTCCAAACCCAAATTTAACAAGCAAGAGTAATTGAAATTGAACAAATAATTCCACAACTTCAAATCCGTCTGTAAGAATGCTTAAAAAATTGGGGTCTTTGATCCTTAGGATATGAGGAACAATATCCCAAAAGATGAGCTTGATCCAACGGGTGGGATCGAAGTCAATCTTGCCCGTAGGTCTCAAACAAATATTTTAACAGAACCAGAATTGTATAACAATAGAAAAAATTACTTATCTCAGAATCCAGGCGTTGGATGTCTTCAAACTTGGAGCGGAAGTACTCTAGGATGTGCTTGATAACATACCCAAATTTGAAGGTGATCCAACCATGAATGAAGAAATTATGAATTTTTGAAAAACCACTATTATCTGAAAACAGGAATAAACAAAATAGGAGTTTCAACCAGAATTTAGTATTAAACTTTGGCCAACTCTTTCTACTTCGCCAGCCCTTCTTCCTTTTATTTATAGTTTGAAAAATTACATCAATTTGGAAAGACAATTAACTGAAAAATAGGAAACTAAAACTCCCTTTATAAAGTAAGAAGTTTTTAACAAAATAATAGGAAAATTCCTAAACTAGAAAATAGGAAAGTTTCCAAAACTTCTAGAAAACTAGATTTAAGGAAAATCTTAGTCTCCAAGTAATTGAAACTTCCTAAACTAACTAACCTACAATTTAGGCAACTAAATAGCATCACTAACCAATTAGGAAACAAAATAAACTCCTAACTAAAAAATATAGAGCTGACGGTATACTCTATAATTGGTAGTAAAAAGAGATCTCTAAAAGAGATCTCGGCTCTTGCTTCTGGGCTGGAGTAGGTCTGGTTGGTTGCTCTTAATTGGGCCAGGCCCAACCCTTGATATGCATCAGTGGGTTTTTAATTCTTTTAGCTTTTATTTGTAATGGGTTAAATTATAAGGTCCAAAAGTGGGGGTCATAATGGGTGCACGAAAATTAATATTTTAATCAGTGGTGGGGTCCATTAGAGACTGGTTTAGGATTTATCTATATACTTGCTTAGGTAACTCATGGAAAGATGTAGAGAAGATAAGAAGGACCTCCATATGGTCATTATTGATCTAGAAAAAGCTTATGATAAAGTTCCTAGAAAGTTAATTTGGCATTTACTAGAGAAGAGAAGTGTTTCAAGCAAATATGTGGACATAGTTAAGGATATCTATTATAATGTGGTGACTAGTGTGAAAACCATGGGGGTCAAGTTAGTGAATTCCTAATCACAATGGGGTTACATCAAGGATCAGCTTTAAGCCCTTATCTGTTTGCCCTCATTATGGATGATTTAATCAGAAACATTCAAGATGAAGTTCCTTGGTGCATGATTTTTGCCGATAATATTGTTTTGGTGGATGAGACAAAGCAGAGATTAATGCAAAGTTGGAGATATGGAAATCAACATTGGAATCGAAGGGTTTTAAGATAAGTAGAACGAAGACGGAATATGTGGTGTGTAACTTTAATCACACAATGACAGATAATGAGGTGGTGAATATTCTTGAGAGAGATACAACAAAAGTGATAATTTTTGGTATCTAGGTTCAATCATAGATAAAGAAGCAGACATAGAGGATGATGTTTCACATAGGATTAAAATAGGATGGATGAAGTGGAGAGATGCGTCTAGAGTGTTGTGTGATCGGCATATTCTTTTAAAACTAAAGGAAAATTTTATAGGACAATTATTCGACCGTCTATGATGTATGGTGCAGAATGTTGGGCAGTTAAGAAGCATCATATAGATAAACTTAGGCTATGTTTGGTATCATTTTTTTTTTCATTTGCAAAAATCATTTTGAATATTTTTGTTCAAAATAAAATGTTGTTTGGTAGCTATAATAAAAATGTGGTAGAATGAAAACATATTTGACATCTATGTCTAAAAATGATTTTGTCTTTGGAGAACGACGTCGCCTCTTTGGAATGATTGTCGTCGTGGCCTTAGTTGTCTCTAGGACGGTTGCGGTATGCTCTCGTGTTTTTTTCCGTTCGTCACGAGAGAGTGTTTGAGGGTTTGATTTGGGGTGGTTTTATAAAAGGAAACTAAGTGTGGCTGAGATGAGGATGTTGAGATGGATGTATTGTAAAACTAGAAAGGACAAGGCAATGAATGCTCGTATTAGAGCTGATTTGGGAGTAGCGCTGATACATGATAAACTACAAGAAAGCCGTTTGAGATGGTATGACCATGTTCAATATAAGCCTTTGAATGCTCCTGTACGGAGGAGTGATTTGATTCAGATTGAAGGATCTAAAAGAACTACGGACAGACTTAAGATGATATGCACAGCTTAGGCCTTGTTTCGAGTATGACATTGAACAAAGCTGATTATAGGACCAAAATCCATGTAGCCGACGCCATTTATTTGGGATAAGGCTTTGTTGTTGTTATATTATGGAGTGCACTCCTTAGCTCTTAGTTTGGTCTTGAGTAGAGTCCTATTAGATTTAGTTTTGTTTTGGGCTTTTAGTAGTTTAGCAAGATAAGAGTCCACAAAGTAATTTCTTAGTTTACTTGTTTTAAGTTTACTTGTTGGTAGGCGTAAAAGGATCTCCTAATTATGGTATGCTCCTATACCATACTGATATGATTTCAACAGGGCACTGACTGTGATATGCCTTGAACTTTTTGATTGCCTAGTCTAGATTCTGGTATTCCTTCCCATAGTTGTTAAGGTGTCACTTAGGCACCAGGCCCCCTTGTGACGCCTTGGAAAGTCGAGTGCCTTGGTCGCCTAGGCGCCTTGTCAGGCCTCCAACGCCTTGGTTTGCCTTGGCGCCTTGACAGCTATGTTCCTGCCACAGAATGTACGACAAAAGGCTTTGCTTGCCTGTTAAGGGAAAAGGGAACGTGCGAATCAAACAATCTTCTCTTGGGATTGCTGAAGCTCGTTTCTAATGGAGATCGCCTAAGAAGTGTATGGTATCAATCACCTCAATCACCCTATCTGTAGACGTTATTACCATCTTTTTTCCCCTAGTCCACTGACCAACTAATTCATACACCGGGCGAGTCACGCTTAGGGGTGCAAGTTTTACCCTGACAACCCGAAGCCGCCCAAACCCGCCCTGAACCCTGGCAGGGTTGAAACCGGCCCAAACCCTGATAGGGTTGGGTTAGGGTTGACCCCCTGGGTTGAGCCCAACCCAACCCGACCCATATATATATATATATAGGGTGTTTGTTATATCTTTAAATTATAATTGTTATATATATGTTATTTGACAATTTGTTGTATGTTTATGGGCCAATCAAGGTCATTCCAACCCTAAGTCAGGGTTAATCAGGGTTAACCCAGCCCAACCCGGCCCTGTCAGGGTCAATCAGGGTAGGTTAGGGTTAGGCCCAACCCTGCCAGGGTCAGGGTTAGGGTTGTATATTTTCTAACCCTGACAGGGTTGGGCTGGGTTAGGGTTAAGTTTAAATAGCCAGGGTTAGGATTAGGGTTTTGAAAAACCCGGCCCTGTTGCAGCCCTAGTCACGCTAATGTAATATGCTAATACTTAGTCCTTTGTATTAAGCGGTTTTGTTTCATTCTAGTCATTCTTATCTACTCTAAGGATCATTATTTGTTGTATTCCTTTGGTGGGCCACACAAGGGGTTCTTTTCCATCAAGGATAGACAATGCATTCTCCCTACCAAGATTTGAGGGAATGAGTCCTGTTATTAGACGTCTCCCGCAAGCTTGGCTTGGATAGGCGAAGGGTGAGGGACGGGCTTCTTAGAAGGATTCTCCAACACTTGTGAAGAATGTCTGAAACGACAAGCTTTGCGGTGTCCAACTGCACGCGTTCACCAGTTTGGTTATGCCACTTCCTAAGAGGAGTCCGACCACTAATCTGTTTGTATGCTCGTTAGTGTTGGACTATATATGCCTTAGGCTGCTGTTGGTTATTGTGATCAATCTATAAGGTTAGATTAGACTGACATGCATGGAAGGTATGGGTGAGAATGGCATGTTTAAGGCATGAAGGGATAAAGGAAGGGCTTGGAGAACCTAATCGCATGGTGGAAGGACTAAGTCCCCCCGGGATACTGAAATAGAGCGTGTTCAGTTCCACTCGGGCCCTGGTTGCTCGAAACTTCAGGTGCACCTGCACAGAACAGCCAAAAGTAGGAGGGTTTGGTTATGGCAAAGACCGACGTTAGGGCCACTTTGCTTCCTGGCGAAGATTTAGAAAGGATTTCATAGGGCTTAGTTGCACTATCGATATATATGCTCCGAGGATGCTATACAAAATTCAAGGCTCTCAAATTCATTCTCATATGGTTTACTTATTAATGCAGGACCAGTCCAAAAATTGGTCCTATTTTAATATCTACCTGGTATGGGCTTTTAATTCTTTTAGGTTTTATTGTAATTGGTTGAATTATATGGTCCAAAAGTGGGGGTCTTAGGGGGTGCGCGAAAATAAATATTTTATTTAGTGGTGGGTTCCATTAGGGATTGGTTTAGGATTTATCTAATAGTAATTGTTATAGGGATGTTATGGGGTGCATTCCTCCTAATAGACTTAGTTTCTGTTTTGGGCCTTTTAGTAGTTTAGCAAGATAAAGAATCTTAAAAGTAGTTTATTAGTTTTATATTAGGAAACTAGATATTAGGAGGATTTTACTTTTGTTATTTTTGAATCTTTAAATACATGTACTCGCCCTTTCTTTATGTATGAATGGAATATTGAATTTGGATTTGGAGTGTGTAGCCATAAAGGCTTCCTCTTTTCCCCTGTCCCCCTCTTCTCTTTCTTCTTCACCATTCAGTATTGTTCACGGGTACTGTTCACAGTCCCAAAACAGCCAGTAGCTCCTCTTTCTTTTCTCCATCACAGGCTGCTGGAAGCCTGGAATATACAAACCAGCAAGCTTCCCAAGCTCTGATTTGTCATAAAATAGCTTAAAGCTGGGCCTGTGTTGCAGCCAATTGATTTGTTGACTTCTAATCTAGGATTAGGGTTGGCAATCTACATCACTTATGCTCCATTCTCCCTCTCCACTCCAATATCTGGTCACCAAGTGGAAGGTGTTGCTTCTGGAATCATGTACTCTGTCATTCTGTTCTGTGTTATCCTTCCTTGCATATCCGGCCACCGACCATAGGATGTGCCTTGTGAGATTCTATGTTCATTGGCATTTCTTCTACAATTTAATTATAGGATGCCACCATGTGAGAGGTACTTTTGTTGAGCTTGCTTGCATTTCTTGTGCTCTTGAAATGTTTTGAACTCTTATATAGTCTTGGTCCTGATTTAGTTGATGACTGGTAAAATTGTAGGGCTAGTTTTGATCCGGAATACACAAAAATATTTCAAAAATTCACCTTTGCACGTAATACCACCCCAAAATTTCTTGCATAAGTCCTTTGATTATAATTAAATATATTTTAATCAACTAGGTGTATCTTTTCAATTCTCTTGATATATCTGGAAATCCTGCTGGTGATTCTTTACCTTTGCACATCTGGTATATTCCAAAATAATTATCCCTCTGACATCTTTACCCGTAGCCATGAACCTCCTTTCCTTTGGATATAATATTTACTGAACTCTTATTTTTTATCCAAAGCGAAGAAGAGGAAAGAAAATGAAAATGAGAAACAATCAGTAATCTATCAAAATTTTTGGATCCCAATACACATTTAAATATCTTGCTTGTATGATTTTATTTTGTTTCCCTAGACCCACATTATTATTAATCTCATCAAGCATATGTTTTGATCTTTGCATTTTCATTCATATCCATTAATGGTGGTGAACTTTGTGTATCAATTGGTGCCAGCCAAAATGCCATTCATCTCGAGGAGAAGGAGAAGAGGGAGAAGGAGATGCAGAACCAGATTATTGAGGAAGCTGAAGAATATAAACGGGCTTTCTATGAGAAAAGGAAACTTAACTGTGAGACCAACAAAGGTCATAATAGAGAAAGAGAGAAGGTAGAACTGCCAAAGGACTTTTCTCCCATTTAGTTCTTTCTGTTTATGGAATCCATATTCATTTTTATTAAGTTGAAAATGTGTGATTGGACAGCTTTACGTGGCTAATCAAGAGAAGTTTCACAAAGAGGCTGACAAGCAGTACTGGAAAGCAATAGCAGAGCTCATCCCCCACGAGGTCCCCAATATTGAGAAGAGAAGAGGAAAGAAAGAACAAGAAAAGAAGCCATCAATTGTGGTCATCCAAGGTCCAAAGCCCGGGAAACCTACTGATCTTTCAAGAATGCGGCAGATACTCTTGAAGCTGAAGCACACACCTCCACCTCACATGATTCCACCCCCACCTGCACCTGCAAAGGATGATAAGGAAGCCAAGGATGGCAAAGATGGTAAGAAAGCCAAGGATGCCAAGGATGCCAAGGACGGGAAAGATGTCAAAAGTGGAAAAGATGCTTCGCCAACTGTGGCAGGCGCAGCAGCAGGGGACACAGCTACGGCTAAAGACATTGCTGTTAATGGTGCCCCATCAACCCCTGAGGAAGCTCCTACTGTAACTGAGGACCAGCCTGCTACCGACCCCGAGACTGAGGCTGAGTCTGAGCCAGCTACCCATGCATGATTGTGATGGCATAAGACGTGATTTTCCTCCATTTTTCCTTAAATTTTCTTATAATTTTATTTTCCATTAATTGAATCTGCCATCGCTTACTATCTGACCACGCCATTCGATACTAGAATAAACAAGCTAGGTCTAGATCACTTCATGATCTCTGCAGTTTGGGCTGTCTGATCTGTAGGGATATCTTTTGTTTTGCTTCAGGATTTTTGTGGGAGTATGAGATTGAAAATTTACATTTTTTTTTTATTTGTTCCTTCTCTGTTTTGTTTTGGAATCTAATTATTGGAACATGAATTCATTTTTCAAAGGGTTACTTTGAGAATCAGAAGGGGGAAAAAGTTTTTATTTTAATTTTTATTTTTTATTTTAATGGCTTTCTATATGGTGCACTTAGTTGTGCCACATGGTAGGTTGGATGGGGTTGAAACTTTGTGGACATGTAGACCTTAAGGTCTCCTAATTCACATATCAAGTTTCAGTTGAAACAGAGCTGAAACAGAGCTGGACAAGTGGCAAAATATGATATTGAAAAATCAAGTCTACTAAGAGGGTTCACACAAACGTTTGGACTACTGGGAGAGGCTGCAGGCCAATACGTGGTATATGTTTGAATTTGAGTTAGAAATTTGACGTGGGGCCATTAGAGCATTCCATAAATATATCCAATGGTCAGAATTACTACATCAGCATTCCATTTGGGACAACTAGGTTTTTTTTTTTTTTTTTTTTTTTTTTTTTTAGTGCTCATGTGGGACAACTAGTTGTGCACTGCAGATTCTGCAGTGGACTTTGCAGTATAGGGAAATTTTTACCGGAGGCAAATCATCAAATTGCTGGTTTCAATCCTGGATGGTTCATGTGATTTGTCAAGGGCCAGGCTCATTGAGACATTGGGTCTTTACCAGTGCACCACGCTGGTATCTTCTTTTAGAAAGGTTTCTTGATTGAACAATGCAATTATAATCCGATTGTCAAGGTTAACAATAACTAGTTCATTTTTTGGTGAGACAGCAGTCGAAACTCACAAGATCCACATGAATTGGGCTCAGTTTTGGCATCTGTGATGAACAGTTTGAAGCTCAATTCTCAGAACAAATATTCTTCCACTGTTAATTAAAATAGAGCAGTATGGTTTTCGATTCTGCTTTTAGTCATGCCCATGGCCCCATAGCCATTCAGCCATTTGAAGGATGGGTAATGGTGAGGTGGCAGAGTCTGGATTCTCGACAAGTCTGCTTTAATCTATGCAATAATGTATGCTAATAGGATAATTTGTTACTCGAGTCAAGAGTAGCAACAAGATTCAACAAATAATCGCCTCAGTTGAGGAAATAGAAGCAACTGCACTTAGGAGCTTCACGTTCTGAAGTGACCTTCATCTGGATAATTTCATATTAGATAGTGCAAGCAGAATCAGTTTTCCCAGATAGTTTCCAAGAGGATCATAGTAGTGATCATAAATCTACTGCAGTGTTCAGGAGATCCGTTCTTTGTTGATGAGATTCCACCTTTTTCTACACCAATTAATCGAAGCAACTACAGGGTTCAGAGTTCAGACCTTTTAATATTGATACTATTACAATATTATATAAAGCAAAAGCAGTGTTTTTTGGTGTGACGAACCTGAATAGTACCAAATGAGATGTTCACTGATTATATCATAAATGAACAAAATTTATGTCTTAATGCTTCAGGTAACACAAGAATTTAGAGACAATAAGACAATTTTTTTTTTTTTTTGGCCATGATGAGTGAAGAAGAATTTTCCATTGCCATTCCTTTTTAATTTGATATAAGCTAAACGAGCCAATTTTAGCCCCAAATAATAAATGAAACTCATCCCGTCCTCTGCCCACCCTCAACCACAAATACAAATATACTCAACCCCTATAATAAGATACAAGTGCCTACTCCTTTGCAGGATCCTCTCAAACCACACACGAAAAAAAAAAAACATTTGCGCCTGTTTAAGGTGATAACTCGATCATCTAGCAGTCACCTCGGTGATTGAATCAGGAGAGCCCAACAGTTGGGTGGTAGAGCTAGTTGATGCTTTATTTGATGAAGGCATGTTGCTAGAGAGCCGTCCTGATCCTTGATAGAAACCTGGGGGAGTCAGTTCCTTCTCGTTGAGCCGGTTGTGTTTAGAGAACATGTCAACAACTTGTGTCATTGTAGGCCTCCTTCCAGCTGCAGCTTGGGTGCAAAAAAGGGCTACCTTGATGTGCCTAAGGACTTCTTCCTCTGAGTATTCTCCCATCTCTGGATCAACCAGCTTCAATAACTGTCCTCCTTCATAGAGTTGCCAGGTCTGTCAATGCACCATTAGAAATTACAGGAGAAAACAATATTTTAGCATAACTTAATTGAGATCATGAGCAATGTACAAGTGTTTCTTTTTTCATTGCAAAAAATGTACTAAAATTACAACTAAAAAGTTCACATCAGAGCCCATCAATGGGAGTCCAATAGGAAGAGAAATTTTTGCCTTTCAATAAGAGTTCTGCAGGGAGAGTGAATAATTGGCTTATTCTTTGAGTGAATAATTGCTTTATTTTTTGGTTTCTTTTTTCAACTGACTGAAGATGGGGGAGGACATAAACAGAAGTTAATAGCTGACTCCAGAAGGGGGTTGAGGGGGAGGAAAACTGAATAGAATACCCTGACCAGGTAAAATTTTGGAGCAATCTGTGAAATCCAATCGACGATTTAGTAAATACATATGCTAGAAGAGTATATGGATTATTATGAGAAGTTATACAGAGGCATTCAGTAACGCAGAAAGTTCGGCAGCTGTAAAGTTAGCCAGGTAATCCCAACTGAACAACTAGAACTCAAAAATTTTATGCATAAGATGATTTCCCAAAAGGATGATGAGGAGAAATGGCTTGAGACTTCTGATGTAACTGTTGAGATGATTGACAATTTACAAAGGGAAACTGACCCACCCATTCAAGAAGAAACTTCTGCGTCCCTTCCCAGTCCAACTTTGCACTGCTTCTACCGCTTACTATTTCAAGCACGAGGACCCCAAAGCTATATACATCAGCCTTCTTTGTTAACTGGCCACGCATTGCATACTCGGGAGCCAAATAACCACTGCATGAAGAATATTATACCATGAATCAGAAGCATAGGGAATAGAGCAGCACGGGACAATGTAAATTTGGATGCACGATATAGTAATCAACAAATAAATCATATCAATTAAGGGATAAGATTCTCCAAGTGCACCAAATGGTCTAAGCGAAATGCTACAATAGTTTCGCACACCTGGTTGAGAGGATTTTTGCAGTTAGCCTAATCATTTGGATGGTTGCAATGAAGATTCATCTGTGGAGCACAACACACAGGTTTTTCATTGTTCCATGATAAGAGGAGAAGATGACAGCCCAATAAAATATCAACTATTTCCCCAGAAAAAAAACCAAAATTCTCCAGTGACTTTACATACTATGTATTGCGTGCTTCTGAAGTACCAGGCAGTTAAAATTTTGACGACCAGTTGGCTTGTAAAATGAAGTCCACTTCACATAGGTACACTAACATCTATTGATGCTCACCATGTCAATCTCATCATATCCTGAGTTTTTTTTACAAACTTGACAAGGAGAAATTCCTCATCATTTATCACCAAGAAAAAGTGATTCCCTATATGCAGTTGAGCCGAAGTATCATAGGGTTCTCTCATCATTTATCAATAAGGAGAAATTCCTCATCATTAACAAACTTGAGGCGAAGTATCCCTGACTATGACAGACAATGGAGCCTCTTCCAATTGCATACTAGTGGCCTTTTTTTTGGTCACATTTATCTTACCTTTTCTTTGAAAACCAGAGAAGAAATTTTTGAATTAAAAAGAGGACAGTATAAGGTATCCCGCTGAATAAAATGGGAACACCCCAAACTAACACATAGCCAAAGCAAGCTTTGCAGTAAGAGAAAGACACTAAAAGCAGCCTACTCTCCACTGATTTCAGAATGAAAATTTGAAATTGAAATAGACAAACTCTATGTCCTTGAACTCAGACCATCAACCAAAACAAGAATTGCAATTACCATAACCACTGAAATTTTGATTTAAAAATCTCTGCAATTCCTTTACTTCCAAATGCTACAAGACACCACAAATGGGACCATTCTTCATAGAATCCACCACCATTTTTTAAAAGCCGTAAGATCCTGATAGTAGATAAGATCAATCAGTCTGCTCAAGAACACCCAAGAGACTCCCTATACTCCAGTCTCGTCTAGCAAAGATAAGACAAATTAGAAATTCTGTCAAGACTCAATTCCACCTTTCATTACACCCAAAACACATTTGAAAGTCCCATCCCAGTCTGGGAAAAGTTATCAACTGTCATTTTGGATAGCACCCCACCCCCACATGAAAACACTGCCTCACTAGTACCAGCAAACAACAGATTCTCCCAGAAATAATGGAGGGAACCCAAGGTAGAGAAAGGCTAAACTGTAAAAGTACCTCAGAGTTCAAAACTTGGCAAGATAAACTTCTTCAGACTATTATTCCTTACCAAATTGTAAAAGGAACCAATCTTGTACCACTACCAAATGATAAAATCCAGTAGTTATTACTCTTTTCGTCAATTGAAAGTGGTTGGAAGCCAAGCTTTCTGCTATTATTATGCAATGAACATTCTTCCTACCACCAGGAAAACTTTAAAAAGCATTCTTTTATCCTTCGACCACTTAAGTTACAACCCCAAATTCTGTGTTTGAATCGTTCAATGGATTTATGCAGTAATTGACATACATCAGACCATGCAAATTGTAAATGAAGTGTGATTGTCGATCTGATGTTCAGCATAGGGCAAATTATCAAATGGTATTATACGCTCTCTTTTTCTTCCTCTTTTTTTTTTTTTTTTTTTTTTTTGGGGGGAAGTTGGCTTCCAATTTACCACAATGCGCAATGAAGAGATCCAATATCTAAGAACAAAAAATAAAGCAATGGCTGAATATTTCAGAAAACAATAGCATTGATTCAAATCCTATAGTTAAATACTGCCATCTTAGTGAACCAGTCAATATATAAGAAATTAGACAATCAGAAAAAAAAAAGAGGGAGAGAGAAATCAGGTGGGCACAAGCCACATGACGATGGACAATATCACAATGTATTGGCAACATTATGATAGAGCAAGAGATTATTTAAGAAGGCAGAATCCCACAAGCTCATGATGAAACTATTTGGAAATATTAATGGAAAAAAGCAATAGTTGATGAACCAAAACAGTATGATGAAGATATCAGTTATGACGCTATCAAGGCATCAAGCATCATCAACAGATATTTTTGTTGATAAGAAATTAGGAAGGCATTTTCAGTTCCGATCCACAAAGCAGAAGTTGAATTTTCCCTAATAACAACATATTGGGATATATTTAATATTTGTACTAAAATAATTAAAATTTGGAATGTGTAATATGCGTGGATTCTTTTTATTTATTTTATTTATTTATTTTTTTTTATTTTTTTTTGAGAAGGTAAGTAAATTTGTATTCATTCAAAATGAAGATGCAACCTGACATGGGTATGTGTATCAAATAGAATCCTTCAAATCCCTAAAGCATCTAAAGGCCTCCATTGAACATGGCCATACCATCTCAAACAACTTTCTCATGGCTTATCATGTATTGACGCTACTCCCAAAGGAGCTCTAATATGTTCATTCATTTCTTTATCCTTCTTAGCTTTACCACATATCCATCTCAACATCCTCATCTTAGCTACACTAAGTTTATCTATATGATGCTTCTTAACAACCCAACCTTCCGCACCATACATCATCTTCAGTCAAATGAATGTCCTATAAGATTTTCCTTTCAAAGTTTTAAAGAAATAAGCCGATCACACAGAAGTCTAGACACACCTCTCCACTTCATCCATCCTATTTTAATACTCTGTTAAACATCATCCTCTATATCACCTTCTTTATTTATGATACGTCTAGAAACATAAACTAATCACTTTGCGGTATCTCCCTCTCATCAATTTTCACCACCTCATCATCCGCGCTTGGCTGACTAAAGTTGCACACGATATACTCCGTCTTCGTTTTACTTATCTTGGAACCTTTTGATTCTAATGTTGATATCCATAAATCCAACTTGGCGTTAATCCCTATTTTTGTCTCATCCACCAAACAATATCATCGAAAAAAGCCAAAAAGCATACACCAAGAAACTTCATCTTGAATGTCTTTGGTTAAATCATCCATAATAAGGACAAACAAATAAGGATTTAAAGCTGATCCTTGATGTAACCCCATTGTAATTGGCAATTCACTACCTTGACCCCCACGGTTTTCACACTAGTCACCACATTATAATATATATCATTGACTATGTCCACATAGTTGTTTGAAACACTTCTCTTCTTTAAGGATTCTATCATAAGCTTTTTCTAGATTAATAAAGATCATATGGAGGTCCTTCTTACATTCTCTAAATCTTTCCATGATCTTTTAAGTAAATAAATAGCTTTTGTCATGGAAGTTGACTTCTTATTCTTTTGGAATTTGAATTTTAAACTATTTTTATTGGATTCAAATGGGCGGTGTTTGCTTATTTATAAATAATATCTTAAGTAAATATTTCTTTAAACTTAAAGAAACATTTACTTATATGATATTAGTCATAAATAAGTGTTGCCTACTTAACTCCGGACACAATCCTAGGTCTCAGCATACACTAGCAAACTTGAGTCTACACCACATATCAATTTGGATTTTTTTTTTAAACTAATGTGAGAAATAGATGTGAAAAGGTTTGCTAGCGTAATAAAGTCGTAACCGTACATTGCTTTGACTTAGTCAAAGTAGTTAGTGCTAGTTTCTAGGAGTTGGACTCCTATTAGTATATGGACTCCTAATTAGTTTATTAGTTTGTTTTATTAGTTTTTTTTTTTTTACCAATTAGGCTTGTTAGTTTCTCCTAGTTTGAGTTTAATTTGTCTTTAGTTTGTGACTAGAACTCTGACTTGTAGAGTCTTACATCTCATCTAATAGTTGTTTTCTATTTTCTATAAATACAAACTACAAGGAGAGGAGTAGTACACATCGATTCTCTCCATATTCTCTTATTTTCTATTTTGTTACATGGTATCAAAGCAATCCCTTGGGTTGCTGTTTTGAGAGTCGTTTAAGATTTTCCGTTAGGTATGCAGTCACCACTACTAGTGGTTCTGCTACTGTTGCTGCTATTACTACTTGGTTCACAGTGACCTATATTGTGTTGCTAGTTTGCTACTATCACTTGGTTCACAGTGACCTATATTGTGCTGCTACTACTACTAGTTCACAGTGACCTATACTATGTCGCTACTACTACTGCTGCTACTACCACTATTGATACCACTACTATTACTACTGCTCCTACTACTACAACTGCTGCTTTCGCTGCTACATTGTTTCAAACTGAAGCTCACATTCCCCTATGCTCCAGCTTTAGGGGGTGTTACCGTAATAAAATTGTAACCGTACATTGCTTTGACTTAGTCAAAGGAGTTAGTGCTAGTTTCTAGTACTTGGACTCCTATTTGTATATGGACTCCTAATTGGTTTATTAGTTTGCTTTATTAGTTTTCTTTACAAATTAGGCTTGTTAGCTTCTTCTATTTTGAGTTTACTTTGTCTTTAGTTATGACTAGGACATAACTTGTAGAGTCCTAGATCCTATCTAATAATTGTTTCCTATTTTTTATAAATACAAGCTACAACGAGAGGAGCAGTACACATCGATTCTCTCCATCTTCTCTTATTTTCTATTACACAAAAAAAAAATCAGATTAAAAAAAAATTAATGGGCCTCAAAACCAAGGTTTCAATTTCACCCGGAAAAAATCCTAGGTTTCGACCGAAACCTGGTCGAAACCCAAGACAACTCGATTTCGAGGCTGGTCGAAACCGCCACCTCAAACCTTTGATTAAAATTTCCGTGCAGTTTTCCTAGTTAGGGAATATGATTCCATCATCCTGGAAATACCTGAAAGGACAGCTTGCTAAAGCCTTGTATCTTTTATTTGCCCTTTTGGGATTGGCTCAACCCCTTATACTGTCTTCTTTTTAACACAATTATTTATTCATAAGATCTTTCAACAGAGCGATAAGCGGGGAGGGGGGGGGGAGGGAGAGAGGGGTATTGCAACTTCTCCATTATACTCAAATTGCACAAAGAACCCATGCTAATCTACCAAAGTAACAAACAACCACAGGATATGTAAGAAAGATTATTCTCATTACACAATAACAACAGGAAAGCTCTTGGAATAAATTTTGTGAGCTTCCTCATTCACACAAAGTTAAAGAATCACAAAATCATTTTAATCATTTGAATTGGCAGGTTCACGGTCATATCTTCATTGCTTGATTCTATGTACAAGTTCCCAGTACAAGAAGTTCCAGAGAACTACACCACAGATCTATGGGTCTGGTCGTATCCGATTGAGAAATTTTAGATGCATCATGACATTGGATCTCTAAATTATAAAAAATAAAATAAAAATTAAAAGAAGAAGGAAAAATGAAAGAAAGAAAGAACAAACAAATGACCTACGGGGGTTTATGCCTAATTAATCAATAAATGGTAAAGAAAGATCACTAAATGAATCAAAATTTCCAACAAAAATTAGGCAAGTAATCATCTTCCCTTTTCTTTCGTGTTGAAAGAAAGCAGAAAGATGCGATATTATGCCAATAAGGGCATAAAAAACATTATTTCAATAAATAAAATAAATAAACTGCCAAAAATTTTATAAAATGGAAAATAACTTACGTTGTTCCTGCAATTCGCGTGCTAATATGAGTAATATTTTCTGGGAAAAATTTAGCCAACCCAAAGTCTCCAATTTTTGGGACAAAGTCTTTGTCGAGAAGAATATTACTAGCTTTGATGTCTCTATGCACAATATGTGGCTCCAGCTCTTCATGTAGGAAAGCCAACCCTCTTGCAGTACCAATGCAAATGGCAGATCTTCTGCTCCAGTCCAACTTAATGGATTCACTTTTAGGCCCTAAAAGGAAAAGATAAACAAACTTAGAGTTCCCCTTCAAGATTCAGGTTATTCACCTGCATTGGTCAATAAAAATTACCTAACAATGCACGATCAAGGCTGTTATTTTCCACATATTCATAGACCAAAATACGGTTATTTCGTTGAATACAGCAGCCAACTAACTCAACTAGGTTAGGATGCCTAACATTTGTAACAGTTTGAATCTCGGTCAAAAATTCATTCACCCCTTGTTTTGATCCAGCAGAGAGTGCCTTCACAGCAACTTGTGTTCCATCCCTTAGGATTCCCTAGCAAAAAGTAACCACGGAAAGTACTAAATAAGAACATTTTAGACATTAGAATAGCAGAATACATCTTTCCATGCCTGACTTTCTTCGGTGTAAAAAAGGCAAATGCTGAAGTTAGTGAAAACTAGCAAAATTTATGCTCTTTAAAACACTAACATTATAAAACTCCCAAGTGCTCATAATCAAGTGAAAAGTAGAACAATGAGATTAAAAAGCCAACCCATGTAGACTTTCTTTTCTACTTCTCTGCCATGCTTTCCATATACATTCAGTTTAGGTGAAGTAATAGGAGGCAGATAATAAGAAATTAAAGTTCTCCCATTAGGCTTCCAAGAGAGGCATGGATCAAATTTGCCCATAATAATGCAAAGTAGAGGATGAATTGAGCATCCACAATCACTGGTTAGAAGGATAACATATTAGCAAAACTTTGTAGCCAATAAACTTCCTGTCAATCGCAAATCCCAATGAACCTCATAAATGCAAGAGCCCTATTCTTGTAGTACATAGTGGTTCATGAGTGAACATGAACTGAGAAGTGTGACTGAGAACCAAATACCATTCGACTCAATAAAGCCTTACCTCAACTACTTTGGGTCAGGAATACAGATCCTACTATTCCACTCTACTCAGTCTAAGGCCATATTCCTGCTAAGTCATATAGTAGGCCTTTTCTCATAACCATGGTTTAAAGTATCGGATTGGATCTGGCAACTCAGCCAAGCCAACTTAGGATCAATGCAGCTGAAACCACCAATGCAATAACGGACCCTGCCCTCCCCCCAAATAAGAAAAGGGCCGACCACGTGCCCTTACCAATAATACTTGGTCAGGATAAGCCAAACTTGTTCAAATCAACCCAGGATTAGATTGGGACTGGCTAAGCCCAGTCCAATCCCATATCCCAAGGTTTAAATCTTCTCACAACCTCAACCTACAGTATTTATAACTTCAATCAACACCACATTGCTCCATTTCACGTTGATGCAGTCAACTTTTAAAGATACTAAAACATTTTCAGGGGTTTAAGTCCTTTAAATGTGAATGCAATTTTCAAATTTTGGTATCTCACAGTTGTTTTTATAAATAATCTGTATCATTAAGCCTAGATATACAATATAGCCGCCTTTGAAGTTTCAAAATTGAAAAAGAAAAAGGAAAATACCCCACAAGGCCACAACCCAAAACCTAGTTGATATACAAAGCAAGAACGTAGGAAATATTATCAAGCGAGCCCCAAGGTTACGTTTGTCTGGAATGAAAAGAAAGTGATGAAAATTGTAAAATCCACCTTTCCCTTATGCACTTTTCGTATGTTTGGTTGGATGAAAAGTGCAAGCCATGTTTATATTTTTTCAAAAAGAGCATCAGTTTTTCCATCCCCTTATCTTCCCAAATGCTAGGAAAGCAAAGGATACATCCCCTTTCTAGGATTTTCTGTCCAACCAAAAAGACCATGGAAAGTGAAAATTTCCTCTCCTTTGCATGCTTTTCCTTTCCCTCATTCTCCATCCAACCAAAGGAAACTGAAAAGAGAAGGGTAAATTTCCACAAGAAGCCCACCTAATCACCATTGCATCTACAACCCCAAGTACCATCATTTGATTAGCTGTTTTGCAGTAAACAAGGGAAACTATTGGCTTAATATTATTTGAGATGTTCAAAATCTATGCAGATCAAAGAGATATCTGCAAAGGTTAGAAACAGCGAGGGTGTGAAGAAAGAAGAAAGGGAATAGACAAGAGGCTGCTCAGGAGCTGTCAACAATGACCGTGAACAATGACCCCAGAATAGTGCTTAGAAAAAAAGAGAAGAGATGGAAGAGAGGAGATCATGAGGGAGAGACACCAATCTCAATCTCAAAATAAAACTAACTTTAATTCATTCCATCATATCATATGGCCTATAAAGCCTTACATTGATTATATAGAAACTGAAATAGGAAATAAAGAAGTAAAAACAGCACAGGAAACACCCTCCCACGCAAGCTGGAATAATAGGTGTCCTAACATGATGGAACCCTATCTTAACTAATCTTATCTAACTAAAGACCGAAATAAAACTAACAAGGAAAGAAGATAAGTAAATAAAATCACAATCTACTACCCACGTATGGACGGACTTAGATAAGATTCCTAAAATTTAGGAACTCCAGAACCGCAAGCTGTTAACTATGAGGAAATGCTAACTCTTAAAGAAAGAAAAGAAACTAGGAAAATGAAAACTAAAAGAAGACTCTAACTAACACTATCACTTTAGTAACTAACCTTATCACTAAAGCATGGACCCACTACTAATTAAATATCTATTTTCATACACCCCATTAGACTCAGACCAAAAAATAAAAGCCCAATCCAACCAAGTACTAAATCCAGACTCAAATTTACATCGCGCGTGCATTACTACCCTTCTAAAACCATAGAATTACTTAAAGGAAATTTTGTTAGACTCTTTTGGTGTTGGAATTGAGTCTAGTCAATTTAAATATTATTATCAACTAACTTTGAGTGATCATTTCTAATCATATTCTAGTTTTGAGATGTCTTCTTCTTTTTTCTTTTACTTCTAGAAGTCTGGAATGAGTTTAAATCTTACTCTCTTGACCGATCTTTAGGCCTTAGTTCGGTTGGGGGGATGGTTTCTCACTAATACAAGGTGACTGGGAGACTTGTGGCCAAAATATTAGGAAGGCTGGTGATCCGGGAGAAAAATGGCCATTATATAAGCAAGTTATCAGGCAACGGCAGGACTATCCAATTCGGACCACATAAGTTGACACATTACTGATGCTGCTATATTGCTAGGTTGGTGTTCCACCTGAAACTTGGGATGATGCAATGACTTCAAGGTATTAGTAAGGTATCAACCCTTCTCGATTCGTAATCTTCAATCCAGTATCTTGAACCCTTAAGGATTGATTTGGCTTTCATAATTGGTTCAACTGATTTAAGATTCCAGGGTTCAATAATAAGAAGTGAAGGAGGAGGAGAAAGAGAGAAATCAATCATGGCATTCTCTTCTCTTATATTCTACTTAGTGATTTGGTGTTGACAAATGATTTATTGATAAAAGAAATATAAAGCAAAGCTAGAGATACCACAGCAACAACATCATGAAATACAACTTGAAGCCCAATGCTACATAGTGAACTGGCAGGAGTATATACTCTCATAGTATCATACTCTGAACTTCATTACCTTTCCAAATTTTCAAGAGCATTGAGAAATGAAATAAGATGGACATATAATGAATTTGCAAGCATGCTCATATAGTTTATTTTTACCAGGATATTTTTTTTTATAAAATACCACAACAAAATCCAAACAAGGTCATAAAACTGGCCAAAAATTTCCCCCACAGCCGTGGGGAGGAGTCTCTCAGCACGAGCCACTCTTTTTTAGCAAAACATGGCATGTCAGTGGGCCCAAAGGTCCCTGCTCACATCTGAAGTTTCAACCAAAATAGAGTTTGCCAAATAGGAAAATGAAGCACTAAAAATTCAGGACTATGGAGAGGATGCAGAAACTACCGAGGGGTGCATGGACATATATGGGAGAGTAAATGATTGGTTTTGAGTCTTTGACATATGGCCAATCCAGACCTTGACCTGTCTATCCAACATTGGAATTGCCAATCATCTGTCACGTGGTTAAACTAGATCGACTGTGGAGAGAACCTTCTCTACCCTAAACCGTGTACAAGCAATTATGCCATAAAAACCTTATATACTGTTTCTGCAACAAATACATCCCAAAGTACAGGGAGGGCCAAGGTTTTAAGTATCTTATCCTATCGTATCATAGGTATTGGCCACATCGTATCGGCATCGGTAGCTATCGATACGATACACCCACAATAGGATATTTATTAATATCATATCGATACTTTCCATCTCATTTCACCTATGACTTACGTAGTGGAAGAAGTAAATCATAAGTATCGGTAGGTATTGTATCATATCGGTATCGTATCGTTATTGGTAGCTACCGATACGATACCCAATACAAATACTTCAAACCTTGGCAAAGACAAATATACCCTAGAACTATCATCTTCTGAACATTGTTAGCTTTCAAAATTTTCCAGAATGTTGAGGAAGGAAAAGAAGATGGGCATATAATGAGTCTGAAATCATGTTCGTGAAATTTTTTTATTTTACCACAATAGAATTTAAACAAGGTTATAAATACCTTGTCAATTGTAACTTTAACAAATACATCTGAAGTACAATGGAGACAAATATACTGTGGTCATAAGTACCAAATTCTCAACATTATTACCTTTCAAGATTTTTAAGAATGTTGATAAACCAAGGAAAACGGGCATGTGGTGACTTTGAAAAGCATGTTCATATAGTTTCCTTTTGCCACAATGAAATAAACAATCTAGTAAGTACCTTGTAAACTGTTCCAAAACCTCCTCGACCGAGCTTACAGCTTGCATTAAAATTGTTTGTCGCAGATTGCAATTCATTGTAAGAGAAGATTCTAATATCCCCTCGCAAAGAAACTGCTAAAATAGCCAACAAGTCAAACAATGAGAACAGACGGGTCATTGTAATTCCCCATGGTTCTGTTATAGCAGTGATTTCACTGTCAAGAAGGAACAGAAGAAAACATGTTTAACTGGTCAATTGGGATCATGCTCTCTCGTTTTCATTCTCTAAAAGGAGCTGTTATGAATGTTGTGACAAATATCCTGCTTTTTGAAACTTTTTGAAACAGAGGACCATCCTTCAAGAGAATATAAGAGGAAGATGCTCCTGTTTGCTGACTGCTTTTGATACAGTTCACAGAATATGTTACATCATTTGCTTGCATCTCTCTAGAAATAACATAAATAACTGGGGAGGATCACCCAAAAGGTCACGGTGTCTAAATTCCAAACAAAATACACAAGCTCTCAGTCCAGCAGCCAATGGCCAGAAAAGCTCAACAAAAAGCATTGGTGAAACTCTTATATTAGGTTTAGAAGGGCATTATTGAAATATTTAAATAGGCAAGGGAGAAATAGTCTAGTTCTATAGTATGCACTGGAGAACAATAACCAGATTCACTAGCCCAGATGCGGCATGACAAGTAGCTAAAAGATTGAAGTTTTAAAAAAAAGGGAATCACTGGATGATATGCATCAAATTTCTAGCTAGCGTTTTTCTTTTTTTTTTCTTTTTTTTTGGCAGGGGGGAGGGGGGAGGGGGTGTTAAGATGAAAAACTGTAAGGATTTCCTACCGTATTAATGGAATGAGTTTGTATACACATAGTCAATAAAAAAAAGTGAACAATGAATGCACAAAAAACTTCTTACCATTTGCATCTTCAATAGTATTAGCATGATCCCTTCTTCTTTCTACTAGCGAGGAACCAAAGCAACAACAACTCATGTCAATGTACGATATCTGATTTCACTCTTCTGCAATTGTGAAAACACACATTTCAAGCTGCCAAATTTATTTCCAAATGGAACAACTCCATATTATATTATTATAACACCTGTATATAACAACAACAAAGAGAACAAGATAGCCATAACAAGTCCATTTTGGGTCTTGGCTTTCCCTCACTTATACTATAAATAAAAACCATTTAAAGATACAAGATCCCCTGAATCTTTAAAAGAGAATGGAGTTTATCTCCTCTAATTAAAATTTCAAACGCATATATGTTCCTGCAGTAAATAAGACAAGAAACCCAAAATACTAACATCAATAGAATTTTTTAGAGTTCGATCATTGCGAAGGCTTTCGTGATACGAAAGGCTAGTCTAGAAGCAAAGAATGTTTAAACCACCTGTAAAAGAATAAATAAAAGGAGAATGTCCGGAGAAATTAGAAAAAAATATTTCATCCTGTCTAAACTATCTTTGAAACCTTAAACTGGGAACAAAGGGATAAAAACCTCAAAAGTAGCATGAGTTTATTGTTTTGGGAGGCCAAATGTGGCTGATAATATTTTAGAAAATAAATTCATTTCAGATCTCTCTCTCTCTCTCTCAATAATTCCTCATATCAGATCTTCTTTTAAATCATAAGCGTCATCTCTCCTCTCACTACCTAAATGCAAGCTATTTGCTTTCACTTTAGCGCCAAATCATTCATTCCCATTGGAGCAGAACGCCATTGGTCCTTGTCACAGAGGATGAAAGCAAGTGCATTCAGTTTCTGAGTATATCATTTCTAATTTCACCCAGTGGTAAAATTGTTCTATTGTGACCTTTTTCTCTCTTCTGGGTTTAATAAATTTCTCGTTATGCAAAAAATAAAAATAAAAATAAATATATAAAACACCACAACAACAACCACCTCAAGTAGAATCAAACTCCAAAATACAAGAGCACCAAAATGTAATCATGAACTCAGATTCCCATTGTTCCACTTCATAAGGAAAAAAACTAAATGAAACAAGCAATGGAAACGCTTAGGATGACCGACTGAACATGCAGTCAGCTACTCGACTCTCCCTGGAACCCACATAACACCCAACACCCACCACATATTCGATTGAACTCGACAACAACCACCTCAAGTAGAATCAAACTCCAAAATAGAAGGGCACCAAAATTTAATCATGAACTCAGATTCCCATTGTTCCACTTCATAAGAAAAAAAAAATGAAACAAGCAATGGAAACGTTTTAGGATGACCGACTGAACATGCAGTCAGCTACTCGACTCTCCATGGAACCCACATAACAGTATAACACCCAACACCCACCACATATTCGACTGAACTCTCCCCCCTCCCCAGGGTTTTTAATTCGAATATAACTATAGGTTGAGATAAAAAAAAATCTGAACCTCTGACCAAGATTAGCTCTCGAGCATTCCTGGGCGCATTCTCAAACATAAAATTTTGTTTCCAAGAAGTGAATCTTGAACATATTCACTATAAAAGGTGGGGAAAACCGATTTCAAGCCAGAACTTAAATCTAGCCTTCGGTACGACTTCCACCAGAAACATGAACACTGAAATCTTCAGTTCTAGCAGAAATAATGAAATGAACCCGCAATTCTAAAGATAATAATGATTAGCAAAACAATGAAAGATCGATTATGAAACTGAACAGAAAATAAATTTAAAAGAGAAAACAATTAAACTGCTCGTGAGTAGAAAAACCTCTAGGAAGCCGAGAAGGAAACGTTTAATGCCTCGTTTGTCATTCAGCTCCCTCTTCTCCTCATCCTCCTCCTCCTTCTTCATCTGGAATCGAGACTAAAGTACAGAAACACAGTCGCACAAGTCATTGCATTACACGCTTTCACAATGTACCAAAAGCGTTTCCACCGGTCTTGGTTAAGGTGGACTATTCTGAAAATGACCTTTGTCTACCATTTTCTACGGATCAATAAGACCTTCAATAATTCCAACTTGGTGGCTAGTTGTCTCGTGTTGATACGACGATACCCCACGATCGTCATCTCTGCGTATGCTATTGCGTGTATCTTTTAGTTTCGAATTATTGATTTGTTTTTTCCAAATTAATAAACACGCCGTTTAAGAACCATTAGTCATGAAATCTTCTCGATGAACAGCTTGATCTGCAACATAAGATGTCAGATCAAGCTGAAATTTTATGAACAGATAAATCATAAAATTCTTTATTTATATATTAAATTTCAATCACGAATTTGGCAAACGGTAAAACAAAAAATTGAAAATTAATAATTGGATTTGAAATTAACAACAGCTTGATCTACCGACACCGTAGTTCTTTCTTCCCTACGGCGGGAAAATGTTATTGTAACAAGGGTTTGTTAATTAGGGAAAAAACCACTAATTAATTTATTTATAGGAGATTCTTATTTTAAGGGGAGAGAAAGGGAAATGTGAGAGGGAAATACAAACAATGTGTATTTCCTCTCTTTTTCTTGTCTTATGCAAGACCAAATATTTGACTTCAATTCTGAAAGGATCACTCTCTTTCACACACGCAAGGTTTGGAATTTCGATTTTGTACCTGGTTTTAATCTGATCAGACCAAATCATGGAAAAGACAAGTTTCGAAATCAATTTTGGTGGTAGAAAAATTGATTTTTTAGCATAATTTTTTTGGTGATGCATTAACATATCCATGAATGGTTTGCATAAAAAATATTTTTATATTTTACTATATTATGCTAATATAGGATTTTATTTAGAGTGAAATAGAAAAAAAATTTATGACTAATATCATTTAAATAAATATTTATTAACTTTTATTTATATTTCGTGTACTTAGATATTATTCATAAATAAATAAACAATCTTTATTTGAATTCAATAAAAATAGTTTAAAATTTAAATTCTAAAATGATAAAAAATCAGTTTTCTAGTTCAATAACAAAACTGGATTTTTGATCACATGATAATTTTCAACTTTCAAATGTTAGATTTTTTTTCTGTAATGTAAAATTTTCATAAATCTTATTAAAGTAAAAATATTAAAAATCAAGAATCTATCAAAATAATATTTTGTTTTGATATTTACAAAATCATTTTCATTATGACGACATTAAAACAGCATTGCATACTTTGAATAAGGTTTGATCGAAACGTAACTATTTTAATATAACTCAGATTCAAGCAATATCAGATTAATTGGAAAGCTAACATAATCAGTTTTGCAACAAATTCGAGATTGTTTGAATATGAATTATATTAAAAAAATTACGTTCCAGTCAAACTTTGTTTGGAGTATGTAAAACATCATAAGGAACCGAAATTGACTCACGAAGTAGATACATGAGCAAGGAAAGAATTCTAAAAATAAAATAAAATGAAGATGGTATGGGTTTAGACTCAACTCTTCTAAGTTGTGTCTGTAATTTTTAATGGATTTGAAACTCTTCTATGATGCAAGTAATTAGTAGGGATAAGAAAATTATAAGTTTCAAAGTTGAACTCTTGGTTCAAAATAAGACTCAGTTAAAGTATCAAATTTTCATTTTAATAATCATCTACATAGCACATGAGAATTAACCATTATTTATAGGTTTTAAAAACTTTGAAGCTCTCAAAATAATCCCAACCATCCCCACAATCATAGAGTTGAAATTATAGATAATGAAAAAAAAAAAAAAAAACTTTAATAATTCCAATGCATAAAAACTTGCCCCCAAGGTATAGATACTTGTTCATTGGCATAGAAATTTTCTTCAAAAATAAAACTATAGAAGATTCTCTTAGCCAAATACAAAAAAGTTCCAAAAAAATTCACCAAGTTCATTGAAGAGTCACAAGTATTTACATCATCATCCACCAAAGCACATGAGGTGGCAACACAAGGTTGGTCAGACTGCTCTGCATGTGTTCGTAAAAAGAGCATAACTCTCTATATATAGGTCGGATTGATCTCATGTCAAAACCATATGAAATTAGACGCTTAAAGCTAAAATGTTTTTTGTTTTTAAGTATTTTCCAATGCAAACTTGAGATATCCTACTTACCCAAAAAAAAAAAAAACTTGAGATATCCTGAAACTAGGCTTTCAAAGCATGGACCATAAGAGTTAGCCTGAATTTGGTTTTGTCGACTACAAAAATGGGTTGTGGTGTTTACAGCCAATGAGTTCAAATTAAGTTTTGCTTTGGGTCGTGGCTTAAATATGGGTAATTTTCTATGAGTATGTGATTGGTCCACTTGAATAGAGAATTGATCAAGATTGACCACATGAACATGGGCGTGGCCTGCGTAAGAATACCAAAAAAAAAAAATTTTTATTTTTTTAGGATAAAAAATACTTAAACCCTTGAAAAATAACCAATAGAAGAGATTAATATTACTCAAAGATTGTAATATTGTGAAAACAAAGATCTCCATCGTTTTTTTATTTATTTGTATAAGCCATTCTGTCTCAATGGTTGCTTTGAAAACTGCAATCTTTGGTGATACTTGCCATACTTGTTTAATTCGACGATCGAACCGAATTATACGAATAATTCATGTGAATTCGAATCCAAATCATAACCAATGATTCGGTCCCCAAAAATTTAAACTACATTTATAATATGCGAATAATTCAGATAAATACGAATTATACGGTTTACACCAAATATTTGGCATGGTAAACGTTTATTACTAATCCCATTTCCAAAAAAAAAATAATAATAATAAATAAAAAAAATAAAAAAAACTTATATAATATGGAAAATCTCCCCCTTGGGGAGTTCCATGCACAATCCCGGGAAACCATTATAGCTCCCACTAATTTTTTTATTTTTTATTTATTTTTATTTAAACTCCCACTAACTTATTAACTACATAGAAGTGGGTTGTTGCATTGAAATTAAAGTCCATTATTATCATTAATAAGGTCTGTTTCATTCTTATTTTTCCAAAGTTAGTTTAGACATTGGCATGTTTTTTTTTTTTTTTGTCAAATTTTTTATTCTTTTTTTTTTTTTTTTTTTTGTTGTCATTAAATAGGATGTGTTGTGAGTGTATATACCTTTGATTCATGGATTCAAATTCTCGGTCTAATTGCTATTTAGCAATGAGAGGATCCAACAGCTAGGACTGCATCAGGATACGTGTCCGATGATATCCACCGTTGGATCCCCTCACTGTGAGAGGGTAACCAGATGGAGGATTCTTACGTCTCCTTCCAATCATCGTGCACTCAGCATATTAAATGCCCTTATAAGGGCTTGATAATTACAAAAATGCCATAAAAGAAACAGGTAGTGGACTAATGAACTCTCATATTGTTAGTTTAATTCA
The DNA here is from genome assembly GCA_028583415.1 of Protea cynaroides. NCBI lineage: Eukaryota > Viridiplantae > Streptophyta > Magnoliopsida > Proteales > Proteaceae > Protea > Protea cynaroides. Next base: position 33,477,438 of record CM053267.1, read on the forward strand.
CTTTTATCTAGGATTATATTAGTTGTATTAATTCCTATTTATTAGTTACAGGGATAAGAATAATAAATAAATAAAAACATAAATATCAAACAAGCTTAACCTTGAAAGATGATGATAAAGGAGAGAGAAGGAAGAGAGTTAGAAGGTTGTGATTGAGTTGATCAGTTGTTACTTTGATGATTACTTTGAAGAAAAATGAAAGAGAGGCTATTGCATGGGTGAATTGGAAGTTCTGTAGTGGTGATATTTAAATATTTAAAAAAAAAAACAATAAAAAGTTCTGTAGCAGTAAAAGACAAAAAAACATTTGGTGGATCTCAACTATTTTAACTTCTTCTCCTCATTTTTTCTTACCAAATCTGAAATTTCTATGGCATTAGGTTAGCCGCTATGGTAGGAGAAGGTGTGATGCGCTCCTTTCATGATCAATTTTGGGGTGGGCGGCGGGCCCGACTCACTCTCTATCATATATTATAATCACATATAAGAGAGTCATTCGCATTGACATTGCAACTTCTCAAACGAGGTAGGTAGTTCACATGGATTGGCAAATCAGGTTTTGACCTAGACCAATCGTTCCAGTAGAGTCCCAATTTTTTAAAATTTTTAAAAATTTTATAAAATAATGAAAAAGATCTTCTATAGTGAGACCATCTTTATAGTAAGAATCTCATCGCCTCATAGTAGATCGATATGTATCTTGAGACAGTCAAAGTGTATTGGGATATATGTCGATTCACTTTGAGTGTATAAGATTCTCATTACAGGGGTGACCTCACTACAGAAGATCACAATCATAAAATAACAAAACTTGATCATCACTCGGCTAGGTCAGTAGAGACTCGGTTGTTTCAACCAAATCACAGTTACCAGGTGAGTCACGTCAAAATAAAAATTACCCTAGATGAATTGGAAATATTGTAATTAAACGGTTAAATATGACTCAGTTGGACAAGGTCTGGTCGCCAAGTTTTATGAAGGGCGAGTCAAGTAAAAAAAATCTGATTTTCCAACTTTGACTTGCCAACATGTGACATGCATATGAGGAAAGTTACATGTGTTGAATCCTTTCCCCGTATGGATACCTTTTCAAAGATACATCACCGTCTATGCATAGTGGGATCCATTAGATATGAACAATGATAGGTTTATAGGTGGTCGAAAAGGATGGGAAGAAACTTGTGGTTCTATAATGTGCATGCGGAAAGGAGTCGGTCTCATCGGCTTAAGGTCACTTTCCAAATAAAGAAAAGTAAATGCAAGGAGAGTAGTTATGCTCTATATAAGGTTAGTTTGGTTAAAGTTACATGGATGAAATAATTTTTTTTTTTCATATTTTTAAATTATCGATCATTTATCAGGCAAACCCCTTAACATGCGTTGTATATCTTTCTTAAAATCTAATTCTTATAAAGTGATTGACTATCGATTCATCTTATACTCGTTTTCTTGACTGGTGTTTATAACTTTTAAGACACGGAGAACGTGTAAACCCCTTTGGACCCTATCCCTAGTATAAGATAGGTTGGATGGAATATATATATATATATATATATATATATATATTGGGGATTGTTTTTATACATGGGTTGTGTATGTAACAAGGTCAAGGTAAATGTGTTAAACAGTGTGGTTTCAGTTTAACAGTGCGGATCAATTTTGGTTCAGTGTATAATGGGTAAAATCAAAATCGAACAATTTATTAAACGGTTTCAAAATATCTACCAAAATCGATTATTAGTTGGTTTTAATTTTTTGGTTTTTAAACAGTTTCGCTGCCAGGAAATAGAGCAAGAGAGTTAGAAACAAAGGAAAGGGAAGACCAAAGAAAGCATTGAAATGATTTTAATCGTCTATGAAATTAGAATTATGATTTAGAAGTAGGCTATTAAAATAAAATTTATTCCTACAAATATAGACCTTTAGCACTGAGGGATTAAAGTAAGAGTTTAATCAGTTTTAACTGTTCCAAATAACTGGTTTAAACAATTTCATTTATGAAACTAAAATCGAATCATTTAACTAAAATGTTTCATTTTTTAAATTAGAATCAAATGGTATAGTAATCAGTTCCATGGTTTCGGTATAAAAGGTTTTAGTTTGGTTTTGTTTTTAACACTCTTAAGTCAGGGTATCAGCTCTTTATTTAATAAGATAAGAGTAGTTTTGAGATTATGTTTTTTCATCCGACGATTGAAAGTACAACCGTGTAAAACTTTGTATATATGAAATCTTTGTATCCAAATCCTCTCCTCCTAGATGTTCGGGAGGAGAGGCAGCGGTCCCGTTAGATGGCTGACACCTGGGGCTCGGGTTAATCCTAGCAAAAATCCCCTTGTCGATTCGATGGAAGGCTTGGATTCACTCGAACCCTAGGTGTCGGCCATCTAACGGGGTTGCCTCCTCTCCTCCCGAACCTCTGAGAGGAGAGGATGTGGATCCGAAATCTTTTGTTTTATTTTTATTATTATTTTTTTGGGTAAGTTCTTTTTTATTATTGGTATTAAGTATTTAAGTAAAAAGAGAAAAAGGAGAAAAAAATTGGAGAGAGACACACCAATGCAATGCACCAACCTTAATAGTGCCCATAATGGTGATAAATGCTAAATGCTCTTTTTCCTCTTTCTTTTTCAACTTTTCAGATCACAGTGGACGTCAATGCATTGACGCAGACGCAATAATTTCCAGTCTAACAATCTAAAAACAGTATCTGCTTTCCTAATTCCACACAAGACTTGAGGAAGTTGCGGGTCAGAAGTGGGATTCACATCATTTTCTCCTAGTAGTTTTGGGAGGACAATAATAACTTTTTCGAGATGATTGTCACGTGATTCTCAGTGAATCCGAGACCCACGTCTGAGTTGACACCCTCTGTCGGTTTAGCTTGTCAATTGGGTGTCGACTCGGATGTGGGTCTTAGATTCACCGAGAGCCACGTGGCAACCATCCGAGATAGATTGCCACTGTCCTCCCAAACCACTGGGAGGAGAGGATGCGGATCCTTAGAAATGGAACATGGTTTTAGTAATGTGTCAGTATACTAGAATCCACGTTCTCTCTTCGAAGAGAATCTGGAGGAGATGTGACACCCCCATTGGATGGACGACACCTAGAATTCGGATAAATCCGAGTTCTCCATCCGAGCCGACACCCCCCTATCGGCTAGGATAGAGGACTCGGATTCATCCAAGTTTCAAATGTCGTCCATCCAATGAGAGCGTCACCTCTCCTCTAGATTTTCTTGGAAGAGAGGATTTGAATCCCAATATACACTTGGAGCCATATCTAATCTAGATCCATATTGGATCAATTTCAGTAGCAGCCGAAATAAAATAATGGAAAAAAGTTTCCCCCTATGCCTCCTCGTGGCTCCCGTGAAATGATGGCCATACCCCTTGTTAGATGATCACCGGCACAATCTTCCCATTGGCTGGGACGTTGAATTAGGCTGCATCTAGCTGGGAACAACGGTACGAAAGAGGCAATGTTAGGTGGTCGGCAGAATCAACGTTAACCACCCCAACCAAAAGTGTATTGAATGACATCCCTACCCTCACCCCCACTTTTCTTACGGTGGATTTCTTTGATCGGTAGACTGACGATCCAGCACAATCCTAGGTCCATTGACTCAGCCCAGGCCCACCACAGCCCTATATCGAGTTGTGATTAACCCTTTTTAGCCCAATTCTACCTTATTGACCCTAATTGGGCTACCTTGGCTGTGATTAACCCTTTTTAGACCAATTCATCCTAATTGATCCTGACTGGGCTGGGATGGTTTGGCCCTGATTGATCCTTTCTAAACCATTTTTATATTGGGCCGGTCCATCTAAGGTCGGGTTCAAACAAGGGCCTAAGTCGAAGCCCAAGTGCAGTCTGGCCCAGGGGCCTACAAATCTTAGGGCTGAAAACCTAATCCAAGTCTGGCATAAGGCCCGCTCAGGTTCACCGGACCAAATTTGCACCTTTGGTCTTATCATTGTCTTGTTAAACCAACCAAGTGGTGGAATCCCATTGCATGATTGTATCTAGGCTTCCTTATATGGGCTAACTTTATTTCTTAAATAAATATATTTACTCACAAGGACATTTAACAATATAAACAACCATTAAGTCCTCGAGTAAATAGTTTTGCTACAATTTATTTCCTCCACTTGGCAGTTGGTCCATCAGAACATCATGTATAGAAAACTTGAACCACCAATTGGATATAAAATATTTGGATATAAAATATTTGAAAATAATTATTAACAAATAATAATTTTTATTTTTATTTTTATTTTTTAACAAAGCATGTCACTGAACTTGGAATTTATATCCAATCACGATTAGACAATCTCTTTCTTGAGATTCTTCGTATGTAAGATCGGATTTTTTTGTCAAACGTTATTTTCATTCACATGTAAATGTCACGCATCTTAGAGGGCATGCTTTGGTGTGATAGTGAGGTCGTCATATTGCAATGATTAATAAATAGATCAAAATATAGAATACTCAATTACAATGATTTCACGCAAACTATTATTGAGAATATTGTTCTTACCAATTTCGATTGTAGAAGCCCAACTCAATTCATTCACTGCGGAGAGAAGAGGCTACTGTAATTCCTTTACGAGCAAACTCTGGAAAATTCGGGAGCAATGTATTTAGTTAAGAATCACTTCTCCTCAAAATAACTCTCAATCAATTGCTCTAGAGCATCAAGAACTTAAAAAAGATGCTCCCCATATGAACAAAACATCCAGTTTTATCCCGAATTCTGTGACCAATTTAAGGGATATACCTTAATACAAACAAACACACAAAGGTATTATGCAAATTAATTAAATGATGAAATTACCCTAAGTGGGCTATGCCTAAGGGTGTAAATTTGGGACCGGAATGGAGAACCACATACCAAAGTTCCACCCATTAGCTTATTGAGACAACATTGAGAATGTATTTTGGAACCAATTGCTTTTATAGTTTTGGTCGGGTTTTCAATTTCGATCACAAATTTAAACCCCTTAGAGAAAGAACATGCTACTTCTTCGGTAATGGTGTTTAATCACCTCCGGAATCACTTGTGTAGCATGGTTTAAAAAATCGGATCAGCATAAGCTCGAGTCCATCCAGTTAATGCTGATTCAACCTATATAGCTTGTAATGGTCACAAATGTTGCATGGTCTTTTTTGTTTTCTTTTGTTTTTTTTTTTTTAACTCTCTATTAATAGCAAAAAAATCCTCTCCCGCCCACCTGCCACCTGCCAAGGGCGGGATTTCAGCCGGCCCACCTCCCCATGTATTGGTAGGCGGGCCGACTGATCCCCAACCCTTGGATCAGCGGCAGGAACCTCCTACCGCGGGAGAGGATTTCTTTCCCTGTTAATACAATAATAGAGAATAAAAGAAACTTACCTCTTGTAACAAAATTGTGTTTAAAAAATCACAAATTTGCAATCTAGAGAAATCTCTGCTTCTTCTCGATTCTAATTTATAGGGCTCCATTGATTCCGATCTGATTCGGTTCGAATCAAAATCGACAAAGGCCAATCCCATATCCGATACCAAATTTTTAAACCCTATTGTGCAAACAATAGGACCGATGAGGGACAAAAAAAGAGAGGAAAAACGAATACAAAAATCTAATATGACCAAAATGTTTTGATTGAACACAAAATTAAAGGGAAGGAGAAAAGGATCCAACATGATCCAAATGTTTTAATTAAAAAAAAAATTCCTTTTTTTTGGGTGGGGGGGGTTAAATTTTTTTTTTTTTTTGTGTAAAAAAGGAAAATTTCCTTTCAATAAATGAAATGGATTGCATCTGCCCATATGTATATCTCCTCTTCTTCTTCTTCTTCTTCTTCTTCTTCTTTTTTTTTTTTTTTTTGTTTTGTTTTTTTTGTAAATATATATCCCCGGTTGAGGCTTACGGAATCAAGCTTGGGTTTTTTTATCTGTCTTATTTTTTGGAGCATGATTTAAGTTCACGATAACAAAATGGGTATCTGTCACTCTAAAATCGATACGGGATTAGCATTAAATTGGTAAGGAATCAATGATATAGTGACACGTGGTCGATACTAAATTAAAGGTATTGAGAAAATTAAGGTATTAAGTATTATATTGTTTCCAGCCATTATTGATATTGATACCTGCCGATCCGAACACCTAAACCATGTTCTAGAGTTTCTATTGCTTATCTACTCTCGGACTACCAGCTCTTGTTGGATACTTGCAAGACAACCACAGACAACCACCGATGGATGTTTACAATGTGATTGGTGACATCAAATGGATTCAGCATAAAATTTACCTGTAAATGGGTTTTCCAAAAAAATAATGCCGTGACAAAGGGTGTCAAAATTGGGTTGAAATTGAAAACCAAACCAGTCTGATTTGATTCGGATCAAACCAAAATGGAACCTTATTGGAAAGTATAATTAGGCTGTGTTTTTGACAGACCAGCGAAAAATTGAAACCATACCGGATCAAACTGGACCAATATGACCAAAACCAAATTAACCCGAAAATGGACCAATAAAAGTCCAGTAAGCTAACATTTTATTAAATATTTATATATAAGAAACCAACACCAAATCCGAACCAGCCAAATAATGACCCGGTAGAGTCTATTAAGTTAACTTGTTACTATAAATCGCCAAGTATTAAAAAAAAGTTAACTTGTTACTATATATATATATAGCAAACCGAAACTGAACGGAGACCAAATCGACAGTGGATAAGAGCCCATGAAACCAGCACGATAAAAATTGGAAACCAAATTGAAGCAAAATTGAAACCAGACCAAAACCGAAGTAATTGAACTAAGGTATATAGGACCGAAACCAGACTGAAGTGACCCGTTGATACCTCTAAGCATGACCCTATTCTTCAACAAATACTTGTTCTCATATGGGCCCCTTTGACTAAACTGAACTTGGAACACCTGGGTTAAGCATGAGATTTCTTAGCTAAAGGTTAAAAATTAAGGCCTAAAGGTGTTAAATGAAACGGTTTCAATTTAACGGTGAGGTTCGGTTTTTGATCTTTTGGTTCGATGCGTAATGAATAAAATCAATCGAACCATTTATTAAACGGTTCTAAAATGCTTATCAAAATCGATTAATAATCAATTTTAATTTTTTGGTTTTTAAATGGATTCATTATCGGGAGGGAGAGTAAGAGTGTAAGACCCGCACCCTACTAACCCATTCTAACCGTGTCATATCAGGTCTTCCTATCATGGTCGAATCGAGCGGACCAAGTGTGCGAAGAAACCACAAGACTAGGTATGTAAATCGATCAAAAAATAATCAATTTTGAGTGTGTGGTCGCATACCTGAGCTGGTATGATCGATCACACCTTAAGGAAAGTGAGACCACTCAAAATCCAAAGTGTGGTGGCATATTTGGGACGTGTTGTAGAAGGATTCTACGATCATACGTGCGGCCGCACAATGTTGAGACCGACTTCAAATTTTTAAAATTTTTTCTAAACTAAGGGATCTCTTTCCTAGTTGAGGAAGAACTCTATATTAAGCTTTTTCCTCTATATAAAGAATGTCCCTTAGTCTTTCTCACTCTTTTAGAACTCAATTTTAAACTCTAAACCTAAGAAATAAAGAGATAGAGGAAGAGAAGAAGAAAAATGTATGAAAAAGCAAGTTGAGAGGAAGAAAGGTTATAGCTTGTTACAGAAGGCCAAGGTAAGAAACCATTCTTGTAGAAGTAGATTACATAGTATAAGGTTTCTCCCATTGTAAATTTATATGTGGAATTGATGTGGGATCTCAATCATGAGACCCCATGAACAAAAACTAAAGGGAGATCTATGAAGAGTATGTTAGGATGTATAACTTTACAAAAATTATGAATTAAAGGTCATAGACCGATCATAGGAGGAACCCTATTGATAAATCAAGGAATCAACTCATGATAGAATTTGATTGAGGATAAAAATCGATCAAACTTCGTGTGATCGTAGCCTATGATCGACCATAAAGTGACTAAAGGTCGACCACACACTCTTGGGAAGATTCCAGAAAAGGTATGATCGTATGTGTGGTCGCATGATATGCGATTATACATATCGACCACACACCCTGTCATTACAAATACTGAGACCACATGCTCAACCTCACTTGCGATCACACAGTTTCAGGAGGCCTGTTTGAGATCAGATTAGGTTTTCAACTATCGTAACTTGATAAACTTAAACATTAACTTAAAATTCATAAATTTCTTAGGTTCCCAAGTAGTTCAAAAATGATTTTCTGAACTTGAAAAAGATCGAACATTTTTAAAAGATGAGGGAACAAGATCTAAATTAATTGGATAATAACAAGTTGTTCATCTTTTATTTGTCAAATGAAATGAATAATTTTATGTTTGTATGTTTGTAATGTACATCTCACATATCATCCAATATTACTGTTTTTTTTTTTCTGTTCATGCATATTTATTTATATCTATTTATAATATGATGATGATGATTCTAGGAATATAATATGATTGTATATGTGGTTAGTGTGTTGGATGAGAGTGAAGCATCAGGGGGAGGAAGCGGCACTGTGGTTTCTGACCTGATCACTAGATTATAGCTTTATCTTTACTCAAGTCTTGCATTGACATCATCGTATCATCATTATCTTAGCAGAGCTATTACGTCGTAGGGAATCAAAAAGGGTGGTTTAGGACCATGTGATCTTTGACTCTACCAGGAGACCTTAGTTCTATCTCTATGAACGTATTAAAGGATACTGAGGTAAGACATTTGATACATTTGGATGACATTATGATTGGTTAGTTGCGAATCCAGTTTGTAAGCCCTCGCCAATAAGGATTTACGTGTTGGTATGGGTAGGGCATCAAGAAAAATATTGGCAGTGTATGATCCGGACACTTTAACTCTATTTCTATTTCATGATGGGGTGGAAGTGGGACGACAATAGTGTTTAATTAATTAGGTGGATTCATACACCCGTGTATAGAGGTGCAGTGGTCGTCAGTCCTTTTTATAACACAGTTGTAAACTTAAAATCAGATCATATATATATATGAATTGAATGTATGCATATGTTTGCGCATTATTTTGTTTGTTCAATAAGCCGTGATGTGTGCTTACCCTTTCAACGTCGAATATTTTTAATTATTGATGCAGATCCTACTGTGGAAGTTATATAAATGAGCCGACATATGGACAAATAGCTACTATGGATGTAGAAACTATGGAGGAAGCGCATGATCCGTCGTACGAGTGCAATCAATGTGTTTTTTTATTAGTTTAGCTATTTTTGAGTGTTGAAACATGTAATTGATTAATTTATGTTATGTCATGAATTTACTTGGAGATAACTAGATTTATTTATTTATTTATCATTGTTAAATCTCAGTTCATTATTAGTAAAAGACTTCCGCTATTTACTTATTTACTCTGATTATTATTGTAGAATGTATTTAGTTTAATCGAGTGTGTACAATCTATACGAGATCCTGATTTGAACCGTTGATTTTCATGATTGTTCATCACACCACTGGTTAGTCCATAATTGGGGTGTGATAAAGAGAATCAGGAATAAAGCAGAGGAAAAGCCAAATAAATTATTAAAATAAATTTAATCATATATGATGGATTTATGATTTAAAAATATGTCATCTGAAAAACATTAAAATATAATTTATTTCTAAAAATATAGACATTTAGTATTAAGGGATTAAAGTAAAAGTTTAGTCTATTTAAACGGTTTCAAATAGTCGATTTAAACAGTTTCATTATTGCAAACCATAATCGAACCTTTTAACTAAATAGTTTTATTTCTGAAACTAAAATCGAACCATTTATAATCGACTTTACTATTTCAATTTAAACGGTTCATTTCAATTTTGGTACATGATTTGATTTCATTTTTGACACCCTTGTTAAGGCCTGGTTGGTGTAGGATAAATGACCCAACCCGCTCAAGTTGCACTCATGTAAACAAGGATTTGATATGGATAGACTGGCAGAGTAGCCAATGATTTAATTACTTTAATTAAATTAGAATTTAAAGGGCACAGTTTTAAGTTAAGTTACAATTTAATGGACACAGTTTTCTTTTATTTAATTACTTTAATTAAGTTACAATTTAATGGACACAATTTTCTTCTATTTAATTACTTTAATTAGATTATAAATTACAATTTAAAGGACCAAGTTGTTGTTCATTTACGGTGAATTAAGTTACCATATTTTCTTGATGGTTGGATTAGATTCTTAGGTTCTCTTTGGTATAATTTATATTTATATTTTTAAGTTATTTATGAGAAATCATTTATGAAAAAATTATGAGTTATAAATAATAATCATTTAATACCACTAGACATAAAGAAATAATAATAAATTATGATAAATATATTTTAATCTATTTGTAGATTTTATATTATATTAATTTTTTTATATATAAAAAATCATAAACCATACTAAACAATTACATGTCATAATGTATTATATAATTAATTCTATAATACATACCAAAGAGAGCCTTATACAATGAAAAAAACATTTTAGTCATTTGCATGTAGGGATAGTAATTATGATGATTTCTTTTTGGCATATAGCTTACACGCAAATATGTTACATTGAATGATAATATTAGAATATTCTAAATTAGCATCAAATTTTAGATATAAATCAATCATATAATCTCTCATGTCTGCTTATGAAACATGTTCAGGGAAGTAGAATCAGCAACATGATTGATTTCCATCGATTTTGATTCTAAACTACATGAAATCATCAGAATGGCACAAACAGAACAAAAAAAAAAAAAGGTTGAATTCTAACTCCTTGAATATTGTTGTACATTATAGTTTCTTTTATTATTTGGCAAATTTCATTTATACTGAAACTTTAAAATACATCAAAAAAACATCAAGATCTAAATGCCCATTAATTTCAACCCATTTAACTTCTGCTTGATACAAATAAATGAAATAAGTGCCATGCAACTAAGTTTTACTAGCTATTCCCCAAAAAAATTCAAGTGGGACCCTTGATATAAACTAGGGAAATGCTGCATATTTTACGTAAATATACTAAAACCATTGCCTTATGGTTGAACATATAAACAAGCAAGATGGGTTGAGAGTTAGGAAAAAAAAAGGGTGATTCGTGTTATTCAGACAATAGTTTGAATGGAAGGAGACAAGGGTGATTCGTGTAATTCAGACAATAGTTTGAATGGAAGGAGACATTCTTTTTTTTTTTTTTTGGGTTAAAAAAATGGAAGGCGAAATGTAATCATGAAGAAAGAACCCTCATATTTAATTATATAATAAAAGAGATTTTTTTTACGCCGGTCTCGTGTTTACTATCGATGCTAATCCCTTCTCCTTATTTACAAAGTTTCCATCCTACTCTCTATATTTATGAGTTTCCCGTAATATCCTTTACTTTCAGCACCCCCAATTTCTGTCTCCGCTTTTGGAATTAGTATCCTTTAGAAGGACACCAATCAAAATAACGCAAAATGATCCAAAATAAAATAGTATGCTAGGCATAAATTTTAATCATAAGAATCTAGTCCACTCTAATTGTATTAGTTTTACCTTAAATCTCGAAAGAAATAAAAGAAAAAACAATTCCCACCATGCAAGTGTGGATTCCTTCCAATGTCTTCTCACGGGAGAGAAAAACTAGTTGTCGACTGATCATCTTGTAGGTGACAACTAGTCTTTGTCACTCAATGTTCGAACTGTCAGCTCTGACAATCCCCTCCATTTGAAATACCAAAACTATCCACTTTATATTATAGTTTCCATGATGGCACCAATGAGTGTCTATTAAAGAGAATCAGTGACACTACATTTTGTCACTAATCAGTTACATTTAGTTGGACCCCTCACATAATGAGCCATGAGCCCCACTATCAACACTATTACTCAGGGTTTCAAGTATTCAGATTGGATTAGTCGATACGATGAATCTATATCTATTTTCAAAGTCGTCGTTAAGGATACTTGGAAGATATGGTATTGATTCTCACAATGAGGTATCTAAATTTCTAGGCAAAAAATGCATGCTGACTTAGAATATCACATACAAAAAAGTACAATCGATACATATTCAATCCAATATTAATTTCGAGAGAATCAATACTCATTCCAATACCTTAAACTTTACAATGCTTTTGCTCCTTTGATAAAATATGAATCCCTTATGAATGATCATGTAGACTGATTTAGACTGATTAGTACCATGGAATCATGGGGATTGTTCCAAAATAATATAGAAGTTTTGATGGAATTTTTTTTTTTTGATAGAATTTTTTTTTTTGTTTCATTTAACATCTCCTCAAAATTTGTCCAAAATAAAAAAATAAAAAATTGTCAAGCTAGGTTTTCATGGTTTCCTTTTCATTCTTCATTCTTTCAGCAACTTTGATTAATATTTTTGGGAAATAGAGAAATAAAATTAGGGAAATTATTTTTCCTACTCCAGAAATAATGTAATTTGATTAGAAAACACATGATTAAGACACGTGGCAGTTAGAGTGATGAGATGATCAATCCAGAAATCAAGATCCTTACTTTATACACATGAAAAGCGAGGGATCTCTCCAGTCATCCTCTAGCTGGCAAACTCCAATGTTTTATTTCACTGGTACTTCCAGTGACTGGAGAGAACCAAGGAGACACACGAAGATGTCGTTGGTAGCCCTGGTTCATTACAGCATAAGACCAGGAGAAAAGAAAAAAAAAATAAAAAGAAAAAATAGAAAAAAGAAAAGGAAAAAAAAAGAAAAGAAACGGATAGATAGAGAGTTTGAAAAACAAAACCTTTTTCTTTCGTGGATGTTCCTTCAGTTCTTGATCTTCTGTTGAAAGTCCGGATCAGAGCACGGAGGTCGTGTAGCTCCGCTCCGCTGTTGTATTCATAGTGGTTTCTTCTCACCAACCTCTCGCTGGTTTCAGAAGAATTTTGCCCTAGAAGTGCTTTATTTGTCTAATCTTGAAACGCATGGAAGATTTGATTTGCAGAAGATAAGAAGATGATTGTTCGAACCTACGGCCGTCGAAATCGCTGCATCAGCCAAAGCTATTCTGAATCGAGTTTAGATGGAGGTGTTGATGATAGTAGCTTCAGGGATCCTCTTTCCCAAGACAACTCGCAAGAAATTTGTAGCTTTGCTTTCTCTTCTCAAGACTCGTCTCCTTGGTCTTTCGATTCGGATTGTTTCCCTTTGAATTCGTCTCAAGGGTCGTTCTCCGCCTTACCTCCACGAGCACCCGTTGCTGACTCCTCGTCGCAGGGGAATGTTGTCGCTCGCAAGTCAAAGAAACAGGTTAATATAACTCGCAAATCAGGTGAAATTAAGAATAACAAGTCGTCGATTTCTAAGGGGGTTCGGTCGCTTTCTGTACCTGCTACGTCCACCTTGATGGAAGCGCAAGAATTCGGGGAGATGATGGAGCATGTAGACGAGGTAAATTTTGCGTTGGATGGGCTCCGGAAGGGCCAGCCATCACGGATACGGCGTGCAAGCTTACTATCTCTGTTATCAATCTGTTCCACTGCACAACAACGTCGGCTTCTAAGAGCTCAGGGGTAGGTCATATGTGCTTCTTTCTCTCTTAAATTTTCAATTTTCATCTAGATAGGACAATGTGTTGAATTGTGTATTTCCTCGATCATGTGCTGTTCCTTGAATTCTTAAAAAGATTCGATCTCTTTTGTTCTTTATTGATGTATCATGAGAATAAACACGAGAGTCCCATTCCACATGTCAACACCGAACGATGAAATTTATAGTAAGAGGAAAATTTTCAGGTCCCTCCTATCCTCGACAAAAAAAGGCCCCTTTTATTCTCTAGCAATTTTCTTTCCCGTCAGAGATTCAAATTTAGTCATCGTTCTCCTTCTCAAATTTAGTTATGTTTCCGGTGGGGTTTTAACGGTCATATTTTTGGTAACAATATTGAATAATTTCTCTAGAGAACATGTGTTCTTTACGTGTCTTTGTTTTTCCCACTCATTCTACCCGTTCTCATATCATAGATCAATGATTAGAAGGGAATGCACATTATAGTGTATTTTCGTTTACCACTTAATATATTTTATACTCTTTTTTTCTTTTTTTTGGGTTGGGGGGTTGTTTCTGATTGTATGTTATTTACATATGCAACTGATTACCAAAAAAGAAATAATCTACCTATACCTATATAATCTATTTAGTTCTGTGATACCAGCTGCTCAACATGAAATCCCTATGAATACCACTTCAAAATGTGGTTTGGCCTGCTTTAATTGTAATCTTGTCCTGAAATTATTTTGGAAAATTTATCAAAGAAGAGTGTTTCTCTGGTTCTCTATTAGTTGATTGAGGTCCACTCATTTCTTGGTAGGTGTCTGAATGATATATAGTCTTTTAGTTTATTAGGATGGATGTGTCATAAGACAGGAGGATTTAGCTTTCAAGCTATATCAACAAACTCTGTAAGATTGACTGAACCTAGATTAATTATTTGGTGAAAATAGAATTAGGAAATCATTTTGGGTTTAGACTGCAGATTACTAAGGTGAGAAGTGCATGCAAGGTGCTTAGGTTGCCTTGTATGCCAGAATTATGGTTCAATTTAAGAAGAAAAGAGAAGATATTGAATGCACTAGAAATAATTAAAAGTATATGTGAATCCAAAACTAGTGTAAGATATAGTGTATGGCAACCAACACATCTTGATAAAAATGGTAAGCACAAATGCAAAATTGCAAGCAACTGGCAAGAATATATAACATGTGAGGGGAGTTAACGATGCCAACACTCAATATCCTAATCTGAATAGCCTTTGCTTGTTCGATTAGAAGGGGCCCTAGGGCTATAGTAGTTGAATGGATAGAACTTTTGCTTTATTAGCTCAAATGACGCAGCCCAGCCAATGGTGCACAAAGCCATAGTCTTAATGAAATAGTATTAGGTGCAAGGCAATGGGATGTAGTGGATTCATTTAAGTACTCATCTGTTGGTGCTTTGATAATTCGTAGGTACTGAAGCCATTTTTCTAGGAAACTAATGGAAATGTTCGAAGAGAACAAAAAATTATATAAATATATGCTGGTATATAGGATGACGGTTGGATTTCGAATAATAGTCAATTTACGAGGGGTCAACATTGTGATTCAATATCTTTGCATTTCTTATTGATGATTTGACTTGGAAATTATAGTAGGGGAAGGGCTACATGTAAGTTACTTTTGCTTGATGGCACGCGACTAAGTAGGGAGAGAGAGAAGAAGTTCGAAATTGATCTAAACTAATATACACAATATGAGGTCATTTTATTTTTATCTAAAAATGGGAGTACACATGGGACAATAGTTTTGTGACCAAGAGATACCTGAAGCATCCATTTTTTAATTTTATTTTTGTATGATCATCGATAATGATGAGAGATTGGAGATGATGTTGTCTTTGGTATAAGAGCGGGGTGGATGAAGTGGATATGCTCTTCGGGAGTTTTGTATGTTCATTAAAATTGATGTAGAAATTATCTAAGACAACTATAGGGCCCCAATCATGTTCTATATATACATAGTGGTGAGACTAGCATGGATAAAATTAGAAATAGAGGCATTTGAAGGAACCCATTGGTAGCACCTGTAGTTGACAAGGTGAGTGAAAGGTGGTTGAGATGTCTGGATCTTGTATGTTGAAGTATAGTGTCTGCATGAATGAGGATTGAAGGTGCAAATTGAAGGAGAGGGACCATAATCATAGTAAAAAAAGACATTAGATCTTGTGAGTTAACAAAAAGATCGGTCCTGATAGAGGTATGGTGGGACTATATTTGTGTAGCTGACCCAAGTAATTGGGCCTGTGGTGATGCTTGTTTGTGTTAAATTGACTAGTGTATGGGTTTGTTCTTCTATCTGGTACGAACAGCCTAGGATTTCCAGATTATGTCAAGTTCTAAGCTCTGTCCTCCTTGGAAGCACTACAGATGTAGACGCAACTCACGAAACAAATTGTGTCCTCACCAAATTTCTTTTGTTAGTCTTTCATATATTTTCCAAAGGTATTCAAAACATTTTACTTTCTTTTTAGTTGAGGAAAAGGTGAAGATATTCAACACATTCCGATCCTTTGAAGTCTACCTGAGAAAATGGATCTATATGACTATAAGTTAGGGATATGGATGCCAATGTACATATGTTATCTTTAGCATAGTTCGAAATTTGGTAAAAAAACACTGAATTCTAAATGATACAAGCTGCGACTTAAAAGGTTTCAACTGAAATTTCGACTCGTTTCAGTCAAAGTTTGGTCTCATTTCAACTCATTTTTAACAATACTGCGACGAAATTTTGAAGCATTTTGTTGATTTTTGACTAATTTCATCGAATGTTTGATCTTTCATCCCTTTTCCTTAGAGCTCCAGAACTGCTAGAAAACCTCATTTTTTTGGTAAAATATATCATTTTGCTGCTGAATCAATGCTTGATTGTCGAATATAGAGCATCTGCTCCAATATTTGGGTGTATTTGAAGCATCATTTGGTCAATATCTCCAATTTTCAAAATTTCCACCTATAACTTCAAAATTTGGGTGTATTTGAAGCATAATTTGGTCAAATTTCTCCAAATATCAAAATTTCCACCTATAGGATTGTTGTGATGGACTTTGAGAGATTGTTTAGGCAGAGGATGACATGATGCTTTCATGTTATAGCATCCGAGCAATGGTTCTTAATTCCTAATACATATTTCAATTGTTTTGATTGAAATGTTGTGTTCTGGCCTTCTAGGATTAAATTGTGTGGAATATGTTATAAAGGGAAATGATCCACCAGGCTACAGTATACACTAGCAACCTAGGGTCCAAAGCTAAACTACCACTTTGGGTTTGTATGTTTTCCAACTTAATGATTCAAACATATGTAGACATGCTTAAATAGGCAATCCTTGAACTTTCAATGCAAAATTCCAGGTTTTGGTTACATAATGGCCATTTAGAACCTTGTTCTTTAGCACACATGCTTGGAGGAGAGGGTTGGCGATGGAATTCTCTGTAGGTAAAATTCCTACTGAGCTGGTCTGATGGGTGAAAGGGATTAACCTGTTGATTTATTCTAAATTCTAATCACTGAAACTATTCATCTATTTTTGGACTTTTAGCTGTTCTGTTTTCCCCCATTGCTGAACACCCAATTGACTGAGAGATGGAAGTTTTTGACTGATGATTACCTGATTGTCTGAAAAGTTCTTCATGCAATCTAGTAGGTGGTATTTGCATAGTTGTCAAGGCGTCGCCGAGGCGCCGCTTAGGTGCCTAGGTTGCCTTGGGTCGCCTTGGAAAATCGGGTGCCTTGGCCGCTTAGGTGCCCAGTCAGGCCCAAGGTTTAAAATCTTGGGTTCGAGATCTCGCCGAGACACTGCATTTTGTCCGACTTTTTAAGCTGTCTCGGTGGCCAAAATACTTTTTTTAGGTCTCCAACTTTAGGGGAACTTCATTTTTACATACATAAACATATTTAGAGCATAAAATTGCAAAAATAATGACTCTTTGTGGTTGTTTGGGTTTACACCCATGTTTTGGCAGTCAACGCTGAAGTCTGTTGTAAACTTAGGCTAATATTGACTATTATATTCAATCAAATATGACAAATGAGACATTAATGTAATGCATTAGGGGAAAGATAAACAAAATAACACTTCATTATAAATCATTATATCGTAGTTCAAATATTCAATACTGAATTATCCCATAGTCCCCATGTGCCCATAGTCCTCAATTCCACAATCCTCATACAGATACAATGTTTAGTAATACGTAGAGTGCCGTGGATGATCTATCCTACTATCATCATACATTTGGGAAAGTTGTTGACGCAAATTGTCTTCCAACTGAGCAACATAATCTTCCCACGACATTCTTGATGCAAAGTAGTTCTGGTAGTTGATATGAAGCTCCCATAGCAATCCCCACAGTCTGAAGCACCACCCGTTGCAAGTTAAAAGTCCAAACAAAGAAAGAATGAGGAAGAAATGAGAAAATTTTCAAAAAACTAACAAAGAAGAGGAAACAGTAGTTCTCAATCGAGTTCTCGACCGAGAACAATGACTTTTCTCTTTTATAAAGAGGAAAAAAAAAGCATAAAGCAATTTCTTGCCGAGAAATTGGTGAGAAATGGCGAGATTTGCCGAGAAATTGCGAGATTTACCGATCTTGATCTCGGCGAGATTATGCAGCTGCCAAGACGAAAAGGGTTATCGACCTTGTTTTCGTCTAGGCTAATGGCGAGAATGGCGAGATCGAGATCTCGCCAAGATCTCGCCGATATTTTATTCCATGGTCAGGCCTCATCGCCTTGGTTAGCCTTGGCGCCTTGACAACTATGGGTATTTGTTGAAATATGGGCTCAACAAATTTTGACATGCATCATGTGTATCATAGAAGATGGACTGTTCTTAGTATCAACATGTCTTGGTACCCTCTGTTGGTAAAGTTCCCATTGAGCCAGTCGGATGGGCGAAAGGAATTAAGCTATTGATTTATTCTAAATTTTAGTCACTGAAACTATTCATTTATTTCTGCACTTTTAGCTGTTCTATTTTCCCCATCCCTGACCACCCAATTGACTGAGAGATGGAAATTGTTGACTGATGATTACCTGATTGTCTGAAAAGTTCTTCATGCAGTCTGGTAGGTGGTATTTGTTGAAATACGGGCTCAACAAACTTTGACATGCTTCATGTGTACCATAAGCAGGTGGACTGTTCTTAGGATTAAACATGTCTTATTACTCTACTCTCTAATAGATAGATAAGTACTTCATAAATGTATTCTTCCTGCTTGGAAGTGATAATGAAGGTTACCAATGCTTTATCTCTTGTAATGCCATATTTTCAGGACGGCGAAGACAATTATTGATTCTATTTTGGGCATCAGCTTTGATGATTCACCCAGCACTCTGGCTGCTGCTGCTCTTTTCTTCATTTTGGCAAATGATGTAAGTTAATTGAAAATCTGCACTGGAAAAATTTCTTTCCTTCTGACATAGTATGTAATGCTATATTTTTTGATGTCCATAGTATGCCAAAATGCTCAGTCTCTGAACCATAATTTGCCTTTCTGTAATTGTTGGTGTAGGAAATGAACTTTATGCTTTACTCAGAGAAGAATTCTGGCTTCCACATATTAACTGCAATTCCATTAGTTTTAAAGTTTCAAAACTGCTAGCTTTGAGGAATAGAAGGGTCTGGAACATTTGAGAATCTGATTTGTGAATTGTGATTATAGTGGAAACTGGAAGTTTTTATGTATCGTCGATTTCATGTAGTTTTATTTTGCATGAAATCTGGAAATTTTGTGGGCTGTCGGGCTTTCCTCTTTCCTCATTTTTTTAAATGAACTCCTGTTATTAAGTAGCAATAGGCCAAAAGATGCGTCTTCTCTTTCCTTTTCTTGTTTATTCGCTAATTTGGTGTTCTATGCTTTGGTTAATTTAAATTATATGAAGTTTTATCAGTAATTGTTGTTCGTACTCTTTCGATTTAAGAAACACTTTAATGGAGACTGAATCTCACTTAAAGGGATGAAAGAGAATGTCAATGGATAATATCGAAAACATGGGATGATTTACCCTAGGGGTGAGGAAAATGGATGAGAACCAAAATAGTAACGTGGGATGATTTTAGGGATAATTAATGGGATGGGGGGATAATTTTAGAGAGTTAAAATAAAGAATTAAAACAAAAGAGATATATGAATATACCTTATGGTATAGGGAGGGAAAAACCAAGAAAGAGAAAGATATAGAAAGGAGAAAGAAGCTATCGAAACAGCAAGGGAGAAAGGGAACTCAAAGAGAGAGATCAGAGGGATACCGTAGGGAGGGAGAGGGCTGAGAGCCTCTTCTTTTCTTTCTTCTCAATAATCATCAACTACTAATTTCATTAATAATAATGTCTTTAAATAAACTTACAATCCTAATTGGACTGAAACTCTAAAAACACAATTAGAACTCAAATATGGCTTTAATATAAGAGTTCTAATTAAACTCAACTGCTAATTAGAAATCAACTCAAATACTAATACTCACCTACGTCCAAGGGATGAGGGACCCACATCTAAAATAAATAAATAAAAATAATAAAAGGGACGTGAGTAACAATAAGAAACCTAACAAAACTCTAAGACTTACAGTCAAATCTAATTAAAATTTTCAAATTAAAAAGATTATAAATATATCCCAATTAAAATAGAATCCTCTAGAGATTCCAATCCAGCGGATCTCAGCCTGCATCAATTCTCGCCTACTTAAAAAAATTCGTCCTCGAATTTTGTAGAGACAACGAAATACTCTTGTGAAAGAAATATCCAGTGGCAGACGGTAACAAAACTTCGATAACACACGAATGGTGGGGATGTAATCTGCAAGTCGAGGGATCCATTCGTCAAAGAACGACGATGGGATCACATATTCTGTGATTGCATCATCATGAACAAAATCAAATGCACCGGAAACGTCATTCTTGAATGCTTGTTGCAGTTTGTTTCCTCGAGCCATAACCTCAGCCTGTACCACAATCACAACCTCGCTTGTGACCTCTTCATTGTAGCCATCTACCATAGGAACATCAGGAAATTTTGCCTTGTCATCAAGAATTACTGGAAATGCCTTGTCATTGACATTGGCTTCATATACTAATGCTTCCATGTCAGGTGGAGTGGTTGGGTCCTCTTTTGATGCAATAGTAGGTTCTTCTGCTATGAGTGGAATACCCATACATTGCTCCAACCTAGCCACTCTGCTTTGTATTTGTTGTAAACCCTCAAAACTAGTTTGAAGAAAAAGGTTTAAGGTTACTTGTTGTTGACGTAGATGAATCTTTAAAATATCCTCCCAACATTCAAAATTTATCATTTCCCTAACCTATACTCAACCTAGGCTCTGATACCAATTAATGGAGACTGAATCTCACTTAAAGGGATGAAAGAGAATGTCAATGGATAATATCGAAAACATGAGATGATTTACCCTAGGGGTGAGGAAAAGGGATGAGAACCAAAATAGTAACGTGGGATGATTTTAGGGATAATTAATGGGATGGTGGGATGATTGTAGAGAGTCAAAATAAAGAATTAAAACAAAAGAGATATATGAATATACCTTATGGTATAGGGAGGGAAAAACCAAGAAAGAGAAAGATATAGAAAGGAGAAAGAAGCTATCGAAACAGCAAGGGAGAAAGGGAACTCAAAGAGAGAGATCAGAGGGATACCGTAGGGAGGAGAGGGCCGAGAGCCTCTTCTTTTCTTTCTTCTCAATAATCATCAACTACTAATTTCATTAATAATAATGTCTTTAAATAAACTTACAATCCTAATTGGACTGAAACTCTAAAAACACAATTAGAACTCAAATATGACTTTAATATAAGAGTTCTAATTAAACTCAACTACTAATTAGAAATCAACTCAAATACTAATACTCACCAACGTCCAAGGGATGAGGGACCCACATCTAAAATAAATAAATAAAAACAATAAAAGGGACGTGAGTAACAATAAGAAACCTAACAAAACTCTAAGACTTACAGTCGAATCTAATTAAAATTTTCAAATTAAAAAGATTATAAATATATCCCAATTAAAATAGAATCCTCTAGAGATTCCAATCCAGCGGATCTCAGCCTGCATCACACTTGGATGATATGAAACTTCATAGTTGGTGAAGGAGGAACCAATGAAGCCCTGAGAATACTTATGTGGCTTACTCTCTCACTGAGTGACTTGATCCTTCACATTTTATTGCTATTAATCTTTTTTGTTAGACAAGTTTGTAGTAGATCTAAATTATACAGCACAACCTCCAAAATCAATCCCTTCAACTCAACTAAGCTTTATCCCAACTAATTGGTGTTGACTAGACATAATTTGTTCTTCATTCTAATCTATCTAAATTCAATGGCCTGTATTGGTTTTGTTGGACATGGTCATAATATTTTAGCCGCCTATTCCTCTTCTTTTCATTGCTGAGGGTAGCCCCAAATTCCATGAGATGCATTTAATGGTTATTTCCTTCAGTAGAGTTTCACCTCCTTAGACTTGTAGAGATCATCATTAGAATGAAGTGCAGCAAATGATAAGGGTGGGTGGAGGAGGGTTTACCCTTCTGTCAATGATTCAATGTTCTCGAGGCATCATCTGCAGGGCATGGCCATGGAATCAGGCGGTCCAGGTAGTTAATTTGCGTCTTGCAAGATTTTTGGGGGAAAAAGGTCCATAATTTTTTCTCTGTTAAAAGCTTCGTTAAAAATCTATAATATGTATTTGATAAAAATCCTATTAATGTCCCATTTGTCTTGCTTCAAGTTCCAGTCCTTTCCTGTTTCTCTCTGAAATCACCCTCATATCTTACCGGTCACTGGCTCACTGCAGGTAGGATGCAAAGATGATGAAGAAAGTGAAAAAAATTATGCACCCTACCTATTTTTCCCTTTTCTTTGTGTGTGACATGTGTAATGTAAGGGGTCGTTGTGCTGTTGCTTTATTCCTCTTTTCCCTTGTATCATTCTATCTGCAACTTGAGATGGTGAATATTGCTGCACCTTTCTCCTGTATGTGTGAATGTGACCACTTTGGTATTGTTCTTTCCTTTTCATTCTTCTATCATTCTTTTTTTTTGGTGAATAGAAGTATTTATATTCAAACAAAGCAAAATTTTACAGCCGGGGCTTTCCTATTTGGGGTGGCCCAAGAAAGGAAAAATGGGAACAATCAGGAGTCTCGGGAAATCCTATCCACATTTAATTGGATGGGTAAGTCTGATGCATTTACAATAAACCTGCTTTTTGGGGAGTCTGAACATGATCTCACAAAAGAGGTGATTGCTACCACGGACTTCGAAGATGATAGAGTCCCAGATCTGATTAAGTCGCCTGGATTCGTACTCCATCCATATTTGATAGATTGTTGAATAAAGGCGAGTTTGCGACAATGTCACAGATAGATTTTCCTTTATAACCGACTGTCTGACTTAATCTATTTCCATTCCTTATCCAAGGTTCAAATTCTAAAATGAGAAAGCCAGCACCAGTTGAAGATTCCCTTCTAGAGCTGAGAGGAGAGGGAGTACTTGAAAAATAGATGACAAGAGTCTTCTACTGCTGACCAACAGAGGCTGCAAAACAGGTGAAGAGGGATATTCTGTTGCTGAAGAAAGGTCCTAGTGGGTAGGGTCCCAGACTCCCAGCAGTCACTCTCCAACTAATGAAGCTATGTTTGGGGATGGATTCCTTGAACCAAATGATGTCAAACCACGGGACCTTTGCTGCTCTCGTTCGGACCACATCCCAAGCCAAGTGGGAGGAGAAAATGCCCGTTGCTGATGCTGTCCAAAGAACCATGTCTCCATTGCCTCTGGGCCTTCTAAAAATATCTGGAAGAGCTGATCAAGCTTGGGCCAGGCTAGAAGAGGAAAGACGACCCATCCTCCAAGTTCCATTACATAAAAGGGAAGAGACCATTGCCTGTCTGTCACTCCCAGGAGCCAATCTGATACTCTCTCCATACCTATTGAGCAAAACTCCGTGGGGATGCCAATTACCCAACCAAATAAAAGTAGAGGTTCCATGGTCACTCCTTACTTTAATGATATCCATGCCCATGAGAAGTTTGTCCCACAGGAAATAATCCATATAGAGTCATTTTTTAGGATTCTTGCATAAAGCCACTTCACCCACTTGCTTTCTTTCTGATAGCCACTTTCCAGATCAATTTCAGTATACAGGGACTGTTCATCTCTTTCTCACTTCTAACTTCTAAGCCCAAGACCCCCTCTTCCTTGGGAGGCCACAGAAACCCAGCCTCACAGTGTGTACGAACTTGTTGTCAGCAAGGTTTTAAATCTCGGATCTTGACCCTGCCTCGGTGAGGTCCGAGATTTCCGAGACTGCATTTTTTGAACATATAAAGGTCGAGATTTCCGAGATTTTGAAATCTCGATATGGTCAAGATTTTTGAGATTTCTGAGATGTTGCCGAGATTTGGAACATTGATTGTCCGTGCCTTTTCCAGAAGAAGGCACTCATGAGAGATTCCATCTTTTGAGAAATGAAATGAGGAAACCCAAACACCCCTATCCAATAAATGGAGGCTGTTTGAAACTTGAGGCAGAGAGTAATTGCTTCTCCTTCCTCCTCCTCCTCCTCCTCTCTCTCTCTCTCTGTATTCACTATTCAGATATGCTGATCTACTCTCCTGTGTATTTTAGCAAAACTCATCTTCCCCACAGAAATTTAAATTCATGAGAATTTTTCTGGGCCTAGTAAAGAACAAAAGCTTTTGACTGTTCAATCATTTCATTTTCATATTTTTCTGGGCCTAGTAACAAACAAAAGCAGAACCTCCTGTATTTTTGGTTCCGATTCTTCAAATGCAAATTCATAACAGCTGTATAAACTGTCTCAACTATTTTCTACCTTTGACTCCTCTGACCGATCTTTCAACCGTTTTTTAAAAGTCCAAGCCGAATTATACCCAAACCGGGCCCATACATATCCCATACTATATTTTACCCGTTGCTGAATCAACTATGGGTGGGCTAGGCAAAACATATGTCTGGGAAAAACCTCTCTAGGCTCTTGCTTTAGTACCTAGGTATATGCCTGGTGACAAGGCATGAACACGTAAGCCCATTTTGACTCGGTGATCATATTGTCAATTAAAAAATATATAGATGCTGTTTTATTATTTTCTATTGGTTCTGCTTTATAAGTATATACATGAATACATTATCATGAGAGAAAACTAATACAAGTCAATGCTCTTTGCTTCAGTACTTAGTATATACCTGGTTATAAGGCATTAGCACTTAAGTTCATTTTGGCTTGGTGACAATTCTGTCAATTAAAAATAAATATAGATGTCGTTTCATTATTTTCTGTTGGTTCTGGTAGTTGTTTTTGTTTATCATGACTTGTGGGTTTTGATCAGGATTGCGACTTAAACTATAATAAAATCTAATTAGTTTGTAGCTTCTTCTGTACAATTTGCTATTTTGAATTGATTTATTTCTATTCAAAAAGGGAATTGGAAAATTGAAAAGCTTTAAAAACAGCAGCATGTTCAATAGGATTTATACAGTAAACTCGATGCACTATAGGCTACATTTAAAGTGAATTTAAGTCTTTTGGGATTTGTCCGCAGATTGGTTGTATTTAAGTTGGGGATGTTTACCGTTTCTATCTTTACGTTTTTGTTGGCCCACTGGCATCTGTTGCTATATTATTTGAATAGGTTAATGGTTTGTTATAGAATGTTTAAGCTTTTTGTTCCTCTTCCAATCTCTCCATGTATGGATCTTTTATGATGCTTTTATGGCTTTCATTTTTTATTTTATTTTTTAAAATCTGGACTGTATATGCTGATAGTTTAAGCACTTTGTTGAATGGTACTCTTTTATTGCATTTCCTAGGTTTTCACTTTTTCTGAACGCCATGCATTTCATTTTGGTATCCTGATATAACCACAATTAATAAGTATGGCATAGTAGAGTTGCAAACATGTTCAGACATGTTAGTTTTTCTCAGTTAGATTTAGATCCCTGAAGTATCTGCAATGTTGGCATTTCAGGGTCAAGATGATCACCTTTTGGATTCACCTACTTGCATTCATTTTCTGCTTAAATTGTTGGAGCCACAACTTGCTGATACCACAGTAAAAAAAGCACCTACAATTGGTTCTAAGCTTCTAGCATTACATAAGGATCCTGGTGTTTTGAGACATGCTACAAAAATATCAGATTCAACTTCCACTGCTATCATTTTGAAAGTACACGAGCTTCTTTTGAGTTGCAAGGAGATAAAAGTAATAAATGTCGAAAATGATGTGGTGGGCAGGCCAGAGTTGAGCCCAAAATGGATAGCTCTGCTGACATTGGAGAAAGCATGCTTATCTGCTGTTTCTCTTGAAGGTACTCTGACGTCTTTCCTCCTTTGTTCTTTTTGGGAGGCTGTTACTATTTCTTTGTCAATATTATTGCTATAATTTTTTTTTTCATGTCTCAGGATTTACTACTGATTGTACAGAAAACTTAGATTGATGATTGGATAAATTTCCCAGATTAATGTATATATTTATCAATGTTCGTAGAATCCTTTTGTTTCAGCTCTATGACCGGTAATGGCCATGTTTGAAGATGGGTGGACTCCTCTCTAAGTGCAGAATGTTGATAAAAATTTTAAATGATATATTCTTTTGAAGCTATCATTTTTTCCTCCTTATCATGCAGAAAAGATGAGAAATCAGGGTTTTGATTGAGGAATCTTCGTTCTTTTAGCCAGATCATCATTTGTTTCTCTTTTAATCCACTAATTAACTATATTTCATTTTCTTCCTATCACCTTGTTACTTTGTCATTTGTTTCCCCTCTTTTGGTTTTATGGTATCTTATATATTTTTCTTTTATTGTTAAAAGCATTTTATACAATATCCTTTTTGTTTCTTGTATTATACTCCTAAGAACACCTGTTCCTGAAGGATAGTCTGGAGTCAGCTGGTCACCACTGTTTGCTGCTGAGGATGTATCATGAAGCAGCCTGAATTGGGGTCTGCACTCCTTTAATATTTCCATATTACAGTTCAAGTTTATACAGAGTATTCATTCAGATGGTCACAGGATTCTCTTCTCAACATAAATTGTGGGGCACAATTCTGCAAGATGCTCTTTGCACTGCTTAAGTCTTATTAAGTCTTATTACTTCTTAGAGTTCAGAGTTTTTTTTTTCCCTTTTTTAATTTTGATAAATAATGATTATTGTTCAAAGGAAAGGGTGGAGAAAATAGAGTACAAATTTTAGAGGAATATTTTTTGTTAACATATGATTTTCTTTTCTCCTCAACCTTTTATTGGTTACTCATGGACTCTTTATGATTTTATTCCTTCAGACACATCTGGCACTGTGAGAAGGATTGGAGGAAATTTCAAGGAAAAATTACGAGAACTTGGAGGATTAGATGCTGTGGTTGATGTGGCAGCAAATTGTCATTCTATTATGGAGGTCTGAGCTTTTATGTTTTTTTTTTTGTGAGCATTATGGTATGTCAGTCAAAATGGATTAAATAAATGATTTATGGCTAAAACAAACATGAAATAGTAACTTACTGAAGCTTCATAATACTGGCAGTTTCAATTACAATGTTATTGTGCTTGTCCATGAGCCTATATCAAGAAATTCAGGGGTCAATGAGTTACTTATGACGGTAAATAACTCGTTTTTATAGAAAATCTCATATTGTAGTTTTTTCCTGAGAAGTGATCTCATGCTTGGAGGATAACATAATTAAAGAATCTTTTGACTACTAATGAAAAGTCATTCTTTATGTGTTCAGATGAGTTTGACAGCTTATTTAGATTGTGGAGTGTTTCTTTTTCATTCCCAAGCTAAGTAGACTCAGAATTGGTTTAGCTTGGATCAGGTTAGATTTGTCTTCTTAAAAAATGAAAACGAACCAAAAAGAAGTCATTGCTGCCAAATTACTGGCATGGCCAAGTAAGAAACCAGGAGGAAAACCAATTTTCTCTTGAACATCCATGCTTGGCTTTGTTTCTCAAATACAAATATCAGATTGAATCCAAAAGTAGTTAAGTCTGCCAAAATTACTGGTGATGACCAAGAAAAAAAGTACAAGGAAAGCTGCTTGCTTGCTTTCAATTTTTGACCAGTTCAAATATGGAAGGCTTTAACCATGTTGCTTTCGAGCCTCTTTTTTATTGATTTGTATCACAATATTTCCGTAGTAACTAGTAATGGGGCTTAATATGTGGCTTAACATGGCATATATGTTATCTCTCTTACATTGATGCACCTTTAGTTTATTTTCTCATGAACGTCCATGTTGCTTATTTTGTTAATTTTGGGGCATTGTTTGTAACACAAAGTGAAGGTCAGCTATTTTGGCTACTAACTTTACAGTTTGATGGTCCAACCATGCAGTTCAGCTGGTCTGTGACCACAAATAAAAACTAAATGATGATAGGTCAACTATAATTTCTGTTGAAAGCACTCTTTAGGAACTGAATGCTTAAATGGTATTGAGGGACCATCCAACATTTATTTATAATAATAAAGGAGTAAGAAGGAAGAGTTACAAAAGAACTAAACTCCTAACAAACGAACTAAAACTACTCTACCCCAAGGTTCAAAACCTCGAGTCTCGAGCGAGACACTCGACCCTTTGAGAAATTGAGATCTTTGGGATCTCGGTTGAGATCTCGGCGAGACACTGTACAAAAGCCGTGAAGGCTTAAAAGTTAAAATGTGTGTTTCGACTTTAAAATGACCATTTTAAGGCCTGATACTCCAGAGAAACCCTATTTTAGCATATATAAACATATTTAAATCATAAAACTGTAAAAATAATCACACATGGTGGTTGTTTGGGTTTACATCCATGTTTGGCAGTGTCAGTCTGAAGTTCAAATGTAAACCTAGGGTAATATTGGCTATTTTATATCAAGGTTTAAAATCTTGGTTCTCGGAGGCGTCTCGGCCTCTTGGAAAACCAAGATTCGTCGAGATCTCGCCGAGACAGTGTAAAAGTAACTTGGTTTTGCTCCTGCATGTAGCATTCAATAACATAAAATATCCCGAGATCTTGGCGAGATCTCGGGCGAGAAGTTGCCTAGAAACTACCGATAACACAAAATATCCCAAGATCTCGCCAAGAAATTGCCGATAACACAAAGATCTCGGCGAGAATTTGCATCGAGACCGAGAACCATTATCGCCATGGTTCTTGTCTCGGTGTTCACCGAGAACACCGAGAACAACACCGAGAACACCGAGATCTCGGGAGATTTTAAACCATGTTCTATATAATGTTATAGTAGTAGAAGATCAAAGAAAACCAAATGAGTCAATAAAATTATATTTTAGGAGAAGAATAAACACAATAACACTTAATTAGTTAATTGTCATAGTCAAAAAACCCAAAGTAGTCAAACCATACAATCATAATTCATACATTATGTCGAGACTAGTCGAGAACTGGTCAAAAATATCGAGAAATGGTCAAAAATGTCGTGATCATTCGAAACTAGTCGAGAACTGGTCGAGACCAGTATCAACCCTCTGTCTTGTCTCGAGCCACTCAAGATCTTTGAGAATTCCGAGATTGATCTCGCCGAGATTTTAAATTATCCTCTACCCACCCGTGACCGACACTTCCCTCAAGTTGGCGCATAGATGTCATACAATGCCCAACTTGACCAAATTAAGATGAAATCATTTTCCACCCAAACCCTTAGTGAATACATCAGTTATCTGGTCTCTCGAGTTTTTCCTTGATGAAGTGTCGATTGATCTCCACATGCTTAGTACGATCATGTTACACTGGATTATGGGAAATGCTAATTGCAACTTTGTTATCACAGTACAACACATTGGAAGACGAACAGGAACATGAAGGCCTTCTAGTAGATTTCTGAGCCAAAGTAACTTGCTGATTCCTTGAGCCATAGAACGAAACTCTGCTTTAGTTTGCAAACTTTGCCATGACTTGTATAAGAGAAAAACCTGGAGGAATGTCCATATATACTTTTTCGTCAAGTTCCCCATGCAGAAATGCATTCCTGACATCAAGTTGTTGGAGATCCTATACCTGATTAACTACACATGATAATAAAACTCGAATAGTATTTGATTTGGTAATTAGAGCAAATGTCTCCTGATAATCAATCCCATATGTCTGGGTAAAGTCCTTAGCCACAAACCTTGCTTTGTACCTGCTCATTGTCCCATCAATTTTCTGTTTCACCACAAACACCCATTTACAGCCAATAGGTCGCTTTCCTGGAGGAAGAGCAACAAGATCTCATGTATCATTCTTTTTCAGAACTTTCATCTCTACCATCATAGTTGTTTTCAATTTTGGATCTGCATAAGCCTCCTGCCATTTTTGTGGAATACTAATAGAGGAAATGGAAGATAAAAAAGCACGATAGGCATTAGAATGAGAGCCATAGGAGACAACATGAGATATGGGGTGCTGAGTATAAGCCCTAGTACCTTTATGGACAACAATAGATAACCTCAGGAGAAGAGCAGATCTTACCGGATGGTGTAGGCAGCTCTGGCTCGAAGGATAGCTATGGGATGATAGAAGGTGCAGAAGAAGTGGTGGTTTCAACTTGCTTTTTCTTTCGAGTCCTCAGATAGACCTAAAGGTTTGACTCATTTGGATGCTCTTGCGGTTCCTCTTAGACCGGACCTGGTGTTCGTGGCTCAGGTTTCTCTTGAACCGAGACTGGTGGTGGTTGCTCTCCCTGAGCTGGAATCGGGTGCTCCTCCTGAGCTAGAGTATTCTTAAGTAGAGTCAGAATAGAAAGAATCTCAAGAACAAATACATCTTCACTATTCATAGGCTCCCCCTGAAGAGGTGGCAGTCAATAGTATGGAAGGGACTCATGGAAGAGAATATCCATGGTCATTAAGGTACGACGCATGAGAGGATGGTAGCACTTGTGGCCTTTCTGAGTAGCTGAGTATTCCAAAAATATATATCGGAGGCCACAGGGTTCTAGCTTGCCTAGAGACCGATGATTGCGAGTATAACACACAACCATAGATCTTGGGAGGAACGACAAAGTTGCTAAAACCTAGCAGAACATCAATTGAGAACGAGACGCCAAAGTGCGGGTGGGAATACGGTTGATGAGATAGACAACGGTGAGGATGGCATCACTCTAATACTGAAACGGAACATGGCTGGCCAACATGAGAGCATGGGCCACCTCTAGGAGATGACGGTTCTTTCGTTCGGCTACCCTATTATGGGTGGGGTGTGAAGTGGGTGTCAACGTAGATAATCTGATGGATGGTCCTAGAGTCTACCAAATAAGTCTAAAACTGTCCCTTAATATACTTTTGGCTATTGTCGCTTCGTAAAATCTTGAGGGTGATATTAAATTGAGTGCGTACCATGTTATGGAAGAGCTGAAAACAGTGGAACACCTAACTTTGATGCTGCATCATGTATACCTATGTTGTGCGAGAGTAGCAGTCAATGAACGTCACAAACCAACGATGACTAGAAATAGAGGTATGATGAGCATGACCCTATATATTAGAATGAACCAAATGGAAAGGGGATGCACTTCTCTTATTTAAAGAGAATAACTGGAATGAGTTTGTTTGGCCTAAATACAAGCCTCACAAAAAAACTCATCCTTATTACATTGTTTGATTAGATGAGGAAAAACATGAGATAAAGTCCTAAGGGGGGAGGGTGTCCTAAACAACAATGCTACTGATGGAGATCTGAGAAAGCTGAGTGTAGCTGATAAACTGGTGGAAATAACGTTGGTGGAGGAGAACCATCGCCGAGCAAATAGAGACCACCATGCACCTTACCACACCCAATCGTCTTCCCTGTCATCAGATCTTTAAAAACACAATGGGTTGGAAAAAAAATGTGACTTTACAGTATAAATCCTTGGTAATAAGGCTACTAATTGAAAGTAAAATTGTAGTAAAGTTAGGGATATGTAAAACAGAAAATTATGTAAGAGAAGGGGAATTGCAAATAGAACCCTTTCCAGAGATAGAGGAGAGAGAGTCTCATCAGTTACTCGAACTTTGTCTTTCCCTGAGGATGGAGGAATTGATGATATAGGCTAGAGGATCCAATCATGTGATCAGTGACACCGGAGTTAATGATCCAGGGGCTAGAGATTATCGATGTATATTGTCCACCAAAAGAAATACCTGAATAGGCAAAATTGGAACCTGAAGGAGCAGTGGCAGGAGCAGACTCAGTGGAAGAAGCTTGGAGAAACTAATGGAAAGCTTGTAGTTCTTCCAGAGATAGGCCAGTGTCAGAACTGGGAGTAGGAGCAACTATCTTAGTGTGGTTGGCCTCGTTCTTGGAACGACCATGACCACATTTGGCTTCAAAGTCAGTTGGTTTCCCATGAAGTTTCCAGTATGTAGCCTTAGTGTGCCAAGGTTTGCCTTAATGTTCACATTCAATTACCTCTTTGATACCATCAACGGAGCATGAATGTCCATCAATAGTAGGGGTGTAACAAGAGACACTTTGTAAAGCCGAACGATCAGTAGTAAGAGACTAAAGCATGGCAGATCTACGGCTCACCTCAGTGTGTTTAAGTATTGGATTGCTCCAAAGTGGGAAAAGGAGATGGCCTAAGTTGGGGCACACTAGCACGCTCGTGGAGTTGATTCCTTGGTAAGCATGCAAAAGCATGCAAAATCCTTTGATTGCGTACTAAACATACATCCATCTCTTTCTTGTTCACTAGCTAGGACCAAATTATCACATGTCCTTGCTGAGAACTTGAACACAAATCTGATCGTATTCAATGTTTAATCCAGATAGAACATCATGGACTCGTATCTTATCAACATGTTTCTTGTAGGAAGCAATGTCGGTGGCATTGATAGGCTGGTAATCTGCATAATGATCGAGTTCTTGCCATACACTTCGAAGTTCAGCAAAGTAATAAGAGACAGATAACTCCTTCTGAGTGGTGTCATGAAGTTTCTTATGTAATTCATATACTTGGGCATCATTCCCTAACTGACCATAAGTTTCCTAGACAACCTTCCAAATTTGAGTGGCATAGTCCAATAGGAGATAACCTCTAGCAATAGTTGGTAAGTTGAGGAGAAAGGACATAACTAAGGAATCATTAGAGATCCATGGATCTTGAGTAGTACCTGTGGTAGAGGATTTCTCCGTTGTACTAGTAAGATGTCCTGTGAAGCCACAACCATCAATAGTTATATAGGTTGATTGAGACCAGGTCAGGTAATTAGTACCATCAAACTTAATGGAGATAGCAGCGAATGGTTGGTATTCATGACGATGCTGTCCATTAGAACCGGTAGAAGTAGTAATAACATCTGATATCGCAACAAGTAAGTTGATAGAGATAGGTAGAGCAAGGTTTTATCAAAACCGGAACAAGTAAGGCTGGAAAAAATATTGCAACTCCAAAAAACTGATCTTGAAATGTGCTGATCCAAACAAAGACTGATCGGTTCAGATTACCAAAATACCTGCTCTACCAAAAAAAAGGGGTGGTCGATATTGTTGTGGATATATTGCAAATCGATCAATCGTTGGAGAAACTTGCTGGAAAAGTTTAATTGATTCTGACCAGATCTACTAAGAATATTGCAAGACCAGATCCAATGTTGTAAGGCCAAATTTAATATCGATAGCACAAGATCAGCAATAACGCAAGATGGAGGGAGAAACCAGAAATCATAGGGAGCAAATAGCTGGGCCTGGTTTCAAGTCTAGGAAGGAAAAGATGCCACCAGTAATCTCGAAATTTGGATTCCTAATAGAGGAAGACTCAACCTTTAATAGGAAATAATAACTCGATCTTCGAACCTAGAAGAACCAATTCGGACAGCAACTGTTAATCTTCAAGGTAACGAATCATGCTTTAATGGAGATAAAGTTGAGGGCAGCATCTAGATCTGTAAAAGATCACCTCATTAATGTTGCCCTTTTGCAGAAGGAGGGGATCAAGATTGAAGGGGAGAGAGAAAAAACCAGTGGAGAAGGCTTTGAGGTTGTCGAGGAAGAGAGGAGGGATCAGAACGAGAGCTCTGATACCATGTTGAAAGCACTCTTTAAGAACTGACTGCTTGGATGATATTTAGGGACCATCCAGCCTTTATTTATAATAAGAAAGGAGTAAGAAGGAAGAGTTACAAAAGAACTAAAATTCTCCTAATTACAAACGAACTAAAACTACTCTACCCACCCATGACCGACACTCCTAATAGGAGTCGGTTACATGGGATAGCCAATACACCCTTTCAGGCTAAGCTACATATCTCGCAACAATTTCAAATGGTCTTTTTGGGCCGGTGTGTGAGGTTGCGTGTGGTTTTTTTTTTTTTTTTTTTTTTTTTAATTAAAAGTTTCTGGTTGATTTACAGATTCATTTTTTTTTATGAAATAAGTTGGACATAATTCTAATCTTTGGTTGTCTGGTTTGATGGTTCTATGATCTTTTTGGTTCCATCTTTGTTTTGGTCGGTTTTTACAAGGTCAATGATTTTTGAAGCATTACAGGGTTAATACGAGTTGGGACAACTTGAAAGTTCTACTGATTGTCTGGTCTTCTGGACAACTCAAAAGTTCTGATTGTCTGGTCTTTTTTGAAGCACTGGTTTGGAGACTTAGGATCATGTTCTGTGACATTTTTCAGTAGTTCTCTGATCCATAGGCCGGAGATAACTATTCTAACTTAACCTGTGGATCATTTCATCATCTCTAGGGGATGATGTTTCAAAGGGATAATAAATTGGTGCATTGGCAATTCATTTGTTGATGAAGGATGCATTGTATTCTACTTTTAGTTAACAGTATTTACTTCATACCCATAAGTTCGTTTGCAGGAATTGTCACCATCTAGTTTATCCTCTAATTGGGAGTTGAAAGATGACAAGGCTCTGCAAAGTTTCGTGTTCCTTTTAAAATGCTTGAAGATCATGGAGAACGCGACTTTCCTGAGCAGTGAAAATCAGGTACACATTGGATGTGTTAAGAGTCGTTTGGCTTCATTCTCATTGGATGCCTAATAGTTTTGTAATCTTTCATTTTGTTTTTGTAACAGAATCATTTGCTTGGGGTGGAAAGTAAGTTGGACCGGGGTGGATCCCAGTTGTCTTTTGCAGGACTTATTCTAAGTGTCATTAAAATTCTTTCAGGTAATTGAATCTGATGCAAAAAACAGAAATTATCTTAAAAAATTCATTAGGCTCTGTTTTTGGTATATATATATATATATATTTTGGAATTGTCTTAAAAAAGAATGCAGAACTGCATAGGAATGAAAAAACAGACATGATCTTATGCTATTGAAATGCAATATACAAATTTGGAAAGCACAGCTTCCAAATTTTATTTAATTTTCTAATACTGTTATGAAAATTACCACCCATGGCATGGAGGACATTACCCTCGTTATTTGGTTCTATTCTTTCCTAATAGACTTGCCCAAATATGCTTCCTTGTCATGTAGAATATAAATAAAATATGACAAAATTAACTAAGACATACAAAATAAATTTATAATTCAAAATTGATTTTCCATTGAAAAATTTTCCATTGAAACAAATGGAGCTTTAGAGAATTAAATATTTTTGGGTTGGCTCATCAAGTTTGAGAATGTTGCCCATAATGTATGTCTTTGGTTTCCAGGTCTCTCTTTGCTTCAGAGTTCATCCTCCCTTTCCAGTGACGAAAACCATGCTTCTGAAGGGACGAATCATGCTTCTGAAATTTCTTTGGTGGAAGACGAAAAAGGTACTTGGCCTTAACAATTTCCCCTCATTTTTGGGGATAAGTTCTCTGTTGTCTCTATTCCCTTATTGTTGTATATAAGAATAACCAAGCTGTAATATCTTATCAGTTATTGAAGCACCTGCATTTTCATGAAGATATTTGCTTATACTATTGTGGAGATTAGAGATTTACCTTATGCAGGGAATTATATAGTTTCCTATCTATATGTTTTCCAGGTTTCATCATACTCAGTAATTTGGTTATGGTTAACCATATTGGCCCTTGGCTGTTAATCTAATTATATTTTATTATCCCAATCTCGACTTTGAAATCGAAATTCTAAGACTTATATTAAAACTAATTATATTTTTTTTATTAGTAAAATTGCTCATATGAAGTGAAATACTTAAATCTGGTCAGAAGTCAAGTCATTGAGGAAATCTTGCATCCAAGAAACTATGTAAATTCTAGAAATTACAACTATCAGTCAGGTATGGCGAAATGAATGCTTCTTGACAAGGAAAGATTTTCTCGTCTGCTGGAATACTAGAAAAAAAATAGTTAATTGAACCTCTCTATATTGAAAATTATTAATTAAAACTTGAAAGAAAGCAAGCTTGTGACCAACATTCATACAGCAAATCCACCTCTTCTAATGCAACTAAAATGAATTTATTTAGTACTTTCAGGGCATTTATGGAGATCTGCAATTGATTCTTATTAAATATTCACAATTTACCCATTGCAGATCTAGGTCTCGGAGTTGGCATATTTTCATCTTAGATTGCAAAGTCTGGAAGTAGGGAGAATAATTTTCTGATCATAACACTTTATTTCTGAATCTGCAGATGACCGAAATGGCAGTTTAGCTTGTCATTCTTCTGTAGAGTGTTGTAGCATAGAGGATGCTACTGATGTAAAAGGCTTCAAAGTACCCCAAAAACGTCAAAGGTTGTCCCATCCTCAATCGAGTGTTTCTTTGTCAAGTTTTGAGGCCACTACTGCATGTTCGATAAAGAAGGGAGAAAATTTTTCTACTTCAGGTTCTCTTATTGGGGGATTAAGAAATTCAAATGGTAGAATTGTTGGAAATGCTGATGGAACGAAGATGAATGCTGGTTTAAGTAAAAAACCTAATGTGACTGAAGACATTAGATATGGAAGTCTAGAGGACAGTCAAGATCCGTTTGCATTTGATGAAGATGAATGTGAACCCTCCAAATGGGATTTATTATCAACGAGAAAAAATGTATCTCCAACTCGGAAAAGTAGGTTGGCAAGAGAGCTTGAGAAGGGGTGTGAACCCCAACTGAGAACAAGTCACCATGAATCAAGTAATTCAGAAAATCACTATAACTGTGAAGCCTCCTGTTCATCTTCAGCTGAAAAGAAAAATTCTGAACTTCTTGATGACTGTCTTCTTACTGCTGTTAAGGTACAACAGTCCCATGTCTCTCTCTCTCTCTCTCTCTTTTTATTTTTTCTTTGTATTTTTGTATCTTATCCTTGTTGCTACTCTTCTACATATTTCTCTGTACTAAACTGGATAATTAGGATCATGCAGTTGTTCTCCCTATCCAGGGTAGGAGCGTAGGACTGGGTCCCAGCTGCATTTTTGCCTAATATTTTTGCTTCCCATAACGAAGGGCTAGTGTAGATAGCTTTGTGTCCTAACTTCTGTCTAATGCTCTTGGCCAAATTTAGAACCACTGGTGTTACAAGATAAATATAGGGTTTGTCACTTTCTTTTCTTCTTATTTTTCTTCCCTCTTATTTTAGATGGGTAGACTAAGAGATGGTAAGAAAGATTTTCCCCCTTTTTCTGTCATTGTTATGGCTAGAGTGAAAGGATGTAAAGAGGCAGATGTATTTTTTTCCCCTCTTTTATTTATTTATATAGGAAGAAGGTAAAGGTCATAAGGAGATAAAACAATTTTTTTTGGGGTTAAAAGGAGATAAGTATTGAGTCTTCAGGTTTAGAGCTTTTTATGATTTATTTTTGTTGGGTCTCCAGTAGTATCCCTCTTGACATGACCAAAATCATGTAACTCAGTGTGACTTAGCAGTGACTCCATATAGAAGTGATGTTGACTCAGTGTGATTTGGCACTGAGTTTGGACAATTTCTAAAAGAGGAGTTTTCTTGACTCTTTGCCTCGGCTGTGATGAAAGTATGAATCGACTTGGTGACTCAACCGAGTCAGGCCAAGTTTTCCAAACTGTGGTAGTTTAATTTGGTCAGGATTTGCAGCATATGTGCCAGTGCCAACAAAGCAAGGTTCCAATGTTTTTTTGTTTCAAATTCTTGGCAGGTTCTAATGAATTTGACGAATGACAATCCTGTAGGCTGTCAACAAATAGCCACTTGTGGAGGACTAGAAACCATGTCTGGTTTGATTATTTGCCACTTCCCATCTTTCAGCCCATCCTTATCTTCCCACAGCCAGCTTGAAGAGAATGTATTATCATCTGCTGAACACAATCATCCGAATGACAGACATCTCACGGATCAGGAGTTAGATTTTCTTGTTGCTATTTTGGGCTTGCTTGTGAACTTGGTCGAGAAGGACAGCCACAACAGGTATTGGTTTGTTCCCACTATTGTTCATTTCGCTTCAGCTTCTGTCCTAGAACTGTTGTGGCATGGATAAAACTAGTAGCCAAGGTTTTACCTGTCATAAAAAATTCCTGAGATTGCTATTTTGAAGCAAAAACTCTTCAAACTTGGTCTAAAATGAAATTTATGATTTGGAAAATTATGTTCTATTTACATTTCTTTGTTTCTCCTTCCTTTTTATTTTGAATGTTCTCCATGTTTAGTAATGGTTCCATGCACTTGTCTGGTTCAGTTATTTATCCTTCATTTTATCTGCTCCCATTCTTTTAAAATCACATGTAAGTTTGAAAATTGAAAAAAAAGGTCTGGAATTTGCCAAATTTGGTAGAAATGATTTCAATTAACAAATAATGAAATAATAATTTCAGTCAAACTTCTGTTGATTCTTTTAAATGATGAAATTTTGTTCTGTTAAGAACTTAGCTTGTACTTGCTGCAGCAATTGTAGATATCTTAAACTCGATTTGTAAATCCTTGTGCAATTTATGTGTCAATGCTGTGCTTGAATGAACCTTGTGTATGCTAATTGTACACACCATATTTATCTGTATCCCCTTAAGAATTTTTTAGATGTTTACATTCTGGCATTTGAGATCTTCCACATGTGGCCTCTCCAAATATCCATGGCAACTCCTGCAAGCATTCAACAACTATGGCATGGTTGGAACTGGGAGGGTGGTCCTTCCCATCTGACCAAGCTTACCCAATGGTGTTACTACAGAGACACTGGGGCACGGATAATACCTATATAACCTTATTACAGTGATGATTTGAGCTGACCATGTTTTCCGTCTCATAACATGTTGCTGCGGAAATATCCTTCTGTTAGCTTGTAGAACTTATGGTTAGTGATGCTGCAGATCACGGCTAGCGGCTGCCAGTGTTCCATTACCTGGCTCAAGAGGATCAGGGAAGGAGAGTCGCAGGGATGTAATTCCACTACTGTGCACCATCTTTTTGGCCAACCAAGGGGCTGGTGAGGCAGCTGAAGATGGAAGACTATTGCCCTGGGTAAGTCGATTGTTTAGTTTGTTATAGAAATGAGCAGTATTTGCGCTGGGTTTGGATCATTTCCTGGTAGTCATAAAGTGTAATGCACTAATGCATATAAG
The DNA here is from genome assembly GCA_028583415.1 of Protea cynaroides. Lineage (NCBI taxonomy): Eukaryota > Viridiplantae > Streptophyta > Magnoliopsida > Proteales > Proteaceae > Protea > Protea cynaroides. Next base: position 33,516,461 of record CM053267.1, read on the forward strand.
AGGGTAGTGGTGCTTGTTGAAAATTGAGGTTAAAAAATTCCAATTTTACATTGTGCGGGGAGTTTCTGGGTTCATTGGTTCTAATCATAGTTCCCATTCTTAAGTTTTGTACCTTTGTTGGCATCGAGACAGAATGATGAGGCTGCTCTCCTGCAAGGTGAGCGTGAAGCTGAGAAGATGATTATAGAGGCTTATGCAGCTCTTCTTCTTGCTTTCCTTTCAACTGCAAGGTTTGTCCTGCCTCTACTTTCCCTTGAAGACAAACTTTCAATATGGTTCTTAACAGTTTTGTCTGCTGGCAGTGAGCGTGCACGTGAAGCTATCGCTAGCTGTCTCCCAGATCACAATTTGGAAGTTCTTGTTCCTGTATTGGAGAGATTTGTGGTAAGTGGTGTATTATTAGGCCTTCTAAGTGGGTATAGTATAATGTTCTTTTTCTTTTTAGTTTCCCACCATCAGAAAAACCAATGGAGGGCAGTAGGTTGTAATTCAGTATGAGGAGGTAGCCATCTCGTTGTATGTTGTAATTGAGTATTAGGAAGGAGCCATTTCGTTGATTTTTATTGAGCTCATAGACCACCTCTTGGGATTGGCCATTATCTGCAATCTCGTCTGATTTGATGAATGTAACCATCTCATATACAAAATTTGAACATTGCATTTTCTGGGTTGTACAATCCAATAGGTGGTCTATTGTGTAAGTTCAAACCAATGGAGATGGCTTAGCAATAGAAGTTTGAATGATTAATAATGAAGTGATGATATTTTGCTGCACATTCCCCCTTCTTTCTGCAGGCATTTCATCTGACGTTGAATATGATCTCGCCGGAAACCCACAGAGCAGTGAGTGAAGTAATAGAATCTTGTAGGGGGCTTTGAGAACGTGGATATTCTGTACAGTCTTCCGCTCATCTCTTCCTCAAATGTTTCGGACTAACTGTTTGTCGACTAAATACTAACACACTGTTCTGTGATGATTGGATTGGCCGTGGATTTGGTAGCAGGTTGTATTCTGGTTGATGAATTTTTTTTTACTTCCATTTTCTACATTATTTTCCAGCTCTATGTATGGGCAGTGTTTCATTCCTGCTGTTGGACGGATACTTGCATACTTACTAAATAATATCAGAATTTCAATTGTTGATCTCATTGTACTTAGCTTCCGTATGTTTCTGTTCCCTCTTTCTTGGCAAATCTCACTTTCTTCTGGACCTTCTTGTCCGTCTTACCATCCTTGCAGGGTTCACACCCACCAAGCACTCGCACGCGTACCTACATTGGCTTTGATTGGTTGCAAGTGGAATTAAAGGGAAATGAAGTGAAAATTTTGAACTTAAAAAAGAAATTTTTGTAATCATTACAGTTTATGTTATCACATGATTATGTAATTAGTTTCAAATCATTCCATATTTAGTTGTTATTTGACAGTTTATTTTGCATCCAAATCTTTTGAATTTGAAAAGTAAAATAAATTTACATCTAATAACTAAGAAATTTAAGTGGTTTATACAATTAATTAAAGTTTTATTTTTGGCTTTGGAAATTTTCACTTTTTTTTCCTTTAATTTCCTTTGCAATCAAATTGAGCCATGCCTAATGTGAAACTCAACTTATATTGAAGGAATCTGTGGTTGGTTGGATTTGAGGTACAAGTGTTGTTTCTATGCACTTGAAAATTTCGTTGTTTAAAGGGGAGAGGGTTCTCTGAGTGGTGATGTTGCGTGTGCCTTCCAATGAGCGTGAGCGACAACGGATCATGCACTTTCTAAACGAGGAAATCAAGTTAATTAAGCAGTAAACTTTATTTCGTGAGCACCCAATACAAATAAAGGAGATTAGTTAAAGCAAGTAATTAGCAGATCTAGGATTATCATGTGAAGTTGGGTATCTTGTTAAGACCAAATAAAGTTTCACCTACGCTTTGTTTGTTTTGATGTAAAATTTTACGTGTAACATTTTATATGTATTTTTGTTTTTCAATGTTTGTTTTCAAGAGATAAAATACAATGATCTTTCAGGGAGAGGGAAAATAAATTTTTTTATTTCTTTTACCTGTTGAAAATAAACATTGATTTTTTCTTTTACCTATAAAATTTTATACCGTTTAAAAGTTTATGTCAAAACAAATGGAGTCTTATAAAAATTTAATTTTGATTATCCTCTAAGAAAATGAAGTTCTCATTTGCAAATGATCAATTCTAGGATCCTAGAACCAATTGCATTGCACCATATGGTATTTTTATTTATTTTTATTGTTTTTCTTGAAGCAACCTTTTATTCCATAAGGTCCAATCATATTTGGGAGTCCAACAGGTGAATCGCGTGATGTGTTGGTGAACGTGGGGGCAACGAGGGGACAGTGGTTGACTTGGAGGGTATATTCGTAAATAAGGTAAGCTGGTCAAATAGCAGTTCCGTATGCTTCAGTAGAAGATCAGACTGACAAAACTATCTGAGAATTGGGAAGTCTGAAGAGAGAGAAATGGCCGATCGGTTCTTCTACAATGAAATGCCGGATTTCGTTCGAGAAGCGACTGAGGAGACAGCCGTCACAGCCGTCGAAGATGTCGAGGATTCTCTTTTAAAATTACTCTCTCTTCATACAAAGCCCTAGCTGAGAGATTTAAGCAAGCGGCATTGGATCTCAAAGAAACGGTATTCAATTTTAAAATCCAACGTTACTTGAATTGTACAGAGAGAGATCGATGAGCTTATTATTTAAAAAAAATAAAATAATTTTATGCTTTATTTTATCTTTGATTTCAGATCGTTAAGCAGACATGGGGACCGAAGGGAAGACGCGTTAAGGACTTCTCACTCTACACTGGCGCTCTTGGGACTGCGTCCTTGCTTTTCAGATCCTTCCGGGTTACTGAAAACAAGGATGATCTTAAGTCTGCTCTGATATTGTTAGGGCTTGCGATTCCGCTTCCCGTCATTCTGAGTATACACACACACACTCTCTCTCTTCCACTTCTATCTCTACAATTCAGCTCAATTGGGTTCTTATATTGTTTGTGGTTATGACAGTGCTGTTACAGTTATATGTGGGCGAGCCGGGGTGTGTGCTCTCGGCGCTGTTGCAGCGAAGGAGGCGAGGGATGAACAGTTGCGTAATTACTATATAACTCAATTTAAGGAGGTAATTATTGAAATTACTCTTCTGTGTGGGAGCTTGTTTTGTGTAAACATGGTGATTCACCCAAACCCTCCAATGTGAATATGTGGTAAACAGATTAAGCTTCCTAAAGATCTCCCAGACGAGTTGTTGTATGGGAGAGTTGGTTTCTTATGGGCTTGTTTGTTCTTGAATAAACACATTGGTAAAGAGGCATTCCTCCCAACACTGTAAGAGTTGTTTCCCTTTGATTTAGTTCTCCCTTTTGCAATGGAGACTTAGATTAATGGGGTTTTGATGAGTAATCTGTGTTGCAAATCGTGTAGAGTGAAATGGTGAATGAGATTATCAAGAACGGAAAAAGATTATCCAACAATTTTAACTCTCCTTTGACGTATGAATGGCATGACAAGAAGTACTGGGGTGCTGCCCATGGATCGGCTGGGATTCTGCATGTTTTGATGCACATAAAATTGAAACCAGATGAACTGGTGGATGTCGAGGGTACTCTTCGCTACATGGTTAAGAATCGTTACCCAAGCGGGAACTACCCCTCGAGTGAGGGCAGTGAATCGGATCATCTCGTGCAGTGGTGTCATGGTGCCCCTGGTGTCACCCTCACCCTTGCTAAAGCAGCTGAGGTAATTTTCATATTTTCTCTGTTTTTATAATTTTAACTTCTCCAGATACTTATTAGTCAACTTCCGGTTGAGAAACCCTTGCATATTGGAAGGCATAAGATGTAGTAATTTTTTCAATTCAATATCCAAGCTATTAAGATGCAATGGTGCAACTGAGAATTTTATGTATTGCTTCCTTAGATGTTTCTAAAGGTAATGCTTTGTGTTGTTTGAAGAGTCACAATTCTATACCGTTAAGGAGAGTCCTACATTGTTATCCACATCTCAGAAGTCAGTTGAGGCTTTTCTCCAGTTTCTTTTTAGTCTGCTTCTCCCTTGGTTTCAATGACTATTGAGTAGTTATGTGTTTTGGTTTTTTTTGGCTCAAAGAAAGGAGACACTGGTTTTCGTAGTTGTGTTGTTCATAATCGAGTAGTTGTGTTGTTCATAATCGAATTTCATGGTCAGGTTTTTGAAGGTGAGGTCCGTGAGGAGTTTCTAAGAGCAGCTGCTGATGGTGGAGAGGTGGTTTGGAACAGGGGTTTGCTTAAGCAGGTTGGGATTTGCCATGGCGTGAGTGGGAATGCATACACATTCCTCGTGCTCTACCGATTGACGGGTACAGGGCCAAAGCATTCGCTTGCTTTCTACTTGACAGGGCTGACAAGCTTATATCGGAGGGGAAGATGCATGGAGGTGATCACCCCTACTTGGAGGTGATCACCCCTACTCACTGTTTGAAGGGATTGGAGGTATGGCCCATCTCTTTCTGGACATGATAGAACCCTCTAAGGCCAGGTTCCCGGCTTATGAGATCTGAAAACCCACCCTCCTCCTGTCTTTGGATAACAGGGATTACAAGTTTGAGAATCTGTTTGTAGTTACTTTGATCTGCTGGCATAGGACATGGGTCTAAATGTATTAATCTTTTATATCTTTTCTCTTGCCTACGATGAATAAAATGATAATGCTCCAGAAGTTGCTCTGTTCATTGCTTCAAATTTGCATGTTCATTCGGTCTCTCACTTACTGTTAGTAGCTTTGGGTGCTGTTACCACAGCTTCATGATACTTAGGGGGTGAAGTGTTGGAATTTTAACTCTGAATGAGGGCTTGAGGAACTATCCACAAAATTGGCCAACTTGAATATTAGGTTTCATTCTTATGGATCTCTGCTGGTAAAATGTAAATTTGTGAAAATAAAGTAATGAAAGCAAGAAAACGAAGGTTGAAAAAGAAAGGAGAATTAAAAAAAAAAAAAAAAAAAAAACATTTGCGGCGTTCCAAATAAACGCCGCTAGGAAGCCGCTAATCTTGTTTTTGCGGTGTTTATGTAGAAACGCAGTGGATATGGACCACTTTCGTTTTTGAGACATGGGCCGGACGATTGGATCGGACTGCCAACCCTTGGACCCGAACTTTCTGAGGCCCAGTCCATTTAAACGACATTGTTCATTTACTATTTTGCCCTTTAGTCCAAATGTCCTACAGTCCACCATCGCCGCTTAACACCACGTGATGTGTTGCTGAACGTGGGATAACGTGGGAACAGTAGTTGACTTGGAGGGTATTTCGTAAATGAGGTAAGCTGCTCAAATAGCAGTCCCGTATGCTTCTTTCGTGAGCGTGTTCTATCGATCAGTAGAAGATCAGACTGTCAAAATTATCTGAGAAGTGTGAAGACTGAAGAGACAGATGGCCGATCGGTTCTTCCACAATGAAATGCCGGATTTTGTACCAGAGGCGACTGAGGAGAGAGCCGTCGAAGATGTCGCGGATTCTCTTTTAAGGTTACTCTCTCTTCCATACTCAGCCCTAGCTGAGAGATTTAAGCAAGCGGCATTGGATCTCAAAGCAACGGTATTCAACTTTAAATCTCCCCTTACTTGAATGTAGAGAGAGATCAATGAGGTTTTTTATATATATATTTTTTAATAATTTTATGAATTTTTTTTCCGTTGATTTTTCAGATCGTTATGGAGACATGGGGACTGAAGGGAAGACGCGTTAAGGATTTCTCACTCTACACTGGCGCTCTTGGGACTGCTTTCTTGCTTTTCAAATCCTTCCAAGTTACTAAAAACAGGAATGATCTTAAACTCTGCTCTGATATTGTTAAGGCTTGCGATTCCGCTTCCCGTGGTTCTGGGTACTCTCTCTCTCTTTTCTTCTTCCTTCTTCTATCTCCACAATTCAGCTCAATTGGGTTCTTATATCGTTTGTGGTTATGATAGTGCTGTGACAGTTATATGTGGGCGAGCCGGTGTGTGCGCTCTCGGTGCTGTTGCAGCGAAGCAGGCGGGGGATGAACAGTTGCGTAATTACTATATAACTCAATTTAAGGAGGTAATTATTGAAATTACTCTTCTGTGTGGGAGCTTGTTTTGTGTATCATGGTGATTCACCCAAACTCTCCAATGTGAATATGTGGTAAACAGATTAAGCTTCCTAAAGATGTCCCAGACGAGTTGTTGTATGGGAGAGTTGGTTTTTTATGGGCTTGTGCTTTCTTGAATAAACACATTGGTGAAGGGACGATTCCTCCCAACTACACTGTAAGAGTTGTTTCCCTTTCTGACTTAGTTCTTCCTTTTGCAATGGAGAAACTGGAGATTAATGGGGTTTTGATGAGTAATCTGTGTTGCAAATCGTGTAGGGTGTAGTGGTGAATGAGATTATCAAGAACGGTAGAAAAGTATTTGACAAGGGTGGCTCTCCTTTGATGTATGAATGGGATGGCCAAAAGTTCTGGGGTGCTGCCCATGGATTAGCTGGGATTATGCATGTTTTGATGCACATGCAATTGCAACCAGATGAAGTAGTGGATGTCAAGGGTACTCTTCACTACATGGTTAAGAATCGTTACCCAAGTGGGAATTACCCCTCGAGTGAGGACAGTGAATCGGATGGTCTTGTGCATTGGTGTCACGGTGCTCCTGGTGTCACCCTCACCCTTGCTAAAGCAGCTGAGGTAATTTTCATATTTTCTCTGTTTTTACAATTCCAACTTCTCCAGATACTTATTAGTCAACTTCTGGTTGAGAAACCCTTTCATATTGTAAGGCATAAGGTGTAGTAATTTTTTCAATTCAATGTCCAAGCGATTAAGATACAATGATGCAACTGAGAATTGTACGTATTGCTTCTTTAGAATTTTCTAAAGCTAATGCTTTGTGTTGTTTGAGGAGTCACAATTCTATACTGTTAAAGGAGAGTCCTAGATTGTTATCCACATTTCATAAGTCAGTTGAGGCTTTACTCAAGTTTATCTTTAGTCTGTTTCTCCCTTGCTTTCTGTGACTGTAGTGAGTAGTTATCTGCCAAGTTAGTCTTAGTACAGTCGAATGTCAATGTTCAGGTTTTTGGAGGTGAGGCGTTTCTAAGAGCAGCTGCTGATGGTGGAGAGGTGGTTTGGAACAGGGGTTTGCTTAAGCGGGTTGGGATTTGCCATGGCGTGAGTGGGAATGCGTACACATTCCTCTCGCTCTACCGATTGACGGGTAATGTGGAGTTTCTGTACAGGGCCAAAGCGTTTGCTTGCTTTCTACTTGACAGGGCTGACAAGCTTATATTGGAGGGGCAGATGCACGGAGGTGATCACCCCTACTCACTGTTCGAAGGGATTGGAGGTATGGCCTATCTCTTTCTGGACATGATAGAGCCCTCTAAGGCCAGGTTCCCAGCTTATGAGCTCTGAAAACCTTCCTGCCTTTGGACAACCGGAATTACAAGTTTGAGAATCTTTATGTGGAACTTACTTGATAAATGTAAAGGAGTAAATGTAAAATGCCAAAGTTTGTAGGTTACTTTGATCTGCTGGCTTAGGACATGGGTCTAAATGTGTAATCCTTTATGAGTAAAATGATAATGTTCCAGAAGTTGCTCTGTTCAGTATTTAAAATTTTCATTTTCATTCTGTCTCACTTACAATTGGTAGCTTAGGGTACTGTTACCACATCCTCATGATCTCTTCTGTCATGTCTTCCTACTGGTTAAAATTTCTCATGTTGCCATTGTGTTAGGCAGCATTTCATTGCATGCAGTTGAACTTTAAAAATCGAACCTCTTCATGGTACTGAGGGTGAAGAGTTGGAATTTGAACTCTGAATGAGGACTTCAGGAACTAACCACAAATTGACCAACTTGAATATTAGGTTTCATTCTGATGTCTCTCTGCTTAAGTACACTGAATCAAGTTTCCCATGAAACACATTGGATATGGGTCCCTTTTGTTTTTGAGACATGTAAAATTTATTTTGATCTTCCATGGACTGATATGTCTTATAAGGAAGACAAATACAAAATTTGAGAGAAAGGTACAGCTAAAACAAATTAGGAATGTCTCAATGCTTGGAGCTTCCAGGAAATTATTGTTGGAGAAGCTCTTGCAGTTCGAAAGGCCTTGCGAGTTGCTGTTGCTGAAGGCTTTTCTCGTCTCGTTGTTGAAACCAACTGCAAAGAGTAGGTCAATTTTCTCACTACTCGAACTGATTGTAGCAGGAGTTTGATTCTTTCAATCCTCCATGATATTGTCTACCTGGTTTCATCTTGTCAACAATGTTGTTTTTCTTTCATTCCAAGAGTTAGCAATGGGTTTGCCCATTCACTGGCTCAGAAGGCCCTCACTGTTTCGAGATCGGTGGTGTGGCCGCTTTCCACTCCCTGGTTATGATGTGTACTGATGCCTTGGCTGTATCTTGATCTTTCAATGAAAATAAGTTCTTCTTAACAATACAACCCCCCCCCCCCCCCACACACACACACCCCAAAAAAAAAAAAGAAAAAAAGAAAGGAAAAGTAGTGTGTGCGTATTCTGGATGTGTATTTATAAAGGTTAAAAAGTCCCAACCAATTAAATTGCTATTCTGAAACAGTCCACATCTTGTAAGTGAAATAGTCAACTGTGGTCAATTAAGCAGTAAACTTTATTTTGTGGGTATTGAACTCAAATAAGGGAGATTAGTTAAAGCAAATAACTAGCAGACCCAGGATTATCATCTGAAGTTGGGTATCTAGTTAAGTCCCAACCAAGTTCCACCTAGAAAAATTTAATCATTTTGATTATGCTCTAAGATAATGGAGTTCTTCTCATTTGCAAATCAATTCTAGGATCCTAGAACCAATTGCATTGCACCATATAGTATCTTTTTATTTTATTTTATTGTTTTTCTTGAAGATACAATCAAATTTGGGAGTCCCCTAGACATTTCCCTTTTATCTAGTAGTGTCTTCTTCATTAGTACTGTTTGAACCCAACGGTTGAACTTTGGGCCGGAATTATTATTCTTGGCTTCTGGTATTTAAAGAATATTCCAAGTCTGTTCTTATTGGGCTGGACTATTGGATCGGACTGCCAACCCTTGGGCCCGAACTATCGGAGGCCCAGTCCATTTGAACAACATTGTTCATTTACTATTTAACCCTTGAGTCTACGTGTCCATCAGTCCAACTCCGCCGCTTAACAACACGCGATGTGTTGGTGAACGTGGAGGAAACTTGGGAACAGTGGCTGACGTGGAGGGTATATTCGTAAAATGAGGTAATAAATTGGTCAAATAGTCAAGAACCTGGAATCAGTTCCGTATGCTTCTTTCGTGAGAGTTCAATCGATTATTTACCCAAAAAAAAAAAAAAAAAAAAAAAAAAAAGAATTCGATCGATCAGTAGAAGATTAGAGTGACAAAACTATCTGAGAAGTGTGAAGACTGAAGAGAGATATGGCCGATCGGTTCTTCCACAATGAAATGCCGGATTTCGTTCCAGAAGCGACTGAGGAGACAGCCGTCGAAGATGTCGCGGATTCTCTTTTAAAGTTAGTCTCTCTTCCGTACTCAACCTTAGCTCAGAGATTTATGCGAGCGGCTTTGGATCTCAAAGAAACGGTATTCAACTTTAAAATCCAACGACAATATCTTCCCTTACTTGAGTGTAGTATAGAGAGATCAATGAGGGTTTTTTTTTTTATATTTTTTAAAATAATTTTATGCTTTCTTTTTTCGTTGATTTCAGATCGTTATGGAGACATGGGTACTGAAGGGAAGACGCGTTAAGGACTTCTCACTCTACACTGGCGCTCTTGGGACTGCTTTCTTGCTTCTCAAATCCTTCCAAGTGACTCAAAACAGTAACGATCTCAAACACTGCTCTGATATTGTTAAGGCTTGCGATTCCGCTTCCCGTGGTTCTGGGTACTCTCTCTCTCTCTCTCTCTCTCTCTCTTCTTCTTCTTCTTCTTCTTCTTCTATCTCTACAAGTCAGCTCAATTGGGTTCTTATATTGTTTGTGGCTATGACAGTGCTGTGACATTTATATGTGGGCGAGCCGGTGTGTGCGCTCTCGGTGCTGTTGCAGCGAAGGACGCGGGGGATGAACAGTTGTGTAATTACTATATAACCAAATTTAAAGAGGTATTTTTTGAAATTACTCCTCTGTGTGGGAGCTTGTTTTGTGTAATCATGGCGATTCACCAAAACCCTCCAATTTGAATATGCGGTAAACAGATTAAGCTTCCTAAAGATGTCCCAGACGAGTTGTTGTATGGGAGAGTGGGTTTCTTATGGGCTTGTTCGTTCTTGAATAAACACATTGGTGAAGGAACGATTCCTCCCAGCTACACTGTAAGAGTTGTTTCCCTTTCTGATTTAGTTCTCCCTTTTGCGGTGAAGACTGGAGATTAATGGGGTTTTGATGAGTAATCTCTGTTGCAAATCGTGTAGAGTGTAGTGGTGAATGAGATTATCAAGAACGGAAGAAGATTATCCAAAAGGGGTAGCTCTCCTTTGATGTACGAATGGCATGGCAAGAAGTATTGGGGTGCTGCCCATGGATTGGCTGGGATTATGCATGTTTTGATGCACATGCAACCGAAACCAGATGAAGTGGAGGATGTCAAGGGTACTCTTCGCTACATGATTAAGAATCGCTACCCAAGCGGGAATTACCCCTCGAGTGAGGGTAGTGAATCGGATCGTCTGGTGCATTGGTGTCACGGTGCCCCTGGTGTCACCCTTACCCTTGCTAAAGCTGCTGAGGTAATTTTCTTATTTTCTCTGTTTTTACAATTCCAACTTCTCCATATACTTATTAGTCAAAGTTCCCGTTGAAAACCCTTGCATTGGAAATCATAAGGTGTACTAATTTTTTTCAATTCAGTGTCCAAGCGATTAAGATCAAATGGTACTACTGAGAATTTTATGTATAGCTTTCTTAGATCTTCCTAAAGCTAATGCTTTGTGTTGTCTTAAGAGTCACAATTCTATATTGTTAAGGAGGTCCCAAGGAATGGTTATGCATAAATCCTGATTGTTGTCCACATCTTAGAAGTCAGCTATGACATCAAACAGAGCTGATTGGCGGACAAGAATCCATGTAGCTGACCCCATTTAGTTGTGATAAGGCTTTGTTGTTGTTGTATCTTAGAAGTCAGCTAAGGCCTTACTTGAGTTTTCTTATAGTTTGCTTCTCCCTTGCTTTCAATGACTGTAGTGAGTAGTTATAGTTTGCTTCTCCCTTGCTTTCAATGACTGTAGTGAGTAGTTATCTGCCAAGTTAGTCTTAGTGTTTTGGTTTTTTTGGCTCAAAGAAACAAGACACTAGTTTTCTTAGTTGTGTTGTTCACAGTCGATTGTTAATGGTCAGGTTTTTGGAGTTGAGGAGTTTCTAAGAGCAGCTGGTGATGGTGGAGAGGTGGTTTGGAGCAGAGGTTTGCTTAAGCGGGTTGGGATTTGCCATGGTGTGAGTGGGAATGCGTACACATTTCTCTCGCTTTACCGATTGACGGGTAATGTGGAGTTTCTGTACAGGGCCAAAGCGTTTGCTTGCTTTCTACTGGACAGGGCTAACAAGCTTATATCGGAGGGGCAGATGCATGGAGGTGATCACCCTTACTCACTGTTCGAAGGGATTGGAGGTATGGCCTATCTCTTTCTGGACATGATAGAACCCTCTAAGGCCAGGTTCCCAGCTTATGAGCTCTGAAGACCCCACCGTCTTTGGATAACAGGAATTACAAGTTTGAGAATCTGTATGTGAAACTTATTTGATACATGTAAAGAAGTAAATATAAAATGCCAAAGTTTGTAGGTTACTTTGGTCTGCTGGCTTTGATATGGGTCTAAATGTATAGTCCTTTCTATCTTTTCTCTTGCCTATCATTAGTAAAATGATAATGTTCCAGAAGTTGCTCTGTTCAGTGTTTCAAATTTTCATGTTCATTTTGTCTCTCACTTACAGTTGGTAGCTTAGGGTGCTGTTACCACAGCCTCATGATCCCTTATGTCATGTCTTCCTACTGGTTAAAAAGTCTCATGTTGCCATTGTGCTAGGTAGCATTTCATTGCATGCAGTTAAACTTTAAAAATCGAGCCTCTTCATGATACTTAGGGTGAAGTGTTGGAATTTGAACTCTGAATAAGGACTTTAGGAACTAACCACAAATTGGGCAATGTGAATATTAGTTTTCATTCTTATGTGTCTCTGCTTAAGTACACTGAATCAAGGTTCCCATGAAACACATTGGATATGGACCCTTTTTGTTTTTGTGACATGTAAAATTTATTTTGATATTCTACGAACTGATATGTCTTATAAGGAAGACAAATACAAAATTTAAGAGAAAGCTACAGCTAAAACAAATTAGGAGTGTGTGTGTGTGTGTGTGTGTGTGCATATTCTGAATGTGTATTTATATCAGTTAAAAAGTCCCAACCAATTGAATTGCTATTCTGAAACAGTCCACATCTTGTAAGTGAAATAGCCAACTGTGGTGGCTCCCAAACCTGTACATCTTTGCATATCTCTGGTTGATAAACAGCCCATGGACAGGTTTACTGATGGCAAAGGGGTTAAAACATATCAAATTAACAAGCCCTCTTTGCTACAGGATCTCTAATCAGTCCAAACATAAAATCTGCAAGAAAAAGTAATAGAAAAAATTACTTATCTTGAAATCTGACCGTCAGAAATTTATGAAATTTGGTTTGGAAGTCCTTGATAACACTTATGAACACTCCTCCGAAGTTAAAGAAGATCTGAGAAAAATTGAAGAAGTTGTGGGGCCCGAAAGTTGACTGAACCTGTTAGCGCCTCAGATTTGGACGATGATTGATTGTTTCTAGTTTGGTAGTAGTTTATTAAGGGAACTCAATGGATCTACGGGTAGGTTATGTGGTCAGTCAGTGTAGTATGTTTGTGTCTCAAAACAAGAGTCAAAATATCAAGGAAGAAAGAGAAACAAGAGGTTGAGTCTCACAACCTGGTGAGGCTCAACTTGAAATTAATTACTTTTAATTTTCTGAAAAAACTCTATTGCAGCCAGTCTGTATTCTCTTTATTTATAGCTTTGAAACATTACAAATAAAATAGGAAAGAACTAAACTTGGAAAAGCTAAATCTCCTTTATAACTTAGGAAGTTTATAAAACTTAGAAATATGAAAGTTTCTAAAAACTGGAATTAAGAAACTAGATTTTAGGCAAGTCTTAATTTCCAAGCAACTAAAACTTTTAAACTAACTAGCCTAATTTTTAGGAAACTAAACAATGGAAATAAGTAAACTAAAAATTAGGAAACTAACCAAAAGATTCTAACTACTGCTGTTGGTACTGTTCACGTGAACAGTACCGCGTGAACAGTGTGAGTTGGGCCCATGTTGATTGATCCTTGGGCTGGTCCACTACTGGTTGGTCCTTGGACTGCATCATTTACCTTTGGTCTGTTATTTTTGACACTCATCCTGGATGAAGGAGAACAAACAAATACAAACTGTTCGCAGTTCCAATGGTAGAAAGACAATGGATTAAATCAGAAAGAGAGACGAATTAAGCAAAAGTGAAAACTAAGGGTAATGGGAAAATTATGAAAAAAAAAAAAAACATTCATAAGGGGCCAGGGGGTCTGTTGTATAGTTAGAAATAGAACTTGGGAATTCTAGCAGGTCCTCGACCAAGTGATTGAAGGATGCCTTGTCTAGTTGAGTGGGCTGTTTGGAATTTGGATAGGCCATGAACCCTCAAAACCAAGGTTTGCAAAAGCAATCATCTGGCGCTGCCACAGATATGGTATCTCCGGAGACCCATGGAAAAACGTCTCCACCCAAAAGAGTCAACAGTAGTAGATCAAACTGCCAGAAATTGACGGTAGGAAGAAAGAAGTAAAGTGTTTGGGACCTGTTCCAATCTCGGCGACGTGGAGCTGGTTAGTCCTCATATGTCAACATACATTTGTTGTATCTGATCCTATAGATAAACTGGAAACTGATACTGTATCTGATTAAGTTTTTATACCTTGGAGGTGGGCTTGGCTCTATTCACCATTTCCCTCCAACTTTTGATTCAAAACTTGAGTGAGGTTCAAAACTGAATAACGGAACATTCAGTAGGTGACAAGGGAAGAGAGAATTTCATAGGAGAGAGATAAAGAGTGAGGTGCTGGTATAACTCCCACTCTTACCTTTCAGAGAACCTTTTCCCTATTCTATTATCTCCATTGTTTTGATAAATTACATCCATTGGCACCTAAAAAAATAAAGAAAATTGCTGTCTAATTTTTACAACATATTAAAAAACCCAAAACACTTTTTTTTTTTTTTGGAGGAAAAAAAATATGGGGTGAACATATTAGGTAGGACCTCTAATTCTACACTGTTTACAATGGAAGAGGGTGAACATATTAGGTAGGACCTCTAATTCTACTCTATTTACAATGGAAGGGTGACCATACGATGTTTCTTTTGTTGGTTAAAATATTGGGACTTCTAACTCTACTGTATCCCGTGGGAAGTGACAATCTGATGGTGCTTCCAGCTCTACTCATGGTTTTCCTTTTGATTTTGATTGAAAAAAAAAAAAATGAGGAGATTCTTTCTGATGAGGGAGAATGCAGTACATTGTTGGATGTCCTGAATATTTCTAATTTTTTTTTTGTTGAAATCTGAATGTTACATATTTCAAGCATCCATGAGATGATAGTCAATCTTCAACAAACATTAGAGAATTAAGTTGAGAAGCATGCTTCCTGAGGAAGGTCTGCATTAGAGGGTTCACTTGATCTGGAAATTGCTCCTGAACGAAATGTGTTCCTTCAGGCAAGAATGTGATCTCCAAATCAGGGACATAGTCTTTCACCTTTCCGCTCTTTATGTAATCCTCCATTCCTGAGAAAGTGAGGGCATAGTCCTTTTCACCCATGATCAACAGTGTAGGAACTTGAACTCTTACATCAGGCAAGTTCAACACCTCATGAAAGGTCCTGCATAAATCCTTAGCTTAAGTATACAAGTACATGATTATTACAACAGAAACTGTGTTATGTATCTGTTGGGTAGCACTGAGATGTCTACATTTAAGTAGGATCACAGGATGCAATAGAAACAATAGTAAGGTCTAATAAATTGAAATATGGGAGGGTTCCTTTCTACCTGTATGGGACTTGCAATGGAGTACGGAATCCAGATTTTTCATATAATGATGCATAGACTGCAAGATCTTCCTCAGTGAACCAAGTTGGAAGAGGAGAAGAAGGATCTACCAGGTCCATGATTTCCTGATCCTCAGCAGCTATTGGTAGTTCACTTCCTGAGAAAAGAATGTAGATGTTCCGCACCACCGTCTTAACATGGAAGCGACCAAAATCTGCTTCCGCTCGTCCAGGTTTCTAAAATGACAGAGAAATGAATTAACTTCTTCCCCCAAGAAATGAAAACCTAAATTGAAGGAGAGATGTTGGATCATTGAACCAGAGTTGGTGATCAATACTTTTATTCTGAGCTGAGCCCTTGTTTAGTATTTCGCATGAACATTTTTGGATTGAATTTGAAGAGATCTCCAAGGCCAAAAACCGAACAACACTAATTCCAAGAGCAAATAATAGTGTTGTTTTCATTGATTAGTGTATAAATAATCAGCTCAATATTGACCCAGAAGATCTCTTAGGTGGGACCAATGGGTCTTGTTATTTGAGTCCTCACCTTCTACATGTTTGTCACGTTTGGTGGACATCTTCATCGGTTCTAATCACTGCAACAGAAAGGATAAATAACAAGAACATCACATTACCTGCCATCTCAAAACGTAGAAGCCTTCAGGAATGTCACTGAATGATAAAGCTGAAAGAGAGGGCATGTATGGCACCCCCAATGTTACCATTCCTGCCACCTTCTCTGGGTGGAGAACTGCGAATGAGTAAGCAAGAATGGCTCCAAAATCTTTCCCAACAATGAAAACCTGCCATCATAGTTTAAGGAAACATGGTGGGAAATTGCATATCAGTTAATTTTTAGTCAAGCAATGAAAAGCATAAGAATGTTTTCAGTTTAAACTCAAATGACAGAATCCACAATGACAAAGGATCATGTTTGCACATCTAGGTGAAAGCCTCATCTTAGGACTTTTGATAACCCCAAGTTTTTTTTAACAGGAACTGCTCATCAATGATTGATAAAATGATGGAGGTAACTAATTAGAAGATCACGCCCAGACACAGACTGCTGACGGCTGACGATTCTCTTCAAGTTGGTCATTGGTGTAGAGTTATCTGCAGAAAGCTTGTGGATCTCAATGGAGAGTTGATGTAGGATAAAACCTAGAAGCTAAGTTTAACAAGGACAGAAACTCTATTCACAAGGTCAGGTTCAAATCACATAAGGGTAGTCTAATTGGGGTGGACAACACATACATGGAGTGCATTCATGGATAGGATATAAATGGCAGTGTGCAATAAACATTATAAATCCTAGGCTACATGTTCAATTAGCAGAATTCAATTAGATGATGTAACTATCAAATTCGAACAACTATTCAAGTACTAACAGAATTCAATTAGATGATGCAAAGAAAATAGTACTGGTCAGATTAGGTTGGAACGGGGTTTGGGTAAAGAACAAGGCATTTCTGTTGTAGGTTTAGAATGATAAATTATGTTTTGTTACAAGGTACTAGCATCCAAGTTAATCTACAAATAGATTAGAAGTTGTTTATCATTATTGTGATAGTTTATTATTAATTCTTTATGTCTAGTGGTTTGTAGAGAATAAATATACCTTGGGAATGGAAAAGAAGTCAATAATGGCGAGGATATCTTCAAGGAAATCGTTCCGTGAGGCCTTCTCGGGTTCGGGAGGTTGCTGGGAGAGGCCATAGCCCCTGAAATCCGGTGCAATTGCCCGGAATCCGGCATTGGCCACGTCGATCATCTGATGCCTCCACGAATACCATATCTCTGGAAACCCATGCAAGAACACCACCACTGAGGGACCTGCAAGTTGCATATCTCATCAATCACAATAATCATATACACACTAAAGAGTGAGAGAAGAAGAAAACCAGACATAGTAAGAGGGATGAATGCATCGAAATTCCGACCGTTTCCGATCTCGGCAACATGAAGCTTTAACCCTCTTATATCAATGAACTTGTGCTCTATCTGATCCATGGCAACTAACCACACTGCGAGAGACTGAGCGAACCAGCGAGAGAGAGAGAGAGAGAGAGAGAGAGAGAGAGAGAGATATTACGTCTAAGTTCTAAAACTGAACCTTTATGTCTTTATCCAACAAATGAATCTCCAAAGGCTAACGTCTAAGTTGTTACAGTCATGAGTCAACTGCTGTCTCCTCACAATAGACACAAAGTCAAACCATAGTATACAAGTCACTATTTTTTTTGAAAAAAAAAAAATTCACCTCCAATCATTGGCGATTGGAGTTAATCAGTAATAAACATACTCATTTAACTCCAATCATTTGATTGGCAATTGAAATCTCCAACGACAATTTGGACTACAGTTTTTTGGGTTAAGAAAGCGAAATCAATTTGGTATGGCAGTTGTGATAGGTAGATGGTTGCTGGTTGAAGATATCAAATCAGTTGATTCCTATCGGTTTAGATTCGAGCTGATTCCATATTGTTTTTTAATAATATTTTAATAAAAACTAGATATGTATTGGTTTTTCATTGGGTCTGGACTGTATCCGAATCCATACATGGATTTAGAACATGTCACTTCTTTTAATTCTCCATGTGATTGCATTTTCCAGTACCCACACAAAATGATGGTCCCTTGTTTGGATGCATATGATCATGATCCCCCCCATTGGTCCTTTGGTTGATTTAGTCAAATGGGTTCTCTGTCTGTCCCTTCTTTTATTTTAGTAGGAACAAAATTCATTGTCCGATTATGTCCCCCCCTACGCCCCCTCACAGCTGCTGTGTAAAAAGACGCCCATGCTTTACTTGTAGGATCATTGATGCACTCTCTCCATAGGTTGAGACGCTGGCACAGGCTACACTCAACTGAACAACGGTCCTCTGCCCTTTATATTATTTCTAAACAGTTTTTTAAAAGTCATTTACCGTTTTGTTATTTTCAAAAGTTGTTTTGCAGTTGTTCCGAATAGAAATGTAAAACTATAAGAATATACCCAAAAAGAAAAAAAGAAAAAAAAAAAAGTATGTTATATTGTAAGTAAATAAATGAGGTTATAAATTTTTCATACTTAAGAGGTGTCAATAAGAAAAACCCTTTAAAATCAACTTAGATAGTGTTGTCGATGGATTTCGTTCAGTCTCACAAATCAAGCCACATAGCTGAAAACACAAACACAGTAATAAAGTGGTCGGGATATACTCCGGGTTCATTCCGATGCCAAAATTAGAGGATTTCAAAGACAAGTAGAATGAGGCTCCCAGTGAAAGATGAGAGCTCTTTAGAGATCGGGTTCTCTGAGATACGGGAGCTTTAAGGACTTTCTTTTATCAGGTGAGGTAGAACTAGGAGCAAAAGATGGAACAAGGATTATCTCAAAGGAACTTCTGTGAGAGCGATACCTGAGTGTTTATACTCTCTCTCTTTTTGTGATAGAAAAATTCGGATTCAGATATTTTGCAATTGATTTTCTTTCACTATTTATAGATCCAAGGGAGCTTCACTTATAAACCCCTCCTCACCTATATACCACCATCTCTATCACCTGTCATCTCGAGATCAGTAGGTCTAAGGGATTGCGATCCCTTAGGACGGCGTTTGGATGTCTTGTCAGCCGTTTACGACCCCCTTCGACTTTCTTTGATCCCCTTTTAGTCCACGTCCTCCACATTCCTTGACAAATGTATTTGTCCTTACACTTTTATTGAGTGTCAATCTTACTTTTTGATAATTCGGTCCACGATATGGTGCCTTGATCAGTCAAATCAGCCTACTCGGCATTTATGGTTGTTGTCGGTATTTATGAGCATTAATGACAGATCATTAAATGCCCGGCTCCCTCCATCAATCTGTCTAATCAGGATTCACATCGTCTCCTCCCAGAACCTCTGGGAGGACGTGACAACCTCATCTGGATGGCCAACACGTGTCTCTTGGGTGAATCCGAGACCCACGTTGAGCCAACACCCCCTGTCGGCTTGGCTTGTCGACTGGGTATCGGCTTGAACATGGGTCTCGGATTCACCAAGAGCCACGTGTCGGCCATCCGGATGAAGTTGCCGCTGTCCTCCCAGAACCACTGGGAGGAGAGAATGTGGATCCGTCTAATCATAGCCTGATTACCCATGAGGGGGTCGAACACGACTTCATCTTCCGAACATCTCTTATTCTCATGTTACGTCCCTTGGATGCGTGCCATGTGTCTTATTCTTCAAGGGCTGTCATAGATTTTTCATCCATGGTCTTGAATGTATGATTATTTTCACCCAACAGATAGTTGGACCAAGGTTTTTTATTCAATTACACAAGGTGAAGACAAATATCTTCACCCTAGGTATTGTTGAGTTTAGATTAGGATTTAAGAACACTGGGGAATTATTGACATTCAACATAAGGGTTAGAAATCATTTATGAGAAAATGTTGTGGCTAGACCTTCGTGAACTCTCTTATCATAGGGTTTTTCTTTCCCTCCATCTCCCTCCACCTATTGACACAACCATCATCACCATATATAGTTCAAGTAATGGGTATCAAATCTACTGATTTGTATCGATTTTGGATCTGACCAATCCTTGATCCAATCATATTTTAATATTATTTTAATGCATATTGGTCATGTATCAACTTTCCATTGGATCTGTACATCAATTGGATCCAGATGTTGCTCATCTGTCTTCATACTTTGATTTTCTGAGTTCTCCATATATTCCAAGAGAGCTAAACAGCATAGTGGACTCTATGCTAAGGAGGGCCTTGTAGGTAACGATGCCGACAATTTGGCCATATTTTGATCCATGGCTCCAGTCCAATTGTGTTAACTAGAGTGCCCCTAAAGATACGTTTTGAGGAATTTAGTTGTTAAAGGTAATTTTGTCATTTTAGATTCCCCCATCTCACATATGTGAGTAGGTTCAGCAACAGTCTACACTGATTGGAATCAAAATCTGTTAGAATTAGTCGAAACCGTAACAAATAAAATTGGAAAAAGAATAAAAAATTCCCAGCATGCATGCATATGGTTAATTATTATTTGGGAGGATGATCTACAAGCTAACAGGATATATTGGAATTTTATATACTAGTAGAGAAAACGGGAATATAAGATCCGATAATAGATCACTTCGACAAGAGAAAAGAGTCCAGATTTCAAGGAGGAGAAAGATAGAGACAGAAGTATATTCCAGCAACATGTGCTGCAAAGTTGGTTACTCAAAGGGAAAGAGAAGACCCGCTCCAAAGAAGACTTTAGAAGCTATATGTCTTCCATAATAGAAGCTAGCTCTTCATGGGAACCCTAAACTCATGTAGTAACAAAATGTCTATGGCTCCAAAGAAGATTTCAGAAGCCATATATCTTCCTTAATGGAAGCAAGTTCTTCATGGAAACCCTAAACTCATCTAGGAACAAAATATCTATAGCTCCAAAGAAGACTTCAGAAGCCATATATCTTCTAGAATAGAAGCAAGCTCTTCATGGAAACCCTAAACTCATCTAGGAACAAAATATCTATGGCTATTTTTGGTATGCATAGTTGAAATATATTCTTAGAAATGCATTTTTAGAATGAAGAATGTATTCCTAGTATAGAATGAGATTGGGGTAAAGAATACGGCATGATCTTTCTTACTTCGCAGAACTCATCTTAGAAGATCAACACTCATCCTGGCACATTATTTAGACGTTTGGATCAAATGACTTCTGGATAAACAGATTTTTTTTGAAAGCCTTTCTCTAGGACTCTGAGAGGTAAGGGAAATCTGCGAGCCGATCCCCCGCTGGTAGCTTGACTAGGGGCTCGCGATGCTACTTTTTTGATAAGTAGGGCGTTCAGTGGTCTTGTTGGTTCGAATCTATCTCACAAGCATTTCTGTTCTAGGCTTAAAATGCAGAATAAGATAGAGTGCATTTCAGAATAAATTGCGTTTTGTAATACATTCCATAATCCAAGAATAAGAATGCATTCCAAACACTGTTTTTGTCATCTTAGATTGTGTTTTTGATTTAGAATGCATACCAAACATCGCATAGAATTTAGGAACAGAAAAGAGTTTTTCCAATGAAAAATAGCAGAGAAAAATATTGATTTTCGTGGTTGATTTTCAAATAGAAAACTCACTTTTTGGGTCCCCCCCCCCACCCCCCACCAAAAAAAAAAAAAAAAATCATTCTTTCATTGATGCCATGTTTTTATGTCATTTAGGATAAGAAAGGCTATTTATAGCTTAGGGTCCCCATAGCTTAACATTCGAGCTCTGGAATGGGGGTGTTAGGTTCATATGCCTAAGATCCAAACTGGTGATGAGAATGCAATCTGGGTCTCATTCCTTGGAGGTACAGAGCCAGACTCCAATTGCGTACTGCTTTGTTCTGCCTTTTAGTGCAAAATGATCAACCCCACTCCAACATAAGACAAAAAAATGTACATGCTATGATGCCATGAGATATCTGATTGAATAGTCTGTAATCACCTTTGGGTGAATGAAACCTCCCATCAACTTTGGGTGAATGAAACCTCTAAATTAATATTCTTTAAGCATGAATTTTTTTAATCTTTAGCAACATCACTTTTGGGTGGACATTACCCAATTGAACTACTATATGATTTATCCAATGCTTTGAGTTTAAAAACATTACAGAAAAATTGAAAGTGTCACTTTTGGTGGATACCACTTAACCCACCATGACATTCATAGACTTGAATAAAGAACAAAAGTGGAAACTTTTAACATAAATGTTAAAAAAAATTCAAATATGAAACTTAAATAATCATATATCATGTATAAAATATTTCATCATGCATCTGATAACTTTTAAATAGAATAAACATTACATAAAAATTTCACCAAAAAAAGAAAAAGAAAAAAGAAAACACTGCAAAAAATGCGCATCAGGTTCCAAAAGGGTTCAAAAATGTACTATTTTATCATAAACACCATCCTCATAAAACCAAAACAGATCCAAACTCATACCAAATCAAATTGAAGAGCACAAGAAGACGACGCCGGGACAAGAAACCAGAGGTCCATCCTATCTCTCATGTGCCCCTGGAAGGTGGCGTGTGACATCACTTTCTTTGATTACCAAGCCTGGTCAACAGGTCGATGGATTAGCCCATGTAAGGTCTGGTCAGTGGATTAACCCATCGGTTCTGGTCAATGGATTATTGGGTTGGTCCATTGGGTCTGTTCAACGAGTTATCAGATTAACCTTGGTCCTGGTCAACTGATTTGTCTTTGGGTCAACATAACATGAGGTCGTTATTTAACCCAGAGAAAAACAACCAGCCCAAACAATGGTTGCAGGGCCTTCGGGTTAACCAAAACATAAACCCCAAGAAATTAATTATAACCCCATCATTACTTTTGCAAACCCGTAATGGAAACGATTCCTATGACATCATAAATATCATGAAGTCTACGTAAACGGCTGAAACCGATCGGATTGATTTATTTTTTATTTCCTTCTTCCTCTCAATCAACGCAATAGATGGATCCAAATCCTCTCCTACGGCAAGAGGATCTTGCGACTGATCCAAGGGGTTGGGATTAGTTGACCCGCCTATCAATACATGGGAAGGTGAACCGACTGAAATCCCGCCCTTGGCAGGCGGCAGGTCGGCAGGAGATGATTTGATCGTGCAATAGATTGAGCAACTTAAATGGCTGAAACCGACTTCACTCCAGTCACTAGTATGGCCAAAGCAGATAGTTTGCAACTCTAAAAATTCCGGATAAATTTGATCTACTGGATATATATATACAATGATGGCGTTTGATCCCGGTGAAGCGAACAAGCAATATGAAAACGTACAATATCCCTTGTGGTTTTTTTTTTTGGCTCGATGAGTGAGATCCACTCTGTCCTTCTCCAGCAAGTGCTGAGGTGTCTGATGTCCGATGACAACGATTTTTATACTGCCACGACCGTGTCATCGCTACCTTCGGTTTGATATATTATATGTCTATGTTTAGACATTGAAAAGTTCAAGAAGAGTGAATCTTTGACAATTCCATTCGAAATAGAAAGAAAAAAAAATCCCAATTTCAAATCCAACTTTCTAGAACATGTTTTTCAATTCATTCATTATCGATACTAATATGAGAAGTTTTGATACAAATTATTAGACTTTTATTGATTAGGATTTCAACAAAATCCATGAAAATCCATACAGGAACTTAGAACACAATGGAAATATGATAAACAATAAATCATAAAAACATATCTGTTTCTGAAGATTGATTTATTTTATGTTTCAAGTTTTGATCACACTCTTTGGTCACAATCTTCCACAGCCTCTAACTAATTATATCCCAAGATCTCTTTTTAATGGGTGCAGAAAGATTTTTCACAAACTGTGACTATAGAGAATCATGACCCAATATTTATAGTGTCATAACCCTAAGTCTATATTAATCCCTTTTCTACAATAGAATTAGGATTATCTTACCTATCTCAATTATATGACGAATCAAACCAAAACGGTCTTACTATGTCAATTGAACTCCCACTAATTAACTGATTATGTAATTAATTAAACCCATAATAATTTCAACAAATCAATCTTTGACAAACATAAGGGAATCAAGTTGAGCAAACATGCTTCCTGAGGAAGGTCTCCATGAGAGGGTTCACCTGGTCTGGAAATTGCTCCTGAACGAAATGTGTTCCTTCAGGCAAGAATGTGATCTCCAAATCAGGGACATATTCTCTCATCTTTCCGCTCTTCACGTAATCCTTTGTTCCTGAGAATTTGAGGGCATAGTCCTTTTCACCCATGATCAATAGTGTGGGAACTTGGACTCTTACATCAGGCAAGCTCAACTCTTCATGAAAGGTCCTGCATAAATCCTTAGCTTAAGAATACAAGTAAATGATTATTACAACAGAAACTGTGTTATGTCTCTGTTGGGTAGCAGTGAGATGTCTACGTTTAAGTAGGATCAGAGTATGCAATAGAAACAATAGTAAGGTCTAATAAATTGAAAGATGGAAGGGTTCCTTTCTACCTATATGGGACTTGCAATGGAGTACGGAATCCAGATTTTTCATATGATGATGCATAGACTGCAAGATCTTCCTCAGTGAACCAAGTTGGAAGAGGAGAAGAAGGATCTACCAGGTCCATGATTTCCTCATCCTTGGCAGCTATGGGTAGTTCGCTTCCTGAGAAAAGAATGTAGATGTTCTGCACCACCGTCTTAACATTGAAGCGACCAAAATCTGCTTCGGCTCGTCCGGGTTTCTATAATGACAGAGAAATGAATTAACTTCTTCCCCCAAGAAATGAAAACCTAAATTAAAGGAGAGATGTTGGATCATTGAACCAGAGTTGGTGATCGATACTTTTATTCTGAGCTGAGCCCTTGTGCAGTATTTCGCACGAACATTTTTGGATTGAATTTGAAGAGATCTCCAAGGCCAAAAACCGAACAACACTAATTCCAAGAGCAAATAGTAGTGTTGTTTTCATTGATTAGTGTATAAATAATCACCTCAATATTGATCCAGAAGATCTCTTAGGTGGGACCAATGGGTCATGTTATTTGAGTCCTCACCTTCTACATGATTTGTCACGTTTGGTGGACATCTTATTTGGTTTTGAACTTTTGATCAATGTAACAGAAAGGATAAATGACAAGAACATCACATTACCTGCCATCTTAAAACGTAGTAGCCTTCAGGAATGTCACTGAATGATAAAGCTGAAAGAGAGGGAATGTATGGCACCCCCATTGTGATCACTCCTGCCACCTTCTCTGGGTGGAGAACTGCGAATGAGTAAGCAAAAGTGGCTCCAAAATCTTTCCCAACAATGAAAACCTGCCCTCATAGTTTAAGAAAACATGTGGGAAATTGCATATCAATTAATTTTCAGTCAAGCAATGAAAAGCATAAGAATGTTTTCACTTTAAACGCAAACGACAAAATCCACAATGACAAAGGATCATGTTTGCACATCTAATACAACAACAACAACAACAATAACAATAATAAAACCTTATTCCAATTAAATAGGGTCGACATGGATTTTTGTCATCCGATCATTTTTTTTCAATATCATTCTTGAAACAAAGTATAAGTTATGCATGTTTTTCTTCATCGTCTTCCTTAGAATCATCTTAATTAGGTCTGCCTCTACCTCTATTAGATCCTTCAATTTGAATCAAATCACTCCTCCGTACAGGAACATCTATGGTTTCCTTTGAACATGTCCATACCTTCACAAACGGTTTGTAATAGTTTATCATGTATCGACGCTACTCCTAAATCAGCAGTAGCTAATACGATCATTCCTTACCTTATCTTTCCTAGTTTTACCATACATCCATCTCAACATCCTCATCTTAGCTACATTAAGTTTATCTATATGATGCTTCTTAACTGCCCAACATTCTGCTTCATACACCATAGTTGGTCGAATGATTGTCCTATACAATTTTTCTTTAAGTTTTAAAAAAATACGACGATCACACAATACTTCAGACATATTTTTTCACTTTATCCATTCTATCTTAATTCTTCATAAAACATAATCCTCTATATCACATTATTTAAAGACTGATTTTATCTCCAAAGACGAAGTTATGATGAACAAGTTACTTAATTGACTTCCGAAGGCTTCCTAGGTCAAAGCTTCGTCTTAAGACTTTTGATTACTCCAAGTTGTTTACAGGAACTCCTCATCAATGATTTGATTGATGAAATGATGATGGTAATAATTAGAAGATCAGGTGCAAAGAGTGCTTACTGCTCACGATTCTCTTCAAGTTGGTCATTGGTGTAGACTTATATGTAGAAAGCTTGTGCATCTCAATGGAAAGGTGATGTAAGATAAAGCCTATAGAAGCTAAGTTTACCTACAAGGACAGAAACTCTATTCACAAGGTCAGGTCCAAGTCAAATAGGGTTAGTCTAATTAAGGTTGGACAGCACATACATGGAGTGCATTCATGGATAGGATATAAATAGCAGTGTGCAATAAACATTATAAAATCCTAAGTTACATGTTCAATTAGATGATGTAATAGTCAAATTTGAACAACTCCTACTCAAGTACTAGCATGCAAGAACTTTCAAAACCCAAAAAATTGTATTGCTGTCGTATCTACCATAGCTACCAGCATCTAAGTTATATCAGTAAATGCTTAATGCAAAGAAAATAGTACCAGATTACGTAGGAATGGGAACAGAGCATGTCGCACCCCACTCACTAAACACTAGGGCTATAATTATCACCAAACACTAGGGCTATAATTAGGATGTTTACCGCTGTGCTAACTATCACCAGGATTTCGACAGTATTGCCACATCACATCATCAATCATCTAACAACCACATAATCAGAGTACAACTGTAAATAACGAAAAATTTAATAATAATATCAAGGGTAATATAAACTAATGGTTCTAATGGTAAATCATAATTAAATTGTGTGTTGTATCACCAAGATACCCAAAACATAATATAAATAATCCCTGAATAGTATACCGAAAATACATAAAGACAAGTGGACAATAAGTTTAATTGTAAAATAATTAAAACTCAAGCCTGACCTTGTAGACACAGACATCACAAGAGCAATAACACCATGAGCCTAAGAAACTAGATCCTCCACATCTTCGTTGTAGTCCTCTATAACATATGGAATATCAATATAATTGGTTATGCTGTAACCTGCATCAAAATCTAAAAAGAAACGCCCGTGTGGGGGGTGTGCTTCACTAAGCTTAGTGAGGATATTGGGAACATACAAGCAAACAATAATGATATATAAGAATATTTAATTAGGTCAGGTTATGGCGATCAAGAAACAGTATCTTGGCCACTGCCCACTACGTCAGGCATATACCCTCACTGTGCGGATGAATATAGTACTGTCACACTTCGTCGAACGACACCGATCCAATCCAAATGTAGGCTCCGTCCTGGAGTCTCAATTTCAGACACATTGGCATCATCTGTGACGTCATCCCAACTCTAGAACATAGACCTTGGCACAAAGGGAAAGGTATTACGAGACCATGTCTGACACTCTCCAAACTCTAGAAAATAGATACTAGGTCATGAGTTCCTGCAACCTCAGTCGTTTTAATTCTCTCTGCGCTCCCATACGCGTAGAGAAGCAACAAAATTCATCTGAGGTTTGTGGAAGACTATGGTCAAAGTTTCTATACACGGCAGAAATCAATCTTCTATGCACAAGTTATGTCTTTATTATTATGTTTATTTCATGGTTCCATCGTGTTATAGGATAACTGTATAGATAATTATTATTCTATTAGATTTCCCCATGGGCTTTCTCATGTTGCTCAGCCTACCCTTTCGGGTTGTTGTTTTGTTTCCCTTTCGGGTCTTCTTAATATATACTCTTTTCCCCCAAAAAAAGAGGG
Source organism: Protea cynaroides (assembly GCA_028583415.1). Lineage (NCBI taxonomy): Eukaryota > Viridiplantae > Streptophyta > Magnoliopsida > Proteales > Proteaceae > Protea > Protea cynaroides. The sequence goes on from CM053267.1 coordinate 33,544,009, forward strand.
GGAGAGTAACTATTTTAGCTCTATCTTTGGGCTTGTTTCTTTCGCTATTACAAATAATATGAAGTTGTATTAAGGTTCTCTTTGGTATGTATTATGGAATTAATTATATAATGTATTATGACATTTGAAGTTGTTTCGTATGATTTATGAAATTTATTTATATTTAAATAAATTAATATAATCTAAAATCTATAAATAGATTAGGTGTTTATTATTTTTTATGACTCATAATTTATTCTCATAAATAATTTGTAATAAATAACTCATAAACGTAAATATCGGAGAAATTTTCGCCCACCTCCCTTGTAATTTGCCTTAATAACACGCACCCACTTTTTTTTGCCATAATTACACTAACACCCCCTGCCGACCCCCAAATGTTAAGTAGACTAATAGAAAAGTTAAAAAGACAGTTGTATCCCCAACACTTTTTTTTCGCAATAATTACACTAACATCCCCTGCTCCGATGGTAAGAACATGAATCCCTCAAAGCTGAAGCAGCTTGTCTCGGAAGCTTATAACAAAAACGAATTCACTGCACCTCCACCGGCTCCTTCAGCGGTGAAGGAGGACTATGCGATTACAAATTCTAAAATCTAAAACATACTGTAAGAGGAGCTGAGTTGAGCTGAGCTCCGTCTACATCTTCATTTCTTTCTAAATGTCAAAATAGAAGATAAAAAAAACTAACACCTAACCTAATATTTCAGAATATAAACTGGAATTAGACTCTCCCAAGTCTGCACCCCCTCAATAAAGATAAGAGTAATCATTCGGAAACTACAGATTCTCTGATCTAGAGAAATTTCCTAAAGATTCCATTGCATTTATGGAGGATATTGTGTCAACTTGGTTTTTCGTCCATGAATAAGATACTTGGATATTGCCAAATGAGATTTTAGTGTGGAGTAAGCTTATCAGAGATGGGTACCCGGAGAAGGTTATCTCAGAATTTCAATCTCCAAAGCAATAGAGGGCCTCTAGAGGAAAAGATGATTATTGTGTCAAAATGATACCTATGGATCCATAAAAACTGTTCGCAACTTGTAATGGAAATTTCTTGGCAAATGGTTCTGGTAATTTTAACAAATACTTGGATTCATCACCCATAAAAACTTTCAAATCAGGGAAAAAGAAAGAAATAGATGAAAATCAACCATCTCCATTTCCATAACACATAAGTTCGGTCATATATACAGCTCGACAAAAATTTTGTATACTCCACTTCATTTGTGTTCAAGCAATATGAAAACCATGATGAAGTTTATGAACTTTGTCACGATTGGTTTAAAAAACCCTAACCAAAGCAATTACCCGAAAAAAAACTCTAATCAAAGTCACCCTTGACTATTGGTTTAATAAAACAATAGCTAGTCCATTTTTCTTCATGAAAACGATGGCAGTGGGAGGCTAGGGAGAAGAAAATCGCTAGAGAAGAGGGTCAGAAATTGTCGGAGAAGAGAGTCAGAAAATCACCAGAGAAGAGAGTCTTGGGGAAGAGAGATGTTCGAGAAGAAATGCCTCAAAATTTATCCATTTTTGTTATTAAAAGGTAAAATGGTAAGTTAACATGTTTAAAGGGTAGTTTTGTCGTTAAATTATTTAAAATGATAATATGTCATCAATTAATGGATCAGTCATAACGGACAGGGTCTGTGTGAACCATATTTCATAAAGTAGGAGGTTAGTGTAATTATCACGAAAAAAGGTTGGTGCATGTTATTATGGCAAATTATAGAAGATGTGGGTGAAATTGTCTCTAAATATAAATTATACCAAAGAGAACCTAAAGACGCCCGGCAAACCCAAGAATCTTAGAGAAACTAGCATGCAAAAGCTGGACGAATAATGTGGGATGAAATGAAGGTTCGCAAATTATGGGCATTAATGGAGAAAAAAACAAGGGGGTCCAAATATAAATGGTGGAAAGTTTTAAGGATTTGAAAAAAAAAAAAAAATTGCATTGATATACCACATAAAAAATGGCAAATGCAAAAACGGATCATCGATTAAGACTCCATGAATGTGCAATAATTAAAGTTCATCTATAAGACGAGCAAACTATCATGGAGAGTTTGGATCATCTGCATCATGTAGAGCCAAAAATATGTATCCATGAGTTTACTTAGATTTCTTTGAGATGATAGAAAATGTGAGAAAACTAACTAAATAATCATTTCCTTCCCTCTTCACCAACAACTCGGAAATGAAAACGAAAAATATATTGAACAGAACTATATTGGTAGACCACAAGTAGAGATAAATATACCTTGGGAATGGAAAAGAAGTCAATAATGGCGAGGATATCTTCAAGGAAATCCTTCCATGAGGCCTTCTCGGGTTCGGGAGGTTGCTGGGAGAGGCCATAGCCCCTGAAATCCGGTGCTATTGCCCGGAATCCGGCATTGGCGACGGCGATCATCTGATGCCTCCACGAATACCATATCTCTGGAAACCCATGCAAGAACACCACCACTGAGGGACCTGCAAATTGCATATCTCATCAATCACAATAATCATATATCAGACATAAGTAAGAGGGATGAAGGCAAATTAAAGTGCATCGAAATTCCGACCGTTTCCGATCTCTGCGACATGAAGCTTTAACCCTCTTATATCAATGAACTTGTGCTCTATCTGATCCATAGCAACTACCACACTGCCAGAGATTGAGCGAACCAGCAAGGGAGAGAGAGAGAGGGAGAGAGAGAGAGAGAGAGAGAGAGAGATTACGTCTTATAAGTTATAACACTCGAACTTTATGTCTTTGTCCAACAAATGAATCTCCCAAGGGTTAACGTCTAAGTTATAACAGTCTAACTGCTGTCTCCTCACATAGACACAACAAAGTCCTTCAACTGTTATGTGCTTGATGGTTGGATGGTGTAACTCGATAACAAGAGTTCAAGTTTTCATGAATGGAGTCTCCAGCTAGACAAGATAGCTCATGATTCTTATGTTTGTATTTACTCGATCTTACTTATCTTGACAAATAGATAAAATAAGGAAGTAATTAGAAGGAACCAACTTGGATCATGTAATACTCGATAAGAAGAGTCCAAGTTTTCATGAATGGAATCTCGAGCTAGACAAGATAGCTTACGATTCTTACGTTTGTATTTATTCTTACTTATCTTGACAAGTAGATAAAATAAAGTAATTGGAAAGGACCAACTTGGTCATGTAACTCGATAAGAAGAGTCCAAGTTTTCGTGAATGGAGTCTCGAGCTAGACAAGATAGCTCACGATTCTTACTTTTGTATTTAAACTCAACTACCTTGACAAGTAGATAAAATAAAGAAGTAGTTGGAACGAGTCAGTCTCCAATAATTAAGCAATTGTTCAAAAGATAATTCTTCTCTTCATATAAAATACCCCATCCCTAACGACTCCCTATCCATATGTTGTTTATTCAACACACATTAACACTTGAATTTAAATGATCCCTAAATTTACTGAGGTATTGTCACCTCATCCCTAATGATAGCACTCTTCACCCACAAAATTCTAAATTAACTAACACTCCAAGATGTGTATGTGGCTTACATGTTGCCTAAGTGTACACAATACAAATCGTAGCACACAAGTCATAATGTTTTTGGGTTCAGAAAGCGAAATCAATTTCGAATGATAGTTCTGAGTGCCTGGATGACAGTCCTGATAGGTGTATGGTTCAAGGTATCAGTATCAGATTAGTTGATTTGTATGAGTTTTAAACCTGATCAATCCTTAATTTTAGACTGTTTTAATATTATTTTAATAGAATCAAATACGTGTTAATTTTTCATTGGATCCATACACTGTTCTGATCTGGATTGGATCAGTTTTGGAATTGGCCGATAAAAAACAAGGATTTAGACACCCATGATAGGTGTGTTTAAAACATGTCAGTTCTTTTACAGAAAACGATCCTTGTGACTGCATTTTCCACTACCCACACACAAGGATGGTCCCTTGTTTGGATGCCTATGATCCTGATCCCATTGGTCCCCAGGTTGACGCGGAAACCATGTGGTTGGACGGGTTTCCCATCCCTTCTTTTATTTTAGGGAAAACATTTATTGTCTAGCTATGTCCCCCTACTCCCCTCGCAGCTCCTGTAAAATGACGCCCATGTCCTATCTCTTGGATTATTGGCGCACTCTCCCCATTGGTTGAGATGTTGGCAGAAGCTGCACTCAACCGAACAACGATCCTCAACCCTTTATTTTATTTCTAAATAATTTTTGAAAATCATTTATCATTATGTTATTTTCAAAATTTATTGTTTTGCAAGTGTTTCAAATAGGCACGTAAAATGATAATAATTTATCTTAAAAAAAAAAGTATTATAGTAAGCTTCTGTTTGATATCATTTTTCTTTTTTATTTTTACTTATTTATCATAAAATATTTATGAAAATAATTTTTGATAAAAAAAATAAAATGTTATTTGGTAGCTACTATACATAATACAGAAAAAAAAAAAAAAACCAATTGGAGGTAAACAAATGAGGTTACAAATGTCTCGTACCTTAGGAGGTATTAATAAAAAAAAAACTTTAAAAAACCTTGGATATTTGCACCTAGTTTTTATCATTTACATAGGTATTGATGAATTTAGATTAAGATTTAGGAACCCCAGAGTATTATTGGCATTCAACAACATAGGGGCTAGAATCATTTACAAGAAAATGTTGTGGCCCGACCTTCCTGAACCTTATCATAGGGTTTTTCTTTCCCTCCATCTCCTTCCACCTATTGACGCAACCGTCATCTCCATAGTTCAAGTAATGGGTATCAGATTGGTCGATTCGTATTAGTTTTGGATATGATTATCCCTCTATTTGATCCTATATTAATATTGTTTTAAGGCATATTGATCACGTGTCAATTTCCCATTGTATATGTACATCAATTTGATCCAGATGTTACTCATCTGTCTTCAGACTTTGATTTTTTGAGTTTTTTCATATATTCCAAGAGAGCTAAACAACTTAGCTGACTCTCTAGTAAGGAGGGCTTTGTTGGTAATGATGCCGACAATTTGGCCAAATTGTGATCTGTGGCTCCAGTCCAATTGTGTTAACTAGACTGCCCACGCTAACATGTTTGGAAGTCGCTTTTGCCCCTAAAGATACGTTTTGAGGAGTTCAACAGTTAAAGGTATTTTTGTCATTTTAGATTCCCCTCTCACATATTTGAGTAGGTTCAGCAACAGCCTACACTGATTGGAATAAAAAAAATCTGTTAGAATGAGCCAAAACCTTAAAAAATAGAATCGAAAAAGAATCAAAGGTTCCCAGGTATAGTATATGGTTAATTATTATTTGGGAGGATGATCTACAAGTTAACGGGATATATTAAAATCTTATATACTAACGGAAACATAGGAGTATAAGATCCAATAACTGGTCACGTCAAGAAGAGAAAGGAGTCTAGATTTCAAGGAGGAGAGAGATAGAAACAGAAGAACCTGCTTCTTTTTCCCTTATCATTTTTAACACAAGATAATTTTAATTAAATTTGATTCAAGATCAGATCACATGGCCAAAGAAGACTCCATAAGCCATATGTCTTGCATAACATAAGCAAGCTCTTCATGGAAACCCCATACTCGTCTAGAAACAAAAAATCTATGGCTATTTTTGGTATGCATACTTGAAACATATTCTTAGAAATGTATCCTCAAAATGAAGAAGTATTTCTAGTATAGAACGAGATTGGGGTAAAGAACAAGGCATTTTCGTTCTAGGCTTGCCGAAAAAGCTAAAGAATGCATTCCATAATAAATTGTGTTTTGTAATACATTCGATGATCCAAGAATAAGAATGCATACCTAACACTGTTTTTGTCATATCTGATTGCTCTTGATTTATAATGCATACTGAACACAGCCTAGAATTTAGGAACGGAAAAAAGTTTTTCCAATGGAAAATACTGAAAAAAATTGTTTTCCGTGATCAATTTTCAAAAAGAAAACTGGTTGATTTTCAAGCTCTGGAATTGGGGTGTTAGCTAGGTTTATGCCTATGATCCACACCGTAGATGATAATGCAATATGGGCCTCATTCCTTAGAGGTACAGAGCCAGATACCAGCTACGTACTGCTTTGTTCTGCCTTCTAGTGCAAAATGCTCAATCCCACTCCAACACAAGACAAAAATAATGTACATGCTAAATGCCATGAGATATCCTAGTAATCTATCTGGAGTCAATCTTGAGCATCGTTCAAGAACTCGGATTGAATGATTCGTAAATCTATCCTAATTTGATACCAATTCTTAATAGATTTTGAGGATCGGTATACTGTCTTGGATTGTCCAGATCGATTGATTCGAGCCAATCCAATATTCATTATTTTATTTTTTTAATATTCCATACCCCATGTCTATCATCCAATAGATAGGGTTAAATAATGGATCTACGTCGTGGGAGGGTGACTAATTCCAAAAAAATGTCTTTTCAGCTGGATCGGACTGATATTGTCCGATCTAGACTGATATGGAAATGACCAATACCTTGATGCCTGGATTTAAAACCTTGATCTTGAGTAACGAAGGAGGGCATTCAAGCACAAATGTATCTTCATTTTTAATGGTAATTTGAATCTAAATCCTAGTTTGAATGGTTTTATCCTTTCATCTTTCTTTTTTTTATTTCCTCCATTTCTTAATAGGAGAAGGTTCTTTAACTCGAACCGTTGCCTTCGCCCACAAATGGGAGCCGGAGAAAACGGGTCTTTTTTAGAGAGAGAGAGAGAGAGAGAGAGAGAGAGAGAGAGAGAGAGAGAGAGAGAGAACAAAGTGCTGGTATAGTTTCTACTTTGCCATTCAAAGAATCTTTTCTCAGCTTCTGTTTCATAATATTTTGTATTCTCTCTTAAATGTTGAACTTGTTCAGTAGGTGGCAAAGGATTAGAGAATGCAGTAGGAGAGAGATAAAGAGTGAGGTACTGGTTTAACTTCCATTCTACCATTCAGAGAACCTTTTTCCTATTCAATTAATTCCATCCTGAATATTGCATAAATATTTCAAGCACCCATGAGATGACAGTCAATCCTCGACAAAAATCAGGGAATTAAGTTGAGGAAGCATGCTTCTTGAGGAAGGTCTCCATGAGAGGGTTCACCTGGTCTGGAAATTGCTCCTGAACGAAATGTGTTCCTTCAGGCAAGAATGTGATCTCCAAATCAGGGACATATTCTTTCATCTTTCCGCTCTTTATGGAATCCTCTGTTCCTGGGAATTTGAAGACATAGTCCTTTTCACCCATGATCAACAGTGTGGGAACTTGGACTCTCACATCAGGCAAGGTCAACACTTCATGAAAGGTCCTGCATAAATCATTAGCTTAAGTATACAAGTAAATGAATATTACAACGGAAACTATGTAATGTCTCTGTAGGGTAGCAGTGAGATGTCTAACATTTAAGTAGGATCAGAGGATGCAATAGAAACAATAGCAAGGTCAAATAAGTTGAAAGATGGGAGGGTTCCTTTCTACCTATATGGGACTTGTAATGGAGTACGGAATCCAGATTTTTCATATAATGTTGCATAGACTGCAAGATCTTCCTCAGTGAACCAAGTTGGAAGAGGAGAAGAAGGATCTACCAAGTCCATGATTTCCTGATCCTCAGCAGCTATTGGTAGTTCGCTTCCTGAGAAAAGAATGTAGATGTTCCGCACCACCGTCTTAACGTTGAAGCGACCAAAATCTGCTTCGGCTCGTCCAGGTTTCTAAAATGACAGATAAATGAATTAACTTCTTCTTCAAAGAAATGAAACCTAAATTAACCAGAGAGATGTTGGATCACTGAACCAGAGTCGTTAATGATCAATACTTGTATTCAGTGCTGGGCTCTTGAGGAGAATTTAGCAAAAACATTTTTGGATCCAATTTGAACAGATCTACAAGGCTAAAAACCAAACAACACTTAATTCCAAGAGCAAATAATAGTGTTTCTTTCATTGATTAGGGGACAATATATATATATATATATATATATATATATATATACACACACTAACTTCTCATAAATAATCAGCTCAATATTGACCCAGAAGATCTCTTAGGTGGGACCAATGGGTCTTGTTATTTGAGTCCTCACCTTCTATATGTTTGTCATGTTTGGTGGAGATATATCCTCATTAGTTCTGATCACTGCTAAGGATTAAAATCTCGAGTCTTGAGGTCGTCTCGACTTTGAGTCAAATAGAGATTTTTGAGATCTCGGCGAGAATATGCTGAAAAGCTGTGAAGGTTAGAAATGAGTGTTTCAAGCTTTAAATGACTATTTTAATGCTTGATACTCCAGGGAACTATTATTTTAACTTATATAAACACATTGAAACCATAAAATTGAAAAACTAATCACACATTGTGGTTGTTTGGGTTTACACCCATGTTTAATTAGTAGTGTTGGTTTGAAATTTAGATGTCAACCTAGGGTAATATTGGTTATTCTACATAATTTTACACTAATAAAAGATCAAAGAATACCAAATGAGCTAGTAAAATTATATTTTAAGAGAAGAATAAACATAATAGCACTTAATTAGTTAATTGTTATAATAAAAAACCCAAAGTAGTCAAGTACACCATACAATCATAATTCATACATTATGTCGAGACCAGTCGAGAATTAGTCGAAAATGTCAAGAAATGGTCGAAAACTGGTCGAAAATGTCGAGAAATGATCGAAAATGTCGAGAAATGATCGAAAATGTCGAGAACTCGTCTCGTACTTAGTCTCATCTCGACCAAGTCGAGAAGTTCGACAAATTCGAGATCTCATCGAGATTTTAATCTATGATCACTGCAGCAGAAAGGATAAATGACAAGAACAGCACATTACCTGCCATCTCAAAACGTAAAAGCCTTCAGGAATGTCACTGAATAATACAACTGAAAGAAAGGGAATGTATGGCACCCCCATTGTTACCATTCCCGCCACCCTCTCTGGGTAGAGAATTGCGAATGAGTAAGCAAACAAGGCTCCAAAATCTTTCCCAACAATGAAAACCTGCCCTCACAGTTTAAAAAAAACATGGTGGGAAATTGCATCAGTTAATTTTCAGTCAAGCAAAGTATAAGAATGTTTTCAGTTCAAACGAAAATGACAGAATTCACAATGAGACAGGATCATGTTGCACATTTAATGTCCCCAATAAATCTATTCTTATCTTTAAAGGCTGATTCTATCTCCAGAGATAAAGTTATGATGAAGAAGTCAGTTAATTGACTTCCAAAGGCTAATCTAGGTAAAAGCTTCATCTTAGGACTTCTGATAACCCCAAGTTCTTTAACAGTAACTGCTCATCAATGATTGATGAAACGATGAAGGTAACTAATTAGGAGATTAGGTGATAACTAAAACACCCAGACACAGACTGCTTACTGCTGATGATTTCTTCAAGTTGGCCATTGGTGTAGACTTATCTGCAGAAAGCTTGAGGATCTCAATGGAGAGGTGATGTAGGATAAAACCTAGAAGCGAAGTTCACCTACGTGGACAGCAACTCTATTCCCAAGGTCAGGTCCAAGTCACATAGGGGTACTCTAATAAGGGTGGACAGCACATACATGGGAGTGCATTCATGGATAGGATATAAATAGCAGTGTGCAATAAACATTATAAATCATAGGCTACAATGTTCAATTAGCATAATTCAATTAGATGATGTAATAATCAAATTCGAACAGCTCCTCCTCAAGTACTAACATGCAAGAACTTTCAAGACTCTAAAAATTACACTGCAGTCCTATCTACCATAGCCACCAGCATTCAAGTTACATCAATAAATAATCAATGCAAATAAAATAGTAGTGACCAGGTTAGGTAAGAATGGCACGGAACATGCCACACCCCACTCCTGAAACACCGGGGCTATGACTAGGATGTTTACCACCGTCCCAACCTACCACCAGGATCTCAACACAGAGTCACCACATCACATCATCAATCACATAACAACCACATAATTAGAGTAAAATAGTAAATAGCGGAAGATTTAATAATAATATTAAGGGTAATATAAACTAATGGTTCCAATGGTAAATCATAATTAAATTTTGTTATCTGTATCACCAAAATATCAAAATAGTATACCCAAAATACGTAAAGACAAGTAGACAACAAGTTCAACTGTAAAATAACAAAAACTCAAGCCTGACCTCCGTAGGCATAGACATCACAAGAGCAATCAGTACCATGAGACTCAAAAGCTGGATCCTCCACATCCTCGCTGTAGCCCTTTACAATATACAGAGCATCCACATAATCGGCTACGGTGTAACCTGTATCAGAGTCTGAAAAGAAACGCGCGTGTGGGGGTGAGCTTCACTAAGCTCACTGAGGGGATTAGGAGCATGCAAGCAAATTAAATAGGTCAGATTTGGCGAACCACAAACAGTATCTTGGGTACTTCGCACTACGTCAAACATAAACCCTCATTGCGGTAATGAATTCAATACCGCCAAACTTCGTCGGGTGACACCGAACCAACCCAAATATAAACCCCTTCTTGAATTCTAAGTTATGAACACATTGGTATCATCTGAGCATCATCCCAACTCCAAAACATAGACTTTGGCCTGAAGGTGAAGCTACTATGAAACCATGTCCGACACTCTCCCAACTCTAGAAAATAGACCTTGGCAAGAAGAGAGGTATCGCGCCCATGTCCAGATACACTTCCAACACCAGAAGAAACATCGGCCATGAAGGAAGGTGTTGCGCCTATGTCCATACCCTATATAATGGCCCACGCCAACACCTAACCTCTTGTTGGGAGAGGTGTAATCACATGAGAATATACACCTAGCCACATACAATTCTACATGCCAATACAAATCCACAAGTTGCATCTTGTGGGGATCACGGTATTGGATCCACCATTAGGGACACCGTATCCGACAAGTGTACGATAAGGAGTAAACATGGTAGTCATGGTACCGGAGCCAACCTCGACCACACCGAAGACTCCACACAAGCTAAGTAAACAACTGTCATACAATTCCAATCAATTGTTATAAGAGAATAATGCAATGCATGACAGAGGCATAGCAGTTTTTATTGGATGACATGTAAGCAATCATATTTGCATAGCATGCATATTCACACATGACAATTATATAAAAAAGAAATAAATCCAAGTCCACTCACCTTAACGGTGCATTGCAATTAGAACTCCAACTATACGTGATTTCCCCTAAGAAAATAGCCAAGAAGTCCACCTAAACATGTTGTAATGCACAATATCTTAATGTTCCTAAGACATCAAGGTTATATTGATAAAATTTCCTCTACCGGATGCAGGCTGCCGGCTGAAGGTGCAGCTGGTAGGTGCATCCGATAGCATCTGAAAACTCTGATAGGTCTTTTTGGAGGTTACCGGTCGATGCTACCGGTTACAAGTTGCGACCCATATGTAGTTTTCCTAGTCCAAGAAGTTTGTCTTCCATCCGAACTCATTGGGATCTCCTCCCACTCGTTTCTATGATCTTCTCACTTGGTGGGAAACATCAGAACATTTGTTTAAGGGTCTCTGGGTATTACTAGGATCACCATTCAATAGAAACTAAGGTCTCCTTCATCATTCCCTCCCCCTCCTTCCATGCAATCCTTCAGAATCTATCTCTTATCTTGTCTAGCCATTAATGGCTCTACTAGGTATGGGATCTCATTTAGTGGGGATGAGATATCTCCATGGAATAACTGAATAAATGGTAAAAATAAAATAGTGCTTAAAGCCTCATGTTAGGATTAAAATCGAAGCTTTCCAATGGTATGGGAGGCCTTCTAATGATGATCCCTCTTCCAAAAAAACCTTTCTGTTATGGAGTTCAATCTGCCTTCTCTCCAGATCCGAAATTGGTTTATAAACCCTCATTTTCTTTGTTCCTTTAGAATTATGGACTTCCTATAATGATAGAGATCTAATGGGAGGGAGGAAATTCAAAGAAGAATGAGTCCTCTAAGTTTTGGTAATTTGGCAAGGGCTTTCAGCCCAATTACCACATGGCAGTCCATTGCGAACTATAGGAGAATCTCTATCTCCCATATAAACCTACTTTTCCATCTTTCTATCAATCCAATTGCCACATGGTGACTTGCGAAGTGGCTAAGTAAAAACACCAAAAATATAATTTAAGTCCCCACTTCTTTTTTTTTTGGAGATTTGATCATTAAGACCTCCACTAGGCTTTAATTAATTAATTATAAGTGCTAGTCCTCTAGGCTAAAAATCAAGGTACACGAAATCCAAAAGACAGGTGGATCTCACAGAAAGGGAATGAGGAATGCTGCTCATTCCTACCGGTTGATGGTGCTGGCTGGAGGTTGCATCTGGTAGCTGCAGCTGGTGAACATAATCTGAGGGTTTTCCCCCACATTTTTTCCCATTTGTTCTGTCAGACTTCTTAGTCATAAAGACTACATGTATGAGGTCATGTGCATAGTATAACCAATACTCACACTAGGCTAGCACTATAAGTCATGCAAATAAACTAAAACACTGTATTAAAGGGGTCCGTGGGGGTTTGGGAAGAATGAACAACAACTAGGACAGAAGTGAGAGGGAAGAAGAAGAGAGAAAGGAAAGAGGAGAGGGGGAAAACAAGAAACTTGAACCAAGGAAGAAGAAGAGAAATTGAGAGAGAGGGAGAGGGAGAGAGACTTACGCAGCACGAAGAAGAGGAAGTTCCATTTTCATTCATTAATTCTGTAATTTTTTTTTTGTCTTAACAGCTTTCAAAATCAGCACTTAAAAGGGGTGAACAGTGACACCGTAAACAGACTGGCTACAAGCGGTAGTTATAACTACCTAAGCAACAAAATGAAAAATAAAACATAGTGAAAAACTGACTTGATGGGAGTGGGAAACGCTGTTACAACAGTAGAAACTCTCCTCTCACATGTCCACTAAATGAAATAATAAAAATAAACATAAATAAACATAAACAGAAACAGAAATGACATAAATAAAAATCAGAACAGATTCAGAAATAGCTGTCTAGACTTAAGATGCTGTTGCTGCTCTTGTGCTCTAGCAACATGATAGCTTCGTAACTCATCGTCAAACCATAGGAAACGAGTGGAGGGCTGAGACACGTGACACTCCTTTGGTACACTCTAAAGCTGTGTCTGGTATCATTTTTGTTTTTGATTTTTGTTCAAATTTATAGTTTTGAAGGGGTTTGGCATAATTTATGAGTGCTATTTATGAAAAATAAACATAAAAACATGTTAAAATTCAAAAAAGAGGTCTCAACCTCTTTTTGATTTTTGGTCAAAAATTATTTTTGTTGTGTTTTGCACAAAACACTTAAAACATGTGTTAAAATAAAGGGTTAAAAAAGTAATTTAGTTTCCTTTTATAAAACCACCTCAAATCAAACCCTCAAGCACTCTTCTCGTTGACGAACGGAAGTAAAGTACAGAGACGCAGACCTGCAACTTCGTCCTAGAGACGGCTCTGATGGCGACGATGACGACGATGACACTCATTCCAACGAAGGCGACGTCGTTTCTCCAAAGAAGGTTCCTGGTTTGATTTCTTTCCATAATCCCTATGTATTTGATGTGGATTCTTTTAGGGTTTCATTCTTCTTCTCAACTCCTTCTCTTTCAACATGGCCTCTTGTCTCCATTGAAACAGTGGTCGCTGTCTCCCTTGTTTTCGTTTTTATTATATAATTTTTCCTTCTTAATGTTTTATCTCCCCTCTCCTATTTTTTTCTTTCCCAATTGAGATTGGATCACTTAACAGAGGAAGAGGAATAGACGCTCCATGACAGAGGAAGAGGAAGACTTTCAAAATCATTTTTAGACATAGTATGTCAAATATGTTTTTCATTCTACCATCTATTTTTTATTATAGCTACCAAACAACATTTTATTTTTGAACGAAAATCATTTTCAAAATGATTTTTGTTAAATAGATAAAAAACAAAAACAAAAATGATACCAAACATAGCCTAAGTCAACAATCTGCTGTTAAGTCCTCATCAAGAGACCAGATTGTATTTAAATTCTTTTCTTTCCCACTCCCCTATATTTTCAGAAAGCCTATGGAGCAAACAAATTCATCTGTTTTCTATGTGCAAGCTTTCATATGGTATCCTCATTCATAGATATGGTGAGACGATCGGATTGGACTCAAGGCGAGACAGATTGGCTTTCGTATCCTCCATTTCGGAATGGGGCTTGGGAGCCCGGTAGGATCTCCTCTCTCAGGATTTCTCTGGCTAGATCTGTCCTGCAGAGCATCCCTAGAAGGTCAGATGGGTCAGGCAACCTTGTACTGTATGTGAAATCCTCTTCAGGTATGTTTTCTTCCGCTTCTGTATGGGACATTATCAAATCCCGCTTGCCTAAGGTGCAGTGGTTTGAGGTTGTGTGGTTTAAGGGCCACATTCCCAGATACACACAACTTCTTTTCCTGGAGAGTCTTCACCGAATCCCTCCCCACTGGGTCATTTTTTGCAACTAGAGACACAAAATCAACATGTGCCTTGACTGCTGCTTATGTTTGTCATTCAAGTTAGACACTCCTCCATCTTTTCTTCGATTGCCCCTTCTCTTCCAGGATTTGAAGACATTCTCAGCCGTTGCTCGACATCGTATAGAAGGCTCATGTCCTTTCCAATTCATAGGGAATGGAGACCGATTCAAAGCATTTTCAGCGGGAATTCTGGTCGAAAACGAAACCAAGTATCAAAAGGTAAAAACACAAAATTTCGGTTGAAATTACTGTTTTGGTCCAAATTTCGCTATAAATATCTTTGATTTCGGTCAAAATCTCTTTGTTTCGCCTGTTTCATTATGTTTTTTGAAAAATCTCTTTTTTTTTTTTCAAAAAACTTGCATTCTTCATTCAAATCTTCCACTCTCCACTCAATCTACACACTATTAATAAGATTTATTTTTATGTATGTTAGACTATTTAATACATGATGGATTGAGTTCATATTTATGTATGTTAGAGAACTTGGCCAGACTATGTTGTGAACTCAGAGTTTCATTATCGACAGTGACAGTAATGGTACTCGAGTCGGGGATTAGATGAGCTACGAAACTCATCGCGAATTTGACTTTGAATGATGTAATAGAAATGTCATATGATTTATTTCTAAATTACTACCATAGTACTATTCTGCATACTTTCATAGGAGTGTACGTTAGTATAATATGGTCTATATAACAGAAAAATTATTTATGATATTTTTTTAGTGAAAATATTTCAATGGATATGTGAAGAAGGCTAAAAAAAATAGCACAGGAAAAAATATGGTTTAAAAATTCATTTTTTCCCCACAAGAATTACAATTCGAAAAAAAAAAGTACTAGATTTCGGCTAGGTTTCAACCATTTTGGCTGAAATTAAGGCTGAAACCAGATCCTAAAATGAAATTCCGAACCTTGGTCTGGAATCAATCTTGAGCATGGTTCAAGTAATCGGATTGGATGATTCATATTGGTTTTGGATATGGCCAATCTTAATCTGATATCAATTCTTGATAGATTTTGAGGATTGGTATACTGTCTTGAAGCGTTCAGATGGGTTGATCCGATACGATCCGGTATCCATTATTTTATTTTTTAATATTCTATAGCGTATGTCAATCATCCAATAGTTAGGGTTGCCACATGCATGGTTGATCATCCATAGTTACTAGGAATGTAAAAATAATGTTTATTTATTTTTAAAAGGTATATTTTTAGTTGGATCAGACCGATACCTATTGATATGGTATCTAATACCTGGATTTAGAACCTTAATATTGAGCGACACAAGGAGGGCATTTTCAAGCACAAAAGCATCTTCATTTTTAGTGGTGATTTTAAGCCAAATTCCTTGTTTGGTTGGTTTTTACCATTTTATTTATTTATTTTTATTTCCTCTATTTTTTAGTAGGAGAAGGTTCTTTAAGTGGCACTGTTGCCTTCACCCACCAATGAGTGCCGGAGAAAACAGGTCATTTAGTAAGGATAGGGGAGGAGAGAGAGAAAATAAAAGTTCATGTATATATATAGTTATTATTTTTCTGTTCGAAGAATCTTTCTCAACTTTTGTATCTTAATTTTGTATTCTCTCTTAAATGTTGAGCTTCCTAGTATCATATATTCTGCACCAGTTAGATTCAGGCATGATACATCCTTTAATTATTATTGGGAGAACTCAAATACCTTTTTTTGAATCTATGAAACAACTCTTGGAGATTTTTTTTTCTCTTTGAAAGATACAGAAATGAAACAAACAACCTATTAATATTGGAAGACCAAAAGATTCTTCCAATATATTATTTCTAGGGCCAATGGAATTCATTGATACTAGGAAGAAGCCCCATCAAAAAGATTTTTTTTTTCTTTCACTGTCTAGCGCTAAAACTCTATTACCAATACATTTTTTTAATCATCTTGATCGTATTAAGGGATGGATAAGAAAATAAAGTTTATTTAAAAATTATTTTTCAGAAATTTAATTGGCATTATGATTTATTTTATCACTCTAAATTAATGAGGTTCGAAGATCACGGCTAGCACACCTGGTTGTCAACGAGTTAAGTGCAGACATTGTTTTAATAGGTCACAGATTCAACTCTCTTGTCTACGTTAAATACATTAATACATATCCAACCCTCCGTAAATATAATTGTAGGAATCTATGGGCAACGTAAGACTATATATGATAAAGCCCAAAAAGAAAAAAATTACATCTTCGAAATTATTCTTTAATCCCAATTAATTTGTCGAAGTATGTTTAGGACCTTAGGTTCTCTTAGGTTGGTTTTTTAAGTCAAAGTGCAACTCGACTGATTAGGGTGAGGATTTAGTGCTCAACCAACCTAGTTTGTTTATTAATTGATCAGGGTGAGAAGGCTCTCACAAACCATAAAATATGAATTTATATTTGATTAGATACTTGGATTGGTTTATTTATAAAGGAGACAATTTTCTAGCTGGCTATGTGGCTTCTGCTGAGGTGTCAATGGGTTGGTTTAGGTCAAATTAGTGTTGAGTTTTATAGGGTCTGACTGAAACATGTTTGTTAAGATGTTCGGGTTGGGTGTATTGCACTGTGCACATTAATTAACAGGTCTGGTGTTGGTTTCTATTGGGCTGACTTCGGGTCAATTCGATTTTGGGTCCATTTATTAGCCCGGTAAGGGATGCCATCTTACTTTTGTGCTGATGGGGTTGACCACCATATGTCTAAATCCCTAACATTTTGTTTAATTCGGGCCAGGATGAAATTCGATTTCGGGCTTGGCCAGTCCACCTTAAAGGTTCGGTTTCGGCTAGCCCGGACCGGAACCGGGACCGAGAAGTATTTTTTTGGAGTGAATGCATTCTTTCTTGAGGCCGGTACCGCATGAGCCATACATCCAACTACGTCAAATGGTGTGGTCAATGACGAACACGGCGGTCCAGAAGTATTATAACAAGCTAACTCGAAACATGTACACTATTAGTTCGGTCTGGGTCAATTTCGAGTTAATTCGGGCCAGTTCGGTTCCATAATTGACACTCCTACTCCTACATCAGTGCATGGACCAATGAGAATGCAATCAGGCCTCCAACCAGGGGGTAGGGAAGTCGACGTCATTTCATTCTTCCTATGTCTGGTTGCAGGTTTTCCATTTATTAATTAGGAAAAATATTGGATTTTTTCCACAACCTCTTACATAACTCACATTCTCTTTTCCTAATAGTTTCTCTCTTTCCTCTTACGTGTGAGCTCCATTGAAGATGTCAATTCTTATATACATATTTGTGCATTGTGAGAGATTCCCCATCATTGATGTTGTTAAGCTCACACTTGTCGTATAGCTGAACGACCAAAGTGTAAACCATGCATGAGAAACACCCATGATACCAATCTCCATCCCTAGCTCGGTTCGGTATTCACAACTATTTAGCTCTCTAACAACCCTAATTCACATACTAGTTGTTTAATATACTTTTATGGCTATGTTTGATTGCAAAGGAAATAAGAAAGAGAAGTGAAGGGAAATTGTTTTCCCTTTTAAATCGTTTGGTTGCACGAGAAGTGAAGTGAAATTAATTTTACGTCGATTGTTTTGTTGCACATAAAATTGATGTATAATTTCAAACTTTTAGTCTAACATATATTTTACTAAAATATTATCTTGTTTTAGTCCGTTTCTAAAAAATTATATATTTAATGAATTGCTTAGCTGGTCTTTTTTTATGATCAACCACATTGGGACTGAGACACGACCTAGACTCCCACATGGGGGGCAGTAGTGCCCAAGGTGGATTTGTGAAAGGCCATCATATTCATGACGGTATTCTTGCCCATGAGAGGTCCTCCATGCTCAGCTTAAAAGTGATTCTCTAGGAGTCATTCTCAAGCGAGACCTACCATTAAATGAGTATTAACCTTGCCTATCACTATCCAATGGCCCCACGTTTGATACGTATGACTCCATTGAAAGCTTATGTTCCTCGATGAATCCAAGAATTCTTAAATGATTATTATTAACATTTAAAAATAGAGTTAAGATCATTTTTTAATTTATCCAAGTATCAATATTTAAAATCTTAATTTTATATTTATTTTAAATATTTTTTTATCTATATATGAAAAAAAGAATAAAAAAACATTTAGAAACTTAATAGTAGGGGTGCAAATTTTACCTTGACAACCCGAACCCTGGCAGGGTGAACCCGGCCCAAACCCTAGTAGGGTTGGGTTAGGGCTCAAAATTTGATCAACCCTGGCAAGGTTGGGTTGGGTTAGGCCCGATCCAACCCTATATATATATATATTTGTGTTTATTATATCTTTAAGTTATAATTGTTATATGTATGTTTTGTTGTATATTTCAAGGTCAATCATGGTCAATCTAATCCTAAATCAAGGTTAACCCGGCCCAACCCAGCCCTGTCAGGGTCAATCAGGGTAGGTTAGGGTTAGGCCCAACCTTGCCAGGATTAGGATTATAGTTGTACATTTTCTAACCCTGACAAGATTGGACTGGATTAAAGTTATGTTTAAATAGCCAAGGTTAGGGTTAGGGTTTTGAAAAACCCGACCCAACCTGACCCTTTTGCATCCCTAGTTAATAGTCAAAGAAACCAGATCTCATTTAATTACCAACCATGGGGGCATATAAATAATACCATTTTTTGTGGCTATTAATGGTTTGACCTGAGAGATTCCTCTTATGCTCCTACACTAGTATTACAAGAATCAGAATAAAAATTTGATCAGATTGGAATTCACCCTTTTTTTTACTGATTCCGGTTGATCCGATTTAAGATTAGCCGATCCCAATTCTCTCGTTTTTGTATTTTGTAAGGAGGAGAACAATGAATACGTCAATATGAGGGTATAACTGTCAATTTATAGGAAGTTACGGACAGTTGATTGACGACAAACAGCACCCACGGTACAGCCGTCCAGGAGGGAGAGATTTCCTTGCCCTGTTGGCTGTATGCCTACTTAGCTTGGTTTGGCTTGGTTTGGCTTGGCTTGAATCAGCTTCGCTTGACTTGGCTCTTACACCTGTGGGCGTCCACATTGGGAAATGATCCACCGTTTCCCACGGCAAAAATCATGACCCACCCCATTGTTTATCATTTTTTACTCTTTTTCTAAATATGATGTTTCTCATGGTTAGAAATTAGAAAATAGTGAACAATTGCACTCAAATTGATGTTTTATCCGATGTTTATTTCAAAAACTAAAATGTAGTAATCTTTAAAGGTGAGGAAGAAGAATTTCCTCTTTCTTTTTTTTCTTTTTTTTAATCTATTAGAAATAAATATTGAAAAAAAATTAATAAAAAAATGATCTACAAACTAAAGCATATTGGAATCTTATATGCTAATAGAAAAATGGGAATATGGATGAACCGGTAATCGATCAGAGATAGAGAGAGAAGTACATGCCAATAACATCTATTTTCTTTTCCTAATTTTTATATATAAAATATTACACTTAAAATTTTACATTAAAATAAATAGAACCTTAGTGGAATTGTATAGGATTTGATTTGATTAATCATAAAGATAACATTTACACATTCAGAATTTGTTGGACACCTACCCTATCATTGTTGTATCTTTTTTTTTTTTTTTTTCTAACAACGTGTATTTAGACAGTTGGCATGCTATTCTTGTGGGTCCATATTGATTAGACAATCGTATGGACTGAGTCATTCCAGGATTGAATGAGAACCATTTCATTTGCATCCAAAGTAGAAAAGGAACACTTAGCACCCCTATGTGAGGGATCCAAATCATCTCCTCCTTGGACTTCAGGGAGGAGGGAGACGTCCCCGTCGGATAGCCAACACGTGACTCTGGGAAAATCCAAGCCCCACGTCTGAGTTGACACCCCCTGTCGGCTCGGCTTGTCGACTGGGTGTCGGCTCGGACGTGGGGCTCAGATTTTTTCGAGAGCCACGTGTAGGCCATCCGACGGGGGTGTCTCCCCCCTCCCTAAAGTATAGGGAGGAGACGATTTGAATCCCTATATGAGTAGTCCCAAGGTGGTAAGAAGAGTCAAATTCAAAATCTTCTGCTTCTTGAAGAGTAGATTCCTTACTGTTTGATTTTAAAAATAAGATGAGCTCCAAAATATATGTAGTAACTTGTAGGTGATCTCAAGGTAGTAAAAAGAGTCGAACCCATGATCTTCTGTTTCTGAAACGTTGACTCTTACCAATTGATTTTAAATATAAGATGAATTCCAAAATCCATGGTCTAGTAACAACTTTAAAAACAAGATTAAGAATGGTTCTTTGAATGGTGGGGGTTCCAATAGATTTGTCAATAGAAGGCAAAAGAGAAAAGAAAAATATCAAAAGAGGGAGAGAGAATGAAGTATTGATATGGTTTCCACTTCATCATTGAAAGAAACTTTTCCTTAAAAATATATACGGAGATTAAAAAAAAATTCAAAAAAATTTGACAAGTCAATATGAAAAATGAATTTTGCTTCAACATCATCTGCATCAGTTTATTGTCAAAAGACACTGTCATGTCAGGTCATACAAACAAACATTTTTGTCAAAAAAAAAAAAAAAAATTAATTAATTTGCAAAAGAACAAATGCCATTTTCAACAGGGGTAGTATAACAGAAGGTAAATGAGCACACCATCACATTTGTCTAATTTTAATCTACAATAAGTATATTTTAATCTACAATAAGTATTATAAATAATTAAAATTTCATAAAACTATTAAATATCATTACATAATAATGAAATATACTAATAATTTTATAATTTTAATGAAAAAACTGAACCCACTATGAAGTCACTTAACCCATTGGATTAGCTCTTGACCCGGTGAATGTTTGTGGGGATCTCAAAGAGTGATAGAGTCATCCATACATTATTGCTGATGTGGTAAATTGTGAGATGTGATAGATGCCAATTAACATGTTTGTATCGTTATAAATTGAAGGAAAAATTTCATGCACCTCCTCTATACTTTGCCTTAAACTCATCCACCCACAAACTATTACGTTAATTATACGAACATCTCCAAATTTCTAAAGTAAGTTTCATACAAACTCTGTCCGTTATGATAGGTTTATTGGTTGATGATGTGTCCTCTTAAACGTGTTAAGGTCAAAACTGTTTTTTTTAAAAAGATAAACTTACAAATATACCATTTTGAAATTTAACAAAATTTAAATTCAATTGAACAATAGGAGAGGGAAAAAAAGAAAAAAACCTATTAGGCCTCTACAAGTAATTCCTAGTGACCAGAGATGATTAACGCTAGTTTCCTTAACCCTGTCATGCCATTTTCTGATGCCGGAGAACTATTGTACGGCCATCGGATCGCCTTTTATTCTTCTTCTAAAATTGAACTATCTTCTCATTCGCGGCTTCAGAAGCTCCATCCAATCAAAGGCAAAAGGAGAGATTCAAACAGGTTTTTCATTAGGCTTGAATTGAGGAGGTGAGTTGATGTGTAAAACATAACAATAGTTGACAAATATTTTCAGTATTCAATTGTGTGTTTTGTCTCTGTCTTTGTATTAAATTTATAGAATTTGATACAAGAATCTCATCTCCTTATCTCATGGAGTGATTATGGGTAACGTACAGATCTCATAAAGAGATAATAGGTAACTATAGATTTACAAGATATATTGGGCAGTATCAATATCCACTGTATCAATCTTGGGTGGATGGAAATCTTTTCAAGATATATTAGGCAGTGTCAATATCCACTGTATCAATCTTTGCGATATGCTTGGGTGGATGGAAATCTTTTGTGATTTTATCATCCCCCCTCAAACGAACCGGGCAGCTCTGAACGGTGAGTTTGCCTATGAGGGTACTGAACCGCTGAGCTGGCAAGGGTTTGGTGAGGATATCAGCAATTTGATCTTTGGTGGAGAGAAGACGAACCTCTAATTCCTTGGCAGCGACCTTTTCACGGACAAAATGAAAATCAAGTGCAACATGTTTGGTGCGGGCATGGAACCGCGGATTAGCCGACAAGTATGTGGCTCCGAGGTTATCGCACCAAAGGATTGGAAGAATGGAGGAGGTGAACCGAAGTTCCCGCAGGTGCTTGCAACCATGTGATCTCAGCAGCCGCATTGGCAAGGCCACGATATTCGGATTCGGTGCTTGAACGAGCAACGGTGGATTGCTTCTTGGAACTCCAAGAGATAAGGTTGGGTCCCAAAAAAATGCAGTAACCATTTGTGGACCGTTGGTCATCGGGACAACCTGCCCAATCTGCATCAGAATATGCTTGTAGTGTCAATTGAGATGTGCGACGGAGATGTAGGCCAAAGCGCAGGGTGTTTTTAAGATAGCGTAAGATACGCTTCACGCTGCGACCAATGGTCCTCTGTAGGGTTGTGCATGAACCAGCGGACCTTGTTCACGAATAATCCAATTTCAGTGTCCGGGTTAATGTTGCATATTGTAGAGCCCCAACAATACTACGATAATATGTAGGATCACCATAGGGATTGCCACCCTTAGTCGGAAGTTTGACTCCGGGGGCGGCAGGAGTTGACACACCCTTAGCACCATCCATTTTGGTGCGTACAAGTAGATCACGAATATATTTCCCATGAGAAAGAAATAAGCCCACAGGAGTAGGAGTAACTTCAACACCCAAAAAATAATGAAGATGGCCAAGATCTCGTAACTTGAACATAGAATTAAGATCAATGATGAGTTTAGTGATCTGATCTGAATCACTTCCAGTGACTATAATGTCGTCCACATATACTAGGAGAAAAATAGTGTGACCGCCATGAAAGCGAAGGAAAAGAGAGGAATCTGACAGTGCACTGTGGAATCCCATGGTAAGTAAGCCTTGGTTAAGTCTAGAAAACCATGCCCGTGGAGCCTGTTTAAGACCATAGAGAGCTCTGTGAAGTTTGCAGACATTCTGTGGTTGGGTAGAATCAACAAACCCAGGGGGTTGTGTCATGTACACCTCTTCTTGTAAAATGCCATGGAGAAAGGCATTGTGGACGTCAAGTTGACGAAGTTCCCAGCCTCTAGAGAGGGCAAGCGTAATGACTGTGCGTATAGTGGAGGGTTTCACCACAAGACTGAACGTCTCACCATAGTCAAGTCCTTCTGTCTGATTGAATCCCTTTGCAACCAGGCGAGCCTTGTGCCTTTTAATGGTACCATCTGGATGTCGTTTTATTTTATAGACCCACTTACACCCAATGAAATTTTTATTTGGTGGTAAAGGCACAAGAGACCACGTCCCATTTTGTAGGAGGGCATTAAACTCAGTCATCATGGCTGCACGCCAGGCAACGGATTTGTTAGCCTCAGTGAAACAACTCGGTTCTAGTTGGGATGCTTGAGAATTAAGAAGTGGATGACGAGTGACCGAGTAGGTCACATAACCGGTGTACTGTGTTGGTTTTCGCACACATAAACTTTTTCTAGTTGAGGCAGGAGGTGAGGAGGACACAATAGCATTATCACTAGGCAGAGCTGCAGGCATGGAAGAGGAATTGATTCCCATGGATTCTTGGTTTTGATCTCGGTGGGCAGCCATTGTAGCAGGTGCTGTTGGTGATGGGGGCTGCAAGCGAGAATCAAAGGAGATGCCGGGCTGAGGTGGTACGGCAGATGTAGAGATGGCATGAGTGGGCAGTAGAGTAGGTGATCGGAGAGCCCCTAAAGGCCCAGCAGTGACACAATGCGGAGGGTGACCAACCCGTGGTATAAAGGAGCTCACTATGGATGAAACCGTACCATGGGATAGGATCGCTGTGGGAACCTGCTGCTGGAATGGAAAAACAGCTTCGTTAAATAGTACATTCCTTGATATATAGACACGACCACTTGGGATGTGAAGGCATTGGTAGCCACGATGACACGGACTGTATCCAATAAAGACACATGGGATGGAGCGTGGTTGCAGTTTATTTGCATTGTCAGGCCTCATGAGGGGGTAACATAAACACCCATAAACTTTGAGTAGGCTGTAGTCAGGCTTTGTATGAAACAGTCGTTCCCAAGGGGACTTGGAATCCGTAGGCATCCTGTTAATCAAAAAAATGGCAGAGGTAAAAGCATCAACCCAATAGGTGAGAGGGACCATTGCATTGTAGAGCATAGTGAGACCAGTTTCGACAATATGCCGATGTTTTCGTTCGGCACGACCATTCTGCTCATGAGTGTGAGGGCAGGTGATTCGATGGAGAATACCATTAGCTTCTAAAATTTTTGAAACCGAACGGTATTCTCTACCCCAATCGGTTTGCATGGCCTTAATTGGTCGTTCAAAATTTTTTTCTACTTGCCGTTTAAAAGATTGAAAAATAGGAAGAACATCAGATTTGTGAACCAAAGAAAATAGCCATATGTATTTACTAAAGTTGTCAATAAAACTCACATAAAAACGATGACCATTAGGGGAGGGAACAGGGGATGGACCCCAAACATCTGAATGTATTAACTCTAAGGGATGCAGTGAAACAGAATCAGATGGATGAAAAGATAATTTATGTGATTTTCCTAAAGGACAAGATGAACAGAATGATAGTTTGGTAAGCCCATCGACAGTCAATTTATTTGATGCCATTATACGTCTGAGAATAGCTGGTGAGGGATGTCCTAACCATTGATGCCAGGTGTCAATGGATGCACGTTCACTGACAAATACTTGAGGAAAATGAGATTTTGATGAGCGGGGGAAATGACTGTTGAGACGATACAAACCACCATCAAGGTTGCCTCTGAGTAGGACCTTCCCCGAGGATTGATCCTTAATTAGACAATAAGAGGGGTGAAATTCCAAAATAACATTATTGTCAGATGTAAGTTTAGAAACACTAAACAGATTTTTAGAAATTGAAGGAACATGAAGGATATTTTTCAAATCTAATGCATGGCTAGTAGTTAAAATTTTTGAATGTCCAGTGTGATGGATATGCAAACCTTGCCCATTGTCGACTTGAACCTGATCATTGTCGTGATATTCCGAACGGACCGAAAGATTTCCCAAATCAGAGGTGATATGATCAGTGGCACCGGAGTCAGGATACCATGCATCTAGATGTGGAGAGTGAATAGTGGTAGCAGTGTAAGCTGAATGTGGAGACAACTGTCCCTGATAAGCATTGTCAAACCGATAGTAACAAGTGATGGGGGTATGACCCATGCGATTGCAGACTTGGCATGTTGGTTTGACTGCTCGTCCTCCTGAGTAAAAACGCCCACGTCCACGGGCTCTACCACGGTGGTAGGAGGGCTGTCCATTGGAAGCAGAAAAATTAGATGGGCGACCTTGTCTGGGTCGAACAGAATGGGTAGCAGCTAGATTTGCTTAAGGAACATTGACCGATAGAGAGGTTTGTTCCAATCTAATTTCGTGACTAAACAAAAGTCCATGTAGATCATTGAGAGTAAGAGGTTCAAATCTGGTGGAGATGGCTGTAATAAATACCTCCCACTCTGGTCCTAGCCCGCCTAGGATATGTAGAATAAGATCCGACTCAGGAATCGGATTGTTGACAGCTGCGAGGTTGTCGGCAATAAATTTCATCCGTTGAAAAAATAAAGTGACAGACTGAGATTTCTTTTTCTCAGTTTGAAGCTGGAGCCGCAGTTGCATAATGCGAGATCTTGAATGACTGGCAAATAGAGTCTCAAGAGACTGCCAGAGTCTTGCCGCAAGAGGTGCAATTGATAACCCGGGCCGAGAACGGACTCGGAGAGGGAGAGGAGAGAATCCATCCAAGGAGTAACTGATCTTGGCTTATCCAAGAGGCATATGCAGGATTATTGATCAGCAAAGTAGCAGGTGGAGTTGCTGTAAAGTCTTCAGAGGGAGACGTCACAGAAGGGGACGTCGGTAAGCTGGTTGATAGAACTTTGACCGTCGGACAGGGAAAGGAGCCGTCGATGTAGCCCATTAGTTGATGGCCACGGATTAAGGGAAGTATCTGTGACTTTCATAGCAAATAATTATGTTGATCAAGTCGAATCGACACATTATGACTGAACTTGAGAGAGGACAGAGACGGAGAAGAGGCAGCGAGGGAAAATGTGTTTAAGGAAGACATTCTATTGACGTATGTCGTTGGCTCTGATACCATAAAACATAACAATAGTTGACAAATATTTTCAGTATTCAATTGTGTAAGACCCGTGTCAAACTAACCCGGATCTCACCACCTTGAACCAGGTTTACCCATCATGGTCGAGTCAAATGGACCAAGGGCATGAAGGAGATCGAGATCCCAGGTATAAAATCGACCCAAAAACACTTAATTTTAAGGAAGGGTCGCACACCCAGCTAAGCAGGGTCGGACCTCCCAAAACAGAAAAGTCGGACCCTCGGTTTTGAAGGGAGGGTCGGACAGCTTAAGACCCTAGGGTCGACGGGATCATCGACCCTCCCATCGACCCTCGGTTTCTGACGAAACTGAAATTAGGAAATTTCCTAATTTTTGGTTGGGATTCCTTCCAAATCTCAATGGGATTATTATAGGACATTCCTAGTCTATTTAAAGGACGTTTCTAAGCCACATTCACTCCTTTCACAACCCTAATTGAATTGAGAGAAAGAGAGAAGAAGCAAAAGAGGAAGAAAGGAGGCAAGGAAGAAGGCTTAGCAAAAAGGAAAAGAATTTGTAGAGAAAAGTAATCTTCTCAGGTATGGATACTAATTCCATGAGTTTCTACAGACCTTAGGTTAGATATGGTTGAGTGTAGGATTTCAGAGAAACCCAAACCATCCATCCATGGTTAGGTTTTCATGGAAAACCATATGAGGATGCATGAAAACTATCTAGATGGATTATACAAGGTTCTAGACCATGGGATGACTGTTGAATGAATGTAGGAAGCAAGCCATAGGACCCCAAACACGAAGAATGGATTAAAAGTGGAAATTGGACCAGAGTGCACCAAGGGTCGCACCGAGGGTCGATAGACCATCCGACCCTAGGTGTTTCGACCATCGACCCTCGGCATTCGGGAAGTTCGAGAATGGAGGGAGGGTCGATAGACCCATCGACCCTAGCATCGACCCTCAGTTTACAAAATGGTTTTTAAATTCTGAATTAATTCTAATTAAATTCTATCGACTTGGTTAGGTTTGCTAGCAATATAATAACGTTATAACGGTGATTCTAAAGCTTGGAAAAGTATCTTTTAGCAAGCTAAGGTGAGGAACCTTAACCCCAAACTAAATTGGTTAATAATAAATTATTTTCTATTTCTTGAGTCCTATCCCATGTTTGATTCTATGCGAATATGTTTGTAATGTGCATACAACATGTCATCCAATATTTCTATTACTTGTTCATGCATATTTACTTTATTGTTTATAACATGATGATGATGATGATGATGATGATGATGATAGGAATAGGCATGTGCTTGTATGTGTGTGGTTGATGTACTTGATGCGAGCGAGTATCAGGGGAGGTGTGATGAGAACGTCAATAAACGTTAACCTTTGGCGGGTCTCAACACTTTAGCTCTATCTCTAACTCAAGTCTTGTGCATTGGCATCGTCGTATCGCCATTACCTTAGCGGAAACTATTATGTCGTAGAGTATCGGGGAGGTGGTCTCGGTCCTTGTAGTCTCGACTCTACCGGGGGGCCTTAGCTCTATCTCTATGGATGTTCCGAGGGATCTTTGGGGTGAGGCCTTGGATACACTTGTTTGACATTAGGATTGGTTAGCGGAGCCCGGTTTGCAAGCCCTCGCTAACGGGGGGCTTACGTGTTGGTATAACATTATATAGCAATAAACGTTAACCTTTGTTGTATAATGTTATGGTAGAGTGGATGGGGACGACGATAAACGTTAACCTTCGGGCGGGTTTCCACACCCTGTGTATAGAGGCGGTGTCAATAAACGTTAACCTTTGACCACCCAACCTTTCTATTGCACATTGCAAACTATAAACCAAGACCAAAGATATAAATTGATTTTTGCATGCATATGTAATGTTGCATTGTTTTGACTACTCACTGAGCCGTGTTGTGTGCTCACCCCTCGACGTCGAATATTTTTAGTTGATGATGCAGGTTATACAGTTGAAGATTACATGAACGCATCGACGTCGGAACCGTAGCGCTATGAAAGTTGGAGCTGAAGACGATACACACGACTCCTTTTGCGAGTGCAACTCGTGTGTATTCGATTAGATATTTTTATAGGTTTCTTCATTGGATTTTAGACATGTATTTGATACTTAATTATTATGTCTCGGTTGATACAGAATAATTTTCTATTAAATTATTAATATCATTTTAGTTCTCAGTTCATTTATTTATAAGATTTCCGCTAATGTGTATTTACTATGATTATGATTGTGAATACGTGTAAAGTTTGGATAACACGGGGATAGCCTATTAGAGATCCTGGTTGAACCATTGGTTATTTAGCGGTTCATCACACCATTCTGAAGTGTGCGAAATTGGGTGTGACAAATTGTGTGTTTTGTTTCTGTCTTTGTATTGAATTTATAGAATTTGATACAAGAATCTCATCTCCTTATCTCATGGAGTGATTATGAGTAACGTACAGATCTCATAAAGAGATAATATGTAACTTATAGATTTACAAGATATATTGGGCAGTATCAATATCTACTGTATCAATCTTGGGTGGATGAAAATCTTTTCAAGATATATTAGGCAGTGTCAATATCCACTGTATCAATCTTTGCGATATGCTTGGGTGGATGAAAATCTTTTGTGATTTTATCAATGTGCATGCGTCTTATTATTTTTCTAAATATCACAAGGATTCAGCCACTTGAGCTGGTGTGCGATTATAATTAACGCGAAAGTTTGTGGATGGATGTGATAAAGAGAAACTATAGGGAAGTGTGAAATTTTCACTAAATAAGATTACTAAATCACTTATCAAAAGAAAGGCGAGTGAAGCGAAGCCGACCCAAGCCAAGCCGCCCAACAGCGAAGCACTTCCTCCAGGAGTAGCAGTTTGGCCATTTCATCTCTCTCGCTCTTAAATCCTTGATTCAAACTGCAAGAACTCTACCCTCTTTCTAATTAACTCCTACTTTCTTTGCTGCAATTATTTTGCAGCGTCCGCCATTGAAATGAGTTTCGAGCTTTCTGAAGAAGAAGAATATGAAACTGAAACTGCTCAATAAGAAGCAAATTAGACGCAATGGCCATAGATGACACCACCACAGACCCTTCTTTGTTCTCTTCACTTTCACTTCTTCGACATTTCCACAAAATAAAGAAATCTCTTTTCGTTTTCCTCCGCTGTATCCCGACCTCTTTTCGCGTTTTCCTTCTTGTCTTTCTGGTCTATAGTGGTTCCAGCAATTTAAGTATCTACGTCCCTCGTCAACCCCAAATCCCGCCAGAATTCGATTGTATCTTGGCTGCAAATGCAGTCGAAAGAGAAGCACGAAACTGGTCTTCTTCCTCTTCTTTGATCATGAAGGTAGTCAAGGAAGAAATCCCACGTTCTAAACCGAAGACCCATTTGCCAGTTGGGCAGAAATTGAAGTCTTCGGTGCTTCCATTGAAGTCTTCTTCGTCCTATAGGTTTAGAGGGCTCAAAAGAAAGAGGAATCAGTTAAAGATTCAGAAATCCACGGCCATGTCGATGAATTTTTCGAGGAGAGTGAAGAATTTCTTTAGCGGCTCTTCCTCTTCTCCTTGCGAGGTTCGTTTCTTCATGACTTGGATTTCTTCTTCTTTGGAGTCTTTCGGTAACAGAGAGTTGTTGAGTATAGAAAGCCTTTTTAAGTCACACCCAAATGCTTGTTTGCTCATACTCTCGAATTCATGGAATTCGACAAGAGGAGCTCAACTGCTAAGACCATTCTTGGAGCAAGGCTTTAGGGTCACTGCAATTTTACCCCATTTTGACTATATATTCAAGAATACTCCTGCAGAAGCTTGGTTCAATCGGTTAAGGAAGGGGAATGTTCATCCTGGGGAGATTTCTTTGGGTCAGAACCTCTCTAATTTGCTTAGATTGGCTGTCCTGTACAAATTTGGTGGAGTTTACATGGACACTGATGTTTTAGTCTTGAAGAGCTTCTCCAATTTGAGTAATGTCATTGGAGCACAGACACTTGACATTGAAACCGGAAACTGGAGTCGGTTGAACAATGCTGTTTTGATCTTTGACAGGAAGCATCCACTCCTCCTTCAATTCATAGAGGAATTTGCACTCACCTTTGATGGAAATAAATGGGGTCACAATGGCCCTTACCTGGTTTCCAGGGTTGTTTCAAGGGTGATCGGACAACCGGGCTATAACTTCACTGTGTTGCCTCCACCGGCATTTTATCCAGTTGATTGGAGTAGGATACATGATTTTTTTCGAAGTCCCGGGGATGATGTCCATTCAAAATGGGTGCCTTTAAAGCTTGGATACATTCGCAGGCAGAGCATTGCTATTCATTTGTGGAACAGACACAGTAGAAAGTTGAAGGTTGAAGAAGGAAGCATCATTGGCCATATAATGTTAGATTGCTGCATCTTCTGCAATACCACAATGTCAGCTTCATAGGTATGAAAGGAGCATGAAGGAAATATGGTCGAACCCATTTCTCTTCTCTCATTAGTCTGTCTGGTTAATTTGGTTATGGACCAATTCAGTTAATCATGCTGTTTCGATTCTCAGATGAAGAAGAAACATGGAAGGGGAAAAGAAAATCTCTTCCTTTTTACTGTTGCTCTGTATTGTGTAGAGAATTTGGTTTCTCTTTTCCAAAGTACAATCAATATCCCATGCCAAAATATATTTTCAGAATGTACAGGAAGATTACTTCATTGCTCCCACTTATAATACTGCCTTCTATTTCAGTCTGACACATTTTGAAAATTTCTGGAATGGCTTCAATGCAATGGTTCATTTCTTCAAAAAGGAGTTTAACAACTGCATCTCTGAAAATCTGCATCACTTGAGGCCAATTTTTTGACCCAATTCCGTGAATTATCTCTTGCATTTTGTTGTAAGGAAAGGAGTTGAGTTGTGATTTTCAGGTTTGAAACTTATAGATCCTAGTTCCTCTTGCCTAATGACCTTGCAAATGAATGTATTCTGCTCACACTGAGTAATCTCTACGTGTTTGAATTCATGAAAGTCCCCTCACTCCCGGCCCCCATTTTTTCATCTTTTGACTTTCATATGAATCAGCATAGTCCTTAGTAGTTTTGTCTTCGGTAATTGTTGTTATTGTTACAATCCCTCTCAGGAATGCCTGTAATTCATTTTTCTAATTTTATTCAGACGTGCAAACTCATGGCTAGACATCCAATTTTAGCTAATCTTTTGTGGTCAAATTAGCATGTAGGAGGGTCAGAATAACCCATTGTAATATCCCTCTCTGGGGACACAAATTGAACTTCGCTTTGATGACATCGTAAGGTGGTCTCTACCTCTACAGTGAATGTAAGTGACCAATTGATAAGTTATGCCATGGTTGGTAACATGCTCCACAGCTCCAGGCTCCACCTCACCACCTTGCCATCCTCCTATATTCTTATAAAGCAACTCTATCTGCTCCAGTGACTTCCCCTTCGTTTCAGGAACAAAAACATAAACAAAGACAACGCAAATAGCAGCAATAAAGGAAAAGATGAAGAAGGTTCCTGCCACTGTAATGGCATCGGAAATGGACAGGAAGGACATGGTAACTAGACCGTTGCTCACCCTATTTCCAACAGCTCCTATTGCTGATGCTTGAGCACGCAATCTGAGAGGGAAGATTTCAGATGCAACAACCCAGCAAACTGGGCCAAGTCCCAATGGAAAAAAAACCAACAGTCACACAGACCGCAAACATTGAAAATGGAATGGCTACTCCAACCCTCATTAAAAATAGAGTAAGGTTTAATCCAAACAAACATATAGTCATCCCAATTGAGCTCACATACAGCAGCTGTTCTCTCCCCACTCTGTCAATGAGCACAATGGCAACTAAAACAAAAAAAATCTTGGAAAATCCAACAGCAACAGTTGCAGCAAGCAGCTTGGTTTCGTCCTCGATTCCCGCTTCTTTGAAGATTTAGGGGCTGTAATATACAGTTGTATCTATACCTGTCAACTGTTGTAAACATTGAATTCCAATCCCAGTTACCAGCATGCATCGAACTGGAGGAGAAGGGATTAGGAGTTCATGCCATACAGGTTTCTCTTCAGACTTGTCTGCTTTTGCAGTCCTAGCTGCTTGTTGTATCTCTTGTATTCTCTGATCCACCTCTCTCTCGCTCTCAACTGTCTTCAACAGGACCAACCTTGCTTCTTCAATCCGGTTCTGGATCGCCAACCACCTGGGTGACTCTGGTATGATGATCAGCGCAAATCCAATAAAGATTGAGGGTAGCATTCCAATGCCAAGCATTATTCTCCAGTTTATGTGTAGAGGAAAAACAGCAAATGCATAGTTTGAGATGTAGCCTAAAAGGACTCCAAAGTTCATGAAAATTTCAGGGAAGGAAGGGTAAGATCCTCTGTCAATGGAGGGTGATATCTCAGCAATGTAAACAGGGGCAATCATGATTCCAAAACCAGTCAGCTACCCCAGCAAAGAGTCTTACCTATCAGCAATGCCTGGAAATCAGGAGCAAACGCCATTATAGCTGCACCTGTTTGAAATACAATCGCTGCTAAGGCCATTGTCCATTTTCTACCAATGGCATCTGAGGTTCTACCGCCAGCTAAACTGCCCACAAGTGAGACGATGCTCAAGCAACCAACAAGAACTTCTTCTTGCACCTCTGTTTTCTTCAAATCTTCCTGAATGAATAGGATGGCTCCACTCATAACACCTGCATCTGCAGATCAGAAAGACCGAAAACCTCAGTCTAAATTACTGATTCTAGAAGTTGAATACGCTGGAAATATTGGAAATTGGTATCTGGGTAGCTGTAAAGAACATCATCAGCTGATCAAAGCACATTAACTGTTGTGCAGTATTCCTCCCAAATGGAAACCTCCCCATTTAAAATTTAATCTAGCTATTTACAGAAGGAAAGGAGCTCACCGTAGCCGAGAAGCACAGAATTGAGAGAGGCGAAGACAGCAAAGACAAAAACGTATAATTTCGTATTATTGGCTCCAACCCTTTGATGATGATGATGATGTGAGGCGTCTTCGTCCTCTGTGGGCTCTAAATCCACCTCTTGTATTTCTTTTGGGTTCGCAAGGGAAAGTTAGAGAACTCGTCTCCATTTCCATTTTCTTGAAGTCCCACAAGTCCCATGGTTTGTTCTGTATATCCATAGAAGATGAAAAGAAGAATGCAGGGAGAGAAACGAGCCCAGAAAATTTGATTTGCATTCCTGGGCTTCTTAGTTCTTGAATTAAGTTTCGGAACATGTCCATGTCGGCATTCTGATTCGTGGGGTTTTATCACTTCGTTTTCAATTATTGGAGGTTCTAATTGTCAATCTAGTGATTGGAGTTGTGCGCCTATCAATACATTAGTTGGTGCGCCTGATTAACTGTAACAGTTGGATTGGCCATTGGAGTCTTAATTGGAGACGATTTCAACCCCACGGAGAGATCTTTTCCTGCAACTTGAGATTGGAGAAACTTGAGTTGCAGGGCTCTTGCTTTTTTTAAGAAAGAGAAGCAGGGATTAAATTTTAATCTGGGAATTTTATAAGGAAAAAGTAAAGTACACGTAAGTCTCAAATAAGTAAACAGGCTGTTCCTTGCCGTGTATTCTCCGTTGTCTGTGGACTTTTGGGTGTTTTTTGAGTTAATAAGATTTGCAGAAACAGCTATGGAAAATGAATGAACAAATTCTTAAAATTTCCCCCTCGTTTCTTTTGGGTTCCTCGGTTTTCATTAGTAATTTAGTTATCTATGAGAGCATCCTATTGGTTGGAATTGGTGGGAGCAACTAATCACGAATCTCTCATGGAAGAATTACATGTCTACCTTTAAAAAGTGCATAGAAATCTTCTTCATCCATTCAGTCGAATATTGGACGGCTGATATTACATTGGGATGTGTGCTTACGTATCCTAGCCGTTCGATGGGATAGACGGAATTTCTTAAAAAGTAGGGTTAAAAAAGTTGAAAAAAAGGAGTTCAATTCTGATCCAATAGAAAAAAAAAAGAATGAAAGAAAAGGATTTCTTGCCTCTTTCGTATTTCTTTTTCTCTTTTCTCTAAGTGATCGATTGATATAAGATTTCAATGTCTCGTTAGCATGTAGATCATCCTCTCTTGATAAAAACGATAAAAGTTTTCTGTCCGACTGTGTCCCCTTTTGTCGATGTATCTTCTCACATGACTTATGAAATGACCCCTTTATCTTTCCTCTTGGATACTTGTGTTTGTCCTTCCATTGGTACTTCTTGTGTTGGACATAAAATCTTAACCCTAAAATTATAATCATTACATAATATTTTAGAAGAAATCATTATATATAAACCCTTGATGGGTTATTTTGTTCTCAAATAAACTATTTAATTCCAAATATTCAAAATACGTTAGTAGAACAAAAAAGAGAAAAAAAGAGAAAAAAAAAAACTAGTGTTTCTCAATAAAATTAACATTAACAGTAATAAGATACTAAAAGTTGACTATTAAAATTTTTTTCGGTCATAAAATCATTGCCAACACAATACAACATTGTGTAAATCATTATTTACTAATTACTAAAGCAAATTAATAAAAAATTATTCATATATAGTTATCTATGCTCAACACAGCTCATTAGTTCATGAATAGAGCTAATCCCTAAAGACAATGTCATCTAATGCACCGATGAATAGCTAAGTACACAGATCAAATTCATTACTATTTGCATTCAAATCCGATTAACAAATACAATATTCAAATTCAATCCAAAATCCACCGGATTTGTAAAAATGAATTCGTATTCGATATCGATCATTTAACCGGATATCCATATATTAATTTGGTAAAAATGTTCTTATCTACACCGAACTCAATTAAATTCATGGGTTTCATGGCGTATCCAGTGCACGAGGCTCCCACCACTGCAGGGTTTCGGAGAAGGGTTAATGTACACAAACTTAACCTCGTTTTGGAGAGAACATTTAAACCCATGACCACAAACCAAGTCACAATGAAGCAACCTTATTGTTGCGCGAAGACCCATCCCTCTTGACACCTTTGATTCATGTTATTAATTCAACTCAAAGGAGTTTGCCACATGGAAAATTGAATTTAGAAAAATAGTGATGAAGCCAAACATTTTGAAGTGGGCAAAACAAGGGGTGCAACTCGTCTCAAGTTCCGCAATTGATCAAGTGGGTGATCCAGCAGCTAGAGTCACTCTGCACGCATATTAATACATTAGTATGCGCACGGAATGAAATCTAGCTGTTGGATCATGTAGCCGTACGCATATCAATACATTGGTATGCGCATGGAGTGAACTCTAGCACTGAATCATGGCTGAAGGAATTGCTCAACTTGAGATGAGCTCCTTCCCAAAACAAGGGTCAGATGGTCAAGAATAGAAAAGGAAATCATGTAGGGCAGGCAGGTATATGATTTGGATACTTGAATTGAACCATCATCTTTGACATATTTCCAACAATGAGTAAAGCATGTATAGAAACAAAGTCTATATTCCACTGAGGGCTGATGTGATCATTCCAGCCTATATGGGTGCCTTGCTGAGACCATCTCTTCAGCCTTTGATAGGATTTCATCAAACACAAATGAACCATAATAGAACCTGAAACAACATTTTAAATTAATCATATTGAATACTTTACAATAATAATTGAAGTAGAAGAACCTATTAATAAATCCAATTAGCAATAGCTGCATAAAGACTTCCTTCCGTAGGTCAAATTAAACTGCAAAACATATCATTCTTTTGGCACTAGATGCTCTACATCTTCTGGCACTAGATGCTCTACATCTTCAAGCTCCAGTTCACAAACTTTCACTGCACCCACATCTTCAAATAGTAATTCGATCTGCTCCAGAGATTTCCCCATTGTTTCAGGAACAAATGCATAAACAAATGCAACAGCAGAGGCAGAGAACAGAGAAAAGACGAAAAATGTTCCTCCCATTGTAATGGCACGAGATACAGAGAGGAATAATGTTGAAATCAGGCCACTGCTAACTCTATTCCCCACTGCCCCAAGTGCCACTGCTTGAGCTCGCAGCCTCAATGGAAAAATTTCAGATGACACCACCCAGCAAACTGGACCCATTCCCACAGAGAAGAAAGCTACATCTCCACAAACTGACAGGATTGCTAGTATGGTCGCAGCATGTCCATGTCCTACCACAGATAAAGTAAGACCCAAAATGAACAAACAAGCAGTCATCCCTACAGTGCTGATGTACATTAATGGCTTCCTACCCATTTCATCAACAAGAAAAGTAGCTACTAAGACAAATACAGTCTTGATAACTCCAACAAGAACAGTCACAGCAAGAAGCGTGCTGTCGTCCTGAATCCCAGCTTCTCTGAAGATTGTGGGGCAGTAATATAGCATTGTATCAATTCCCACAAGTTGCTGGAAACACTGGAGTCCAAATCCAGTGATCAGCATTCGCCGAACTGAAGGAGAAGGGGCCAACAGTTCGCGCCACACGGCTTTCTCTTCGTAATTCTCTGAATTAGAACCCCCTGCAACTTGTTGTATCTCTGCCAGTCTCTCCTCCACCTCTTTCTCATTCCCAGTTGTCTTCAATAACACTGATCTTGCTTCTTCAATCCGCTTCTGCATTACCAACCACCTAGGTGACTCAGGGATGATGAAAAGTGCAAACCCCATAAAAACTGAGGGAATGATTCCAACACCAAGCATTACTCTCCAACTTATATGTGCTGGAAGACTCGAAAATACATAGTTAGAGATGTAACCAAGAAGGATTCCTACATTTATGAAAATCTCAGGGAAGGAGGTGAGAAATCCTCTAGCAATGGTGGGTGATATCTCGGCAATGTAAACAGGAGCAATCATAGCTCCAAATCCTATCCCTATCCCTGTCAGGAGTCTTCCTACCATCAATATTCTAAAAGAATTAGCAAGTGCCATTATACCAACACCTGTTTGGAAGACAATGGCTGCCAAGGCCATTGTCCATTTCCTACCAATAGCATCTGAGGTTCTTCCACCTGCAAAACTTCCCAATAGTGAGATGATACTCAAAGAACCAACAAGAACTCCTTCTTGCAGTTCTGTAATCTTAAGATCTTCCAGAATGAATAAAAGTGCTCCACTCATTACACCCAAATCTGCAGATCAGAATGCCCAGACTTTAAACCAGAGGTTAAAATTCCAACAAATCAGGAAACTACACAACAATCAATATAGGAAATTGATATGAAAGATGCTTCAAAAAACCAAGTCAACTATTTAAACTACCCAAGCTGATCTGTGATGTTTCTCCCCCATTGAGGGTTTATTTTTTCCGATCTTGAGGGTTGTAAGGAGTAAGAGTGCTCCACTCCGATCATAAAAAATTCCAAATTTTGGCATGGTTAGCGATCTATGACAAAGGAAAACACACAAACAGAGCAATGTGGGATTTCTAACAAATGAACAACAGATCCAAAAGGGGAGAAGAAGAAAATACTTACCGTAGCCGATAAGTACAGTGTTGAGAGAGGCGAAGGTGGCACACGCGATTACGTATTTCTGACTGTTTTTGCTCTCAATTTTTTGACGATGGTGATGATGTGAGGGATCATCGTCCTCTGAGATTTCTGAATCCATCCTCTTGTATTGGTGTTTGTTACCGAGGGAAAGTTCAGAGAACCCATCACCATCTCCATCTCCATCTCCAGCTTCTGGGTGACCCACAAAACCCATCTCTGCAACAGTCTCACTCTGCAAAGAAGATAGATAAAGAGGGAGATGCAGGAGTGAAGACCCAATAGGGAAAATGCGGAGAGAAAAAGCCCAAGAGGATCGGAAGTGAGGTTTGTCCGTACTCTGTATGTATCCTTTTGGCTTTTAATTGGATGGTCATGTTTTACCAAAAATAAAAAATAAAAAAAAAATTGGAGGATCATCACTGTCTGCAACCCATAGCTGTATCTCAGGGGGATCTCAGCCGTGTAAATCGCAGAGACGCACATCTAGTCAGCTAGATCTTCATCTTTTCTTTTACAACAATCAATTAGAGGGAGGGTTTTCCGAGAGACAAGGTTACCTGTCCACACCAATGGAAAGACTGGATCTTCTCCCCATGCCAGTCGCCTTCCAGGAAAAAGGTTCAAGTGCACTGGGGAATCAGGAGCGTGATTGGCTGATCTGATTTCGAGTTGGATCGGTTTGAATTGGGTTGACTCAGTTAAAAAAACCTTAGAATCGATCTTACACGCATAAATTTTGACTCGACTCTAATTGGGGGAAATGAGGGTCTTTGTCGGTGAGAAGAAATAAAAAATATTGAGTCTTTTTACTTGATAAATGCCGTTGTTAAGGCCCTCTTGACACGAATTTCTTTTAATGGTCGTTAAGTTATGCCATTATAGAAACCATAATATATAAGAGAACAGACCGGACGAACATTGATGATCGATGTCAAATAAAAAAAACCATTAGCTTGAAGTTCATATATGACCTTCCTCTCTCTCTCTCTCTCTCTTCCTTTATAATTCAGCTGTACTGGAGCATAGAGTAAAATAATTGACAAGTGACACTGGCCATTTGGCTCAGCCTTAGCTAAATCCAAATGATTTTTTTTTCTTTTTTAAATAAAATCAATAAAATTTGTTGTGGATTCTTTCCCGCAACCTCTTATATAATTCATATTCTTTTTCTTTCCGACTTTGTGGATCGATAGAAGTTGTATACCTAATATGTAAATTGTAGAAGATTCCCCAAGTGGGCTCTATAGGGAATCCTCTTCCTTTAATATTGATCTATTTGTGAGGAAAACATATATCTATATAATCATGGTGAAAAGGATCTCTTTGCAAGAGTGGTAGTAGGGGTTGGTCCGGGTTTGAGTCCGATACTGATTACTTGAACCTTGACTGTAACCATCCTACAACATTAGGTTCTTCTGTAACATAACCACTGCCTATCTAAACTTAGATTGTAAAGGATTAAAACGGCTCACCAATCAAGGAAGGTTGCGCGCATCTACCCCTCAAAGACCCTGCCATGGCAAGAGCCCCATGCACTAAGTAAACCATAATCCATTTTCTTGGAAGGGAAGGAAGGTCATGGGTAATTCGGGTTCCTTTTGTGTTGGTGAAGTTATTAGATTGTGTTAGTGGCACAATATGGGTCTCTCTTTAGGCTATGGTTTTAGGTATTGGGATCAGATTGACTGATACATACCGATATAATACCCAATAGATACACTTTAATACTTGTTAATTTAGTATCAGCCACATTACTTTGTCGTTGGTTTTGTACTGATCCCATATCGATTTTCAGAGTAACTGATAATGTGAACTAAAACCATTCATGCCCCATTAGAGGAGGCAATCCTTGTCTAGATTTACTTTCATAAAAATTGGGTTTGAAATATGGACAACGAAGAGGATGTAAGAACATCAAAGCAGAGGAGATACAGAAATGTTATTAGATGGATGAGAGACTCTATTGAGGAACAATGGAAGATATGGCATCTCATTAATTACGATTATTAGACCTGGTTTCTAACCAATATTGTGATTCCATGAATCAGTCACTACAATATTGTTTGAGATCAAATTCAATCACAATCCTATACCATCCTTCTCATATCGCATGTGTATCCATGCAATATGTTCATGTAATATTTTCTAATGATCCCATTGTAACCTATAAATACCATTCATCTCATATATTTGATACACAATAGAAATACAAGATTTTAAATCAATTGTTGTGAATTATCACTTGATTACATTCTTCATTCTACTGGAGGCTAAGATCCGTCTTGAGTTGGCTCATAAACTTCAAGAAAAATGGTGCTATTATATTGCCTAAGTTATTTTCCAAGTTCTGTAATGGATTTGGCAACATATGAACTTTAGATCCTAGACATCAATTACCATGGATGTTAACTATTGTTTCTTATTCTGTACTTTGAAAAATATTGTGTGTGCACAGGTTGATTCATTGCGAGGCTAGAAAAGAGATAAAGTGGCTGCCACTTTACAACCAGAGGAATTGGAAGTTTTGGACAATTTTTGCTTTTGAAGTAAGGAATCAGGACAGTTGTTATTCTCTTATATTTCTTGTCTTCTGAAGTGGCCTGATTGCTTGCATTTGAACCTGATTGCAGGTATGAAGAAAAGCTTCATTCCTTCCTATTTTACTTAATGGTTTATTCAACCAAGTTATAATGAGATGGAATTGGTGCAGAATGAGAAGTGGAAGTAAAAAATGTAGGAAGAGAGGAGAGAGAGAAAGAAGAGGGGAAGGGGGGGTGAAGATGAAGAATAGGGATTTCAAGTTTTAGTTTGCATTTGGGAATAAGGGCTGTTGTGTCTGAATCCCACGCTGAAGTCTTTGCTGTTGGTTGGACCTACAAACGATAAGATAAGGCAGGGGAGTTCGAGCCTACGGCCCCCGGGTTCAGTCCGATGCTTAAGTCATGAATCACGTGAACAAATAATGAGGTCGGATTACTGACTCGTTACTGCTATTTTTTAATGGGGTAAAAGAGAAATTCTTATGCCAAGGTGTCAAAGCAAAAACATAGGAACTTAGACAAATGCCTTAAATGAAGCTTACTAGAAAGGTGGGATTCTTGAGCTATTTATAATGAATAGTGCCTCGTGGAACTCGTGGGTCGTCAAAAAGACATTTATACCGTTGACTTAAGCCAAAATTGTCGGAAGTGGCCCTTAATATCGTGAACAGTGCTGATTGGGATGACGGATTTCCAGATGTTGCCGTTCTATTGGCTAATTGATAATTATGCCCATCAAGGGCCACAGCAATGTAATTTGGTTGGTTTCTGTGCTGTAGATTGCATTCAACTAGATGAAGGTTTCACTGTTACCCAAGGTAGGTAGTCTATTGGTTCTATGTCCTGGGGTGAGTTGACTCTCCCACTTGTAATGAAAAGTGATGTTGCTTACATCTTATGATCCATTAGATCCCTATGCTATGTAAAAACCGGAAGATATCTATACTTTCTGATCAGGGGAGAAAGAAAAAAGGGCTCCATGGTATAGTTGTCAAAGTTCATAGGTTGAATCATATCCTCCTTGATTCATAGTCCAAATTCAAAGGTTGGCTGTGCAGTTTAAGAATAAGGTAAATAATGATCATATTAGAAATGATTTGAGAGCAGTGTTCATATATGATAAGTTACGACAAAGTCGTTTGAGAGGGTATGAACCTGTTCAATGGAGGCTGTTAGATGTTCCAGTGTAGAGAAGTGATTTGATTCATATTGAAAGATTTGAAATAGATAGGCCTAAGATGACTCTAGAGGAGGAGGTGAGGAAAGACAAACATATATACTTTAGACTTTGTTTTAAGTATGGCATCGAACAGAATTGATTGGAGGACAATAATTTAGAGAAAGACTAGATCTTCTCCCCATATCAGTAACCTTCAAGGGAAAGGTTCAAGTGCACTGACTCGAGAATTAGGAGTGTGATTGGCTGCGGATGATCTTTATTCGATTTTGAGTTGGATCTGCTTGAATTGGGTTGACTCGGCCAAAAGAACCCTAGAATCGACCTTACACGCAGACATTTTGACTCGACTCCAATTGGGAGGGAAATGAGGGAAAATAAAAAATCATGAGTTTTCTTACTTGATAAAGGCGGTTGTTAAGGCTCTCTCGACACGAATTCTTTTTAGTGGTCATTAGGCCATCACATAAACCATAATATATAAGAGCAAACCCAAAAGACATTGATCATTGGTGTCAAGTAAAAAAAAAAAAAAAAAAAAACCATTAGCTTGATATGCATATATTACCTTCGCCTCTCTCCCTTCCTTTTTATTTTTTATTTTTTTTTATTATTATTATTATTTTTTATTTTTTTACATGAGCTGTACTGGAGCATAGAGTAAAATAATTGACAAGTGACATTGGCCACTTGGCTCAACCCTAGCTAAATCCAAATGATTATTTTTTTTTAAATAGAATTTGTTGTGGATTCTTTCCCGCAACCTCTTGTATAATTTATATTCTCTTTCTTTCCGACTTTGTGGGATCCATTGAAGTTGTATACCTAACATGTGAATGGTAGAAGATTCCCTAAGTGGGCTTTATGGGGAATCCTCTCCCTTTAATATTGATCTATTTGTAAGGAAAACATATATCTATATAATTATGGTGAAATGATCTATTGGCAAGAGTGGGAGTGAGGGCTGGGTCTGGGTTTGGGTTCAAGTCCGATACTGATTACTTGAACCTTGATTGTAACCATCCTACAACATTAGGTTCTTCTGTGACATAACCACTACCAACCTAAGCTTAGATTGTAAGGGATTAAAACTCCTCACCAATTAAGGAAGGCTGCCCACATCTACCCCTTTCAGATCCCGCTGTGGCAAGAGCCTCGTTCACTAAGTAAGCCGTAAACCCTTTTTTTTTTTTTTAAATGGAAGGATGGTCTTGCAAGTTGGGTAATTCAGGTTCCTTTGGTGTTGGTGAAGTTATGAGATTGTGTTAGTGGCATGATATGGGTCTTTCTTCAGGTTATGGTTTTAGGTATTGGAATCGGATTGATTGATATGTGCCAATATAATACTCAATACATACATTTTTTAATACTTTTTAATTCAGTATTGGCCAAGGAATTAAAAAAATTTTTGTGGTAACGTGGTGAGAAAAAGGCGTACGTTTGATGTTTCGTTGTATCATCAGAGAAGGGGAAAAATAGAGGTTGTGTCCCAAGGGTTTTTGGGTTACGTTTCATTGGAGAACGGTCGGGGGTCGGTGTTTTTGTATCGATGAGTCTTGTGAAGATCACGTGATTGAGCTCTTGGAGTTGATGGGAAAGGTAAAGTCGAGTTAATGATGCGACGAAGGGTTCAACTTCTCCATAGAACCCTTTAATGGCTATAATGATTTCAATTTAAAGGGTGAGATATTCTTACGGGGAGGGTGTTAGGCTCTGAAGAAATCGAGAAAATTGACGATGATGAGTGGCTGAATTAAGGGTGGAATAGTAGATTATTATTTTGGGGTAATACTCTTCGTGAGGTATTGGTTTGGGGATGGAGTTTGGACGTTGGTGGTAGTATCGTTGAATCGATTGTTTTTTGAAAAATTATTGGCTTTTGTTTGTCGGATGGGTGAAATTTGAGGTGTATTGATGAGTTTGCGGAGTTATCTTTTGATGTGAAGATCGAAGGGAGGAAAGGCCTTATCTTGTTGGCCTCATTGCCTCATTCTTTGATCAATTTGATATGTTGTTTGGTAAGGTACTCTAAATTGGGTGTTATTCTGCTTTCCTAATGATGAGAACGGGGATAGTAGTGGGGGGTGGATGGGGTTGCCTTGTTTTGGTGGTGGGGTAGGGAAGATCAAATGGGAGAATGATTGGGATGGGGTCGCTAAGTCAAAGGTGAAATAATTTGTTATTTTGCGATGAGGAGGTCAATAAGATGGGTTGCCCAGC
This sequence comes from Protea cynaroides, assembly GCA_028583415.1. Lineage (NCBI taxonomy): Eukaryota > Viridiplantae > Streptophyta > Magnoliopsida > Proteales > Proteaceae > Protea > Protea cynaroides. The sequence goes on from CM053267.1 coordinate 33,587,983, forward strand.
GTAAGGAAGATAAAGAAAAGGAAGAGGAGAGTGGGAATCTCTTGGGTGTACGGAAGAATGGGTGATGGGATCTCCTTCTCTAACTTTGTCATTGGTTCTGTACCAATCCCATATCGGTTTTCAGAGTGACTGACATTGTGGACTAAAACCATGCTTCAGACCCCATCAGAGAAGGCAGAGGAGATACAAAAATGTTGTTAGATGGATGAGAGGCACTACAGAAGAACAATGGAACATATGGCATCTCATTAATTAGGATTGTTAAACGCTTCTTGATTACATTCTTCTTTCTACTGGAGGATAAGATCCGTTATGAGGTGGCTCATAAACTTGAAGAACAATGGTGCTATTATATACTGTTTGCTCAAGTTATTTTCCAAATTTTGTAATGGGTTTGGCAACATCTGTACTTTAGATCCTATGACATCAATAACCATAGATGTTAACCATTGTTTCTTATTCTGTATTATGAAAAATGTTGTGTGCACAGGATGATTCATTGCAAGGCTAGAAAAGAGATAAAGTGGCTGCCACTTTACAACTGGAGGAATTGTAAGTTTTGGACAATTTTTGCTTTAGAAGTTAGGAATCAGGACAGTAGTTATTCTAATATATCTAGTGTCTTCTGCAGTGGGCTGATTGCTTGCATTTGAACCTGATTGCAGGTATGAAGAAAAGCTTCATTGCTTTCTGTTTCACTTAATGGTTTATTCAACCAAGTTATAATGAGATGGAATTGGTGCATCATGAGAAGAGGAAGCAAAAATGAGGGAAAAGGAGGGGAAGATGAAGAACAGGGATTTCATGTTTTAGTTTGCATTTGGGAATAGGGGTTGTTGCGTCTGAATTCCACGTTGAGGTCTTCGTTATTGACTGGACCTATATACGGACATACAACAAATTATCAAATAACATTACGACTTTATGGCATGCACCTGGGTTCACTCTGACGCTTAAGTCAAGAATCACATGAACAGATAATGAAGTCGGATTACCAATAAGTCATTGTTATTTTTAATGGGGTGAAAGAGATTCTTATGCCAAGGTGTTAGAGCAAAAACATAGGAACTTAAATAAATGCCTTAAATGAAGTTTATCAGAAAATTGGGATCCTTGAGCTATTTATAGTGAATAGTGCCTCGTGGGTTCCGTTGACCCTCTAAGAAGACGTTTATACCTTTGACTTAATTCGAAACTGTCCAAAGTAGCCCTTAATATCGTGAATAGTGCTGACTGGGACAACGGTTTTCCAAATGTCGCCATTCTATTGGCTAATTGATAATTATGCCCAACAGTGACCACAACAATGTAATCTGGTTGGTTTCCTGTGTTGTAGATTGCATCCAACCAGCTGAAGAGTTCACTGTTACTAGAGGTAGCCTGTTGGTTATATATCTTGGAGTGAGTTGACTTTCCTATTTCTAATGAAAAGTGATGTTGCTTTATTTCTTATTATCCATTTGATCACTTTGTTATGTAAAAACCGGAAGATATCGTATACATTTTTTATCAGGGGAGAAAGAAAAAGGGCTCCATGGTATAGTTGTCAAAGTTCATAGGTTGAAATGTTGAATCAAATCCTCTTTGATTCATAGTCCAAGATTCAAAGGTTGGCTAGTGAATTCAGGTCAAGGATTTAGGGTTAATACCCTTGTACAATTCAAGGATAAGGTAAAAAATGATCATGTTAGGGATGATTTGGGAGTAGCACTAATACATGATAAATTATGAGAAAATCGTTTGAGATGGTATGACCATGCTCAACGGAGACCATTAAATGTTCCAATACAGAAGAGTGATTTAATTCACATTGAAGGACAAACTTTTGTAGAAGGGATTGAGTAGTTTTATTGTCTCCAGGAATTCAAAGTTTTCTACTTCTACAAAGAAATTTGCATACAAAAACACAAACATGGATGGTGAGCACAATCATCTGGAGCTAAATTTTATTGATCTTCCCCCTTCGAAGGTGAAGATCTTTCAGCAAGAGAAACCTCATCCCCAGATGATCATTCAGGCCAAACCAACAAGCTTCTCGCTGATCTCCCATACCTTCCTTGCCTTCGCTCTATCACTGGCTTCTTGGGACAGCTGGTTCTCAAAGGAAGCTGAAGCCTTGTTCCAGCTCCAGTAGACTCCTGACTTGGTCAGGCTTGGATCACTCACAACCTGAACAAAAAACCAAAAAAATGAGTTTGCTTACCTTCTTGCAATCCCATACCAAACTAAAATTGATATTCTTGAATTCATGATTGTTACTGTTAACTCATAGTTGTTCTTTCACTGACCTGTCCAAGTCTCTTGCCAGCTTCCTCTTCTGAAACATAGCCTTTTGTGATGTACTTCTGGAAGGGAGGGAAAAGAAGCCTAAACAAGGGAATGTGTTCCCTAAACAAGCCTGTTGTTGCAATGCAACCAGGATAGAGGGATGAAAAGACAATGCCAGTTTCCTCATGGTAACGCCTGTGGAACTCCTGCATTGTGAGCATGTTGCAGACCTTGCTGTCCTTGTAGGCTTTAGCCCCATCAAATTCACCTCCATCAATCATTGCTGAACCATTGAGTCCAGCCAAGCCTCCGGAAAGTCCCCTGAGGTCCCCAAGGTTAGCCTTAGGAGGTACATTCCCAGCCAAGGTGTTTGTGTTTCCTAAACTCATACCAAGTACAGAAATCAAAATCAGTGTATGTGTTTATTAAAGATGTCTTATAGGGTCCTTATGATTCTGAAATTTAGTACCTGTAATTGAACCAACAATTATGAGACGCTTTGATGGGTAATCTGATTGCTTTAGATCATCAAGAAGCAACCGCGATAGAAGGAAGTGTCCAAGGTGATTAGTCGCCACACTGAGCTCGAAACCATCGGCAGAGAATGTAGGCTCCTTTGCAGTGGGGAGGTAGACAGCAGCATTGCAGACTAGTACATCAAGTGGCTTCCCTGATCTCCTGAAGTTATCAACAAACTGCCTGACACTATCGAGGGAGGCAAGATCCAAATGCATGATGGTGTAATGCTCCTTACTAATGCCAGCTGATTTTGCAGCCCTCTCAGCTTTGAGGAAGTCCCTGCAAGCCATAATTATGTCCCATTTCCCTGTTTCTGCCAAAGCCTTGGCTGTGGCTAGGCCCAAACCTGATGATGCTCCAGTGATTATCACATTCCCCTTTCGAAGGGTTTTCTTCCCTTCTGGTGTGGCCTTGTTTATTGCCGGAGTTGTAACTGCTGTCTCAGCTCTGACAGCTCCAAGTGATAGCTTCTTTTGATTGAATTCCCTCTGAAAGTTAAACTCATTGACATCATGAATAGACAAACCAAAGCTAAGTGATACAAAGAACACAATTAGGCAACTCTGCAATACTCTTGTTTTAGTGAGGATTAAACAGCCATTCTGTCCTGGTCAAATTCAGGGATTCTCTCCTTCTAATGGGTAGGTTTTCATACTTTGAGACTGTAACTGAGGTTCATATTCTCTTCATTTTTTTTTCAGATATATGGGTTGCTCTTTCAGTCACCAAATATTATTATTTTTTTTAAATTTAAAATGAAGAATCCATGCGTCAGAAACAAGTTCCATCAAGCACATTCTACTGTTTTGGGACTTTTAACTCCTTAAGTTCTAAAACCAGAAGCAAAAAGTAAAGCATACAAGGACAAATGTGGGTTACCTTTGTTCTAATGGTTTGTGACTTAAAATCAGATTTGAGATGGTCAGAGAGTGAAATCCCAATGAAACCTGTGTCCTTCAGAGATGTATTGGACTTGCCCTGCTAACATATATAGATAAAGAACAAAATAACTCAAACGCATCAGCAGAATGCAAAAGAAAAATTAAAGATAAATCGTACCAAGAAGAGATGAGGAAGTGCTTAACAGACCTCTCTGTGAACAGAGAAAATAGAAGGAAGGAAAGAAGCTGCCTGGAGAGCCATGGATGTACGAAACAAATTCAGAACTTCCGTATCGACCTTGAGAGTTGAATTATGTATTTATACAGGTGAAAGGTTTGAAGAAGGTAAAGGCACATGGCGGGTCATGTGCAGGGGATGATAAGGTTATTATCGCCGGGATAATCCACCACGTCTGCGTCTTCCATCCAATGAGATTTTGTGTTTCGGATTTCCTGCTGAGATTTTTTTGATTTCTTCTTTACTTTTGTCTCAGCGAGAGGGAGATACTATTGATGGGCCTCACTGGGCTCGCCAACCGATGAGATGATGCACCGTTATGGGCTCTACAAGACAAGGGACAAGAAAGAGAGAGAGAGAGAGAGAGAGAGAGAGAGAGAGAGATAAAAATTAAAAGTTCTCAGTTTGTTTCATGTCAGTAAAATCTTGATTAACATTGGATCCACATCTTCTTTTTCAAGAGAATCTAGATGAGTGGTGGCGTCCTCATTGGATGAATGACACTTGAGGCTCAGGTGAATCCGAGCCCTTCATCCGAGCTGACACCCCCCTGTCGGATCAGCTTGTAAGCTCGGATGGAGGACTACGATTCATCCGAGTCCTAAGTATCGTCCATCCATTGGGGGCGTCACCTCTCTTCCAAGAGAACCTCTCCTCCAGATTCTCTTGGAGGAGAGGATTTGAATCCATTAACATTGAGGTCCTGTCTGATAAAATTTCTGCTCTAGATTTTGTATTCCGATTTAGAATAAGGATTCTATTCAAAACTACTCCAAGATTATTTAAGAATAAAAACATGTTTGATAACGTATTTCTAAAATAGATCTCAAAATATCTTTGGAACAGAAACATATTTGATAAACACTATCCCCCAATTGAAGTCTAGAAAAATAGTGGTGGTAGTGGTGGGTGGTGGCGGTGGTGGATGGTGGTTGTGGTTTGTGGGTGGTGGTGGTGGCATATTAGTCATATGAGGATTGATTGGGGGAAACTGCCTTTGGCGCAATAGAAACTACTTGTGGTAGAGCACAAACCTAAGACTGGAGACAGAGGTTTGACTCTCCCCTCAGCAGATGCTATGACATCCATGCCATTTTTCCATCCCCCACCTTATAGGGTCCCTACCTAATTGCCCGTTCCTCCTAAGGTCCCGCCTATAGGTGGTGGTGGCACTTTTCCAAAATTTATGGGGCTGACCCACATTGGTTTGTAAAGAGGGCGAACCTTGGTGACAGTAAGGTTTATTATATTACAACCTGGTGGTCATGGGTTCAAAACACGAAAACAGTTTTTTCATATTGTGAGGGTAGGGTTGCGTATAAATTGCCCTCCTCAGACCCTGCCGTAGCGGGAACCTCGTGCACTAGAATACCCTTTATCCCACATTGAACCGTAAAATATTTGGTGAGAGTTGATAAGGTTTGCGTTCCCTCAGCTTATATTGATATAACCAGCTAAAGCACCTTAGAGGGTACTAGCCTGTCCCTTCACTGTTCATCCAACCATTCAAGGTCATCATCATAATTAAGAATCACCACCCTTGAGGCCTTGGCAATTGACCCAAATAAGCATCCTTATTCTTCCAAGGGAGTGGGCTTTTTGGCTGCTAAGGCCCAGCTCAATGGCTGAATGGAGCAACCATCAGATCCGTTGACCACAATTCCATGCAAAGTGGACATAGAATCTTAAGAAACCGAGTTTTTCATCACCAGTGAAGAGGAATATCTTCATCATGGGTGTTCGACGGGGTTGAATTAAGATCCTGGAACAGTAGAGGGTATTACCGATATTCAATATGGGGTTTATTTATGATCCTGTCCCATCGTTTCCTTTACCCTAAGTGGGTGAAGGAAAACTTTGCCCTTATAATTTATGAGAAAATGATCTGCTCACGAGTGTAGTCTCATATTCTCTTTTCTCGTAAATGCATCGTCTCTCTTCATTTATTACTCTACCTCTTAGTATTTACCAACCGATAATGCTCTCTTTACATCTCTCAATGGAACAACATGTTTGATTCAATATATTATGCTAGTTTCCCGATCCTCTTCCCTAATTTTTGTAGGGAAAAGATTATTTTCCGATATTGTGTAACTGCACCAGACACAAGAGGAGTGAAATGATCACCTAATCCCCCTTAATTAGATGTCTGTGCCATTGTACGTATGCTCCCATTGGTCCCTGTACTGAAATAGGAGCCACAAACCCGGACAAAAAACCTTCCCCCACTTATATATATTGATGATTTTGGACTTGGTATACGTAGCCTGTGCAAGATATATGATACATGCCAAGCTGACCCAATTTCAGAAATCAAGTGACTTGGCTGGGTTACAGTTGTACTTATATACGGTTTGGAATCTGAGTGGTTGGACTCTAGCCGGACCCCATGGGCCAAGCCCATTTTGACTAACATTTAACAAATTATATTGAATATCTAGTGCGAGTGCTACCATATTTGTAAGGGTAATTAGTTTTCATGAAACTCTTTGTAAATCTCGAGAATTAGCCATTAGAGAAGGAATGGAGCACTCAAGATCTCATATACCAGGGATTTAGGGATTGGATCGGATCGGATCAGATCGGATCGGATGGCCTGGATCGGTGAGGACCGATCCTGTGTAGGCACCGTGCTGGCTCAGTGGGCAAGGATCATTTTAAGGTTATTAAAAAAAAATTAATAATAAAAAATGGGATTGATCTGAGGCTGATCTTGTTCCAGATTTAAATCGGCTGGGACCAATCCTTTGCCCGATACCGTGCTCTGAAAATGTTAAATACATCAATACATGACTCTCACCCCCTTGAGGTTAGGTTTATGATATGCAACATTCAACAATTTTGTTAGACTGAGATGGGTTATTTTAGATCACTCACAATTGTCTTCAGTTCTATTTGGTATGCATTCTAAGTCAAGAATACATAATGAGATGACAAAAATAGTGTTTGGTATGCATTCTCTTTCCTGAATCATGGAATGCATTAAGAAAATGTGGTCTATTTTTTCCATTCTAAATTTGAAACCCAAAATGAAAATGCCTCTTTAACCCTTTATAATGCTGTTTTACGAATACATTATCCATTCTTACAATGCATTTTTTTAAGAATACATACCAAACAAAGCCCTAGTGTCATTTTACCCTCAAATTGCCCAGTTTTGAATCTCTTGCTGCACATGAGTCAGGAAGAGATACCCATCCCTACCTTTAGAGGGATTTGAATCTTCTCCTATCGTTGGAGGGACTCTAGCTAATTGTGATCCAACAACTGAAGTTCACTCGATTTTCACATTCTAATATATTGATACATACACCGAATAAACTCTAAACTCGAAAACAGAAAACCATCTTTTTCCCCTGATGAGAGGTTGTTGCTATCATCTTTGACATCAAGAGGCTTCAAAGTAAGTTCAGCTCTTTCTTTACTGTTTTGTTTCTAAAGCAGCCAAGGTATCTTAGGGATTTGCATAAAAAAATGGGATCCACATCCTCTCTCGCCTGAGTTTGGGTTAGAGACTTGGTGGCCTGAATGGATGGCCGCCATATGGCTCTCGGGTAGATCTGAGCTGACACCCGAGCTGACAAGCTGAGCCGACAGGGGTGTCAGCTCGGATGGAGGGCTCGGATTCATCCGAGAGCTAGGTGGCGGCCATCCATTCAGGCCGCCAAGTCTCTCCCCCAAACTCCAGCAAGAAACGATTTCTATACTAAAAAAATGTTACCAGCTCCTGCTTCGGAAGATACCTCCTCTAGCTAGGCTCTAGCTAGGTTCTAATCAATAATTTATAGTGGGTTCTAATCAATAATTTATAATGTGGATCATGCCTGACGCGTTATGCTCTTATTAGAACCATGACTCCCCCATATATATAAAGACCCCGATTCTTTCTGGATCATATATTTTATAAGCTCCATATGAATCTTTTTATCAACTTAAGAAAAAGGAGAAAAAACATATATCATGCCAACGACAAAATAATAGAATGTTGGGACATTTTTGTTGGAATATGAGCTAACATGTGGCACCAGGGTTCAATCCATCTAGTACAACTTCAACCAGTCATACCAAATGTTTCTGTAGATATATACCACAATATATCTATCTCTACCTACTTTATTCTACCAATTTTTTTTTTCCATTGATAATTATAGAATAAACGCTAAGCATTAACAGAGCAGTAGAAGAAAGATAGCAAAAGAAAAAAATGAAAGAGAAATAAAACATAACGATTTATTGATTTACACACACAAGATATATGGGATACATTCAATGCAAAATTATCAATCACAGTTCCTACTATTTTAATGAAGAAATTACAAACCCTCAATCCCTCTTCTTTTGAGATTATACTATATATATAAAAAGAAATCCTAAATCTCGAAAGTATTAGACTATCCTCAATCCAAAAACCCGTTGGAAAACGAGGCAGTGAACAGTATTTCTTGACTTAAGCTAGTATCTAGTTTCACCATGACAATAACAATGGACAAGAGACCCCAAGGGATTAGCTCAATTAGCAAAAGACCAACACTTCAAAATGAAGAGGGGTCATGAGTTCAATTCTCCTTGGGGCTCTACCTATCCAAAAAAAAAAAAACAATAACAATGGACAAGAGATTAGCAGTGTATTCTTCTGACGATATCTCTCCTTCCTCCTTATTATGGATGTTGTATGACTCTCCGGTACTTACCGAATTTTTGTATCTCCTATGTTGTTGGTTTGATGTATTATTTGTTAATATAAGCCCATAGCATGTTGATTGTTTAATCAATATTGGAATACTAAAGCTTTGGTTGTCATTGTTGGCAACTATTCTATTGTGTTTCAGCATTGTTGGTACTTACACAGGGTCTACTATCTAGCTACATTAATACAGTGATTTTGAAGTTTATATAAACCATGCTGAGACTTGGATCTAGTCTCGGAACAGCGGGTCAAATCCAGACATTCACTTCTAAATCTGAGATTGATTCAATGGATTTTAAGGCCAATTTTAGAAATTAAATTGTTTACACAAAGCATAAAGAAAATTTAAATTAACATTAATATGAAATGAATAGTAAAATGAACGAGATGAACATTTATATGAACGTTAACAAGAATGGGATGAATAGTGATGGAACTTTCCTATTCTACCAGAAGGAGAAAGGAAGAGGGTTTCGAAGGAAAAACCCTAATTGATTACTATGGTGGTTTATTTGATGATCTAAGAGCATCTTATGTTGATTTTTGGCATTGGTGAAGCTGCACATGATGGCGTTATTCAGGTGGAGGTAACTTGTTCATCCAACTCTCTTTGTTTAATTAAGCTTTGGTAGATTGTTGAAAAACTTAGATAGTCCATGTAATTGGGGTGGGAGTTGCTATGTCAATTTTTTATTGGTTATTGTTATTACCGTTCAAGTAGGGGTTTGTTGAGTTATAGAGGTTGTTACCTTTGTTTGTGTTGTTTCACAAATGGAAAAAGGGATTGTGATTTCTGGACTGTGGGTGCAGTCAAAATATTATTGAAGTGTATTGAGTAGATACAAAGCTTTGTCAGGACATCGCTTTATGGCTGTAGCCTTTCACAGACTGTGGAGGTGAACCATGTATGATCTATCTACAACAAAAAAACACGTATGATCTATGTGGTGGTGTGATTATATATCTTGTATATTAGAGTGCTTGTGTTTTACAGAGTAGGCGTGCACTACTAGGTAAACCTAGCTATTCTTTGATTGTGAGGTGGGTATGCATTTGATTGTATGATTGGTAAAATTGGAATTACCCCAACTAATTAGATTACTAGAGCGAAGAAGAAATTTTTCAGTGCACTGATTCACTCTCTCTCTCAGTGTTCACTTGGGAATATTAATAAATAATTCAATTTTGGTTTTGGGTTGTGCAACCTTTATATAATCGATCGCCTCTGTCAAACTTGATTAATTTGATAGGTTGACAGATTAAGGATTGATTAACAACTCGGTCGAATCTGATCAATTAAGAATCAATCGATCAACACGATCAAAAGGCAAAAAAATGACTAAACTGTTTCTGACTGATTATTATCAATTAACCAAACTTATTAAACTCCAAAATCGACTTATTATTTTTAGCTAGTTTCGATTTTAGTTTTGAGAAAATTTCAGTTTTTACTTCAGATGTGCATGATCAATTAAGAACAGACCAAAACCAAATGGGTTGACACCATTATCATGTTGGGTATCTCTCCCTTCCCAACTCTCCAAATCTGTATCTCTCTTTTTGGTAGAATACCAAGGAGAGAGTGATTGAGCGAGGGTGTGCTTTGGCCCATTAGGTGTCTCCATCAAAACTCTATTATTAAGTATTCAACCAGGTAGGTTTGTATGGTCGTTATCATGGCTACAAGACTACAACCTTAAAACCAGGTACAAATATTTGGATTCAAGTAGGGTTATTTTTTTATAAAAGATTTTCTCCTGTTGTCTAGGTTTTTCAATAGTGATCCGGGTGTTGAGATTTTTAATTCAAAAGTTTGAACTAAGATTCTATTTGTGAGGACCTAAGGTTCCAATCTCTTAGCAATGTATGTCGGATTATTTCCAATACTCCTAAAACATGAAGTCCTACCGTTAGAAGGTGTATATATGATAATATATGTGGTAATACATGGCACTTTTGGGTGACCATGATCCCCCTTTTTGAGCAATTGATTCTCTTTTTGGGTTATTGTGAGAAGAAATCTGGAGCTCTGATACCATCTTGAGATTTCCAATTCAAAAGTTCGAACAAATAAGTGGAGAACTCTCCATATATAAGGACCTAATATTCCTATCTTTTAGCAATATGAGACTATTCCTAAACCAGCAATTGGAGTTCATCTGACATATATATTAATGTATTGCACTAAATAATTCTAGCTATTGGATCACGACTAGAAAAATTCAAACGATTTGAGAAGATCGTTTTTCTTCAGCCCTTCCTACATTATTCTCTTTTGTACCTTTGTGCATTAGCTAAGCCAAAGAGATTTTAAAAATAAAGAAAAAATTTCATCTAACCCTCAAAAACTATGTCAAATTCGATCTAACCCCCAACAATTTCAAAAGTTTCATCTACCACCCAAAAAGTTTTCAAATGTCTCATCAACTACCCAAAAATTTTTCAACGTTAGTCAAAGAGACCCCACCCGTTAGTAGAGTCCCGTTATTCGATGACGTAAGCATTATTTCAAAAATCTTGGGACGATAATACCCTTATTCTCAAATAGAAAGACCATTTTACCCCTATTGAACCATCATCCACAACCCTCATTCTCCCTAATCCTGCAACCATTCAGACTCTCCGCCAAGCTTGCGCCTTCAACGCCTCCTCCACCGTCGCCGCTGGTCCTCATCCTCCTCCACCTCCACAAATCTGGTTTCATCGCTCTTATTTTGCATCTAGTTTTATCGATATCTTCTAAAGAACATTGCACTCTTTCTTTCTCTTCTCGCAGCTTCTCCTTGGTGCTTAGGAGAAATGAAAAGTAAAAGATCTGGTTGGTGAACTGAAATATCCTATTTTACCTAATCCTGTGAAGTGGCAAAAACTAACAGATTTTTCAAAGAAGATGATGGATATAGTGTTAGCAGAGATTTTTCTGATAATTGATTTGGGAATTTTCGCATTCGTTGCTTCCATTCTCTGCTTTGTTGCTTTCTTGTACAATGCTAAGGTCGTCTCTTAAGAGCCAAATATAGGTATTTTTCTTTCAAATTTCTGTTTCATTTAGGATGAAATTAAAGAGAAGGTTGTTACTTTTCCTTTCAGGGGTTTATTTATTTATGTTTTCTTCATGTAGGTTGCTTAGGGGTGCCCCCTCACCGTTCTCTTTGAATTCCCATGTTGCCATATAGCCTCTGGTCAGGTGGATTTAGGAGTTTTTAGAACAAGGAGCTGGATAGGGGATCAGAATCCGTCTGGGACCAGTTTTGTTTTTTACGTTTTTTTTACTTTGCCATTTTAGGATCGCCCTATGCAACCCTTGTTGATTCTGTTGCTGATCAGGATCAGCTTCGGATTGGCCGGTCTGATCCTCAAATCACTAATCTCATCCAACCAATTCTCCGTCGCTGCAACCACTACAATCGAACCCATGAAGATCTCTTCTCCACCGGAGAAGCCACTCTTCTTCGAACCCTTGTTCTCCACCACTGCAACCTTCGAACAACCAAGCCCTTGAAGCCCTCTTCTCTGGCACTGTAACCTTGAAGGAAGGCACCTCTCCCGATGCCCAAATTGCTGCTGTCAATTCTTTGCTAAACCTCGCCACAGATCAAGAAAGGGTTCGTATCATCTCCGGTGAGCTTGGGATTCGGTTGATTGTGCAGATCCTCTTTGTGGGAGAATAAAAAAAATTGGTCTATTTTTGCTTGAGAATGTCTTATCAAAGGGTTAAAAAAATAATTTGGATTGTGAAAGTGGTAAAATGTCAAATTAATAATTTTATCTCAATTTAATATTTTTTTAATTTCAAATACAAATGGTAGAAATGTCTTATCATATTTTCAGTCAAGTCCATCAGTTAATTGGGATCGATTGAAATTTATACAAATCATTTGGGTAGTAGATGAGATTTTTGAAATTATTAAGGATTAGATCGAATTTGATATAGTTTTTGAGAATTAGATGAAATTTTTTTAAAAATAAAAATAAAAAATAAAAATGATGATGATGATCAGAATCAATCACCATTCATTGTCCTAAGACTCTTTTACTGTCCAGCAACTTCCTTCTTCATCGTTAAGGAAGTTAAAAGTAGCCGCACCAGAATCTGAGAGTGGTAGGGATTTAGGGATGTCGAAAAGGGATCTCTGTCATTTCTGACTTTTTTTAATTAAAGTGCATGGGGAGGTCTCGTCACCTTTAGTGATGCATGAAATGGAAGATACGTCCACCAACATGACATAAAGCTTTTATTTATTAATAATTAATATAATTTGTTAGTTAATGAGGATTAAATATTACTATAATTCTGTTCTTTATTAGGAATTAGCTTCTGTTAGTGTTTCTTGCCTTCGCCAAATCACCTCTTGAATATTCCTTGCTTCTTCCTTACTCCAACTCCCCCTCTCCTTTAGTAAACCTTACTCTTATCAAATCTCTCTCGAGAGGAGAGAGAGAGATGTAGATGAAGGCTAACTGTACAAAAACGATTGGTACAACTGGACGATTGGAGAAAATTTCGATCTATGAGAGAGAGAGAGAGAGCGTCTTGTAGGTAAAGGCCAACTGTGCAATCACGATTGGTACAACTGGACGATAGAAGACAATTTCTAGAGAGAGAGAGACCTCGGAGCACTGATCACTTACCATATATGTAGTCCATCATCATAATCCAAGACACATAAAACTAGAAGATCTGGACCATCCAATTGTTAATCATGCAATTTAGAATCACTAGTACCAGCACCATCATAGTAGGTGGAGTTCTCTTCTTGGGCGGAATCTGGCTAAAGGTGTATCCTGTACCCTCTAACTACTAACCATTATTCCACATGTCATCCCTCAAATAGGGGAATATGAATGTCTTTTTGATCCAATAATACAATAACACAAGACTTATGTAATTACTAAAATACCCTCTACCAACTCAATGTGTTATTGACAACTCACTACCCCCCAAAAAAAGTTGTCACTGTAGCTCCTATCTCAATGATTTATTTAAGAGATCATTTTTTTTTACCAAGATGGATCCACCACAACTGTGGTTCCGAGGAGAATTTGATGTCTAGTGAACTTGGAAAGAAAAGTTGAATACTCGACCTCCTAAAACTTACATCAAACACATAAGTTTACGGTTCAATATCCTTAAACTTATTGAAAATGAAGAGATTGATATGGAGACAAGAAGATTGAGTTTGAATGTTTCTCACATTATCCCAATGTCTAGGGAATAGGTTATATTTATATACAATATGGTGTGTACAATCCTTGTTATTAGAATTCAAATTTTGAATTTGAATTCCTATATCTTATGTAACTTATTTACAATGAATTCATATAATTTATGTAACTGATTTACAATCCTAACTCTCTTTTATAACATGTACCTAATATTTTGATAATTGATTTTTATCTCACTAAATATTTGAATTTTGAATCATAACTGATTATTCAAATATTTGAATTTTGAATCTTGAATTCAATGGAGATAGAGGAATATCCTTAACAAAACTTACACGGAACGCACTGGCAGCAGCCACCACTTCACTACAAACATTTCCCATTAAAGTACCCTTCACATGTTGTATTAAAAAAAATCCAAATCCATGTGCCAGAATTGAACCAACTTAAAAAAAATATATATATTAATATGAAAAAACCATGCCTAATTTAGATTTGGAAGCATATATAAGTGGTATTAAGTGGTATCTACTGTCAAGTCATCATCAAGTAAAGTGGTCCAATCCATCATCCTACTTGAGCATAAGAAGCTCCATATGTACTGTTTCAGCTGGGCCCATAGCAATTGGCATGCCTTTCATTAATATATGTTAATTGATTATTATTAGTTCTTTATTAGTCAGTTGAGGACTTGAGGAGTCAAAAGTTCCTTATTTTTGTTCCTACCAGGTTCCAGTTTCACTTAGAGAGAGAGAGAGAGAGAGAGAGGGAGAGATGATGGTGCAGTTGCCCTAATGCCTCTTCTCTTCTCTTTGTCAACCATTCAAGTTCCTTTAATTAATTAATTAATTAAATTAAACCACTTGGTATAAATAAAAACCCATTATTAATATATGTATATATATGGTTTATTTTAATATTGATTGATGGTTCATATATAGTTTCATTCCTTCTACCTTTCTTTGTCTTCTACACTGTTTCTGGTGTGTTGCTTAAAGCCTAATTAGAGGGAGGCTGCAATATAAATAAGGTGGGAATTTTCTCCCTCATCATGAACCTTTACCTAACCAGCCGAACATTGATTTCATGAATGTTTCTTATATATATATATATATATATATATATTAAGTTAGACCATGATGGCTATATATTTATATAAATTTATATAAATATAAATAGGTATATATATATATATATTAAGTGCCTCCTTCATGGCCTGATATATCCAATTACTATTTTATAAATTAAAAAGAATAAACTCTTTTTAATGGCCTGATTACTAATTTATGAACTCAAAATATATATATATAAATATATATATATATAAATGCTGTTTATTTTATGAACTCAATATATATATCTATTGACTTTTTTTTTTCTTTTGATGTTAGGTGCAGTCCAAATTCTAACACTAATGTGATTTCCATATGGTTTTATTTGTTTCATTTTAAGATTTTATGTGGCAAATGATATTTTACATAGAATTTTTTTCAATGTCTTTCTTTGCATTTAACGATTAAAATAAACAATAAAAAATCTTATTCTATAATAACATTTTCCTTTTCGAACGTTTTACAAGAAAACAAACAGAATCATATCTGACAAAGACCTTTTAAATTGAGGAGCCCGACAACCTAGTCCAAACTGGAATCATTAAATCCAAATATCAGAGTTTAATTATAAATATTGGGTTACCATTAAATCCAACTTAAGTTTACAGGTTAAGTAAGTACTTTCATTTTTACCAAAAATAATAAGTACTTTCATGAACCTGATTTTTATATTTTCACCCAAAAAAAAAAAACTTTATTTTCGCATTCAGTATATGAATTAAAGTAATTTATTTCATTAATTATCCTCAATAAATGTAAATAGTCCTTACTGATAATCAAAGTATTTCATCCATGCATAAGGACTCTCTCTCTCTCTCTCTCTCTCATATTCATTGATGTAATGGAGTCTTGAAATGTCCATAGTACTGGGGAGGAGGAAAGAGAAAGTTGTGAAAGGGAAATTACGAGAGAGAGATCTAGAGAGAGAGAGAGAGAGAGAGAGAGAGAGAGAGAGAGCCTTAAATCATTTTGTTTGAGAACTTGTACGTTAGAGAGATTTCTCATGGCCCATGAGACACTTGAAGAATTCAAATCCTCATATTCGGTTGCATGCAGTCAATGCCCAACACGTAGGTATCGACTAAATCTAAGTCGTTCAGCCATTTGATAAGGTGAAATGCAGAAGGGTGTTGACTTATGCATCAGCGCTGCAGGTTGGACAGCTTATCAACTGACACCCACATGTCGAGCATCGGCTGGATGCAACTGCGTCTCTGCAGATACTCTCACAGGAGACGATTTGAAAATATCTTCTCTCGTTTTTCACTTTCTTTAACCGTCATTTAGTTGTTGGAGTTCATCTGGCACGTATACCAGTGTATTGATATCACACTGAATGATTCCAGTCGTTAGATCATGGCTAGAGAAACTCCAACAACAGAAAACAATCCAAACACTGGTCAATGGGCATCTATGTATGTTTTATGTGTATTTACTCTAAAAGTAATTAATTCTAAACATTGTCAAATCTACTTCTTATCCAAAAGTAAATGAAAAATAAACAAGCTTGGTTCTCTTTGGTATAGTTTATATTTATGTTTATAAGTTATTTATGACAAAATATTTATAAAAATAAGTTATGAATCATAAATAATAATCGTTTAGAACCACTAGATATAAAAAAGTAATAATAGATTATCACAATAATGATAAACACCTTCTAATCTATTTGTAGATTTTAGATTATATCAATTTATTTTAAATATAAATAAGCACTATAAATCATACCAAACAACTACAAATGTCATAATGTATTATATAATTAATTCTATAATACATACTAAAAGAGAGCCTTAATTAATGAGGTAAGTTCATTACCAATGTGCTATGGCATGCATTTCGTTGGTTTAACATTTTTAATTTAAGGGAAAAGGTTTTTCGAATGATACGGCCAAGTGGGAATATGCAAGTAGCCTACTCTTTAATTTTCCCTCTTTTCCCTTTCCTCCTATTGAATGATCTATTCCAAAGAGAACAACACCATTCAGGAAACCTCTCCCTTAATTAAAATACGTAGAGACCGGCAAGTAGATGTCTCAAATTTGAGCTCAAATTGAAAACCAAAACTAATAGAAAAAATGGATCGAACCAAACCAACATCTTATTAGGCCGGTATTGGGCTTGTTTTTGCAAAGACAAATGAAAACACAAAACTAGACCAAACCAATTGATAAGCCTGACTCAAACTGATAAAAATAGACTTATATCGATAACATTAGGATAATATAATAGACCGATGATAACCCATTATTCAAATATTTTAATAAATATACATATAGGAAATCGTCACCGAATGGATGACAACTCGATAGTTAATGTACCATCAATATGAGCACATTAAGCCAATCTTTTAATACGTATACACATATATAATAACTCGATCAATCGAACTGGTATTAATCCAATAGTAGAACAATAAGAGCACATTAAACCAACTCTGATAAAAAAATCATGAGAATAACTCACATGCATGGACATATATTATTTTTAGAATTCTATTACCTTTCATAGCATAGCAAGTGGGTTCCACATTACATCCGTTTGGTACGTGCAGGTGATCCTAACCGGTTAATCATGTCAAAACATTCCCATTCCCATTACGTAGACGGGGTTAGCGTAGTAGTAGAAGTGGTCCCATGCAAGAAAATATATATAAATAAAAAAAGACACGTGTGGTGTCGACAGATACATTCTCTTAGGAACGTGGGATCACGTGTTGAAGGATGATCACAACCACTACTACCGTATCAACCCTATAAAATCAAATTGGATATATAGGGTGATCGGTGAAATGAGCCCCTATATCATCTCCCACCAAAAAGGCATCACGTGACTGACAACTGTCTCTACACATAGACCTCACTATGGTCCCACCTAACACCCTTCACCGACCTTCTAACGTGTCCCTCTCTTCTCTCTCTTTACTCTATAGTCTATAGTCGCTATCTCAGGCATCATCTGTCTCTTTCTCTCTCTACCCTTTTGTCTTGTTGCTAATCCACTAAAAATCTAAAATAAATCATAGACTGTAGTGGTACCATATCCATACCCCTCTCTCTCTCTCTCTCTCTATCTAACTTATGTTGGATGGAATCGTAGTACTGTATAAAAGGGCAGGTAAAGCTAGCTCAAGTACATATGGGCCATATGTCTTTGGCTGTCACAAGGTTTTATTTATTTATTTATTTTGATAGAAATAAATTTATTCAAAAAACATCCTCTCGTATTGTCCGATCCTTCGGTTGTGATTCAATGATTGAAATTTATTCAGCATATATTTATACCAATATACTTATACCATGTATTGATAAATGTATTGAGTGAATTTCAATCACTATATGATAGCTAGAGTCCCTCTAACGATAAGGGAGGATCCAAATCTTAACGTGAATACGTGATATGTCAATACTTATCCAAGATCCGCATCCTGTCCTCCCAGTATCGTCCTCCTAGTATCACTGGGAGGACAGTGGCAACCTGCCCTGGATGATCGCCATGTGGCTCTCAGTAAATCCGAGACCCATGTTTAAGCCGACACCCAGCCGACAAGCCGAACCGACAGGGGTTGTCAGCTCAGACGTGGGTCTCGGATTCAACTGAGAGCCACATGGCAGCCATCCAAGATAGGTTGCCGCGTACTCCCAGAATCACTAGGAGGAGACGATGTGCATCCTACTTATCCGTATCAATAGTGATCAATAGAAATATCTAATTGATACGAAATCAGCTGATTGAATCACAATATGTCGACATGTAATCGATATTGGTTGATACTAGAAAGCTATTCCACATCAGGATAATAGTCCATACTTGATCATTCCAATTCTCTATCTGATATTAATACTTGTTCCGATCATGGTTTTCAGTATTTGTATTGGATCAGTTGTATCTGCTTATTCGTATCTGTATCGATTGTAACCAATATAGATATTTGAAGAATACGGTATCAGTTGGATGAATCGGAATGTGTATCAATACTTGAACGGTACCAATCAATACTTGATCAATACTGAATGACACGTGGTTAATATTAACTAATATCATGCAAGTGGAATGGTTTTCATTCAATCCCAGAATGATCAGTCCACATGATTATAGTATCAGTATGGACCCATAGACTAGTCAGGCCGAAGATTTAGATACCCGTATCCAATTATTCCGATATCAATACCAGTTCTGATGCCAATATGGATGGGATTTTTTCTACTGCTGAACCCGTAGGGGATCTGCATCCTCTCCTCCCAGTGGTCTGGGAGGACAGTGGCAACCTATCCCAGATGGTTGCCACGTGACTCTTCGGTGAATTTGAGACCTACGTCCGAGTCGACACCCAGTCGACAAATCAAGCCGACAGAGACTGTCGGCTTGAACATGGGTCTTAGATTCACGAGAACTACGTGGCAATCATCCAGGATAGATTACCATTGTCCTCCCAAAACTAGTGAGAAGAGACGATGTAAATCCACTTGTAGGCATAACCCTACTGCCCAATGAAGCTGAGGATCTCTGATCTCTTTGGTTGGAAGGAAGAAGATGGAGGAAGACAGACAAAAAAGATGGCGTGGGGCCATCCACGTGTCAATTTTTATTAAATTTTCATTTTTTTTAGGGGAAATTGTAATGAGTCCTTAAGAGCTAAGGAACTCTTCGCCGGCTGTGTCTTCCCTTTCCCTTATAAAACTGCAAGAGGTGGAAGCCAAGGTCTGAAGGGGTAGATGGAATCCATGGAATTTGTGTTTTTCTGTGAATTCTGACTTGATCATATAAATCTATCAATTCAAGAAATTCTCTTGGGTTTGCACACAGAATCATAGAATCATTGACACTCCCATACAATTATACAGAGAGATTTCGTCAGATTCTTCTTCTTTATTTCTTCCCACTTTACAGATAGACATTGTAGGGACTGTGATTAGATTATAGAATAGATTAGACAGTGTGTGAGAGAAGGAGATTCTCATTCCTCGACATGCTTGCTTCTCTTCAGTATCGCATCTCCCTCTGTGGTTTTGTTTCTGCTGTCCAGTTTCGTTGGGTTACTTCTGAACAAGACGCGGT
Source organism: Protea cynaroides (assembly GCA_028583415.1). Taxonomy (NCBI): domain Eukaryota; kingdom Viridiplantae; phylum Streptophyta; class Magnoliopsida; order Proteales; family Proteaceae; genus Protea; species Protea cynaroides. The sequence goes on from CM053267.1 coordinate 33,607,912, forward strand.
GTGGTTGAAGCAGAAGAATCTTATATTCCTTCTCTTCTTCAGATTCATCTGTCTTCTTCTTGTCCCTCGATCCAAGGGTTAGTTCATAACTTCCATTTTAGTTATTTCTCTATCTGGGTTTTAAGTATTTCGATCGATCGAGCTGGATATGGGCTTGAGCTCAAAGCAAGTTTCAGTGGATGTTCTTGATTGGGGGCAGGGTTTGTTGCAGTCAGGATCATTAATGGAGCTTCCCAAGCCTCCTCGGCAACAACAACAACAACAACAGGAATCGGCTCCGGCGCCGTTGAGGTGCCCTAGGTGTGATTCAACAAACACCAAGTTTTGTTATTACAACAATTACAATAAATCACAGCCACGCCATTTCTGCAAAACATGTAGAAGGCACTGGACCAAAGGAGGTACTCTTCGCAACGTTCCCGTCGGCGGTGGCCGGAAAAATAAGCGTCGCAAGACATCCTCTTCTTCTTCCTCCTCTCCTCCCACTACAACCACTACCAAAAATTCCCCTCACCTTCGAATTGAACCTCTGCAACAGCAGATTTCTCTTCCTTTCGGTGATCAGAAGGGGATATCAGAAATTCTGTACCAGGCTCTGCTGCCGCCTACATCATCGCAGCCTGCAAATTACAGCGCAGACATGAACGTCAGTAGCAGTGGTAGCAGTGGCTTTTTGGGTTCGACCTTCTCTTTACCTCCTCTTCCCAACTTTCCCTTTACTAGTTTGAGTTTTGACAACAACCCATCATCTTTGGTTTCGTCTTCTTTCACTGGAGGCTTCTCTTCTCCCAATGTGTACACTTACCCAGGAAAAATGGAAATAGCTGGGGATCCCATCAGCAGTATTGCCTTCTCTTCTGCCACTACTACTGCCACCACAGTATCGACAGCAATGCCATGGCAAATGCCCCCTACTACTGGTAGTTTAATGGATTACTCCCAATACTGGAATTGGGATGATGATCTCACGGCAATTGTCACTACTACTGATCTTGGGCAACCATGGGATGATCCAGATGGTGATGATTCTGCACCTAAACAACTCTGAACTGTAGTGTTTGAAGAAGTCCTGGTTTGTGGAGGTTGACTCTTTTTATATAAATTTTTTCTTAGATCATTCTTGATGTTATTACGTTCTAATCTAAGCCAATCATGGATATATATTGGGAGGCTTTTTTTATTTTTTATTTATTTTTTTCTTTCCTGGTAGTATTGTCTGATATAAATAACTGGTAGTAAAAAGGGTTGTGTTTGAGAGGATCAGACTGTTTGAAGCTGTGGAGTTTTCAGAGAATCGGCTTCAGGATAAATAGCAGAGAGTCCAACAAGTTCATTGTTTGCCTGTGTCTCTTAGCATTGGCAGTCAGTCAGTCTCTGTCTGCTGTTTTTCTTCTTTCTTGGATGTAAAATGGGGGAAGATCAAAGATACAAAAAAATATATGAAAGCTAAGGTAGGGTCCTAGGCAGTTCCGTTGTGTTTTTTTTTTATTAGGATTGGGTACCATGTGATAGAGAAAATGAGGTCGCTTACAGCTGGGCTGTTTGGATGTATTCTTGTACTTTTATCCTTTTGTACTCATTTTTCTTCTAATGTATGTATATCTGCCTAATTATTCTCCTCTTCTTCTTTTTTATTTGCTCAAACCAGTTCTCCTAAACCTGAACTTGTTTCTTTTTCCATCTTCCTTATTATGTTATTATCATACATTCATCTGGGTTTTCATTTTTGTGCTTGTGGGGTTTCTCAAATTTTAGTTCTGGATTGTAGTTCTTGCTTGAGAGAGAGAGAGAGAGAGAGAGAGAGAGAGAGAGAGAGAGAGATTCTGAGTGGGGCACAATGGCAACATCTAGGATATACCCAGAAGATATTTCATACCAATAGTTTCCTACAGAAGAAGATCAAGAAGAAGAACCAGTACCCTCTCTCCAAGATTGGGATCCCTGGTGAAGATGTTAACAAGCATAATGAACCGAATCAATGTTACCAATATTGATTGACAATTGGAGATTCCCTTTTTCAGGTTTTGCTCAGAGGAATTTTCATGTGGATGGATAATGGATATGCCAAGTTGCCATGACCAACGGAGAGGCTTTGTTAGAGAGGTCATTTTCAGACATGAGGGATCGGCATTTGACAGAGGTTCTCTGGTAGTGCGTTAGGCCCAAGCATATCCTTCTTCAAGACTCAAAGTGGAAGCTTTTGAAACCTGTAAACTGTAAGGATGCATTTACTTGTACTTCTAAGCAGCTGCTTACACAGAAAGAGATAGATTTGAAGTCTTGTCATCTAGAGATTTGGGATCATTTTTTTTTTATGATTTTCATCAAATGCTGTAGCCTTTTCATGGACTCTCAGCAATATTTGGAGAGCATATATAGTGGGATAAGCATTTGGAACCTCCTTTTATCCTGTGAAGCTTCTCTCAATTTGACCTTATATCTCTCATGTATCTTCATCTTTATTATCTTGTCATCATCAATGGCTTCTGGAGAATTAAACTGTGAGAGGTACCCTTCTCACACCAGTTTGATGGGTTAATATGGAAAAATGATAACTTGAACATAGAATTTTTCATGAACTACCCTCCAGTAGATTCATGCTAGCAAAGCTTGGTTAATTAATATTTATGAAGATACCTTTTATATACTTTTGGTTTGTCGTATTACTTGGACATGCATTCCAAGGGAATATTGGATCAGAGAAAAAAGAAAAGAAAAAAGAGAATAAGACCAACTGATGAGGTAACCAGTGACTTCCACCTTGCCTTCTTCATTCCTATAAGTTTATAGTTTGTAGTTTGATGTCTTCTTCAAAATCAAAGAGATCCAATCCATTATGGGTAGGCTTCAATTTGGTCTACTTTGTTTGCCTGCATTATTATAGTGTTTAATTTTCTTTATTTTTTTGATGGGTCCTATTCTAATTTACGCTAGTGAGGTGGGGAAGGCCTGCAAAAGAGGAGACTCAAACAAATATAGTGTTCAATTTGGTATGTATCTCAAGTCAAGAACATATTTTGAGATGATAAAAATAGTGTTTGGGATAAAGATATTAAAATGGTATAGTTTCGGTTTAAGTTCAGTTCGGTGTATAAAGGGGTAATATCAAAATCAAACTGTTGATTAAATAGTTCCAAAATGCCCAGGTCAATTATTAATCGGTTTCGATTTATCGATTTCTAAACAGTTTTGGTTTAACGGTTTTTAAGGGTTTTCCTCTCCTACCAAGAAGCTCAATGGATCTGAATCGTCTCCTCCATGTACTTCAGGGAGGAGGGAGACGCTCCTGTCGGATGGTCAACATGTGGCTCTTGGGAAAATCCGAGCCCAACGTCCAAGCCGACACCTCCTGTCGGCTCGGCTTGTCGGCTGGGTGTCGGCTCGGACGTGGGGCTCAGATTTTTTCGAGAGTCACGTGTCGGTCATTCGACGGGGGCGTCTCCCTCCTCCCTGAAGTACAGGGAGGAGACGATTTGAATTCGTAACTCAATTGTCAAGAATCAAGACCGATAGAAAGGTGAGGGGAATAAAAGTGAAGTCTCGAAAGAGGGGGTTTGTGTGCAATATTCTTATTCTTTACATTAATATTAATTTACAAATGAGTTTCCCTTGAGAACATCAAGTTCAAAACTATACCGAACCGCTTAATTATACAGTTTTATTTTTTATACCAAAATTGAACCAATTATTAATCGGTTTAACCGTTTAGTTCGATTTCAATAAACGGTTTGATTTGTTTTTTACTTCCACAGAAATTGGTATGTATTCTCATTCAGTTTGGTATGCATTCTCATTCTTGGATCATAGAATGCATTAGAGAACACTGTTTATTTTGGAACGAGTTCTTTAGCCCATGCTATATTCTGAGCCCAAAACGAAAATACCTCAATTCTTTAGCCTATCTCTAATGAAAATGTATTTCTCAGAATACATTTCAAGAACGCTCACCAAACACAACCTTAATTTACGGAATCCAGAAGGACCCGTGTGATAGTAGAAGTAGGAGTCTCACTTTTCCCTTTTAAAATTGGGAAATTCTAGGATTGGGATCTTCTGTAGTGAGGCCAAAGTGGCAGTAAGGATCTAGCCATTCAAAGTGTATCGGGATGTCCTCACTGGCCACTCAAAGTGTGTCAGAATGTCCTCACTGGCTACTCAAAATGTCTAGGATCCTCACTGCCACTTTGTCCTCACTATAGAGGATCTTTTTTCCGAAATTATACTTGTAAGACCTTATTACAAGTCTGTCTTATCACCGTCAGATTTGCATCGGTCCCCATATGAAATACCAAAATTATCCTTATATATTGAAGTTACCATAATGATTTCCATTATTGCACACTCAATTACCATAATGATTTTCACTAATGTATATTCATTGGTTGTTACATTTAACATTAATGAATATTTACTTCACTCCAAAAAAAATTAATAAAAAAAATTCATACAGCCATATATGTTCCTTGACGCCAGAAAACTTCCTCAAAACTTTTAACTATTTACATTGACTTGAGACATTTTGAGTTGGGTCCCAATTAAACACGTGGGTTAATTCAGATTTCAGAGTCTCCTCACCTGTCTATTGTATTGTATTTGTATAATCAGGCAAATCCATTATGGGAAGTTCTAAATTTAGGTATCAGACATGATATGAGTCATGTTCAAAATCATCAGATTGGTGTATGGATCTACTGGGAAACTAATGTGTGGTCGATTCCTATATGATAATATTAAAATATGATTAGATCAGGGAATGGTCAAGTCTAAAATCGATACGAATCAATCGATCCACAGATTTGATACTGATTTCTTGAATCATGATTATGATCACCATTTGAAGCAGTTTTTAAAGCATAATAACAACTCCCATGCCTCATTTTTTAGCCAATTGAGTTTTTTTAGGGTAGGTGATCCACACCCTGCTCTAGTATGTAATGACATATTTCTCGTCAAGTCGACGGGCACATAAGAAGGGTTACCTCACAATTTGAATACAAGAGGTCCACATGGCCAGGGAAGAGAGAGCATGTCAGTAGAAGACAGACTATGAGAGCAATATGTATGCGGTGGAGGCGGCTGCAAGCCATATACGTCTCTTTCTTAATCATTTTTTGTCTTAATGGTAAGGCAGTAAATTGGTTGATAAAAAATCTATTGGTTCGGTTCAAGGTTGCTATTAGTAGAAATCAAAAACCAAACCGATTAACAACCAGTTTATCGGTTTTGATTAATCGGTACATAAATGATTCTTACACTGCTTCTTACAACTAAGGAGTGGTTTAACTCTAACATGGGAGAGACTTTCTAGTCTCACATCGAATACATAGGATAAATTATATAGTAACCAACCCTATATATAAGGATGGTCACCTAGTTTTTTAAATCGGAACCTCGGAAAGGTGATTGACCGTTTCATTCCCAAAGGGAAGATTTTCCTCCAATTTAAAAGTTAATAATAAAACATTATTCATATAGTTAAGTAGTTAACCTGTTTTAATAAGTTTCCTGATTGATTTTCTGTTGGTTAAACCATGGTTTAACAGTACTAAACTGCAAGCAAATCGATTAATTAATTATGTATAAAATCAAACCGAACCGATTAATTTCAATTCCGATCCAAAAACTTCAGTTACAGACCTGGACTTGATATACTTCCAACTTGAGCAGTTGTGGCAAGTTTGGGCTTCAATTTTTGGCCGGGCCTAGCCTTCATATAGTGTGTCTGTGGGGAGGCCTATGCAGTTCGGCTCCTCCCCATTCTAATTAAATGTTTTTTTTTCCTTAAGTGGATGAACAAATTTGCCCTTTCAATGTTTAATGGTGCCCTAGTCTTTTTTTTTTTTTTTTTTTTTTTTTTGAGGTGGGGGGATGGTGGGGGTACATGGTGCCCTAGTCTATTGGGTGTATTTATATGCATTGTTACCGAATCATGGTTCTATTGCTAAGGTAGGTTTCCCTCATCAATGTTTTTTTTTTATTTTTTAATTATTTTTTTGGACTAATCTCTTCTCTTCTCAATTTGTTCACAACCCTTTTAGGAGTTCATATTGTTGAGCAACGTTTACTTATGGTCAAGAGTGAAAACAAAGTCAACAAGAAACGACCAAAAAAAAAAAAAAAATCCAAGATATGGTTTTCAGGACAGATTCCTTTAGAATTCATATAATTTCCTTTCTGTCTCACATAGTTACGAGGGAATAAAAAGTGGTTATCCCCATTTTCTTTTCTTATTTTGTTCTTTCAGGATCAGATGCTATTTGGATGGTGCTGAAATTTTCTGCCTAGACATACATGAGAATACATCCGAATACACATATTTATTTGATTGAATGAAGCTCTCAAACTTCACATATTCATAATCTAATCTATGTCCTCTCAATCCAACAGCCGTAATGACAACATCAGGAATTTCACTCTGGATGCTGGATGGAATATCCACACCATATCAATGGGAGCATAGGAGGAGACGTCGTACAGTTCGTATATGAACCTATGACAGAGAAGAAAGAAAGTGTAAGAATGACACCAGCCAAGTGGCCATCATTTTCAATGATATTACCACACTTATTTTTTTATTTTTTTCATTATTTTTTTCCCTTCTCTCTCTCTCTTTAAAGATAGAATGTAATGCATGATACTCAAGTTAGCTTCATTTCCTCTGACTTTTAGGGGAAGGACTAGATTGGGGGTCTAGAAAGAGAGATTCTTCACCTCATGACAATTATAACTCAGAACCTGTTAAAGCATGAACGCAACTGCCACCATTGGCCATCTTGAATTCATCAAAATCAACAAGAATATGACACTTAATTGAATGGCAAACTGATCCATCCAAAACCAATCATCTTTGGCTTGCTCTTAAACTCTACAATTCCGCATTAAACACTAATTTATGGGATCTAAATCCATCGTGTGGTTTTTTGACAAACCCTATCTATTCCTCCCGGCCCAATTATATCTTTCCTCTTCATCATTCAACACCACACATAAGAATGGGACAGAAGCTCACAAATATTACAAAACGCCACCATATATTTTCTCTATACACAAAAACTACCATTTTTTGCCAACAATGAAATGGAGTATATTGGGTTGCAGCCTATAACCAATTCATCATAGGCATGCTTGAAGCTCTAGCCTGTTTTTGAGGCTACTTAGATTCGAACTGGCAGCCCGAAATTTTGGAATGTTTTGATTTCACCTCTAAGGCCTGCAGTTACAATCACCATGCCCCAAGCTGACTTACCTTGCATTACCCCATTAGAGAGGTCCATACTGCCACGAGGACTCTGGTTTCTGGAGGCTCCAAGTAGCTTTTCTTCGGGCCACGTTGCTGAGATCCTATCAGCAAAGAAACTATTGTTCGCACTGGAACTGGAAATTGGACCATCCAGTGGACTGTTGGGGCAACCGTTTGTTGTTGCTGATCCTTCATCCCCAACCTCCTCAGCTGGCCAAGATAGAATGGCTGACTTGAAGCTGTCGTGACGTGAACTCAGTCCTTTATGTTCCCTCCTAAAACTATCCTCTGCTTCCCATGTGCTGCCAACACCAGGCCAAGGAATGGCCACTGATACATCTTGACAGTGGAAATGTTCGTATGATCGCGTGACTGTGACACCTTTGCTTCTGATTGGTCGAGAATTACCTTCATGTTTCCACACATACACATGAGAGTCCTCACTGGCACAGACCACATACTTCCCATTCGCTGTCAATGAGGCTGAGATCTGGCTGTTAGTATTGCGAAATCCTGCCAGAGAAAAAGCACCAACACAAAAACCAACTTGCAACAATCAGATGTGAATCTCTACGCAGTGAAAATTAAGAAATGAGGCAGTTAATCTAACTGAATAATTCTACATGACTACTTAAGAATGCAGCTCCAGTTTTGCAAGTGTGTCTCAGAAACTGCTGGTACAATTGTACTGGAGTTTCACTTTGAGAAATTACAGCAACTGGAACGAGGTTGAAGTCTATAGTAGATATGAATTGTCACTCATGATACTTTCAGACCAAACATACAGCTAGACCAAGTTTCTGAATCACCAAATTGAAGGTAATTGATGTATTACCAGAACTGATGATAAGAAAATCAGACCCAGGCTCCTGGACAGTGCTGGGTATGAATAATATGACGTAGTATGCGTATAAATAATATGATGTACACCAAAAGCCTCAAAATAGCATGTACCTTTAGGGTAATTATTCTTATAATTGAAAAAATAAAAAATTATTGGAAAAAACTGTACAGTGGAGAACAAAGAAAAAATGGCAAAAAATTTGTTTCTACTTTTCTAATTAACATAAAGAATCTAAGTTAAAAAATCCTGAAATTTTGGCATAGCTGACAACGTTCAACAAACCTTATTTCCTAAAAATTGCAGTTGGCTGCACAAATCCTCCCAGTCATTTCATTATATTTAAGGCAATATCTTGTCAACACAAGAGAATTCAAGTCTTTCCTGCCACTTCAACCCAAGCCATTTTACTTCTCCATGTAAATCCTCCGACTTGCAACAAAACACTCAGCACTCTATGTATTCTTTGATTTACATAGCATATGGCTAAACAATCACAATTGACTTTTTATCAATTTGTCATCTATTTGTCCTGCTCCGAAGTTCCCCCAAATACTTCCATTTTTTCAGTTTAGCTTGCAATCTGGCCACCAACCATCTCAACATCCTCAACCCGATTAACACTTCCAGGCACATGTTTCTATTATGCTCCGTAAGAGCAACACCTGATCTGATAGCCTAAAGAAAAGCCATTACAAACTTACAGAAAGGTATTTATCTGCACTGCAATGTTATCATGCTTGTTATGATCTCAAATAAATCAATTTGAGTTTTAAAGAGTCCATTTGTCTTCACTAATTGTAACATATCAAGACACAGTTTTTAATTGTTCATATAAGGACACCATTTGAAACTGTGACAATTCAACTCAAATTAATAATAATTGATACTAGAAGATGATCCGCTTATTCAGTATGCTTCTTGTTCTAATCCTCGTAGGATTTGGAAGGTAGACTCAATAAAAAGTTGAAAATCAGTATCCCTGTGTCTCTAATCCAGTCAGCTATATGATATTCAAGATAACCAGTGTATGCAGCATCAGTGAAATAGCATATTAAAGACAATAAATCGAGAAGAAATGATGCAATTTCCAATGGTACCTTTAAATTTGTGAATCAGATCAACATCCTCAATGACCCGAATTCGTGAATCTGCAGATGTAATAAGAACTTCTGAGGAACTCCCTGGGGCAAACTGTTCAGTGGAACTCATCAGCAACAGATGAAACATGGAGATACAGAGTGCAAACGAAGGAAGGGGTAACAGTATAAAGTCCATATTCTATGTGATTGATGTAAATTCTTTAACTATGAATGAAGAAGATAAAGATCACATTCCATGGAAAACGAAGCACATCTATGGGAGTATGTAGTGGCGTGTCCAATTTATTTATTACCTGGAAACCAGTGATCTTCTTGAGATGGGATTTTTTCTTTTTGTTCTTTAGATCGATCTGACCTTTCTGCTGCAACTTGTTTTCTGAGACAAATAGCAAGGGGGAAGCAAACTACTCAAGACTCAATTATAGTTTATAAAACAAGAATTAGAACAAAATCATATGTCAGAGCTAGCATGTAGGAAGCAAGAGCAGCAGAAGCTCCAATGAAGCAGAGCTTTATTTTATTTATTTGCTTTCCTGAAGCTACAAATTTTATTCATAATGTGAACAGCCACTCCTAGGCCAAGGCTACATTGAGGGAAAGAAATCGTCTCCCACCTAGGTTTATGCGGGAGATACGGCTGCCTTGTCCCGATGCATGACAAGTGGCTGAGATTAAATCGGACGGTGATGAAATTCGTGGGTGCATAAAGTGATAACCAAAAGTTGCAACTTATCAAATGGTTTTTTTCAATCTGAAAAGAAGGAAGTCGACTGCAATCCTCCATTCACCAACATTTTGAATCTGCAGGAGTTCTCTAAACCATTTTTGTCGGGAGGGATTTGTTTCAGGGGAGAGAAAAAAGTTGAGAGAGTGGCGAAGGAGAAAGGAGACTGAGCTAGGGGAATTTTGTTTCAGGGGAGAGAAGAAAGTTGAGAAAGAGAGTGGCGGAGGAGAAAGGAACTGATGTTCAAAAAAAAATTCAAGAAGTACAGCAGAAATCGTAAGACCAGAGATAAAAAAAAACCTTGCCGACACTTTTAAGTGTTTTAGAGAAGGATTGCAGACAAGAATCTCCAAAGAGAAAGATTTCAAGAAATAAATTCAGATTTGAAACCCTAAGTGAATGTTTCAGAGAGATTTCAAGAAATCAAAGTAAACAAGACTTGCAGAAAGGATACTAAGAGGAACAAATGGAAATTAAAGAAATCAGACAAACAAACTTCAGATCTGGAACAAGACACCGTCAGATCTGAAATTAGACGAACTTCAAGAATTCAGATGAGGTGCTCGAGGGTGATCGATGGCATAAGGTATATTGGAATTGGATGAGGATTCTAAATCTTCATCTTCGCAGGGCTTTTCAACGAAAGAATAAGAGGGAGAAGCTAAATAGAAATCGGAAGAAAAAATTGAATCGTCATCTCTATCTTCAACGTGCTCTTCAGCTTCAGTTTTGTTGTTACAGAGCGGAAGAAAGTTCTCCTGCATTCTTAGATTGATTAGAGATTGTGGCACGTTCGTCTGGAGGAACAGTGAGGAAACTCGAATCATGGTTCAAGTTAGGGTTTGGATCAGGGAGCGGCCATGGAGGAGAATGGTGGATTGCAGTCGACTTCGTTCTTTTCAGATTGAAAAAAGTCATTTGATAAGCTGCAACCCAGTTTGGTTATCATTTTATGCACCAACGAATTTTGTCACCGTCCGTTCGTCTGGAGGAACAGTGAGGAAACTCGAATCATGGTTCAAGTTAGGGTTTGGATCAGGGAGCGGCCATGGAGGAGAATGGTGGATTGCAGTCGACTTCGTTCTTTTCAGATTGAAAAAAGTCATTTGATAAGCTGCAACCCAGCTTGGTTATCATTTTATGCACCAACGAATTTTGTCACCGTCCGATTTAGTCTCCGCCACATGTCACGCATCGGGACAAGGCAGCCGTGTCTCCCGCATAAACCCAGGCAGGAGACGATTTCAATCCACTATTGAGAGAGAGAGAGAGAGAGAGAGAGAGAGAGAGAGGCATGACAAGCATCAGCTTCACCCACTAATATATTATACATAAAAATACCCAAGCTCCGTCAGCGAAAAGGTATTACAATTTACTAATGCCTTAAAGTAACTCTTTTTTTTTTTTTTTCCCTAAAAACTATTAGAATGATAATAGCAACAAATTCGAGAAAATAACATTAGATGGGAAAAGCAGAGAAGAAAAGTCTCTCAGGTCATACCAGATGTGTTATATAAATGGCACGTCCCTTTGTATGAACCAACTAATGCACCCTTCAAAAGTTGACAGATTAAAACATTAAAGCCAGAGAAAACAACGCAGACATACTATTTTGTAGAATAAAAAAAGTTTCTAATATTGAAGGGTTATTGAAGAAAATTCATCAGATATAACCAGACCTGGCCATCAGGTGTATAGCAAGCTGCAGTGACCATCTCATGTAGATCGTTCCAATCAACAACTTGACGATCTGGAATACTCCATATGCGGACCTTAGCATCTAGTGATCCACTAATGAAGTATTTATCGTCTACAGGATTAAACTTTATGCAAGTTACTGTATCAAGGCAAATCCATAAGTGCAATCTAATTAGTAGATGATATAGAGACAAAAGGCAAGAAACTAACTGAGGTTGAAAGTTTCACAAGAAAGTTGCAATTAGGCCAGCTGCACATACCATAATCACTGTGTGAGAAAATTTTCAAGCAAGTATCGCTAGACATGTGCCAAAGCCTCACTGTTTTATCCATCGAAGATGAAAGCAAATACTGAAAATGAAAGTTCATCACCCAATGAGATATCAGGAAATATTTGTGTGGTCAGAATTGGATTTCATGGTTGCAAGGAAGCTATAACATTTTAGTCAGAACATCACAATAGAGAGAGAGAGAGAGAGAGAGAGAGAGAGAGAGAGAGAAAGAAAGAGAGACAGAGAGTGAAGAAGAAGAAGAAGATGATGAAGATTAACAATGATAACTGAGCAAACTTATCAGCCTAACAAAGAATATAGAGAATAAGGCTCACAACATTGAAAACAAAAGCAAAAACACATGTCCAAAATTAAAGTCAAACTAAAAATGCTAGCATATTCAATCAGTCGGTAGTTCTCTTTTGCTATTGGGACTTCAAAGTTTTGATGTTCCTAAAAAATTTAATTTCTTGTTAACCTCCTAGCTAAGGAAACTGATTGAAATAAGATTTCAGTAGCCCAGCTGGTCTGTCAAATTAAACTCCGAAATTGAAGGAAATCCAATGAGAATTGAAAGGTGTGATGGGCTGAAGTATTAATCTTAGATAGAATAGGGGCAGGGTATTTCAGGTGATGAAAAAGGTATTAAACTGAGGTTTAGCAGTTAATATTGATGGGTTTGAGCAGATATATCAAGTTTGGGTGCAATTCAGAATTGAAAATATGAAGCTACGAAGAAGGTAAGGTAGCTAAAAGTGAAGGAAAATAGGATATCCATGGGTATTGTAATAAAATAAAAAAATAAGAGAAGATGGAAAGAATCGATGTGTATTTCTCCTCTCCTTGTAGCTTGTATTTATAGGAAATAGAAAAACTATTAGATAAGATCTAGGACTCTACAAATCAAAGTCCTAGTCACAAACTAAAGTCAAAATAAATGCAAAATAGGAAAAGAAAATTAACAAGCCCAATGGTAAAAGAAATTAATAAAGCAAACTAATAAACTAATTAGGAGTCCATATACTAATAGGACTCCAAGTCCTAGAAACTAGCACTAACTACATTGACTAAATCATAGTAGTGTATGGTTACAATTTTATTACGCAAACACCCCCCTCTCAAGCTGGAGCATAGGAGAATGTCAGAGCTTTAGTTTGAAACAATGTAGCAGCAGAAGCAGCAGTTGTAGTAGTAGGAGTAATAGCAGTAGTAGTAGTGGTAGCAATAGTAGTAGTAGTAACACATTATAGGTCATTGTGAACCAAGTAGTAATAGCATCATAGTATGGGTCATCATGAACCAAATAGTAGCAGTAGCAGTACATTATAGGTCACCGTGAACAAAATAGTAGTAGCAGCAACAAATTATAGCTCACTGTGAACCAAGTAGCAGCAGCAGCAGCAGTATCAAGAACAACAATGGTAATGGTAGCACACCTAACAGAGAACCTTAAATGACTCTCAAAATAGCAACCTAGATGATTGCTCTGATACCATGTAACAAAATAGAAAATAAGAGAAGATGGAAAAAATTGATATGTATTGCTCCTCTCCTTGTAGCTTGTATTTATAAAAAAATAGAAAACAACTATTAGATAGGATCTAGGACTCTATAAGTTAGCATCCTAGTCACAAACTAAAGACAAAATAAACTCAAAATAGGAAAAGAAAACTAACAAGTCTAATCGGTAAAGGAAACCAATAAAGCAAACTAATGAGTGAATTTTTTTTTAATTCCCATGTCAACTTAAACAGTTCGTTGGGTATGGAAAAGATAGAAGAGGAAGATAGCAAATCTCAAGAAACTATTAACCACGGATTCGTATACAGAAAAAATTAAATTGTGTGAAGTAAACTAATTAGGAGTCCATATACTAATAGGAGTCCAAGTCCTAGAAACTAGCACCAACTACTTTGACTAAGTTAAGACAATGTACAGTTACAATTTTATTACGCTACAGGTATGTAAGAATAGAAAGGAATGAAAAGAAGGAGAAAAGTAAATGAAGAGGAAGATTGGGAAATAGAAGAACTAACAAGAGATGTGCAAAACTTGTATCTGGCTGGAATGGGTAACTAAACTATACAATCAAAAGTTAGAAGGTAATATTCACTTGAAGCGGTGGAGGAGCAAGTGAAGGCGCCTGGTAGGGAACGCAGCGCATCAGGTTGCTTTGCCCCAACTCTAAACCTTTTAAGGGCTAACACGATAAAATATAAAAACTAGAAGAAGAAAATGATTCAGGAGGAGAAATCAGCAACATCACAATGCTCACTGGTAGCCAAGGTTTAAAGTTTCAGTTCTCGGAGGCGTCTCGGCCTCTTGGAAAACCGAGATCTCAGCGAGATTGATCTCGCCGAGACAGTGTAAAAGCAACTTGGTTTTGCCGAGAAACTACCGATAACACAAAATATCCCGAGATCTCACCGAGGAACTGCCGATAACACAAAGATCTCGGCGAGAACTTGCATCAAGACCGAGAACCATTATCGCCATGGTTCTCGTCTCGGTGTTCACCGAGAACACCGAGATCTCAATTTTAAACCATGTTGGTAGCTAACATAGCAACCAGAAAATCAACTTTCATTAATTCAAAACTCTCCCCAATCAATCAATAGGTACGATGCCATGCATTTCTAGAATACTAGACTGAACCTAACTTAGAAACTAGCACACTCTATTCCTAACACCTAAGACTTGAAGACCAAGAAAACAGGAACTTCTTAAACTGAAATAGATAATATCCAAAGACTTCAGAAACAATAACAAGAAAATTGCTAAATAAAGAAATAGAAAGTTAACTTAGACTCTGACTAAAGACCAATCTCGTATATGTCACTCATAAAATAGGGCCATTACAATAGAAATCCCCAAAAGTCAGCCTATAACCCATTATAAAAGGGCGTCCCAGTGCACAAGGCTCCCGCTACTACAGGGTCTGGGGAGGGCCCATTGAGGACCTAAAATAAAGTCTAGTCAGGCCCAATTAAGCTGGGCTTCCTATATCACCATGGCTAGTCATTCGGTTGAACAGACTCACCATGTCCTCCAGACAACTCATCTTCCAGATGTCCTGACAACAGTAAATCATGTACTTGACAGAGTCAGTTTGTACCTCCCTAAACTCCTAATTTAGTTTATCCCAGATTTAACACATAAAGCATATTTGGGTTCATCTAACCACCAAAATTCTTATACATAAAATGGCACCATCTTCCAGAGCCTTAATGACAGAAAATCAATGATGCTGCTTTGCCACTGCATCATGTTATCTTACAAATGAAACTAACTATTCCTTCCCCACTTATTCCTTTCAATATTGCTGCAAGTGTAATCAATGATTTTCTTTGTTTTACTATCTTCCTAATTTTAATATTTATTTATTTATTTTTACTTTTCTCCCCGCAAATTATCTTCATTTTTTTTTACCAAAGCTCTTCTGTGCCTAATTAACAAAATAGCAGTATCTATCAAAGTTTCTACAACTTCAACCTTCTTTCAAAATCTTTTTCACATTATAATTGACATGATTGAAATGACTCCAGTCAACTACCCCCACGTATCACTAATCGAATCAAATTTTAAGCTTGGAAGCCAGTCACTTGAAAGTAAGGTTGGGTTCATTTTTGGGAATAAATTTATTGTAAATAGACTACCACCACGTATGTAAGAAGTATGCTTTCAACACCCATAAAAGATAGTAATTTTTCCCTCGAATACACCTTATTCTTGCCCATAATTCCTATCTGTGCCAGTCTATAGATGGCTCCTTTGGTCAAACTAGTCAAGACATGATAGAGCAACCTTTTATAATGGAACATGGAACACCATAAAATGCTTCAACTTTTACAGTCTGAGGACCCATCATTTCATAGCCTTTCATGACCTGGGTTGTGATTCCAATCATCAAGAACCAAAACTTCAGATAAAGAAAAAGGGCCATTACCAGTGCTGGTCCCGCTTATGCAGGGATTTTGGAGGGATGAATCCTTTGGCATTTTTGCACAAAGTGGCCTCTCTCAAGACTGGAAGCCAGGCATTTACCCTGACAGCCCGAACCTTTTACCATTGCTCCAAGCAATGGCCCCTAATTTAGAGAAAGAAACAATTGTTTTAATGTAACTACTTGATCTCAGCTCAATAATATTAGCATTTGATTATAACTCTAACAAAGTGGAAGAAGGTCTGTACCAGAATTTCAACAGATTTCTACCAATCAACCATTATAGATTAAAGTATTAAACATCGTAAATAAATTCCCAATCAAGAAACAAATAATTTTATTGATTGATTATTATCATCCTAAGACTCACAGTAACTACAATTCCCAAGGAATGCTATATTATTGAGTTGATAAGACAGCTCAACATTGTACCCACTACAAATTTCTTCCCCCTAGCATTATTTGTTGCGCTTTCAGAATAAATACTCTCTTGCAACTGATGAGAAGACCAGTACTAGATTGGTTATTCCAGAACTCAGCTTTTAACCCCACTTCCAACAGTCCAATTAGTTCTCTAGGTGATTAGGCGTTGGATTTATTTATTTTTGGGGAACAGAAATGGAATTAGACATTCCTTTTGAGCAGTGTCCATTACTCCACAATTAAGCCATCAAAAGTTGTGGTAAATTTTTAAATATTAAAATTAGTGCTCAAAGTTAGACAATTTTTTTGTTTGCAAAAAAAGCATAGTTGTCAAGAAGATCCTCGATACCCCCAAGGGATCAAGTATGTGCACATATGGCACTCGCCTTCAGTGGCTTCACCTAGGCTAGGCATCAAAGCAGCTCACCATCACCATGGTGTCTTAAAAACACAAGAATTTATTGATATCATAATATTTTTACAAGAATCAATATAATACCATATCCAAAATATTTAGCGTCCCTTCAGAAAAAGCAGACAAAAGACTTTGTAATTCAATCCTCTATCAAGATAGATTTCTAACCGGACACGAGAAGCCCCATCAATTCCTACAAAATCAACGAATGCAGGCCTCCAACCTCGAGTAAGTGAACAATCTGCTGAAAAGCAATTTAAAGTCATGAAAAAAATGGAATTCTTACTAACCCTAGAGCAACCCACAGAAGACCAAAGTCATTTATTAAATCCATATCATTCTTGCCACTAACAGTGGAGAAAAATATGTGACATTCTCCCAATTCACAAAGATATAGCATCTTGCTAAGTTCTCAGTCCAAAGCCCCTTGTTTTAAGCTCATCCAATGCTTGTAATCTCTCTGAAGCTGCTAACCTCCTCAATGAGTCAATTTTCAAGGGTACCATAAAATCAAAATATTAGAAATTTACACTGTACTATGCCCCCAAAAGTAGCCAAGACAGAACTTAACAGAGATCAAACCCCTCAATCGATCGTTTTCCCACTAAGATGACCATAGATTTATATAACTAACCACAAATTAAACTAAAACTTCCCAATTTAAAAATCCCTTTTGAGGCATCTAACAAATTAAATAAGACACCCCTTCCAAACTATGGGGTTCCCCAGACACTGATTATGGAAATTTTGAGCCTTCTAAACAGACTACATTACTCCAGCAGGTTGGATTGGCAAAAGAATGTGCCATTTGTCTGTAAGCAATTCTAAGAAGTTCTATAGACCAAAGGCCAAACCAATCCATACTTTTGCAGCATTATGCCAGTGAAAGCTATCACATAAATAGTCAGTTGGCTCTCGTACAAGCTAAAATAACTAAAAAAAGCCAGTACTCTAATCCAAGTGAATGAACTGCATCAGCATGCCTTACTTTTCCACGTTCTGAAGACGTGGTTGTTCTTGCCTCGAAATAACTATACCAGAAAACTAAAAACTGTCATGGAGTTGGACACTTGGAGTTATCCATGATGCACCTCAATCCAAGCTTCCCTCCAGGTTCAAGGTTCTACAGCAATAAAGTTCTCTCTAATGATGTGGAAAAACTGCTATTTCATTTATCCAGATCAAATAATCCTTAACCAGAGACTAGGGTAGAAATGTTGGCATGTTGCATTGTCAAGTCTATTCCAAACATTAATTTAACTTTGTTGTAATATTTTCATAAATTGCCACAGGAGCATGAGTGTCATAAACACACTTCTTTCGAATTAAATTCAGATTAGTCATCAGTTGTAGGATTCAATAATGATATAGAGGCAACATAAGATCAGCAAAGCAGAGTGGTAGCTGACCTGAGATTTGGACCAGGAAAGGTCAAGCACGTCATTGAGATGTCCCCTGAAAGAGCATATGGGTTTCTCTGAAAGTGCAAACATGGTCTCTGGAACCAGAATATGGTCTAAATTAATAGATTTCCGGCCAGTAGATGTCCTTGCCCTTCTTTTCTTCTCAAAATGGTTGTCATTGCTTTGTGACAACGATGTTGGTTCAGGTGAGCCACTGACCATAAAGTAAGGGTGTAGAATTCCATCCTCCACTTTCTCCATCAACAACTCACCTTTCTTTTCTGCTTCCACTACCTGCCAGACATGGATGATGCAGTCTTCGCCTGCACTTGCAAGATACCGACCGTCCAAGCTGAACTTGATAGCCCAGATTGAACCACTGTGAGCTTGTATCTCTTGACTCTTATAGAAAGCGCTGAGCTCTTTACAAGATTTGCCATATTGGCGTACCTTAACCCTCTCAGGACCATGAAATGAGACATCTTGGCTGTCATCCGTCGCTGAGCTCGAACGCCTCCCTCTCTCCGATGAGGTATCCTTCTCATCGCTGCTCCGCCTCTCCCGGTGACCAGTCACCGTGATTGCAACATTCTTGATGCTCTTGAACCAGCCCCCCTTCTTCTTCACTTTGGTTCCAGCGCCAACATTGCCATTGACATTGGAGTCCAGGTCATCTTTCTTACCATTCAATTCCTCCACATTCTGTCTCCTCATCAATTCTTGAACAATAGGGGAGTGACCGACACACATCTCAAATTCCTCCATGGTGAGCTGCCGGCCAGTCCCGACTTCCTTAAGCTTGTTCCACATACCGTCTTCTCGGACCTCATTCACCACAAACTCCTTACCATTGTCCAAATTCTTAATTGTGCAGACCTGGTCGGGGACCCTGACGATCCCAAGGGAATCCGTGTCGTCGCCAAACTCACTACCACCACCGGGATTTGCCAGAACGGCGGATGACGAATTTGTCCTGATATCTTCAACCCTCCGGGACGGTCTGCCCGTGGGGGGTTTATTGGGCGAGGAGGCAACATTCGCAGTAGGAGATCCATTGCTACCGTTGCTTCGAGATTTAGAGAGATGATGATGATTATTATTTACAAGGGGAAGACAAGACTCCCCAACGGACTGAATCGAATGAATAGAATCAGCAGAAGTAGAAGGGATGGAGCAATTACAGTGATCGAAAGGTGCACGGCAGAGAGAGGAGGGGCAGTCACCGGCGCCGTCGGACTTAGATCGAGAGATTGCCGAATCGGAGGCAGATGGCTGCTGAGCTTGATTCCGTGATGAAAGCAGCTTATCCGAAGACACGGATCTCCCGAATTCTGTTTCCTTGACGAGGGGTTGGGCGGTGCTGGCGGTGGCGGTGGCGGTGGAGGTGGAGTGATCGTTGGAGGAGGAGGTTGAGGAGGTGAGAGAATTTTTTAGCCTGGACCTGGAGAGAGAAGGATCGCGAGCGAGGCCCATTTCACGGAGAAGACGCTTGCGACGCTCCTCGACAGAGGAAGGTTCGGCAATCCAGACGTCGTAGTTGGAGACAGCCATGGGGAATCTTGGGACTGGGGGAAGGTCTGATGCATAATTCGAGTCGTCGTCTTCGGAGACGGCACCTGAAGGCGAAGAAGAAGTAGACGACGAAGAGAGGATGCGATCGAGTGACTCGTAGAAAACATCCTCCTCTTCCTCGTCCCCGGCCTTAATCATCGTTCGGGCATTCCCATCGGACTGCCAATGCCCCCACGCCACTGTCACAGTCCAAATCGATCTAATCACCTTCCGCCTGCCGACGACTGGCTCTTAAATCCTATCTCTTCAAGATTTCTTCAACATCCTTGTGCTATGTAATCAATGGCGAAAGGAAGACGAAGAACAGAAAAACGGACTTCGATTCCGTTTCAGAACTGAAAGACACACACGACACCCGCCCACATTTGCTCTCATGGACATGGAGTTACGTTTTACTAGACACAAACGGACCAACCACCCATCCACTCTCAACTCTCACAGCTGCGTCTTTGTTGGCTCTGAGTGAAAGGGAAGAAAAAACTCGAGAAGAAGACAAAAGACAAAGAAATGTAAAATCTAATCGAAATTTGGGAGAGAGAGAGATCCGACAAGTTTGAACCTTTAGAGCTCGGAAGCCTCGATCATCTCTTCTCCCTTCTCTCTCCCCCAATACCAGTTTAGAGGGGGGACTCAGATCCAATGATGTAAAGAGTTAGAGAGAGATAGAAATAAAGGAAGAGGACGACAGGACCAAATGCTCAATCCCAAATAAAAGGAACGAAGCCCTATGCAATTCGTGCAAAACCCGTCGTGAGTGGAGCTGTTGTTGTTTGTTGTTTGCTGTTGTTGATTTTTCTTCTGCTACGACCTTCCTTGTTTTCGTTGATTTTGCGTTCTTGACTCTCTCTCTCTCTCTCTCTTCTTTCTCTCTCGATCTCTCTCTCTGCTTCTTCTCCTTCCACGACCATCTCTTTCTTTTCTTGCTTTCTTTCATTTATCTACTATTTTATTACAAAACAAATAAACAAATTAGGGAAGTAACTCATTTAATGATACCTTTCCCCTTCTTCTTCCTTCTTTAAACTCCAGTTAACACCTGCAAATAATCTGAAATTTATAATTTCTTTAAAATATTATCTATTTTTACCCATTTTACCGGTCACCGGAGTCTACAGTACACCGGAATGTCCTGTTCTGTCTGAGCCCAATTGGATTCAAATCCTCTCCTCCCAAGGATTCAAGAGGAAGGAATCGTCCGTTGGATAACCAACACGTGGGACTTAGGTGAATCCGAATCATTCATTTGAATCAACACCCAGCTGACAGGGGATGTCAACTCAAATAGAAGGCTTGGATTCACCTGAATCCTACATGTCCCCATCCAACAACAACATCCCCCCTTCAAATTACTGGGAGGAGAGATGTGAATCCAGCCCAATTTAGTAAACCCATATTTTCCCTTTTTTTTTCATGAACCAAAAAGAACGGAATCAAAATCAGAACGTACTGAGAGGAAGATGAATTTCCTTTTTTGTTTAAATTCTTTTTAAATCCAATGTTTGTTTTGAGGAAATAAAAAAAAAATTGAATTTTTTTTTCTTTTGAATAGAAACAAATATTTAAGGTGTTAAATAGCCAAACTGGCTCGTTCTGTTGTTGGACTTGTTTTTGGACAAGGTGCTCTTATAATTATTGGTTCTGGTCAGGTTTCAGCTAGTGTGTCCGAATAAGATAGACCGTTAGGTTCAAACCAAACTTTAATTCGAACCAAATTAAAACCGATTGTTAAACTGCTTAAAATCTTAAAGTCCTACCTCTTAAATCTTAAACCTAAACCTAATCTCAAAATCGTAAATTCTCAATCTAATGTAATGCCAAGGAATGTTTTTAGTTAATTACTTCATAATTCATTAACGAGTCAATCCTTCACAAAGTTAAGGGGTGTCATTCAGGCCTTACTAGTTTCTTACCGGACTAGTTAACAGGCCAAAAACCAAATTGACCCGAAGTTAGCTAGATTATTCTAGACCAAATAGCAAAACGGGGTACAGTGCAACCGTTCTAGTCTAAATCTCTTATTGGATATGTTTTGGACTTCTACTAAAATCTCAAAACTGACTTGACCCATACTGAAAACCAACCCAAACTGGTCTATTGACATCCTTACAAATATTGAAAAAAAAATTAATTGCAAAATTTTACGTCAAAACATATGGGCCATAACAATGCCAATGTAGATCTCTTTCATACACTCTCACATTCTGACATTCTCTTTCTCTTTTTCAACATTCTCTCTCCTCCTTGATTATGTAGGTCCCATTGATGATACTAATATATGTCCTCGTTGATGTGGTGTTGATGTGGTGTGGGAGATTCTTCCCACGCTAGTATTGTAGGAAATCTTTTCCCTATAAATAAGATTGAGAATTCGGCAATCCTCTCTTGTCGTCTAATCTATCCATCAGTGATTTAGTGGTTATGCACACCGAGTGAATTCCAATCGTTGTATTACGGATGAAATCTCTCCAATGACCAGAGAGGATCCGAACCAATTTTGTTAAACCCAAACATGAAACATCTCAAGTAATAAAACTCAAAATAATAATAACAATAATAACAATAATAATAATAATAATAATAATAAAAAGAGGGGTTTGAGTACAAAATCTATAAGCAGCGACAGACACCAACTCTTTCTTTGTTCCATGAGTACCTTGAGTTCCATCAGTTCCATCAGTTCCATGGGGATGGCAACAATGGCAGGGTCACATGGGGTCAAGCCCATATTGTTCAGTGCGAACTGCTGTGTTTAAGCTTTGAGGATGAGGATGAGGATGACGATGCACATGACGCTCACCCACTCCTATCCATCCACTCTTATTTCAACCGGTTTTGGGGACCATTCTATGAATTTGGTAATACCCATCTCTCTCTCTCTCTTCTCTCTCTCTCTCTCTCTCTCTCTCTCTAGTTCTCTAGCTCTCTCTCTCATTTAAGATATATCAGCCATTTACTTTTCCCCCTCCCCATTTGCTGGATTCACGTCGTGTCCTCCCAGTGGTCTGAGAAGATGCAGTAACTTTATCCGGATTGCTGACACGTGTTCTAAGATGAATTCGAGATCCACGTTCGAACCGACACCCCATATTGATTTGGTTTGTCGGCTAGATGTCAGATTGAATGTGGGTCTCGAATTCACTGAGAGCCACGTATTGACCATCTAGATAAAATTGCCGCTGTTTTTTGAGAGGAGAGGATGCTAGTAAACTTGTGAAAATTGTAAAAAAAAAGTAAAGCTAAATGACCAAATATATACATACCAATAATCTAATTACTAAATATGATAATAATTTAAATATACACATCCATGGTAGCTATTGATTACAAAAGTTCATTTTTCATTTCGAAATAAATTTTACTTCCCTCCGCTTGACTTCATTTTCAAAAGCGCACCGAGCTAGCAGTCTCCAAGATCACATTCGAGTCTGACTATGGAGTAGGAAGCATGTGATTCATAGGAGGTAGAAGCTTCAATCTTCGTTTACTCTGGGTAATCATGATCAAGAAACCGGGATTTGCCAGCAACTATCTTCAAGGGGTTATGAGGAAAGATACCTATGTGGAAAAAAGAATCCGGCTCATGGTATTGAAGAATTTACTCCATGACCTTCCTAGACCTGCATTGTATTATAATTTCTTAATTAAATATTAGGGATATTTTGTTAAATAGTTTATTTGTTTTCCATTCCATATAAAATGGTGGAAATTTCTTTTTAAAATAAGATTATTTTGTTTATTTTTAATTAAAATAAAAAAATCATTCAAAAAGTAAAAATCTTTTACCACAGACCAAACATAGTAAAAACAAAACCACCAACTTAAAAACTAAAGACTTTAACTCATTGGAAATATCCTGATTTCTGCATACAAATCTGACTTTTCCTTTTTACAACTTAAAAAAAATACTATTTGACCCTTTCAAAAAGTCAAAATGTGATTGTAATTCCCTAGATTATATGGCTAGAAAACATAATTCTTAAAAAGGAATTAGTGAAACCAATTAGGAAGATTAAAATGAAATTGTTTCCAGATTTAGAAGGTGAAATTAAGGAGGATGGATTTCTGTTGCTACAACGATTCCGATTCAGCTGAAATTGAATACACCTTATGATCTGATCACTGATCGGATCGATTCGAATCGGATCAATGATCCTTGTTTTGGATGAACGACCTTATGGGTGATCATGGTTCATCTTTTTAGATGTTTGTAATGAGGGAACCTATATATTAGAGCCACAGTTGAGGGTGTTAATTGGCTGGTCCAGACTAAATCGGTGTCTACTTTTATAGGATCTAGTCAAAACATGTTCATAAAAGATCAGGCTAGGTGGGTTGTACTCTACACATTAATTAACGGGCAAGTTCGGTTTCGGGTTGTTATCAGGCTTAGCTTATCGGGTTGTTATCGAAATGATTCGGGCCAGTTCGGGTTGAAAGCTCAATAGGAAACCCATTAAAGCCATCCAGAAGGCTAAAGTAGTAAAGCTAGGGTGATATAAATCAGTCTGGTCCGGACCATTATCGGGTTCAGACTCATCGGTCCAATTTTTGGGCCGATTTCGGGCTAACCTGGATCGAATTGAGACTGGTAGGATATGCTATACCTCAACTCGAAACACGTCCAATAATAGTTCGATCTGGGTCGATTTCAAGTTAATTCAGACTAATTTGGTTCCAAAATTGACACCCCTAACTACAGGTTCCCTCATTACGATCACCCAAAAAGAAGAACCACGATCATCCAAAAATGAGATCACATTTGCCAAGTGCTATCACCTAAAAAAAGGACAACATGTAAAGGGAGTATTAGAAATAGTTTCACTTGGATGTCTTATGTACATGAGAGTCTCTTTAATTACTAATTCAAACATTTGACATAGAAACTGAACAAAAACGTGAGAGAGGCCGAGGAATGGATGGAAAAATAGACATACATTACTAACCAAAATAAAGCAAACAAGCAAAAGAGAGGATTGTTAGAGTACAACACCAATATGTTAACAAAAACAATGAGGGACCAGTTGCGATCATTAAAATCTCCAAGGTGGCCCACCTCATTCATTCTATTTCATGCCTGCACTGGATGATTGGATTGTTCTTCATCTGTGAATCAATCTTGATTTTTTTTTTTTTTTTTTGTCCTCATACTGTGACCCTAACAGGTGGACTTGCAAAAGGAACAGCTGATCCTCGTTTGGGTTTTGATCCTCCAAAGGTTATAAGGTTGAGACTCTCTTTCCTATAATTTATATTTATATTTATAAATTATTTGTGAAGTTAATAAATTATAAATAATAACCGTTTAATATTACTAGACACAAAGAAATAATAATAACTTATCACAATAATGATAAATATTTTCTAACTTATCTGTAAATTTTAAATTATATCAATTTATTTTAAATATAAATAAATATCATAAATCATATTAAACAACTAAATATGTCATAAAGGATTATATAATTAATTATATAATATATACCAATGAGAACCTAAGAACTCAAGACATCCCATAATTAAAAGATCCTTATAAGTAGATATAGTTTGTAAAAAAAATTGTGAGGGTCAGTCCACTTGTCATTGATATTGATTTCTTTTCAGGGATGGGTATTTTGGTATTTAAGACGAAGGGATAAAAGGGTTTTTCTGTAATCTGATGGACACCGATCATTGATGTCAATTGTGTCAATATGAATATCCCTTCTTATAATCATAGAAAAGTTTATTATAATCATAGAAAAGTTTAGGAAAAAAAATCTCTCTAAGCAAGTGGCATAAGCTACAACCTCACATGTTTTTTTTTTTTTTTTTTTAATTATTATTTTTTATAATTAATTCATTTAAACATAAAAAAATGAATAAAAAAAATCTTTGTGAAAGATATACGCTATCTTGCTTGCTCAGAGAATAACCTTCTCCCAAAAGTTTAGAACCAATGGATGGATGAGATTAAGATAATCCAACTGTAATACTGTAATGGTTATATATCTAAATGAGGAAGTTTATTAATAAGGAAGATTGAGTAGATCCAAAAGGATATTGTCAAATCTGGAATTGTAAAAGGAAGACAAATCAGGTGATCTTCAAATATTTAAGAACCCAATCAACATTGACAATATGGTTTTGTGCTTCTCTTTCAAAGTTAAAAACACATTATTGCCCAAATAATAAAGGCTTATCTTTTTGAGCCACACAACCAAACATGACCTGGTCAGAATTGGACCACACTATTGTGTTGATTAAAACTAACAATAATGAGAAGACATAGATAGATGATTCATAGATCTGTAAGAGAATTGGACCACTACTGTTTCATTAATGACAATTTATTTTTTGAATATATATATATACCCCTATAATTGTTTTTCGAAATATTAAGTCCGAAAAAGTTTTTTCTGATCTATGGACCCCACAGGTCAACGTTGGTTTCAATAAAAAAATATTTTAATTAAACATTGTAAAGCTTGTACCCTTTCTATATTTTGCTTAAGTTAAATGATATAATAGTTCTATCCTTACCCCTTGAAATTAATGAGAGTCAAGTTAGGTGGGTAAATAAGTAAAATTAGGTACCCTTTGGCAAAATGTGAGGGATCTTACTTTCGATTTATTGTTATGCTATAATTTCTTAAGCCTTTGTTTGTTTCTTTGTAAAATTTTTAAAGTACATAATATTTTACATGAAAATTTTTCTTATGTAATTTTTTTTTACTTTTCTATACTTTTTATTACATTTTACATCAAAACCATCCATGAAAAATCTAGTTTTAAAGGAAAATTTGACCTTTACACCATTTTACATGGAAACCAACTGACATATAAACCCTCTACTCAAAGAAAAAAAGAAGTGTAAATATAATTTATGGTATTATGTATTCCCCCAAAAAAAAAAATACCGTGGTTGTTAGATCAATCATGAATGGATCTTATCCTTAATTTTTTTTCTTTTTTTTTTGGCAGGGTAAGGGTTGGGAAAGTTGAATGGATCTTATCCTATGTAGCAGCAGTTTGAAATTCAAAAAAAAAAAAAAAATAGCAAGTATATATATATATAAGGTGGATCTAAAGCAACGAACTGAGATATCTAACCCTGACCTTAGGGTTTGCAAGGTTAACAGTTTTGGGTTCCATCTTTATGATTGACAACTTCTATGATCATTATAAACGAAAAATATTAGAAAATAACATTTGTCTACCGCACGTTAACAAAGCGGTGGACTATGATTGGCTTACTCAAATGAGGGTGAAAAATAATCTCCCTTTAATTGCCTTATCCATCCATTTGGAAGGAAAGAGTCAACCAATTCAACCGGTTTTAGGTAAATTTATTTCGAAGGTCGTTACTCACATGTTAAGTTTAAATAGAATAAAGCTGACTAAATTATAAAATAAATTATAAAAATATTAAGATCTATGAAGAAAGTTCATGTGCCCACAGAGATTTGGGTACCAACTCCTTTTCAATTAGGATAATTCCAATTGTTCCTACATCCAATACCACCTCCATTACTTTCTTCTTCTTCTTTTTTATTTTTATTATTTTTTTGTTGTAATTTTTATTAGCAATTTGAGCCTAGAATGAATAATACTAACAAAGGAATTAAGGATTATGAAATCCTCTAATAACTTTGTCTAAGAGTGCTTTTACCTTTTCCCTTTACATTACATGGTTCCACTATTATTTAAAAAATAATTTAATAAAATTAAGAACAAGTACCCACGTAAGGTGGTGAAGGAGAGAATGAAATAATTTTAATAAGAAAGACAAACCCCGTGGATTGATTCTTCCCACAGCCTGTTTCATCTTCGAAGTGATTCCCATTTTATGTTTAATTAATATTAATAATAAGTGGTAATATTAATATGATATGACAGAAAGACAAAAGGAGTGCATTATCAGATCACAATAATACTCTATTATTTCATGTTCTTCCTTATAATTTAATCAATCACACTGCAATCTCTATCTGTTTTTCACAAGGGGTTCTATAGTTTAAGTTTAATAAGGAGACTTTTCTTCTGAGAGTTTCAGGTTTCCATTACCTGACCTTGTTGCATGCGACTTTTCTTCTGAGAGTTTCAGGTTTCCATTACCTGACCTTGTTGCATGCATGGCACTCTCTCCTGGTAGGGATGATGATATATTCTTATTGATTTCATGTGAAAAATAAAACCCAAGACGTGTGGAGTAGTCAACCCAGAACTCATCCATCCGTCATAATCCAGTGGAATTTTGAATTAGGATCTAAGAGGTCTTTTTAGGCTCATGAGTTATATAATATAAGATTATGTAGTGGCATCAACCGAGTTTGCAATAGTAGTGGCTGTGCATGAACTGTATTGAAGTCCTATCTTAAAAGGTATATATGCAATGTATGTAAAGATCCCATTCTCTATGTGATCTTTGCATATGGATCTCCACACCTCCCCCCCACACCCACCCCCCCCCAAAAAAAAAAACACCCTCCCCCCTCCCCTTCCCCCTTCCCCCTTCCTTCCCTCCCTTCCTCCTTCCCCTCTCTTTCTCTCCTTTTTTTTTTTTCTATTGAGAATAATCCCACATTGTTAATGAGATTGAAACCTTGGATCCTTATATATGGAGACAATCTCTATATGATCTTTGCATATGGATCTCAAATCCCCCCTTCCCTCTTTGTTTAGGGGTGTTTAGAATAATAGCTTCAATTCTAGTGAAGAAAGAAAAATTATGTTGTGAGGTTTATTCTTTTGAGAGATGGAAACCGGAAAAATGAAACGTTTGATTATTGTTTTTAAAAAAGAGTAAAGAGTGTGCCACCGCCTTTGCGAAGAGACAATTTTAATATTCGGATTTATGACCACTAGGTCACAATGGAGCAATCTTACATTTGTACCAAAGCCTACAAAGTTTTACTATATATAATCATATTGTTTCACTCTTTAATCTTCCTTAAGAGTGTCCGACCTGTTTCCATGTCTTCTTAAGTACTTCAACTTACTTTTCCTTCCCTCATATGGGGGGAGAGTATTTTAGAATATTAGTTTGGATTATATCCAATAGAAAAAGATTGCAAGAATAAAAAAAGGAAAAAAGTCATCAAGAAGCAATTAAAGAGGAAAATTTTGCCCCCTCCCCTCAAAAAAAAAAGTCTAACACAAGGCAAATTGTTTTGTGCATGACCATACATGTAGATGGTTGTTGCTTTCGGTGTCTGATGAGAATAGATGAACAATGCATAACATCAAATTGGTCATTTTCTGATGGTCGATGAACAGTCTGATGTTTGACCCTGTATGTACGTGCCCATGTAAAAAACTGGTCCCCAAGATAAAACCTTTGTATAAGAAACTATATTGTGTGCTTGTCATCTTGAGAGAGATGGAAACCAGAAAAAGGAGACATCATGATTATCATTTTTATAAAAATAGTGTACTATAATCCAAAGCTAAGAAATTCCCACTGGTTTGTCTAATCCTCTTTTAAGATTGTCCCCTTGTTTCCATGTCTTCTTAAGTACTGTTTCTATTTACTTCCCTCACCCCCTTTTGAGGGGAGGTGGTTTCTCAAACAATAGATTCAATTCTACCAAACAAAGAATAAAGACTGTAGCATCATACAAGCATCAAGCCATCAACAAACTGAGGAGGAAAAATGACACAATCAGAAAGCATGAGGGGCTGCTAGATCTCGTTCTAGGCTAACGAACCTTGGAATCCACAAAGTGAAAAAACAATCGAATTCATAAGGAAAGAGAGATAATAGAGACATTGTTATTGATTTCAAGCTGTTTGTAACGAGTCTCAACTCATCTTCTTTTTATAGGGTAGGATGGATTACATGAAAGGAAATATGAAAAAAAGAAAGACAACAAAAAAGAAAAAAAAAAGGTAAAAACACTAGGAAAGAAATCAAAATCTCACGCGGAAAACTTAAAAGAAGACCCACAACACCCTTTAAACATGCGAATTTGGCATCTGAAATACAGTCTAATTATCTCTAATGATTGATCCCGTTGTAAGGCACTAGCTACCATTCCAGAAATGGGGTTACGATTCCCGTGACTTCACTCATAGTCAAAGTTACAGGAAATCAATGTTTGTACATTGACCATTTCTAGTGATCCAAACAATCAAAGAAATCTACAAAGATGTTATTAACATTTAAAAAAAAAAAAAAATCTCCCCCAAACAAATCTAAGATAAAACCATGGTCTAAGAAATTATGTTGTATGGGTTTTTTTCTCTTAAGAGATGGAAACCAAAAAAATGAAGCATTTGATTATCATTTTTATAAAAGAGTAAAAGGTGTACCACCCCCACTTTGCGTAGAGGTTGTTTTCTATATTTGAATCCATGACTACTAGGTCACACTGGAGCAACCTTATCATTATCCAATTGTTGCACCAAAGCTTACATCAGTTTACTATATTCCAAAGCTAAGAAATTCCCATTGTTTAGATTACAACACCATAAAAAGTGCAAAATAATAATAATAATAATAATAATAATAATAATAATAATAATGAGGCAAAATTCATCCAACCCTTCACCTCCCCCTAAAAAAAAAATCCAAGATAAGACAAATGGTTTTATGCATGGCCGTGCACATATATAGTTGTTGCTTCCACTGTCAAATGGGAATAGATGGATGATTCATAACACCAAATTTATCATTTCCTGATAAATGAACGATGTATAAAAACAGTTCCCCGAAATAAAACCATTGTACAAGAAATTATGTTGTGTGCTTAGTCATCTTGAAAGAGATGGAAAGAGATGGAAACCAGAAAAGGAGACACCTTGATTATCATTTCTATAAAAGGTTGGTTGCTATAATCCAAAGCTAAGAAATTCCCACTGTTTCACGGTCTGCTCTTCCTTTAACAGTGTTCCCCTGTTTCCATGTCTTCTTAAGTGTCTGTATTTACTCCCCTCACCCCTTTTGAAAGGAGGGGTTTCTAGAACAATAGATTCAATTCTACCATACAAAGGAAAAAAGATTGCAGCACCATAAAAGCACCAAGCCATAAACAAGCTAAAGAGGAAAAATGACACAATCACTACGAATGAGGGGCTAGATCTCGTTCTAGCCTAACAAACTCTCGAATCCACAAGCTACGAAAAGTAATTATCGAATTCACAAGGAAAGAGAGATAATATAGACTTTGTTATTAATTTCAAGTTGTCGGTAAAGAGTCCTTATGGATTGCATGAAAGGAAATATGAAAAAACAAAATACGAAATAACAAACCAAGAAAGAAATCAAAATCTTGTGCACAAAACCTAAAAGACCCGCAACACCCCATGTGAATTCGGCCTCCGAAATACAGTCTAATGATCTTTAATCATTGATCTTGTTGTAAGGCACTAGCTATCATTTTGGAATTAGGGTTACAACTCCCGTGACTCCACCCGTAGTTAAAGTTAAAGGAATCAGTGTTTATGCATTGAACGTTTCTACTGATCCAAACAATCCAGGAAATCTACGAAGATGTTACATCAAAAAAATCCAAGATAAAACCATGGTCTAAAAAATCATGTGGTGTGCTTTTGCATCTTGAGAGTGATGGAAACCAGAAAAAGGAAACATCTTGATGATTGTTTTTCCAAAAGAGTGTTTCCCATTGTTTTCTTTCTAATTTTCCTTTAAAAGTGTCCCCCTGTTTCCATGTCTTCTTAAGTGCTTTCACTTAACATCAATTCAGTGTTTGTTTGTTGGGACTATTCTGGTTTCTCTTTCCACTAATCCTCAGATCGACCGGTAGTTATGCCGACAAAGCTTTTTTTTAGTCTAATCATTAGTTTAAAAGGGTCTGTTGTTAATAATATTTCATATCTCTTATGATTGTCTATAATTTTTACCAAAAAAAAATAAAAATTGATTGTTTACAATTATTATCTTTGGACCTCTTTCTAAATATGTAAATCTCTATTTGTCTCTTTGTGATTATGGTTCAGCTTGTCTCTTTTGCTTATTTCTTTGATTTGCTTTTAATTTAGGGAACCACATGAACAAGTCCCACAGGACCATGCCTAGATTATTGGCTCAAATTTTCCACTTTTATATCATTAGCCATGGAAGAGGAAACCTGATTTCATCATTGATTGTCATGTCGAATATATTAGGTTGTACGTTTGGTGATGTTGCAATTTTGTGGATTGGTAAAACATAGTTCAAGTAATCAGTATCGGATTCGTTGAATCAATCGACTCGTATCGGTTTTGGACCTGATTGATCCTTGTTCTGATCATATTTTAGTATTATTATATACTGTATCAGTCATATGTTAGCTTTTTCATTGTATCCATACACTGATTTGTAAATCGGATCAGTTTTGGACATGTGTTGACATTGTGTCTGATACCTAGATTTAAAATCTTGGATAGAAACAAGATCCCTAATTTGTATATAACAAAACATATCGTTACAAAATGTAGGTCTAGGAAAAGCATGCATGAGACTAGAAATAGATGCATAGACATATGGAAGAATATGATGGACATATATGGAAGAATATGGAAAAATATGTTATTGCATGGCCTGGTAAAATGACTAAATTTGAGACTTAGAATTACATTTAGGCAATTAAATAAAGTCATTCAATTCGCATTACTACATCAGCCTTCCACTCTACTACCTCCAATCAGTCCAACCAGTCCAACCCTGCCAGAACTGTTGGATCACACTCTTGCGCGAGAGCGAGAGAGAGAGAGAGAGAGGATATTTTTTCCAATGAAATATGCACACCCATCAAACTTTATGCCAATATAAGATGGAAAGAATAACTTTAATTCCTGGACCTAATGAATGCTCTTTCTCTAAGGACAACAGTTTTTTTTTATTTATTGTTTTGGCTTTTAAAACTCAAATTGATCATGTGTTAAATTTTTTATTTAATTCAATCCAATACTTTCCCATCTATGTTCATGCATTCATGGATTTGTTACCTATTCATGTATTGACATTACACCTCTCTGGAGTTTTGGGTTTTTTTGATACCTTGATTTGTTCCTTAGTCAACTCTAACTATGTGACAATGTAAGCAGTTGGAACTGGATCCACCTATCTACATAATTACAGTCTCATCTTCCCCCCTACGCGGTAGAACTAAGTTTCCCACTTGAAGAAATGACTGCTTAGAAATTTCACATCTCTTATTATAAGGTTATGTTTAGAAATCAAGAAAAAAAAAAAAAGAAAAAAAAAACAATGATAAATTTATTTTTCTCTCTCCTCCCATTTAAAAAAATATTTTTTTTCTTGGCGATTGGGTAGAACATCCTTTTAGAGGGGTTGGGAATTAGGATAAGGTAGAGAAGACAAAAAAGAGGAGAAAAAAAAAACTCAAAAACCTCAGCTTTAACATTTTCGAAGCTGTCCCATTAATTTTATATATAAATTGTGTACGAGAGGTTCCAACTTTGTACGAGGTGGTTTTAAACAAATGGCATATTTTGCCAAGTTGACACCTAGGGCTATAACAAGTCAGGTTGGGTTAGATTTTTCAAAACCTTAATCTTAACTTTGATTATTTAAATTTAATCCTAACCCAGTCGACAGGGTTGGGCCTAACCCTAATCTGCCCTAATTGACCCTGACAAGACCGGGTTAGGCCGGGTTAATTCTAATTAACCCTGATTCAGGAGGAGATAAAAAGAAAAAAATAAATCCCCGTAAATAAAAAGAGAAAAAAAAAGAGGATAAACGATATCAATCATACAATTCATTTAAAACCCATTTGATCTTAGCTCAATTCGAAATATCATGTCGATCATTAAATATGCTTTTGATTGTGCATTACAACACTCATGAGAATCATAAATCTCTACTGATGAAAATATGAACAAAATATGAATAAGATTGGTAGCCAAAACAGAGAGAAACTTTAAAAGATCAACAAATAAAATAGAAACAATAAAAATCAAACAACATACTCAATCTGTCAAAAGAACAATAGAAAGATTGAAAACACATAACTCATAATAAAGTAAAATCTCTTCACAGTTTTCTAATAGATCAGCAAATGAAGTCGAAACAATAACAATCAAACTATAAAAAACATTTAATTCAAAACAGGAAAAACTCCTCAGGAGATTATGATTCTCACATAATCTTTTTCGACAGTCGACTCTCAGTCTCTCAAACAATGTCTCAATGCCTCTTAAAGTCGACAACTCTTCCTAAAGTGTATATATATATATATATATATATATACAGGGTCGGGCTGGGCCGGGCTCAACCCAGAGGGACAATCCTAACCCAACCCAATTCTACTAGGGTTGATAAAAAATTAAGTCCTAACTCAGCCCTGTTAAGGTTCGGGCCGGATTCAACCCTGCTAGGTTTCAGGGCTGGCCTGAGCAGATTAGGATCGTCAAGGTAAAACTTGTACCCCTATTGACACCTGACCCTTAAGAATATGCATTCTGTGATGGCCACCATTTGCATCAATGGCTCAATAGTTTATTTTTCTTTTCCATGTCATCATGATGATGAATAAGCACTAGACAATTAGTGTGTTCCATAAAATAACTTTGATGTAAGTCATGTGTCTCTTTATAAAATAAAAATGAAAAAAAAATTATAAGGCTATGTTTGTTGTAAAGAAAATTAAAAGAAAAGGATGAGAATATTTTTTAATCCACAAAAGAAATGTTTGCAATCATTGTCAACATTTAGTATAATACATTATAGTATAATGTTACGGATTTCTTTAGAGAAGTTAATAGTTCATATGCATGTACTTGTATCCTCCCTAAGATCTCATCATCGTTCATATCTAGTGGGTCTCACATCACATCAATGATGATGGGATCTCTTGGAGAGTACATATACATGCAGGTGATCCAAACTCATTAACTCTCCCATACAACACTTGTGTAACACCTATGTTTGTCACACAAATCAATCAAACTCACTCAAGACTCTTGTTTGGGTTTGGATCATTTCCTATCGTTGGAGTTCCCCCAGTCATGATCCAGCGGCTGGAGTCAGCACATTGATATACGAGTTAGATGAACTCTATCCATTGGATTACGACTAGAAGAATAGGACAACAAGAGAGGATCTTTTTCCCTCTTGTTGCCATTGCCAAGGTTCTCAAGCTTAACAGGTACACAATGAGAGAACAAGAGACACTCTTAAGAAGCAAGTTTTGAATGCTTTGAAAAAGCTAAACCATTGTTGCTTCAAATAAAAAAGGCCAATAATTATTTATAATTGGAAACCTTACAAATCAATGGCTTAAATTTATACATGTGTTGTTAGTCCAATGATTAAAGAATCATTTATTACTATCTCGAGAACTTTTTACACTGGTTGACATTTCTCTACTACCCTCTAAATATATGGTCTTCTCCATTTCTATGCTAGTATGGAAAACCTTAGAAGAAACTTCTAACATTTGAGCCTTTGGACCCTTAGTAGATTGGCCCGATTAGTACCATCTTTGTTTAAAGTGAGGTAAGCCGTAAGTCATATGCATGTGACATATTTTATAGATGTAATTTTTATTTTACTTTTCAAGTGCAATAGATTTCGATGCAAAGTGAAAGTGGAAGTTAATGAACAAATTAGGAATAATTCATAGATTTATGATAATAATTACAAAAATTACGCTTCTCTTCCATTTCATTCTTTTACAACCAGAAAGAATATAAAAAAAGGGAATGTATATATATATATATATATATATATATATATATATATATATATATATATATATATATATATATATATATATATATAAAAGGAGAAAGTTTTCCTTCATTGAGGTCTCGGTGAAGGAAACCAAGAGACGAATCATAAATGACCCTCCCATGTATATTGAATATCGATAATACCCTTAATTTGGAACCTAATTTAACCCCACTGATTACCTAAGGAGAATATATTCCTCCACACTGTAGGTATAGCGAAAAACAAGATCCAAAAAATAAGGAAAATTTGGGCATCCCCCACAAAACTAAAAAATCCTTTAAAAGAAGAAAATATTTTAGGGCACTTACACCATGGTTTCTTCTTTCTATCCACACATCCTCTTGGGTAATGACTTGCCTTATAGCTAGGAGGAACAAGTCACATGGGATCATTGAAAATAAATCTTGTGAAATAAGGGATGAAAAATAAATCATAATTTTCCTCTAATCATAATGTTGATGAGGCTAACAGAATTCAAAAATGTTAATCTCACAGCTTTTTGGACCTGATTGTCCAATCACATTTCAGATAAAAATTATATTTATTTTGGGTTTTGGTCTGTATATATAACCAGGGTTGGTTACAGTCAGACTGCAACTGTACATGTAAAGCGAGGTCTTCTGTATAATTTTAGGTCTAGTAAAAATGGTATTACACACCATAACA
The DNA here is from genome assembly GCA_028583415.1 of Protea cynaroides. Classification (NCBI taxonomy): domain Eukaryota; kingdom Viridiplantae; phylum Streptophyta; class Magnoliopsida; order Proteales; family Proteaceae; genus Protea; species Protea cynaroides. Next base: position 33,643,891 of record CM053267.1, read on the forward strand.
TTCTGTGTATGTGTCGGTGGGTGAGAGAGAGAGGGGGGCCAAGTTTACTAAAACTGTAACCTGGCCTGACACTTCATTGTCAAGAAAAACAAGTTTGTTTACATGCAAGACCGGTCCCTCTCCATGTTTGATGTTTGTTCGCTCAATCATGATCTTTGTGGATTCAAATTTAAGCCTTTCCATCATAGTTTCAAGTATTGTATTGATACGGGTCGTATCCATTGATACATATTGGTATCAACTGGGATTGATATATACAATACGTATCTCATATTTAAAAATAAATAGCATATCCATATTTATCGACCATATCTAATCAGTACGATTTGATACACTTCGATATAGTTGATACATTTGATACGTATCGATATACTTAAGTATCCATTTTTTTGAAGAAAAAAAAACCTTGTATCGACCACTTTCGATACAGTTCAATATTGGTTGAAACTCTCGATACAGTCACTTAAAGGTCAATACACCACTTTTCTTCATTAACTTAGGTCTTTCCTGTGAACCGAGACCTGCTACTGGACTTTCTTCCTCCAAAATCTTCAAATAACAGTGGTAATCATTAAAAATATTTTGGGCTTTTTAGGACTTTTGTCCTAAACCCAAAAACACCTCAAACTCAAGCATCAAAGTGAAGATTTGCTTGTTTCCAGGTTTGATTTCATCTTTGAATACTCAAGTAGCAGAAAACCTAGGTAAACTTGCAACTCTTTCTTTTTTCTTCAATTTTTTTTCTTGATATGAATCGATAGTTTATTGATTGATATGATGAATCTATACATCAAAAACCAGTTTTAATATGGATCTGAGTGTCCGTTGAGATTTTTATCGAAGACACGGAAAATTTTGATTTTTTTTCTTCTCAAAACTAAACCATATTGACTTGTATCTTATATGCATTGATGTTAGAGTGTTGATGTATTATTTTGTACATAGCATCTAGTTTTCAGTATTTAACTTTTTTTAATTTTTTTTTGGAAAAAAATTGATAAATTTAATTTATAAATGCAAATTGTTAATGCAAATGTGCTTCAAAATGTATGCAATGTTTTTTTTATTTCCATTAATAATACATTATAAGAGTGTTGCATTTTTTAAATAATTTTCTGTTATTCATTGTTATATTTTTCAACTTTGAAAAATCCAAAAATTACTTATTAAATTAAAAAAAAAATTAATTTGAACTAGTTCTACAATTACTTTAATTGCATAAATACATTAAGGATGCTTGTTCATCATGATTCATAAAAAAATAAAAAATAATGTAAAAAATTGAGATAAGAGGTAATACATTATTGGGTTTATGTAGGATATTTTTTATGAAGTTCGTATGTTGTGTCACAAGTGTGTTGTGCAAAAAATGATGAGCAAAGACTTCGGTTAGAATTATTGTACTAAAATCGACAGGAATCAATTAATGACCAGATGCAACTTTTGTAACACTGAACATCATGGAGGTGGGATAACGAGATAGAAGCAATTAAACATGATGGAAGGTTATGCAAATGTCAAGAGCATAAAATGTCATGTTGAGTTAAGCAGGCAATGACAAAGCACTTGATGGAACAAAAAGCGAAAGAAAAGAAGAAGAAGGAAGATGAGGAAAGATATACACAAAATCTTATAGATTCAAATGAGTCAAGAGATTTGGATGATTTTGAGGGTAAAAAATGGAAGGGCAAGATGAGTTCCAACAAACAATAGAGGCCTCAAGGCATAAGCATTGACCACAACAATGGGAGGAAGAGCAATTGAGAAGGTCAATGTCTCAAGGTGGCAGTAGTTCCAGTATACACACACGGTCAAGCAAGGTTAATGAACCAGCTAATTTGAGTAAATCAGCTAGTATCCAAAGTTTGTTTCACCGATTTAAGGGCAAGGGCAAGAGGAAAAGAGTCTGGACATTCGTGACATGGTCCCTGAAACCCCCTTCAGATCGGCAGATGCAAGGCAACAAATGATAGAAGAAGCTATGCATCCAAAGTCATAGAGTGAGAGAAAGTGGAAGTCAATTTCAAGATGGTTTTAAAAAAATTTTATTCCAGTACACAAGGCCAAAGATCCATATTTCAAGTCAATGGTACAGGATATACAACATCATGGACTAGGTGTGACATCACCTACACCTTATCAAATTGTTGGGCTATACTTAGATGTCATTGTAAGTGAGGTTGATGAATATGTACAACTGTTCAAGAAGAAGTGGCCCAATATGGAGTCACCATTGTGTGTGATTGTTAGAGTAAGCCAACGAGATTGTTCATCATCAACTTTATCGTTTACTATGATAGGCACACTGTTTTCCTCAAGTTAGTCAATGCATCAGACCTAAGGGTGTCAACGGGCCAGTTCGGGCCGGTTTAGGTCTTGGCTAAATCGGTGTCGGGTTTTATAAGCCCAGCCCAAAACATGTCCATTACGAGTTTGGGCTGGGTTGGGCTGCGCTAGACACAATAACTAACGGGCTGGTTTGGTGTCGGTTTGTTATCGGGCTGGGCTTATTGAGGTGATTTCAGACTGGTTCGGTCCGGACCGAGCTTATCAAGCTTATCAGGCCTATTTTATATGTAAGATATATAGTCTATTTATTATTTTTATCTATAAAATTAACATCATTCCTTCTATATGTATGTAATTCGGTAAATTGTAACAATTAACATACTATTTTCAACTATAGATTCACATAATCTTTTGGATCAAGAAGTGAACTGTAACAGTAACATAATCCATCAAAATTTAAAACCATCAAAATTAAGAAACTGGGCCCGGATGGACCTTATCGGTGTTCGAGTTGGGTATTATTGGTTCGGGCTAGTTCGGGCTTCTTAACGGGCCGGTCCGGTCTGATTTCGGTCTGGGCTGAAACGGTGTCGGGAATTACAAGCCAAGACCGAAACCTATCCATTAAGGCTCGGTCCAGGCTGGTTTCAGGTTATATTGGGCTAGCTCGGTCCGTGCTACCAGGCCAGACCCATTTTTGACACCCTTAATCAGACCCCATGTGAAAGACTCAATATCTCTTTAATCTGATGGATGAAGTTGTTGAGGAAGTTGGAGAAGATAATATGGTCCAAATTGTGACAAACAATGTTGTAAATTATAAGAGGGCTAGACTTACACTTATATTGAAGCTGCATCACCTATTTTGGACAACTACTGCTATAAACTGCATTGTTTAAAGACATTGGTGATATGCCCAATGTGTCAAATGTGGTTATGGTGCAAGGAAGATTACAAATTTCATTTACAACCACAATTGGGTGTTGGCATTGATAAGGAGTACAAGAAAAGCAATTTGGTGAGGCCTCACTACAACAATAAGGATTTATGGTGACGGGAATTGGCAATGGTACCTAAAATTCCATCGCCGAATATCATTTTTCTCAACGGTTTTTAAATTCCCATGGTAGAAAATAATTTTGTCCGACAGCATATAAAATCTCATTGCCTAAAACATTTAAGTCTACAAGTGCTAAAATTCCCGTTGCCAAAAAGAATTTTAGCTGACGAGATCTGAATTCTCGTCGCCACAAAGCATTTTAGCCGACGAGAACTTAATTTTTGTCGCCAAAAACGTTTTAGCCCACGGGTCCTAAAATTCCCATCGCCAAAAAATCATTTAACCAACGAGATCTAAATTTTGTCACCAAACAAGGTTTTAGCCGATGGGATCTAAGTTTCCGTCGCCAAAAATCATTTTAACCTATTGGAATTTAGATCCTGTCGGCTAAAATCGGTGTTGGGCGATGGTATCTCAAATCCCATCGCTAAAAATAACCTTACCCTACAATATTTAAAGTCTCCTCGTTGAAAATAAGGTAGAGATTCTCATTTATACTTTATCTTTCTCATTTTTTCTTTTCACCTATACCCACACCCTTCTCCCAGCTCTCTCGCTCCCTCTCTCCTATGCTCTGCTCCTCCTCTCTCTGACGCTCTGTTCCTCCATCATTCGACGGTAAACGACCCTCCCATCATCTCTGATGAAGGTAACGTCTCTCTCCCTCTATCTCTCAGTCTCTTTATTTCCATCCGCCTAGGTTAGGGTTCAGGGCTGCTATGGATTGGGGTCTGCAAGTGTCTACGATATGAGATACTTAAGTGCATTATGCTAATCGAAAGGGAGCTCAAGTTCTTGACTCAGAAGGTTTATTTTTTTCCCCAAGTTCTTTTTCATTTGTGGGTTTTAGGTTTCTTGGTTTCCCTTTTTTTTTACTTAAAAATTCACTTAGTTATTTATTCGTCCTTTCTAGATTTTTGATTTCTGAGCTTTGTGATCCTTTCTTGGTTTTCTTCCTCTGATTTTTGGCTTCCATGGAACTCTGTCATGGAAGACCTATTCCTCATAACGATTTCGATAACCCTATAATTCCTAAAGATGTTGTCCTTGGTGTCAATTCTGAACCCACTAAAACTTCAAACTTCCCCTTTTATGGCCCAAGTCCATTGCCAAGTGGATTCAAGAACTCACCTGCGAACTCCAGTGTGAGTTCAACTCCTTTGCGGATCTTCAAGCGACCATTCCCTCCTTCCCCTGCAATGCACATTAAAGCCTTGCTTGCTCGCAGGCATGGTTCTATGAAGCCGAATGAAACCACAATTCTCGAAGGAAGTGAGTGTGAAGTTGGATTGGATAAGAATTTCGGGTACTTGAAGTAGGTTTTGACAAAACATGAGTTTGGAGAGGAAGTGGGTCATGGGCATTTCGGCTATACATGTTCTGCAAAGGGGAAGAAAGGGGAATTGAAGGGGCAGGAAGTGGCAGTCAAGGTTATTTCCAAAGCAAAGGTTTGTTTTTTATTGCCCAACTCAAATGGTCTTGCTTTATATCATATCTACTATTTTAGAAAGTCTCCGCAATTTAAGTTATTATTGAATTTTTTCGGTTTACCATAGGAGCGTATGGCTATTGTTTCTAAGTGCTTCTGTTTATCCATTTAGTTATTGTCTGATCTTCTGAGAAATTTTTGGTTGGGAACTCTCTCATCCACTCAAATTTATGTTGGAATTGTTTTTATTAATTTGTAGAATACTACTGTTTCAGATTGGACCTTATGGTTTTGTTGTATCATTTACTTTGAGATTAATTGATGTGGTATTATAGATTTATGAAATTTATGTTATTTGGGAACTAGATTCTAACTTATAAATATTTTGTGGTCTATATGAAGGAATATATTTTTATATAATCCATTTTGCCTCATGATTCCCTCTATTACAATGCATCTTATTATTGCAAATGTGTATAAGGGAAGAAATACAGTGCAACTTTTGTTCTAATATGGTTTGTGCTGTTCTGGCAGATGACCACAGTTATTGCTATGGAGGATGTAAGAAGAGAAGTGAAAATTTTGCATGCTCTAACAGGGCATAAGAACTTGGTGCATTTCTATGATGCTTATGAAGATAATGATAATGTTTATATAATGATGGAGTAAGTTTGTTGTCATTCATTGCTACAGCTTTGTTGCAGATTTACATTTGATGTTCTGGGTATGGAAGTTGTCAATGCCACAGTTTTATGTTATAACAAGACAATATGGCAATGTTGAGGCTAGTTGTAGGGATCTATCAAGGATTAAAACTTGGCTTCAGTGTGTGACTTGGCCAATAGAAAAATAAATATTTTTTAATGTCTTGTTTGTTGAGTTGCCTATGTCTTAGCCAAGAGTATAGTTTTGATGGATGCACCCTACCTGATTTTGATGAATTGTTCATTGTTTACTTATATTAGTTCATTATTTTAAGCATGTCCCACTTTCATACCAACTGAAGTAAAGAATGTTCTTTTAATTATATTATGGTTTTGTTGTGTCATTATATTAGTAAAGAATGTCCCACTTATATTTGTCAGGACATATCCACACCTCATTTACCTGTTGTCAGTTATTCCCTTCTTATAGTCACATGGTTCAAAATTCATGATGGACCAGTTGATTTGATATTCAACCAGCATTCATATTTGGAATTGATGGCTACAGTTGGAAATGGTTGTCAATTTCTTGCAGATGAATTTGCTACAACTGACTCTATTGGTACTAGGATCATTTTCTTTCGTATGGCCTATCTTGCATCCAGATTATGATTGCTTCGTTGATGTGTTATAGATAATATTGATTTCTTTAGCTTGATCTACTTTGGCTAAGCACTTCAATTATACTTGGAGAATTGTAGAATTCTTCAAGGAGTTTAGGGTCAGGGATGTACCGCTTCCATCTATAGAAAAATACCCTTCTCCTCACCACATATACCTCTTACAATATATTTTGAACTCTTTACAGCGATAGGCTCATAAATCCATGTGCTTTCTTTCCTTCATTTGTTAGTAACTCCCTTTGAATGTTTTCATTTATCCATACTGAAAATTCCTCCACCTCGAGTGTTTTTTTTCCTTTCATTTATCCATATAGCTGCAAATGGGTCTACAGCCCTAAACTGTGCCCTTATAGGTTTTGAGTTGGCTCATGATGACAGGATCAAGCTACTGTTGGATGAGTTTCATATGAGAGATTAACTAGGCCTGAATTTGCTTTGATAGCTTATTCCAAACTTGCAGTGTGTCTTTGACTCTTTATTTATTTGGATAATCAAGGAAATTTCAATAGAATTGCAAAAGGCTTGTTGACTTCTTGTTATACTCTAATATACTTTTAGTAGATTAAAATGTGGTTGCTGTGGTTTTTGTTATCCTGGTTGAGCATTTGCACTCATTACTAAATGGGGAAGTCTAATTTTTTAACTTGAGTGTAACTCTCCTCCCGTTAGTATTACAGTTCCTCACTTGGTTTGCAATTCTCCCTAGTTGTTACAGACGTATGATTTTTATTATTGCTATTTTTTTATTTAATCATCAATATATTAAATTATATTTCTTAAGTAAATGATGAATTTTATTTGGGAATTTCCTATACAGGGGTTCATTGATGGGCATCCATGGAGTGGACTCCAGTGAACTGGCATTTAAACTAGCATCAATATATGCATTTAGACAGGTGATGTCTAGCGTCTAAAATTCAAGTTTACATTTTTATTTGTGAAAATATATTGCATGTCTTAGATGACATTTAGATTTGTCAACTATTCTTTATTGTTGGTGTCTACTAGATTCATTAACGTGAGCACTGCGTCTGACTTCATGATAACAGTGCTATGCTGTAGCAAAGCTTGTGATATTGGAATCAGTGATGTTGGTTGAATTGAAAGCTCCAACATAATTCCAAGGTACTGTTACTAGTGATATTAATAAGTACGTACTCCCACATGCTTTTCTGCAATTGAGTCTCAAGGGCTAATCTTGTTTATTTGGATCTAAGAACGTCTTCATATTTGTCATATTGTAGGAGAAAATGTGTGATCGTTGGAATGATCAAAAGGGGGGTGATTATGTAATCACTACGCATGTGCGTATAACCTTTTTTGTGTGGCTAAATTCTCCTATTAATGAATACTTCTCTTTTCCACCAAGTCATGTATAATTATTAAAACATGCTGTGGATATTCTGAATTATTGTGTTTAGATCTTTGTCTTGAATTTCGAATGTTATTTCTGTTGAACTGTAATTGGTTACCACATGTCAAGGAAGTAATTGAATTTTTGTAGTCATGATGAACTATAATTGGTTAAAACTACTTTGATATGTCTATTTCTTTGGTTGTAGAAAGTTCAAATTAGTTCTTGAGTTTGAATATGTGAAAATTGCAAACATGATGTCATACATCTATTCGTTAGATGTAAACAAGGATTTATGTAACCATGAACTATCCCAAAAGGTAAGTTGAATAGTCTCTATGGTTTTGAGACAACTCACTTGTTCAAAGAATAGGAGTTATGTAACCGAGGGTTTCTCACCATGGACTTAATTAGATTGTGAAGTTGGTGATATACTCTTTTAAAATTTTGTAATTAATGTATAGTTTATATTTAGAAATTTTTGGATGGTATTTCTATTCAGTTTTATTTATTACATTTTATATTGTTTATATAAGTAGAGAAATTTTTTTTTTTTTTTTTGAAAAAAATGATTTTTAGCGACGGAAGAATAGTTTCCGAGCGTAAAAATAAATATTTTCTACGACAGAAATTACTTTTCCGTCGGTAAAATAAATTTATTTAACGACGGAAACTATTATTCCGTCGCTAAAATGAGCTTCTTTTACTACGGGAAATATAGTTTGGTCGGTAAAAATGAAATGTTTGACGACGGAATTATATTTCCGTCGGAAAAATGTAATCACCGACGCACCCCTATTTTGCATCGTGATTTTAGGCGACGGCTTCTACGGCGACAAACTGGCGACGCAAACCCTTGCGTAGGAAAGCATTGGCAGCGGGAATGTATTTTTGGCGACGGAAAAGTACCGTCGCCAAAAATTCATATTGTTGTAGTGCCTATGGCAATGAGTTTTGTCATCAATTACATTGCTTTTGATAACCTCATCAGCCGAAAAATAGGTCTAGTCCAGATGATTACTAGTGAGGACTAGTTGTGTAGTTCTAATTCTTTGATCGATATAGGGAGAGAGGTGCGAGACCTACCTCCTTATGTCCTCAAAATTTTTGGAACAGGATAGAAAGATTGTCAAAGTTATGAAGCCTCTCTTCATTCTGCTTAGGCACGTTGATGGTGATAAGGAGTAGGTAATGAGAAAGTTGGTGCAATGTATGATGTTTGTGAAGCAGATAATAAATGACCAAAATCCAACAAGGAAGAAACAACTTTTGAAGATTTTAGAGAATCGATGAGAATGAAATTACATTGCTTTTGATAACCTCATCAGCTGAAAAATAGGTCTACTCTAGATGATTACTAGTGAGGACTAGTTGTGTAGTTCTTATTCTTAGATCGATATATGGAGAGAGGTGCGACACCTACCTCCTTATGTCCTCAAAATTTTTGGAACAGGGTGGAAAGATTGTCAAAGCTATGAAGCCTCTCTTCATTCTGCTTAGGCACGTTGATGGTGATAAGGAGTAGGTAATGAGAAAGTTGGTGCAATGTATGATGTTTGTGAGGCAGATAATAAATGACCAAAATCCAACAGGGAAGAAACAACTTTTGAAGATTTTAGAGAATCGATGAGAATGAATGTTGTTGCAAGACATTCATTTGGCAGATAATCTTATACCACTTGCACTCTTTCTTTTTATTTTTATCACTTAGGATTTTAATTCTAAATTTCTAATGTAACAATATTTTACGTTGTGGAGCACATTACTTAAATCTGAACATGCAATATTGATTGTCTGGCTTAGAATATGATTAGCCTTATGTAATCAAACCCTGTTAAAAGGTCATCAATAGATTGGAACCAGATACAACAAAAGCTATGTTTATCATGGATGAGGTAATAAAAAAAAGACTTGTTTTTATAAATGTCACTTGCACAATTTTCAATGATTTGCTAACCAATATATTTAACTATTTTAGCTTAAGATTCCGTGAGAGTACGCAAAGGTTTGCTAAAGGAATGGCTATCGCCGCAAGAACCTCAATGAACCTTGGTAAGTTAGACAACATAACATATTCTTTTTTAACTTTATGAGTTTCAAAGTTTTATTCATTAAAAATATTTCTCTTTGTACAACTCATTGGTGGCCCAACTATGGGAGAAGTACTCTACCCTTAAGGAGGATTGCAATCCGGATATTGTCCCAAATGGCCTCCTCAAATGGATGTGAAAGAAAATTGAGCACTTTTGGGTTGATACATATCAAACCATGGAACCGCCTCAGCCATGCAAAACTTCAGAAGTTAGTTTAAGAACAATATAATATGAGACTGAAGAAAAATATCTGAAGTTGAAACAATAGTACAGGATAAATTTAGATTGCATCGACATTAACCACATGCTCAACGAGGAGGATCCAATTAGAGCATTGATAGAGGACAATGATAGAGTGTTGGTGATGGATGAGATGGCTAAGGATCACCAAACTACCACAGCTGATCCTGTCGTGGAAAACATCGTTCGTCAATTGAATGATGATAAAGAAATACAAGCACCGTTACAAACACAAGCACGAAACCCGAACGAGAGTAGTTCTAAATTCTCTTGGGGTGATGCTAGGAGGACGAGGTCAGGTGCTCAGTATGGAGACATTATTCCTAAGGATAGTGATGATGATGATGCTAAGGGTGGTGGTGGAAGTGCTACTGGTGGTATTGTTGTGGGTGGTAGTACTACGGGTGGTAGTAGTGCTAGTGCAAGCGCAACGGGTGGTAGTGGTGCACAAATATATAATCCGGTGCAAAAATATATAATCCGGTGCAATTCACATGCGATGAGACTTATACTCAAGCAACCCAAGATAATTATCAAGGTGGTCGCCTACAACATAGGAGTTACAATCAAAAGGGTAAGCGTGACAACCAACCTAATGACAATGGCATGCTTATGAGGGAGATGTAGTCATTGAGCTTTAGTTCAGAACCAAGTAATGGTCCTTTCACTTATGCATTATGGACAGCATGTTAGAATTTTTACATTCATAGGGTTTCACCCCAAACCCTAACCGTTCATACAAATATCTAGAGTACAATGGATATTCAATGTAAACAATAATTGTAAAGACATACCTATGCATAGAAGATTGGTTTCCGTCGTTAGTCTGAAAGTTGAGTCTTGAAGCTTTGATCATAGCAGTCTTCCACAGCCCATAGAGGTTCCACGTGATTCTCAATGCTCATGGGTGTAGAGAGAAGAAAGCAACTAGGACTGCAGGGACTCATAACCTAGTATATATAATACTGTCACAAACCCTAATTAGTCTCACACTGAAATAAGGATTGCTTATTTCTTTATTTTGTGACGAACCAGACCGAACCGGTCAACCTAGTGACACAGACTCCCACTACTCATTGGGCCCTGTAATTAATCAAGCTCATATAAATTTATTCCAATACAGCATTCTTCTGATGCTTCTTCTAGTATTGGGCATTCATCATTTGGAAGTTCAAGGAGGAGTCAGTCTGAGGCATTGTGGCTCCCAACAATGAGAATGTCAATTCCAAAAGAGTATACACATTTTTTACTATGAGTAGGAAGGACACTATCACCACTATATGGAATGGGGCTAGTATTACACATATGTCAAAAATATCTACCAAATCGTATTGGTTGCACCATTTCCTGACACCTATAACTCAAGAGCAGAGGAGAAGAAAAACCGAATCAGCACAAGATGTTTCAGTATCCTTATCCTCTACCTGTGCAGACTCGACCAACAAAAGCAATACCATCTCCTCCAAAGCCTGCATAACTAACACAAAGAGGCATGGTTTTCTCTCTCGAGCCTTGCCTCAAGCCTTGATAACTGGGAAAGTAACCATGGGACCCCATTGATGAAGATGGAAAACTTAGCAGAGGAAATGCACACTTGGATCAAACTAAGCCATAACTCAACATGGTATTAAACTATTAGTATGAATGTAAAAAATATTTTCATTCTTAATGTTGCTTATTATAATGTTTTTATACTTTAAAATTGTGTTTTGCATGTTTCCTAGTCATTCTTGTGCATATCTTATCACGTATCCATGTGTATCCACCGTATCCATGATACGATACGTCTGTAAAGTCACCCGACCAATATGCTACTGATACACGATATTTAAAACCTTGCTTTCAATATCTGACGATTGTCTGCAATAAAGATTTGAACCTTTCAGGTCCTTTATGGTTAATCCTCTAAAGGCACTGCTAAATTGGGATTTGGTGATATAGATATTGATGCTTCTCAGTTCTGATACATCAAGGCCTTATAGCAAAATCTGTTTTTATACACTCCTCTTTATCCTTATAAGTTCTAGAACTAATTCATATACAAATGTATGTTTTCTATGACTTGGATCGTCTGCAGATGTGCAGCCCTTACGACTGCATCCGATCCGTTGGAATGGCATCAACATATGTGTAGATGCACTTTCAACAGCCCGAATGCAACTGTGGGGCTGCACAGCTATAAGAAATCTAGGTCCATGCTTTATAAGTTATAATATCGTAATTAAGGAAGTCCAACTATACAAGGAAATCTCACCACTTAATTTGGTTCCTTTTCCTAAATGCTAATAACAATCTAGGGACGTATACGTATAATCAAAAATTCGGATTCAATTTGCATCTATAACTTGGGCGCATACGGATGTATGTATATCACTCAGACACTCACTGGGCTGACCAGCCGTTGGAGAGAGAGAGAGAGAGAGAGAGAGAGAGAGAAGAGAGAGAGAGAGAGAGAGAGAGAGAGAGAGAAATAAAACAGTTGGATCTCTGTCTCCCAGATCCAACGGTTTTGCATGGGCTAATGATACTCAAAGTCAACTAAGTCTCTTTCCAAATTCCCTACCAGTTGGGTTTGTCTTCGGATTGTTTAGCCTCATGAATAAGCATTGATGAATTATTAATTTTCAGGATCCATGCTTAAAGGTTTGGATAAAAGTTTTTGAACGCTTGCTGTTGATTTGATCCACCTTATTTTTTGGGTTTACTTAAAACTGCAAGTTCAGAAGCTCAAGCATCAGGATGTCCTCAATAGATCCTTAACGAGCATAAACGTCAAGAAAACACTTGGCCTTTCAAGAATAAATTTTTATCTTTTGGGCTTGTGGATTGAAGATCTGCTCTCTTTATTTGAATGCTCAAATTTCTCATACTTGTGAAGGCAATCAGGCCACTTATATAGCAAACTTGGATAATCTCCGGGCTGTAAATGGATCGGATTTGGACCGGATATGCATAATTCCACATCTAGTCAGTCGAGAAAATCCATGTAAAATTGTAGAAAAGAATTTTTTTTTTTTTTTTTTGTAAAATATGATTTTCTATTATTTGTTTTAACATAAAATACAAAGAAAAACATTGAAAGAAATATAAAATTTAATATATCATTTGCATGGAAACTTTTACAATGAAACAAACAATGTCATATATATAGAGGAAAAGAGGATTTGGTTTCATATAATCTCACAAAATTCACACTCTCTCTCCTCCTAGTAGTTTCCCTTGAGGTCTGCCTTGCCCAATTGCTGGGTGTTCTAACGGTTAAGTGTAGACACCTAGAAAGTCATTGGCTCGACTCTCTTGTCTTCACGTTATGCCTTAAAAGCACCCCTTCCCCTCCCCTTAGGATGACTTAAATCAATATCCATTGGCAAAACCATATCATGCTTTAGTCTCTAAATCAAGTTGAGATGATCCACAGTTCCACACATACATTGACATCAACTTGAGAGAGAGAGAGAGAGAGAAAGAGAGAGACGCTACACCATTAAATGGTGATTAGGCCCCATGGCATAGGGTTAGCATAAACACCACCTGAGGGGACCAAAGGGATCCCATGCATAGGACAGATAGTGATTTGGTTTAATAGCCTTTTAGAAGCTTTTAAGGTGCTAATTAAATTGTTTTAAATTTTAAGCATCAGATCAGATAAATTCTTCCAAACAATTATAAGTGAAGAGCCCACATGTCTGTTGATTGTAATTAATATAATGGTGGGTCCCACGTGTATTGTGTAGGCAGGCAGCCTGCTTTCCATTTGGCCTGCAATTTACTGCTAACTAAAGATAAAGAATGAATAGAGCAATTAGTGTAGCAAGCAAGTTCAATGGCTCTTAATGGAACATTTATCTTTAGTGCTGTTAACTCTTTGCATGTGCTTTGTACTATTTGTTTCATTTATTGAAAAAAAAAAAAAAAAATTTGAAGGCATTTGGCATCTTCTCAACACTCTTGGGAAAACTCACCAAACCTATGAAGCATGACAATAGCTCAGTTTCCCATTTTAAAACCACAGCCTATGTAGAAAGGTATTAATAACTGGGCTGTTGCCCTTTTGACCTGTTTTTTCATGGAGACCTACTACAATGTAGGCCAATGAGCTGAATCAGGTATATACTCTATACAGGCTAGATCTGACCACTTGGCATACCAGGTTTGACTGGTCAGGCTCAAGCCTTCTCATGAACCTCTTTTAGTATCACCATGAACCAACTTTGATATTACTTAATTGGTATCAGACTCATCAAACACACTACATTAATTATATATTTATGTACTATCACTTAAAAAAGAAGAACACATGAAAAAGAATGTTAAGAATATTCCCACATTGAAAAACCTTGGATACCTTCATATACTAGTTGGGCTTGTGAACCATTTGATATAATTCAAGATTCTTCCTGGCCTAGCATCTGTTCTGAAAACCAGGGTTTTTTTCAAATCCATTTGAAGGGTTTTGTATGACATGCCAGAACTGGACCAAACTTCAAATCAAACTCATATAAACCTGAAAGGAAAATTTTGTTAGGTTATGGGTGTGGAAGGCCTCATGTATTTCAAACCAGTGTGAAAATGTGGATGACATTCTTCGTATGGAAAAGACTGGTCAGAGATGTTAAGAAGGTTAAAATGAACAAGGAATTTTTCAAATCCAATTTGAAGGGGTTTGTGTGACATGCCGAAACTGGACTAAACTTCACATTAAAATTCCTCATGGATAACAACACAGAAATGGAATATAATTCTAGAAGAATGAAATATTCTTCAAATGAAAAAGGCTGGTCAGAGATGGTAAGCAGGTCTAAATGACTTTTCCTCTAGTAGTAAAGAAAGACAACCTAAAACTTTTCGAAATCCCACTTGTGGAATTCCCTCAGCTATTCATTGAAATAGTCTACTTCAGGTTTGCTTTCAAATGACCTTCCTAAATATAGGGAAAAAGTCCTGTTGGGCCACTAATGGGCCAAATGAGGTGTGGGCTATAATTGGGTAACCTGAATTTTTTTTAAGCTAGCTATAGGCCCAAGCTGAACTTTCACTCTCAAACAGCTAGTGATGGGCAGGATGGGCTTGGCTGGCTTCTAATGCCCTTGCCTTTTGTTGTCCATTTGTGGGTAGCAGAAGAAGGAAGTTTTGAATGGAAACAGAGAAGGACTAAGACCCTGGAAGGCAGGCAATGAACATCAACTAGCAGGATGGGAAGAATATCCTTGTAGAAGATTGTGACCCAAGGGTTTCTAATGGACTGTGTCTCTGATGCAGTAGCAGTGTCATGGATGGATCGATACGAGCCAATTTGGCTACCCAAGCCAAACCTGAACCGGCTCAAACCCAAACCAACCTTTTGGTCTGGAAAGGGTTGGTAAATGATTAATTAGATTATGAAGTTTTAATTTATAGGTTTCCTTATTTACTATTTCTATTTTATGCCATAGGGATTAGATTTGATTTCATAAAGATGTTATTTACTTTCTAAGTTTACTTCAAATTAGTTTAGGAAAGTTCTACCTTTAAATAGAATATGTATTAGGTTTTATTTTCAGAATTTGAAGAATTGAATAGAAAGAAGATTTGATTGGATTATTGTGGTGTGCCTACGGGCTGGGAGTGAGTGTTCTCTTTTCCCTTTCTCTTTCTCTCTCTCTCTCTTTCGTTCTTGCTCACTAACAGGAACCAACCCCATCTGTCTCTTCCTTTCCCCTTTGCCTTTCGTCTTCCTCTCTTCTCATCCCCTGTTCTGGCGGTAACTCCAGCCCCAATAGACATCCATAAATCTCCCACATCACTTCTCCTTTCAACCTGAAACCTTGAGAGCACCTTCAACCCATACGAACTACTCAACCCCCGGAGTTTCAGCCCAAACCCTTCGGCCTACGGGGGTTACTGACCCTGCAACTAAGGCTGTTCCAAGCTTTACCGCCGGATCTGTTTCGGGAGGCTTGTTCTCTCTTGATTCAATTGTTTGGTCTGATTTGAGTTCGAAAAGAGAGGCCTGAATGTCTTGACCCTTCGTCTGAAGTTTTGGAACCATTGGAAGAATATGGAGGAATTTCTTCCTCTTCATTCAGAATCTGGTCACCGTCTCTTGTTTTCTGTCGTGGAGTTTAAGAAGATGACTTTTTGATTTTGATTTAATATTTTATTGTTTCTTTTCCAGCTTTGCCCTTATCCATTTAGTCTTTATTACAAGTATATCATAAGGATTTGTTTGGTTCTTTAGAGTTATTTCAAACTTCAGATTAATTACGAAATTGCCATCACTGGTTGAGTTTTGAGTTTATTTACAATTCCGCCCTTTGTTTGTTGAACCAAGCTTCCATGTTATTTGGTTGGGCCCATTAGCGGATTAATTAGGGTTTTCTCAACCCGGATCCCGCATCAATTGGTATCAGAGCGAATATCCTACAGTCATGGTGAGTAACAATGAGCTCCTAGCACGTGTTACCGCCGACAAAGAGGAAACTAACATGGCCATTAGTGGTATATCAAACCGACTGGATGGGATAGATGCTTCTATTTTAAATTTTCAGGATATGATGGCAAAAATGCAGATGTCCATTGACTCGTTGTCACAAGCTATAAAAGGTAAGAGTCCCATACTTGGAGATTTTTCCAACTCCGTTTCATATGTTCCACCTCCCAATGCCTCTCCACCACCATCACCATCACGACACGTACCACCACCACCACCACCACCATATGGAGTTGGTCGACATGGAGAAATTTTTGGTGCTGACAAAGGAGCACGGCTGGATGTGCTTGATTTTAATGGAGACCAAAATCCTGAGGAATATCTTGACTGGATCCATAGCTTGGAGATATTTTCCAAATGGTACGGATTGTCAGAGCCTAGAAAATTGATGTTTGCAGAAGCTAAATTGAAGGGCACGGCACGAGTTTGGTGGATTAAATATCAGAAACAAAATCAAACTCGCGGCATTGGTGAGATAAATACTTGGGCTGAGATGTATGCGGCAATGAACCGTCGATTCCTACCTCTTGATTATAAGCAACGGACGCATCTCAAGTTTACTCAATTACGGCAAGACAGGATGACTGTTGAAGAATATGTTGCCCGATTCTATTATTTGGCTACCCGATCTGATTTTGATTGGGATGAAGATGTTTTGGTCGCACAATTTCGTAATGGTTTGCATCCACGGATTAGTGCTTCCTTGGCTTCCAATAGGTTACATACAATGGAGGACGCCGTACAAGTGGCATATCGGTCGAGGAAAATTTAAAGCGGCCATACAACCGGAGAAGCTTCCCAGAGACGTTCTCTAAAGGTAACAATTTTGTCAAGCAAGCTCCACCACCAGAGAAGTCTTTTAGCAAGCCCCAAGAAAGTGGTTCTAGTATGGCATCTTCACGGCCGACCCGTCCATATTCTCCGCCTCGGCGTGGTTATGATAGGCCTCCTTCAAAACCGAGGGCTGAGATCCAATGTTATACCTGTAAGGGTTTCGGTCACTTTGCTTCTCATTGCCCAAATCGTTCCATTGCTTTTGCCGATAAAGAAGAACTCATGGCTACTGCCACAGAGGAGCAACGTAAGAATGAGATCGTATACTTGGCAGCCGAGCACGATAGTGATGATAGCGACAATGATGTTGATCAGTTGCACCAGCCTTTTATGGTCCTTCGCCCTCTCTTGGCTACACAGATACCTGAAGAGGATGATTGGCGACGCGGTAATATTTTCCAAACACGGGTACGATGCAACGGTTCCCTATGCACC
The DNA here is from genome assembly GCA_028583415.1 of Protea cynaroides. Taxonomy (NCBI): domain Eukaryota; kingdom Viridiplantae; phylum Streptophyta; class Magnoliopsida; order Proteales; family Proteaceae; genus Protea; species Protea cynaroides. Next base: position 33,661,421 of record CM053267.1, read on the forward strand.
ATGATTATTGACGGCGGCAGTTGCACCAATGCAGTATCAGAAGATATGGTTAACAAGTTGGGTTTGAAGACAGAGCCTCATCCGCATCCCTACAAGGTTGGATGGATAAATAACAATAATCTTAAGGTTCATGAGCGATGCTTGGTCACGTATTCCATCGGCGGATTGATCGACACTGTTCGATGTGATGTGTTACCCCTCAAGATCTGTCACCTTCTCCTTGGTCGTCCTTGGATGTTTGACAAGAAGGTTCAGCATGATGGGTACGAGAATACGTACACCTTCAAATTCGGTGGGCTCGATATGCAACTTCTTCCGGCAAAACACCTTCCCGCCATCAAGCTTAAAAAGAATGCTAACTCGCTTCTCCTCCAACGCATTCCATCTGACGGTATTCTTGGTCCTTATCCAGACTCGACGGAGTCGAGTTCTTTTGAGAAGCGGAGAGTTGATGCAGTAGCAGTGTCATGGATGGATCGATATGAGCCAATTTGGCTACCCAAGCCAAACCTGAACCGGCTCAAACCCAAACCAACCTTTTGGTCTGGAAAGGGTTGGTAAATGATTAATTAGATTATGAAGTTTTAATTTATAGGTTTCCTTATTTACTATTTCTATTTTATGCCATAGGGATTAGATTTGATTTCATAAAGATGTTATTTACTTTCTAAGTTTACTTCAAATTAGTTTAGGAAAGTTCTACCTTTAAATAGAATATGTATTAGGTTTTATTTTCAGAATTTGAAGAATTGAATAGAAAGAAGATTTGATTGGATTATTGTGGTGTGCCTACGGGCTGGGAGTGAGTGTTCTCTTTTCCCTTTCTCTTTCTCTCTCTCTCTCTTTCGTTCTTGCTCACTAACAGGAACCAACCCCATCTGTCTCTTCCTTTCCCCTTTGCCTTTCGTCTTCCTCTCTTCTCATCCCCTGTTCTGGCGGTAACTCCAGCCCCAATAGACATCCATAAATCTCCCACATCACTTCTCCTTTCAACCTGAAACCTTGAGAGCACCTTCAACCCATACGAACTACTCAACCCCTGGAGTTTCAGCCCAAACCCTTCGGCCTACAGGGGGTTACAGACCTGCAACTAAGGCTGTTCCAAGCTTTACCGCCAGATCTGTTTCAGGAGGCTTGTTCTCTCTTCAGATTCAATTGTTTGGTCTGATTTGAGTTCGAAAAGAGAGGCCTGAATGTCTTGACCCTTCGTCTGAAGTTTTGGAACCATTGGAAGAATATGGAGGAATTTCTTCCTCTTCATTCAGAATCTGGTCACCGTCTCTTGTTTTCTGTCGTGGAGTTTAAGAAGATGACTTTTTGATTTTGATTTAATATTTTATTGTTTCTTTTCCAGCTTTGCCCTTATCCATTTAGTCTTTATTACAAGTATATCATAAGGATTTGTTTGGTTCTTTAGAGTTATTTCAAACTTCAGATTAATTACGAAATTGCCATCACTGGTTGAGTTTTGAGTTTATTTACAATTCTGCCACTGTTTGTTGAACCAAGCTTCCATGTTATTTGGTTGGGCCCATTAGCGGATTAATTAGGGTTTTCTCAACCCGGATCCCGCATCAGTCTCCATCACAACTAAACAATTTGGTTGTGTTTCATCCTCAATAGCAGCCATTGTCAAAGCTAAGACAAACATCACAGCTGGATTTTGAACCCAGGCCTCTATGGTCATGGAAGAATTCTTAAGCAATGGAAATATAGATTGACTAGACAAAGATTTACAAGGCGAATGTGTACGGCATGATGACAAATGTGTTCAATTTCCGCTCTTGTTCATATCTATCAGCTTGATTACTAAGGAATTAACAAGTGTCCAAAGTGCACCAGAGCTATCATCCTCAAAAAACTTTGGATCTCCCTGTATTCCTACTTTGACAAGCAAATTTAAATTTCATTTTGATGAATATGGTAGTTGCCTAATTTGTTAAAACCACTGATTAGGTAGCATGTCAAATGTTACATTTTGGATAGCTAAAGAATGAAAACAAGGCAATAGAGTCTCAGAAAAGCAAGTCATGTCAAGATGCAACTATGCCACGACCCATTTATCAATTATCCTGTACATTCTCCCTCAAGATGAAACACTAAAACATCTACTCAGCTTCAGTGAGAAAGCTGTATATTCTCCTGCTGATTCATTCCATCTTCTGCAAGGAGAATAATAGTCCTTACAGGCACAGGATCAAACATTATACAGTAGATCACTTCCAAGATTTTTATTTTTATTTATTTATTTATTTTTGGATGGGCAGGCCCGAAGGAGAGTTGAACTCATGACATCTTTGAGGTGTTGGTCTTTACCAAAAGATTGTTTCTTGTTATGTCCGAAGGAAAGAGGGTGACTCCATGACATCAATGTTAGGTTGGGTTAAGAAAGATCAGTTATCTCTTTGTCCATGACTACCTCATCTCCAACTGGAATTTTTTTTGTTTTTCAATAGACTCCACCCAGATGAATTAGAAGAATGATTATTTTACTTATCTAGTTCATCTATATCGTGCCCTCACAAATAGAAAAAGTTGTGATGATATCATGGGACGGCTACTGACACCATATCTCCCCATCCATATCCATTCTTTAACTGATCTTGTATTATTCACATAAACTATGGATGGTTTGTTTGTTTAATTGAAGGTTTGGTATGGAAATATCTCCTAACTAGAAAATCTCTATGAAGTATAAAATTACTTGAGAGTGCTGAGAAGGGATGTTTCAGGGGGTATCACCAATCTGTGTTTCTCCCCCTATAGGCATAGAGACTAGTGGAATCTAGAACAGGACAATTGAGCCACATTGGTGGATGTATCAAGACCTATTCTATTTCTCCTGATATGTTCATATATATCATCAGAAAACATAATATCCAAGAGTGGTGAGCTGAGGATGTCAGTTTCATTTGATTAAATTTTACCATAATTATGTCTCTTCTAGAAGAAGAAAATAAGTAAAGACGAGGAGAAGATGAAAAAGAAAGAAATGACAGTAATATACAAACAACCAATCAAAACATTTGGTGAACCAATGGGAAGGTGAGATCACAAAACTGTCTCAGCCTCCTCCAGGTCCCTTATTTACATGACTACTATAGTACTATACTACATCTCCACAATCAACAGGAACTAAAAGAACATCATTCTAAGTACATATGGTACCTTACATAAGAACATCCTACCATACTCCGTTCCCAAAATACTGACGGAGATCACAGTAGAACTACTATGTTGAATTACTTGAAGGAAGAAAAGGGGAAAAGGAACTGATAGCCCACAGCTGTGAGGCCTAAAAAATACACAGCCTTGTGGAGCAGTGGAAGAGAATTTTTTTTATGTTTGTCTTGTGTCTGAAAGTTTTGGGTAATTGAAAAGAGGAGCTGGGTTTAAAAAACTCCCATTCCTAAGGAATCACGGGCAGTCTTTCTAAAAACCTGCAACCGATGAGACTACCAGGGAACTGTCTAACTGAGAGTAACAAAATGAGAGAGAGAGAGAGGGAGAGAGAGAGAGAGAGAGAGAGAGAGAGAGAGAGAGAGAGGGGGGATTGGGAAGCCCAAAAGCTTTAAAAATCTTGTTGTGGCTGTAGAGCAGGTGGACTGGAAGGTTTCAATCACCTTCCTTGCAAAAGAACATCTTCATGGGACACGAGGAGGAAGAAGAAGAAACAGAGGTGTCCTGCTGATTTGAAAAATCAAAGGCATCGACTTCTTGGGAAGAGGAAGTGGGTATAGGAGGGAGATTGGGTTGCATCAGCAGATTATTTGAGCCATCAATTTGATCCCAAACAGGACTACCTGGACCCCAACCAGCGGGAATAGCACTGAGCCATGCCTCCTCCATTTCCCTCCATGAAAATTCTGGGGACCCAGAAACGCCTTCCCCTGTAACAGAAGCTGGTGTAAGCTCAGTTGCTTCAGTACTTGCAGTGAACTCACTCCATCCCAATCCGGAAGGAGAATTACCCTCAAAATTGGGCTTATCCGGATGGTCTTGAAGTGCAGGCGAAATCTCGATAGCCTGAGAGTGAAAATTTAGGCCTTCGGGAGATTGCTTCTGCTGCTGATGCTGCTGCTGGAACCGGCTAGGTTGGCGATTTTCTAGGTGGGTAGGAGGGGATGAAGGGGATGAAGTAGGAGCTGTTGCAGCTGCTCTCTCTGTGCTATCCTTGCCTAGAAAGAGTTCCGGGAAATTGAGACGAGCATTCTCTCCTCTCAGCCTGAAAGCCTCTCGATCATAGGCTAAGGCGGCGTCTTCGGCAGTGTCGAAGGTGCCCAGCCATAGACGAGTCCTGTTGCGAGGGAGACGAATCTCTGCAACCCATTTGCCCCAATGGCGCTGCCTCACTCCTCTGTAAAGCTTGGTTGTGGTGGGTAAAGGGGCTGGAGGCCTCAAAAGGGCCCTCCCATCCTGCCCTAACCTGTTCATCATCATCAATTGACCCCGAGGGCTGAGATTGAGTGCGTCACTCCAATAGTGAAGAAGCCGATGCTGCTGCTGCTGCGATGACTGCTCATTCCCGATGAAGAGCGATGGACAAACCATGCCCTGGTTCATCTGGGGAGTGAATGAAATCATCTGCTGCTGCTGATGCAATTGACGGTGGTATTCCTGCTCCGCTACTGGAGAATGGAACAAGGGTAATGGAGGTGTTGTCGAATGGTGATGAGGTATCTCTGAGGATTGAGACCCACCAAAGGCAAAAGGAAAAACAAGCCTTGAAGAAGGTGGATTGATTGCAGAAGCCCTACCAATATTCAAAGAAGAAGACGGAGAAATTGGAGCACGGATTGCCTGCTGCGGAATCGAAACAGAGGAATGATGCTGTAGGTTCTGACGCTCTGGGCTTCGGATCTTCTTGAGAGGCCTTGGTGATGAGGATGCCCCTTCAAAAACCGGCTTCCATTGTCGCCTCTCTAAACTAAGATGAACCTTACCCTTGTCTTTCCCCCAATCCCCACTCGATGCCCTCTGCGACATCTCGGGGAACTCATCTCTCTGTTTCGATATACCACTACTCTTATCTTCTGCCATGTCGCCAATGAAGTAGAACAACAATAAATAAAACCCAAGATTGAAATAGGGAGAAGCCTGACAGCCGCCCGCTCTCTTAATTACAACGAAGGGAACTTGCAGATTCAAACGTACCCAAAACGAATTAGAAGAAATCAAGAACTAGTCAGAATCCCAACAAAAAAAAGTTGACGAAAAGGTCCAAACTTTTGGAATCTGGATTCGATCTCAATCCCTAATCCGATCAGAACAAAACAGAATCAGATACATACATTCATTCCACAAGCAATCCATGCCTACGTGTTCACTATATACACGCATACATAAAGCTAAAGAAAAAACTATACTTGGGAATGGAGAAACAGAGAGCGAGCAGCCGAACAGTAGCGAAGAAAAGATCCCCAGTTCACAGTTTTGTAGAAGGTTTCAACCAGAAATCAGAAGAGGGCAAAAGCAGAAGATGAGTTGGGGTTTATGAGGTTGAGGGTTTAAATATAATATCTCATTTCTGTAGCAACAAATAAAGGAAGAGATAAAGATTGGTGCATTCATCTCAGAGCAGCAAAAGATTTGACAAGAAGAAATTTGAGACTGAGAAAAAAAACTCAAGAAAAAATATATGGTGGATCCCACGCGGTTTTATAATCTCTCTCTCTCCTCTCTCCTCTCTCCTCTCTCCTCTCTCTTCTTCCTCTCTCTCCTCATAAAAACCAAAAGCAGAGCAAGAACGAAAAGGGGGACTCTGGTTTACGTTACTTCTACTCCAATTCCTCTGTTTTAATAAGTCATTGTGGTATTGGGAAGAGGAGGTGGGGGCCCACATACACTGTCTTCTACCCAATCAACGACTCTTTCTTGTTTCTGTAGGACTTCTCTTTCGGTCTTTCCATCCCCACCACTCATTCTGACAGTCTAAGCAGCCAATTCAATAATTTCTTGATTAATTTTATTTAATTTTAAATTAATAGATTAAATAAATTCTCCATTAAAATTACTATAAATAGTAAGAACTTTTTAAAATCTAAGCTTAGTTTGGTTGCAATTATTTAAATATTCTTCATACCCCATTTTATTAAGTTATCAGATAAGAATGAGTTCCCAACTGAATGGGGTCGGTTCTATTAATTTTTCATTTTATTAACAACCACAACAACAAATAATATAATTATATTTATTGATTTGTCCTTTAAAACTTCATTAGCTACTCTTCTTATAGTTGATTGTCATGGTTCTTGGGAAATTACAATATCTAATAATGCTCTCCACTTATAGGGTGAAGAAGATGTGAAAAAATGTTGAATTTTGATAATGGATATTTTATTTTGTCTTCGTATAAATCTTTTTCTCTTCTTGTTATTTTCTGAAAAAAAAAATAATAATCTTTGGCCGGCATCTATAAAAGAGAAAAAAAAAAAAGAAGTTTTTCCTCTGTGATTTAAATTAGTGCATGTTAACATTTCCACAACGTGCATGCTTATTTGGAATCTATTTATCACGTGAACAAATATCTTTTGACTGATATACCATAAATCTTTGCCAAAGACAAGTTTACGGCATCAAATTTTTTGTTCCTTGCACTCTTTTCCATTTTGGTAATTAGAATGAAAAACTAGGATTTTTTTTTATTTTTTTATTATTATGTTTCAAATGTGTTCAACAAAATTAAGTATATTTTGTTTTTATAAGCCCAAATGGCAATAATTGAACAAAGGAAAGGATATGAGAATAATTTTTTTGTATTTATATGCTAAAAGCAAAATTCTTGCATACATCATCTCTTAAGTCACAAATGTCTGTCAATTTCACTAGAAAAAAAAAAGTATGCATGAAAATTTCTACATATCATTTGTGTACAAGTAAAGACTTGGGTTATTCTCCATGCTTGTCAAAATTTTATTTGTAACTTTGTAAATGATTAAAGAAGTCATCACCAGCTGAAAACATTTATTAGGTATAAATGTAAAAAGAGTTTCTAGAATTTCAGTGCATGAGGTTTTCGTTATTGTACGACAGTTTATCCCCATAATGCAGAGACTATTTTCGTGTTTCAAACCTGATTACTATATTGCAATATGACAACTTATTATCACCCTAAGGCTCGTCCTCGTATTAGATATAAATATCTGATTATTGATTCGTGCCCTCTTAAAATAATAGAACAAATAAAGAAGTTCATAATATATTCATTGTAAAATTCTCTATACAAATGATGTTTTTACATTAAAATTTACCTCATATGTAAATTTTTTTTTTATTTTACATTAAAATAATCAGTAACCCTCCCACTTAATTTTTTTTAATATTATTTTTTAAGAAAAATGAAAAAAAAAATTTTGGGACCTACCTGCTTAAGAACCTCCTCCCCCCCCTCTAAGTAGTTATTAAAGTAAAAAGTAGTCACGCATGCATGCAAGGGCGTGATACACACACATGTTTTGAATATAAGCATGCGTTGTAAGATTTTGATTGGCTGAAAGCGTGCACTGTTCTCTCTCTGAACGGTCTCAAGTTAGTCAGATGGACCGGAGGGGGAATTTGGTGAGACGATGTGGAGTTTAGAGTTTTGGGGGGGCCGTGACACTTTCGGCCAAGCATTTCACTGTCAAAACGGTGCGTCAGAAGCAAAGTCAAAACCAGCCAAAAATGACTTTATAGACTTTGTGTGACGAAGTCGGTGGAAATCGGCACGTGTCGGTGGTCCACCTGTCACTTCATCTCATCATTCTTCCACTCTCTTCCAAATTAAAGATACACAAATATCATCCTCGATTTCTCTGCCCAGCAGACACGCGTCGCCTCTTCCTCTTTGTTGACCTGATATTTTCTATTAAATATTATATTTTTATAGTAACCATTACTAGCCGTTAGATTAGAATCTTTGGGTTAGGACTTGTCCTTTTTTGAGAAAAAGTCTTTCCCTTATTCTAATTTGGTAATTTTATTAGTGAGGTTAACATCAACTTTATTGATGCATTTATGCATGTTAAGAACATGGCTTATTTTTTTTATTATTTGTCAATTTTTAGTAACCAATTACTATAAATAGTTAGAAAATTAATTACAAGTTTCATAAAGTTAAATGAACAATGAAATTAAATGTCCTTTTCATTATATTTTTTTACCTTTTTTTTTATGCTTAAAAAGAGTCATAAATATATATATATATATTTTTTTTTTTAACTTTGTTACATTTTAGGTGGTTGGATGTAATGAAATTCTACTTTGGAAATATATTTATGTAATTTTTTTTTGTCCAAGTTGGGCCCACCGCAATGATACCCCAGAGAGAGATTGGATGTCTGCTCGGGTCTGGTGGAGAAATTGGATCGTATACCATGCATTGAATGGGGTGTAAGAGAGTCAATCATTCGAACTTCTGGACTTACATCAACACTCACCACCCTGGCAACCAACACTGTCCTATAGGTGCTTCCCCGACCTTGATTGTTAGTCAAGGAATTATTGGTACTTTTGAAACATTTGAATGTAATCGATCAGTTTACAATAGACTTTTGACCTTAGTTTTTTTTCTCCAAAATAACCCAACTTTGTTACAGTATAATTTCCGAAGTCAAGGGTAAAAATATCAAGCCCGTTTTCCATACACATTTCCCTAAACCTATGCAATTAAAAGAGGTTATTTCAGTTCTTAAGGAGAATGATCTAAGATCCAACAATTACAGAACCAATGACAGTCCGTTGTAACCCAGTCGGTAAGTGGATGACTTTTCAAGAGTTATAAGGTCACGAGTTTGATAGCAAATAAAGGGATTGAATATCCAAAATAATGATTAATGAACAACTACCGTGCAAAAAAAATATATATCATTTTGCATTGTCGTCTACAAAACTTATATGTAATGAATATGACAGACTAACACTACATCTATTGGGCCCCAATATTGATCATATCATAGAACAAAAAATGGGCTCAGCCAAATGATTAAAACAATTAGAAAATAATATATTTTTTTCAACTAGATAAGAATGTTTATTGTAAAGCCATTCCATATATACAAATCAAAGGATTACGTTATGGATGTACCTAATAAGCCTTTGTTTATAAGCTAAGTATTAAAATGTGATTTTGGGACCCTCTAGAGACGTGTAACCAAACTGATTGGTGAAATTTGTGCCACGATAGGTTCATACAACATAGATTTCATCAACATTATTTGATTGATTAGATCCATTTCCATTGGTTTATTTAAGTCAAATGTTACCACTAATTCATGTTATTAAGTGACATTAAAACAAATGAGTTGACCCTTCATCTTCCCACACTCATGATAGTGAAATTCCATTTGTTCTCCACTCCCAACTAATGGGGATTATAGATATATATTTTATTTGAGAAAAAAAAATAATCATCTCCTACAGCGCGGGAAAAGTCCGGTCAGTACAATCAGACAACCGAGGATCATCTGTCACCCATGTAAATAAGATGAAGTAGTTGAAAAATTCGTGTCGATTTCTCTCACTTGTCACTACCCTATTGGCCAGACCATTGATATCATATTGGTTTTGGCCTCAATTGTTACCGTGTTGGATATCGATACCTTGAACCTTTGTGGTGTTTTGATTGGAGATGAAACCTTGGAAAGTTGGAAAGGGAAGAACGTAGAGGAGAATAATGGTTGACTTGTAAAAGGCAAGAAAGAGATTTCCATTTTCCAACCTCGTTGAGCAAAGATCACTTTCTTGGAATTTTATTGTGGCACAAGGTTACAAGGACCAATCAGGATAGGAGGGTTGGCCAGCAAAATGAAGGCCAGATGGAAACTAATCATTGCTATACAGTTTCTTAAAGAATTGTTTTCCAAGTTGTTTGGATATTGGGAAAAGTGACAGTAACAACTACTTCAATATGAACTGGGTAACATGGTTATTATAGCTTTATATATATAGTGGTCAACCTGATCTGTAGATGTCTTTCTATATATATGGAGTAGGAGAGTGGGGTATTGGACAGGTGTTAGTGAGTAGTTTGGGAGACGGTAGAGGAGTACAGAGACCCACGATAGGTAAAGCAATGATATATAAAGAAAGCTTCATTTGTTTCCAGGTAAAAACTGTGTAGATGGAAAAAGAAAATTGCAGGTTTTACTAGGAAACAAACAGAGGATAAATGGTTATTATATGATGCTGAAACACAATATCTTTTGGTTTAAATATGAAATGACTACTCAGGTGCAAGTAGCACTAGAAGAGCATGTTCACCCATTACCTTAAACTTTTCAGTTTTCAATATCATTATGTTAAACTACAGGTTATGGGTTCTTTGAGCTCACCAATGGGGAAAGATGACAACAGATTCCTTAGGATAAGGAGGAGAGAGAAAGAGAGTGGAGTTCTGACTGAACTCCTACTCTACTGTCCAAAGCAACTTTTCCATAAAACATAAGAGCTTCCACATTTGAAGAGAGTTCTAATTTTCTTGGTTTTAGTTGGAGTTGTAGATCATGGCCTCAGCTCCTCATCCACCACCTTTAACAATTTAATATAGGGGTTTTAAAATGCTTATCAAAAGAGGACTGAAAGTCAGAAACTAGAAAGACTCATCTGTGGAATCCATTTAACAGGGTGAGTCTGATCCTTGGTAACGTCTTGTGGTAAACACCTGAGCAGAGATTAGAAATCCTCTTCTGCGGCAATTTCGGTTGCCAAGGTGATTCAATAGTTGAAATTCATTCAGTGCACATATCAATGTATTGATATGCGTGTTGGCTGAACAAAATGTGTCAAAAATGAGCCCGGCTTGGTAGCACGGACCGAGTCGGCCTGATATAACCCAAACCCAGCCCGGACCGAACCTTAATGGACAGGTTTCCGTCTCGACTTGTAAAGCCCGACACCGTTTCAGCCCAAACAGAAACTAGACCGGACCAGTCCGTTAAGAAGCCCGAACTAGCCCGAATCAATAGTATCTAACCCGAACACCGGTAAGGTCCATCGGGGTCCAATTTCTTAATTTTAATGGTTTTAAATTTTGATAGATTATATTACACAGTTATAGTTCACTTGTTGATCCGAAAGATTATATGAATCTATAGTTGAAAAGAGTATGTTAACTGTTACAATTTACTGAATTACATGCATATAGAAGGAATGATGCTAATTTTATAGATAGAAATAATAAAATAGGCTATATATCTTACATATAAAATAGGCCCGATAAGCTTGATAAGCCCGGTCCGAACCGAACCAGTCTGAAATCACCTCAATAAGCTCAACCCGATAACAAACCGACACCGGACCAGCCCGATAGTTATTGTGTCCAGCGCAGCTCAACCCAGCCCGAATTCTTAATGGACATGTTTTGGGCTGGGCTTATAAAACCCAACATCGATTCAGTCCAGACCAAAACCGACCCGGACCGGCCCGTTGACACCCTTAGCTGAACTCCAGTTGTTGAATCAATTGACAGTTCCAATTACCACAGGAGAGGATTTGGATCCCCTGAACAAGGACTCAATCTAGTCCTAGAAGGGATCCACATCCTCTCCCGCCTGAATTTGGGCAGGAGGGTTGGCGGTCCGGATGGATGGCCACCACCTGGCTCTCAGGTGAATCCGAGCCCTCCATCTGAGCCGACACCCCTATAGGCTTAGCTTGTCAGATGAAGTGTTGGCTTGGGGGAAAGCTCATTCATCCAATGTACATATCAATGTATTGATATGCGTGTTGATTGAACTCCAACGGTTGGATCAGTTGATAGATCCAATTACCAGAAGAAAGGATTTGGATCCCTGCGCAGGGACTCCATCAAGTCCTAGAAGGGTCTTCAGAGACACTGTCTTAATTGTTTTTCAATGGTTTTATGTTTGGATATTATGTTCTTGTATGGATTCGGAGCACGCCACAGCCATTGGGCGCTAGCGTAGTGCAAGTTAGATTCATTCTATTTTTTTTCATTCACATTGGGGTTCCCAAGTTTAATAAAAGGGACACTTTGAATACACTAGGTGAGAGGAGGTAAATGCTGTAGGTAGAGGATGAAGTGGAGAGATAAAATCGAAAATATATCTGATTTGTGATAAAAATAAAAACTATGGTAAAATAGGTTCAATATAAAGTTGAGACTCATATAATGGTTTAATTTAAGTGATTTAAAATGTTAATACCCAAACAGAATACATAAAATATGTCAGAATCGTAAACAACTTACAAGTAAACGCTAATATATACCATTTGTAGACAAAATTGGATGAGGTTGTATCGTACCATCGTTCACTATCTTTAATATTGTATTCAACCCTATTTACTGCAAAGGATTCTCATGAATTAATCTCCAAGATGAAACTACCCATTGTTGACTCCTCCAGTTATGTTGTACTAAAAAATTGGGTCACGTTAGAAAATCGACACTAATGAGAAATACGATGGTAAAACAAGAGCAATTCGTTTACACCACCGATGGAGAAAAGGGCTACACCTCCTCTATATAAAGGAGAAGAAGCAACACCACCAAAGGTTTTCTCTATAATACAAGCCACCAAAAATCATGTCCTTCCCATAGATATGTCTATTGATTATTTAGAGACATATCGTCAATAGTTACACTCATTCGTCAATATCTATTAAAAAAAGACACCTGTCTAACAAATAACAAAACGGATTAAAAAATATTTTGAGTCTTTAATTTTAAAATCAATTAAAATTTCAATAAAAACAATTCACAAGATACCTCAAATGTCAGCTTTTAAAACTTGAGGTAGCTCAACTATACCATTTTTGCCTCTGTACAAAGACACAATCACAAAATGAGAACTTATGTTGAATAGATCGTATATCTTCAAAGATAACACAAACTATGGTTGGTGGCTGCTCCTTATCAACTAGTAGTAGAGTGGGATACAAATCCTCTCCTCCCAAGGATTTGGGAGGAGAGTCGGTTCCCACTAACCAATGCCTAATGCGTGGGTGTCGGTTGGATCCGAGCCCTCCATCCAAACAGATAAGGTGAGCCAACAGGGGTGTGAGCTTATGCACCGGCTCGAATGGAGGACTCGGATCCAGCAGACACTCATCTGTCAGGCATCGACTGGTGGAAACCGACTCTCCTCCCAAACCCCTCAGAGGAGAGGATTTGAATCCAATAAAGAGATAAGGTGCTGGGGGATTGAAGACACACCCTGAGGTAGCAAGCAAAGTGTCATTTGCAATCCCAATTTAATTGTGCATAGGCCTCACAAACTATCGCTGAGGCTGGGTATAGCTAAGGCTGTCAATTAGCTATTGAAGCTGATCGTCTTTTAAGTGTATCTAACCAAATCAAATCGAAATAGAATCGATACAGTAATGGGATGAAAAACAGGAATCTTATTCAGTACGACAAGGTATCAGTTTTAAGGGGAGGGCAAGATCCTTGGGGCTATGAGTCTATGACACCATGGTTCGAGGATCAGAATCGGCCCCAAAAGTGGCCAGAATCTATTTGGACCCAGAAAGGAGCCCACTTTTTGTAATCAGCGATCAGAATCTGATTCACCCAAAATCCACAATTAATTCCAATTCCTCAAACCAGGTATAACACATGGGCTATTGTTTTCATCATCAAATAAGTATAGATGGACAATGTGTAGTACCAAATTTACCTTTTCCTAATGGATGAATGACCCGGTGCATGACCATATATCTGTACACAGCCTTTGTATAAAACCTGGGTCTTTATTATAATTTATTTATTTATTTGGTGTCATGAACCTGCAAAAGGGTTTGAGTCACTAAAAATCTGCCCGGATTTAAAGATATCAGGACTCATAATGCCACCATTAGATGGGTTTCAGATCAAACATTGCCTATGAAGAATTGGGCTTAATCTTATATCAGGATCATATATTTGTGCCACTTGCAAGTGATGTGGATACAGGTAATTGTGTGAACTAGCCACATCACCAAATTGCAGGTTCAAATTTAAGAATAGTAGAGGGCGAACCTTGGTGTGACCATAACGTTGTTATATTGTAATCTGAGGATCACAGGTTCAGAACACAGAAACAGCATCTTTGTATTGCGGGGATAAGACTCTGTACATTCTACCCCTCACCAGACCCAACACTAGTAGAAGCCTCGTTCACTGGGACGCTATTTTTAGTCTTGAATTTTGCAAACAATGCTTGGGTTGGAACTTGATAATCTGAGATGAAGAAAAGTACATAGAAGAAATTGGAAAGACAACACAGAATCATATCCACTCCATTTTAACAGCTACAATGTCCATCAAAATATACTGGGATGCTCTATCACCTACAGGAATCTACTACATTCATAGGATATTGACTCATGTAAACAGACTTGAAAAAGAGAAAAGAGGAGAGGGGATCAAGACTACATGACAAGAATATATATAAGGAATACAAAATAGGATCAAATACTAAATTAAGCTCCACAAACACCAAATGAAACTCAAACAAAGAAATCCAGAGTGAAAACAGCTCCATCTTTAACAAGCAATGATGTATCTCATACAAACTCAGCTGTAGGTTCCCATCCCCAAGCCAGTTTCTTTCCCAAGGTTGTTTCTGAACCCATCGTTAGCCTTGGAGAAGCAAACATAATAGAGTTCAGAGAACAGGCCAGTGAACACAACAAAAGCTGCCCCTGCTGCAAACACTCCTTTTCTCAAGATCTCACAGGAAGGAGGATTGTCCCCATTAAAAATTGTCCTGTATCTGGTATGGTAGGCATTCCTCACAGAACCCGCTAGCAAGCAAATCTCCGCGATAAAAAATGTTAACCTGAGATGGACAAATCAACAGGATCTTTAATAGTTGGAACAAAGGAGTGGAAATTAAGGAACTGTATCAGGCATGAAGCTGAAACACATACCAGCATATGATGAAGAGGATAACAGCCCAGGCCCTTGAACCACTGGGACTCAAAGCCCTTCCACAGCAGAAGCACTTACTTGCCACCATTATAAGGACTTGGCTAGCCATCAGGAACAAGAATGCACCCACACCATAACCAGTCGAGATGTCTGAGTCATAGACACAGTAGTAATAATTCTTCTCAGAATCTGTGGTGAGATTAGCCTGTCAGAGAAGCACAATGACCAGCTCAGAAACAAGAATTGACATGTATGTGACAGGACAACCATTGACAAGTTCACCAAGATCTTTACAATTTCCTTTCCCTTAAAACCGAAGTACTAGAACCCAGGAATTCATGCCCATAACCAGAGTTAACTGGAAAAGTAGATGATTCAAATCATTTTGATCACCATCTTTCTACATGTTCTTATAAGATTAAAAGGGGCACCTAAATTCTAGTTTTGTTCCTCCAAACTCATACATCATAAACCTGGTGAAACAATGAGAACTAGAAGAAACCATACAGCATTCATCCAATAATAAAAAACTGGCAACCAACACAAAATGATCTTGGATCTGAAAGTTAAATCACCCTCCATTCATTAGTCAATTTTCCACTCAACAACTAGATTTTAGCCTTGAGAATACATCAAATGAGTTTAAAAATTGACTGAAATGTTTGATAAAAATAGGGCATTCACACATCATTGAGACTTGAGATCAATAATTAAATTTGACATGTGGCCTATTTGAAGGATGCCTTAAACATCCTACAGTAAAGATGATAATATCAGCCCTTTATGTGGCACAACTAACCACTACAGGAAGAATAAAGAGTTTCATCCTGAGCAGTTGATCAGGAAACCTCTTCTTAGATTATATGCAATTTATATCTCACCTATGAAAAGAATATATTTTATACTTGTACTTGTTTTTTTCAAAATTCAGTTCCTACATACAAATATTCTTCGAGGTCTTTCACTATCCCAAAATGTTTGTCCAATTTTAAAAACCAAGATACAAAATTTTGTTGGATTCCTCATAATGCCCCTATTTTATCATCCACACATTACATCAGCCAATCTTATTGGGACACAGGAATACACTGAGGATAAGGTTTGTTAAAGATCGTAATATACTAAGAATTTGAGTTCGGAGCACTTGCATGTACATGTACTCTCCATGGGATCTCATCATCGTTGATGTGTGTAGGACCCACCTCTAGAATGTGGGATCCACTGGATATGGACGGTGCTGAGATCATAGGGAGGGTACAAGCATATGCAGGCAAACTATTCTATCAGAATTTTTCAGTGACACTAAGCCTCTGTGAGGCCTGTTATTATCAGGCTCAAAATTGTGAAAAATATGAAACAAAAACTAACAAAGAAAAACTAAAAATGCTTCCAAATATCCTGAGATCTTTCAGAACGTTTCCATCAAACAAGTTTCCAGGTTTCTTACATGAATTAGAAAATATAATAAAAAAATTAAAAAAATCCTAAATAAAAGAGTTAAAAAAAAAACCACCTACAAAACAGAATTTATTGCAGACATTTAGGAGTTCCTGAGTATTTATTTATTTATTTATTTGGGAGAGGGGAAGGAAGAAGAAGGAAAACTTTTCTGAGATTCAGAAGAATAAAACATTTGATCTGCTGTAGACATACCCAGACTGGGGTGTCTGACTGTAGTACATTACAGACTCCTGAAACTGAATCTCTGTTCTTATGAATCGGGGGTAAGTGTCTTTCTTCATTTTTCTACTCCAATTTTTTAAAATATATGTTCCTCCATTCAACCTCAAACCCCTAATATATTTATTAGGTGAGGTTCC
The DNA here is from genome assembly GCA_028583415.1 of Protea cynaroides. Lineage (NCBI taxonomy): Eukaryota > Viridiplantae > Streptophyta > Magnoliopsida > Proteales > Proteaceae > Protea > Protea cynaroides. The sequence goes on from CM053267.1 coordinate 33,678,092, forward strand.
AGGCAGTGAAGAGTTCACACCAGATCTGATGATGAAATTTATTAACCGCAGAGACTGAAGAAGGAGGGATTCTGTTCGACTTCCAGTTAATCTCTCCCTAATTAAAATTCAAATCAAGTTCAGCTTAGTACAAATTTACAAACTACACTACCTCTTCTGCTTGATTCCACTATTACAGTGATGAAGGGCAACAACTCCCGGATTCAATAATGCATAACAAAAAACTAACAGAATTGTTAAGATCTGATGATCTATTAATCTATCCTACCTCTACTTACAAAACCCTAAAACCAAAATTACTTGCAGATTGTATTTAGTGAACGAAAAAAGAAGAATTAAGGTAGAAGGCAGAGGAAGAAAAGGACAGAGACACATACCGTACTCCTACGCTGCTCAGCAGCAACGGCGAGCCCAAAGGCGATTAGATCGAAGATGAAAACAATGATTAAGAGCAATTTGGAAGCCATGAATACCGCAATAGATCGATCCCTACCTCTCTATCTCCACCTGGATAAAAGAGAGCCACCAACAAAACACAGAAGAAATGCACAGATTAGCAGATCAGGTGAAGGAGTATATAAATTTCTATTTAGATTAAATAAAGAAAAAAAATGGAAGAAAATCAATCACTAACAGCCAACAGGCAGCGGGTCAGCAATCAGAACCTCAACCCAGAAACAAATGCAACGAAAAATGCGTTTGATTGTCGGTTAAAGAAAGAAAAAGAGGAGTGAGGAGTGAGGAAGTAAAGAATGGAAAGTAAGAAGAAACTGACACGAGTACAACAGCTACTTCTACTACTATTTAATATTATTTTACTTTTCAAGTAAGGTAATGGGGAAGCGCCAGCCCAGGAGAAAGGAAGGTCTCTTTCGATTTTTCATAACCAACCAGAACAGATGAAAGAACAGAGCAACCGCAGCTAATTTAATTGCAGAGTTATGATTCCATAAAAAAATTGTCCAGAAACGATGAACCCAAATGTAATCTTTATCGTTTGATATTTCTACTATCACAACAATGATTGCAGATTTATGATTCTATCAAAAAATTGACCAGAAATGATGAACCCAAAATGTAAATCTCTACCGTTTGATATTTCTACTGTTACAGTAATGATTGCGTGGTGATTGAGAAAAGGAATGATTGAGCTTTAATTAGGTAGAGGTTGAGATGGTGTAGTTGGAAGTGCAGATCCCACGCTTCCATCAGAAAACAATTGAAGCAACAAAAACTAAAAAACAAATGATATTGAAAAATACAGTGCACAGAGGTTTCAAGTGATTGGTAGATCAAAAAGAATGATTTGGACATATTGGTGGAAGGGAAAGGGCCTATTTAACTACCATTTGAGCCTCGAGCTTTGTCGCGTTAGAACCTCGCAAGCTGGAATGCAAGCTGGCACATCCTTCTCTTCTGTTTTTTTTTTCTTTTTTTTCCCAAACACCCATAATGAGCAGATTCGAGAGTCAAAGAGTCAAGGCCGAGTTCCAAATCGTCTCCTCCCAGACATTCAGTGATGAGATCTAGGATCAGAGTACGAATAACTCACCTACTCATGTATCTCTACACACCCTTCCTACCATTGTCTAAGGGTATCAGCGGTGCAGGCCAAACTAATGTCTGGTTTTATAAAGTTATTTCCAAACATATCTAATAAAAGGTTTGGGCTGGACGGATTGTATTGTGTACGATAACAACTATATTGAACAAGTTTCGATTTTTTATCGAGTTTGGCTTATCGGATTAGTATTGGTCTGGTTCGATCTGGGCTTAATAGAAAATAAAGACAGAAGAAGAAAAGAAACTAGAGTCTTACTATTCGATCTAATTCGGACTGGTCCAAGCCAATATTTTGGATTCTTATCGGGATAGCCCTTACTGGACTAGCATCGGTAGAGTTTAACATAGAACAACCTGAAACATGACCAATAACATATTGGTCCGGTTCAGTCTCCAACTAAAATAAGTGCAGATCGGTCTAGCCAATGAATTCTGACCTAACGTTGACACCCTTACGGTTTATATTCAATGAGTCCCATATCTCACGAATGGTGATGAGGTCCCCTAGAGAGTACACATACGTGCAGGAGAACTGAACTAGCGAAATTGGGTTTTATTTCATTACTATCAAGTTTGTGCTAAAAGAACAAGGGTATATGTAGCTTATGATTTCCAATCAATCATGGTTTTGAATAAGGTTGATTGAAAGAGAAAAAAAAATCCATGTAGCAGTCCATATATAGTCGCAATTAGACTGAGTTAAGTTAGGAAAAAAAAGTTACTGCAAAATTTTCCTGCTACCCAGTTTCGTGTGCGTTGATCTAAATTCTGCTCTTTCCCCTATAGGTTTATAAATCCCCACTTAAGTTTGAGAGCCTGTTTGATAAAACTTCTGTTTCTAGATTCTATGGATTCTGGTTCACAGGAAGCCATTTGGAGTAGAAGCACGTTTGATAAGTCCGGTTGGATTCCAACTCCTACAGAGTGAATCGGATTCAGAATGGTTCCAGAATCCAAAATTCTAGAGTCATAAATACTTGTTCCAAGCTATTGGATCAACTTTTTACGAGAAAAAAAAGAATCAACTCTCACATGACTCTCATTTCACCATCACCACCGTCTCCACCACCCACCACCACCACCACAACCACCACCACCACCATCACCACTACCCTCACCGTCGCCGCCACCACCCACCACCCACTTTCACCATCGCCACCACCACCACCACCACTGTCGCCGCCACTATCACCACCACCCACCACCCACCACCCACCACCCACCACCCACCACCTACCACTATCACGATTGTTTTTCTAGACTTCGATTGGTGGAATAATGTGTTATTAAACATATTTTTAATCCAAAGATACTCTGGAATTCAATTCAGAATTACGTTATCAAACAAATTTCTACTCCAAAATAATCCTGGAGTAGAATCCAAATTTGAACTAAAATCCAGAATCCAAAAATAGAAATTTTATCAAACGGCCCCTAAATGTTTTTCTAAATACCCTTCAAGTTCAAACAAGATTCTATATAATCTGCACACGAAATCGGATAACTGAAAAATTCCTACTACCCGAGTTGCAGGAAAATTTTATCCATTTAAGCTAGAGTTGAATAAAAATCTTTTTTTTTTTCAGTACCAATGCAGCCAAGAAGAGGAATGGAAGTGGGTTTTTTTTTCCTTTTCTAAATTGATAAATAACTGAGGAAGGTTGCTACTAATTACAATAAATTAAAAAAAGGCAACAATAAATAAAGTAAAACTGTTTCAACAAACAAAATAATAATAATAATAATAATAATAATAAAAAAGTAAAACTGAAGGATCACACATGAAACCTGATCCAAGCAAAGTATGAAAGACACCTCAGAAGCAAGTAAAGTGGGTTGACCTTCATGAGCACAAGGGCAGCCACCACATTATCCAAATCATCTCCTCCAGGGGTTTGGGAGGAGATACGACTGCCACCAGTCAATGCCTAACACTGATATGTGGGCATCAAGTGAATCCGAGTTATCCAGTTATTTGACTCGATTAAACGCAAAGGAGTATCAGCTTATGCATTGGACGGCTTAGATCCAATCGACACCTACGTGTTTGGCATCGACTGATCGTAGCCGAGTCTCCTCTCAAACCCCTGGGAGGAGACGATTTCGATTCGCCACGACAACCTCCATCTAACGGATTCAAATCCTCTCCTTTAAGAGTTTCTGGAGGAGTGGGGTTTGGATGAATCCAAACCCCCCATCCTAATTGTCGGCTCTAATGGAAGACTCGAATTCACCGAGTCCCAATGTCATCCATCCATCGGAGACAGTGAATAACCTTTTGATTTTACAAAGGATAAAAAAAAAAAAAAAAAAAAATAGCTGCGAAACCAAGCAAACATTATAAAGCAACTTTACGTACGGAATCTGATACTCATGAAGTCCCCCCACTCCTAATTTCAGAATCTGATAACTTAAACAAACCCACCCCAGGCTAGATTTAAACACCTATTTAGACATTTGGAGAGGTCTATTCATGAGTGACATTACTGGAAGGAGGAGTTCATCTCCAATTATGCAGTTTCTCCGGTCATGATTCAACATTAGAGTTTACTCCACATGTATACGTGGCCATTGGAGAGACTGCACAACTTGGGACAAGTTAAGTCCGACATGGCTACTCAAATTATTTAAAAAATTGATGATATAGAGTGGATCTTCGATGAATGTCTAGATAGATTGAGTTGACAAAAAATTCTTCTTTATCGGTATGAAGGCACTGATTTACTAACTTAACTTTGAACAAAAATCCTCTCCTGTCTGAGTTTAAACGGGAGACTTGGCAGTCCAGATGGATAATCGCCACCTAGCTCTTGGGTGGATCCGAGCCCTCCGTCCTAGTCGACACCCGAGCCAACAAGCTAAGCCAACAGGGGTGTCGGCTCAGATGGAGGGCTCGAATCCACCCAAGAGCTAGGTGGCGGCCATCCATCCGGGCCATCAAATCTCCCGCCCAAACTCAGGCGGGAGAGGATTTGGATCCCCTAACTTTTGGGGTTTCTAACTTTTGACATTGGTGGATTTATGAAACCATAACCCTAATATCTGAGTGGGAGCCAAAGCCATCCACAACAATAAAATTATTCACCCTAAACTCAATTGATAAAAAATCAATACCTCAAAATGAAAAAATCAACAATTCAATTCTCCTTAGGATTTATTTACTTAAAAAAAACGATAAAATTGTTCAAAGATTATTTAATGGACCTGATTCAAAAGCCAAATTCACACAATTAACGGGTGTTTCAGGCCTTCCAAGTTTTAGGAGCAAATTAACTTGGATATTTCGTATTTTAAGCATATTTAGTAGCTTATCTTTTACTTCCCCACACCCCCCCCAAAAAAAAAAAAAAAAAAAAAACCGTCTATATATAAAGGTGTCAATTTAGAATCGGAACTGATAAAAACTGAATTGAAACCAGCCAGTAAAATCGAATCGAATCAAACTGAACCATTGATTGCAAACCGATAAACCAAATAAACAGCTAAATTGATTGAATGTTATAATATCTCTCTTTCCCTCATGCTTTCTCATATCTCATTGTCGCTTTGTGTCTGCCAAATTTGATGGATTTCCACTCTTTCAACTAGAATTTGCAAATTTCCTATTGATTCCTCTCGATGTGTGTGGGTGGGTGGATGAGTGGGGGGAATGTCATGTTGTTACGCAACACCAGCATGAAAAGGCTGTATAGGGAAACCCGATTAGGAACCAAAAAAACCCAAACTGAATATAAATCGATTTTGGTTGGGAAATTGAAACCCATTAACGGTTTTGGTTTATGTTCATTATATCTTAAACTGAACCAACATAGCAAAGCCGAACTGATTGACACCCTTACCTATTAAAAGGCCGTGTCGGTTCTCATTAGAGGCAGACCGAAGTTAATGAAAAATTATCTTTATTACTCTTCTTCTTTATGGATTCCAAAGGTTTTTTTTTTTTAATCTCGTGGAATTCAATTATTTGTTAATGCTACAACAATTTTTTATAACCATTAGATTCTTCAAAAAAGGAGGAGGGGAGGGGGATCCACATCCTCTTCTCCCAATGGTTCGGGAGGAGGGTGATTCTCACCAGTCGATACCTAACTTGTGGGTGTCAGTTGGATCTAAGTTTTCCATTCGAGTCGACAAAATGAGCCGATAGGAGTGTCAGTTTATGCATCTGCTCGGATGGAAGGCTCAAATCTAATCGACACCCACATGTCAAACATCGACTGAAGAGAGTCACTCTCCTCCCAAACCCCTGATAGGAAGGATTTGAATACCCACGAGGGGGGGTGGGGGAGTGAGAGATTCAATTGTCTCTCTCATAATCATATTTGTTGGTATAAAAAAAAATGCTAGAATTCCTCATTGTAATAATTTATGGTATTTGAGAGAGATGGTTTCTGTATAAGTAAGTAAGTATCATATTTTAAAGTAATGAATAATTAAGTGTTATTCTTATTGTCGGTGATTCATCCAGCTGGCAGCCTTAATAATGGTTCAAGTTTGGCCAGGTAAAAACCCGAACCCACTCTAAGCCTGTCCGAATATTCAAGGCAGACTGGAATTTTCATCTGGGTTAAGGTCGAGATTTTTTTTTTTTTTTTTTTTTTCTGTGAAAATGATTAAAACAGGGCTAAAACCGACCGCTCTGAACTTGGCAAGGCCAAGCCAGGGCTGAACCTTAGAACCCCAGCCTAGATTTGGGTATTAAAAAAACCCAGCCCAACCTGGCCCGGTCCCTCCTCTAGGTATCAACCTTGAAGAATTATGACTGTAGTTTCGAAAATTAAAAAACCAGAACAAACCAAGAAGCTGAAGAGTAAATTGCAATAAAGACGGTTAATTTCTTTTTTATTTCTTCTAGGATTTAAGAGAGAAAAGAATCCAACATTCAAACTCATGAGAATCAACTGGTAAGGGGCCACGATTTACCGTAGCCTTGAGATTAGCAGATTTGATCCTGATTATTGGGAGTGCATCAAGACTCGTGACCGATCAATGCACTTTCAATGGTCTGGATGCACTCTGCTACAACAGAGTGCTACAGACGATTTTTTTCCACTGATAAGGAGGGTAATGGCCAATGTTTTTTTTTCCATGTTTTTATCTAAGAAAGCCATGGAAAAAGATCATTTGTAGCGCTACAGTGTAGCACTACAGATCCTGACTATTGAGAGTGCATCAGTCACTTATTCCGATGCACTCCCAACAGTCAAGATCAGCACTGCTACACAACAGTGCTATAGACGATCCTACTCTGAAAACCACACTTGAGGCTTTTGGCAGCTAAAAAATTTGCCACAGTAATTAGGAATAACCACTCCAATACGCAACCAAATCGTCTCCTACAGACCTGCCGCCTGCCAAGAACGGGATTTCAGTCGGCCCACCTCCCCATGTATTGGTAGGCGGGCCGACTGATCCCCAACCACTTGGATCAGCCGCAGGACCCTCCTGCCGCAGGAGAGGATTTGGATCCCTCCAATACTTGATATTCCAATCAACTTTTGCAGAAGTCCATCAATCAATCTCAAATTGATCTTGTCGTATATCTATCAGCTGAAGAAACACGAGTAGGGGTAAGGATGTCAATTCTGAACCAAAATCCATAAATCAAACTGAAATTGCCCAGTAGAAAACCAAAGATAATTGGTTCAGTTATGGTTTCAAAGTCTAATCATCAGTTTGGTTTCAAATTTAATCGAGAAACTATAAGTTGCAAATTGATAAACCGTTAATTCGATTGAATATTATAATATTCCTTATTTTCTCTTGTTTTCATGCTTTTCATCTCTCATTGTCGCTTTATTTCTATTAAATTTGGTGGACTTCCAGCCTTTTAATTAGAATTTGTAGATTTCCTAACATTAATTCCCCAGTGTGTGTGTGGGAGGGGGGGATTATTGTGTGTTACGCAACACCAATGAGAAAAGGTTGTTATAGAAGGAAACCATTTAAGAACCGAGTAAGCTGAATCAATTACTAGTCGGTTTTAATTTTAGAAATTGAAACCAATTAATAATCGATTCGGTTTTGGTGTACTGAATTGCAACTGAACCAAAACCAAACCAATAAACCAAGACCAAACAAATTGACACCCATAAGTGGGGGAGCTCATTAAATCAACTCAAGTATATTTGTAGTCCTCATATGTTAAAACATTGTAGTCCAATAAGATGCGAGCAGTAAATACATAGTACAAAAGTTATTAGTAAAGCCAAACTAGAGTTTGGAATTCTCACCTTTCCCCCTTAACAAAATGAACCTAACGAAAGAGAAGTTGAAATTAGGCATTGCATCTCAGCTACCCAACTCTCTCCAAGTTGAACCGCACTCTCTCAATTCCTAGTCCTAGACTAAAGAACATGGCAATCCATTTCTGGTGAAGGAAAAGAGGAATCTAGAAGAGATTTCAAGGCACCATCTGGAAAGCTATAAGCACCAGCTAGTGTTTAAGCTGGTGTTTAATGGGCAAATAATTCTCATTCGAAGGTGCATCTCACAAGCAATACCTGCTTACAGTGACTTCCATGAAGAAAATCTTAAACCCATCAACGACAATGAACCCACAGTTCCATAGGACAACCAAGCCAATTCAATCATGTCCACAAATTTGAAAGGGTGGGGATTGTGGGCCAACCAAGTCAGCACACCACCAGCACGGTCGAAACCAAATTACACGCATGCAAAAACCAATTCCAGGCCAATCTATGGCCGGTCCTCTCCGTGGTGGGTCAATCCAACTCAGGATTGGATCATGATTGGACCCAGCCAATCCACTTTTAACCTTGATCTTGTGTTGGAGAATGCTATGGCTGTGAAGCCTTTTGGCCAATAGCACATTGAATAAACTCTTAAGACATCTCTCTCACAGACAAGCTTCCATTGAATGAACTAATATTTATTTACAGTACCACTAATGGAGTCATACATTCAAACTTCAATACATAGGACAGCATAGCCAGGTACAGGTATTAAAAACTGCCTTCCGCACTGCCGTATCCAGAATAATTTGACTTGAAAGTGGATGGCCAATCAATCACTTAATAAAGAAACGAAGCATTACACAATGGACCTCATTACTAACAAAAAGCCGCAAAATGCTATAATTCTAACTAAGCTTCATCGATACAGCCCTATAAGTTTACAGTTGTTCAAGTGTCCCACTTTTGAGCCTTTGCATACGGGCTTGAAGGCCAGATAGTGCTCTCTCATCCAAAGGAAGGACCCCAGTTTGTGTGGCATGTTCAGCATCAACAGGGGCTGATCCATGAGGAATCTGATTTTGGAGTCCATGAGTCACGTTACCATTCATGTACATTGATGACCTATTTGTGGGTTCTTGGTTCCCTGCAGCAGCAGCTAGCTGAATGCTCTTCATCCTTTCTCTGATTGCATCCAACGTCCCACTGGTAACTGCAGTGACTGAATCCATATTTACCGTTATAACAGTTCTGGTCATAAGGAAATTTATAACTTTAATTAAAAAAAAAAATGCACAACTCCAGAAAGTACACACAATGGTGTGCTAGAATATTACCTCCAGATGGATATCTGTCATTCCTGTCATCCCCTAGATGAGAAAATGTTGATCCTCTTGAAGAAATAGCATTGCCCGCCCTATCATCTTCAGCTACGGACAAAGAAAAATTCTGGTTTGTGGATTCAAGCTTCACATTTACTGACTTGGCATCATTCAGCGTATTTGTGTGTACAGGTGATAATGGGGCTAATTTTGGGGAAGAGAGGGAAAGAGAAACTGGGGGAGGAGTTGACATTGGCAGACTGGAAGGTGTCCTCCCAGCAGCTGCATTCCTTTCCACCTGCAACACAGTATGAGACTGTAAATTACCCTGAAACACCTTCAGGCCTGCAAACATGAAATATATTTCGAAGTCAATTGGAACCTGAGCTAATCCATCTCTTATGTATGTGCGGAATGCATCACTTGCATTCTGGAGCTGAGCAAATATATCAACCTGATTGAATCACAGACATTAGACATCTCCACAGGAAATCAAAATTTTCTAATGTCATAGCTTAGTCAAAATGAAATGCATGAAAATCTACCTGAGGATACAGTTGGGTAATGCGGTACAATTCATGGAGACCAATTGCTGATGTTTGCTTGTCTCCTATTTTCTTGAATATTGCAGCAAGTTCTTGCTGCATGTTACCACCAAGCAAAATGGTAGTATTGTTAAGACAAATTGATGATCATACGAAACCATAAATGGATGATACAACAGAAAATTTAAAAAAAAAATTGCAAAATGAGCTCACAGTCGTACCTTCAATTGAGCATCTGCAGAATGAGTGGTAGGTGATGGATTGTTTGCTGTAGAATCACCCCAATGAGTTTGACCAACAGGGCCAGCGGGGGTCAGCATCCTAGCTGCAGCGAGTGTCTGGAAAGCTAAAAAAATATGAGGAAAAGGGAAAATTTTCTCACAACAAAACAGTAGAAAAAGAACTGAGTTGGCAGCAGATGAGAATGGCCATAAGTAAATTCTTCAGCTCAAAGTGACGTTACCTGCAGATTAAGGTCAATGTAGGCAAGAATTATAGGTTGAGGTTCCATGTCTATGGGAACCATGGAAAGGTGACCTTTTATGGCTGTCCCACGAAGTTTAACTAGTTCATGCAGGACAGTTTTGACCATTCGTAATGGTTTGTCATCAGCACCAGCTCTGGCCAAAGTTGACATTGAGATTGTAATGAGGATCAAAGATCATGGACTCACAAAGGTTAATCGGGCATCAATTTTAACAGTTGGTGTAAACAGTTACCTCCTCCGGATTTCTTCCATTCCCAATTCCTGTAGATACAAATGTATGCTTTGAAGGATACGATCAAGGTCAACATCAAAGATTGTGCTCTGAAGAACCTGCAGAAAAACAAGGTTGTGACTATAATATATACCCTATAATCCTCAATAATAGCAGAAAGAGTGCATACCCTACAATCCTTAATAATAGCAGATCCATACACTTATATTGCTCTAAATTGAATACTTAACAATCTGCACTTTGCTAACTATGATAATGTCTTAAGAAACAAGCTTATCTGACAAGGGGAAAAAAAAAAAGCCATCGAGTGGTAATCACTTACAAAAATGCATAATCTTTTACCGTTTAAATGTGCTTAATATTAAAGCTGCATAATATGGAATGATACCAACAACTGCAGTTTGCAAACCCAACAAGATAATTCATTTTCACAACACCAGCATAGCTTCGTTACAGGAAAACATGTTGCAGGATAGGTTACAGGTATGATTTGCTTTTAAAGGTGAAAATAAATATAAAAAAAAAAATCAGCTACATATAGCTTCTAGTACTTTTCAAATCTTAGAATCCAATACTGAAGGCAAAAACTTTTAGAAACTTTTCCAAAATTCTAATATATTCTATAGCTCGTAGTAACTTTCATCTCTAGAGTTGCATTCTCTCCAAATACTTCTGCTACTAGAATTTAAAGGGCTGACTCTTAATATCTATGTTGAAGAGAGACAAAATGCATTGAGTGAACAAGGCCCAAGGCATGAAGGTTACTTTGGTAAGTTTGATAAGGCATTTCACAACTAGATCTGATAACTTTTGATTTCTTGCTGCAAAGGTTTCATTTGATGCAGGTAATGGCCATCTTGAGGGGTCCAGCGGGCGCAGAAGCTTAATCAGAACAACAAAGGATGATGTGCGTTCTGCATTGTCCTGTATGTCAAGCCCAGGTTACTAAAAATCTTACAGTGGAGGACCATACGATTGAAACAAACAAATAAATCTCAATGGAAAACTAACCAGAATCTTGAGCATCAAAACATTCAATGCTTTTAGAAGCTGGCTGCCGTCATCCATAAGTGGAACTCTTTCATCTAAAAGCCAAAGCAGAAGTTCAGTGATAAGAGTATCAAGTGTACTCTCCTTTACAGCATGGGCAAGCCTTTTATTTTGGAAAGTCTGCAGTAAAATCCAAGAATTAGTTTTACAGGACAAATGTTTTGAAGGGTCATAGATAACAATAAAACAGGTGGCTCTAAACTTTACATGCCTAAAATAGGAACCCCAAACAGAAAGCTTTTACGCATTTCATACTACAATATCCTACCTGCATAAGTGTGTTCAAGACATATTTACATGACCTCGAGGAAGCCCCTCCCAAACTGAAATCGAAGGTCTTCGCCACCTATTTAAAGTAAAGAGAATACAGATATTAATGCAAAAGCCTTAAATAAAAAAATTTTAAAAAAAATAAATAATATATCTTCATCCTTGAAAAAGAGTATCGGAGAATCTATTTTGCCTTGGTTGCCAGGCATGCAACAAGTCTATCTGCATCTTTGATCAGATCATCCAATGCACTGCTTTCAGGATCACTAGTAGCCTGTGCCAACTCATGACAAACCACTTTCATGCCCTCAACCGACTGCACCCAAAAAAGCAACAGACCACTTTAGTTCAGAACACTGCTCTCTACAAATTAAAATCCCAAATATACCAAAATTATAATATTATATATTCGGGTTTTTCTTATTAACACCTCACAAGGTGTCAACTGATTTAATACCTTTTTTTTTCCTTTTTAGTATTATAGACTTTTTAGTGAGGATAATTCTTGTCATTTCACATGTCTATTAAAAAACCATGCAAGACAATGGCAACCCTTGATAATGACATAATAATGGATCTCTACCAAAAAATTGTGAATAACCTCTTTTACCCCTGACTAAAAATAATTTTTAGAATAAGACAAGGGGTATTTAAAAGAAAGTGTCATATTCCAAATGCACCTATAGAGGTATCATTCACACACCCCGTATAATTACCAAAGAGAAGACAAAACTACTAGATGGAAAAAATATAACTAATCTTGAGCCCAAAGAAACCCAACCACAAGTAACAAAACTGCCTTCAACTTCTAAATAGAGAATCCCAATTCCTTTTTTGTACTTCAACCCAGATGGCATCCAACCCAAAAAGCTTTAGGGTGGAGAGGCCATAACCAGGGTTATATGTCAAGCATCCGCACAGTACTCGACCGACGTGGAACTAATCCCTCTCCCCCCAATTCCTGGCCATGAAGCACAAAACCCCCATTCATTGGCTATGGGCTGCATCAACTCCCCCAGCTTTCGGCTATGGACCCCCTCACATAGCCAAGGCACAGACTACCTGGTCTGATACCATTCGACAACGTCCAACCCAAAAGCCCAAACTTCATGGTGGAAAGGCCTTACCCAGGGCCATAAACCCAAGCATCCACGCAGTACCTGACCAATGTGGAACTAACCCCCCCACCCGCCCACCCACCCACCCACACACAAATTCCTAGGCATGGAGCGAAAGCCCCCCAATCACCAGCTATCAGCTGTGCATCAAACCCCCTATAGAATACATCATTTAAAAACTCATTACACAGAAAAGTTATAACATATAAATCCGGGTAAACTACATGCATCCATAGTTGTCAAGACATCGCCTAGGCAACCGACAAGTCAGATAGAACTAGACGGTTGGTCACTTTGTTTTAATTATTATTATTTTTTAATTAATGCAATTTATAGCATTTTTATTGGATGTATAAAGTACATTTATACACCATAATGCATGGAATCATGCATATGTATTAAAAACAATAAAAAATGATGCGCTAACCCCCTCCTTTTTGTATAAATCCTCTTATTTAAGATGTACCCTTACAACACCTTGGATACACCTTATGTACGCCTAGGCGCGCCGCCTAGACACCTTTCCAACTCCTTGGGTTGCCTTGGCGCCTTGACAACTATGCATACATCCTTCCTACCCATAGAACAAATGCACGAATTCAGATTCCGACCTAACCACTAAATGAAAGCACCAATTTATAGTGTACTTCAGCCAATGTTTTATGCAACCATTACTACCCCGAGAACAATGTAAATCCCAAAATTTCGACAAAGACGAAAAGGTCAAAATGCCTTTGAATATGAGAAGTATTACAAATCTGTATCATTTTATCCAAGCTTCAAAAGAAATCTAGACCAAAAAAATCAAACCTGAAGCCTGATATAAAACCATAGTTAGGATTGTTTCTTTGGTCTAGGATTTGAAGGACCAGTAGTCTAAATGGTCCTCAGCCTAAGTTTCATACTAACTAAAGCTGATTATAATAGTGGGAAGAGCAAATCGATCCTGCTGGTTTGCAAGACTGAAGCTGTATGACAATATTATCAGACGAGTTTGCAGTGAACCTAGAGTCAATGAATCTGAGAGCAACCAATTTCATTAATTTTGAAATTAATTCCACTACCTCTACCTGCCTCATTAATCTTAGTTTCTTTGGAGTGAAAATTATTACTCATTTCTTTAAGGTATTATGATATTTGCCTCTTTTCAGTGGCAATTCTTTGTGGGGGAATATTGTGTCTATTATCAGCAGGTTAGGTTTCATATTCCCCTAGTCCTACGACACACACAACCAAAAAGACAAGGATCCTATGAACATTATAGTGGTTTCCTCCAGGTTCCAACCATCAAAGTTGAAAGATATAAAGGTTCCTCTAAATTTAAAGGCCAAGTCATCTCTTCTGATCAACATAAGCGAAGTGTCCAGCCTACTGACTGTGAAGTATATAAGTTCCTAAAATTATTAAGGGTCTGCAATAGAAAGTAGGGTATTGTTGTTAGAATTTAGGATGCAGATCCGATATTGAGAGGTCCAGTTAATGTATTTTAAAATAAAATTAGGAAAAAATGATTCATTACTAGCAATAGGGTGCTGCTTCCATAGGAATTATTAACAAAACCCAAGAGTAAGAAGGCACGGAACCTCTTCAGGAGAGCCAACTGAGATGATATGCAGAGCCTCATTCCAGTCTGATGGGCCATTGGCACTAGCCATTGAACGGCCGAATTGATGCCTCTCCACATATGATTCAGAATGGCCAATGTTTTCCCTAAGTTGAGCAATATCAGCAAGATAAAATTGGAGAAACAGGAGCAAATTTGTTATTTAGAAAAAAAAAAAAAAAAAATGATCATCTAACACTTGCAGAATACCTTGACAAGATTGGGGCAGAAATAGAACGTGCAAGAACTTCCCCACTCTGCTCCGCTACATCTAGCCTGGGGATACAAATATGAGTTACAAATAACAACAGTTCTAATAAAAAAACAATGAACTTACGGATAATAACTAGCGGCATTCTACATTGTCAATAATTGGAGTAGCAAAAAAAAAAAACTACTTATTTATATCTAAAGCAGTGAAGAAACATATCTAATATGGACTACCAATGCATGATGGCACAAGATACGCACAGAATAGAATTTTTTTTTTCCCCCTCTTGAGAGAAGGTAATAAACAAAAAAGCTTCGTGGAGAAGGAGACAGTTCACCTTATTGCTTGTAAAAGTTGTTAAGCTGATTAATGCCATGAAGTCTTTCTGCCATATTCTATAACTATGAGATGCTTACAGAAAGCAGTCCAAATGTGCAAGTGTAGAAACCCGAGGAAAAAAAAAGGAAAAACATACTAAAAGTTCGGTGCAATCATCCAAGTTCCTAAGACAAGAATAACACATTACCAATTGAATCAATTTAACTAATACATGTATAATACAACACCAAGTTTAGTAATAATCTTTCTATAAAACTTGGGTACAGGAAACAACGCAAGACATAATGATGGGATGCACTTAAACTTGCGTAGGCATCGGTTATTATCTACAAGAGTGATAGAGAGAAACAAGGGGCAGAAGAGATGTATTTGTCCCACTGATTGTCTACCAATGCATGCAAACATAAGGTCCTCCACCTCCACAGATACAGGCACATCATTAATTCAGACAAAGTGCTTTAGGAAAATGACCTACTTTTCTAGGTTTGACAAATCTATATGGAATATGTTCCCTACACATGCACAACAGATCTATAGGTTACACTACATGATACTAATTAAACTGATATGTTGTTGCTCACTGAATAATAAATAAACAATACGAATGGAAGAAACGCACCCGTTGTCCCTAACAGAACGCCTCAAAGCAGCTCTAGCTTCCCCTGGTTTTCCTTCCCTTCTCTTCTCCATCTCACGGGCCTAACAAAAACAAACCATGAAGCATGGAAATAGACATGACAAGAGGATGTAAAGCAAATTTATACAAACCTTCCACTTAAATCTATCATCCAACATGCTTTTCTGAGCATCAGACAGCTTCCCGACGTACCTCCATATGTCCTCACCTGTACCCCAAATAAGATTCATCCGAGAAAGGTAAGACCTAATATTTATAACGAAAAAGCTTACTATTTATAGTACTAGATTCCCAGTATTCAAATATGATGTAACCATTGCCCATCTTTCCACTGATAAAGTGAACTTTACAAAGCATGAATTATATCTCAAAATAAAATTAGGGAGTCACCTTCTTAAAAAGTGAAGAGCATGCAGAATAAATTAAATCAATCAGTTAAAGGATCATAAGCATTCATACCAATATTTTTGTAAGCAGTAGCTAAAGTATTAAGAGCAGCTTTCCGAATTTCACCATCTCGCTCTGACGTCAAACTAGCAACAAGCTGCAAGGACTTTAATTGTCCACCTATCTGTAGAAGAGATAGAAGTAAAACATAGTAACCACATTAAAAGAACAGTGACAGGCAAGAAAACTTAGAAGATAAAAAAAAACAAAAAAAACAAAACCCCTATTTTTACCTCAGCTCCATGATGATCAATTAGAAAACCAATAAGATCAACACATTCTATCCGAGTCCGATTATTTTTAGAGCGCAAACCCTCCAATACATATGGAAAAGTCTTGCTTGCAGAATATAATTGAACAATTTGTTTCGTCAGTTCCCGCATTTTTTCTCGTACTTTCTCAATGTTATGTCCAGACTGCAGCATGATCAAGGAAAATAAGTTGAGATCTATTGGTAAAGATGTTAGCAATCCACCACAAATAGGTATTTACGTGAAACGGAATAACATGAAAACAATAAACCTAACATCAGCCAAGCATTCAATCAGTCACCAATATGATATCAGTGCATGCAAAAATCCATGCTACAACAGAGTTATCAGGTAGAAACCTTCTCCATCAAGCATGGAAGAAAAATGGCTGCTTCTGCTTCGGTAAGAGCACAACCCTCATCTTTCAACATATCAAAAAGTTCAGGAAGAAACTCCAAGACCTGTTTATGATAGTAAAAAGGAACAATAGTAATCATATCTTACAAAAGAATAAAACCAGCACGCATGGAAAGAAGGAAAAGGCAACAGCACCTTCAGTAAACACGTTGTGTTTGATTCACAGAACCGTAAAACAAACCACCGCAAAAATATGTCCAGAAGCTCAATTATTTCCTTCCCAATGGATGGAAGTGCCTATACAATCAATGACAATGTAACTACAAATAACATTTTTAAAATTAACAACAAAGCCAGCAGATTTAAGAATTTCATAGCAAGGAAACCTTTTGTAACATCTCCAGCCCATCAACTTGTTTCTTAAAATCTGTGCTTAGCATCCGCCTTTGTAGATCTTCTCTGAAATACTTCATGATATCACTCTGCAGTATGAAGTCCCAATGAGCTAACACAGACAGAAGTTAGAGGAAGATAGACAAGGATTACAACACATGAATTGTAAATGCAAACCTCAAGATCTTGAATTTGCTCCAATCGTATCTCTTCAAATTTAAAACGGCGTATGACCATTCTCTCCCTATCTTCCTGCAGAATCAACAATCACCCCGCACTATAACAGGTGTCTAAGCAATTTAAGCATTAACCACGTAAACAGCATACAAAGATACCTTGTTTGAGTCTTTGATATTAAACAAAGCCTGAGACTGGATAGCAAGGTCATGAACAATCCCAATGGAATCTGACCTCGGCCCCTTGGCAGGAATAACCCTCTGTCCAAAAAAGGAACAATCAGGACTCATTTATGCCATAAAGATAAGTGCTTCAATAAGATAGTACACACCGAAGAAATAGCTCTGCCGCCATGCTTTGGCACACCATTTGAACTAGATTTTCCAACCTTCGAGCTTGTTTTAGAAGGCAGCATAGTTGAAATTCCTTTCACTGAATCATATGAATCTGGAAAGGAACAAGCACAATAACACAGAAGTTATGATCAAAAGAAGAAAGAAGGAAAAGAACTACATTTCAGTCAGGTTAATGATAATATACCTTGGAGGGTCCCAGATGGTTTTAAACGTTCAAGAACAAGAGTCAAAGCAGGTCCACGTAAATCTTTTATGTTCTTGGAAACCTACAATAGAAGAACAAAAAAAGACAATGCTATATGACAATTCAAAGTTGAATTTCCGGAAGGGAAAAAAAAGATGAGAAAAAAATAAACTTTCAAGGCCTAGGCCCATACAGCTTCAGGCCCACAAACTCTCAAAATTTCACCAAGGAATGCTTCTGCTGCTTTCCGAACATCTGAAGATTTGTCCTAAATAGAAACAAAAATCGTAAAAGTGAATCGTTACTCTAATATCTAACTGATAATGAGAAACAACATTTAAAATTAATATATACCGCAAGAGCAGAGGTAGTTGGCTTCAGCAAGTGAATGGCATCAGATGGATCACTTAATCCAGAAAGTTGCTTGGTTAACCAATCAAAAAGATCCTTTCGCCCTTCTGCACCAAGCTTAGCCTCAGCGAATGCAGCCGTAATGTATGGAACCTAAAGGCCACCATAATTCGCATTTATACTCAATAAGCAAATACTATAAACCCAAGGTTTAAAATATTAAGCAAGTTCAGAAGTTACCATCTTATCAAGATGAACGGCAGCAATCCAGGAATCTAAAGCATTCAGAGTGCACTCTCTCATGTGCTTTTTATTGTCACCAAGGCATTTCAAAACATCAGAAAGAATCCCCTGCAAGAAGCCAAACTTTACAATTTGTCTGAAAACTAAAATTTAAAACACACACAAAACCAAGCATGGGTTCTTGAAGTCCACAAACCTTGCTTGCCTTCTCAACTGCAGGACCCATGGCAGACGCAACACCACTAAGGGTGGCTAAGGTTGCCATTATTAAATTTTTATTGCTGTCAGATAGACGGCCTCTGAGAGCAGCAAACAACTCCCCTGGCATACCACAGATAATTAACTAGAGATAAGTACACTGAATAAATAAATGACTACAAGACACCAAACTAAACAGATTAAAATAATGGCATACCAGTTCCAGTGGGTTGAATGCGCTTGTTGGCTTCTTCCAAAATTTTATTGACTGCTTCAATAGATTCCAAACGGACCTGGAAAATTGAAGAACAATCAGACATGGTCGTAACAATACTGCTGGCTTGAACAATCAGACATATGGACCATGGTTCACACACACAAAAAGAACCAACAAAAACAGAACATACAACAAGCTGAATAAGGGTTTGAGACACAGACCTTCCAATCAGAACTACACAAGTTCTTCAAAAGGGTAGGAGTTATTTTCCCACTAATATCCTCACGGGGCAGGCCATCCAATCCAACAGCAGATATAGACAAGGAGTCTAATGCCTTAATAGTTTTTTTTGGAGCTGCTGATGCCCCCTGCTTAATCATTCAACAAAATTAGTATTCCACGACCAGAAAATAAACAGAGATGCAGAGCCCAGAAACAAACCCAAAATGCCATACCTCAAATGGATTTTTCTCATACTCAGCATCAAGTGTACTAAGAAGTGCAGGCTTCACATCCGCAAGAAACCCCTTAATGTCTAATAACGAATAATAACAGAGATTTTAGCGCCACAATGAATATGAAAAATACCACAATATTTGACAGGAAAGACTAATATGAGCACCTGGACCAACAAACTTATGTAGTACACCAATAAGTTTTATAGTTGCATTTCTAGTGGCAGCGGCACTCGACTGAAGACCCGTATCCTTGCAGAAATCAATTAAGTCCTGAAACATAAGACAGGAATATTCACATCATCATATTAGCAGTAGAGAGGAATAGAACTGAATTCAAAATATAAACACAGCAGCAAGGATAAATAAATAAAAAAAAAAATAAAAAAAACACCTTTAGCTTTAAATGTGAAATGCCAAAGTCATCAACTGCTGAAACCATCCACAAAATTCCCTCACTAAGAACCTTGGGATTCTTGTGCTCTTTCATGATTTTGTAAAGCTACATTAAGCAAACTCTTTGAAGTTATTATCAATGGAACAAGGTTCAAAAAACATAGGGAAAATTAGCAAGAAGCCAGAAAAAAGTACACAATACAGAGAGAGATAGAGAGTTGTATGCATGTCTTTACAAAACGGGGTCAATTAAAAAACCAAAAACAACACTTACTCTTTCAAAAATGAATCCTGGACCCACTGCTTCACAGAAAGTAGTCAAACACTTCATTGCAGGAGCACGGGTCTTAATATCAGCTACCCTTTCACTAAGACCTGTAATTAATTTAGGGATGTTGGAAAAGCTACAACATCAGCTTCTGCTTTACTACACACATGATAGAGAGAAACATGCCCAAAATATATAAACCAGCATCAAAGAATGCAACTGAGTGATCAAATCAGGCCCCAAGCCAATAGCTTGTTTCAAATGGCAGGCCAAAAATGCAGCATTTACCCACCAGCTTTGATTATTGAACAACACTCAAACATGAGTGACCAAACTGACCCATGAAAATGCAAAATTTTCTCATTCTAACATATTTCATAAATGTATAGTTGAGACTGCAACTTGATTCAATTACTGTACAGCAGATTTCACAAAAAAATTTAATATCCATAAAATGCAGTGCAGTGCAATGCAATGCAATTTCATAAACATAATACCCACCTAGAATGCAGAGTACAACACATCGTTTTGGAAATTTAGTCACTGATGAAGCTATGTGAGTAATAACTTCAATAACCTGTTGTTGGACCTGCAACCACAGGGATAAACAAATGAATAATTGACTGCAATTATAAAATAAGCTCCCGGATCTTGGTCCAGAAAAGTTAGGCTTACCTGAACATTTTTCTCACCCCACCCAGGAATGGCACATAATAAACGAATCAAAATCTCTGCTGACTTGTCAATCTCTTGAAGACCTTCTACCTGCTGCTTTAGAGAGACAATTGCTGCAAAGGAAATGAAGCTTATTTACAGTTCTCCTTCAAAAAAAAACAATAAAACTATTCACAGGTAATATACAAACTACACTTGGAACAATCCATGTTCAGTACTTCCTCAGTAACTCAAACCAATTCACATCTCAAATATAGGCACCAGTGCCAGAGATGCCAATTGTGCATTACACCTAATAATTTTCTCTCTTTAAAAGAAGACATCAATCTAACTGAAAAACAATCAGTGCTCTCCCATCTATCCCTAAAATAATAATCATATTAACTACAGTCACCGTTTGCTCAATCATACTAACACCAACTTAAACTCAAGACTAACAATCTCCCACAGTCAGGCGATGATTGATGTATCAATAAGATACAGAGAGAGAGAGAGAGAGAGAGAGAGAATTGTGAGAAGTTTCAGTGAAAAACCCAGTAGAACAAGTTAAGCTAAATTTCAACATAATAATAACCAAGTTTAGCTCAACTGGAGAGCAAGCAAGAAGAACAAGCTAATCAAACAGAACGGCAACATCGAAGTAAAGAAATTTAGCTCAAGTGAAGGACACCCCCATAAAATGGGAAAACCTATCTGAAATTAAACTTTTTATTTATGCTTAGAATCTGAAGTAAAACTAGATTAGTGATTCACCCAATTCTTCAAGAGGTTGGCTAATTTTCTAATTTGTAGTAGGAAATTCAGTTCAATTTTACACATATTAAATTTGAACACTCAATTATCTTAAATATGTAACCCTCTAGCAGTATCCTGCAGATTAATAGTTGTGTTCAATCTATTAAAGTGGGTCAGTTCAATATAGCCTAAGGTTGACAACGGAGCATCTACTTTTCATTGGCTTGACAACTGACACCCACGGGGGTGCTCATCAACCCCTAAGGTTAAAGTATCAAAATTGGGTCCAGTCTGGGAAGAATGGCCGAAGTTTCAGCTATCATCAGAGAGTGACTGAAAAATTAGACCAACAATGGGCCAAAACCTGAGAATGTTTCTCCTTTCGTCAGATAGAATTCCAGAGTCAGTTTAGAAGTTTTCATCCTGCCCTTTCTTGACCTGACTGTCTAGGAGGGATTGGCTGGGATCCAAAAGAGACAGAGAGAGTAACGATCTAGTATTTAGACTTTGGGCAACTTGGGGATTCTTTCTTCCTTATTGATGTGGGATTTAGTGAAATCTTAGGGCCAAGAAGTCCCTTGGCACAAGCTCATTGGGTTTCATAGACCCATTCCTCGTCATAGCTTCACTGGTTGGAGAGCTCTCACACTTTCTCGCTCTTAACACAATCTCTTCGTCAGCAGAAAAACATCTTGGCAAACTCCTCTTGTTGTTTGTGTTGGAATGCTTCGGTAGAAATTTGTCATTTATTTTTTGCTTGCCCCTTCGCAGCTAGAGCTGGCCCTATTGTCGGAGAACCTTTGAGATTAAAAGATACTGGAGATCTGTCAACATACCTTTAAGGGTGAAACGTGTTGTGACAATGTGGATAGACTTGCTTTCCATGCACCTATTTACCATATATGGATGGAGAGGAATCTCAAAAGATGGTTGGGAAGATCAAGACCCTTCAATAGATTCTTGATGGTATAATTATTAAAATCAGGGCCAAACTATCACCCACTGACAGAACCTACCCAGATTCTTATTGTCAGAGCTTACCTATCCAATTTCATGTGGATAGAACCCCACATTGAGCTTCTCTTTTTTCCTTTTGGGTCTTGTGGTCATCTTCTTGGAGCCCCCTTTTTGTAGTCCCTGGACCTTTTGAATATAATCTTGATTCGCCTCCAAAAATCTAATCTAAGGTTCAGAATGAAATATCTGAAGGGTTAAATCTGCTTGTGAAATATCTTAAGGGTTTTATCTGCTTGCAGGGTTTTCCTTCATTATAAATTCTATGCTAGTCATTTCCAAATCTTTCCATAATCCCTCTTATCTGGCAAAACCAGAGAGGTCATGAACCTCCCACTTAACCCTGGGCAATCAACAAGGATTTTTGTCCAGGCATATCTCTTTTTCAACTTCATTTACCAGTGGAGAGATTGAGAGAATCTATTCTAAGGTCTGATTGTATAATTTCTTCAGAAATCTAGTCATTGGTCTGCTTCAAGTATATTTATACGGGAATGAATGATGAAGACAAGAGAGCAAGAAACAAGCTTTTCTTTCTTCTTATCCCACTTTCTTTTTCTTGATAAGCTGATCATTTTACCAAGGTAATAACTGTAATCAAACGAACAAGCCAGACAGAATAGGTAAATTAATGACTAGAAAAAAAGCCAAGTCAAGAGAACAATATAGACCTTCAAGCCTCTCTTTCCAGACACTGCTCTTCAGTTGAGAAATTGTATCTGCTTGAAGAAGGCAACCTAATCTGCTTTCAATATCTTCAAGACTCATATCTCCTGGCTGAGGACATAAAGCAAACCAAATAGCAAACATCATCTTAATTTTCAACAATCAAATTAAGAACTAATTGAGATGCCACAATAATACAAAATGCAATTCAGGTCAAACAACAATCAACACAAAAGAAGCACTGAGTGGCTGGTTATTTACCTCAACATCTTCAGGTTCAACCGATCCCACAACCTTTGACTGTACAGCACCATCGCCCTTCTTGCCAACACTTTGTTTAACTGCCCCACCTTTTTTAGTGACCGACTGATAAAATATTCAATTAAGCCAAAACAGGAATACAATAAGGCCAAATAGAATGACACACAAAATAAAATAAAGCAAACAAAATAAATCTAGTTAAAAATAAAGGGAAACAAAACACTCACAGCTGCCTGGATGGGCTTTTTCCCACTAAGCATGCTTGCTGCAGATTTTCTTGCAAATGAACTCTCAATGGCCTGCAAAACGATATATAAGTTTGGATGAAACAGAAACACAGAAATTTCTCAATTTCTAAAAATGTAAAGGTTGGAGAGACAAATAGAAATAAGCAAATCACAAAAAATCGAACATAAACATCGAATGATTAGGCATTACGATGGTGAAGCACAAAAACAGCATTTCTTGAAACAGAATGATCAATAATCTCAGTCAAGTGTTGATAGCACACGCCAGTGAAAATTAATTTGTGATACACTATAGGAGGCTAGAGCTGAAGAGCATGCAAATGATAAGTACTAAAAGTAGAAACATAAGAAAGAGTTAATTCCCTCAAGACCCTTTGCTTAGTGGTACAGGAACATAATGTCCATAACATATGCTTGCACAAATTACCATGATAATAATAAGCAACATATAGAAAATTTACTACTATAAAATTATTTACAACTAGATACATCATAGATCAGGTTTCTACTTTACTATTTTCCATAACTAACTAAAATTCCTTTAGTTTTTAAAAGTGTAAATGGAGGAAAGACATTTAATATTTCCATTCCTGAAAATAAACAACTAATCCAAACATTGGAAAGAGTTACCAGTAGAGAAGGGAACTATACGCCCGACTCTTTCTAAACATAATGATTTCTGAAGTCCCAAGGTGTAGAATACCAATGTCACTCCGATGTTTTTTCTTATATAAAAATTCCGTTGGTTTGAGGTTTGGTTCAGCCGTAATGAGATATGAAGCTCTGTCTTGCCAAATGTGATGCTCAGTGAACTAGATTTCTAGTAAGTAAAGCTCAGCATTTTTCATTTTCTTCTCTAAATTTTCCCAACCATTTCACTGTTGCCTTTCTGCACTAAAACCCAATCTAATAACCATATTTCAGAACTCAGTAAAATTCCAAAAATCATTTTCTCTAAACCATCAATCCTAACCCATCAAATTCAACAAACATATAATAGTAGAGAAGTGTAGACAGTGTTTGGTCTGCAACATAATAAACCAAAAAGGAAACCATCAAGAAGCAAAAAATACAAACTTTTTACATTGATAATACAAATCCTGAGGTCCATGTTGAGCTAAATCTGGAACAAAAAATCAATCAAAAAGAAAAAACCAACCCACCATAGACGAGGAGATGCTCCCACTTGAAATCACAGCAGCAGCTGGCGTTTTACAAAATAAATTTGTAAGGACGTTAAAGTAAAAAAAAAAAAAAAAAAAGTAGAAACAATTATAGAAGGATTCTCTACAGAAAAAGAAGTACAAAACAAGGAGCGGAAGTATATTTGAACCTGAACCCGTACTTGGAAGCACACCCCCACCAGAACTTGCAATCATATCTGATAGTTTTTTCTTTCTCACGTCATCAAGTTTCTCCAGTGATTTTTCTAAAGGTCTCATACCGACCAACTGTCCAACACATATTGATTATGGTTAAAGTAACAAAGGTAACATTCAAAGGGAAAATATACAGTTATAAACTATTCACTTAACAAAGAATAACTACCTTAGCAATTGCTGCCAAAACAGAAAATGCGGCATCCCTCACTTCCGGAGTCCCGTCATTTAGCAACTACATGACTCATAAAAACTAAAAATGTTAACTATGTAATTGAACCACATAAATAATGCAAAAAGTACCAGAAAAAATTTTAACTGATAAGAACTAAAATAAAAGTAGGGGAAAAGGCTCCTCTAACCTCCATACATAAGGGGACATAATCCTTATGCAACTTAAGAACAACAGCCTTATTGCTCGTCTCAATACAAAAAGTCACCCAGTTCAAAGTTAAGGAGCGAACAAGTGGAACTTTATTTTTCACTGCAGTTCTAACATCTACATAGCAAGTACAGAATGTGAGTGAACAAACAATAAACTCAAAAACTATACCCTATAACAGCAAAATAAAGAACAAGACTAACAAAATTAACAATAATTAGGGAAATATGTATCCTCGGAAATGACACAAGCAATACAATTCAGACACCACGAAAAAGAAAAATATTTTACATTCAATAGAAATTTCATCTTTTCTCTGCGTTTCAAATTTCTTGGAAATTTTTTCAAGCAAAATATCGTACGCAGAATGAAACAACTCTTCAGTTATCCTCCAACAATTGAAAAGCAAAGCTGAGTAGTGATACATTACATAAGAGTCCAACTATGACTTCGTAAGCATCATATGACAGCTAAAGTTCTCCATCATTAGAAAGAACATTTCATGGAAGTCAATTCACACACTTCATTGATTAAATTAAAAGTTCAAGTATCCAACTGCCTCTTACTATTTGTCCTTTTTCTTTTATTTGGGACCTAATCCTAGAATACTTGACTGTGGACCCATACAAATTCAGCCACTTTCCGCAATGTCAGCTCGATTGAAACTCCTAGAGATGAGAGCTTCTGTATCATGACAATCCCTGACTCAATTGAAAAGAATAAAATCTTCAGAAAATTTGCCACTTGCAATTAATTTTGGCCCTTGTGGCTCATGGAAAGATTAAAAAAAAATACAGTTTATGATGGACTCAATCCTAAGGTTATATCTCTTGGAAGGGGATATACTTATTCAGCCAGTCCAAATGCATTCCCCTTGTACCCCATACAATCAAGAAAATCATTCTGTTGACAATAAAAATAAATAAATGAAACCAGAAAATACAGACCTGGAAGGATAACAAGGCACTATTCAGAAAAAGGTATCAAAATTAAATTTCAAGTGGGTAATGAATTGCAGACTTATTATAACCTCATCTACAGGGGTAACAGCGCATATCATGCACAAAACTGCATTCAATATATAAATGAATATAGAAATATATCATTCCAAATGTAGCAAAGTTGACCAACATTTCTTATTATAACCAAAATATTTTGTTGCCCATGGAGATAAAGCATACAGTTGGCCCAACTAACAAGGTTGTCAGGGCGACAAAGCGATCCAAGGCACTAGAGACCTGACGAAACCTTGACAACTATGCCAACTAATAATGATGTCCTTTTCCAAACTACATTGAAAGAAAACATGCCTTCTATGACATCAACAAGGGTTAAGCAGCCAGCCTTGTGCATTGCCCTTAGCGTTTGAGTAAGTGCATCTGTGACGGTCGGCTTCTTCTCTTTTAATTTTTCCTATTCAAGAAAAAAGACGAATATTTTAATTCCAACAAACACAATTCAACTAGCTTGTATCTCTTATGGTAAGACCAAATGTTCTAAATATTTCAAAACAAAGAAGCATCACAAAATACATCACAGGCAGGAAGTAGATTCGGTGAACACAATTAATGGCATAGAAGAGGCAAAGTCAAGATAATGAGAAAACCAAGGAATATGTAATGGTCAAATAGACGTGAGGATGACACATAGCCAGCCCCTGTTACATTAAGTTTTCCCCTATTTAAAATAATACTAATTGCCAACCCCCCTCTTTTCCCAAACAACAAAAAGAAATGTCATTCTAGCACAGCTAATTTTGTCATATGATCAAGCAAATAGTGAAGCATACTAGTAACAATGAAACAGATGACCAAACACGTACTTAAGGTGGCTCGAAAACAAAAGATGCAGTTGATTGCAGATGACTATATCAGGGTAAAATAATCACAATTTCTAAGATGCTAAGCATTCCAGTTATGTTACTACAAAAATAAATAAAAGCAGTGGCATATACAACAATAAACAACCATATTCCCCAAGTAGCATTTTTCAATGAACTCACAAGTAAAACTGGCAAAAGAAAGCGTGAGCTCCCACAAAAATGAGTCCTCAGACCGCTAGATAGATTCCCAATAGCTTGGATTGCCTCAACTGCAACAGCTATGTTCACATCTGTAATAAGCTGCAAGCATATAGAATTACTTATTAAACCCTCCACTCTAAATGAATTAATGCAATCAGCTATCAACTGTAGGGATGGATACCCAACAAAGTAATCAAGATACATGATACCAAACATGGAAGTGAGCAAATGAAACATGGTGATTCAAGTATCAGTTTTACCTACATAAAAAATTATTGGTAGAGGTAGCAACAGGGCCAGGCCGGTATATTGAGCTAGGGTGCAATGGAGCTAATTTGCATAAATAATATATCAGCGGAATTTTATATCTTAATATATCATCAACTTGCTCTTTTTAAAAAATTGAGTTATCTGCCCAACTAGAACGCCTGGGCAAGCTCAGGCTACAATTGTAAATTTGTAATACTAGCCGATGAGGCTTCAAGAAGCATGCCCTATCCCAGACCCTTAAATTAATATGGCTAACAAATCAAACCAAATAACAGCCCTTTAATTAAGCCGGCCATGTCCAGGAGGTTAAGCAGACCCAGTGAGATAATTGTCACCTTGGGCATTATGATGCAGCTATAGGTATCCCATCAGGCCAATCAGGCATCAGAATACTTTATTTTGGCCCATGATTGGGTTATATGGGCCTTGGGCCTTCGGCTTTTGAGATTATTGATGTATCAGGCCTCTTTCATGAGCGCGTATTTGGAGTTTTAAGTTTGCATACACAACTAGGTGTTAAGAGTCCAAGTTAGTTTGAATTTTAAGTTGCTTTTAACTTCTGTTTTAGATTAGGATTTAGTTTGAATTTATCTTTAGTTGAATCATATTACAATAGGAGAGTCTACCATAGCAGCTACAGTTTCTTTTAAACATTACATATGTAAACACTACGCGAGGGTTAGTGGCGGCTTTTGATAATGGAATGAAATTAAGTTTTGCTTGCTTGGCCTGAAGCATCTTGTTGGGTTTTGGTTTCTCTCTCCTCTCCTTCCCAGTGATTCTAATCTCTTCACATCTCAGGTGACCTCTGGTTCGATTCCCTTTCAACATTCTGAACTGCCTCTCTTCTCAGGTCAGTTCTCTTAGTTTCACTATTCAGATTCTCTTACATATAATCTTTCATAATTTTCTTGCTACCTGACGCATTCTTCGATTAAACATTTGTTTTTAGAACTCTTTGGGTCTTAGTCTGTTGGGTCCGAGATTTGGATTGAAGCCTGGGTACCCATAAGCAATCTAAACCCTGGAGCTTTAGTGCCAAAGTTTCCAGCTGTGAAAACCGAACCTGCAACTAAGTTGTTCCTGCCTTCCTGGGTTATTCCGCCAGATCAGTTCCAGAAGCTTACCTCCATCTTAATCCTTGTTGATTGGGTTTGTTAGTGGCTGAAATCAAAAGGTTAATGTTCGGTTTCCTGTCAATCCAAGGGCATATGGGAGAGTTCTCTCAAAGGGAATCAGTGTTGTTCCTCTGCCTCCCATTCTGGTCTTATTTACAACTAAAGACCAGATTCTCTTAGTTACCAAAAAAATCCCTCAGCTTTGAACTTTAATTCTATTTCATCCTCACTTAATTTCTAATTCCCCCCCCCCCCCAACACCAAAAAAAAAAAAAAAAAAACCCTTAAGTCTTCTAAATTAATGCCCATTCTGACTCTGGTTGTGTTTATCTACTCCCAAAGGGTCCAGAACTTCCAATTATTTACAATTTTGCCACTCACCCTACTGTTTAAGCTTAAATATTTGGGGTGGGCATATAATGATCCCAATAAAAGGTTTTTGCGACCAGGGACCGCATCACATTACAGCATAGTTGTCAAAGCTTCGTCTAGACGTCCCGGCGAGTCAGATAGGGCTAGGCGGTTGGTCACCTTATTGTATCACGCCTTGTTTTATTTGTTTATCTATTTTTTTAATTAATGTCATTTGTAGCATTTTTAATGGATGTATAATGTACGTATATACACCATAATGCATGAACTCATACATATGTATTAAAAACACTAAAAATTGATGCGCTAACCCCTTCCGTTTTGTATGAACCACTCATTAAGATGTACCTCACAACGCCTTGGAAATGCCTTGGGTAAGGTTTCGATACGCCTCGGCACCCAGGCACCTCTCCAGCACCTCTCTAGCACCTTGGGTCGCCTTGGCGTCTTGATAACTATACATTACAGAAGTAAATTCCTGGAAATTTGATAAGAAAATACCCAGGCATAAAGATTATGATAATCTTAAAATATTGAAGTACGGTTCTATGGGTGGGTCAGTTTGGAGTTTAAAACCCAGGAAGAACCGTGTCCGCACCATGTTTGGGTCCATTAAAATATTTAGGGATTTATTATTTGAGCTTATCTTGTTTTATTTCGTTTAACAGTCAGAGAAGTGGAGTAGGAGTTAAGAGTTTCAGTAGAATTTTAACTTCAGTTTAGATTAGCTTAGGACCCTTCAGTTTATTTTCTTTAAATATGTTATGTAACATTATTTTCGGAGATTGGAATGAAATGAAATAGATTTGGCTTGGTATGCCCACAAGGCTAAAGCAGTGTGAGAGCTGTGGTTCTCCTTCTCTCTTTCTCCTTGGTGTGAATTCACTTCTCATGTGAATTTCTTTCTACTTACCTCTTCTGTCCTCTTCCAGTACTTCCAATACTCTACCCTTCCTCCCCCCTAAAATTTTGTTTCCATTGTTCTCTTCTTTATTTCCTTATTCTTTCTCTTTTGTTACTGTGATTCCCCTACCATGTTGGTAGCGGTCCCTGGACTCGGAAAACTTTTTTTTAGAACTCCTCAATTACTGAACCCTTCGGTCTAGAACTTTGGGTGAAGGTTAGGGTTACTAAGTCATAGGCAACTCTACCAGTAGATCCCCATCCCCAAACTCCATTCTCTCTGTAAGTTCTTAGTCTGAAACCAAACCTGGTTCTTGAAGCACCGTGAGGTCCGGTTTCAGCAACTTCATATTAATCTTCCGGGTTGCTGAATCCAGCAAATGTTTGTGGGAATTTGATAGGAATGTGAGTTAGCAACCAATGTCTGAAATTTGAGGTACATGATGCCATATTGAGCAAGTTCGATGGGTTTTCCCTGAATCTTTTCTCCCACCTCCTTTCCCTTCTGGTAAGTCTCAAAGTTGAAGACAACCCCTCCACCAAGTCTATAACCCTATTTCCAAACATACCCCTGGCTTCATAGTTAATTCTGTTGTGTCATAATTTGTGTTTCCTTCCAAGATTGCCCTCATACCTTTATCCTTATTCCTATTTGGTCATATATCATGTTAAATTCTTGAGGGCTTGGCTTGTCTCATAAATTACGTAATTGACATCATTCCCATTGTTTTGGCATATAGTATCCAGGTGCACCCATAGCGATCCCAAACACAGGTTTGCAACCTGGGGCCGCATCAAATACATATTATTTTGAATTATTGTACCAAAGGAAATCAGAAATATGTTCAAAAAAAGTGCAAATGGGATAAAATATGATCCAAATGAAAACTAATACTGTACACAAGTTTCACTAAGATGTCAGATTAGCATGCCTCAACCGTTCATGAAGCATATACACCCCACAAAAACACAAAACACCAAAAAAGAAGCATACAATACAATCAGAATCTAAAATGAGGAAAGAAATAAGTAGTAAATGAAATTAGATTGAGATATGCAAGTTAATGTAAAGGTAAATAGAAATGGAAAGAAACAGATAAAGGACACAATGAGAGGAAAAGGTATCATACCAGGAATAGAGAACTATATGATGTAATTTTTAATAGGATTTACTAACCATACAATGTCAATGAAAAATGCCACAAAAGACTAACATATGGGGTATAGTTGTTATGGGTAAAAGAAAATCTAGAAGACCTTCTTAAGCGTCCGACAGACTTCAGTGAAATCACCGGGAGCTATTCTTTTCGTTGAAGCAAGTTTTGTAAGCTCTGCAACAGCCTCCTTCCTTTCAGCCCATTTGGCAGCTTTCTAGAATCATTAAAAGAATATGCTCAGCCAATCAAACATAAGAAAACTCAACCACGCATGATATAATGAGAAAAGTAGTAACAAAGAAAATGAATATGAAGCATAAACATCTAGATGTAGCACAAGATATGGAACACCAACCACTCCATCCCAAAAGCCTGATTTCTCCAATGGGGTCAAAATATCGACTGGATCAACAAGTTCATACTCATCTACTTCCTGATGAACTGACCAATATCATATTTATTAGTTTGCTTCACTCAAGCTGATATTGACAAATCACATTATCCAATGGCTTTTATGAAACTGAATTAATCATGGAGTGCTTACCATCAGCTAAAGATTCTTCAGATGGCCCAGAGACCACAACTTCAGATGCAGACTCCTGCTCTGGTTCCTTGTCTTGTTCAGATCTGCAATAAATTCAACTTGTTAAGCCCATTAAATCAACTTGATCGCCTAGGCAGGCGCCTTGGTCGCCTAGGCGCCCCGTCAAGCCTCCAACATTTGCCTTGGCTCCTTGACAACTATGAAAGAAACAGAAGAAAAGAAAATTCTTGCATGGGTTACGCCCGAAGGGCTTCCCATACGGCACTAATAAACGCCACATGGCAGGTCCGATGTGGCCTAATATTTGTGCACAGGTGGGTCCCCTGCACAATTGTCAAATTTCAATGCAAACGGAGTTGGCCATGTGGCAAAAGAAAGCTTTGAAAATGCACTAAGATTGAAAACAAATGGACAGCTGAAAATACAAGAGAGTGTGCCAAGGAAACCCAATTGGGCAACTTATACAGGAACAAACTCCTATATTGACCATTTGGGCTATTTAAAGAACCTTTCCAAAAAAGAAAATAATAGATTTTAAAAGAATTTCCATGGATTCCAACGAAACTCAAAGAGGGAAAAGGAAGAGAAAATTTACAGCCAGATTTATTTTAGACACTCATTATTTTCCATTTCAAAATGTGGAGAAAATAGAAAAAGAAGCAAAAAAAAGTCCAAATAGAGTTTAACAAATGTCAAAATAGAGCTTAACCTCTCAATACCTTCCTCAATTTCTAAACAAGTTGAAACAAAACAGACCTAAACAAATGGTGGAGCAGGTGAAAAACCAACCGACAGAAAGACCATAGCCATTGTCAACTGGAGTCAACAAACCCAGTGGTTGTCACCTCTTCGTATTCTTGGTTTTCACATCGAATCATCATGAGCTCTAACTCCAGTTGTCTTGCTCCGCATTTCTTCTAAAGTTTTTGTTTACGGGACTGTGAGGCTCCTTTAATTCCTTGATCAATGTCAGAATGTGAAATAGAAAGGCTGATGCAGATAAAGGAATGGGATCTGCTGGCAAGGATTGAGAAGCCGGTTCCAAGGCTGGTTTCGATCAGCCACGAAACGGAGTTTGCCTCAGTTTTGACCAGGGATTTTTTTTATGGGTGAAGCCCAGAAGGTTTTTTTTTTTTTTTTTTTTTTGGTCCTAATTTTTTTTGTGCAGCCTATTTTAACAATTTGACACCTATTTCCTCGAACAGTTCCAGAAAAATGAACATTCAAAATGGTGTTTTATGATGTGGTACACAGTTAGTGTACATTGAATGCTCTGCCGCAGTGCACATTGGCATTAAATTTTAAGCCTTATTTGTGTCTAATATCATTTTTAGTCATTTACTTAACTTACAAATATGCTAGGGTTGTTCTCCAATCTATAAATTTCACAAATCTTATTATAATAAAACATCACTAACACCAGAAATGCGTCAAAATAATCTTTTGTTTTGAAGCCTAAAAATTTATTTTCATTCAGGAGCACTTTAAACAGCATATATGTACTCAAAACAAAGTATGACCAGTGTGTGACACCTTCAATATAACTCGCATTCAAGTAATTTTAGATTTGTTGGGAAGTTGATTATTGTTTAGTCGCATGAATGGAAATAAATTTTGAACATCAAAACAAAACATTATTTTGTTGCACTTCTGGTTTTTAGTGATATTTCATTATAATATGATTTATGAAATTTTTAGATTGGAGAAAAAACCTAGCATTTGGAAGTTGAAAATTGCCCCCCGTAACCAGAAACGCGGTTTTGTTCTTGAACTGAAGGGTTGATTTCTTATCCTTTGGAATTTTAATTTTAGACTATTTTTATTGGATTCAAATGGGGGATGTTTGCTTATTAATGAATAATATCTTAAGAAAATGTAGTAAGAAACATTTACTTAAATAATATTAAACATAAATAAGTGTTGCCCCTGGAATTTTGGTTGAAATCCTTCCCTCTCGGTCAAAACTTGCAAAACATATAGGTTGATTGAAAAATGTGGCTTTATATACTGTTTCGGTTCTAGTTCCTATCAAAACCAGGTTATCTTGTTAAACAAAATGGTAACGACCCTAGGTTTTGACTCAGTGAGTTCTGAAACCAAGATATCTCGATCGAAACCAATGGTTTCAACCAAGTTCTCAAACCATGTCTACTGGCGGTGCCGGGGTGGGATGGTTGTCAAGGCGTCACCTAGGCGTCCGGCGATTCAGATAGGGCTAGGTGGTTGGTTGCCTTATTGTATCACGCCTTGTTTTATTTGTTTATTTTTTTTAATTAATCCTATTTCTAGCATTTTTATTGGATGTATAAAGTACATATATATATATATATATATATATATATATATATATATATATATATATATATATATATATATATATATATATATAATAAATGGGATTAATTAAAAATGATGCACTAACTCTTTTTGTATAAATCCTCTTATTAAAATGTAACCTTATAACGCCTTGGGTATATCTTAGTTACGCCTAGGCACCCAGCCACCTCTTCAGCGCCTTAGGTCGCCTTGGCGTCTAGACAACTATTGTGGTGGGTTATGGGAAAATAGAAGAAAGGAAGAAAGGGGTTGTTTAGGGGCTGTGAACAATAACCAAGAATAGTAACTGAAAGAAGGAGAAGAGAAGAGAGAGGGAAAGGCAACAACCTTCAACTAAATCATTCCATTATCAAATCGTTGGTGAGATGTAGGCCTCTTAAATCTAATTATATATATATATATATATATATATATATATATATATATATATATATATATATATATATATATATATATATATATATATATATATATATATATATATATATATATATATATATATATATATATATACTTAAGCTTCCTAATTGACTCAAACATTCAAATAAATAAAGAAAACATAAGCCAACAAAAAAGGAAACCTTCTCCCAACCGCAGGCTGTGATTAGTTATGCTAAATTTTAGCATAGTAACCTATTAAGGCTGGATTTATTTAATATTATCCCAACCTATCTAAACAACTGGACAGCAATAAAATACAAATTGAAATACTAATTTCGTATACATGGCTACATGCTTAGACCCCCACTTTTGGACATTATAATTGAGCCCAGTACAAATATAAAAAAAACATAGAAAACAAAATCCCATAATTAAGTACTATCAAAATAAGACCGAATTTTGGATGGGCCTGCATTAAAGGCAGCTCGGATCATAAATGAAGATCGGGGATAGCCCCCCAAAAAACCCATCTTTGTTGGAGCTCAAAAACAACTGGAGAGAGCTTGACACAAAGATATCTGTAAGCCTTTTTTAAGTCCATAGATCAATATCAAAGAACTCCTGAATTTTTCCTCTCCCCCCCGCCCAAAGGAGAACCCCTACCTTTATGATGGTTTTTAGTTTTTTGTTTCAAGGCCCATTAAAGAGCAAAAGATTTAAAGTGAAGACGGTGTATTTG
This sequence comes from Protea cynaroides, assembly GCA_028583415.1. Lineage (NCBI taxonomy): Eukaryota > Viridiplantae > Streptophyta > Magnoliopsida > Proteales > Proteaceae > Protea > Protea cynaroides. Next base: position 33,713,160 of record CM053267.1, read on the forward strand.
GTCCCTTAAATAATAATGTTTTGATTTTTTGGAACTTTCTAGAGCAGTCACCCATTTATCAATGATCATATATATGTCTCTTTTTAACTTCTTTTCAATTTTATGCAACAAACAATCAGAAATATCTTCAGTCGCATTCACTTTCCTATTGGTATTCGCAAAATAGAATACCAAAATGTACACAATCAAACGTACAGAGGCGATGAAAACAACGCAAACTTGAGGAAGAATAATAAATCGGCATGCAAACTAGTTTTTTTCTCATGTAACATAACTGCCCAAGAACATAAGTGAAAAAGAATGGTAATTAAAAGAGTGCAGATGAATTATTTTACGCTTTTCTTGCCCCCAAGAAATTGGTTATGTAATTTATTAGATACCAAAATTTCATAGAACTATGAAAAAAAACCAGTGCTAAAACCAATAAACAAAGAACCAATCATGATACTACTAAATTCAAAAACTGCCCACTCAACTACAAATCTTTTGAAATATAAATAAAAATTGTTCTACTACAAATACTGGATACCAACCTAATTTTGCGGGTTGGCTTAGCTCCACCAGTGACATTGATAATCTCCGCCTCCAGCTCTTTTTTCTTGAAACAATCAGAATTGAACCACCATTTTAGCAATAAGACATTGGATTAAACACTGTCCATTTCCATGTAATTAGTCAATACATATACTAACCATAGTATCCCGCATCTTCTCAAACAATATTGATTTCACAGGGTCTTTTCCAATCCAGCGGCAAAGCTCGAGTGTCAACCCTTTAGAAGATGCACGAACATTTTGATCTTGATGGTCAAAAAGTTCAGGAAGCATCTTCAAAATTCTTTTAGGGGGAACAACTTTTGAACCAAATTCACTAAAAGTAAGCAAAAGATATTAATATGTAAAATGATAAGAGGAAAACAAAATAATATAGCCTCCATTGACATTTTCTAAAATGCAAACCTAAGGGCTTGAAACATGACATCAATAGCTGGCACAACAGCTTTAGCAACTTTATGTTTTATTGCTTTCTCCATGGCGTCCTGCAATTCCCACGTTACAAAAGTAATTAAGGGACGTCTCTTAACATGTAAAATCGAAACCTAAAGAAACAGGAAAACAAAAAAAAAAAGTAGCTCTAGACGAGGACCCATGACAAGAAGATAATCATAACAAGATATGATCAAGGCTGATCGTTCTGATTCCAATGGTCATTCAGTACCCGGGAGTTATCGTTAAAATTTGACACAAATATTTCAGTTTGTAAGGAAGAGAAGAATTGGAAATTGGAGAAATATTTTAACCTAACCAAAAAAATTCAAAAAATATAAAATGCACCATTACCCACTATAGACTTAAAGGAGAACAACAACATGAATAACCAACCGCTATAGATTTAAAAGCGAACAACAACGAAAATAAAATAAAAACAGAAAAACACATTAGACATAAAAATAGGTGACTAGTTATCATTATTGATGGGTTTACAAGCCTCAAAAACATGATCCATTACCATTGAAATTCTATTTTTTATCCATTAAAAAGCATAAAAAGAATTGCACATATAAAGCCATCAATAACAGAAAGAATTGCAGGTGTCTCAAAAGTCATCATCACTATTGTGAACAGGAGCCCTGGTGCCCAACAAATCTGTACAAGGTGAACCCAATATGAAAGCTGCCCACTCAATAAGACGTTGTTGATATTCCCCAGTGTTAACAAAACACTCTCGAAGCAAGGTATATGAAGTTGTACCCAGGAAACAGCACTTACTGCTCTGATTCAGAGTGTACCCAAACATCGGATGCCCTTGCCTAACCCGAAGCCATAAGAAAGTTGTGACAGGCATTCACCAGGCACCACAACCTTAATAACAAGATTTTCGTGAACATGTCATGGCTATCATGAGATTAGGTGGAAAATAAAAAACAAAAAAACAGATTTTCCTCTAGGTCTGGATTGAACACAAGCCAAATATATTAACAAAATTCTCCAAATCCATGCAACATCAATATCCAAAAACAAAGAATTTAACTTAGATCACCATGAAATATGAACCGAACTACAAGTCTACAACAAAATAAAAGTCACCAGATAAGTTCTGAACAAAACTGAGAAGAGTACATCAAGATGGATCGTACATTCAAGGGCCAAAAACCAAGAAACATGGGAAAAACGCTCAGTTTTCAGTCCTTGCCCAGAAAAAAAATTCATTCTGGCTAAAATTTAAATCATTTGTCATCAAAAGTCTTTTTTCTTTTTTCCCATTTTAGAAAGAAAAATTGTTGTAACAACTGTAACACATACCCAGGTATAATATATCAGAAAAATCTTAATGATGAGAAATAATCGATATCTATCTTGGACAGATAATATGTGAACAGTAAAGATCTAAGGCTACACTGCAGGGACGAAGTGGTGAAAAGAGGTTTTCCTTTGGAGGGATTACAATCGATAGTAATTGGATACTCAAACTAAGGTTTATTAGAGGAGTCAAAATAGATTCAGTGTTACAACAGAGAAATAGGAAGTCAGGGCTTGGGAAGGTTTTAAGGAATGGAAAGAAATCAGATTGAATGGGATAGAAGAAACTAGACTGTAGGTAAGAAATGCAAAGGATAATAAGAAGAACGGTAAAGGAATAAGGCACTTCCTTATACGTGAAAGTGAAGTAAAATAAAATTTACATTGGAAAGATGAAACTAAATGAAAAGGTAAATACAAAAGGAAATTTTCAAAGGACTGCGCCCAAAAGTGAATTAGTTAAGTAGTGAGAAACACCTAAGAGGGACCATGACATAGAGAAAATAGAAATTCAAATTTTCTCACTTGTATTCTGCCAAAAAATGGAAAAATAATCATTCAGGCAAAATATTACCCAAAAGGAAAACAAGGTGTGGCCCCACAAATTCATGACAATCAAACACATGGAAATTGATTTTCAAAGTAAACTAACTGTGTTTATCGCATTCCACATTTGACTACTTTCATTCAGTCACTTTCATTCATTCATCTCTTTTTATTTACTAATGAGATGGTTATTTAACTTGACTTCACATTTAACCAAAGCAGACTCAATGCGTATTTCCAACAATTTTTTATTCAAAGAAATTGGTATTACCAGCAGCACCAGAAACAATCAAATTCAAGGGTAGGATAATATTTTCATTCATTAATGCATATCTCCAACCACACAAGTCACCAGCGACTTTTCACATTGTTCTTTTATTCATCCCACACCAAATCTAAACCTATAGTAAAAAAGGGCAGTGATGTTTTTACAAAGAACACCAAACAAAGCATTGTTACACAAAAAATTAGATATCCTCACTCCAACAAATCTGGATGAAAGCAACTTATTAGGCATGACTTTGGGCTACATGAATACCTCATTTACTCTAAAATATGCATTCCATTAGCCATGGCTTAAAGCAACTCATAAAACATCATTTTGGATGACATAGACACCTCATTCTCTCTAAATAGGCATTCCATTAGCCATTGCTTCTTTAATAATTCCCTTAAGGTAAATCAGTGTAACTACGTGAAGATCTCCACTAATTTTTATATTAAGCACCTCCAAGGAATAACTTCTGATATGAACAATTGAAAATGATGCTAAACTACGTCAGTTCTCCAAAATGGACCAATAAATCCATCTAAACCATAATGAATTGATTTAATTCCACATCCATTTGGTAGAATCATCTATGAAAAGGGCCCAACAGGAAAGAGAAGGATAGAAAAACGAAGTTTGATGTCCATGGTGCAGATACAGCATGATAACCAAGACTATAGTTGCACTGTTAAGTTTACTTCAACAGTTCAACAACTTTCATGAGATGACTGAATCAGTAACAAAAAAGATTTCAAGAAGAGAAGATCATATACATTAACAACAAATTCATTAGCTTCATGAAGTGTTTCTGCTTTTATTTTGATTCCAACCCTTCAACATTATGGGATGTCTGCTTATTGACTGTAGGCAGTTAATAGTATAGAACCCAGACCCTGCAATAGCAAGAGTCTCGTGCACTGGGACGCCCTTTTTTTACAGAACCATTCCTTGGTAATGTTGCAAGCCTTTTGAAAAATAAAATAATCCCCCAGCATGTACTTCTCTGTAGCCAGTGTGACATCAAAACTTTATAGTTCTTTTTCCCATGCATTCACAAATTAATGTAATGGCAAGTTCTCATGCCAAAACTTGAACCACATCAAATGCAAATCAAGCAATAACAATGTTTTAATGAGAGAACCAATTATATCATGCATAAGCTTACAGAGTGAATCAACTACAATTCTCTGCCAGCAATCCAACAAATAAAGAATGTCACCTAAGTTTAGCAGCCCCCATATTATGTTTCCAAGACCTATCCATTGACAAAACAACCAAAAGACAGGCAAGAATATCTATCCTGAGAAGATTGCATCACCCTATGAAATGAAATACCCAGATAGATCAGGGTGTGAAAGCATCAGAAAATATTGTTCAAGGCAACTAACAACTGCATGCTTGTTCGAATGCTTAGTCGCTCACCAGTACCAAAACCAATCCCCCCCCCCCCCCAAAGGTAATTTGATGATTGTTCTCCAGTATGAAAGCCATTTTAGATATCCAACGAGAGCTGCCAGTTAAATTTCAGAGACTGATTTGCAACCAAACTGCAGTGTTTCATCGGCTGCAACTTTAGATCATAAATTCAAAAGATATTGTCTGGTAATCTTCGAAGGAGATTCAGCAACAGTTATCCATAGAATGACATCTTAGAAGGACAGAAGACTGCAAAAGCTGACTCATTAAATTAAAAGGGCAATACAGTACGTGCCACAATGAGCATCATGCAATATTATGGCAGATGAATTAGTAAAGGGAGGCACTAGAGGAAAATCTTTAAATGAGGCCTAATAAAATTGTAAAGTAGATACATAGTTTTGTGAAAACGCTATCACTTAGATGTTTGACCCTCATATGAGACCTGAAGGATTTCTCATTTCATTCAATCTATTAGGCATCATGCCTCTAGGCTGGATTGGATGTTCCAACAACCAACGGAATCCTAGGACTGCTAATTAGATGGCTGATGATGTGGCAAACAAAGAGTTGAGAGATTTAAGATATGTTATGGGCCTGCATTCCTTTAAAACTAACATATTGTTATTGGTTTTTTTCTTTTAATTATTTATTTTATTATTATTATTTTTTGTTGGTCTATACTAGTTAGCTTACCTCCATTGGAAACTCATTTTACCCTCTTTATTTGATTCATTAATAAAATCTTACTTATCCCCAGCGTGGGTGTGGGTGTGGGTGTGGGTGTGGGTGTGGGTGGGGGGTATGGATCCTTCATTTTCTAATTGTAAGTCCCATTTGATGGTCTACTATGCATCCATTCTATCACATAAACCCAAGTTACCTTTTAAAAATAAATACAATGTTCCATATAATTAACGAATCTTCAAAACTGAATACATGTGATTCACTAGTATGAGCATAATGATTGACATTAAAATTATTCCGAGTCTTGAATCTTTAGCCCAACACCCCCCTTCCCTCAAAAAAAAAAAAAAAAGACTTAACTTTTTTTTTTTTTGGCTTTTGAAAAAAGATGTTATTAAGAAAGGCAAAGAGGGCAGAAGTACAAATTTCTCTAATCACGACTGAACCTGCTTGCTAGCTTAAGCACCAACAACTACTAGAAGTGCTGCTGAACTTTGCATTAAGAAGAGATACGGAGCAACTGGAAAACGTATTCTGCAAGGCACAATGGCTTACCAGGAACACATCAGTGGCCTCCAACTCCACCCAAAGTAAGAAAATCATCTGAGCCTTCTCCACCGTTTTGGGCCGACCAGTGAGACATTTGGCAATAATTGCGTCGCATACTTCTTTTGCGTATCTGCATTAGACAACAGGTATTAAGGAAATGAATGACCAAAAGCGAACATAGCCGATACAAGTTCAGAAAAATGTAAGATATATATGTATAAATACGCATGCAACTCGTAGCTAGATCCCAAGGAATCGGCAACATTCCAGAAGAGCACCTTACCTTCCAGCATCGGCATCGGCAGCTCGTAAGAATGCAATTAGGGCATCAAGAGCCTTATCTTGTACAGGAGCATTGGAATCAGCAACCGTCTTCTTAAAAAAAGGAACTGAGAACAAAGAAATGTTAACAAAGATGAATCAAGTAATATCAACAAACAAACAAAGAAAAAATTAGCAGTTGATCCACGTTGAACCAAAAGCATTGTCTCAAACCCAATAATACATTAGCACACAATGCCTATGCAGAGATCGACCAATCAAATGCCAGTACACTAGACAATCAGATCTGTGCCCTAAATTGGAAGAAGATAACTCACCGAATTCTCTGAGACGGGGATCCTTAGGATCAGTTATAGAATCGCATACGGCGGCAAGATCGATATTCGCATCGTTCCTAACTTTCCAGTTTTTATGTAACAAACGATCTTCCCATGGCAGTTTCTTCGCTTCTTTTAACAATTTCTCGTCTTCTGACATTCTCTCTGTCTTCTGTGCAAACGCTTATCTTTACGATTGCAGAGAGATTAAAGGTATCGACGAAGCGATAAGGAGCAACAAACCCTCTCCCTCTCTCTCTCCTTCTCCGACTCCGTTCTTGTCTCTGCCGGCAATGTTGAACGGAGATCCCCGTCAAAGAAAAAAACGAAATGCACAAGACTGGAGCGTACGATATCTATATCTCCACAAACCCCGTAGACGACGAGACTGTCAATGGTAAATTTTCTCTTCTTTCTCTTTTTCTCTCACCTCCCTGTCTTTTCTACAAATTATTAAGGATAATTTAGGTAATAAATTATTTAATTGATTTATTATTGGTTAAGATTTTGAAAAATATTCAACGTCAGATTAGAATCAATTAATCAAAAACTTATCCAACGGTTAGATATGGCTCTTTGAGAGCTGATGAGTGTAGTGTGTATAGTAAGGTTTATGTGGGTCCCATTAAATGACAGCGTGCTTGTAAAATATTGCTTTTGTCCCTTGAGAAATCAAGCCGTTTCCTGTTTGGGGATGTGCTTATTTTTATCCGTCAGTTGTGAAATCCCCCTCAGCGGAATTTGAATTTTTTCAAATTTTAAGACTTATGGGTTTCACTACCGTGTATTACATATATATTTCGTTTTCAAAATCTGGTGGATGGTGGGGCCTGGCAAGTTTGAGTGGTCCCCGTATGTCTCATTCGGATAGTTGCTTGTTATCGTAATGCTAACAACTATTAAAGTCAATAGACTTATAGAGCTTTGAAATATATATTTAATTTAAATACTTTTTAAAAAATAAAAAATCACTAGATTATATGGAGGATATATGTTACAGCTACATCTCATTCCTATTTTTGTCACCTCAAATTGCAAATGGATGAATCGAAAGCATCGAATGGGACAATAGCACCATCTATATATAATTTGGTGACTTCTTACATTTTTAGGGTTTCTATTTCACTTATATTGTAAGCTTTTTGTTGTATTTTATGGCCCAAAATTGTTTGAATGCTCATGTTTTTTTATGGTTTTTATTATTTATTTATTAGAAAAATTATTCATATCTCCTCAAACTATGGCCTAAATACATCCATATCTTAAAGTTTGGTGATAATGACATGTACCATCTCTAATTGAAGAACTTTGTTACAAACAGTCTCAATCTATTAAATGATTGCTATTAGTTGTTGATGTCATCTTAAATTCAAATTTTTTAATCGAAAATGCCTTCAATGAAACTTTAAAATGTCTATATTTTGAAAAATGAAATGTTATCTTTGCCATTGTCACTAACCCTTTCTTCATTTTCTTCTTTTGTTTCAAATTGCAAATAACCACCACAAAAAATAAATAAATAAATAAAAATAAAAAAATCAGTCCTACCTTCGAATCTAGTTCAACATCGACTTTCAACTCCTTATACATCGATAACATCAAGTACAGGTTACTCGGTCGACAACGGCCAATTCATTGTACTCCACAATGACGACAACTTAAGGTTTCAGGGGTTTGTATCTTCTACCAATCGTTGGAGAGATGACAAAATGGCTAAAATGGAGTGAACATGAGTTCTGCTTAATTCAACTTTTTAATATGGAAAACAAAACAACATCAGTATTAATAGAACTCTAATGCCTAGCAATGAAATTTGGGTTTCAAGAAAACAAAATAAGTCAGTCTTCACCTTCTTTTGTTTGATTTTCATATAAAGTTTGGGATTAGGAGATGTGGTAAGGGGAGATTAATTGGTCGATAAGCTACCACTGTTGATTGGGAAGCTCAATGAGCTTTGTAAGTTGCCATTGCCAGTAAATGATTTCAATGGTGAAATTCCTGTTGAAATCTAGGGTTGTGGGAAGTCGAGAGAAATCCTCGTGGACTGGAGACTCGTGAGGATGAGCAGACTAGACACCAAGTCTTCGAAGGACTCACAAGGTGTTTGGCCCCCTTCTGGAGGGATACGTGTTGAAGATTGGGGGCGTTAGGAATCACCACTTGGAGTATGTTGCAGAACATGGTGTCATTGGTCTCACAATTCGCGGACTTGTGACCCCAATTGCCCAAGTGAAGTAGAAGATGTGGGTGACCTCAATGAGTGGGGAGAGCTTGGTGAGGGTTTCTTCGGCATTGGAAACATCACATTGGATGTACTCAACAGGGTGGTTGGCGTTCCAAGAGGGGCGTTGGGAATGGGCTATGCCGTAGACCTTCCAAGGACCACCAGGGGTGTCGACGAGAGGAAGAATCTCGGTTAGGATGCTATCGACGATGTCGATGACGCTAATGACCAAACCCACGCTCTCGTACAATCCCTTTGAATGACCTTCATCATCATTGCACTTCTTCTACTCTAGCAACCAATTTGGAATTCAATTCCAACGATCAGCACTTATAAAATTTTAACCAAGCAAACAAGATCCTAGTAGTCAAGGAAGTATAAAAATTCCATGGACTCCAAAGAATAAGGCCGAAAACAGCCCCAGCTTGAGAACACAAGAATTACCAACAATACCAAAGAGGTAAGCATCCACTTCAATTTCTTTGCAACAGCTACAACATAACACCTCAAACCTACATGGCTCGGGCAAGAAGCAGCAACAACGAAAATATATGACATTAAGAAAAAGGTAGCAGAAAAAAAGAGGGGTAAGGAAACAAAAAGAGGCATGAAGAGAATGATAGAGAAGGAAATGGTGAAACTGACGATGATAGAATGGGAGGTGACAGAAAATAACACGTTGGAAAGATGGAAAAGGAGACCTAGCACGGCAAACCCGAGCAGAAATAAAGTGGAAACTATGAGCTCCGAGAAAGCGGAGACGCTGATCTTCCCCTATTACTTAGGTCTTCAATCTCTTCATGTTATTTTCTATAGTATAAATATTAATTGTGTAATGTGTATGCTTGTATGTTATAAGTTATAGACACCTAATTCACTCTATTTTATATTAATTTAATGTAAATTAATATAAAATGAAACTTAATCAATGGTTACCATCCTAGCATACAAAACATATATATATATATATATATATATATATATATATATATATATATATATATATATGGGATTAGGCTGGTCCCGACTTAGACCAATGCCTGAACCCTAGTTGACCCATGCTTGGGAGTTTACGATATGTAAAGTCTAACCCAAGGCCTCTCCATGAGTCAAGCAGGTTTGGGTTCAACAAGCCAAAGCTTACATTCAACTTGACACATAAGTATAGGAGAATGGGACCTAGTTCTTGTTAAATATTGGGCTCCACTTGACCTACCTAAATGGCATATGTGTAGTGAAACTACACCTTGTTTCAATTCAATTAAGACTTGCACATGCTTACTCATCTAATTGCTAACCACTACAAGTACATTTTTTTTTTTCAATCATAAAATTTTATTTTAAAGAAGTCCTAAAGTGTTAATTTTAAGGTAATTTTATTTTTAGGGGAGGGTAGTTTTCCAAAGGGAGTTTTTGTTGGTGTTTAGATAAAGGAGAATAGTAATATGGAAACTTCAAATGCAAGGGAGGGTGGGGGTTTTGCATTTTTGTTTTTTGGAGGGTGTGATACTTAAAGACCACGTCCCTCCTTAGCTGTGGGGCAAACCAGTCAAACTTTATCCTTTTATTATTTTGAATTTTTTATATATTTTCTATATCTATTTTTTTTATAACGACAAGTATCCAGACTTTTCAGTGGAACTATTGTAAATTTATATTTTATATTTAAAATCCAATAATTTATAACTCCCCATAATATAAATATTTAGATACACAACAAATTAGTTAACTATCTTTCCATGTGATTGTATGTGATCCTAAACTCTAAAGAAATTATTTTTATCGCATATGATACTTCACGATTCACAAGTATACCCAAATATTATTGTCCTTGGATATTTCCCATACCATTTTTGTTTTTGTTAAATAATCTTATAATGCCTGCATAGTATGCAACCAAACTTTTGTTTTGTTAATTAACAGACTTTATTATCATATATGACATGAATAGTAATATATTATTATAGATAAGCATATGAAAATAAATTTTTTTCTTAATAAAATAGATAAATTATAGTTGAGGTATTCATTGTTTGATCAACTACGTTTGGGATATCTCATATTTGAAAAATTAGATTTGCGTGTTTCATTTTTGAAATTTCCAACTTTGCCCATACCTTCTCACCCCTCTTTCCTCCCCTTCTCATTGTCTGCTTCCTACAACAGCCCTTTTCCGCTTCCTCCCCCTTCCACCCTCGCCCCTGTGACTCCTGCACCCCACCTCGCTTACACTCTCAAGACTCCTGAAACCATTTTTCACCTAGTGATGGCAGTCATGGTAGTCATGACATGGCCGAAGGTTCTTCAAAACATAAGTTTTGTTCCATTGTTTGTCTTCAGAACCCACAAGGCAGTGGCAAGTTTCTCAGAGTAAATTCAGATTCCCCTGCTTTTCCTCTTTCGAAACTGGGCTGCAACGGCTACATACAGTCAAGATCCAATGAAGGAGATGGAGTCAATTGTAACACCTTCGCTTTCCATTCAAAAGAACAACATTATCACATCCAAATCAAACCTGTGAATAGCTAGCCTTGTTATCATTGCATCCAATAGAAATATCATTCTTTTGAATAACGTAAAAAACTTGTTCGACAGTTTGGATTCTTTCACATTTGGAAGACATGTCTATCATAGATGAATTCTGATGTAGCATATTACTTTAGCTACTAATGAGCACTTAATTGTCATTCCACCACATTACCTTTCCCAAAATTTTCTATAATTTTATCTCTCTCCCAACATCTCTTTCCCATGTCCAACTCCCAACTTATCCCTTTCTCCATTAAAGCCCTCCCATTTAATGGCCTCCACTACACCTCCCATTTAATGCTTATTCTTTTTCCAAGTTCCTTCAACATTCCATTATTGCCATCGTATCTTTTATATCTTTGTAATATGTGCTTTGAAGAGGGGTAGTGAATATTCTGTGAACCTTTATTCTTTGGGAGTACTTGTGATGCTCATTTGAGAGAGTTTGAGGTCCTTTAGTGGTTAGAGTCCTCAAGAGACCCTTGAATTACATGGTCCCACATGACCCTAGTTATCTTATAATCGTCTTCCCTATTTGTCATAAAATTATTTTTATTTTCTAATTTGATTTTCAATTTGATATCGACCTGCATCAAACTCATGTTAGATTTGAGATCAATTCTGTACTTGATCATCAATTGATGTACCCGTTTGCTCTCGCGCGCGTAGAAAGCTCAAGTTCAGGCACACCCAAACATAATGTAATTATGAGAAGGTGAAGCCATCTGATCTAAAATTCAAAGCATCTGACGAATTATATTCAATGCTTCCATTGGGCTTGCATTTCTAACACCACAAGCTGTCATGAAGTTTCAAGAAACCATGGGGAGGTGGGTGACAAAGAGAGGGAACAGAGAAGGGGTTGCCAAGGAAGGGGAAGGGGAAGGGGAGGAGAGGTATGGAGGATATTTGCAAAGTTTAAATTGAGTGTGTGAATGATACCTCCATAGGCACACTTAGGGAGGGAAAGGGGAAGAGGTAGGTATGGGCAAAGGTTAAATTGAGTGTCTGAATGATACCTGGTACATTTTAGAAATTGGTACCTTCTTTTATTTACTCTTCTCTCATCTAAAAAATTGGTTAAATTCAAGGCTATAAATGGGTTTTCAAACTAATTTATAATCAAGCAATTTAGAGGGGTAAGCATGCAAATTCCTACACTTTTGTTTTTGGAATAACTATAGGATTACCTTGTTTTGGGTTTCAGTTTACAAAATAATCAAAACAGTAATTGTTAATTTTTTTCACAACATTTTGATATATTTACCCCCATCGCCCCCTCTTCCTCCCTCTGTTATCAACACCTCCATCCCGACCCTGAGTCTGTAAAGGTGAATGGAAAAGTCGATCTAAAGAAATGGAAGAGAAATAAAAGGTGACCCGATCTCTGTAAAACAAGGAGGGAGGAATGTAAAATTTTTTCTGATTTTATTATTATGGGCAACATTATCTTACTTGTCTATTTTGACTGGTGGGAATCCAATCAAGGTTTAATTGATTATCCTTTACCAATTATAAATCAAATCTATTCCATTATGGGATTAGAATAGATTTGAAATCCAAATCATTATAAAATTATCTTACTTGCCTATTTTGACTGGTGGGAATCTAATCAAGGTTTAATTGATTATCCTTTACCAATTATAAATCAATTAAATCTATTCCATTATGGGATTGGAATAGATTTGAAATCCAAATCATTATAAATATGAAGCAGGGTCCCTATAGTCTCTCTCTGTGTGAAAAACAAAAGGACCCATACCTAAGGGAGAGGAGACTGTAGAAGATCATGTAGGGAATCAGACTAGAAGAAAATGACGAAAAACAATCTTCTATTAAAAGGTATGTCTTATCTCTTTTAATTAATTTTGTTTATTACTCATATGTATTTTACATTCTATATGGGATTCATTGAAATGAAGTATGTTTAAATTGATATAAAAATTTCAATAGTGGTATCAGAGTCATTCCATATGGATTTAAAATCATTGAGTATTGAAACATGAAGAAAATTCTTCTTAATTTTCATTTGAATTTTTTGTGAAAAAAGAGAAATTTAAATAATCGGATAATTTTTCGACCGTCAAAATTATATGGAAAATATACCAATTTGTAAATCTCCCTCAGACAGTCATGGCGATATAAAAATCGCCGTCACCGGCTGCCGGATGTGTCGGCCAAAGAGGCGAGTGAGATCCACTCGCCAGATTTAAAAAAAAAAAAAAAAAACCGGGTAGGCGACCGGGTTGAACCGAGACTGACCCGACATCTGAGCCTCTACCCAGGTAACCCGGTTGGCTAAACCCGATCTGAACCGACCCGTTTTAGCCGGTTCTGATTAATCCGACCCAAATAGGGTGAAGGTGGGTCAAGTCGAAGCGAACCATATTTTTTTTTACCTGACCCGGATAGTGACACACGGGTCAACCCAAACCATATTCTTTTTGACCCGACCTGGAAAGTGAATATGCACTAGACGAGACAGTCTTTTTGTGACCCGACCCGGATAGTAAACACGGGTCAACCCGACCCATAGTTTTGACCTGAACCGGATTTAACGGGCCCGACCCGGATAGAGTTAAACGGGTTATTTGGCCCGAATTGTGGTTTGATCCAGGTTGGGAAAATGGGTCAATCCAACCCAAAAATTTTTGCCCTGACCCGGATAGGGGGTGTAAATGGGTCAACCCGAGCCCTTTTTTTGGTATGAACCAGTTGATTCGGTTCAACTTCAGACCAGAGTAAAACCAAATCGGACTGGGTTTATTGAACCGGACCGAAATCGGTTCAGGTTTTAGGCCCTATTTGGATCACAAGCAAGTGATCCCACGCGCCGACTTTAATCGGCGCGTGAGGGCGCATGACAGGTTCGATTGACCTGAAATTTTCTCCGTTGAATTTCTTTTTTGATTAGCTTCATTCTAGTATATCTGTAGTGTCATTTGTGGAATCTCAAAGCTATAATAATTGGATAAATGCTAGTTTTGAGACTATTTTATAAGGTTTTTGTAATTTTAAATGATGAGATGATTACCATATGAGTAATGTGCATGTTTATATTTGTTTGTTGAGACATAATTCATTGTTTTCAATATTTGAATCATATTCTATATGACTACATATCAGAATTTACAGATATAATTGTATAATAGAGTAAAACCCACCAAAGTGGCACACCTATTGCATGATTATGTCTGCAAATTCAAGAATTTTATTTTATACAAAAGTAGTCAAGCCTGATGATGCACACCCAAATGTGACATTGTCTAGTTATGTTAGTAATATGCACTCACTGATTAAGGATGATTGACTAAGGATTTTTTCATTCACCCAAAGGTGATGAAATCTTCTGAAGTCATCATTCCTTGACGGTTTTGCCTGGATATTTAAGAGGACTAGTGCATGCTTATCACAAAGGATAAATGTGTAGTGCGGTTGACTCTTAAGAAAAGAAATGATTTTTAAGGATGTTCGGCTAAGGATTTTTCAATCACCCAAAGGTGATGAAATTTTCTAAAGTCATCATTCCTTGACGATTTTGCCTGGATATCTAAGAGAACCAGTGCATGCTTATCCCAAAGGATAAATGTGTAGTGCGGTTGACTCTTAAGAAAAGAAATGATTTTTAAGGATGTTCGGCTAAGGATTTTTCAATCACCCAAAGGTGATGAAATTTTCTGAAGTCATCATTCTTTGGCGGTTTTGCCTGGATATCTAAGAGAACCAGTGCATGCTTATCCCATAGGATAAATGTGTAGTGCAGTTGACTCTTAAGAAAAGAAATTATTTTTATGGATGATCGACTGAGGATTTTTTCATTCACCCAAAGGTGATGAAATTTGTCGAAGCCATCATTCCTTGACGGTTCAGCTTGGATATCTAAGAGGACCAGTGCATGTTTACCCCAAAGGATAAGTATGTAGTGCAGTTGACTCTTAGGAAGGGAAAATAATGACCTCCATTCAGCTGTAATTTAATGATTTATTTATTTTCTTGATATACACATCAGTGTTGGATATATAAGAAAATGTGTGATTTCAGTGGGAGAATTGATTGCTACAAAGTAAAACTTGTAACGAAGTGAAATCACACAAAGATAATGAAAAGTATAGACTTCAAATCTTTGAGGTCTTAGTTGTGCATTGGGAATAGTATTTTTTCAAGTTAATGCTCTTTTGGAGCTCGATTTGCGGTATTTCTGCTGATTTTTCTCAATATTCTTGTATCATGATGATTGTTGAGCTAAAGTGCATGTTTATTTGAATGTTCAGACTTATGAAGTTGATTTTTGAAAACATTCATGGTATATACATCTCACTAGAGCTGTAATTTAAGATTTATTCATATCATGGTGAAACTTGGTGGATCCCACCAAAATGGTATATCTTGTTTTGTCATGATGTGTTCAAATTCAAGCAACTGTGTTTGTAAATGCTTTAAAGAATGACAGTGTTCACCCAAAGGTGGCATTGTCCTAGTTTATTCAAATTATGATTTGTACATATTGTGTGAGGATTTGGTGGGACCACCAAAGTGGCAAGTTCAGTTCTATCATAATATGCTCAAATCCAGTATTTATGCATTTATAGACACATTAAAGAAGAATATTGTTTATTCAAGGGTGACATTATCAAGATTTTCATTTTTGTGAAAAACAGCAAAGAGCGGCATTGTCCACCTAAAGGTGGCGATGTCAAAGATCATGTATACTCATGCACATGGATGAAGGATATTGACTTTAGGGGTTTCATACACCCAAAGGTGGTAGAATTTCGAGAGTCATTATCCCTTCGCAGGTTCTACACAGATAGTAAGAGGACCAGTGCGCTCTTGTCCCAAAGGATAAGGGTGTAGTTTCGGTTGACTCTACATAAATAGTAAGAGGACTGTGCACTCTTGTCCCAAAGGATATGGTGTAGTTTCAGTTGACTCTTCAAAGGAAATGGATTTGCATATGTTTAATTATTGTAAGTTTAACTTATCTTGTGTGTATGTTTGCATTATATCAAACATATTAGAGAACATATAATGATCAAACACCTCATGATGTCTGTTATGGCGGGCCAGTTATATGAATTGGCATGAAAAATTGAAAACTAGTATAGGAGTGTTTAACCTAGATATACTCGGCAAAGATTGTATTCTAGTTTTTAGGAATGTTCAATCCCTAAGATCAGGTAAAAGAAAATTCAAATAAGGAACATTGAAAATAAATATACAGAGTGAAATCCAAAAAAATTTTGGTCTTTAAAATGGGGTAGAGAGATGTTGTATTCTCAAGGTTGTCTGTACCAGTTTTGATGATATATGATGATAATGGTGTGTGAAGAAAAACACAGGTTAGAGCTATTAGCCAGCACTAATAAGCTCTAAGATATGTGAATCTCTATAGGTAACTCATTGAAATATTATAGATGATTCACTTGACTTTCACTTCCTCACCTAAACTACAAAGTTAGCTCCTGGTGACCCATAAACTCAGTGGACAGAAGATGAATTGTCATCCATGGCTAACAACGGTGTTCGGACGCTTGTAGATTTACCTAATTCTAGTAAACCCATAGGCTCTGAATAGATTTTCAAGACTAAGTGTGACTCCAGGGGAAGAATTGAATGCTACAAGGCCAGACTAGTAGCTAAGGGATTCACACAGAGGGAGAGAGTTGACTTCAAGGAGACATTTTCTCTAGTCTCCTTGAAGGATTCCTTCAGAGTTATTATGACGCTTGTGGCTCATTATGATCTAGAATTACATCAGATGGATGTCAAAACAACCTTTTTGAATGGAAACTTGATTGAGGAAGTTTACATGCGCTAACCAAAAGGTTTTGAGGTACAAGACAAGGAAGGAATGATTTGTATGCTCAACAAATTCATTTATGGTCTCAAACAAGCTTCTAGACAATGGTATCTAAAGTTCCACCATATTATATCCTCTTTTGGTTTTGTTGAGATTATCATTGATCATTATGTATATATAGAGGTCAGTGGGAGTGGATTTATTTTCTAGTCATATGTGTTGATGGTTAATCACTGACCAGCAGTGACATGGTTTACTTATTGAAACCATAGTTTTCAATGTCTGATAAATTTGAGATGAAGAATGTGTGAGTAAGTACCTTTGTACTTGACATTGAGTTTTCTCATGACAGAAAAAATGGAACTCTGGGTTTGTCTCAAAGGGTATACATTGTTAGTGTTCTCGAATTATTGAATGTACATGCATAACAATTAAGTTGCAGATGCTTAAATCAGTAAATGAGACAAATTGACAGAGTTATGTTCAAGAAATGATGTTGAGAGAGAGCATCTGAAGTACAGAGTTTGGTGTATGCTCAAGATTATATTTATTCTCACATAGCTTTTGTTTAGAGTGTTTTGAGACATTTTTAGTTGGATGCTGGTATAGTTCACTGAACAACGGAAATAGAAGGTCATGCGGTACTTGCAAAGGATCGAGGATTATCTACTCATTTGTGGCAGTAGAGACACTCTTGGCTATTGTGATGTAGTGTTTGGTGATTGCATCGATGGCATGAATCTCATCTCAGAGTTTTTGTTATGATGGTAGATGTACCATTTGGGGAAAAATACAAAGAAGTTTATCCATGCATCACCCTCTTGGTAAGGTAGATTTTATAACTATATGTGAAACTAATAAGTAGCATATCTGGTTGAAGAGTTATCTTTCAGACCTGGAAGGTTGTAAGTTTTAGTTAAGCCTATTGAGGTGTGTTGTGACAGCGGTTCAGCTGTGTTGTTCTCAAAGAATAATGTGAAATCTAGTAATTCAAAACATAATATAGATCGGATTTCAAATCTCTTTAGGTGAGAAAAAAAAGTCAAAGAAATTATATCATTGTAGAGCATATTCATTGAACAACTTGATTGTAGATTATCTGACGAAAGTTTTGTCAATGGGAGTTTTCAAGGGATGGTATGTTTAATATAGAAATGGTTAATTCATTAAATATGCTTGATTAGTGGGAGACTTTTCTCACATTGATAATGATTTATTTCATTATGTTTATTTTCATTGCCTATAGTTTTGGCATAGTTATTTATTATCATGGTTATTTTTATTTCAGCATTCATTTATTGCTATGATTGCATATTCATTGACATGTCATTGACAAAAGACAGTATTAAGCCAGAACACAGAAGACAGTATTAAGCCAGAACTCAAAAGGCAATATTAAGCCAGAACACATAAGACAGTATTAAGTCAGGACACAGAAGGCAATATTAAGCCAGAAGTCAGAAGATAGTATTAAGTCAGAACACAGAAGGCAGTATTAAGCCAGAACACAAAAGGCAGTATTAAGTCAGGACCCAAAAGACAGTATTAAGTCAAGTCTCAAAAGGCAGTATTAAGCTAGAACACAAAATGCAGTATTAAGCCAGGACCCAAAAGGCAGTATTAAGCCAAGTCTCAAAAGGCAGTATTAAGTCAGAACACAAAAGGCAGTATTAAGCTAGGACCCAAAAGACAGTATTAAGCCAAGTCTCAAAAGGCAGTATTAAGCCAGAACACAAAAGACAGTATTAATCCAGGACCCAAAAGGTAGTATTAAACCAAGTCTCAAAAGACAGTATTAAGCTAGGACCCAAAAGGCAGTATTAAGCCAGGACCCAAAAGGCAGTATTAAGCCAAGTCTCAGAATGCGGTATTAAGCCAAAAACATAAAGGCGGTATTAAGTCAAGTTTCAAAAGCGGTAAGTCAAGGTCAAAATAAACAAGGAGACTTATGTTCGTAATAATAGAAAGTTGTATGCCGTATAATTGAGGTATATCTTCTGCTATTGTTCAACATTAGTCTGCTTGTTGGAAAGAAAGAAGGTTTGGGATAATCTGGTTTTTAATTAATGGTTTTCATGATCATACTAGTTTTTAACAGTCTTGTGGAATAATGTAGCCCAAGTGGGAGATTATAAAATCTTTTCTGATTTTATTATTATGGGCAACATTATCTTACTTGCCTATTTTGACTAGTGGGAATTCAATCAAGGTTTAATTGATTATCCCTTACCAATTATAAATCAAATCTATTCCATTATGGGATTGGAATAGATTTGAAATCCAAATCATTATAAATATGAAGCAGGGTCCCTATAGTCTCTCTCTGAAAAACAAAAGGACCCATACCTAAGGGAGAGGAGACTATAGAAGATCATGTAGGGAATCAGGCTAGAAGAAAAGGGCGGAAAACAATCTTCTACTAAAAGGTATGTCTTATCTCTTTTAATTAATTTTGTTTATTACTCAGATGTATTTTATATTTTATATGGGATTCATTGAAATGAAGTATGTTTGGATTGATATAAAAATTCCTACAAGGAATTGGTCCACCTACTCATAGAAGTTGGTTTTAGGTTCCTAGTCTCAAGATCTCTTTTCCTTCCTAACAAATTTCAAGGGGTCTTGAATTTTAATGGCGAGAGAGAGAGAGAGAGAGAGAGAGAGAGAGAGAGAGAGAGAGAGAGAGAGACGTTTAAATGATAGAATTGTCCAATTTATTGCTGAAAAATTACATTTTGGTAAAGTTTTTTTTTTTTTTTTTTGCTAAAGATCCAAATTTTTTATTAAAGTAAAAAAGAAATACAAACCACCCTATATTGAGTATGAAACCCCCACATTTGGCATTGCCATCAGCAACGTCCACTTAGGGTGCCCATGATACTACTCAAACCTATACCATGGTAAATGGGATGCATCTCACACCACTTCTCTATTAACAAATTTTGGACACACTTCCCAGACAAAAGATCTCCTCTCATGCGCTGCTTTCCTCACTACCCTGTCAGCCACTGAATTTACTTCTCGACAACAATGTGTATACCTTACAAAACAGCCCATTAATCTCATTGATAACTCCCTCCATTCCTGTGTTAGATACCATGGTAACTCCTTAGTCCACAACGCATGAACCACTGCACTAGAATCTTATTCCAGTCAGATACGAGAAAACCCAAGTCTAATAGCTTCCACCAATCCTCGAATTGCACTCCTCAACTCTGCCACATTGTTTGTTGTAACTCCAATAGCCTCAGCAAATGCATAGATTACCCTAGCATTATGCACTCTGATCACACCCTCCGCTCCTGACTCCCCTGGGTTGCCCAAACTATACCAGTCAGAATTTATCTTGCACCAACCTGTCAATGGAGGAACCCAAAATAATTCCCTCACCCTTGCTTGTTTTCTTGTTGTACAAGAAAGATCTAACAGTCTTACCTCTCTCAGATCAGCGGCGGATTTCACCACACATGGTGATTTAATAGACATGTCCTTACAACCCTTCTTAATCATCGACCATGCATTCAATAGAGAAGGAATCACATTTTCATATATTTTTTTATTTCTTATTTTCCATATACATGAAAGGACGATAAACAAAACGCCCCTCCATATGGATGGAATAGGAACAATTGCTTCCTTCCTTTTCCACCAATTTATTAGCATAGAACATGTATTAAATGCCAACATACTTACCCCAAACAATCTCCATACTTTTGTCCACAATTGCTTCGCCACCTTACAGCTGCAAAATAAGTGGTTGAAAGATTCTGCTTCCGCCATACATAATTGACAACATGATGCAAGAACAATTCCCTTTGGCTGTACACTATCATTAGTTGGCAATCTCTGAATACACCATCTCCAAGCAAAGAACGAGATTCTCGGATGCATCAACTTATTCCACACAACATTTGTCCATCCCGGATTGGGATTGTGTTGTCGTATCAGCTCCCAAGCCTACTTAAAAAAGAACTTTCCCGACTTTTCCCCTGTCCATAACAACATATCACTACTCCCTAGGATCAAAGGGATATTGTTTGCCATTGCAAGCCAGTATCTTAATTCCTCATAATTAACAGTTGATCATACCCACCTTCCGTTTTGAATAAAATGAGAAATAGGGCAGTCTAATCCTTTAAAATCAGACATGTTTATCCCAAGCTGATCTTTCAATGAAAAATCCCCCAACCATTTATCCGACCAAAAATTAATTTGCATACCATTACTAATAAACCACCTCTTATGTTTAGATGTCCAATCCCACATTTTTTAACACTCATCCACACTGGAGACGTGCATTGTGGGACACTAACAGAACCATCTCTGAGCAAATAGTGTCATCGCATAAACTTTGCATACACCGTTTCTTCAATTTTTATTTTCCAAGACAACTTACTCAGTAATGCATCATTAATATGATTTAACCTCCTTATACCCAAGCCTCCTTCTTTCTTAGGAAGACATATAGTATTCAATTTGACCACAATTACCTTTCGTTTAGAAGGATCACCAGTCCATATAAAATTTTGAATCCACCCTTCAACAGTTTTCACTAGTGACATAGGCCATTTGTACACACTAAACGAATGAATAAATGCACTATCAAGCACTAACTTGACCAACTCCACCTTACCAGCGTAGGATAGAATTCTTCCTTTCCATGTAGCAAATTTCTTCTTGAACCGATCCAATAAAGGATTAAAATAATCCCTTCGAATCCTTCCATTAAACAATGTCACCCTCAAATAGTTTGTTGGAAAGAACCCCTCTGTAAATTTCAGACATGATAATAGCCTCCTTCGTTTCCCATGCTTAACATCGATCCTATGAAAAAAACATTTTACTTTTTGCTAAGCTGATTTTTTATCCTCCAAATTCATTATATAGATTTGGCAAATGATCTAGCTTCCTACATGCTCTTACATTGGCCTTTGCAAATATAAAAATATCATCAGTAAACATTAAATAAGTTGGTGCAGACGCACTTTTACCTTTAAAAACTGGCTCCATATAGCCCTTTGTAGACAACTCCTTTATCCCTCAACATAGCACCTCCTCTGCTAACAAAAACAGTACAGGAGATAAAGGATCACCTAGACGTAATTCTCATTCCGAGCCAAAGAAACCTACAGGACCCCCATTAACCATAACTAATAGTCTCGCAGACTTCAACAGAGATTCAACTCTATCTACAAATACATCTGAAAATCCAAGCCTTTTCAGCACATTAAACAAATAGTCCCATTCTAGTGTGTCATACGCCTTATGGATATCCAGTTTCAAAGCCATATAACATTTTTTTTTTGTTTTCCTATGCATCAATGCACCAATTCGAACACCATACCAATATTATCATGAATAACTCTACCTTTCACTGAGGCACCTTGTTCCTCTGATATAAACTTCGATACAATTAATCCCAACCTACTTGCAAGAATTTTAAGGACAATTTTATAGATAAAATTTCCCACACAAATAGGTATGAACTCTGATAGTTTCTCAACAACATCTCTTTTAGGGATGAGAGTAATATAATTACAATTCACTCCCTTCAGCATTTTATTTGTAACAAAGAAGGAGCGTAATGCAAAACATACATCCTTTCTTACAACATCCCAACACCTATAAAAAAATTTTCCTGAAAAACCATCTGGACCAGGAGAACTATCCTGATTCATAGAAAATACAGCCAATCTAATCTCCTCATCATTAGGAACATAATCCAAAGTTACATTATCGTCTACTGAGGATAGAGATGGAATTACCTCAAGACATTGGGAATGACGAACAGACCCTGCACTTCGGCTAAATTCCTCATAATAGCTTGACACATATTCCTTGATGACGTCCTGATTTTCCATTACATGACATTCCTCCTTCTGTAGAAAACGAATTATATTTTTATTTCTCCATCCTTTAGCAAAGTCATGGAAAATTTTTGAATTCTGATCACCACCCTTGATCCATTTAAGTCTTCCTTTTTCCAACCAAAGAGCCTCCTGCAATGCCATTGCCTCATCATGTCTCCTTTCAACTATCTCCTCATGTTTTTTCAATTTTGAATTGCATCTCACTAACTGAATAACTCAACACTTGTTTATCTATATATGGAACATTCCCTTGACCAACCCCATAATCTTTGTTAGAGTTTTTTGAGTCTGGTTACCAGAACATAAAAAGGCATCCCTCTGATTGCCTCCAAACACACAAAAGAAACCAGATCCTTAAAAGAATCATGATCCATCCAGAATCGCTGCACCTTGAAAGGAACATTAGAAGGTCCAGGAACAAAAGTACACCCTACCAGAATGGGAGTGTGATCAGTCCCAACATGATTAAGAACTCTTCGGTAAGATTGTGTTATAAATATTTGGATAAATAATTGGATAATTTAGTACTGGATTAAAGTACACTTGGACAAATAATAGAGTGGTAAGACATGTTCAGGCTGTGTTGGATAGAAGTACTTCTATTGATAAATAAATAAATTATCCAATTATTCAAAATATCAAAACGTAAATAAATAGCTTTACATCGTTTTTAAAATTCAACTGAAATAAAATAATCAAATCATCCATATCCTAGAGGTACACGCAGAAAGAGCACTCGCATGAAGCGTCATGCTCATCCTCCCCTGTTTGCACTTCCAAGGCAGCAGCATCTCCATACACTGGAGCATCCACATAGTCCTCCATAGTATAACCTGCATCAACATCTAAAAATAGCGTGTACACAAGGGTGAGCTCACAACTTAGCTTAATAAGAAAATCAGACAATGCAACACACAACATGCATGAGTAACATTTACATTATGGTCTGGTTTTAAGTTTACAATGTGCTATAGAAAGGATTGGCGGCCACCGCACCTCTATACACTATACACGAGTATGCGAATCCGCCCAATGGATCAAACACCACTGTCGTCCCACATGCACCCACCATGGAATAGAGAGCTAAAGTGTCCGGATCACACACCGCCAATATTTTCCCTGATGCCCTACCCATACCAACATGTAAGCTCCTATTGGCGATGGCTTGCAAACTGGGTTCGCAACTCACCAATCCTATATGTCATCACAGTAGGCCCTATCCCAGTATAGCTCCCTAAGGCATAGAGATAGGGCTCGAGTCTCGTGGCCAGGCCGGAGACCACAGTGCCACTTCCTCCCCCTGATACCCTACCCGCACCAAGCATGCTAAGACAGAAGCGATACGAAAAGGTGCTAGTGTGATGAATGATCCAAGACCCCAGGCCCTTCCCATTCCACACGCCAACGAAAACAATCACATGCCTAACAATCACATCCTAGCAAAGCGAGTATGCATGAACAATATAATAACTGAAAGTAAAGATGACATGCGAGTATGCACAAACACCATTCTACAGAATCATAATTACTAACAACATTTTACTGTTATTAAGTTATTAGGGTTTAGGTCCGATTCCCTTATCTGACGCTTGATTGCTAGCTTGCTCCACGTCATAGTGTCCAAACTTGCTATCACAAGGTCCTACACGATGTTAGGGTTAAATTAGAATTAGTTTCTTAGGGTTTACGTTGGTCGAAAATCAACTGGGATTGAAAACACCCTCACAGTGCATACCGATCACAGGTACCGGTCACATTAGTATGGGGCAAGGTGCGATCGGTATGGTCGACCGGTCCCCCACAGACCAGCTCCCGAGAGGTACTGGTCGCAGTACCGATCGCATATGATGCAACCTGTATGGTCGACCGGTATGCCTCCGGAAGACCACCAATCTTGGTGTTCGCCTTTCGTCGGTCACCCATTATTGGTTATAGGGTTTCTCCTATGCATTCTAGGCCTAAGCAATGAGTTAAAGTTGTTTCATGTTCCATTCAAGTCCTAGTTTCGATGATCCTTAGCCTAGAATGCTAATCTAGGGTTTATCGACTGTATTAGGGTTTGACGACAATTTAAGGATTTTAGATTAATACCTCGCCTTGCATGGTATTGATTAATTCATGATTAATCATCTATAATGCTTAACTTTGAGAGAAATTCAAGCATTTACCGTTGGTTAGCAACTATGGTGTTATTCGTCCAACGACGACTCCTCTCCCATCTTTCTTAGCTCATTCTCCTTCTTTAATCTCTTTCTCCTCTCTAGGGTTTGTGAGAAACAATTAAAGAGTTCTAAGGAGGTTTAAGAGTCCTTAAATAGACTAGGTTGGGGTTTAGGAAGTTTTCCTACGTTAGGAAAGTCCCTAGGCTCGAGATTTGGCAAGCGAGACCCGCAAAGATCCTTTTTCGGATCTAACTAGTCTGCCAGCGTAGACATACCGGTCGACCGGTACCATAGACCGGTACCATGAGGCCGGTATAAAATTTACTTCTGTTTAAGGTCCATTTTCGTACCTGATTGTCATCTGCTTGTCCCGTCTAGTTCGGTGATGATTGGAAGACCTGTTACGACATGAATTAAAGGTTTAGATCGGGTTCATGAAGTGCGGGTCTTACATTCCCATTCCTCTCATTATGAATAATATCACACACATATCCCTGTCTATCTAATAAAATTTTTGGAACTTTCAACGGACTTACCATTACTTCAACCAAGCCCGTCACATCAAGTTTATTTTCAGAAAGCAATCTTCTTATCAGCCATCTCGACTTGGGGTTCAAGAGACCCCTTATATTCCAAAACATCACAGTCATTTTTGACCTTTTTTTCGTAAGGTCTCCGTCCTGGCCAATGGAGTCTCAACAACACTCAAAAGGTCCCCATGTTTTTCCCTCTTCCCATTGTCCTATATGGAGGTCGCTTTCCCATCTCCATAAAAGCACCACGACCCCAACAATGCCTCATCTACTGCCCGAACATTTGGATAAGTAGCTTCAATCCTACCTCCAGATGCATTTGTCAAATCACCCAAGGGAGAACGAATCACATCCCCTTCTAATTCAGCTCTAGCCCTCGAAGATTAAATATTTTGATCGTTAATCCCCAAAGAAATTTCTCGTTGATTACTATCATCCACCACATTTTGAGCCCCACCCAAACCAAAAAATTCTCGTCCCCGCACCATCACCCACCGAATGTATTTGATCATTAATGGAGCATTAAATCAGGAAATAATTCCCTTTCTTCTTCCTCTGAAGGCTCATTGGTCTCTTCAGCAATATCCGCCCAGCTCTCTACATTGGGTCTCAATATCATTGAGGTATTGACCCCCTCAGTATTATTCAACACATTGTTACTTCTAGTATGCTGATCATTATTGTCTTCTACTACAATTGGTTCATCTTGAATTAGACAATCTTTTACCAAATGCTCATATTGCTGACACCCACTACATCTAGCCACAAGGTCTTCATAGACAACTTTTTGATTAAATAAAGATTGAGCAGCCATTCCTCCATTCCTTCTTTCCACTAGTATTTCACACTTTCTAGGCACCCCTTCCTCTACTTCTACTTGAACTTGTGCAAACTTCACATGCACTGCATTATTGAACCTTTTATCCATTGATATTGGTCTCCCAATAGCCATAGCCATAGAAAAAACAATATCTACATCCCAATATTCGAAAGGTAAGTTAAGCAAACGGATCCATTGAAGTTTTTTCCATACGTGCTGCTTTGTTACATCAAAATCAGGCTCCCATTCTTGGAACCGAATAGCTTGTCCATTGAGCATTTTGGTAAAGTTAGAACTTAGAACGGTAAGAATACTGACACACCGGTGAGATAATCCTTGCTTGAACAAGTAGTGTAGGTGCAGGGGTGATGGAGAAGAAAGTGAAGGTGAAATGGTGCAGGTAGGAATCACTGTAAGGTCGGTGGCGAGATGATAAGACGGTACAAGGGGTTGATGTCGGGGTCGAGGTTGGAGATGGTGGGGGGAGGGAAGATACTTTGTTGAGGTTGGGATTGGAATGGGTTGGGGTGGAGAAGATGAGGTAAAAGACCTATGCATCTCCGCCCATCCGATAAACAACAGATGGACTAAGCAACAAGAGAAGATATTTTTCCAAGGTAAATAGTGTTAGGGTAACATCCATACAGACTTGAGCGAGGTCATACCAAAAAAGCTAGCTCCTATGGCAAACTCCCTCTTAGCGGCTACGCCATCAAGTGCCAGTATTTGTATTCTAAATGAAGCTTTCCCTCTAATTGATTTAACGATTTTACCCTAGTTCAGACGTGATGGAGAGAGTGCTTCGACTGTGTCAGATATTTTAAAGTATTTGTGTGAAATTAGTACTATTTTATCCTTTAAAAGATTCTAGTTATCCAACATAAGATTAGTGTGGGGTAAAGAAAAAGGGGTTTCAAATTATTTGACACCATAAATGATAGAAATCTTCTCCTGTCGTCATAGAGGTGTCCGCCATGATCGAGTACCAACACATAGGTATGCGCGATCTAGATGAAGGCCAGCCGTGTAGTCACAATTGGCATGACTACGACAGGAGAAAATTTGAGTCACCATAATAGGTATCAATAAGACAAACCTTTAAAAAAATGAAGTATCAAATATAGTTTTTTAAACATATGAGGTACTCCAAGTGTAGTTTCATCAAACAATAGGTACCTCAACTGTAATTTATCAATAAATATATAAAAAAAAGAACATTGAAATATATAAGATTGTAAAACTATAGGTTGGATTACTTGTCAATTTAGCATTAAAGAATATCTAATCTTCTTTGGCCACAAATTTTTGTATGTTAACTAACCTATAAGCATAAAGAACTCATCAAATACTCCAAACAAGATACGGGTTATCATATGGCTTAATCCGAACATCAAGAATAGTTAAAATAAAGAAAACCCTTTGAATCTAATGGATATTCACTTTGAGTCCTATCCAAAGTATATTGTAGATAGTGACACTTTATAATTTGTAAATATATATGAAATATAAAAATATATATCATATTGTAAACCCCATTTCAGCCCTTTAACCCCTTCTTCACCTTAAACCCTTACCGAATATGGCAGATAGTACTTGTATAATTATTATAAGATTGGGATTGGGATGAAGTTGAAAATGAGTCTTTTTTTTTTTATTATAAAAAAACTGATGTAAAGATTGTAGAATATTCCAATGTCAAGGTCCATCTACTTGAAATATATTGTCAATTTCTTTTTTGGATGAAATGTCAATTTTTGCTAATCTGGATTCAATGATTATTGGATTCATATACTTTTTAAAGGAAATCAACCAAGTAAGAAGAATCTATTGAAGATGACATCAAAGAAACAACTCTATCGATCTCGTATCTGATAATGTGAATGTAGAGTGTTTTTTGTAATTTTTTTTACTATTTTTTTTCCTCAGATTTAGAAGAAAATAAAAATAAAAATAAACATGTTAGAGAAAAGTGGAGGACCATGGGATGGTAATGGAAACGAATTTAAGTTTGGTTGAAGAAATCTTCAATTAAAATCCGGTATAGATTTGCCACACTAACAAAGCAATTGAGGTAAATACTTGTTGGAGATAATTCTTTTTTACACAAATGATAAAACATATGACAAGTGGATATATAATTTAAATTAGCATGCATTAGCTAATGATTATATGATAATTTGGACAAGATGTCCTAACCCAATTTGATGACCAACCAAACTACTACCACTAGTGATTATGGCAACGATGTTAGAGGGACTTAATGACAATTCTATGAATAGATATTAATCAAAATCCTGGATTTGGTTTAGATTCATATCCATTCATATAGGTACTTGTGGATAATTAAATGTCAGACACAAATGTGGGTACTTTTGGTATTCGGAATTTTTTTTTTTTTGGTATTTGGATGGTTACAATTGATGTATTTACTCCAATTATAATTTAAGATTAGCTAATACTGTATCCGTAATTTTATGTTCTTTTTATATTCCAATATCATAGAAACAAACTATGTTGTTTTAATGTGTGGTGGATAGTCTAATTGAATCAGATATTGTTGGATTTAAATTCAGATATCTCAATCCTTAACATATTTGAATTCAAATACCTCAAATTAACTGATGCTAGGTTAATTAATTGAGTTCATATAGGCTTAGTTTGGTTGTTAGGGAAATTAAAAGGGAAGGGAAGTGAAAATTTTAAACTTAAAAAGGAAATTTATATAGGTATAACACAATATGATTGTATAAACTATTTAAATTTCTAATCATAATTAGTAATGATACTTATTAGATGTAAACTTTATTTTACATTTTAAATGCTAGGAATTCGGACGCAAAGTGAACTATAAGTTAATAACTAAATATATAATGATTTGGAGTTAGTTACATAGTCATTTGATAGTATATGCTATAATGATTATGAAAGTTTCTTTTCTAAGTGAAAAAAAATTTCACTTCCCTTCTTTTTAATTCCCCTTGCAACTAATCAGAGCCATAGTGGATATGATAATCCAATGTGTCGAAATTTGTATCCCTACTACAAGTCTAATTATTGCCTATATTCACTTTGCTTTACTATTTTAAAATTGAATGAAAATTGACCAGGCCTTTGGTTTCTATTAACCCTAATTCCATTTGTACCAAGTCCAACCAAGTTAGGCCGAATCTGACCATTTCCGGACTATTCGAATTGAAATCGATGGCAATTGTCATATCGGTTTTTTATTTTTTATTTTTTTATAAGTATATATTTTATTGATTCAAAAAGGAGAACACAACAAGCTGAACTTTCGCAAGAGACCAACGCAACCAATGCAATAGAACAACAATAACAATTGAGACTAGGTTACAAAATAACTAAGGCCCAACAAAAAGAAGAAAACAATCACTACACAATTGTCTCATTCTTGTTATATGCAGCTTTGTTTACATACTGATTTCTAGTTTGATGTGTTGAAAAAGTAAGAGCCCTATTGGTTAAATATTATCCCTCGAAAATACAATATCAATTTTTCTAGTAATATGCTTTTTACAATATACTTTGCCTCTCCTAAGTTTGTATAAGCATGTTCACATGCCTCTATCAATCAACCATTTTTTTAGTAAATGACATAGGCTCTTCATCAAATAAAAATTAATCAGTATAGAGGAAGCAGCCTCTCTTTAGAAAGCTCATAATATATTAGTCCAAAAAACCTTAGGTGAAACAATGTATACACTGCTAACATAGTTCATGCATTGTTGGGTTTTTAGAGTTTTAAAAAACAAAAACATCAAGAGTTTCAAAATTTTTAAAACTATTTTCTAATTTTGGTTTTGGAGGGAAATTTTTCCACTTGTATTTTTTGGTTGGCATAGCTTGTAGGACTTGTTTTAGTCTCATATTGCTTGGAGAAAAATGATTGAGGAGGTATATATGTATTGTATGACCTATAACATCTTGAGCCCTTAAATGAAAGGATGCCTCTAGAGGGAAGGGTCCGGGGGGTCCGGGGTTCTTTTCACACACGCGCGCGCGCGCCGAGCCGAGCCGTGCCGTGCCGGGCGGGGCATGGGTGCGGGTGCGGGTGCATCCGTTGGATTATTTTTTGAAAGGATATGTCTCTACGTATTTGAATACATAGAGACATGACGTATTTGAATAGATACGTTTGAATAGGTATGAATTCAAATTAGTTTAATCTCAACCATTGATCTTTATGATCGTTGGAGAGATTAAATCTGGACCATCTATTCTACTGACGCACCCTTTCATCACAACCCGTTGGATGGGTGTAACTTTCCATCGTACCCTTTGATTCAGGACTTCTTCTCTATTAATACAAGAAGAGTCCATTAGTAGAAGGTTACAATAATAGTGTATCCGTACACATCTATCTCTCTCTCTCTCTCTCCCTCCTCCAGCCTTATTCTGTTTTTCTAAGTTATCAAAATCAATCGGTTTCGGTTTCTGTTTGAGTGTTCGTTGTAGCCGTCAAGATTCTGACGAAGACCACTTGTTGGAGTGCAACCTAAGTGGAAGAAGCTTCGATTTCGGGGCTGTTTTATCTTGGGGATTAATCTCACGGGAACTCTTTGCACATAAGGGGTGAATTAATCTTAAGGATAGTGACCGGTGGCACGACTCAGCCCTATCCATACTGTTGATATTACTTTAAAATCCTGTAAGTGTTCTAACTTAAATAAATATTAATAAATATTCTTTCTTCCTCTAACTCTGTATTAGTCTCAAACTTACTTTGTAATATATATTTCTACAGTTCTTAAGATTAATTCAAAGTTTGAAACTGGGGATCATGGTTGTTGAATCCAGTTTGACTGCTTCTGTTGTTCCATCAATGGAAAAATTACGCCTTGTGACTGAGTTTGACAAAATTGAATCATTCAATGGGTCAAATTTCAAGAGATGGAAGCAGATGATGAAATTTGCATTGGCTCAACTAGGAGTGGTATTTGCTCTGTCTGAACCCATACCGGCTGAGGACGATGATCCTAATGTGAAAGCCAATCGGGTGGCATGGATAGAGGCTGATTATCAATGCAAAAATAGGATTCTGAACTCATTGTCTAATGATCTTTACAATGTATATGCATCTTATGAATATGCTTCTACTATTTGGAATGCATTGGAGAAAAAATATTCATTGGATGATGCAGGGAGTAAGAAATATGTCACTGCAAATTTTTTAAACTTTAAAATGAAAGATGACATGAACATCTCCATGCAAATCGACCTATTCCAAGTGTTGGTTGGAAATCTGGTTAAGGAAGGTATTAATTTACCTGAAACATTTGTGGCTGGAGCTCTCATTGAGAAACTACCCTCTTTATGAAATGACTTCAAATCTCATATGAAGCATAAAACCAAGGACTGGACACTTGATCAAATCATTGTTCGAGTCAAGATTGAAGAGAAGAACCGGGAAAAAGACAAGGTAGAAAAAGCCAAGGAATTCAAATCCAAGGCAAACCTTGTAGAGTCCGGGAAAGGAGAACAGTCCAAGAAGCGAGGAAGAGAGCAACCCAATAAGTCTCATCACATGAAGAAGGACAATAAGTTCAAGAAGCCGAAAGGCACATGTTTCTTTTGTGGGAAGGCTGGACATTTCAAGAAAGAATGTCGACTTTACAAAAGGAACAAGAGTGGTGACAACAAGGGCAATGACAAGGCTAGAGTGAATCTTACTGAAGAAAATCAATTTGTGGCGGTAGTGACTGAAGTACATCTTTTGGAGAAACCCAAAGAATGGGTTGTTGATACTGGTGCAACCAGACACATATGCGCTGATCGAAATTTATTTATGAAATATTCAACGGTTAGTGATGGTGATCTTGTGTATATGGGAAATTCTCAAACATCGCAAGTCATGGGCAAAGGACAAATACTTCTAAAATTAACTTCTGGAAAGACTCTCATGCTTAATGATGTTCTACATGTTCCAGAAATTCGTCGAAATCTGGTGTCAGGCTCTCTTCTCAACAAGGCAGGAATGAAATTAATTTTTGAACCCGATAAGGCAATTTTGTTAAAAGGGGATGTTTTTGTGGGTAAAGGATATGTGACCAATGGTCTTTTTGTACTAAGTATTAATAATGTAATGAATGAAAATGTTTCTTTCTCTTATTTGATTGAGTCGTTTGATTTATGGCATGGTAGATTAGGACACCGAAGTGCACCATACATTAAAAGACTTACAAAATTAGGATTTATTAAAGGAAATTCAAAACCTCTACATCATAAGTGTCCTATTTGTATAGAGACGAAAATGACCAAAAAACCTCATAAAACAGTTGAAAGAAAAAGTGAACTTTTAGAACTTATCCATAGTGACCTTGCTGATTTTAGATCTCATGAGTCAATAGGTGGTAAAAAATACTATATAACATTCATAGATGATTATTCTAGATACACCAAGGTTTATTTTTTAAGGACAAAAGATGAAGCAGAAAATGCATTTAAAGCATACAAAAATGAAGTGAAAAATCAATTAGGGAAAACAATCAAGAGATTAAGAATAGATAGAGGAACTGAATATGGAACTCAAAGCTTAAGTAAATTTTGTGAAGAAAATGGCATTATACATGAAACTACAGCACCTTATCAACCTGAATCTAATGGAATTGCTGAAAGAAAAAATAGAACTTTAAAGGAAATGATGAATTGTTTTTTAATAAGTTCTGGTTTACCTTTAAACATGTGGGGGGAAGCAATTCTTTCTGCTTGCTATATTTTAAATAGGATACCTCCTAAAAATTCTGATTTAATACCTTTTGAATTATGGCATGGAAGAAAACCTTCTTTTAATCATTTAAAAGTTTTGGGTTGTTTAGCAAAGGTTTATATTCCAGAACCTAAGAAAAGAAAACTAGGCTCAAAAACTTGTGATTGCATTTTCATTGGATATGCACAACATAGTGTTGCATATAGATTTTTGGTTTTAAAATCTATTGAAAATCTGTTTGATGCGAATACCATAATTGAATCAAGAGATCCAGAATTTTTTGAAAATACATTTCCTATGATTAAAGATCAGTTTAATAATCAATGTTCTTCTAATAATATTATTTCTAAAGACCAAAATTTGAGTGCTCTCAATAATGGAAATAATAATAATAAGTTAGATTTCAAGAATGATGATCAACTAAGAAAAAGTAAAAGACAAAGGAAACCTACCAATTTTGGGGATGACATGCTTGTTTATTTTGTTGAGAGAGATCCATTAACATATCAGGAGGCCGTAACATCTCCCGATCTTGTATTTTGGAAAGAGGCTATAAAAAATGAATTGGATTCTATTATACAGAATCATACTTGGGAGTTAGTAAACCCTCCACTAGGTACAAAGACTTTGGATACCAAGTGGATTTTTAAGAAAAAACTTAAGCCTGATGGATCTCTTGACAAATTTAAAGCAAGATTGGTGGTCAAAGGTTTTAAACAAAAACAAAATATAGACTACTTTGATACTTTTTCACCTGTTGCTCGGATTGCTACAATAAGAACTATGTTTGCTATTGCTTCTATATATAAACTTGTTATTCATCAAATGGATGTTAAAACAACTTTTCTCAATGGTAACTTAGAAGAAGAAATTTATATTAGACAACCAGAGGGTTGTATTACATATGGACAAGAACATAAAGTATGTAAATTAATTAAATCATTATATGGTCTGAAACAAGCACCAAAACAATGGCATGAGAAATTAGATAGTGTTTTGGTATCAAATGGTTTTGTTATTAACAATTCTGAAAGATGTGTATATAGCAAATTGTCAAATGGAAAATGTGTATTTATTATATTATATGTTGATGATATGTTAATTATGGGATCTAATCTTGACATAGTAGAAACAACAAAAAAATTTCTCATGTCTAAGTTTGATACAAAAGACATGAGAGAAGCTGATGTAATTCTTGGGATCAAGATCATCAGAAAAGGTGATGAGATAATTTTATCTCAAGCACATTATGTAGAAAATCTACTAAAAAAGTATGGTTATTTTGAGTATAAGTCTGTTAAGACACCTTTGATACCTTGAAGTTATCTTGTAAAACATAAAGGTGAACCAATTTCCCAAAAAGAGTATTCTCAAATCATTGGTTCAATATCTTACTTGATGAATTCTACAAGACCAGATATTGCTTTAGCAGTTGGGAAACTGAGTCAACATACTCATAACCCTGGAAAAGAGCATTGGGAAGCTTTAGTAAGGCTACTAAGATACTTAAAAGGAACCATAAACTATGGGATACACTATAGTGGAAAACCGACAGTATTAGAAGGATATTGTGATGCCAATTGGATTTCTGATACAGAAGAATCATTGGCTACAAGTGGATATGTTTTCACTTTGGGAGGTGGAGCGATTTCTTGGAAGTCGGTTAAACAAACATGTGGTACAAGTTCTACCATGGAAGCAGAATTTATAGCTTTAGAGAAAGTCGGATCGGGCAGAATGGCTTAAAAACTTGGTGACCGAAATTCCATTATGGCCTAAGCCGGTACCACCCATATCACTACATTGTGATAGTCAAGCTGCTATTGCTAAGGCAAAAAGTAATGTATATAATGGAAAAAGGAGACATATTCGACTAAGACACAATTTAGTTAGACAATATGTTAGTGAAGGAACGTTAGCTATCAACTTTGTAAAGTCAGAATTGAATCTGGCAGACATATTTACAAAGCCTCAGACCACCAAGATAATGAATGATGCATCTAAAGGAATGAGCCTAAAACCCGTGACATAAGTCATGTGATGGATACCCAACCTATGTGAGAGGAAGTCCCTGGAATTAGGTTCAATGGATAAAAACGAAGTCACTGGATGACTTGATTAGTATTATCAAAACTTGCTCATTCTAGTTAGATGGGAAGATAATATTCACCACAATGAAAAGAGGATGAGTCATAAGGACTCTTAGTCAAGCCAAGTGTCCTACTGGAATGTGGGGGTGTGTTAACTGTGGTGCACACTATGGGCTGACCTAAATGGATGTAAGAGGTG
Organism: Protea cynaroides; assembly: GCA_028583415.1. Taxonomy (NCBI): domain Eukaryota; kingdom Viridiplantae; phylum Streptophyta; class Magnoliopsida; order Proteales; family Proteaceae; genus Protea; species Protea cynaroides. Next base: position 33,748,476 of record CM053267.1, read on the forward strand.
GGGCCGCCTCTGATTAGAGTTTTTAAGGGTGAACTCTCTAAACATTCATGAATCTGAGATAGGGACAAGGCCGGAGAAAAATGTCCACCTTTTACGAAAGGAATTATTCGAGGGTCGGATTATAAGGGATGGTTGGTATGTCAGTCGGCTACACCGCTGAGGAAAGGTTCAAGAAGCGTGGCTTCACCCGTACTCTGTAGCGTGATGTATCAAACCTAGTGTAGATTCAAGTCCAAAAGACATCTGCGACGACGTCTCTTATATATCCTAATACAATTAACACTCTATCCTATTTTTAAAATTTCGAATCTTGTGGGGGAATTGTTGGGTTTTTAAAGTTTTAAAAAACAAAAACATCAAAAGTTTCAAAATTTTTAAAACTATTTTCTAATTTTGGTTTTGGAGGGAAATTTTCCCACTTGTATTTTTTGGTTGGCATAGCTTGTAGGACTTGTTTTAGTCCCATATTGCTTGGAGAAAAATGATTGAGGAGGTATATATGTATTGTATGACCTATAACATCTTGAGCCCTTAAATGAAAGGATGCCTCTAGAGGGAAGGGTCCGGGGGGTCCGGGGTTCTTTTCACACACGCGCGCGCGCGCCGAGTCGAGCCGTGCCGGGCGGGGCGTGGGTGCGGGTGCAGGTGCGGGTGCATCCGTTGGATTATTTTTTGAAAGGATATGTCTCTACGTATTTGAATACATAGAGACATGACGTATTTGAATAGATACGTTTGAATAGGTATGAATTCAAATTGGTTTAATCTCAACCATTGATCTTTATGATCGTTGGAGAGATTAAATCTGGACCATCTATTCTACTGACGCACCCTTTCATCACAACCCGTTGGATGGGTGCAACTTTCCATCGTACCCTTTGATTCAGGACTTCTTCTCTATTAATACAAGAAGAGTCCATTAGTAGAAGGTTACAATAATAGTGTATCCGTACACATCTATCTCTCTCTCTCTCTCTCCCTCCTCCAGCCTTATTCTGTTTTTCTAAGTTATCAAAATCAATCGATTTCGGTTTCTGTTTGAGTGTTCGTTGTAGCCGTCGAGATTCTGACGAAGACCACTTGTTGGAGTGCAACCTAAGTGGAAGAAGCTTCGATTTCGGGGCTGTTTTATCTTGGGGATTAATCTCACGGGAACTCTTTGCACATAAGGGGTGAATTAATCTTAAGGATAGTGACCGGTGGCACGACTCAGCCCTATCCATACTGTTGATATTACTTTAAAATCCTGTAAGTGTTCTAACTTAAATAAATATTAATAAATATTCTTTCTTCCTCTAACTCTGTATTAGTCTCAAACTTACTTTGTAATATATATTTCTACATGCATAAACATAATGATCATATAAGAAAACCACATCACCTTAAGATTCACTTAATTATGAGATTTAAATCATATAAAGAAATGATGTATATTTGTTTTTCCATAAACTTTGACCTTGCCAATGACCATTCTTTGATAGTAAGCAAAATCTAATTTTACGAATATGCGCACAAAAGCACCTTCTCTGTCAACCACAAAACCCTCCAAAAAAAAAAAAAAAACAGAAGAGACTCTTTTAGATATCTAGTAAAAAAATTCTTAAATCCTTATGAGTTAAAGCACCTCTAGAGTTGCGGCACAAATTCTAAAATTGATCGAAGGGCCACTAAATACACCTGCGAGAGTCTGCAAGATATCCAAAGGTGAGGATCATCGGTTCAAGTGGAACCCCAATGAAGGGATAAGTTATAATCCCATTAAAGATGAAAAATATATGAGCACTAATTTTTTTTCCTGCGAGTTTGGCTATGTGAACCTGAATCCTGAGCCTAGACAGACAGGGCCAAACCTGCCCTGAACCCGGGCAGGGCTGGGATTGGGCCAATGTTTTGTTAAACCCTAATAGGGTCGGATCGGGCTTAGGTTGAAGCCCTGGGTTGAGTGCGGCTCAGCTCAACCCGACCTCGTGTGTATAGTAATTTGTAATTATTCATTCATTATCTGTTTTAATGATTTAGGGTTTCGTGTTTTTGTTTTCTCCGCTTTTACGATTAAGGCTTTTGTTTTCTCAAGAAACCAAGAAGCAAGAAAGCTCAAGGTAATTTGAGAAATCACTATCATTCCTCCTTTCTCTCATCTCTTCCTATTTCATTTCCTATGTCACACACAGAGAGAGAGAGAGAGAGAGAGAGAGAGAGAGAGAGAGAGAGAGAGAGAGAGAGAGAGAGAGAGAGAGAGAGAGAGAGAGAGAGAGAGAGAGAGAGAGAGAGAGAGAGAGAGAGAGAGAGAGAGAGAGAGAGAGAGAGAGAGAGAGACTTTCCCAGTCTATAGGAGAAATCGGTTTGGGGATTTCCCTCTCTTGGGAGAATACATCTACCGTGTGTTTGGATCCAAGGGGAATTGAAGGGATGAGAAATTTTTTAACTTAAAAATGAAACTTTTATAATTGCAACACTAAATGATTATATAAACTATATAAATTTCTTAACATATTTAATAATGATACTAATAAGATGTAAAATTTATTTTACTTTTTAAATGCAAGGGATTTGAATGCCAAGTGAAGTGCAAGTTAATAACTAAAAATAGAATGACTTGGAATTAGTTTCATAGCAATATTATAGCATATGTTTTAATTATTACAAAAATTTCTTTTTTAAATTTAAAAATTTTACTTCCAATCAACTTCCCTTGCAACTAAACACAACCCTCGTGAGAACCTACAAAACAACTTTCACTTCCCCACTTTTAAGGATCTCTTTTTCTGAGATTGGTTCATCATCTAGTTGGGTTTCTGATATCGATTTTGTTATCCTTTTTGCTCTTGTGTATTTCTAAGAAATCACTTTTGTAACTTGCTTGTTCTTAATGGTTTTAGAATTTCAATCTTTTTTATTCTTTGATTTCTATCCGGGAGGCTCTTATTAATAGTTGTAGGGTTCCATTTGGTGATTTCACCTTTGTTTATTCCAGCACTTTCGGTTTGATTTTTCGCATTCTCTCTTGTGGGAAACTGTTGCTCGGTCTTTAGATGCAATTCCTCTCTTCCATTATTGAGTCATGTTAATAGCTTCAGGAGTTTTCTTTCCCATTTCGTTTTTTGGTTTTTTTTAATATTTTATTTCATCAGTAAATCTATTATTTTGGCTTTACCAAAATTATTTATTTATATATTATTTTGACACTTTCATCTTCTAAGTCCCCTTTCATTTCTTTCCGATGTTCTGATGGCATGTGGCTGTGCCAGCTGCCGGAAAAAGTTCCAGCAATCGAGTGGTAGTGGTCGGATTTGGATAATTTTAAAAAAGTCATCTGATTGTATGTTATGCAATGTATTATAACCATTTGAGATCTTATTCTATCACAGTCGTCGGATTTATATTAGTCCGCAATGGATTTTTATTACAATAAAGCTCTATGCAGGGGATCTGCATCCTCTTCTCCCAGTGGTCTGGGATGACAGTGGCAACCTATCCTAAATGATTGCCACGTAATTCTTGGTGAATCCGAGATCCACGTCTGAGCCGACACCCAGCCGACAAGCCAAGCCGACAGAGGGTGTCGGCTCGGACGTGGGTCTTGGATTCACCGAGATTCACGTGATAACCAGCTGAGATAAGTTACCACTGTCCTTCCAAAACCATTGAAAGAAGACGATGTAAATCCCTATGCAGGCCATTTTTTCTCGAGAAAACTGTGTTTTTTCTCGGTCAAGGGATGATATGATGATACTTATAGACACGTAAATTAATGAAATAAGAAAAGCTTTTTTTTTTTTTTGGGTAGAAAAACAAGAAAAGCTTTGACAAAAGCTAAAAACGGAGGGTTATGTCAACAAGAGCGGAAGGGATAACAAAATTGAATGAGTATCTAATGATACTTTTAAAAAGTAAAAGCCGATTGGTGGATGAGTCAAGGTCAATCAGGGCCAACTCGGCCCGGTTTGGCTTAATCAGGGCAATCAGGATGGGATTGGGCTACGCAAAGTCTGGCAGCGTCCTTGAGTCAGAGTCAGGGTCATGGGGGGCTTGGGTTGGTCGAAGCCCAACAGAGAAGGGCTCAGGTTAATCTTTTTAAGCCCTGAGTCAGGTCAAGTTGGGTCTGGCCTATATTAAAGGGATCTAGGGTTGGTTTGAGGTTTAAAAATGCCCGGCCAGCCTAACCCTATTGCAAGTGTGACTATATGAGCAATGATTATCTCCCAACCCCAAGAGGTAATAAGATCCAAGATCCTTTCTTGTCAGCCAGTTGTACCAATCAAAGATCGGATGGGTTGGGATGCTCAACACACATATCGATGTATCCCAACCTGTTCGATATTTGATTGACGATCTAGGAAGCAGGAGAGGATTTGGGTCCTCCCAAAAAGGAGGGGGTGGGGGACTTAAAAAATAACAAATAAATACAATGAAATGGAATAGGGCACATTTTAAAAGGGTAACATTCCAATATTTATTTTGAATTTCTGTAAAAAAAAAAAAAAACTTTTTACTCTAGATGACCTTTTTACCTAATTACCCTTTCATTTAATATAAGTAAGGTGGTTCGTTGCAGATCATGATGACGTTCGATGCTTGGCACTTGTATCTTCTATTTTTTTTGGAGGCCTAAGATGCTTAACTCTCCATCTTTTCTTTCGATTGCAAAATCTATTGCTAAGACTTTGTTTGGTTGTAAGAATAATTGAGGAGAAGGGAAGTGAAATTTTTACACTTTAAATGAAAACTTTTGTAACGATTACACACATGCTATCACATTAATTTCTAATTAATTTCAAATTATTCCATATTTAGTTATTAACTTATACTTTACTTTGCATATAAATCCCTCCCATTTGAGAAGGAAAATAAATTTTACATCTTAGTATCGTTAGCTCATTACTAAATATGTTAAGAAAAGTAAAATAAATTTTACATCTTATACAATCATATTGTGTTACCACTACAAAAATTTTCATTTAAAATATAAAAATTTCACTTCCATTCCCTTTAATTTCTCTTGCAACCAAACAAAACCTAAATGAATGATTTTTTTTTTTATTAAATAAATGAATGAGTTGTGACCTAGTTTGATTTCAATGGAAAAGCGCAGAAACCCCATCAACAATGGCGGTTGCACACTAAAAGATAATAGTGGGATTCCTCGATGGTGGCTGTTAGGAATGAACGCATAACCACGAGAAAGAAACGAAGATCAAGCAAACACACAACACAGGATTTGCTGTGGTTCAGCACTCAATCCGGAATGCCTACCTCCACCACAGAGAAACAAAGATTCTTTATTGCCAAGAAAACTCTCTACAATTCTCTCCACCTGACACAGTGTTTTCCTTTGCTCAGACCTTACCTAGGTTTTCCCATACAGAGACAATATATAGGGAAACCTAAAAACCCTAATCCCACCACAATTATAAGTTTACCTCCATACATGTAATAGACTCATACCCTAATACAAATACTACCCCTTATAATTACGTGGACCCCACAGAATACAAGACACCAACCCAACATTGGCTTGATAAGAAAAGGTCTCTTTTTGTTCTTCTTTACTTATTTGGGTTCTTTGCCTGATCCTTTGATTTGTTTGAAGCATATCTTGCTCTTTTCCATTGCAGTGATCTTATCCTCTGATAACAAACATATCAAACCTATTTCTTCCCCTTTATGTCTTCCTATTCATTATGTTCTATTTGTTTTAAATTAATATGAATTTTTTTTTTGGTTTTATTCTTCCTTGGGTTGAGGAAGGAAGAGATTTAAGAGATATCAGGTGTTGTATCTTCTTTGATTGTTCTATTATAGAAGTTGGTCATATCGCCCAATTCCGTCGAAAAAATGTTTTGATTGGATTAATAGTTGGTCAATTCCGATTTAAGTAGATTGCCAACGGCATGATTAATAGTTTGTTTTGAAGGATTAAATATGTTGACTGTGGAAGAGAGCAGAGTCGGTCGAAGAAGATGGAGAACTCAATTGAAGAAGATGTTGTGCGGAAGAAACTAGTAGTCGTTCGAAGAAGAGGGATTTGGAAGAGAAGCTATCGGTTAGTGGGATTTGGGGTTTCTTGTATCTGCCCACAAATGTGTACCAGAGTTATGGTTATCGTCTAATACTTTTTCACTTATCTTCCAAAGTTGTGATTTTTTCAATTTGGGTCGATGGATGCATGGACTTCCAAATGATGTCCATTGGCCGGATGCCACACACCCAGTAGCACTTTTAAGTCAAGCTCCGTCTGTTTGTACAAAGGGGAGAGTCTAAGGGATAAGAGTGTGTGTCAAAGAGCACATGAGGATCCGGATCGTCTCCTCCCTGAAGTACAGGGAGGAGGGAGACGCCCCCGTCGGATGGCTGACACGTGGCTCTCGGGAAAATCCGAGCCGACACCCCCTGTCGGCTCGGCTTGTCTGCTGGGTGTCGGCTCGAACGTGGGGCTCGGATTTTCCCGAGAGTCACGTGTCGGCCATCTGACGATGGCGTCTCCCTCCTCCCTGAAGTATAGGGAGGAGATGATTTGAATTCAGCACATGATGGTGTGGGGAAAATTTCCTATATATTATTTCACAGTAAATTACAATTAAGGTATCCAACATTTAAGAAAACTATGCTGAAGATATCTAATGTTTAAAAATCATGTTTAGGGTACACAAGAACAAAAGATGTTAATAGATAATAACAGATGAAATGACTAAACTGTCCCAAAAGTCTCTATATCTATAAAAAAAAATTCCAATTGGAAGAATATAATTTAACATTATGTTTTACATTTTTTTTAACCTTTGATTTGGATCTTGGCTGATCACATATTAACAACAAATTTTAAATCATGGCAAACATCATACTATATTATGATTTAATATCACACCATTTATAAACTAAAAAAAACATTCTAACGAGAAGGAAATTATTCAATCATAATGTTTTAACATTTTTAAATAATTTTAGTAAAGATAATGTCTGTTCAATTAATATTTTAAATCATGACAAATACAATGGTACAACTTGATCTAAGATTGAACTGTCATAAAATTTTGTAAGATTTTAATTGAAATGATACAACTCAATAAATGTATTTTGATATTTTTAGACATTTGATTTAAATCATGACCGTTGATTTAACATTTAAAATCGTGAAAATCAAAATAATAAGATCATGTTAATTGGGTGCTTTTGATGACCCAATCATATAAGATTTATTAATGTTGTTGTAGTTAGTCTGATTCATTAGCCCTTTAATTTTGTGAAAATAATGTGTGGTAATTAAAGGGAGGTGGCTTGTCCTTAAACTCGTGTCCTATACTTCTTAGAGATATCTTTGTCCCTAAGTTCATGGTGGGTGGTCTCTATTCCTAAGAAAATTTGAGTTGCTAAAACTTCTTAGTGAAATGATGTTTGTACCTCTCTTCTTGGATACTTATGTCGGAGTTCCCTTTGGACTCTACGTTGATACAGGATCCACGTAGCTGGACAAGAAACCCTAACCTGTTTAGTTTTTTTGCAAACATTTCCTTCTATTTGCCACTTAAAAAATGCTCCCACGTTCATTTGCATGTGCACGTTTGGAGTTGTAATAAGGTTTTATAGAATTTCCATGTTTTGAAACTCAGAAAAGGTGATGGCTTAATGAGAAGGTGATGTGTAAAACTTAGATGGGCTTATCTTATCAATTGTGTGTGAAGCCCAAGAAGCCCAGTATCTTAGTCACCGATTATTGAGCCCAACATGAATGTTTATGACAGTCCACAATGTGAGATGCATTATTGTGGGGATATTCTTATTGACATCGATATCTTGTCAACTGTCGATTAGTGTCCGTTGAATAATTGATTGATGTCGATCAGATGATGCAGAACCCCTCTCACCCCTTTCTTCTCAAATACCAAAATATTTTTCTTGTCTTTTGAGGTTTTGATGATGGTCCAATGACATCCCATTAAAAGGGATAGGTGTCAATGGGTCATTGACACAAGTTGATGTCATGTAGAAAGACTCTTCATTGTGATGCATTTCAATAACTTTTAGTATGTTTGCAAAGAGATCTTTATTAAGTATAGACAATCTTCCAATTATCTAGAACTCTAATCGATGGGATATTTGTACCCATCCCGTGTCAATAATTGTTGATGTCGGCGATCAGTGTCCGGATAGCATAAAATCCTCGTCACCCATCATGTTTGAAATACCAAAATACCTCATGTATTTTGAGGTTTTCAGGATGACCCAATGACATTCCATGAAAGAGAATTGATGTCAATAAGCTATTTACACAAGTCAATATCAAGAAGAGACCCGCAATTGATAAGACATAAGAAATTGAGAAGTCGAATCTAGTATACGGTGCGATTCGAATGTGTTTAATTTGGGTTTAATCAAAATAATCGATACAGTTTAATAATTGGATAAGTTGGATAGTAATAGAATTTAGATCCATAATCAGATTTTGAAAATTTCTTGCTAATCTATGGTATAAAGGTAAACAAAGGTTGGGCTTAATTTTCTAAATCTGACCCATCTTTGTACCATTTATATATAGAATCCTACTTGGTTTTTGGATTGAATTTAGATCCACCAACATACAATCGATTCAGATAGATTCAGGGTTAAAGGTGTCTTTTTCGGGATTGAGCCGGTAACCTAGACCTATCCGACCCGAATTAACCGAAACCAATTTGGACCGAATTGTTATCAAGCATGTTTTGAGTTGAGGTGTGGCATGTCCTATCGGTCACTGTCTAGTCCTAACTAGCTCAAAACCGGCCCAAATAATCTGATGGATGAGCCCAAACCCAATAATGACCTGAACCAGATCACCTATTTAGACTGAATATTAAACTTTAGGTTCATTGCTTTAGCTTTCTGAATGGACTTAATGGGTTTCCTATCAGGCTATCAATCCGAACTTGCCGATAACAACCCAAAACCAATCCGGCCCTTTATTTAATATGCACAGTACAGCTCACCCAACCCGAACCTCTGAATGAACAGTTTTGATAGACCCTATAAAATTCGACACCAATTTAACTCAGACCAAAACCAGCGTAGACCAACCCATTGACACCCCTATCCATGATCCAATGCAAATCTTTACATGGTAAACTGAACCCTACTAATCTTATGCCCGAAGCGCAATCCTTTATGAATCAGACAAATGTCACTTTTTAATTTCGAAAATTGCCTTAAATGCTTAAAAACATTGAGTACCCCTACAAATCACATGGTGTTGAATTTTTTTTATGAGGTTTTTGTATTTCCATCTAACGATTGCCTGCGATTTTAAATAGGCACATGGAAATTTTAGTCTTCTGACACGGATATTCGGTTTTCACAAAAAAAAAAAAAAAAGAAGGAAAAATTATACAGATCTCCGCTTGACAATTTGTTTATTACGTGAATCTACTCTAGGCATTTTTGATTTACATTTAAGTCCATAAAAGTACGGGTGTTAACAAACATTATAAGAAAATTACAGGGACTTCCTTTAAAAAATCATATTTATAACACATAAGTCCATTCTGATTAAGGCAATGGACGTTAACGTGGACAATGGTTATTTTTTTGAAAGACCAAAATACCTTTATTTGTATTGAAGTTATCTTTATACCCTCTGATATATTTAAATCCCTAATTTGCCTGTATGCACGAATAACAGAGAATGAACTTGGGTTCCCACCAAAAGAAGGTCATTTTAGAGGAAGAACCCTCAATCGACCACACCAGAAATTCAATCTCGCAGAGGGGATTTGCAAAAGTTCAATTTGGCAGAGGGGATTTGCAAGTCTATGCATGGCATGTTTGTGTTTGAGTAGAAGAACTTAATTAGCAAGGTCAATATTGAAAACTCCAGAGATTGAAAAAACTTGACCTTGGGCTGAAGGGTTTTGATGGGATTAGTTAAAAGCAACGGTGGGTACCTTGCTATTAGATTAGCAATGTGAATATTGCTGAACCCATGTGTCTAAAAGAGCTCAACGATAGAGTTCAGTCTCCCTGTGGACCGAATGCAAATCTTCCGTGCCATTGAAGTAGCAACATTGAATGGCAACCCACTTGTGTTCACGAGGCAAGAGATGATGAGAGTTTGTTGGTTTATGGAGCTCAAGGTTTTTGAGGTTGATTATGTAGATGAGGGTAGTGTCGTGTAATAAATGAATTGTCAAAGGAAGATCGTGTAATATTCCCAACATTACAATATGATAAAAAAACCCTTCAAATATTTGTACATAATTGCACTAATATCAATTGTTCCCCTCCCTCACCTCATGAGCGCTCAATAAGCTACCAGTATATCCTCTCTATCTTCTTCCTTACGCTGCCTCTGCTGCTTGACAATTCCCAATCCCTCTATCTCTCCTTCATTCTCTTTCTCGCGTTGATTCGCTTTGATGATTTGATCTGACCTAGCCACTAATCAACTGATCCTCTCTTCACTCACTCACTCACTGTCACAGCATTTTATCTCTGAAGCCCGTGGATTCGCTGCTGTTGTGAGCATCGTCAAGCCCAGCGTTTTCATTTCATCTACTACCCGGCCTTCTGGATTCTAGGAAATGTGTTCTTTCAAGTCGGATGCAAGGGAAGCTTCCGACTTCACAAGGTGATTATGAGTTTTTGGATCCAACCTTGTGCAATCATCTTTTCTTTAGGCATGAGTTCCAAAAGTTCTTCACCTCGTTATCTGTTTTCCCTAGTAGATGCTTGGCTATCTGAGCTCATCTGTGGTGGAAAATAGTCTAACGAGAGAGTTAGGATTTTGAAGAATTTACTCACATAAATCTGTTGGCTATAATTCCATGGACATCCATGATGATTCTTTCTTCTTGATCAGGAAAAGGCCCCCTCTTCCGTTCTGGTCTCAGGTAATTAATCACTGAAACTTGTAACTGATGTTGACTTCAACTTCAATTTTATCTTTGTTATGCCCCGTCTGCCTCTTCAACTTTGATTTTTTTTTTGAGGCTTATCTGTTGATTTCTGCTGGCCAGGATTTTACTGAGATGAAAGCTTTCACCAAACCAAACATAAATTAGAAGACAATATAAGAGGAAGACAGAAAGGGGAAGGAAGGAGAGATGATTCCAATGTTGTTTTCTTCCAAGGAAGTTTGAAGCTGAAAACAGATATCAAATGAAGTCCCTGGCACCGTGAGATCGAGGAGAAGACTTTTTAGTTGAAGAAGTATGAAGCCAAGATCATCGTTGAGGAATATGAATAGAAAGTGGGTTTGAATGGCTAGATCTTAAAGAGGCTTTCCCATTAACGAATCTGAAAAATGTTTGAACTCTTTGTGTCTTTCTGACAGTAACCTCACATTTTTAGGGTTTCATTCGGACGAGGGAGAAAGCTAATCGTACTCAGAAGTAGACATTGAAGTCAGAAACCACTGTAAATCCCCTCTGGTACTAGATGCTAGTAAGTTTCTATCAAAATTGAAGATTCTAACGAGACTATTCTTGTCGATCAATGTTGCATGTTTTCTTCAAATCTCTACTTTTAACAAAAGCTAATGATTCTATGAGTAGCCATACCATTTTTCTTCGAACAATACCTTCTGCAGAATCAACTCAGGAACCTTGGGCTCCATAAACCAACAAAATTTTACCGTTTCTTACCTCGTGAACGCAAGTGGGTTGCCATTCAATGCTGCTACTTCAATGGCACAGAAGATTTGCATTCGGTCCACAGAGAGACTGAACTCTGTCGTTGAGCTCTTTCGGACACATGGGTTCAGCAACATCCACATTGTTAATCTGATAGCAAGGTACCCACCGCCGCTTTTAGCTAATCCTGTCAAAACCCTTCAACCCAAGATCAAGTTTTTTCATTCTCTGGAGTTTTCAATATCTAACCTTTCTAAGTTCTTCTACTCAAACACAAACATGCTATGCACAAACTTGCAAATCCCTTCTACGAAATTGAACTTTTGCAAATCTCCTCTGCGAGATTAAACTTCTAGTGTGGTCGATCGAGGGTTCTTCCTCTAAAACGGTTTTGTTTTGGCGGGAACTTGAGTTCATTCTCTGTTATTAGTGTATACAGGCAACTTAGGGATTCAGATATATTAGAGAGTAGAAAATAAAGGTATTATGGTCTTTCAAAAAAAAAAAATCATTATCCACGTCAGCACCTAACTTCCATTGTCTAATAGAGTGGATTTTTAAAAAAAAAAAAAAATCAGCAAATGATTATATTAATAAAAATAAAGAAAGTAAAAGTTACATAATAATAACATTGATAGAAAAAACTCCGCATTGCCATCTGTAGAATCCTACCATTGTTAGGATAAAAAAAACAAAAAACTAAGTGAATCTAAATCGTTCACATCCTGAGGCATTCCAAATCACATTCCTTGCAATAAAATCTGGGCATGTGGTCCAGGTTTCAGATGTCATCTCATTTACTGCCCTCTTTGCCAGACAGTCAGTAATCACATTAATTTTTCTATAGCAGTGTGTAATACAAATTTTTCTTTTTCTCAAATCTGCATGTACCTTGTTCCACTGCTACTCTATGTACCAAGGAGGTTTTCCTTTCAGTAAGCTGTCCACCATTGCTACAAAGTCACACTCCACCCATATTTGATTGAGGCCAAGCTTTATAGTTTCTTGGAGACCTCTTATTATGGCTGTTAGTTCAGCTTGGTGATTTGTTGCTCTATCCATACACTCTGAGAAGGCAAAGACAACTTGTCCTTTATGATTTCTGAAGACTCCTGCACCTGCATCTCCTGGATTGCTAGGGAACAACCATCCACATTGAGTTTAAGCTATCCCTCAATGGGTTTTCTCCATGTCATAGACAGCACACAGCTATGCTTGGGATGTTTGGAATGCAAGTTAAATTACTTTTTTATTTGGGGGTCCTCTGTCTTTTTGACAATACATGGGTTCTTTTCAGAAGTGTCTTAAGAACCTTACCAACTTCAACCTTACCTAATGGAGTAGACTTATGTGTTATAAATACGAATTTTTGAGGGAGGTCTATGTATGTAAAAGACACCCAGAGTAGTGCTGTAAAATAATCGATTTATTAGGGGAAGGTCCCTAAAATTTTCCCATCCTTTCTGTCAGACGTTAACTGGAAACCGGTCACATGCGTCTAAAGCATCTTTTACTAAGATCGTTGAAAAATCTGGTGGTAGGAATTTTCCAGCTATTCAATTACATAGGCTCAGATGAAATTTTCATCTGTCAGTTTTCCCCATGGGTTCACAAAGCCAAGGTCAATCATACATTAGTTCAAACAGTTCTCCATTAAAGGAGGTTGCGTACTCCCACTTTACACTTCGTACATTTTACACTTCAGACACCTTATTATCATCATCATTCAACCCTAATAGAATCGAAATTGGGTAAAAGACTTTTCCAACTTGGGTTTGGTTGGTGGTAAAAATAGTAGTGTCGATCTTGAGAATCGGCCAATTTCTTTTGTCAAGGCAGTTTTGGGTCGGCAAGGTCAGCCAGGTTATTCAGATTTAGGGGCTCAGATGGTGCAGGCTTATGGTCCTGTTATTTGCAAACCAACAGGAGGGTGGTGTTGAAGAGGACTAGTGATGAGGATTTAGTGCCATTTTGAAGACTAATCCAACTAGCTTGAAGCCTAGTCGGGCCCTTAAGTTTTGGTCAACTCTTGCTAATCTGAGTGATCTCAACCCTAAGTCAAGCTAGCGTGGCCATGAGGAGGTGGGAGTAGAGAAGTTAGGGATTCAAATATATTAGAGAGTATAAAGTTAACTTTAATACGAATAAAGGTATTTTGGTCTTTCAGAAAAATAACCATTGTCCACGTCAGCACCTAACGCCTAACGGAATGGACTTCTGTGTTATAAATATGACTTTTTAAGGAAAGTCCATGTAAGTCAAAAATACCCAAGGTTGTGTAACGTGATAATTGAATTTTCAAGGGGAGGTCCGTATAAATTTCCCTAATAAAATCTATATTGAAGATAATTGTGGGTATCCCAACCGACATCCCTCACGAACTGAGAAGGGACAGTTTGCCATACATTAGAGGTTTGAGTACAAGCTGCCATTCAAGCCAATCTATCAGCTACTACATTTCCCTCCACGAAGCAATGAGTAATGCGCCACTCAATATGATCCAAAAATGAAGACAGACAAGATCATTCTTGTTGGAACTTCAGTGGAATCTTTCTTCGTAATAACCTTCAACAATAGCCACGGAGTCGCTCTCGATCCAAAGAAAAGATATCCCTCGCGATCCATAGCAAAGTGATACCTCTCATCACCACACCAAACTCTGCCATGTAATTTGTATAACACCAAGAAACAAGGCAAAGCACAATGAGACAGAACCAGTGTGATCACAGAAAACACCCCCAACACCTGAGTAGAAGACAAAAGTTTGTTTGGTCTCTTACATGCATATACATGCATGCATGCATGATGCATCCATCTCGGTTTTTTTTTCTTACTCCTCAGGTGTGTTGGGTGGATAGGATCATCGATTGGTTTAACCTTTTTTATGTACGCAGGTATTGTCCCCTTTCTATCCAAAAAAAAAAAAAAAAAAAAAAAAGAAAAGAAAAAGAAAAAGCACTTAACAGAGAACTGATTTTATTTAGATACTACAGTCCACTGGTAGATAGTCCCAGTACACAATCTTAACAAAGACCACTGGTAGGTAGTCCAGTACACAACAGCAGCTATTAACAAAGAGGGATTAAAAAAGAAAAGAAAAGAAGAGCATGAGATGCAAGCCAATCAACAGCGCGATTGGTTGAGACATGAGAAGAAGTATGCAGTCCAGCGGGTCGGCCGTTCACTTAAGAGACGAACTCTATTTTTAACCCTCCAATGACAACACCTGTCCCTGCTCTTGGGACCAAAGTCACTAACACATTGTCTTCGTCATCAGACCCCAACTCGTCCAGTAATTCCGAGATCCCAATCTTCATGGCCGTCGTGAGTTTCTTCATATTCATCCCATCAGGCTCCCGTGTGGCACATGGACGAAGCTCCCTGCAAACTCAGTTTTGTCAGGCCCTGATGCTGTAACGTCGTCTTCGTTAATAAACACGTCAAACTTCACAAACTCGTCTTTCTTAATCTTTATCCCATCTATCACCAACACCTCCTCTTCGTCCTCCTTCTCTTTCTTCGTCCTCGACTTCTTTGGCCTGTTCTCTTCGTCCTCGACTTCTTTGGCCTGTTCACTACTACCTGCCCCACTGCCTGTACCACCGAATCCCCATTACTCAGAAATAACTGATCACCAATGGCACCTGCCGGCGGCTTGAATCCAAGTTTACGAGGTATTGGCCGACTTTCGAGCCATGGAATGGGCACCTCCTGCTACTTGTACCCCATCTTCTTCTCATCCGGGCAATCTCCAACCTTCACTCGTACCAGTTGCTTGTTTTCGTCGTAAAAGAGAAATGCTGCATTTATCCCGTAAATGGTATGAGATACCGATTTGCATTATTATAGAAAAAAAGAGAGGGAGGTTTCTATTGGGTCTCACATTGCTTAAAGAATAGAACTTAGGTGCTTGTATATGTGAAAATCGTTTCACTTACTTAGATAGTCACCCAAAAGAGGAGTCATATGCCATATGTACTATTAGTCAGAAGAAGGATAACATGTGAGAGAAAGTATTAAGAATAATCTCACATTACTTAAAGATTAAAACCTTAAATGTATGTATATGTGAAAGTTCCTCCACTTATGAAACTTTTGAAATAGAAACTTAATGATTCCACGTTTAGGGTAAAAAATACAGAATAATGACCTACCTGTGTCCAACCAGTCTGTGTCAGTGGGGTCCTTTCTGGATCCTCCAAGCCCTTTCCATATCGTCCACAACCTATCGACGTTGGCGTGGTGAGCAAAGAAGATGGAGTCCCGACTGGCCGAGTAGAAATTACCCATGTCTTCTCCATGCTGGCGCGGGTCACCGGTCCAATTATGAACTATATTGTGAGGAACACGCTCTACCGAGACATGGCGATACATGGTGTTGAGATTGGCTGCAATTAGATCCTCATTGTTTTGGGTGGTGGAATCAGTACCGCTCCAATTTAGATCCATCACCGTAGGGGGTTGATGATTGGGGTTTCGAAGCTTGTTATAGATACTTGAGTTTTTGTCTGTAAATATGGCCGGAATCTGCATGCCTGGAGAGGAATCATAATTCCAAAAGGGTAAGGCGAAGGTAGGATCATCGATGAGCTTTCCCAAAATCCTCTCATAGAAGTAGAGAAACCATCGATGAAATGGGAAGAAGAGCCAGCTTGAATGTACTTGGATGATCAAATCTTTGTGGTCAATCTGATGGAAAGCTCCTTCACAATAAGAACAATGAACGTTGGCCTGTTTCATGAAGCTACGAGGGTCGTCGTCTGGGATAGTCTTCATGAGTGAGACGGCCTTGTTGTACTTGGCAAGGTAGTCATCAGTCACACACTGAGCTGCTGGCCTGACACGTAATTCATTCGGCGTCGGTGGTAGCTTGTAATCATCGATCGTCAAGTCGACAGGTGGACAACAATTGATGGGTGTTGTTGTACCGTCAGGCAAAACCTTTCCACACTCGTTGAAATCTGGAGGCTGGATTGGAGCTGCCAAGGCAAGTGGATCAGCAGAGAAGCTTGCCGAACCATAGAGACCTAGCTCCTAGTCCAATCAGCATGTCCGTCCTCTCTAATCTCCATGAGGAACGTTCCTCATTTTCAAAGTTACTAGCTTTAGATGAAACCTGTTTGCGAGGTGATGAAAGATATCTTCTCTTACCAACAGCAGGGCTCTGCAACATCTTCCTACGGGGAAATGTAGTTGCGTTGGGTCTGGGGTAGGACGAAAGGATCAGACAAGCCATTGTGTTCAGTTTGGTTCTCTCCTTCATTCGAATCTGCTTTTATAAGCTTCTCGGTCTTATTAACCTGAGTCCCAATCCTCTCCACTGCAGGCCGAGAGCTTCACGGATATCATCCGGTTCCTAGGTTTGGTTCGAGAATAGTCACCTGCAAGTACATGTACTTTTCCTGGGATTTCACTATCATCGACATTACATGGTGTATGACCTACCTCTAGAGTGTGGGACCAACTAAATATGGACGGTGATGAAATCTTATGGAGAGTACATGTACATGTAGGTAATCCCAACTCCTTTAGTTCGCATTGTTTCTTCTTTTATTTTTTAGGTAAGTAGACATTTTAGAAGGATCATAAAAAAATGAAACCAAAATAAAACCAAACAATACAATGGCAAAATTACCCAAACCCTAGGGTCCAGCCCAGATTAATACAGCATAGGAAGAACTAAACCAAACCAGGAACCTCAGATCCACATGAAGGATCGTATATAAATCATAATCCTATGAGCTGTACTTTGATTTGTGAGCTCGTCATAGGAGAAGTTTCATTGGATGACATGTCATTGGATTGAGAGTACTTCTCTACTCCCACCCCCCTCACGACCATGCTAGCTTAAGTTAGGGTTGAGATCACTCAGATCAGCAAGATCCGTACCAAAAAAAAAAAAAAAAAGATCAGCAAGATCTGACCAACGGTTAAGGGCCTAGCTGGGATTCAAGCTGATTAGGTTAGTCTTCGAAAATGGCTCTAAATCCTCATCGCTAGTCTTCTTCAACACCACTCTCATGTTGGTCGCAAATAGTAGGACCATAAGGCTGCACCATCTGAGGTCCTAAATCGGAATAACCAGGCTGACCTAGCCGACCCGAAGCTAGGTTGACAAAAGAAATTGGCCGGCTCTCAAGATCGAGACTACTATTTTTACCACCAACCAATCCCGAGTTGGGACCAGGCTGGTGACCACCTCAATGGCACCACTTAGACTTGACTTAGGGGTTAACAATTGTCTGTATTGCGAAAAGATTAATCAGCTCAGGATCAATAGGTATTCAAATGATCTCTGGTCGTTCAGTCATGTCAGTTGTGATCCTATAACTAACCTTCACTTGGTGGATCACAACTGACATCTTTCCGACAATTGGAGAGCATTAATTTCTATCTGGATCAATAGCACCATGAAACTCCAGGGTAGCATCTACCCAACCAGGTACATGTGCTCCTGTCCATGTGGCATGATATCTACTACCTGTATAGTTTATATTCAAGTACGTTATTGATTGTGAATATCGGTTATGTAATCGTACATACTTATATTTTTGAGAATATATTCTAATCAAACCAATCATTCTACAATGTCAGTTACATCATTTCAAAGGTGCAGGATAATCAACTAAGTCCATAGTGGCTGAATGAGAATAAAATATCAATTTTACACCTTCCTATGACTCGGGCGGTCGATCACAGTCAGGCGGTCGATCAGGCCAATTTGGTCAACCACCCTCGTCGACTGCTTCGTACTAGTGTGCTCGGACTGGTCTTGATTCGATCTGTTCTCTATGGCAAGGGGTGGAGGGCATTCCCAGAGGGTCTTTAAGGGTCTGTACAATATTAATGACTGCTTCCCAATAATAATTCAACGTCATAAACCTATATTATGATCTACATTCATTCTTTTACATCGGTTTATCTAATCTAAGCATTAGTAAGCAATTCTACAGCACTGACCATTAATAGTTAATGAAATATCATTCAAACGTGATCAAAGGTTGGGATTTACCTCATGAGATCAGCAAAGGGTCATTCTAAGTAAAGTAAGATTGATATAGAGTTTACCTTAATGCTTGTTAATTACAGTTTCAGCAAGAAGCTTGAGGGAGGACCTTCAATGGTGGGTTTTCCTCTTCTTCTTCCTTCAACCTTCTCCAATTCTCTCTCTCTCACCAAAATGTGCGTCAGGGCCTTTAGGGTCTCAATTTAGGGTTTTAGCGATTTTTAGAGAGGTTTTTATTTGGGAGTTATCCAAGAGTTAGAGTTGCAAGACAACTCCTTCTTGAGAGTCTTAGTACTAGTCAAAGAGTGAACAAGAAGGCTTAGGAGTTGCCAATTGACACTCAAACTAGTTAGGAGATGCGTCCCACGTGCTTAGGGACGATTAGGGATGACTAGGAACCAGTTAAAACCAAGCCCACATGATTAGACCAAGGTTTAGCCCAATTCTATGATCGAGCGGTCGATCACAGATGGGTGGTTGACTAGGTCAATTTCGTCAACCACTATGGTCGACCGCATGGCCCAAATTAGCTAGGATTGGCCACGCGTTGGGTGGTTCGACCATCTAACCCCAAACTAGTAATTCACTCATGATAATAAGAAGTTTTAATTCATACCTAGAGTTCGATACTCTTCGATACGGATACAGATGCTAGATCCAAGTCGACAGGAGTACCTATTATGTGAAAAATTCAAATTAACCCGTATTTTTGGATGCGGGTTTCACAACCTACCTAACGGCAAATCTGATATACCATGCCTGAACGAAGCACATCGAAGTTGATTTCCACTTCGTAAGACACTCGGTTGCCCAATGCTAACTCAATGTCCAATTTGTGTCCACTAAAGATTAGCTGGCGGACATTCTTATGAAGCCATTATCCACAATCAGATGTAATTCCTCCGTGACAAATTAATGATTCACAAGCGATCATCAATTTGAGGGCCAGTGTTAAGGATAATGTGTGCTATGATTGTTACGATAAGTTTGTTACAGATAAGGTTTTCAAATTTTGAATTTACATGTTCAAATTAGTGCTGCAATAGGGCAGGATTGGGTAGGGTTTCATAAAACCCCAACCCTGACCCTGAGTACCTTACACACAACCCTAACCCAGCCCAACCCTGTCAGGTCAGAAAATGTTCAACCCTAACCCTACCCTAGCAGGGTTGGGCCTAACTCTAACCCTACCCTGATCGACCCTAACAGGGTGGGGTTGGGTCGGGTTGACCTTGAATGACCCTGATTCAGGGTCGAGTTAATCCTGATTAGCCCTAAACTTGTCCAATGAACAATATAACTTAACAATTTATACATAAATGGATCAGATTTAGAAACTAACAAATCAGATTTTTATGATATCCAACTAGATCACAGGAAAATGGAAACTCTGAAAAGCTAAGTGCAGAGTAGAGAAAATAGCTCCAAATTCAATTACATGAATCCATACATTGATCCAGATCGATATATTATATCTATTTGAAAAACTAACAAAGATTGTTCTTCATAATGGCTTCATCTATTCCATAGTCAAACAACGATTAATGCCTTAGTTTATACATCATCAGTCGTGCAACGTGCTCAAACACTTCAAGCTATATAGTTAGATTTTAAGGTTGTAATAGGGAAAGCAAAATGTATAGGAAAAGGAAGATTCATTAAAAATAGTCAAATACATTCTTATGGACAGAAACTCAGAAAGTAGAAAAGTTTTTTTACATATAGAAAGCAGAAATAGGCAGAGTTGCAAATGAATGGTGGAAAGCCTACTCATAAGAGAGAGATTATGACAGAATCTCCAGGAGGGTGTGATCCATGCACTTACCTTAGGAAAGATTATGAGAAAATCTCCGTCAGGCGATGCCGATTGTCACAGTCACAATATGTTCCCTAATTGTGGGTTCCCTGGTTGTGAGTGAGGCCGTAAGGATTAGGGAGAAGTCAAGAAGAAATAGAGAGTGAGGGTGAGAGAAGATCAAAAGAGTGAAGACAATGCCATGAGGGACCCTAATGGAGAAGAGATTTGAGAACTGAGAGAAATAGACAGAGTAGCTGTAGAGTTTGTAGAGCAAGATGCCGTTAAGGACCTAACATAGAAGAGATTTGAGAATTGAGAGAGAGAGAAACAGGGGATGATGAACTCACTTGGAGCTGGAACGAAGGGTAGATGCCATGAAAACCTTTGGAGATCTGAGACTAGCAACCATTAGAAGCCTAAGAGATGGGCACTTTTGAGACTGAAACAGGAGGAGATTGAGGTTGAGAGCCAGTTCTGATCCACATTTCACTTTGGTTTCCATGACAGGAAAGAAAGAGCGAGTGAGAAATAGAGAGCACCAAAACAAGGTGAGACAAGTAAGACGCACACGAAGACTGAGAGACTGTAGTGCAGGATACAGGTGAGGCTGCGGGGTGAGGCACCACCACTAAGAGACTGAGAGTCGAAAGAGTCAAAGAGACAGATTTATGTTTAGCTTTAGGATTAGGGTTTGTCAAAATATATATAGGGTTTGTCAAAATATATATAAGGTCTGGCTGGGCTGGGGGGCCGTGCAACCCTAACCCAATCCAACCCTGCTAGGGTTGAACAAATTTTAGGCCCTAACTTAGTCCTGCCAAGGTTGGGCCGGGTTCAACCCTGCCAGGGTTTAGGGCTGGTTAAGGCTGGGTTCGGGTTGTCAGGGCCAAACTTACAGCCCTAGTTCAAATACAATGAACGTAGGCACCACTTAGTTGTTCCTATAAACTAGCAATTGTAAAGAGAATTTTAAGTAAACTCAAACTATTGTTTACATAAGCTCAATCTCTTGTACTTAGAATACTCTGTTTACAAATACCATATAAATATACAAGTCTGCCAATGAAAACGGCAAGACAAGATTCATCTTATTTTATCTTGCTTCTTCTTAGTGAGCACAGTAGAAAGTAGTATAATGATGATGTAAGATCCACATTCACCAGTTTGGAGGCTATTCCGGAGTTGGTAACAGATGAAGATAATGCTTTATTGGATGGACTTCTATCTGATAAAGAAATCAAGGCGGCTGTTTTTTGGCATGAATTAAGACAGCGCTCCAAGCCCTGATGGATATGCTGGCATGTTTTTTTTTGCATTTGTTGGGATATAGTGAGGACAAAAATCTGTGCAGTAGTTAGATCATTCTTTCAAGCTAGGGTTTTGCCACAAGGTTAATAATAACTTTATAACCCTTATACCTAAAAGAGAAGGTGCAAGGAAACTCTCCGAATTCCAGCCTATATGTGTGAGGAATTTCATTTATAAAATAATACCAAAGATTCTTGCCACCAGAGTGGGTAGTTTTGTGGGGAAATGCATTTCTAAAGAACAGGGAGCATTTGTGCAAGGTAGACTTATTCACAATAATATAGGTCTAGCTTCGGAGTTAGTAACACTGATGCATGGGAAAATTAAAAATGGTTGTATGGCCTTGAAGCTTGATATCCAGAAAGCCTAAGACACACATGAATGGGAGTTTCTGTGTACAGTGCTCAAGAAGTTTGGCTTTACAGATGTATTTGTAAATAGAGTAATATCCCTTCTAGAGTTTGCTAGACTATCCATAATGATAAACGGTGAACCAGTGAGTTTCTTTGGAACTGGGAGAGGTCTTAGGCAAGGGGACCACTATCCCCTCTGCTATTTGTCCTTGCTGAGGATGCTCTTTGTTGTGTACTGCACAGATTAGTGGATAATGGTGCTATTGAACCAGTCTTTAAAGGAAGAGGAGTGACATCTCCTACCACCTCCTTTTTGCAGATGATATATTTATTTTTGTCAAAGCTAATCTGATCTCATGCAGTCACCTAAAAGAAATGTTGAGATGGTATGTAAATTATTTGGTGGATAGTGTAATAATCACTCGAAGAGTAAATTATTCTTCTTTGAGGATGTTACGAGAAGTCATCATCAAAGGATGTTGGCTTGCTTGAATTTCACATAAGGAATGTTTCCTACTTCATATCTTGGGGTTGCACTATTTAAAGGCAGGATTCGTAGAGAGTATTTTGCACCATTGGTTGACAGATTTAGGAAGAAGTTTTCTACCTGGCGTAGAAATTTTTTATCATATACAAGTAGGTTAAAACTTATTAAAACAGTTCTAAGTAGTGCTTTTGTGCATTCCTTTGCTATCTACAAATGGCCTTAATCTTTGCTGAAAATGGTAGAAGAGTGGATGTGTAACTTCATCTGGACAGGTAACCAAACCAAAAAAAAATCTATGGTGGTCAAATGGGACTCGATATGTAAACCAAAGAAGGAACGTGGATTGGGTGTACGTCGACTTAAAGATGTGAATGAAGCATTGCTAAGCAAAATGGCTTGGAACATGAGGACTAATGACTCTATTTATGCACGATTCATGAGGGGCATTATCTAAACTTTGATGGGTCAGTTCGTATTCATGCCTATACATTACCTGTTTGGAATAGTATTTGGAAACTATGGGATTGGACTGCCAAGCACTCACGATGGATTGTGGGTGATAGATCAAAAATCAATTTTTGGAAGGATAGGTTACTGAGTGACTTCACCCTACAAGATCGTCTGAGGTTGGAATTCTCAAGATATAGTGGGATGGACTGCTACCTATCTAGGTTTATTGACAATGGAAGATGGATATGGCCTCCGGTTCAATCTATGACTCTTCAGTACTGGTTTGGAATTACAGGATCAATACCATTATCCTCAAATAATACAATTATACTGGTTTGGATAGGAAAAAGAACAGGGAAGTTCACAACCAAATCGGCATGGAATTTACTGCGAACTCATAGTACTAATCCAATGTGGTACTTTACAGTTTGGAATGGTAGCTTTACCCCACGACTGAGCTAGTTTGCATGGATGTGTTGTCATGAAAGATTCCCTACTGATGATGTTATAAAGAAGCAAGGAATTTATCTACCTTCAAGGTGTACATTATGTAAGGTGTAGGAGGAGACATTTAACCACATTTTCAGCAACTGTGAGTTTACTAGGACGGTATGGAAGATGGTGGAAGGTGTAAGATCCATGAGTATAAATTTCGAGGACGAAATTTCTATTAAGGGTGGTGGAGTTGTAAGACCCGCACGCCACAAATTCGATTTAACCTTACGTTCTCGTGTCGTGACCGGTCTTCCCATCATAATTGATTCAAGTGAATCAATTGTATGAAGAAACCATAATATGAGGTAAGCAATAAGTCCAATTTAGTTGGTATGATTGACTGTTTAAGTTTGTATGGAAGCAACCATTCAAAAATTTAAAAAAAACTAAAAATCAGTAAATTTTGGGCCTATGGTGGCAGTTTTGAGGGCTACGGTCGCACCTATGGTTAATCGTAGTGAGACCGTATGACCTATGGTAGCATGTTTTGGTGGTATGATCGACGATTTATGCGATCATATGATTGATTGTACGAACCCAGAACCGACTCCGTGTTTAGGAAACTTTCCTAATTTGAGGAGGACTCTTTCCTGAGACTCTATATGGAGGTTTTTCCTCTATATAAGGGAAGTTCCTTAGCCTCTCTCACTCTTTTAAAACCCATATTGAAACTCTAAACCTAAGAGAGAAAGAGAGAGAGGAAGAGAAGGAGAAAGAGATTTGAGAAGAAGGCTGAGAGAAAGGTTTTGCAGACAAGAGTTCTATCTCTCTACAACAAACTTAAGGTATGAACTCGACTCTATAGGATAGATCAGATAGAATATGTTCCTTTCCATTAAATTGATGTGTTGAATCTAATGTAATGATTTTGGTTATAGAATTTCTAAGCAAAACAATGAGAGAATAGGATAGGGATAATTGATAAGGATAAATTGTGATCAAAGGCCATAGAATGATTTTAGGATGAATCCCATTGATGATCCATGAGGAAAAACTCATATGAGAAGTAAAAATTAACTTGAATACGTAGGGTCGCAAAATGATCGACCATAGGATGAGAAAAGAGTCGACCACAGCCATTCGGGAAGAATTCAGGAAACATACGGTCGCAGGTACGGTCGCATGTAATGCGACCATAGGGTATCGATCGTATGTCCTATGGTGGCATATATTGTGACCATAGGATCGACCATAGCATCGACCGTAGGAAAACAACAAGCATATTTTAGGACCAAACAAGGTTTTTGACTACCGTAACTTGGTAAACTTAAACCCTAACTTACATACATTAATTGTTTAGGTTCCTAATAGATTCAAAGTGACTTCCAAAGCTTGGGAGAGGAACAAACATCGATTAAAGGTGAAGGGACAAGACCTAAACTAATTGGATAATAACAAAATGTTTCTTTTATTGAGTCCAACGCCATGATTGATTCTATGCTTGTATGCTTGTATTGTACATCTCAGATGTCATCCAATATTTCTGTTACTATTGCTCATGCATATTTAATTCTGTTTATTTATAACATGATGATGATGATGCTAGGAATATGCATGTGATTGTATGTGTGTGGTTGGTGTGTTGGATGCGAGTGGAGCATCAGGGGAAGGACGTGGCATGGTGGTCTCTGACCTCGTCACTAGACTCTAACTCTATCTCTACTCAAGTCTTGTCTACTGATATCGTCATATCGTCATTACCTTAGCAGAACTATTATGTCGTAGGGCATTAGGGGAGGTGGTCTCGGACCATGTAGTCTTCGACTCTGTCGGGGGGCCTTAGCTCTGTCTCTATGGACGTATTGAGGGATGCTGAGGTGAGGCCTTGGATACACTATTTGGCATTATGATTGGTTAGTTGCGAGCCCAGTTTGCAAGCCCTCGCCAGCAAGGGCTTACGTGTTTGTATGGGTAGGGTATCAGGGGAATTGTAAGCAGTGTGTGATCCGAACACTTTAGTTCTATCTCTATTCTATGGTGGGTGCATGTGGGACGACAGTGATGTTTGATCCATTAGACGGATTCAAACACTCTTGTATAGAGGTGTGGGGGCTACCAAACTTTTCTATAGCACATTGCAAACTTAAAAACCAAATCAAAGATATGAATTGAACGCATGCATATGTTTGTTGCATTGTTTTGTTCACTCACTGAGCTCAAGTTGGAGAGCTGACCCTCGCACGCACAATTATTTTTAGTTTCTGATGTTGCAGGTGTTACGGTTGAAGATTATATGAATATGCCAACGTGTGGACATGCAGCGACTATAGATGTGCAAGCTGTGGAGGACAAATATGGCTCGTGAAGCTAGTGTTTCAACTAGGTTTACGCTTAGTGGTTAACTTTCTTATTGTGATACTTGTAATCAGTATTAATTATGTTTTATTTATTTGAAGATAACTTATTAAATATTTAATTATCACTGTAGACTCTCAGTTCATTATTAATAAGACTTTCGCTATTTATTTATTTACTCTGATTATTATTGTGGATGTATTTTGGTTTAACATGGTTGGCATAGCCTATACGAGATCATGATTTGAACCATTGGTTCTCATGACGGTTCATCACACCACTGGTCAGTCCAGAATTGAGGTGTGACAGTAAGGATGTAGCAAACTACATATACTAAAAAAAACAAAGTTACATCAGAAATGAGAGGTGTCCGTATAGGATCTCCTCTCAACAAAAGTTCCTTTCTCAACAACAAAAAAAATTCTTCCAAAAGTTTCTTAAAAAAAAAGTTTTTCATGTTTGTAGGATAGTAGATGAATTCTTCAAGTAGAAGGTGCTAGTGCATTATCTCTGTAAGACCCGTGTCAAACTAACCCGGTCTTACCACCTTGAACCAGGTTTACCCATCATGGTCGAGTCAAATGGACCAAGGGCATGAAGGAGATCGAGATCTCAGGTATAAAATCGACCCAAAAACACTTAATTTTAGGGGAGGGTCGCACACCCAGCTAAGCAGGGTCGGACCTCCCAAAACAGAAAGTCAGACTCTCAGTTTTGAAGGGAGGGTCGGACAGCTTAAGACCCTAGCGTCGACGGGATCATCGACCCTCCCATCGACCCTCGGTTTCTGACGAAACTGAAATTAGGAAATTTCCTAATTTTCGGTTGGGATTCTTTCCAAATCTCAATGGGATTATTATAGGACATTTCTAGTCTATTTAAAGGACGTTCCTAAGCCACTTTCACTCCTTTCACAACCCTAATTGAATTGAGAGAAAGAGAGAAGAGGGAAAAGAGGAAGAAAGGAGGCAAGGAAGAAGACTTAGCAAAAAGGAGAAGACTTTGCAGAGAAAAGTAATCTTCTCAGGTATGGATACTAATTCCATGAGTTTCTACAGACCTTAGGTTAGATATGGTTGAGTGTAGGATTTCGGAGAAACCCAAATCATCCATCCATGGTTAGGTTTTCATGGAAAACCATAGGAGGATGTACGAAAACTATTTAGATGGATTATACATGGTTCTAGACCATGGAATGACTGTTGAATGAATGTAGGAAGCAAGCCATAGGACCCCAAAAACGAAGAATGGATTAAAAGTGGAAATTGGACCAGAGTGCATCGAGGGTCGCACCGAGGGTCGATAGACCATCCGACCCTAGGTGTTTCTGACCATCGACCCTCGGCATTCGGGAAGTTCAGAATGGAGGGAGGGTCGATAGACCCATCGACCCTAGCATCGACCCTCAGTTGACAGAATGGTTTTAAATTCCGAATTAATTCTAATTAAATTCTATCGACTTTGTTAGGTTTGCTTGCAATATAATTATGTTATAACGGTGATTCTAAAGCTTAGAAAAATATCTTTTAGCAAGCTAAAGTGAGGAACCTTAACCCCAAACTAAATTGGTTAATAATAAACTGTTTTCTATTTCTTGAGTCCTATGTCATGTTTGATTCTATGCGAATATGTTTGTAATGTGCATACAGCATGCCATCCAATATTTCTATTACTTGTTCATGCATATTTACTTTATTGTTTATAACATGATAATGATGATGATGATAGGAATAGGCATGTGCTTGTATGTGTGTGGTTGATGTACTTGATGCGAGCGAGTATCAGGGGAGGTGTGATGAGAACGTCAATAAACGTTAACCTTTGGCGGGTCTCAACACTTTAGCTCTATCTCTAACTCAAGTCTTGTGCATTGGCATCGTCGTATCGCCATTACCTTAGCAGAACTATTATGTCGTAGAGTATCAGGGGGAGGTTGTCTCGGTCCTTGTAGTCTCTGACTCTACCGGGGGGCCTTAGCTCTATCTCTATGGACATTCTGAGGGATGCTGGGGTGAGGCCTTGGATACACTGTTTGGCATTAGGATTGGTTAGCAGCGAGTCCAGTTTGCAAGCCCTCGCTAACAGGGGCTTACGTGTTGGTATAGCATTATATAGCAATAAACGTTAACCTTTGTTGTATAATGTTATGGTAGGGTGGATGGGGACGACGATAAACGTTAATCTTCGGGCGGGCTTCCACACCCTGTGTATAGAGGCGGTGTCAATAAACGTTAACCTTTGACCACCCAACCTTTCTATTGCACATTGCAAACTATAAACCAGACCAAAGATATAAATTGACTTTTTGCATGCATATGTATTGTTGCATTGTTTTGGCTACTCACTGAGCCGTGTTGTGTGCTCACCCCTCGACGTCGAATATTTTTAGTTGATGATGCAGGTTACACAGTTGAAGATTTTATGAACGCGTCAGCGTATGGGAATGTAGCAGCTATGGAAGTTGGAGCTGAAGATACACACGACCCCTCTTGCGAGTGCAACTCGTGTGTATTCGATTAGATGTTTTTATAGGTTTTTTTATTGGATTTATAAGACATGTATTTGGTACTTAATTATTTATGTTTCAGTTTAAACACAGAATAATTTGCTATTATTTATGAATACCATTTTAGTTCTCAGTTCACTTATTTATAAGACTTCCGCTATTGTGTATTTACTCTGATTATGATGGTGAGTATATGAAGGTTCAGGTAACGCGGGGATAGCCTATTTGAGATCCTGGTTGAACCGTTGGTTATTTAGCGGTTCATCACACCATTCTGAAATGTGCGGAATTAGGAAGTGACAATCTCCATGATTGAAAGAGCCTTCTCCCAAACTAGAGAAATCAAAGTATGGAATTTTGGACTTTACAAAGTCCTGTAGTTGATGAAAGGTGGCTTCAACAATCTCTTGACGGATGGAGGTAAATTCCTCTCCTTCACGAATCTGGTTCATCAGCTCTTCCGATGTCTTGTATTCTTTGTTAAAATGTTCATTCAGACGAATGAAGTTATCATTCAAGTGATCCATCTCCTTTTGGACCATTTCCTTCTCTTCAAGTACCTTTGCTTTCTACTTTTCTAGTTCAATTTTTTCTTTCTTTAATAAAATGGCTCTTTTAAGAGCCTCAAGAGTCCTATTTCGAGCAACATAAACTTCCTCCTTCATCCCATTCTTTTCCTGGCCAAACTCCTCCTCCTTTGTCTTTAGTATTTGAGTAAGCCGCTTTGTCTCAAAGGTTTCTTCCTCATACTTCCTGTTAACATCAAGGTGCATTTCTTCTAGAGATTTAAACCTCTCAGAAGCCACATAGAGGGAACCAATGGCCTGTGGTGAAGAATAATAAGCGTCAAAATCCAAAGGGGAAATCAAAGCAGATGGTTTGAATAGGAACTTGCACTTATCAAAGATGAAGCAATCTCATCACCCAGTAATGGAAAAGACCGATAGAGAAATTCCTTTCGATTGGTTGGAAGGCAGATCCCCCGCAGAAGTTCTCTAGCAACGCGACCTTCAAAGACACCACTGTCAGAAAGCTTCACTAACCAATTCGGTATGTAAATCTCTTCTGCAACAGCTCTGGTTGATCTATGACCGGAAGGAGGAGTTTCCACAGGAGGTGTGCGCGGACCAGTTCTTTCTAGGTGACTTGCAAGTCGATTTTCAACAGAATGCTCACGTTCAGTGAAATGGATCCTACTCGGCTCCCTTCCTAGAAGTGTAGTAGGAGATGAGGGTCTCTTCCTCTTTATCAAAGATGCTAATTCTCGTTTCACTTTTGCTTGAAGTTTCTATGAAATACGAGCAATCATGCCTATGGAAGAAGGTCTTTTGGGAGAATTCAAACCAGACCCAATCATGATAGGGTTCTTTCCTTTTGCGTCAGTCCTTATAGTTTTTGTTGGAGAGATTTCTGATAAAAGAGATAGCAGTCGAAAGCCTAAATAGAAAGAAAAGGAAATCTCAAACGACAACATAGATAAGAATTGATTACCAGGAATGGAAGGTGACTCTTCCTCTTCCTCTTCCTCAGTGCACACGTCGATTTGGGCCTAAATATCATTGGTTTCTTTATCATCGACTGGAGCATCCACATTCATGTTTTGAGGAAATGGAAGGAGAGGTAAACGAAGATTAGGGTTTGAAGTTCAACATGTGAAAACATTGCTTCAGGGTCTTGTTGTTCCCTTGCCAAGTTAAAAGACTGTAGATCATATCCTAGCAATTGTGGTCTTTTGTTCAGAGTTTGTGCTTTACCATCATCAAGAAATCCCCATTTGTTGCTGGGAAATGGTGATTCATTTTTTAAGCCTATAAAAAAGAAACTGCGACACCAAAACTGCAGTGAGCCTCTTTGAGTGCTCATGATTTTCGAACTGTTCTTTCTACTGCTTAAATAATACCATCCTGTGGGAGCTTTTTCTTGGGCTTCTCGGATGGTTTCCTTTTCGACATTTAATTTGTAAAGGTTGTGAAATAGGGACACGAAAGGAATGCCTTCAAGACGCCTGAAAAACAAAAGAAAAGAAACAAGATGGCACCAAGAGTTAGGCTGTGCCTGTCCAAGAGCTATTATAATATCGCAGGATTTAAAGAATTGCCTCTGGGATAGGTAGGCAAAAACCAGAAATAAGCATGTCCATATACACACAAATTTCTTCGAAATTAATGGTGCAGGGTTTGAGGGACTCTGTATACGTAAAAGTCTGGGAGAGGGTATTTTTCTACCAGTTCATCCACTTCAGATTGTTTCATGGTAGAGCGAGTCCTGGTGTAGATATAACCCTCCCTTGGAGTAGAATTTGAAGCTTTGTTCTTGGGCGAAGAGATCTTGCTCGAGAAGAAGACATTTCTAAGAACCAGAAGACTGAGAGTGAGTTTGAGTTGAAGGATGTTGTTTCTCGTTTTCTTGAAGAAAAAATTCTCAGAGATGGAGAATTTTTAGGCAGTCGAGAAAGAGATAAACCCGGATTTCAAACTTTTGGAATCTGAAGAAATGATTATCGAAGCGACGATTACATCAATTTTGAAGTGTCGTGCCATTTCAAGAGAGAAAAACTGCTTTATAGGTGGCGTTTTCCTTGGCCATTTGCAAATACCCATCATATTAAAGGATACACCATAATAAATGCCGAAGATTATGTCTTTCCAAAATGACGAAGCTCAACCTTCAAATGTTTTCTAAAAGGAGAAGAAGCATATGGTTTCCAGTTTCTAAAAACAACACAAAAAGCTAAAAGAGACCAAAGTTAAAGAAGTGAATATTTTATTAAAGTTGATGCAGTTCTCCAGCCTACACGGTAAGTCGTTTACATTGAATTGTTTGCTGTAGGTCATATTGGAGATCATTGGTCGTTTCTTATAAGCGAGAATTATCTAAAAGTCTAACGACGTTTTTTTGAGTGTGATGACTGAGAGTTCATTTGAGATTTAAGCTCTTCTCTAAGCCTAGTGGCCCGTTTGATAAAACTTCTGCTTCTGGATTCTAGATTCTGGTTCAAATTTGGATTCTACTCCAAGCTACTCTAGGATTATTTTGAAGTAAAAACTTGTTTGATAACGCAATTTTGAAATGGATTTTAGAGCATCTTTGGATTAGAAACATGTTTGATAACACACTATCCCTCCAATCGAAGTCTAGAAAAATAGTCGTAGTTGTGGTGGTGGGCGGTGGTGTTGGTGGTGGTAGTGGAGGCGACGGTGGTGGTGGTGGTAAAGGTGACGGCGACGGTGATGGTGGTGGTGGCGGTGGTGGTGGTGGTGGTGGTTGTGGTTGTGGTGGTGGTGGTGGTGGTAGTGGTAGTGGAGGTGGAGGTGGTGGTGGTGGTGGTGGGTGGTGGGCGGTGGTGTTGGTGGTGGTGGTGGAGGCGGCGGCGGTGGTGGTGTTGGTGGTGGTGGTAGAGGTGGCGGCGGCGGTGGTGGTGGTGGTGGTGGTGGTGGTGGTGGGTGGTGGGCGGTGGTGTTGGTGGTGGTGGTGGTGGGTGGTGGGCGGTGGTGTTGGTGGTGGTGGTGGTGGAGGCGGCGGTGGTGGTGGTGGTGGTGGCGGTGGTGGTGGTTGTGGTAGTGGTGGTGGTGGTGGTGGTTGTGGTGGTGGTGGTGGTGGTGGTCAAGTGATAGTCATGTGAGTGTCGACTCTTTTTTTTCTCTTAAAAAGTTGATCCAACAGCTTGGAGCAAGTATTTATGACTCCAAAATTTTGGATTCTGGAGTCATTCTGAATCCGGTTCACTCTGTGGGAGTTGGAATCTAACTGGACTTATCAAACGCGCTTCTACTCCAAAATGGTTCATTGGGAGTCAGAATCCATAGAATCCAGAAGCAGAAGTTTTATCAAACGGGCCCTAAATCCTTTATGGTCTCTGCTTTTGAGCCACATTGCTTATTAAGTTTTTCTAGATCTCTCTTCAAACGTAAGTAAGGAATTGTCTCCATACTAGACAACCAAAGACTTAGGGATTCCAATGAAGGTAAGGAATTGTCTCTCCTTTTAAACTCTTCATTCTGCAGTTGCAATACTTCTATGTCTGCTATCAAAGTGGCCATTGCATGAGAGATATTTGGGTTGGATCCTCTGAATTCAGCAACTCTAGCTAATTTGCATATCTCAGCGGAAGGAAAATGAATATCTTTCATGTCAGTGGATTCCTCTAAATCATAGTTATTTTTAAAGATTCCCACCTATGTTGAAAGAAACAGAAAGAAAGACAATTCAGTCAAAGGATGAGCAAAAGATGATTACATTAAAGTTCGATTGGGAAAGTTACACATTGAAAAAAAAAAAAACGATCAACAGTCTCTTTGTACTTCATCTAAGGCAAGGTTTCTTCCTCAACTTGTGTATTGACCTCTACTTCAGCGTTATCAGTGCTCGAAGGTCGAATCTCTTCTCTTCTGTCAGAATCTGATGGAGAGGAGGCATTAAGGTCTATGATGACCAAAAAAATCATAACCAGGGGTCTCTCAAACAAAGTCATGCAGTTTACATAGAGCCTGCTTGCTTGCGACGAAACCCAAGTCATTCCTCAAAGGTTCGAACTGATCAGAGTCACAGATGTGATTATACAGCTCATCAGAATCCCTATATTCAATCACAACATCGTTTTTCCTATCAGGGATGCTGTCTTTAGTCTCCTGGAGCTTGGATTCTAAGGAAGATTTTTCCTCCTTCGGTTTTTCTAATTCCTTTTCAAACTCCTTAATCTTTTTATCTTTTTGGTCAGCCCTCTCCTTTTCCTTGACGACCATTTCCCTTTCTACAAATACCTTATTCCTTCCAATAGTTGTATTCTCTTTTTCTTTCATCACGTCTTGAGCTAAAGACTCATTCTGCTGAAGTAAGCCAAAGCGCTCAGCATCCCATGCCTTCACTCTTTCAACCATAAGATTGGCAAGCTGCAATGAGCAATACTCTAGAAAATCAGATAGCAACAAAAGAAAAACATCTATTACAAAAATAATAAGTAGTAATACATTTGGGAAAAAAATGTACTTACAACTATTATGGAAATGGTGTTTTAACGTCTCGCAGCGTCCAGAATCTTCACAAATATTCAGGTCGGTATGAGGGGTGCTGTTAGAAATT
Organism: Protea cynaroides; assembly: GCA_028583415.1. Classification (NCBI taxonomy): domain Eukaryota; kingdom Viridiplantae; phylum Streptophyta; class Magnoliopsida; order Proteales; family Proteaceae; genus Protea; species Protea cynaroides. The sequence goes on from CM053267.1 coordinate 33,781,850, forward strand.
TGAGGGTTAACGCCTCCAAATTCAGCTGCTACCACAGGAAGATCGCCTAAAATACCTACAAGTTTAGGTCTCTTGGTCTCTTCAGATGAAGCAGATGCAGTATGAGAAGGAAAGCCGGGAACAATGCTCTTATCCGAAGTAGAAGTCATAGAAATTCTTCGTTTCTTGGAGACACCAGTTTTCGCAATCGCTTTACCCTTGCGCGCATCGTCGTGCTTAGAACTCTGAAGAACTGAGTCAAAGTTTTATTTTGGAAGTTTCAACTTTCCCACTGTGCCAAGTCAAAAAGAAGAAGCAAGTGAGAACACTGGTAAAGCATGTTAGAAAGATTCAAAGGCAACGAAGGCCTAAGCGACCTACCAGAACTTGTCCCTTCCGACTTATTAGTCTCATTAGTTTAAGTAATTTCCAGGGAAGATTTGGCTGAAGGTCGGGTGGAAGGACAATTGAAAGCCACATTCAAAGGAAGAGAATCAAAATTTGCAATTCTAGCTTCCGCAGGATCAAGATAAACATCATGATCACCAATAAGATTGCGTCCGTCAAAGAATACAAAGTCATAAGTTGTCAAGTGATGGTAAGATATTGTGATTCCTGAATTCTTAATAACGGATTTGAGTAATATATGCTCAGAAGGGGACAATTCAAGAAATTTATTGTCCTTTGAAGGAATGGAAGTGCCAGATATTTAATACTAGTAAAGGAGTATCATTCCCCAAACTAACGAAGAAATAACTGATGAACTTGATATGACACTGAGAGGGGGGGGGGGTGAATCAGTGTCTGAAACTTTTTCCTGATTATTTACTACTGCCCAGAGCTGATGGAGATATATTCTTTTACAAACACACAAGCGTATGCAAATCTACCTCGCTACCACTCAGTGGCCAGGTCTACCAGATTTGCACACCCATCCTGCAAGCCATTCTACGCACTCCAAAATATATAGAAAAATAAAGACAGTCCATAACACAGGATATACGTGGTTCACCAACACAGTGTGTGATGGCTAGTCCACGGAGTAATGCCCAACGGGCTCCGTATATACTCAATACACTTCTTTTTGCTGTCTACACAGCAGGGAGTACATACACCCAATTTACCCAGCATAAAACTAGGAGGGCACACATGTGCCAGGAATTCAGGTATCAAGTACCAGTGTTCAGCACACGCTGCACACCACGCTTAACCCGCACCCACGGGAAGCAAATAACAAATATTTTTAGGCTTATAAATTTGCCTTACAGTTTTCACCCACTAGCTAGGTATTCAATAATTTGCACCTACGCTAGCATACACTAAATTGAAAGCATAAATAGATAAGGAATTGAGAATCTCACAAACAATGCTTTCGAATGACCAACAATAACTCTGGAGCTTCACACTGACCTCAGGTACTCTTCAACAGCCTTCAATGTTGATAGAGATCGATTCACAGAGCACACATTGTTCATAGGCTTCCAATATCTTCCACACAACCCATAATCACCATGAATATGAAAATAAAAGTTCTACTAACCTCTCATAGGGATTTAACACTCCATTGATCCACAAAGAAGAGGCAGTTGGTGATTGATCACTCTCACAGACACGAAACCCTAAAAAAAATCCTTTGTTAAGCTTCAAAACCCTATTTTCGATTTTTCTCAATGTTTTTACGATTCCCAACAGCGCTCAATGTATAGAGCATCAAAAAATATGAAAACTGCAACTTGAACGGACTGATTTGGAGCTCGGATGAAGAAGTTATGTCGGTTTGAAGTTCGGCCAATCAGAAAATTCAAAATGGAATCTTTCGGAGGCATACCGTGCACCTGCGCTACACGGAATCGCCGCCCTCCTATGCGTTGTCGCATTACGATTGGTCCACTGCAGAATCTAAACCAGAACCGTTGGATTAACATCAAAACGGCGGGATTTGTTTCTCGCCGCTGGATCTGCATAAAAAGCGTCAGATCCTGTCGGCTTTAATATTAGCCGCACGATCTGGATCTTTGCGCCGCTGTACCGAATGCCCGTCACATAGAATCAAGGTGCTGAGACCATGCAACATTGACCACCATATTAACCTACATCAGGCCAATGAAATGCCTCACGATAGAATCTTGACGTTGCCGCGTCACTACACTCGAGCCCGCCTTGATCTAATCCATTCAAAGTGGATCTGAGCATCGTGGCTCAAATCCAGCCGCTGATCTTGCATCTTCTCCTCTTTTTATGCCGAAATTGCCCCTATACAACTTGTGAAATGCCGAAATTGCCCCTAAACAACTTATGAAATGACTTTTTCGAGCGATCCGACAGAAACTGCGATATCTCTCTCATCCGACGTCGGAATTGAGTGATTCAAGTTGCGTTGGAAAGATAACTCGACGCTCTACATCTTTTCACTGTCGAATTTCCATGAACCTGTTGGGGGCCCACCAAAAATAGACCCAAAGTTAAAACTCTGTCAAACCTTGGAATTTGAACCCGAAACTTTGTGTGCATGCATGCCAAGTGCCATGGGCTGCCGTGTTGGCATGTCACCTTACCACCATACCTGTGGATCCCACTCACATTTTTTCTCTCTCCTATTTCTCTCTCTTCTGATTCTTTCTCTTCTTTCTCTCTCTTGAATTTCTCTCTTTAATGCCACAACACCAGAAACATGATAAACATGGACATGATTAGAAAAGCTTCAAGAACACTGTCGCGTCATCAGAAACTCGGCCGCATCATCAGAAACTCGGCCACATCACCATTGGGGTCCACAAACACTCTCTCTCATCAAAATCAGTGTAATATCCCGTTTAACTCATTGTAAGTCATTTGAAACACATGTAGAACCTTGTAGAACACATAAGCGAAGTTACCACATCTGTACCACTGCACTGACACTCTCTCTCCTACACTGACACTCTCTCTTCTCATTTCTCTAACTGAATACTCATAAATACTGTCACATCAGCCAAGTTGCCAACAATGACAGCATAAAGTCCAACAATAACTTCTTCCAATTGGGAATGGAAGATCTTTTGTTGGCCAGGATTTTGGGGGCAGTCTTTCTTTTATTAAAGTGATACTAGCTCGTGGGCGATTTCACTCCAAAATTATCTACATGACCATTATAGATGTTAAACCTAAACATACTCCTAAATAGGTTAACAAAAGGATCGTCTCCTCGATGCTTGAGTTACACCCTGAAGGCCATTAGAAAACACCAAGAGTTCGAAAGCATTTGAGCAGGAGCTTCTTGATAAAAGTCAAGGATTTGAATAACCTCTTTCGGAACGGCAAGGCGAAAGCCGCTTGCAAACATTTCCTCATAAAATACACAAACTTTGTTGTGCTTAGGGTTACTGGGAGCCTCACCTCTCTCAGGGAGACGAAGGATATAGCGACTGGGGTTGGAATATTTAACCCTTCAAAAATCCAATTTCTCTTGGATTGTCGCAGAACGACTAGTAGCACAGGCGTATTGTTGCTGAGATGGGGTAGAAAAAGCCACAACAGGTAGATTAGTCTCAGCTACTGCACTTGCAATGGGAAGTTGGGACTGTCTCGTGGTTTCACTCGAAATTGCCACAGTAATTTCTCCTGTTCGATGGTCATGTTTTTCCTTGACAGAAGGAAGTAAGAGATATCAGAAGAAGACATGGTCAAATAAAAAGGAAGGAAGAGGACTTACTGATTTGTTCTTCAGAAAGTCGTAGACAAGGGCTATTGAGATTACTCTTAAGCAACTTCAGACGTAAAAGATTCGAGAAGATATCAATTGAAGAGTAATATGAAGTCTTTATCTAGTAGTACCAAAAGATGAGACTCTCCGATCCAAGGCCCAAGGCTAATCATGAAAAATCGTCATAACGAATTAATGAAAATGTGCTTTTCCCACTTTCATCATTAGAAAGGTCTAGAGAAAGGACGTGTCCTTTAAAGTCGTGGACTGGACGGTCTGGATTAAAAGGACACGCATACCAATACATGGGGGGGCGTGTCCTTTAAATCCAGTCCGTCCGTCCACGACTGGACGGCTGGACAGACTGGAGACGATCTTTTTCCCTAGAGAAAGGGCATGTTGCCCATTGGGAAATGGCGCAACCCCTTAACGCCAAGGGTTTTTCAATTTTAGAAATATTGCAAAATGACATGTGGTGATACCCAAGAGAACAACTAGTCATCATAGAGAACAACCAAGTGACGCAAGCCAAGAGGTCTAAAATCCAGATTATGGAATACAACTCAACAGGTTACAATTATCACTACGACTCGAAATACTCAAAACAGTTGTATCTCAATCAACCCCATTAGTAGAGAAGAACAGGGATGAGTTCCAGAACAATCACGATTTACTTAAGGGTGATGATTTACTAATAAGTCATATTGCTTTCCCTTACCAACTAGTCTGGAAAAGCAACGGGCAAGTATTAATACAATATCCTGTCCATTAATAATATGGAGACACGTGGCCCGTCCACGTGGTCTATCTCAGAATATGACACATGGCTCAATTTGATCATAGCACGAAGAGTCAATAAAACAGTTTCATTTATTGACACGTGTGCGACACGTGGCACATCCATCTACCTTGGGTTGTACTGTATGTGCGGAGAAGCGTTCCTTGATTGATGGCCACTATCTTCGAGTATGGGTTCTGTATAACTGACCACGATATCCATTATCATACTTCAGTCTATCGTCAAATCCTAATCTAACGACAGGGGCTCAATAAAACAGTGCCTGTGCACAACGAGCAAGGTAGGTCTAGTTTTTGGTAACCATTCTTGATAGAATACTCTAACCTTACCCCATTCTCAAAAGAGAGTCTAATCTTTGGGTATTCTATTCTATTTGATATGAGAACTGACTTAAGCATCGGAGTGGCCACTGGATTACCCAGTCCATCCCTTTGAATGTTGTATTTGTTGTTTTCAAGCACACTTCTATAAGTCGTTAATCGCTTTGTATAGCTCATTCAGCATAGAGAATCATTCTATTTGCGACTTACAAATTCTTGTAAGTCGAAGGTCATTCTGCTGACGTGACCGCTAGATCATACTATTCAGTTTTTTGCATCAACAAGTAACAGATTACCTTGCCAAGAAGGCACCATATGATTAAACCTCGCATGTTTGGGATGTTTGCCCAACATTTATTGCTAGGGAGGTAGTTGTTGGGTTGGATTTCCCTCTTATGTAGAGGATGACCCATTACTTATAAGCCCATTAAGAGTAAGGGGTCTTAAGTAATTTTTCTATTTATAGTTGAATTAGGGTTTTATCTCTTTAACCCTATTAGAATGAAACAAGGAGAGAAAGAGAGGTTAAGTGAGTTGCTGTCCGCCCAAAACAGAGAAGAGAAGAAAGCTGCGTGGTTTCAATCAAGGTGAGGAACGGAAGGTCATCCGTGGTCCGATTGAGCTGAAATTTGGACAGCAGATTCGTAACTGAGAGTTTTTCATTCTGAACGGTGCGATTGACGATTGAAGTCTTCTAGATCAGTCCGATAATCAACGTTTTCACCTATTCGGGTGAGATCTCTTTCAATCTTCATCTTGATATTTGGGTTGTTGATGGTGTATTCCTAGAACATGTTGTTCTAGATGTTTTAGATGATATATGCCAAGAATATTGTGTTCTTGAGGAATGATGTTATTGTAAGCCTCTAGTTCTAACTAGAGAAGACTCTTGTATTCCCATATTTTGGTGATAGTGAAGAGATTTGAGTGGACTACGGTCTCGTGGTTTTTACTCCTCACATTGAGGAAGTTTTCCACGTAAAAATTTCTTGTGTTATGTGTGTGAATTTTATTGTGCTTGAAATATTATTCTCTATTTGATTATTTCCTATTAGGTTACTCAAGAGTGGAAAGAGTTTATCACTCTCTTTCCTATCAGTAGTGTGGGATGTTGCTACCGTTTTCAGTAGATGATTTATAATCACCCGAATGTTTTCCTGCTAATGGCCATGTCGAAGGTGGAAAATCTTCCATAAGGGTGCATATTGTATTCTATTTTATTTTAATAATATTATTCCTGAATTCTTAGCAAAAGAAAAAATATAATGATGATGTAAGTGATTTGACTTTGGTAGGTGAACCCCTTTATATAATAATATGGTGCAGGCCTCCACGCCTTTGCATTACAGCTCCAAAATCGTTGAGATTGGTTTTTCCAGCGAACATCAAGCCTTATTGGATCAACCCTTGGTCGGTTTAAGGTTTGATTTACTACTGATTAGCCAAAGTCGAGTTTGCCCCCAATAATCGGCCAAGGTTAAACTTGCCCTCCGTAGTCAGCACATGAGCTGCCATGTGTCATTTGTTCTCCAGTCAGAGATATTTATGCACATCACATCCTAAACCAAAATATCACAACCATAGTCTTCACCATGAAAATATAACCAAAATCCTTTGTATCTGGCATGAACTTGAAACCGCGTGGTTCTAAAGCATCTCTTACTAGGATCTTTTCCTGCTGCCCGATGTCATATATGCCCATATGGAATCTGCCCTTCCCCAACAGGTTCACAAATCCATCTTAACTTATAGTATTTTCTAAAATATCTTTTTCATTAGAGCTTGCATGATTCTATATTTGTGTACAAATGATTGGACCACTCGAAAATTCTTTCAGCCCGGGCTGCATGAAAATTTTATCCAAGATCATCAAACATAAATTCCAAAGAAGTATTGTTTCGAACAGTTTTTTATTTTTATTTTTTTGGGTAGGTATTGTTTCAAACAGCTCGCCATTAAAGAAGTAAGTTGCGTACTCCCATTTACCCTTCGTACCTTTTACACTGAGACAACTTATTATCATTAGGATGCACATCGTCTCCTCCCAGTGATTCTGGGAGGACGCGGTAACCTATCTCGGATGGCTGCCACGTGACTCTCGGTTGAATCTGAGACCCACGTCTGAGCCAACAACCCCTGTCGGCTCGGCTTGTCGGCTGGGTGTCGGCTCAGACGTAGGTCTCGGATTTACTGAGAGCCACGTGACAATCATCCAGGGCAGGTTGCCAGTGTCCTCCCAGAACCACTGGGAGGACAGGATGCGGATCCATTATCATCACAAAGTGTCTGGGCACTCAACACAACCCATCCGACCAATCTTGTTTTTGTTGGTTGTGGATGTTTGGGCAATTAAAAAGTAAATTGCAACAACTTTTTTTTTTTTTTTGGGTAAAGAAATTACAACAACTTAGGTATTAGAGTTTCTGAAAAAAAACCCACCCACTAACTTATGAAATTACCTTCTTTTTTTTTTTTTTTATATTTTTTATTTCTCTTATCAATCATTTCTTTCTCGTGTCCGTTATTGTTATACGGATTCAAATGGTGTTTATAGATTCGGATTCGAATTTGGATTTTATGAATTTGGCGAATATTAGATCGAATATGGATAAAAATTGGTAAAAGGGTTCGAATTTAGATAGTAATGTATTCTATTCAAATTTGATCCATTTATATCCCTATCTTAACGTGATCAATGCGTATAGATAGCCACCTGCTGGCCAGCACCATGTAATAAAGCTTCGATCCTTATCAAACGTGTTGCACATGGTGTTGGTGGTCCTTCACAGAAGAGCTAGTAGCTCATAATTTAGAGGTCGGGAATTGAAGGTTCTAATGAGAGTTTACACATAAGCATTCAATTACATGGGATGCGGTAATCATTTCATACCTCATGTGCTAGAAGGGGCAAGGTGGTCATTTCACTATTTCCCACGTATGAAAGTAGGTACACATTGGGGGACAAAAAATCTATGTATATCATTATAAATATCAGTTGTGCTGATTAGATGAGCAAATATCAATCCTGATTTCATCTTTGGAAACATTTCAATCAAGTGATAATAAATGCTAGTTGTTGCCGTTGAAATCTGAATCGATCTGCCTGGTGGGAAAACTTGTGCTGCAATGTAGATAAAAAAGATAGAGAGAGCTAGACACGCCGACGATGACTCTTCAATCGCCGATGATGACTCTTCAATGCCTAAGTCAGATATCGAAACAACAGTAATGAATGCTGAAACTCAAAAGAGTATACTAGAATAACTATTGAGATCCGTTTTTTACGCATTATAAGATAGTGATGGGGAAACCATAGTCATGAGTGATGGTCAAAGATGAAACACCATTGTTATGGGGATTCACAACCTGTTTTTGGATGATTCTATGCTCACCTAATTTTCTAGACACATAATCAACATGCGTTGGTGATCCTCACTATACTTTGTCTATTTCTCTACAAGTCAATCCTCGCTATCCTTTGTCTATTTCTCTAGGAGCCAACGCTATGGAGTATTTTTACGTACATCACTAGTGATGAAATGACTTCCTTGGTGCTATATTGGACAATTGGTAGTCTAGTTACTGCTTAAAAACTTGTATTTTTTTTTTTTCTATCCGACCTCCACTCTTGTATCAAGTTTCATCTCAATTAGATTTCCGTGATGTTTTAATTTTCAAGTTAAAAGTTTAAATGTAATGAAGAAATTTGATCCACCGAAAATACAAGGAAGATTTGAATGCTTGACAGACCATATAGTTGATATAGGTTATGAAATATAACAAATGCACAATCTAAGGAATATCCTATTTATTGATGAACAATCTAAAATGACCAAACCACCCTCTACATGGCAAATGTAGGTGCCACTAATGAGAACCATACTCATCCATCATATTAATGGCAAAGTACCACTTGTACTATTGGATTATCAGTACTTTTACTGTTCCTTATCAACATCTTGTAGAGTGAATGGAGACCAAAACCCAACAAAATCAACAAAATCAGCAAATCAAGAGTGCATGTATCCATCAAGATCAAGAATGACATCTACAACAATACAAAACAGGAATTTCCGACAAGTTTTGAAGGTTGTTGGGTATAAATAGTATCCGTTAGTGGAAACGTGACACAGATCATTTCTAAACTTGCGGTCATTGGGGGCATAATCGTTTTTTTATATAAAAGAAAAAAAAAAAAAAAAAAAACTCAGCACCAAATCCAGCGTTATTCATTAAATCAGGGGCACAATCAATCACTGCTATTTTGAACTTATTCTACAAAAACGCGTGGGAATCACATCAAATCCCAATATATAGCCTATCTCAAGATTAAACGATATCTTTTACCTGTTCTTATAACTTTTTACTGTTCCACCATTTTGTTACTGTTTGCTATTTGGAATCCAAACTTAAGCATATCGGAATGGCCCCAAGATTAAAAAACCGACCTACTTTGTTACTTTCTAGGTTTTGTGTAGAATGCAATAACCCCCCCCCCACCCCTCTCTCCCAAAAAAAAAGTTATTAGAGGTAGGGGAGTCAATCGATCGATTTCAATTGGGTTTAATGGGCTCATTCCAAGGTGTAAATAAAGATAGAGAGTGATGTTGAGTTTCGAATCCATAATGGTTTTTATATTATAGATTATATATTTTCTTGTAGGATTGTAAAAGGTTTTTATTAGACTTGTAATCACTCAAGTAGATTAAGATGTGGACGGAAGGAATGAGTGAAAGACTCAAGAAATGAAAGAGAGTAAGAGACATTTTAATTAAAAGAATATAACCTTAATGAAAAAGAAGAATGAGAAAAGAGAAATGAGAGACATTTAGTCATTTAAGGTTTATGTCTTTAGGGATTTATTTTAATGATTATTTAATCTGTCGGTTTTGGGTTCAGTCCATAATTGATGGTGCGGTTGGAGGATTGATGAACTGCACCCTTACACATTTTATGACCGATTAATAATTAGTTCGGGCCTAAACCCGACACATTTAATGAACGATACAAGTCAATCTGGATTTTTAATTGATCGATCAATTGAAGAGACATGGTGTGGGCTAGAAATGACCTTCTAGTTAATGGGTTTCAACGATTTGTAGTCATGGTTCCATTTGTATCACCATTTATGTCCCCACACGTCTAATGAACGATCGATTTGGATTTTAATGGATTTGAGGGAATGGTGCAAGCCAAAAATTGAATCCTTAATTAATGGGATTTTTTTTTGGTAAGATAGTTAATGGGTTTCAATGACTTGTAAGCATGGTTCCATTTGCATCATCATTTGTTTCCTGATAGACAAATAGAAGAGGATTTATTTTTTCATTAAAAAAACTTACCCATTAACTTATGAAATTAATTTTGGATTTTTTTTTTCAATGATCAATTATTTCTTTGTGAAACAAACAAATAACAACAACAATAACAAAGTTTTATCTCAACTAAGGATTGACTACATGGATTCTTGTCTATCAATTAACTCTGTTCGATGTCATATTTGAAGCAAGACTTAAGCTATGCATGTCTTTTTTCACCACATCCCCTAGAGTTATTTTAGGTCTGCCCCTAGTTCTTTTAGACCCTTCAATCTGAATAAAATCATTCCTCTGTATGAGAGTATCTAATGGTCTCCATTGAACACGGTCATACCACTTCAAACGATTTTCTTGTAGTTTATCATGTATCAACACTACTCTCAAATCAACTCTAATACAATCAATCCTTACCTTATTCTTCCTAATTTTATCACACATCCATCTTAACATCTTCATCTTAGCTACACTAAACTTATCTATATGATGCTTCTAAACTATCCAATATTCTGCACCATACATCATAGCTGGTCGAATGACTGTTCTATAAAATTCTTTTTTTAAGTTTTAAAATAATACGTCGATCACACGACATTTCAGACGCACTTCTCCACTTCATCCATCTTATTTTAATCCTCTATAAAACATCATCGTTTATATCATTTTTTATTTTTATTTTTTTTTATTTTTTATTTTTATGATTGAACCTAGATACCTAAAATGATCACTTTGTTGTATCTCTCTCTTAAGAATGTTCACCACCTCATTATCCGTCTTTGTGTGACTAAAGTTACACATCATATACTCTGTCTTCATTTTACTTATTTTAAAACTTTTGATTCCAATGATTATCTCATTTGCTTCAACTTTGCATTAATCCTTACTTTTATATTATCCACCAAAATAATATCATCAGCAAAAAGCATATACCAAAGGACTTTATCTTGAATGTCTCTGACTAGATCATCCATGATGAGGGTAAACAAATAAGGGCTTAAAGCTGATCCTTGATGTAATCCTATTATAATTGAAAATTCACGACTTTGATCCCCCACAGTTTTCACAATTCATCATATTATAATACATATCCTTAACTATATCAATATATTTGTTTGAAACACATTCTCTAGTACTTGTCAAATTAACTCCCTAGAAACTCTACCATAAGTCTTTTATAGATCGATAAAAATCATATGGAGGTCCTTCTTGTATTCTTTATGTCTTTCCATGAGTTTCCTAAATAAGTAAATAGCATCTGTCATAGATCTACCTAGAATAAAATCAAACTAGTTATCAGTAATGATAATTTCTTTTATCAAACAGGTTTTAATAACTCTCTCCCATAGTTTCATAGTATGACTCTTTAGTTTTGTGCATCTGTAGTTATTGTAGCTCTGAATATCACATTTGTTTTTTGTAGATCGAAACCACAATACTTCTTCTCCATTCATTTGGGATTTTTCTTGAGCTCATATATTATTGAACAATTTAGTTAGTCAAGAAGCTCCATATACTCCTAGGCTCTTCCAAACTTCTATTGCGACATCAACTGAGCTTGGTGCTTTGTCTACATTCATCATTTTTAAATCTTATTTCACTTCTGTCACTCTAATTTTACTTATATACCTATGACCTGTGATGTTATGATGGGTAATGTAACAATCTATTGTCCATTATTTTAGGATTACAAAACTTTAAAGTTTAAACCTACCTAGGTGACAACAATCTGAAAATGTTCTTTGAATTTAGATCACTTATATATATATATATATATATATATATATATATATATATATATATATATATATATATATATATATATATATATATACCTTCAATGGGATTCCATCATTGTCGATGTGTTGTGGGATCCACATCTATAGTATAATTGGATATGGACGATGATGGGATCTCAAGGAAGATATAAACTCCCCCCTCCCCCCCCCCCCAATATGTGTATTCTTATAGGATTCTATCATTTTATAAATGGGAACCACCTCTAAAAGACCCACATTATGGACGGTATAAAGTTCCTGGAGAGTACACATACGTTATATTATCAATGAATGTTTATACTATTAGATCTTAACATTTTCGCTTTGGATATTAAAATTATCCCATATTAGATGGAGGCCATTGGAAAATGTTCACTTGCATTCCTTGTATTGTTTTTGGTCCCTCACCGAGTATATCTAGTGGATCCCATTCTACATTAATGGTGATGAAAACCTATAAAGAATACATATACATTAAAGTGATCCAAACTCCATTCTCACGGACTAAGGTGACAATGATTTGAGGAAGACAACCCTGCACGTGGAGAATGGGATTTGAGGTGACAATGATTCTCACGGATTATGTGTATTCTTATAGGATTCTATCATTGTCTATAGAATGTAGAAGCCACCTCTAAAATGTACCCATCGATTATGGACGGTGATAAAGTTCTGTGGAGAGTACACATACGTTATATTATCAATGAATGTTTATACTATTAGATCTTAACATTTTACGCTTTGGATATCAAAATTATCCCATATTAGATGGAGGCCATTGGAAAATGTTCACTTGCATGTACTTGTATTGTTTTTTGGATCCCATCACCGTCTATATCTAGTGGATCCCATTCTACATTAATGGTGATGAAAACCTATAAAGAATACATATACATTAAAGTGATCCAAACTCCATTCTCACGGACTAAGGTGACAATGATTTGAGGAAGACAACCCTGCACGTGGAGAATGGGATTGGGGAGTGTTTCATTGGGCTTCATTGTGGTGACAAATTTGTGGGACCTAGTGGACAAGTGCGATTCTAACGATGGGTATGAGGTGGATCCACATTCTCTCTCGCTTGAGTTTGGGCAGGAGAGTTGACGGCCCGGATGGATGGTTGCCACCTGGTTCTCGAGTGAATACGAGCCCTCCATCCGAGCTGACACCCCTGTCGGCTCAGCTTGTCGGCTTGGGTGTCGGCTCGGATGGAGGGCTCGGATTCACCCGAGAGCCAGGTGGGGGCCATCCATTCGGGCTGTCAACTCTCCTGCCCAAACTAAGGCGAGAGAGGATTTTTATACGTATGAGGTTGGGGAAAATAATGATGAAATGACTAAAATGTCCCTAAAAGTCTATAACTATAAAAAAAATCCGATTGGAAGGATATTATTTAACATTATACTTTACAATTTTTTTTTAATCTTTGATTTGGATTTTCTTCTAATATTTTAAATCATAGCAAACATCACAGTGTATTATGATTTAAGGTCACACCATTAATAAACTAAAATAACATTCCAATGATAAGGATATTATTCAACGAGATCATATCCATTCAATTAATATTTTAAATCATGACAAATACAATGGTACAACTTGATCTAAAATTTAACTGTCATAAAATTCTATAAGATTTTAATTAAAAGGATACAATTCAATAATTGTATTTTGATATTTTTAGACATTTGATTTACATCATGACCATTGATTTAACAATTTTAAATCGTGAAAATAAAAACGACAAGGTCATGTTAATTTGATGTTTTTGATGATCCAATCATATAAGATTTATTAATGTTGTTGTAGTTATTTTGATTCACTCTTGTGTCTTATGCTTCTTAGAGATTTCTTTGTCCCTATGGTCATGGACTCATGGTGCATTGGTAGTCTATCCTTGAGTGCTAGAAAGTGGTAATAGAACACCGTATATTAACTTAATATAATCAAAACTATTCCTAATGAAATTTGAGTTTCTATTTGAATCCGTATTTGACCCCTGCTATCTGAATTCAGATTCTCTTAAACGGATGCGAATTTGAATCAGATCTGAATTTTTGATTATCCATTTACATCCTTAGATTCTAATAACATTTTATGGAATTCAGGTTGATATTGTCAATGATTTGAAACTCAGAAAATGTGATGGATTGATAAGGTGGTGTGTAAAACTTAGATGAGCATATCTTGTCAATTGTGTGTGAAGACCAAGAAGCCCAGTATCTCAGTCTGCTTATTGAGCCCAACTTGAATATTGTTTATTATATTCCACAACCTGAGATGCATTCATTGTGTGGATATTCTTATTGACATCGATCCGGTATCAAGATCGATTGGTAACCATCAGATCGCATAAAACCCCTCTTATCCATTCCATCTCAAATACAAAAATACCTTTCTCCCTTTTAAGGTTTTGGTGATGGTCCAGCCACATCCCATCGAAGGGGATAAACATCAATGGACCATTGACATAAGCCGGTGTCAAGTAGAAAGATGCTTCATTGTGAACTTCTAATGTGTTTGCAATGAGACCTTTACAAAGTATAGACAATCTTTCGATTATCTAGAACTGTAACTGATGTGATATTTTTATTGACACTAGCAATTGGTGTACGTAAGTCAGATCGCGTAAAATTGGCCATCCCCATGACGTCTCAAATACCAAATACTCCTGTATTTTGGGGTTTTCGTGATGACCCAATGACATTCCTTGAAAGGGAATCAATGTCAATGGGTCATTGACACAAGCTGGTGTCAAGTAGACGGACCTGTATTTGATTGGATAGCATGCATGAACATCTAAGACATAAAAAAATAAAAATAAAAACAAAATTGAGAAGTCAGATCCAGTATATGGTCCGATTCGAATCAGTTCCATTTGGGCCTAATCAGAATAGTACATACAGTTTATTGATTGGATCAGAATTAGGTTAGGTAAGTTGGATATTAAAGGAATTTAGATCCAGAACCATATTTGGATAATTTCTTGCTAATCTATGGTTTAAAGGTAGACAAAGATTGGCTTAATTTTCTTAAACTAACCCATCTTTGTACCATTTATTCATAAAATCTCAGCCTAAACTTGAATCCATTTAGTTTAGTTCGGCCGGTCTTGTCCCTGACTCGTCTATAAAGGTCAACTCGAGCTCTACCCTATAGGCTTAGTCCAGTCCAAGCCCGCCCTAATTGGGTCAGGCCAGGCCGGATTGGCCTTCATTGATCCTGATTCAAGATCAATCTTCTCTTTTGTGGTTGTCGGTGGACAGTAAGTTAAATCTTCTCTTTTGGAGTTTGATGAGATTTGTGGGAATTAGAATTGAAGAAATCATAAACAACTGTAAATCTATAAATTATATAGTAGATAAATACAATGCTTAAAGGGTTAGAGTGGGCCAGGTTCATCCCAGATCCGACCCGATTTGCACCTGTCAGGGTTTAACTAAATAACCATGTTATTTGGGATTTACATATTCTCTTTCCAGTGGTTCTGGGAGGATGCGGCAACCTCATTTGGATGACCAACACGTGACTCTCGGGTGAATCCGAGACCCATGTTCAAGCCGACACCCCCTGTCAGCTTAGCTTGTGGGCTAGGTGTTGGTTTGAACGTGGGTCTCGGATTCACCGAGAACCACATGTCGGCCATCCAAATGAGGTTGCCGCTGTCCTCCTAGAACCTCTGGGAGGAGAGGATGCGGATCCTGTTATTTGCATCTGTCAGGGTTTAACTAAATAACCATGTTATTATTGTTATTATTATTTTTTTATTTTTTACTAACGATGGATATCCAGACCTTTGGTTTAACTAATCCAGTAGGCCTATACTGACCCCACAACCTCATAGACCTACTCATTCCAAGGTTGAATGAGAACTATTCCACTTGCATCCATAGCAAGAAAGAAAAAGCACTTTACACCCAATGTGAGTAACCCCAAGACAATAAAAGAAGTCGCATTCATACCTCCCGCTTTTTGACCATATTAGAATACTATCAGGGATTCAAATCCTCTCCAGTATTCTAGTCCGCTAACCAAACAACGAACGGACTGTGATACATCGGCACACATACCGATTAATCCTAGTCCATGTTTAACTGTTTAACTAACGATTAGGAACTGTTTAATCGGCACACATACCGATTAATCTTCACCTTGGATTCATCCCAATGTGATACATGTTTAACTGACGACCAAGAACTGGAAAGAATTTCTATACCTCAAATTTAGAATTTCAAACTCCAATTCATTTACCTTCAAATATTCAATGTAAAAGTTGTTGTATTATAATCAAATTTTTTTTTTATCTTAGGCTCTCTTTGGTTTGTATTATATAATGTATTATGAGCTATTTGTGACAAATCAATTATGATAATAGATTATGAGTAATAAATAATGACCGTTTGGTACCACTAAACATAATACATTTTATAATGAGAAATATAAACAATTACCTAATAGATTATTCTAATAATGATAAATAGCTATTCTCCTATTTGTAGATAATGAATTATATCAATTTATTTTAATTATAAATAGACATTATAAATCATACCAAACATTCATAAATTTTATAACATATTATCTGATAGATTATATAATACAAACAAAAAAGAACCTTAATAAAAAAAAATTCATTAAAGAAAAAGAAAAGAAAAATCAAGATTTTATTTATAATCAAATCATGAAAGCATGGTGGACAACTGACCAACTCACCAATCCCAGAATGGTGGAAGTCTCCCTGGTATTATGACTGAATTAATATAATACAATTTTACCAAAATAAAAATTAATTTAATACTAACATGATGTACTGATTATAAATGGATGACGAATATGTTTTCATTATTTTATTCCCTTTTTTGGGAAGCAAAATTAGATGGGACAATATGATTTTGAAATGGTAACTTCTTAGTATGTGAACCGTGTCCATCGATCCAGTATAGAAATTCTCTTTCATCCGAGTTTGGGCGGTAGAGGTTCGGATGGATGACCGTCACCTAGTTCTCTGATGAATTCAAATCCTCCATTCGAACTGACATTTCAGCTGACAAACTAAACCAATAGGAGTATAGATTGGAATGAAAGACTCGAATTCACTCGAAAGTCAGGTGACAGCCATCCATGTATGCCATCAACTCTCTTGCCCAAAAGAAGATATAGATCCATCAATCCAAAGCCTTTTTACACTTTTGTTCAAACTCAAAAGATAACCTGCAAAAAACTGATTAATCCAGCTGGACTGGTTCTTGTCGGTTGTTGGGCGGTCATGCTGAAAAAGCTAAAAAAAAGTCAACGATAACTTTTGACCAAATCAATCAAGAAATCTTCCATTTTTTTTATGGGATTCAAATCCTCATACCCTTCGCGGCCTAGGGAAAAATTCGATAGCTGTTATCCATTGTATACCAATATTAATACATCAATATATATGATCAGTTAACTTATAGTTGTTGGATTTTTTCATATCGACATGAGAAGCATAAAAAGATTTATTTCTATTTCTATAGATTAAGTATTAAGATTAAAATTTCTCAACCCTAATTTAGGACTAGAATTTCTTAATCTTAATTGGCCCTCAAGGTCAGAGTTTCTCAATTCAAACTCTGATAAAGTTTATGGTAAAATAAGTTGAAGCTGACGAGGCCCAAAGTTGCGCCTCTAGAAAGACCCATACTTGTGGGTTGGCTTTAAAAATGAAGGGTCTCTCCTAGAGAGATGTGTGAGTTCATGGTTTAATTAATTCATGGTATTGAATATGGGTATCGATCAATATTGGTCTGATATCGATATACTAACATGATATACCTTTTTGGTACAGATCAGGTATCGACCATGAACGCATTGACCAGTAGCTACCAAGATCAATTAGATATTGATCAAGTATAAATTTTCATTTCGATTTTTGATTCAATCATCTTTTTCTTTATCGATTAGATATCTATATCGATCACTGTCAATACGGATGAATGGATACAACAAATCCGATCCAGATTTCTAAAACCATGCATCAGCTCAAAACTTTTTCTCTCCTAATTGTTCACTATACCACCACATTTCAATTATAGCTCCAACCCTCCAACCCACCAACCCACGATAGCTGATCAGCTTTTGAATCAAATCATCAAAAAGTTTGAGACCGGTTCACGTGCACGTATGAGAAGGCCCTCCCCCACGTTATAAAAGCTTCAGATCCAGTAAATGTAGGTGGGTCCTTTACATATCAGGCTCCAGAGCCGTATTCTGATTTTGCGACTTTTGAGAGGTCCCCAGTAAATAAAGGAGCCCACCGTAATTGTGGAGTCACGTTTTCGTGTTTTGGGAATCTCTAACCCTATCTCTAGCTTTCAATTTAATGGTTTTGAATTCAAATCTCTTGGGAATTCATACCAATAAAAAAAATATATTAATAATGGGACAGAATAGTACGGGGTACAAACATAGGCATTCAGTTAAAAAAAAATTATGGGACTGAATAGTACGGAATACTATTTTACCACTATCCCGTCGGTGTAAAAGTTTTGAAATCCTGTCGGAGTTTGGACGGGAGAATTAACGGTCTAAATGGATGGCTATCACCTAATTCTTGGGTGGATTCGAGTCCTCTATTTGAGTCGACACCCGAATGGATAAGCTGAGCCAACAAGAGTGTTGGCTCAGATAAAGGGCTCTGATCCAACTGAGAGCTAGGTGACGGCCATCCATCCAGACTGCCAACTCTCCTGCCCAAACTCAAATGGGAGAAGATGTGGATCCGAGGTAAAATAGTACAGGGTACACACGTAGGCATTCAATTCAAAGAAACAAATCATCATTGAGGGTAAGATGGTCATTTCACAGTATGTCTAGTGATGGACCTTGAATGACACTGAGAGGGGGGTCAATCAGTGTGAAAAACTCTTTCCTTGATTTTTCCTTACTACCAAGTGTTGATGATGAGCCAGACTGTCCCACACACAATCGTATGCAAATCTACCTCGCTACCACTCAGTGGCCAGGTCTACCGGATTTGCACACCCATCCGGCCGTTCATTCCACACACTTCACAAAAAACATAATCAAAACATTCCACAACACAGAGGGGTTACGTGGTTCACCACCACAGTAAGTGATGGCTAATCCACAGAGTAATCCCAATGAGCTTCGTATTTACTCAATACTCAATTTTCAGCCCTTTATAGGACAAGGATAATCACCCTAAATTTTCTCAGCATAAAACTAAGAGGGCAAACATTGCCAAGGTTCAGGCTATTTCAGCCAGTGTCCAACACCCACTGAACACAAATCAAAACAGATAGAATTTGGGGCTTATAGAGATGCCCTATAATTAAATCTCAAATTAGCAAGGCTTTCAATATTCTTTTTGCCTAAGCTAGCATACAATAAACTGCCATACAATGTAGGCATTCAACTTTCTTAACCTACTCCAGCATACAATACATTAATCCAATAAATAATAAGGGAGTAGAGAAAATCTCACAACTGATGTTTTTCTGGCATCTGGAGTTATATGCAGTATTCTTTTTCTTCTGATAATCAACCAATCACGAGCCATATACAAAGAAGCTTCACCATTTTTCAAAAATCACAGCAGTGCATCGGCATGGGCATGAATAGAGATGATGAGTGATTGTTCTCAAATCCCAAAACCATAAATCATCAAAAATATCAAGAAAATAATCTTCTTCCTTTAAAAAACTTCCTATACCTCTTTTTTCACGCGGCCAACAGCTTCTCTAACTATTCTCAATTGAAAGAGAATGAAAAACCTAGCTCGGAGCAATTTGGATCGTTGGATTTGGCCTCCGGATGGTCAAATTATAGCAAAAACAAGTTCGGCCAATAAGAAAATTTGAAATGGAATCTTTGAGCCTCATTTGATGCACCTGCGAAGCACCGTAGCGGCACCGCACCGCTAGTTGTCGCGGTTTGATTGGCTGCGCAAAGAATCTAAGGGATCGTCCGTCATATCAAAGTCATAAAGGCAGGATCTGACGGGATCCCTTGGATCAGAATAATCCCACCTCCGAAAATCGGAGGTCACGTGATGCGCAGGATTGGCATCTTTTCCGCCGTCGCACAGTGAATGCACCACACTAAATAAGAGCGCCGATTCCATGTGCGCGAAACACAGTTTTAAGTTGCACCCAGCCAATGGGCTCCTTCGCGGGAGTATCAAACGACGCCGAGTGAGGAACACCTTAGCCCGCCTTCACTGGAACCACAGATTTGGAATCTTGAAGGTGTGGCTCCATTTGGGTGGCCGATCTCGCATCTTCAACATCCTTTTGTTCCCAAAATGCCTCTGAGAAAACAAGAAATGGCCTCTGTAACTTTTACACTTTTGTTAAAAAGTCTGCAGAGATGATTTCCAGAGAGGTTTTCTCTCTCCTAGAAATTCGTCGAACAGCTGGGGGGCGCAGCATGCGAGAGGAGCAAAACCAGCACGCGCGTGCAAGCCTGCTGCCTTGCGGCATGGCTTGCGAGCCTGCTGCCTTGCGGGCTGTGCCATGCGGGCTTGCTGCCTTGGCCCTCGACCAGGCTGGCTGCCATGGTGGCATGCCACCTAAGTATAGTGGGTCCCACCCACATTTCTCTCTCCTCTTTCTCTCTCCTCTGATTCTCTCTCTTCCTTCGCTTTCTTTTATTGCCTGGCATATCACATGTTGCCGATAATTACAATCCAAAGTATCCAAAATGCAACATCTAGACAGGAATTTATTTCCTCCCTTTAATAAGATATCTCTTTAAAGGTTGTGAGGCATTGATTGTGTCTTCAACCGTTGAAACCAACCTTCATAAATGTGTTCCCAAATCAGGTACTGACTTCATACATTTGTAGAATCCAATCCTTGATGGAGCGATACAGATGCATGACAAATCGGCAATCTACGGAATTTCTTATTAATTAATGAAGATCTAAAATGACCAAATAACCATCTACATGGCAAATGTAAGTGCCATTTTACCTTTTACCTATGATAGTAACGGCACTGGATCACTTTGGTATTGTATTGTCAGACCTTATATGGTTCCCATCCATATATGATATAACCATCTCATTATTGGATCTTTGTAGATTGAATGGAAACAGGGCCCAAGGTCCAAAACCCATCAAAATCAAGTTATCAAGAAGGAAATACATCCATAAAAACATGGATGGCATCTCCTACAAAACGAAGCAAGAGTTTTTGCCACGTTTTAAATATGGGTAAAATAATAATAAAAAATTCAAAACAGGAAAAGAAAGGTGAAAGTGATTTATTAGCATGCGCGCATGCACGAGGCAAAAGCTGGCCATTACATGAAAGTTGCAGACTCCACATTTGCATTTTAAAGACTAAAGAATAAAGTGACAAAGCAAATCGTTTTCCTTTTACCCTTTTCCATGTTTTGGATATTGGATCAGGATTCATAGTGCATCAGAACAAATATTAATGTATTATAAGCGATCATGACCTGCACTGTCAAGCGGCCGTCACTATAGAAGATTTTTTTTTTTCCGTTGATGTTATCCTCCTCCAATAATAACCAATTTCTGTAAACTTTTAAATGAATTATCAAAAAACTATAAGAGATTTTTACTATTATGAAACCGTGATATTGATTGATTTTTCCGGTTTTCCAAATGGGTTATCTAATAATTTACAGTGCTCAAACAAGTCCACCGTCTGAAGCATTAAATAAAATGTGTATTGTCGTTGTGGATTTTGAATTGATCTTTCGAGATGAGACCTATAAGGAGGGACAACAAAAAGTAGTACAATGGTGTACTTAAGTGATTTATTTGATAGGTGAATTTTTATTTATTTATTAGTATTCTGGTGTGGATCTTATGCGCTTTTACAGTATAACTACGAAATCGTTGATGTTGGTTTTGCCCCCAAACATCAACCCTTATGTCAGATTTACCCTTGATTGGCCAAAATCGAACTTGTCCCTCGCAATTGGCTAAGGTCGTACTTGCCTTTGGTAGTCAGCACATTGGCTGCCATATGTCATCTATTCTTTGATTGGTGATATTTATACACATCATGTTCTAAACCAAAATATCAAAAGTCACAAGTTCTATAATCGCAATAAAAATTATAACCAAATTCCTTTGTATCTGAGATTAACTTCAAATCACGTGTATCGATCTAAAGCATCTTTTACTATGATCATTGGAAAATTATTTCTTGCAAACTGGGTGCTACCCAATTATATATGCATCCATAAGAAATCTCTCTCTTCTCTATAGGGTTTATGATTCTCCTATTAGATGATAGTATTTTTAAAATGCCTTTTCATTTTTTTTTGGGTAAAAAAAAATATACCCTTTTCATTACAGCTTGATAAGTAACGACAGGAATATTCCTGCCACAACTTTTTTGTCCATGATCTATCATCATAATACATAAATTCCAAAGGAACATCATTTCAAACAGCTCGCCATTAAAGAAGGAAGTTGCCCAAGCTTACTTTACATTCCGAACCTTTTACAGTCGAGAGACTTTTTATCACCATGAAAATGTCTGGTCAAGCTCAACTCATCCAGCCACAGCCCCATCTTTGCTTTCTTGCGAGTGGTCTCTTTTATGACAGACTCTTAATTATTGCAGATTTTTTTTTTTCAATAATAGGGGAGTCTTGAGTGTCAATCAAATCGTTTTGGTCGGGCTATTCAGTCACTATTAATTTAACATTTTGTATAATGATCGGTATATTTAACTAATCAACCCTTGTTTGAGCA
Organism: Protea cynaroides; assembly: GCA_028583415.1. Classification (NCBI taxonomy): domain Eukaryota; kingdom Viridiplantae; phylum Streptophyta; class Magnoliopsida; order Proteales; family Proteaceae; genus Protea; species Protea cynaroides. Next base: position 33,804,449 of record CM053267.1, read on the forward strand.
CATTTATATTTGATTGGGTCAATCTTCAATCAATCTTATATTAATTAATCTAATTGGTCTATTAACGGATTTCAATGATGTAAACTAGTGATCCATAATCGATTATGCTATTCAGTCTTATGCTAATTGTCTTAGCCTTGTCAATAGTCTACAATGGAAATAACATAACCCTTGATCTATGTTCTTTCGTAATTAGTCATTATTTATTCTATATTCACAAAATAATAACCTATTTTAAATTCTTAATTAAAAAACATAGTCTAAATGAAGAGGTAGAATAAGAGAGATTTAGCCATTTACGGTTTGGGGCTTTAGGAATTTAGCTTAATGGTCATTTTATCTGTCAGTCTCTTTTCCAAAAAAATAAAAAATAATTTGTCGGTTTTGATTTTAGTCAATAATCTATCGATGCGGTAGGACGACCGACGGGCTGCATCCTTATACCATGAACGATCGATTAATAATCAATTCAGACCTAAACCCGACACATTTAGGAGTCGATACAGGTTGGTCCAAATTTTAATCGATTGATGCGATTCATAGCATGTTGGAGGCCTGAATTTAACATCCTTAGGAGAGTTTATGAAACAGAGTCAATGAAACAATAGGATATTGAAGGACTTCATATGGGATTCACATCGTCTCCTCCCAGTGCTTTTGGAAGGACGTGGCAACACTACTCGGATGGTCGACGCATAGCTCTCGGGTGAATCCGAGACCCAGGTTTGAGCTGACACCCCTTGTCCGCTTGGTTTATCGACTGGGTGTCGACGCGAACAGTTTTAGATTCATCGAGAACCACATATCGACCATTGAAATAGAATAACCGCGGTCCTCACACAAGCACTGAGAGGAGATGATGTGGATCCCTTATCTGGACTTGTAACTAGAATATCCTTTTCATTGTTGTTTCACATCAATTAATGATATTGAAGTGTGAATTTAAGAAATAAAAAACGTAATATCCTCTTGAAAATAGTGTCGGTAGTAGACAATCCAAAGTCTTTAATTTTGACAATCAAATCATAAAAGACAATGAATTTTCCACCAACTACTATCATATTGGATCTGCATCCAATCCTGTCAATGGTCTAGGGGAACAACGGTAATCTATTTCGGATAGTTATCACGTAATTTTCGATGAATTTAAGACCCACGTCTGAATCGATACCTAGTCGACAAGTCAAACCGACAGAGGGTGTCAGTTCAGACGACGTGTGTCTCGGATTCATCGAGAACCATGTGGTAACCATCCGGGATAGATTGTCATTGTCCTCCGAGAACCACTGGGAGGAGACAATGCAAATCCATATCATGATTTTAGGTATTCATGTTTGCTTGACTGATATGGTATTGTTTTGTTAAATCAGAATAGGGATTGGCTGTCATTTAATATTTAAATAATAGGTCAATATTGACCGACACATGACTAATAAAACACTTATGGGAGATGAAAGCCAAAAATGAATGATACTGGTACTACTAATATTAATATCCATTCTAATATATCATGAACTAAATTCATACCTGTTAAGGATACTTGTGATCCATCTCAAACGTCCATCACAATCTTTGAAAAAACCAATGGTTCCAAAAACATTGAGTTATGAACCGAAGGAAGGTTTCCACATATTTAACAGAGATTATTTATCATTTAATAAAAACTTCTTTCATCATGCACATCATCCATAATATTAGATGTAGTCTAAATCCAATGCTTTGTTGCATTTGTATGGCCCAAAGATTCTGTCTTGTGTCGCAATTAACAGGCGTCACACCTGTTAAGAATGGGCGGCTAACTGAAAACAAAACCCATGAGCTCTTTAACTACAACGGTTGCAAGGTGCCGTCAATGACAAGAATTTTCAAAAACGATAAGATAGTTGATAAGATGGTGAGAGAATTCAATGACGAAGGTGGAAGCCTACTCTTTGGGAGTTGGTTGTATTTTACTTTTTCATTCGCTTTATTGACTTCTAGTGAGATAAAAAAAGTGATCGTGAGAGAATTCCCCCCACAGGTTACGTCTTTGTTATCGGTGGTTTTGATTTGGAGGAGTTTCTGATGACGACACTTATAATAACAAACAAACAGATAATAAGGGCATGGGTTGGATAATCATGTGGTCACTTTGATACCTATACCAGTTTTGTGGCCATAAACAAATGAACTCAGGAATCAGGAATAAAGGAAGTTGAGTTCAAGTAAAGAGGGGTTTAAGAAAATTTGTAAATTTGCAAATTTAAGAGAAAGAAAAAGAGAGATAGTGAATGGAAAAAGTCAATACACTTACCTTCGTTCGGGGGGATATATATGGGGATATATATAGAGAGAGACATGGAGTAGCTTATAATTAGGAACGGTTCTCTGTAGTTATATAAGTATCATGGCATATTACAAGCTATTTGGGTAGTTATCCTCCTTTATACCTTACTCACACGAGTATAACGTCCTGAATAATCTAATCTCCATCAAATTGTCGATATGAGGATATCCATTTCGTGATTCGCTTATAAAGATGGATAGTGGGGACATACATGTGACATAACCAAATTAGTTCAGGAATTCACAGTTATCTTGACATCGTGAATGGGGGGAGGCTTGGATCGCGACTTGTGTTCGTTGAGACAGACGGTCAATATGGCTTCACTTGTCATCTTTCGGTTGGCTACCTTTATCATGATCCTAACAATTCTTCTATCGGGTCGTCCTTTCTGTGACCAGGGTAGGGTCCAAAGAACGATTGTTCTGATACCACTGATACGATCATGAGAGGATTTGCCTTGGAAAATGAATTGTAAGGTGATAGAATCCAAAAGCATATAAATTAAACCCGCATCAAATTCCATTCGTAACTAATATGCATGGGATTTACCCCGGTAAGATTAATATGAGGTCTTAACAGTAATCTCATCTTCTCCAATTGCAAAAAGAAAAAATAGGTGCCGGATAATATGATGATTTTATCCACCATTTTGGAAACTCTGTATCTCCATGAATCATAAGTGAAAAGTCCAAATCACTATTTTGGTTTTTCAACTTTCAATGTCAAACAACGATTGTCATACAGAAAAACATTAAAGTTCTCTGAGTAGCATTCGAAATGTAGTTGTCACTCAAAATACTGACTTTGGGGGAAAAAATTGTATTCATTGTCGAGTTTCTTCAATAATCATCCAACGACTGTAATTCACCCAACGCATATACCAATACATACCAATTGAACTTTAGCCGCTGGATCACGACTGGAGTCCCTCAAACGACAGGAGACGATCCAAACCCGACTTTAGATTTTTATAAAAATAAAGGTAAGAAATATAAACGGAGATGCAAAGCTCATGGTTATTATTCTATAGATGATTTTACTTCAATTTTTTTATTTGCCTTTATATAGTCCGATCTGTAATCTAGTCGACCTATTTACAATTGGCGTTGTAACCATATTTTTAGTTCACAATATCAGTGACTCCGAAGACTGGTACATAACTGCTACAAAACCAATGACGGAGTGATAAATAGCCATTATTAAATTAGAAGTTATTACAAAATTAAAAGTATAGGGTATTGTATCAATATCAACTATAGTCAACACTAATATGAATAGATCGATCCAATCCAATATCTAAAATCATGGCTTAAATCTAATTTATCTATGAGTACTGTAGAAACAGGATGGAATCTCAGTCAAACCTCCTTGCCAACATAAATCGGCCAAATTAAAACTGATATGGATAGAAAAAAAAGAGACAACAACAGCCCGGGATACAGATAATGGAATTGTGGTTGAAATATTGTTAGTGGCTTTGAATAGTATTTAATTTCATTTATATTTTGGTAGAAGAAATTTGTTTTTTTAAAAAGAAAGGCCTATCCTTTTTTTTTGGTAAAAATAAAGAAAGGCCTATCCACTGAGTTGTAAATGTATATTTTAATTTTTTCTTTGACCAATCATGTTTTTCTAGGGATGGATATTTTAAACAATTAAAAATAAGTTACAATAACTTACCAAAAAAGAGTTACAATAAAAAGAAAAAAAAAGTGATTATGTTGTAATTGAATATTTGTTAGTGGGTTTCATGGGCTTGTAATCATGGTTCTACTGTAATCATGGTTCCACTGGTATCACCAATTCATTAAAAAGCTCACCCAGTAACTTTTTTTTTTGGTGGAAGCACACCCATTAACTTATGAAATTACATTTTTATTTTTTCTCTGAGATCAATCGTTTCTTCATTGGATTTTATTGTAGTCACTGATGTGTGGGATCCACTGAACAAATGCCATTCGAACCAAACACAGCCAAGAACCGGATGAGGTCCGTGATTGTGAAGCTCTGGGCCCGCAGTGGAGAGGATGGGGATTCGCGACTCAAAAGGCTTATAAAAGCAGATTCGAATTAAGGAGAGAATTCAGACTGAAAACAATGGCTTCTATGATCCTTTCGTCCTACCCCAGACCCAACGGAACTACATTTCCCCATAGAAAGAAGTTGCAGAGCCCTGTAGTTGGTAACCGAAGATATCTTTTATCATCTCCCAGACAGGTTTCATGTAAAGCTAGTAGCTCTGAAAATGAGGAACGTTCCTTAGGGAGACTAGAGAGGAGGGACGTGCTGATTGGGCTAGGAGGTCTCGCTGGTTCAGCGAGCTTATCTGCTGATCCATTGGCCTTGGCAGCTCCAATCCAGGCTCCAGATTTCTCCAAGTGTGGACCAGCCAAGTTATTATCTACCGGTGAAGTAATCTCCACCAATTGCTGTCCACCTGTCGACTTGACGATCGTTGATTTCAAGCTTCCACCGGCACCGAATAAATTACGTGTCAGGCCAGCAGCTCACTTGGTGACCGATGAATACCTTGCTAAGTACAAAAAGGCTGTCTCACTCATGAAGGCTCTCCCAGACGACGACCCTCGTAGCTTCTCAAGACAGGCCAACGTTCATTGTGCTTACTGTAATGGAGCTTTTGATCAGGTTGGCTACACAGATTTGGTCCTCCAAGTACATTTTTGTTGGCTCTTCTTCCCATTTCATCGATGGTATCTTTACTTCTATGAGAAGATTTTGGGAAAGCTCATCGATGATCCCACCTTCACCTTACCCTTCTGGAACTATGATTCCCCTCCAGGCATGCAGATTCCTGCCATATTTACCGACACTAGCTCAAGTATCTATAACAGCCTCCGTAACCCCAATCACCAGCCCCCTACAGTGATGGATTTAAATTGGAGTGGTACTGATTCCACCACCACAAGCAATGACGATCTAATTACGGCCAATCTCAAAACCATGTATCGCCAAGTGGCAGCCGTCAAGAAAGCAAACCTCTTCTTTGGTGAAGCTTATCGTGCCGGGGACGCCTCGTCTCCTGGACAAGGCACGGTAGAGGCTGTTCCTCACAATATAATTCATGCATGGACTGGTGACCCGAATCAGCCTAACGGTGAAGACATGGGTAATTTCTACTCGGCTGGTCGGGACTCCATCTTCTATTGTCACCACGCCAACGTCGACAGGTTGTGGACTATATGGACAGGGCTTGGTGGAACAAGAAAGAACCCCACTGACACAGACTGGTTGGATGCAGGTAGGTCATTACGGACCCATCCATTCAATTGCCCTCAAATTAGTGATCTAGTAGCTAGAAGTGATCCAGTGGCTAGAATCAATGTATTGATACGTGTGCAGAATAAACTTCAGCCATCAGATCATAACTTGAAAAATGGTGGGACTTGAGAGGAACTGGGTCCCCCCTTTGATTAACTTACATTATCTCTTCCGGTGATTTTGAATCAACAGATTCATTGAACAATTTTTGAGTTGTTGAGTAAAGTACCCACCCACCTACCCCCCACTCACCCCCCACCCCCGCCCCCAAATTTGATTCAAATCGTCTCCTCCCTCAGATTCGAAAGGAGGGGCGGTGACCCCACTGAATGATTGCCACATGGAGGTCAGATGAATCTGACCCCTCCGTTCGAACCGACACGAGACATCCAGTGGGGTCGTCGCCCCTCCTCCTGTCTCAGGGACGAGAGGATGTGGATCCCCCCATTTCCTTTATTTTTTTTTATTTAACTTGTTAAATCCAATTTTTAAATATATCTCATACCTTTTACGCGATAAATGTAGCGTTTCTCTTTTATGACGAGAACAAGCAACTGGTAAGAGTGAAGGTTAGAAATTGCGTGGATGAGAAGAAGCTGGGGTACACGTACCAGGAGGTGCCCATTCCATGGCTTAAAACTCCGCCAATACCTCGTAAACCTAAATTTACGCCACCGGCATCTGCCAGTAGTGTTGCGTTCCCGAGAGTTCTGGATTCGGTGGTACAGGTAGTGGTGACGAGGCCAAAGAAGTCGAGGACAAAGAAACAGAAGGAGGATGAAGAGGAGGTGTTGGTGGTAGATGGGATCAAGATTGAGAATGACGAGTTTGTCAAGTTTGATGTGTTTATTAACGATGATGACCCTTCAGCATCAGGGCCTGACAAAACTGAGTTTGCAGGGAGTTTCGTCCATATCCCACACATGGAGTCTGATGGGATGAAGAAGAAGAAGGATACACTCGGGACGATCCTGAGGATCGGGATATCGGAATTACTGGATGAGGTGGGGGCTGATGATGACGACAGTGTGTTAGTCACTTTGGTCCCGAGAGCAGGGACAGGTGTTGTTATTGGAGGGTTGAAAATAGTGTTCGTCTCATAATCAACAATCCGACCCGCTGGTATGGAGATATCGATTGGCTTGCATTTCATGCTGTTTCTTTTTCTTTTTTGTTTTTTTATCTCACCTTGTCAAGAACTGCTGTTGTTTTGTAATGGGACTATTTACTATCTAAATAAAATCAAGTGATTTTATTTTATTTTTTATTTTTTATTTTTTTATTTAATTTGATCTGCTTGTTCATGTGTTGTGGTGGGAGTCGGGACTATCTACTAATAAAATCATGTATTTCCCTTTTATTTTTTATTTTCTTTGGGACTGATTCACGTGCGAGCACGTACATGCCCTGCTCCCACTTAATAATGCTTTGATCGGTATATATTTACGGATTCACATCCTCTCCTCCTAGTGATTGGGGAGGGGGAGACACTCTCATTGGATGACATACACGTGAGGTTCAGATGAGTTCAAATTCTCTATCCAAACTGACACCCCTTGTCAGTTCACTTTATCGGCTCAATATCAACTTAGATGAAAGACTTGAATTCATCCGTACCCCAAGCGTTGCCATCCAATGGAAGTGTCTTCCTAAGAGGAGACTATTTGAAACGAATACATCAAACATGTTCCAGATGGTAGGTTGTCCTTTAGATTTCAGGCTCCAGAACCGTATTCTGATTTTGTGACTTTTGAGAGGTCACAAAATCCACAAAAGTACCCTAATGGCAGAGTCACGAGTTGGTAATTTTACGAATCACTAGCCCGATCTCTAGCTGTGGCTTCTCACAACGCTCCTGTTCTATTTTGGTGTTAAGATATGAGAAAAAATAGAGGAAAAAAAAAGTCTTATACACTTGGAGAGCTAATGGCCTGCCTTCGGATTTGTATCTATAAAAAACAATAATTAAGGACTAATAGTACAGGGTACACATATTGGGGATTCAATTAAAAGAAATGATGTTATCATTGAGGACAGGATAGTCATTTCACTGTATGTAAACAGGAATTTATTTCTGTCTTTTAATAGGATATCTCTTTAAGGGTTGTGAGGCATTGTGTCTACAACCGCTGAAACCAACCTTCCTCAATAAATGGGTTCCCGAGATGAGGTATTAACTTGGAACTCTTCCCTTATTCATTCGAGGGCTGTAAACTTAATCCCACAGAGAATTTGCTCTTCCTTTATGAATCCCAATTTCATCTTCGAACATTTTAATCAAGTGATAATAAATGCTAGTTTTTGCAGCTAAAATCTGATTTGATCTGTCGTGTTTGAAACTTGTGCTGCAGTGTATAAAACAAAGCAATACAGAAGGTCCGACAGGATGATGATTCTCTGATATCTATATCTAATATCTAATAGATTTCAGAACAATAGTCGTGAATAAATATCAATATTCAATGTATGTTGGTCATCTAGTGTGGAAATCCTAAAATCCTTTGGGTTCATACGGATTTCACAATTGTATGTATTAGATCATTTTAAGGTTAAATAAGAATCATTTCACTTGTACCCATAGTAGAAAAAAAAAACAGTACTTAACATTCCATGTGAGTGGCTTCAAAACAGTAAAAAAAATCGAACTCAGTACATTCTGCTTCTTGAAACGTAGACTCTTTACCCACTTAGCTATCCCCTTGAAATTGATAATTGATAATCTAGTTACTGTTTAAAATCTTGAACTTTTTGTTTTTATCGGATCTCGGAGTGTCAAGTGTCATATCAATTAGATTTTCTAATAATTTATTTTTCAAGTTTAGAGTTAAAATGTAATGAAGAAATTTGGACCACCGAAAATACGAAAGGAAGAATCCGATGCTTGATGGGCCATATAGATGCATGCATCCATCAAAAACAAGAATGGCATCTAATACAAAATTCTTATCAAAAAAAAAAAAAAAATCTATTACAAAATGGGGCAAGAGTTTCTGTCACGTTTTAAAAATGGGTAAATGACAAAAAATTCAAAACTAGGAGAGAAAGATGAAAGTGATTTATTAACATTCGCACATACATGATACAAGGAACTATCGTTCCAAACAGCTAGCCATTGGAGGAAAGTTGCAGACTCCACTTTTGCACTTCTAGGGATTAAGATCATCTTCCCTCAGTAATAAGTAATTTCTATAAACTTTTAAATGAATTATCAAAAACTATGAGGGATTTTTACTATTATGAGACCATGATACTGATTCAATTTTGCCAGTTTTCCAAATGAACTATCTAATAAATTACAATGCCCGAACAATTCCGTGGTATGTAATTTTAAATAAAGTGCGTATTGTTGTTGTGGATTCTGAATTGATCTTCGAGATGAGACCTATGAGATGAGGACAATAAAAACTAGCATAATGATGGTTTGCGTAAATGATTTGACATTGGTAGGTGAATTCTTTTTTTTTTGATTTTTTTGTAGTATGTGGGTCTTGTGCGCTTTTGCAGTATAGCTCCGAAACCACTAAAGTCGGTTTTGCCCTCAGACATCAACCCTTATATCAGATCTATCTTTGGTTGGATTCGATCCGAATCATCTCCTATGCATACGGGCATAGGAGAGGAGACGGAGATCGTCAGATGACCGTCACGTGGATATGCGATCATCCGACGGTGTTAAGAGGAATGATTGAATGAAGGATGTTGTCGGGTTATACACTGGATCTCTTGCCCATTTTGAATTCCATTCTCTCAAACAACAGACCCAAGGCTTCTGAAAACAAAAGAAAAAACGAGAACCAGAAGGGAGGAGAGGAGAGGAGGCGGAGACCGTGAAGAAGGTTTCTGGGAAAGAGAAGAGGCGGAGATCTAGGCGCAGGTTGAAGCTCCGGCTCCTAGAAAAGAGAAGATGCGGAGATCCAGAAGACGAATCGGAAGGGCGACCGGCGTTTTGCCCATTTTGAATCTCTTTCTTTAAAACAACAGACCCGAGGCTGCAGAGAACAAAAGGAACTGCGAGAACCAGAAGGGAGGAGAGGAGAGGAGGAGGTGTCGTGAAGAAGGTTTCTGGGAAAGAGAAGAGGCGGAGATCCAGGCGGTGTCGTGACTCCGGTTCCTGGGAAAGAGAAGAGGCGGAGATCCAGCACCAGATTCGTCTTCTCCAAAGGTGTGAAAACAGATCCAGAAGGGAGGAGGAGAAGACGCACCAGGTTTCCATTCTGAAAACCCCTCTTCGTTCATATTGAGTGGGAGAAATCCGGTTTCCATTCTGAAAACCAAGGTGAGAGACTGAAGGCTTTCTTTAAATTTTTCTTCAGTTGTTTTACAAGTCTGTTTCTCCTCTCCTTGAATCCCACCTAATCTCTTGCAATGTTGGCATTTCAATGGTGGAAGTCACCTCTGTTTTCTACAGTTCCTGAGCTCTAAATTTTTTTTATGATTAATTACTGTAGTATGAACTGAGAAGATGAAACATTAAAGATCTGATATTTGTGATGAAATTTTTTTGACCAAGTAAGTTTTCTCACCGTTACAGATCTGATATGGAGCTTGTAGTCGGTGTCTTCTTTCCTAGGTTCAATCTTAAACTTTTTCTCTGCAAGTTTGTCATAGGATCTGTTCTCATTAGTTCTATTTGGTATGCTGGATCTGCACTAATGAATCTGATCCGGGTTCTCTGCTTATTTTTTTTCGGCTTCTAAGCTGGTTTTCTTTATTTCTTTATTTTGGGTTGATAACATTTTTTTCTCGGTCATCTTGGTGTGGGCTTGATCTGTTGTTGACACTTGAGATTCATTTCCTTTGCTTCTTCTTAATTTTGGGTTGGTAGCCATTTTTTTTTTTCTGGTGTTTGCTGTTGTTTTTTTTTTTTTTTTTTTTTTTTTTTTTTTTTTGTCTCTATTGATGTATGGCTTCGATGCATTTTCTGTTTTCCTATATGGATATTGATTGGGTATTGAAGAGATCCAGTTTTCCTGAAGTTAATACAACCTTCTTCTCCGTCACATTTTCTACAACAATAGAGAAAATATTGTTGCTTGATTACCCTGCTGTTGTTGCCAAGGCTCCTGCATAATTAGAAGTGAAATAGGAAAATATTTAAATTCCATATTAATCTTTTTGAATATTTTTTTCTCTATTGATGTATGGCTTCGATGCATTTTCTGTTTTCCCATATGGATATTGATTTGGTATTGAAGAGATCCAGTTTGCCTGAAGCTTCAACCTGCTTCTTGGAGAGGGGGTGTTTGCTGGGTTTTTTTTTTTTTTTTTTTTTTTTGTCTCTATTGATGTATGGTTTCTTTACATGGGGAATGCTCCCAGCAGACAGGAGAAAGCTCCTAGCAGATAGGAGAAAGCTCCCAGCAGACAGGAGAACACTCTCAAACGACAACATTAAATACAACAAGTGGTAGAAGTACGTCTCCAGCTTATTTGAGAGGCTACTTAAGAGGAGCTATCAGAGCTAACGCATAAAATTCTAGGGTGTATGAAGAGCTCCTCAAAGCTGTCGAGAAGCTAGAATTGAAGAAAGATTGAACTTATTAGTTGACTGTAGTTTGTATTAATAATAGAAAATGTAAAAAAGAAAATTATAATAAGGTAAAAGTTCTTCATATGGAGTTGTAGCTGATATAGAAGATTTGGGGTTTCAGAAGTTGAGCAATGCAATCAGGGACCATCCATTGATCACATATGCTTTTATTTATTTTATTCATCAGATTCGTATATTTGATTTTCCCTGTTGTTTGATGTAAATTTATCTTAAGTTTGGATTGGATGGACTTAATATGAATCTGACTGATTGTTTATCTATAATTAAAAAGTGGATCGGGATGTGTCCTGATCCATCCCGATCCACTTGGATCACTGCCACTTTAACCTTACTACAGATGATTTTTTTCCCCTTATAATAGAATTCCCTTATCATTGCTTTCGTCATCATTTTATACTTTAAACACAATTCCACCACACCTTATTTTACTTTTACCATATCATTTTATTGATTAATGGATTAATTAATTATTTTTATATTTTATCTTTATGCGAACAGACCAGTGGAACTGTTACCTCCATACTTAGATAAATATTATAAACTCACAAGACGGCAAAAATGTGATACTAGTGGTGTTTTAAGGCACAATATGGGAGGAGGAGAGGATGTGAATCCAGAATTGAGCCCATGCATGACCTGCTGAGTGCCTACGTTTAATTGATAAAATGCTTAACTCTACTAAGCTCTTTAAAATATTATAAGTAACACTACGGTAATAAATTTAAGACACTCTTTTCTTCTATACAGAGCAGGTGCATGCATCTATTCGGTTGCGGGATGAGTTGAAATGCTTGTGAGGGAGACACTGACAAAAGATAATGTAAACAAACACAAACTACTAAAGACAAACAATGTCGGAAAATCACTACAGAACAAAGACATTCGAACAACCACACAAAGAATCCCCCGTCACCACAAACGTTACCATTGGCGTAATACAAATCCTTTCATTTTTATAGTATTCCTTCCTTAGTCTAAGTCGTCCCCTCTCCACAACATCCCAACTCTCTTTGGTCCTAATGCTGCAACTTCATTTCCTGCTCAGGGCCACTTGTCATCAACCCACCTCTCCAGTTTGATAGCCAAGCAATTCATAAACGTAGGCTCGAAGAAAAACCTTCATCATGGACTTACGGATTGGACAATGGGCATTCCATTTTACAGATAAACAATCAGTCAGATACCGCTATAGAAAAATGTATCTCTTGAAAACACATGTTCAATGTCAATACCGCTATAGAAAAATATAGATAAATGTATCTTCAGTACTCAGAATTTTTATCCATAATAATAAACTACTTGTGTTTTGCAGTTACGAATTGCTCTTTTATCCAAGATATCACCTTGATCATAGCTCTTTACGAGTTACAAACAGCTTTCTACAGTACGAGAACTTTGACGTTCTTGTATGGGAATATTTACCACTCGATCACTTTAGCAAAGGTAAGCTCGAAGAGAGTGATCATGGAATACAGAACCCAATATGTGAGCCATTGCTGATCGTCTACAGGAGACTTGGTCTCAATTGCAAGAGATTGAGGCATATCTGTGCATAAAACAAACAGTAAAACATAACCTCAGCATCTAAATTGCCTGGATTTCATACAAATGAGAAAGGAGTGTAAATCCCACTTACAGAGGGTAAGCCAGCCCAACCAAAGGCCTGTGGATCGAACACAGACAACAAAGTTATTCAACGAAAATATTCATTACTCTTCAACAACGAAATAGTTGAAAAAGGGGAAACTAAGCAGCCATACCAACCCAAAATTAAGAAGAAGCAAAGGAAATGAATCTCAAGTGTCAACAACAGATCAAGCCCACACCAAGATGACCGAGAAAAAAATGTTATCAACCCAAAATAAAGAAATAAAGAAAACCAGCTTAGAAGCCGAAAAAAAATAAGCAGAGAACCCGGATCAGATTCATTAGTGCAGATCCACCATACTAAATAGAACTAATGAGAACAGATCCTATGACAAACTTGCAGAGAAAAAGTTTAAGATTGAACCTAGGAAAGAAGATACCGACTACAAGCTCCATATCAGATCTGTAACGGTGAGAAAACTTACTTGGTCAAAAAAATTCCATCCCAAATATCAGATCTTTAATGTTTCATCTTCTCAGTTCATACTACAGTAATTAATCATAAAAAAAATTTAGAGCTCAGGAACTGTAGAAAACAGAGGTGACTTCCACCATTGAAATGCCAACATTGCAAGAGATTAGGTGGGATTCAAGGAGAGGAGAAACATACTTGTAAAACAAATGAAGAAAAATTTAAAGAAAGCCCTCAGTCTCTCACCTTGGTTTTCAGAATGGAAACCGGATTTCTCCCACTCAATATGAACGAAGAGGGGTTTTCAGAATGGAAACCTGGTGCGTCTTCTCCCCCTCCCTTCTGGTTTTGTTTTCACACCTTTGGAGAAGACGAATCTGGTGCTGGATCTCCGCCTCTTCTCTTTCCCAGGAACCGGAGTCACGACACTGCCTGGATCTCCGCCTCTTCTCTTTCCCAGAAACCTTCTTCACGACACCGCCTCCTCTCCTCTCCTCCCTTCTGGTTCCCGCAGTTCCTTTTGTTCTCTGCAGCCTCGGGTCTGTTGTTTTAGAGAAAGAGATTCAAAATGGGCAAAACGTCGGTCACCCTTCCGATTCATCTTCTGGATCTCCGCCTCTTCTCTTTCCCAATAACCGGAGCTTCAACCTGCGCCTGGATTTCTGCCTCTTCTCTTTCCCAGAAACCTTCTTCACGGTCTCCGCCTCCTCTCCTCTCCTCCCTTCTGGTTCTCGTTTTTTCTTTTGTTTTCAGAAGCCTCGGGACTCTCGTTTGAGAGAATGGAATTCAAAATGGGCAAGAGATCCAGTGTATAACCCGACAACATCCTTCATTCAATCATTCCTCTTAACACCGTCGGATGACCGCATATCCACGTGGCGGTCATCCGATGGTCTTCGCCTCCTCTCCTATGCCCGTACGCATAGGAGACGATTCAGACACTGGTTGGATTTACCCCTGGTTGGCCAAAGTCGAGTTTGTTCCTGACAATTGGCTAAGGTCAAACTTGCCCTTGGTGGTCAGCACATTGGCTACCACGTGTCATCGGTTCTTTGATGGATGATATTTATACACATCACGATCTAAACCAAAATATCATAAATACTGTAATCGCAATAAAAATTATAACCAAAATCCTTTTTTATCTGAGATTTAACTTTAAACCATCGATCTAAACATATTTTATTGAGATCATCAAAATTTTTTTTCTTGCAAACTTGGTAGCTGCCTAGTTTCATACGCATCGATATAGAATCTATCCCTTCTCCAACGGGTTTATAATTCCCCTTTTAATTTATCGTATTTTTTAAAATACCTTTTTCATTAAAGCTTTATTCGGAACAACAGGAATATTCCTGCAATATATTGCTATTTCGTCCAAGATTGATCATCATATTACATTTCTTGACCATGGTCTCTTTTATGACAGAAACTTAGGCCCCGTTTGATAATACTCCAGCTCCCATGGAGCTACTTTTGGTTCGGAGAAAAAATCGTCTCCACTCCGTCCAGTCGTCCAGTCGCGATCAGACGGACTGGAATCACAAGACAAGCCCCTAATGTATTGGTAGGCGTGTCCTTTGATTCCAGACCGTCCATTCGCGACTGGACGAACTGGACGGATTGGAGACGATCTCAATCCCTAGTCCGGAGTCATTTTCTACTTCTTCTCTAGAGTTAGGATTTTTGGAGTAGAATGCTGTTTGATAACACTGCTCCAAAATCAAAAGATTATGCTTCCAGATGGCTGTTTGGTGGTGATGGTGGTGGTCGTATTGGTGGCGATGGGGGGGGGGTGGTAGTAGTGGCAGTGCTAGTGGGTGGTGGCGGGGCGATGCTGGTGGGGGGTGGTGGTGGTGATGGTGGTGGTGGTGATGGTGGTGGTGGTAGAGGCTGGGGTGGTGGGTGGTGGTGGTGGCAACAGTGGTGGCTATAGTGGTGGTAGGTGGTAGTGGTAGGTGGTGGTGGTGGTGGTGGTGGTAGTGGCGGCTATGGGTGGTGGATGGTGGTGGGGATGGTGGCGGTGGAAGGGTGTGGTGATGATGGTAGTGCCAGTGGTGGTGGTGATGGCATTCGATAGTGGTAATAGTTCTGGAGTAAGAGATCGATGTAAGTTTTTTTAGGTCCAGTTTTTTAGCTCCCAGAGACATTTTTGGAGCGGTTCACTCCATGGGAGTCAAAACTTGAATCCTTTTTATCAATCGCCATTCTACTCCGGATTAACTCTGGAGCTAAAAAGTAAGGAGCAAGGCCCCGTTTGATAACACTCCAGCTCCCATGGAGTTACTTCTGATCCGGAGTCGTTTTCTACTTCTTCTCCAGAGTCAGGATTTTTGGAATAGAATGCTGTTTGATAATGCTGCTCCAAAATCAAAAGACTATGCTTCCAGAATACGGTTTGGTGGTGGTGGTGGTGGTGGTGTTGGTGGCGGTGGGGGGGGTGGTGGCGGTGACAGTGTTGGTGGGTGGTGGTGGCGGCGGTGGTAGTGGGTGGTGGCGGTGGCGGTAGTCGTGGCAGTGGTGGTAGGTAGTGGGTGGGTGGTGGTGACGACGGTGGTGGTGGTGGCGGTGATGGTGGAAGGTGGTGGGTGGTAGTGGCGGCGATGGTGGAAGGTGGTGGGTGGTGGTGGCGGCGATGGTGGAAGGTGGTGGGTGGTGGTGGCAGCAGTGCTGGTAAGTGGGGGGTGGTGGTGGTGGTGGCGACGACGACGGTGGTGGTGGTGGCGGCGGCGACGGTGGTGGTGGTGGTGGTGGCTGTGGGTGCTGGTGGGGATGGTGGCGGTGGAGGGGTGGTGGTGATGATGATAGTTCTAGTGGTGGTGGTGATGGCAGTCAATAATAGTAATAGCTCCGGAGCAAGAGAAGTAAGTTTTTTTAGTTCCAGTTTTTTAGCTCTCAGAGACATTTTTCGAACGGTTCACTCCATGAGAGTCAAAACTTGAACCGTGTTTATCAATCGGCATTCTACTCCGGATTAGCTCCAGAGCTAAGAAGTAAGGAGCTGGAGTGTTATCAAATGGGGCCTTAATTAGCCCAGATTTTTTTTTTCAAGAATAGGAGAATCAATGAAACAATAGGCTATTAAGGTTTTACTTATCCATTTCTTAATGATATTGAAGTGTGAATTTAGGAAACAAACAACGTAACATCCTCTTGAAAAAAATGCCAATAATAAGCAATCCAAAGTATTTAATTTTGACAATCAAGCCATAAAAGACAATGATTCTTTCACCAACTACAACCATGATTTTAGTTATCTGTGTCAACTATGACCCATATAGTTACCTAGCTGTTATGATATTATTGTACTAAATCGGGGATTGATTTCTGATCAGTATTTGATCGATACGGGTCAATATTGACCGACAGATAATACATCCATCAAAATGAAAGCCAAAAGGGAATGATGCAGACAATAATACCAATATCCGTTCTTGTATAGTAAACTAAATCCATTCCTACTAGGGATACTTGTGACCCATCTCAAACATCCATCACAATCTTTGGAAAAACCAATGGTTCAGAAAACATTGAGTTATGAACTGAAGGTTGCTAAATATTTAAGAGGAATGATTTATCATTCAATAAAATCTTCTTTTACCATGCACATCATCCATATCACAGATTTGAAAAGATGTAACTAAATCCCAATCCTTTGCATATGTTGGGTCCAAAGTTTCTGTTTCTTGTCACAATTAGCAGGCATCAGACCTGTTAAGAGTGAGCGGCTAACTGAAAACCCATGACCTTTTTAACTACAATGTGAGAGGAGCCGTCAGTGTCAAGAATCTCCAAAAACGATAATATAGTTGATAAGATCGTGAGAGATCAATGATAGGATGAAAAATGCAAACAAGAAAGAAAGTAAAGATCGACCAAAGTGGAGAGAAAATGGAGAGAAAAAAAAGTCTTATACATTTGGAGAGCAAATGGCTTTACAATTAAGTCTCGATTGATAATTCTCTAGATTTTGGATTCTATGGATTTTGATTTTCAAAAGGTTATTTTGGAGTAGAATTACGTTTGGTAAATCCGGTGGAATTCCAGCTCCTACGGAGTGAACCAGTTTATAAAATAATTTTAAATCCAAATTTTTGGGATACAAAAAACATGCTTTTATGTACTGGGACAACTTTTTGAGAGAAGAAAAAAAGAGTAAAATAGAAACTCTCCTCTCTCACGACTCCTCTCTTCACAAAACTAAAGCCACCACCACCACCACGTACGGTTTCTACCACCACCACTGCTGCCACCACCACCGCTGCTGCCACTACCACCATCACCACCACCACCACCACCATTGGCATCTCCACTTGTTCTCCAAACTTTGATTGGCGGAAAATTCTCGATGTGTTTATTAAACATGTTTCTATTCCAAAGATGCTTTAAAATCCATTCCAGAACTACATTATCAAACATGTTTCTATTTTAAAATAATCCCGAGGTAAAATTTTTGCTCCAAAACAAAAGTAAAGAATCCCGAATAAAGTATTATCAAATGAGGAGAGGTCTTGAATTCAAATCTCTTTGGATTTGTATCTATTGAAAAATAAAAATTATGGACTAAATAATACGGGGAACACATGGCATTCAATTAAAAGAAAAATAATAATTATGGACTGAGTGGTACGGGGCACACACATAGGTGTTAGGGTAAATATTGGTTACCAATCCATCTAGCCGTAGGAAAAGGATCATCAAGAGAAGCCATGTGGTGATCATCTAACACATCAAGGAAATGACATACAAGTAAATACACCGGGCGGTTCATGTTCGACCCTCGTGGTCTGACACTAGCCCAATATGATGACGATACAAGGGTAGGTGGACCATTAATGGCTCGCCATTAATGATAATAAATGCTGACACCGAATGCAGACAGGAGACACACTGGTCTGACCCGTCGATTCTTGAGATCTCGGTCCAAGTTGGTGAAAAAGAGGGCTATCACTTGGAAAGAGAGACTTGACGTGGACAAGGTTTGGTGGACACGGGAAACAAGGCCCACGAGGGGTCGAATTCAACCCTAAGGGGGTCGAAAAGGTCATCTTGTGCGGTTGAAATGCGGCATATATGAAATAGTAGCCCAGGCCAGAGGGTCGTAGGATTGTCAGCCTATTCTGCCTGTAGTGGCCAGAAAGGGACAAATGGCGGCTATGTGGCAGAGTTCCCCAGAAAATAGAACTCCAATTTACCAAATATGTATATATAGATATATGCTTGTAACAAAAAAGGGAGGATGGAATGAAAAGAGGGACTTAGAATGCTCATTGGATCTCTCTCACTCTCTGACACCTTAGTTTTCTTCCTCAATCCGATTATTTCCCTTACTCTGCTCCCAAACCAGTAGTGTGAGACTCACCAAGCCCAGGACACCTCAAGGAACCCCTCTATACTGAGAAGGAGCCCCAGTGTTTCACTGTGCCTCCATATTGTTTGTCTCGGATAAATCCACTCGCACGGAATCCACCGACAATAGTTTGGCACCCACCGTGGGGCCTTGATCGTGTTTACCTGGTCTGAGTTTCAACTACTTTATAGTTCTTTTCACTTTTAGTGCTAGCATGGTACCAGTGGGAAGAACCGAAAGTTCCTACAACTTACGAGAAACCCAAGCCAGGAGAGCAGAAGCCAATATAGTTTGAGAACGGGAGGATACCCAGAAGGTGCCAGATCCACCAGTGGAGTGTCCCGATGTACCAGCTAATGGAGGAATGGGCGGATCTAACCCGGATCCGGCCCAGTATGTCTCAAGAGCACAGTTTGATGCATTGGCACAATAGCTAGCAGCCTTGATGGAGCTGCTCCAACAACGTCCAGCGGGGGTACCCGCTACACCTGTACCTCCAGTGGACGTCCTTGAAGTACCCCAAAGGTCCAGACACTCGAGGCGCTCAGCGCCACGTGCTGTGCCTTCCAGTTCTAGAAGAGATACCCCTTCTGTTGACTCATATGTCTAGAGGGGTCTAAGCCGTTAACCATCTGAGTCAAGCCTAGGAGTTGACCCCACTGAGGTAGTAGAAAGTAGCCGAGAATCCTTAGGCATTTTCCGCCGGTCGACAACTTCCTGGAGGAGACGCACAAGCCAGGGTGCCCGATGGGCTGGCCTGTACACCGAAGCAGAGGTGGCCCGAGAAGCCCAACAGAGGATAGACGAAGCCAGGCGTGCCAGGGATGATGCTCGGGCCCGAGTGGATGCTGCCAGGAGGGCCCGAGAAGATGCTGACGCCCAAGACCAAGAGGCGAGGCGTATCCAGGAAGAAACACAAACTCGGATAGAGGAAGCTCGACGTACCCGGGAGGAAGCTCAAGCCCGAGTCGACGCGGCAAGAGGAGAACACAGGGCAGCAATGCCTTCAAGTGTTGTCCCGACAACGGCGATACCGGTGGTACCTATACCAACGACAGAAAATTCCCAAACAGGAAAGGAGAACATTGAAAGGCTCGAACGTCTGGTCAAGGAGCTGACGGATCGAGTACAGAAAGTCGAGAGGGGGGTTGATTCAGCGGCCCTGCAGGAATATACTGCAGAGACGGCTTTGACAGATGAGGTAATGAATCATCCTTTGCCGTCCAACTTTGTCGTCCCCAACAGCGGGTTGTACGACGGTAAGACAGATCCCGAAAAGCACCTGGATAACTTCAAAGTAGGCATGGTTATCTATGGATACCATGACGCCTTGTGTTGCAGAGCCTTCCCGTCCACGTTGAGGGAAGCCGGGAGGACTTGGTTCCACAATCTTCCCCCGCGATCAGTTTCGACGTTCAAAGAGCTCAGCAGTCTGTTCCTCTCCCATTTCTAGGGGAGTAGGGTTCAGAAGAAAAATCTATCCCATCTCATGGCGATAAAGCAAGGCGAGAAAGAGCCTCTAAGGCAGTTTATCACTCGATTCCTCGGAGTCGCGGGAGAAATAAAGGACCTCCAGCCGGATGTGGTCGTTTCGACCCTATCCACCGCTTGTAGAGACCCGCAACTGGTCTTTTCACTCAACAAAAAGCGCCCGAGAACTCATGCGGAAATCTTTAGTCATTGCGATCGGTACGCATCCGGAGCGGAGGCGGTTGCTGAGTTGTCAGGGTCGGCAGCCCCGGCCCCATCCGTGGCAGAAAATAAGTAGAACGAAGGACCCGACAAAGTCCCCACTGGAGGAGATACCAGCAAGAAAGCCAAAGTGGCAAAGGAGCTGTACCCCGTTCGACCTGTCCAGGAGTACACTCCCCTCAACCGTACCATGACGGAGATCCTAAACATCAAGAGAAGAGATACTTTGCTGGTTTTCCCTCCCCCAATGCTAGCTCGACCTGACGAGAGGAACCGGCGATTATACTGTGCCCACCATCAGGATCACGACCATGACACCAATTCATGTCGCCATTTGAAAAGTCTGGTGGAGGATCTTATCCAGCACGGGCGATGGACGGAATTTGTGGGACCTCGAAGGGATCCAGTTCACACGACTCCTGAGATAGTCTTGCCCCCTCCTCCTCCGATTCCAGAGGGTCGACGAGACAGAATTGAGCGGATTCTGCCGCCCCCAAGATCCCCCCAAAGGGGATTCATTGGCCAAGTTGACATTGGCCCAGAATGGCATGAAGAGAAGAGCCCGCCCCCGGCACCCGGGGTCCGGACAGTACGTGAACAAAGCCCCCCTCGTCGAGTGTTGGGAAGGGCAGGCCCTGAACAAGATCTAGGACTGAGTGACGATGAATATGTCACTCTGGATCAACATGAGTGCATGATGTCACTGTCTGGCCAGATCATATGCGACGTGAGGTGCTCCCAGTTGTCATTGAGCCCGTGGAAGACGGACCCTCAAGAGGAAAGCAGACCCGTCGTGGGAGGGATGATGTCGAGGACTCGACCTCTAAGAAGTTCAGGTACGAGGACTGCATTTTCTTCGGAGAATTGGATCTGATTAATGTGGTTACTCCTCACGAAGATTCCCTCGTAATTAAGATGGCCTTCGGGGAGGAATGGGAAGTAAGTCGAATACTGGTTGACACGGGAAGTGCTTGTGAAATTCTATACTATGACACCTACCGACGACTGGGATACCAAGATGAGTAGCTGCGACCCGTTCGATACTCCCTGTTGGGTTTCAATGGAGAAGGAGTGCTTGTGAAGGGTGCCATTCAACTCAATACTCGATTGGGTACTTATCCAGCCCGAGTGAATGTGTGTTTGAAGTACTTGGTGGTTGACACTCGATCCAGCCACAACGGAATCTTGGGAAGAACTGGCCTCAACCGACTCAGAGCCTGTCTTTCCACATATTACCTACTGATGAAGTTCCCAACCGAATGGGGGGTAGGGTATTGCAAGGCAGACCAATCGGTCTCAAAAAAATGCCACGCGGCTTCGCTGGCAGCTGTCGAGGAAGACCAACCAGTGCAAGTGATACAGTTGGACGAATACCAAGGTGACTTTCCGACCGTGAGAACCACACCAGTCGAAGATCTTATTTCTGTACCTTTTATTGAAGGGCAGACAAAAAAAACCTTTTTGGTTGGATCCGCCATTCCAGAGGAGCAGCGACAGGAACTCATTAAATTCCTAAGAGCAATTGCCGATGTTTTTGCTTGGACACCGGAGGACATGCCGGAGATCCCATGGTCCACCATCGAACATCATCTTCATATCGATCCACATCAGTGCCCTATTTGGCAAAAGAAAAGAGCAGTGTCGACGGAGAAGCAAGTCATCATCGATCGGGAGGTCGAAAAGTTGCTGAAAGCCGGGTTCATTCGAGAAGTATACTATCCGGATTGGTTAGCCAATGTCGTCTTAGTACCCAAGTCGGATGGGCATTGGCGTGTATGCACCGATTTCACCGACCTCAATAAAGCATGCCTAAAGGATTCTTACCCTCTGCCTCGAATAGATCAGCTCATCGATGCTACCGCAGGACATGAGCTACTATCTTTCTTGGATGCTTATTCAGGATACAACCAAATAAAAATGACTAGGGAAGATGAAGAGACCAATAAAGGCACCTATTGCTACAATGTCATGCCATTCGGACTGAAGAATGCAGGGGCAACCTACCAGAGACTCGTCAATAAAGTGTTCGAGAAGCAAATCGGAAGGACAATGGAAGTGTATGTAGATGACTTCTTGAACAAAACAATAGAGGCGAAGGGTCATCTAACTGATCTAAAGGAGGTATTCGAAGTGGTCAGGAAAAATTCGATGCGTCTCAACCCAGCGAAATGTGCATTCGGAGTTCAGTCAGGAAAATTCTTGGGTTTCATGGTCTCCCAAAGAGGGATTGAGGCCAATCCAAGCAAGATCGAGGCAATCCAAAGTATGAAAGCCCCCACTACCCCTAAGCAGGTTCAAGTATTGACGGGTCGGATTACGGCCCTGGGACGGTTTCTGTCGCGATCGGCGGATAGATGCCTTCCCTTCTTCAAAACTCTTAAGGGGTCAAAGCCCTTTGAGTGGACGTCGGAGTGCGAAGCGGCGTTTCGGGGACTTAAGAGGTACTTATCTTCCCCACCATTGCTGGTCAAACCAGAGACGGGAGATACGCTGCTGCTCTATCTGGCGGTTTCGCCTTGCGCTGTCAGTGGAGTATTAGTCAAAGAAGTTGATCGAGTCCAGCACTCGGTATACTATGTCAGCAAAGTCTTGTTGGATGCGAAAACCAGGTATCATTCAATTGAAAAGCTAGCACTGGCGGTGGTCGTCTGTGCTCGCAAGCTGCAGCCTTATTTTCAGTTTCATTCTATAATTATTCTAACGGATCGACCCATCAACAAGTTCCTTGCTCGAGCGGATGTATCGGGACGGATGACCAACTGGGCAGTAGAGTTGGGAGAATTCGATATCAAGTTCCAACCAAGGACGACTATTAAAGCACAAACCTTGACTGATTTCCTAATTGAAAGCACACTCCCAGGAGGAGAAGAAGAGGGGGCAAATCCAGAAAGAGCCCTCGAAGAGGCAAAGGTAAAGATCTTCCTCGGCCCGAAAGAGCCCTCTTGGGTCATGTACATAGATGGTGCTTCTAGCTAGGATGATGTTGGAGCTGGTATCGTACTCCTCAGTCCCGAAGGATTTAATGTACTTACCTCTGTGCGTTTCGATTTCTCAACCACCAATAATGTGGCAGAGTACGAGGCCCTCGTAGCTGGACTTAAGTTGGCTAGACAACTCAGGGTTGCTCGACTACAAGTATATGGGGATTCTCAAGTAGTGGTGAGACAGGTTACCGGGGATTACGAGGTTCGACAGAGCCGATTAGCAAAGTATTTAGCCCTCGTAAAGCAGCTCATCGAGCCCCTTGAGAAGTTTGTAATGACTAGCATATCCCGTGATCAAAATACGGAGGCAGATGCTCTCTCTCATCTCGGAACAAGTGACTTGAGTAGTTTTGATGTGCCTGTGTACGTCGAACACTTATCAGATCCCAGTATCGACCCGGTGGGGGAAGTGCTATTGATCGATGTCGAACCATGCTGGATGGACCCACTGCTCACCTACTTACGGGAAAACATTTTGTCGGAGGATAAGAAGGAAGCTCGACGCATTCAGGCATAGGCGGGATCGTATGTCATCTACGACGAGGTATTATATAAAAAATTTCATACCCTTCGGTTGCTTCGGTGCATACCCCCCTCGAGGGCAGAATATGTTATGGCAAAAGTTCATGAGGGGATCTGTGGGGCGCACCAATGTGAGTGCACCATGTGTTTTAAAATTATTAGAATAGGGTATCATTGGCCCCATATGATGAAGGACTGTGAGAGATACGACAAAAGTTGTGAAGCATGTCAGAAACATGCCCCACTATCACACCGCCCGTCTACACAGTTACAACCTATTCCAGTGGCTATTCCTTTTTTCGTGTGGGGGATGGACATCCTAGGCCCGTTCTCGAAAGCCAAAGGGCAGTTGCAGTATATTCTTGTGGTCAGATTACTTCACCAAATGTATTGAAGTAAAGGCCATGGCGGAGGTCATAGCGCATAAAGCCAAGGAATTCTTCTGACAGGAGGTGCTCTATAGGTATGGAATCCCCCAGGTGGTAATCACTGATAACGGCCCGCAGTTCTCGAGTCGAAAGTTCAGAGCATTTTGCCAAGATCACAACATCGGGCATCGTTTTGCCTCCGTTGCCCATCCAGAAGCCAATGGACAGACATAGGTTACCAATCGCACCTTATTGCATGGGTTGGCTCGACGCATAGAAGAACAGAGGCAAATGTGGGCACATGAGCTACCCAATGTGGTCTGGTCGTACCAAACCACTCAGAGGACAGCCACGGGAGCAACCCCATTCAAGTTGGCCTTCGGATCTGAGGCAGTTATTCCTGTAGAAGTGGTGGAAAAAAGCTACAGGGTGCTGAGGTTCCAAGAAGAAACCAACAAGGATATCCTATTGATGGAACTGGATCTACTGGAAGATGTTCGGGAAACTGCTCAGATAAGAATAGCGGCCTATCAGCAAAAAATAACACGATATTACAACCCCAGAGTCAAAGAGAATGTGTTCAAAGTGGGAGATCTGGTCTTGTGCACCACGGCCGTCACAAAGCCTACACAGCAAGGGAAGTTGACTCCGAATTGGGAGGGACCATACTGAGTTGTAAAAACAACAAGAACTGGGTCGTATCATCTGGAAACGATGGAAGGGTCTGCCTTACCCCTCACTTGGCATTCCAAAAACCTTAGAAGATACTACGTGTAAGGTACCTCTCTGGCTTATTCAATGAAAGTATCATTTTGAAAATGCCTCAAAAAAAGAAAAAGAAAAATAGGCTTCACGGCCTCGAAAGGGCTTTGAAGTTTCGAAAAGAGAAAAAGAAAAACAGGCTTCACGGCCTCGAAAGGGCTTTGAAGCCTCGAAAAGAGAAAAAGAAAAACAGGTTTCAAGGCCTCGAAAGGGCTTTGAAGCCTCGAAAAGAGAAAACAGAAAAACAAGCTTCAAGGCCTCGAAAGGGCTTTCAAGCCTCGAAAAGAGAAAGAGAAAAACAGGCTTCACGGTCTCGAAAGGGCTTTGAAGCCTCGAAAAGGAACAAGAAAAACAGGCTTCAAATCCTCGAAAGGGCTTTGAAGCCTCGAAAAGAGAAAAAGAAAACAGGCTTAACGGCCTCGAAAGGGCTTTGAAGCCTCGAAAAGGAAAAAGAAAAACAGGCTTCACGGCCTCGAAAGGGCTTTGAAGTCTCGAAAAGAGAAAAAGAAAAACAGGCTTCATGGCCTCGAAAGGGCTTTGAAGCCTCGAAAAGAGAAAAAGAAAAACAGGCTTCACGGCCTCGAAAGGGCTTTGAAGTCTCGAAAAGAGAAAAAAGAAAAACAGGCTTCAAGGCCTCGAAAGGGGTTTGAAGCCTTGAAAAGAGAAAAAGAAAAGCAGGCCTCACGGCCTCGAAAGGGCTTTGAAGCCTCAAAAAGAAAAAAGAAAAACAGGCTTCAAGGCCTCGAAAGGGCTTTGAAGCCTCGAAAAGAGAGAGAAAAACAGGCTTCAAGGCCTCAAAAGGGTTTTGGAGCCTCGAAAAGAAAAAATAAAAGAGAGAAAACAGTCTCAAGGCCTCGAAAAGGTCTTAAAGCCTTGAAGAAAGAAAGAGATGGACTTCGGCAAAAAAAGTCACGATTATTCTATCCCGGAGGTCAAAAGCCCGACAGAATGTAAATATTATTTACCGGGGGTGGCAGTTCAGGGGATTTCCAAGTAACGGAGTCATTCATCAAAGAAGAGTCTTTTTCATTCATATGATATGAAGTTGTGATTACAAGGAGTCATTCACCAAAGGGAAGTCTAAAGATCCATTCATTTCAGAAGAAAAGGAAGAAGTCACGATCGTGATTACAGAGTAGTCTACAACAGTTCTACAAAAACGACAGTATATATATATGTCCCTCGCGAGCTCGGGAGGCACCATATGAGACGATTATGCTTGTGATCCAGTTCTTTTCCCCGACGTCCTTCACTGAAGCCGACGGGACGTTAGCCTACATTTACCTTTCAGACCGCTAGAAGGCCGCAGGAGCCTACTTTCTCATAACCAGTCATGCTATGAGGCGTAGTGACAACGATGATGACACCTCCTTCACATTGGAAAGTTAGCATGTCTCCTTTATTCAGGGGTAGACCCTTTAGGAGATCTGTCCAACCCGGCTGAAATAACACATCCCCGTCTCCTCCTTTCCTATGATTCACCCTTACCCACTCTGACTCGTGGGAGTGGCTCTGTTCACAAGTTGTTTCATAGAAATCTAGTCCGTTACATAGGTTGTGACTCCTCCTAATCAAGGCCCCAAAGAATCTCCCTCTCCAGGCAAGAACACCAGTGGTCCCCGTCGCGGGCAAGACCCCTTCCCAGTTATGGCGGAAGAAATAGTGGATTTTGTGGTGCGGCTGGCCGCCACGACCAAGGGACCTGCCGGTACAGGACTCCCACTCACACATCAAACGAGTGCTGAAAGAATTTAAAAGAAAAAGAGCCCTCAACCCAGGGGGAAGAAGAATGAATTGGGAACCCGATCGGCAAGGGAAGAGAGGATATGAAGGACCGCCACTGATGAAAGTATGGAGGTGGAGTCAAGGGAGATAAGCGTTTTATAAACCTAAATGACCTAGTTCCGAGAACCATAATGGTTCTTGGAGGAGGCGGATGGCAGATGAAGGGACGGGTGCAGTTTTTCGTAGAGGACTGACGCGTGGACAGTGGCGATAGAGGATCAACAAGATAGGAGTAACGACAAGGTGGGAAGAAACGGTTCGATAGACTTGAAGCGACGTCAGAAGCATGGGGAAGAGGAATTAACATTGATTATGATCGAGGAAGGTGGCGTAAATTCGGGAAGACGTGTGCCAGAGCCTAAAGATGAATAGATATCAAGTCGCTCGACTGTACCGCATAGAGGAGGAATTGCCACGTGTCAATAAGGGCGATATTTTCCCTTTGTTGTCTTCCTCAGTCAAAACGGATCTTAAGGAAGACAAGGGGGTCCTGTTAGGGTAAATATCGGTTACCAATCCATCTGGCCGTAGAAAAAGGATCATCAAGAGAAGCCATGTGGCGATCATCTAACATATCAAGGAAATGGCATACAAGTAAATACACCGGGCGATTCATGTTCGACCCTCGTGGTCTGACACTAGCCCAATATGATGACGATACAAGGGTAGGTGGACCATTAATGGCTCGCCATTAATGATAATAAATGCTGACACCGACTGCAGACAGGAGACACACTAGTCTGACCCGCCGATTCCTGAGATCTCGGTCTAAGTCGGCGAAAAAGAGGGCTATCACTCGGAAAGAGAGCCTTGACGTGGACAAGGTTTGATGGACACGGGAAACAAGGCCCACGAGGGGTAGAATTCAACCCTAGGGGGGTCGAAAAGGTCATCTTGTGCGGTCGAAATGCGGCAGATATGAAATAGTAGCCCAGGCCAGAGGGTCGTAGGATTGCCAGCCTATTCTGCCTGTAGTGGCCAGAAAGGGACAAATGACGGCTATGTGGCAGAGTTCCCCAGAAAATAGAACTCCAATTTACCAAATATGTATATATAGATATATAATTGTAACAAAAAAGGGAGGATGGAATGAAAAGAGGGACATAGAATGCTCATTGGATCTTTCTCACTCTCTGACACCTTAGTCTTCTTCCTCAATCCGATTATTTCCCTTACTCTGCTCCCAAACCAGTAGTGTGAGACTCATCAAGCCCATGACACCTCAGGGAACCCCTCTATACTGAGAAGGCGCCCCAGTGTATCATTGTGCCTCCATATTGTTTCTCCCGGATAAATCCACTCGCAGGAATCCACCGACAACAATAGGCATTCAATTGAAAGAAATGGGGTGATCATTGAGGGTAAAATGGTCATTTTACAATATATATATATATATATATATATATATATATATATATATATATTTTTTTTTTTTTTTTTTTTTATTTTTTTATATATAGAGAGAGAGAGAGAGAGAGAGAGAGAGAGAGAGAGAGAGAGAGAGAGAGAGAGAGAGGAATCTATTTATGCCTTTTAATATGATATCTCTTTAAGGGCCTGTTTGATAGAAATTCAGATTTTGGATTCTATGTATTCTGATTCCCAAAGAGTCATTTTGGAATAGAATCACATTTGGTAAGTCCAATTGGATTCAAGTTCCCATGGAGTGAACCAAGTTCAAACCAAGTTTAGAATCCAAATTTATTTATGCCTTTTAATATGATATCTCTTTAAGGGCTTGTTTGATAGAACTTCAGATTTTGGTATCTATGTATTCTGATTCCCAAAGAGCCATTTTGGAATAGAATCACATTTGGTTAGTCCAATTGGATTCAAGTTCCCATGGAGTGAACCAAGTTCAAACCGACTTCAGAATCCAAATTTTTGTAGTATAAAAAACAAGTTTTATTATTTTTTTAATTTTTTATTTTAGAGTACTTTTTGGGAGAAGAAAGAAAGTAAAATAGAAGCTCTCCTCTCTCACATTCCTCTCTTCTTCACAAACAAAAGCTTAACCATACCCTCACCCCCCCCCCATCACAGCCACCACCACCATTGTCACCACCACCCACCAACGCCACCATCAACCACCCACTGCCCACCACCCACCACCAATACCGTCATCACCCACAACCACCACAACCACCTACCATTACCACCACCAGTTTTCTAGATTTTGATTAGTGGGATAGTGTGTTTATCAAACATATTTTTGTTCCAAAGATGTCTTAGAATTTATCTAAAACTACGTTATCAAACATGTTTCTACTCTCGAATAATCCAAGAGTACCCTGGAGTAGAAGTACTGTTCCGAACTGGAAGTAAGGAATCGAGAACAAAAGTTTTATTGAATAGTCCCTAAGGGTTGTGAGGCATTGTGTATTCAACCGTTGAAACCCACCTTCCTCAATAAATGTGTTCCCAAGATCAGGTATTGACTTGAACTCTTCCTCTATTCATTTTAAGGGTCATAAACATAATTGCACAGAGAATTAAACCTAAAAACCTTTACGGCCTATTGTCATAGTTTATGAATTCCATGTATATCACATTAATTTTAGCTATTGGAATTGATGGACATCCCACATTTTTAGTATATAAAGCTAAAAACGTAGTCGTTATTTTAGGAAATGAAAATTTTGTTATTCCTAGAATACTTTGTTTCCCTATCATGCATGGAGATTTCATCTTAGGAAACAATTTTACACGTTTATACCTTTCATATGAAATGACATAAACATAATATTATTATGAGTACTGATAAAAGGGTAAATTTTTTTTTATTTTGTCACATCATATTAATAAATGTGAAACAGGCTTCACTCCTATGCTTCATCAAGTACTCACTCTTGATGAAACACATTGGATATTTCTCAAATTAAAAGAAAATTTTAGTGAAAATTCTCTGCAATTATGGGATAGATCTCCTAGATATTGCTCATTAATACTTAATGATCCAACCAAGGTCATTAGAATTAATCCAATTATACATACATTCCAAGATATTCAAGAATTTGATAATCATTTAAAAGAGTTGTTAGATAAAAGACTTATTGAACCCACATCAAACCCTCATTCCTTTCCAGCATTTCTAGTAAAAAATTATACTAAGATAAAATGAGGAAAGACTAAAATGGTAAGTAATTATAAGATTTTAAACATGCATCTTATATTTGATGGTTATTTTATTTTTCGAAAAGATGTTTTGATTAATAAAATCAAAGATAATAGTATTTACAGTAAATTTAACTGTAAATCGAGACTTTGACAGGTAAAATTAACGAAAGAGTCAAAACCATTGATCGCATTTAGCACACCTTATTATAAACACTACTAATGAATGGTTATGCCTTTTGATTTGTATAACGCTCCTCAAGTTTTCTAGCGATGGGTGGATAATATTTTCTCAAATCTAGATTTTTGTGTTTATGTTGATGATATATTAGTTTTCTCTAAAACAGAGAAGAACACACAAAGCATCTTGAAATCATGACTGATTTATTCTAAAAACATGGAATTATTTTTTCTCCCAAAAAAATTGAAGTTAAAAAAATTACTATCGAATTTTTATCGAATTTTTGGGACTAACCCTTAATCCTGATGGTATTTAATTGCAATATCATATTTTGATAAAATTAAAAGAATTTCCTAACAATTTAGTAGATAAAAAACAATTACAAGGTTTATTAAGAATCCTTAATTATGATAGACATTTTATTAAAGATCTTTCTAAAAGGAGAAACCTTTGCAATAGTTGCTTAAAAAAGATCAACTTTTTGGATGAACTTCTAAAGACACTACCACTATTCAGTCCTTAAAGAAGAAATTAAAAATCTACCTCCTCTGTACTTTCCCAACTAGGAGATTACATGATCCTTGAGACTGACGCCTCAAATGAACAATAGGGAGCCGTTCTCAAATGCAAACCACTGAAAAATTTAAAAATTGAAGAACTTTGTAGTTATAATTTCGGTCAATTCAAACCTGTCGAAATTAATTATATTATTTATTAAAAATAAATTTTATCTATAATAAATAGACTAAAAAGGTTCAAGATTTATTTAGCATCTGATAAATTTCTTATACGAATGGATAACTAGGCCGTTAAGAATTTTCTTAAATCTAAATAATGAGAAGAAAATCTTCGTCAAATAAATTGGTTTAATTTTGTTAGTTAATTTTTTTTAAAAAATAGAATATATCAAAGGTACTAACAATGTCTTGACTGATTTTCTTAACAGGGAACTAGAAGCAGTCTTAGTTAACAAGAGTTACTAATCTGATTCAAAATATTTGGTAAACCTCTAGATAAATTTGATAAGAGTCGTAGTAAAAAATCATTGGTTCAATCAGCCAAAACCAAAAAAGAAAAACTAATAAATTCTTAGTTTAGAGAGTCTAGATCAGTGATTCACAACACCTTGGATATTCTGTTCCTAGAATAAATTTCAGCTACCACCCAAAATAGTTTTGAAACATCACCTACCACCCACAACTTTAAAAAAACATCAATTACCACCCAAACATTTACCACCGTTAATCAAATAGATCCACTCCGTTAAACAAATACCAGTAGTTACTGATGTCATTTAAAATTAATCTTGAAATGGACAATAATACCCTCTTCTTCGCTCAAGTTCTTTTAAAAACAATAAAGAACCCTCTTGCTCTGAAAGTGTTCTTCGTCGACGACGATATCAAGCTTCATGGTCTTTGTGCATCTCTTCATCATCGTTGATGCCTATGCAATTGTCAAATCTGTGCATCAAACCTCATCATCTAAGGTTTCGTGGAGAGCCAAGCGACAAAAATAGCAGGATTTCAGGCGCTTGGAATTTCTAACAGATCTGAAGCACCAATCACTAAGAAAAACTTAATCCCCTGGATTTTGCAGTTCGGTACGAAGGTTCTCCCCTAGATCCATCAAAATTCGAAATAAAAGTGTTGGCGTTAACTGAATGAACGGTACCAATCGGTTCTTTCAAGTTAATCGATGCCTCCTAGATGATTTAAAGAACAAAGGCAACGAGAGAAAATATTACGGTTAGGAATTCTCATAATCGATCCTCGTCTTCTCCTTCCCCTTCCCCCAAACAAGCACTTGCAATCAGACTTGGCGGTAGATTTGCAACCAGGTCTAAGTCATGGTCGATATCTCATGAGAGGATCCCTCTGCAAACAGTCCTCACTCTCGACCCCTGCAACCCGATCCTCACTTCCGCCCCTGCAATCCCATGCTCTTCGTAACATTTCCAGCCGTAGTTGCCACAAGAATCGTTGCTCTAACTCTATCTGACGTTTCTTCTATTTATTCTGATCTGTCTGGCAATGTTCTCTCCAATCTGCTCCCATTGATTTTGACAGTAATATCTCCAATCTGCTCCCATTGATTTTGACGGTATTATCTCCAATCTGCTTCAATATTCAGGCGGTGACTTGCTTCATCAATTCTAGGGGTGGCCTGCTTTTTGGTACTTTACGCTGGGGGAGTTCTTTTCTAAAAGGGAGAGTAGAGAATTTTAATTAACTGAGAGTAATGGGTTTGCATGATCTAAAGAAAACTCTCCTGGGATAAGGTTTTACTAAATATTAAAATGTTGAGAAAGTGGGAGAAGAAGCAAGTGTTGGACTTTATGTTGTCATTGTTGGCAACTTGACTGATGTGACAGTGTTTGTGAGCATACAGTCAAAGAAATTAGGAGAAAGAGTGTCAGTGTAGGAGAGAGAGTGTCAGTGTAGGAGAGAGAGTGTCAGTGCAATGACAAAGATGGAGCAACCTCGCTTATGTGTTCTACAGGGTTCTACATGTGTTTTAGATGACTTACAAAGAGTTAAATGGGATTTTACACTGATTTTGATGAGAGAGAGTGTCTGTGGACCCCACTGGTGATGTGGTCGAGTTTCTGATGATGCGACAGTGTTCCTGAAGCTTTTCTGATTATGTTCATGTTTCTCATGTTTCTGGTGTTGTGGCATTAAAGAGAGAAATTCAAGAGAGAGAATGAAGAGAGAGAGACTGTAGAGAGAGAAATTGGAGAGAGAAAGAGGAGAGAGAAAAATGTGAGTGGGATCCACAGGTGTGGTGGCAAGGTGACATGCCAACACAGAAGTCCACGGCACTTGGCATGCATGCACGCAAAGTTTCGGGTTCAAATTCTAAGGTTTTACAAAGTTTTAACTTTGGACCTATTTTTGGTGTGTCCTGCAGCAGGTTCATGGAGATCCGACATTGGAAAGATGTAGAGCGTCGAGTTAGCTTTCCAACGCAACTTGAATCGCTCAATTCCGACATCGGATGAGGGAGATATCGCGATTCTCGTCGGATCGCTCGAAAAATGGGAAAAATCCCTGTTCTCGGTGAGTGAATGTGATACAGGGAAAACAATAATATTATATAAAAGTTAGAGGGCCTCTTTGCAATTATCAAAAGTTAAAGGATGGCACTGAAATTTTCATAAATAGAGATAAATTCTATTTGGACGGTTCAGAATGAGCCACGTCGTCAATATCCAGATCAGATGGATCTGATTAAGGCGGGCTCGAGTGGATCTCAGTGATTGCGTCAGATTCCATCGCGCAGGATCTAATTGGCCGCGCGCAACTTAAAGGTGTGCGTCACGTTGCATGAAGAAAGTTCCTGATTCAGTGTAACCCACGTTCGGTACAGCGGCGCAAAGATCCAAATCGTGCGGTCAAGATTGAAGCCGATCGCGCCAGACGTGAATTATGCGGATCCGACGAACTAGGATAGATCACACCTTTTTGTAGATGATCGGACGGACGCCAACAAAGATACTCCGATCAGCCAATCAGATCTCGACAGCGCATCGGCGGCTCGGCTACGGTGCGGCGTGGGTGCGCGGTTATAAAAGGGAAGATTCTCTTTCCTTATTTGTGATTGACCAAACTTTAAACTGCCATAACTTCTTCATCCGAGCTCCAAATCAGTCCGTTCAAGTTGTAGTTTCTATATTTTTTGATGCTCTATACATTGGGCGCTGTTGGGTGTCGTAAAAACGCTGAAAAAAAAATCAAAAATAGGGTTTTGAAGCTTAACAAAGGGTTTTTCTAGGGTTTCGTGCCCTGTGTGAGTGATCAATCACCAACTGCCTCTTCTTTGTGTATCAATGGAGTTCTAAATCCCTATGAGAGGTCAGTAGAGCTTTTATTTTCATATTCATGGTGATTATGGGTTGTGTGGAAGAGATTTGAAGTCTATGAGCAAGGTGTGCTCTGTGAATCGATCTCTATCAACATTGAAGACTGTTGGAAAGTACCTCATAGCAATGTGAAGCTTCAAAGAGATTGTTGGCCATTCGAAAGCATTGTTTGTGAGATTCTAAATTCCTTATCTATTTATGCTTTCAATTTATTGTATTCTAGCGTAGGTGCAAATTGTTGAATACCTAGCTAGTGGGGGAAAACTGTAAGACAAATTTATAAGCCTAAAAATATTTGTTATTTGCTACCCGTGGGTGCGGGTTAAGCATGGTGTGCAGCGTGTGCTGAACACTGGTACTTGATACCTGAATTCTTGGCACATGTGTGCCCTCCTAGTTTTATGCTGGGTAAATTGGGTGTATGTACTCCCTGCTGTGTAGATAGCAAAAAGAAATGTATTGAGTATATAGGGAGCCCGTTGGGCATTACTCCGTGGACTAGCCATCACACACTGTGTTGGTGAACCACGTATATCCTGTGTTGTGGACTGTCTTTATTTTCCTATATATTTTGGAGTGCGTGGAATTACTTGCAGGATGGGTGTGCAAATCTGGTAGACCTGGCCACTGAGTGGTAGCGAGGTAAATTTGCATACGCTTGTGTGTGTGTAAAAGAATATATCTCCATCAGCTCTGGGCAGCAGTAAATAATCTGAAAAAAGTTTCAGACACTGATTCACCCCCCCCTCTCAGTGTCATATCAAGTTCATCAGCAAGTGCCAAAGAGTTCGTTACCCGATGAAGCCACCACTACATCTTCTCCTTATTTCAAGAACTTCACAGTCAAGCTGCAACCAGGTACGATAAACAGGGAGGTTCGAACTTTGATTCGAATCTAATTGGGAGGAAATTTCAAAGTGAGAATCAAGATCATCAGTCCTCTTATTTTCAATCCATAGCAAGGTAAAACAGGTTAGCGCCGACTACATCGCTCTGAAATTTTTCCTCTGTCTCGTCTTCTTGAGCTTGGTCCGGTTGTCCTTCCTTTCCGTAACCATCATCTTTGATCTTCAGATGGTTCTTCTCCACAAACTCATTGAACAACAACGAACCCACCTTCGACAACCCTTGTTTTTCTCGATTGTTGTAGAGAACCTAGTACTTTTCAGGCATTTTTTTTTTGGGTAAAAATTTTCAGGCGTTGATTTGTGCATTTCAGAGATACAAGGGTCCAAACGCAATGATCTAAATTTATTAATTTCGTTATGATGGAAAAAAATAAAAGGGTAAAAATGTCTAACATTGATTTCAGTCTCCTCCGTCAATTACTTGGGTGTAATTGATGTTTTTGAAAGTTGTGGGTGATAGGTGATGTTTCAAAACTATTTTGGGTGGTAGCTGAAATTTATTATTTATTCCTACCTTTCATTAACCTTTTGGATAAACATTTGGAATCAATATTCTCCAACAATTCGAATATGGTGTTAAAATCCTAGTCTATTTTCAATATCTCCGAACATCTCAGGGACAATCAATGGGAAGATATTCTCAAAATCTTTAGGTAGCTCATTCTCAAGAGATATTATATTCTCAGGTTCTAAAGGCCTTAACCCCTAAGCCTTTATCAAAAAATTTGATTATTGATTTCTTTAATCCAAAAATTTTAAAAGCTTCTTATGACAAAATCAACAAAGCTTGGAAAGTACATGTTACGGAACAGAAAAAACTGTTCGTAAACATTTAAGTTCTCTTTCTAATGGTCCAGTATTGTTTTAAATAAAAAGAATTTCAAAAACTCATTATTGTCATCATTAATCAAATGAACTAAAATGATGATTATGATTTAGATAAAATCAACATGTTTTTGTAAATTACGAAATATATGGAACCTCTTTATTCTAGTGACTGTATTTTTAATAAAATAAAACGCACTTGTTTATACAAAAAAAGCAGACAGATTCTCCCAATTGACCTCTTCAATCGGATTAAAAAAATTTGCGATGAAGAACAATATAATGCTTTTAATAATATTTTAACTCAGTATTTTGAAAGAATATTTGAAAATAAATTCAAACATGTGCGCTTATGTTTTTATTTGAAACTATACCCGTAGGATGAAACAACATTTTCTTGGGGATTACTCTTTAAAATTTTTTTCAAAAATACCTGTGTTGATTTAATACAGTACTATTTCACTAATATGATTAAAGCCATGCTTTATTATATTGTTGGCACTTGAAAATTTGATAATTATTTAGAGCTTAACATTTTTGGAACTATTAGCTGGCGAAAGCGAAAAATATTTTTTGCCCTTTATCAAATCTGAACCTTAACTAGACCATCAGACATAGATCTAGTCGGCCCTCTTTAAATTGAAATCGATGAAGCAGTAACAATTGCCCGACAAATTAGAGCCGAGCAATTCTACATCAACTCGCTTGTCAAACTCCACGATGCAGCACAGTAAGCCTAACTCTTTGACTTTCAAATCACTGATGGACGAAGGATATTTTGTACAAATATGAATATCAACTACCATATCACTATTCGTAAGAAAGCAAGGTACACATGCGGTTAGATCAGTTCATCAAACTGAATCTTCTAGATATTCCTTTCGAATTTCTATTTATATGCTGAAAAAAAATCCTAGATCAGCATCAATTAGAATAGAGATATCTCAATCTGGGGGATAACACTGACTCCTTCATGTTCTCACCTAGCAGCAGACCAAGAGGTACCTGTTGACAAACTAAGTCTCGGATAATGACCAACTGCACACGTTAGCCTGAAAACCCATCAAAAAGCTACGTGCTAAAAATTCAGCATACAACGTCCCTAAAGACTAGTATTTTTATGTAGTAGTTACTGTAGCAAGTTACTGTAACAGTAAACACTGTTTAAGTTACTGGTGCAGTGATTACTGTTCCTGTTACTATAGTAGTGAATAGTACTACCGACAAACATTATTTAAAAAGTACTATTCAAGAGTTACTATTAACCAAATAGTGAATTCATAGGTTTTTCTATAAATAGGGACCTACCCTCTCTTTTAAAGGCATGTCTTTCTTTCTTCCTCTTTCTCTTTGCTCTTATAAGGTCTCTCTCCTTCTCTTCTTTCTCTTGTAAACTCTTAATATTTCCAATATCAACTGTGATTATTGGATTAGCAAATATCAATCCCAATTTCATCTTCAACGTATAAAACCAAACAATAGAAAAAGTTGGATGAGCTAACGATGATTCTCAGCTGTACTAAGGCTGCGTTTGGTAACGTTCTCGCTTGTTCTTGTTCTGAACCGGAAGAGATGGTCTTTTTTTGTTCTGTTTTGAAATAATGTTCTTTGGTTGTTCTTTTGGCCTTAAAACTATTTGGCAAATATGTTCCAGAACTAGTTTGAAAACATTGTTCTAACTTGTTTGCTGTTTAGTAAAATTTTTTCTAGAACACTTTTTTTCAAATGATTCAAATATTACAGAATTACCATTAAACCGATATCTTATCAAATTAATTAATATTAATGTCATTTAATTATAAATTGTACCTATGGGTTGATGGAGATAAGTTGATCAATTAAACAAGAAAATTATCCAAAAAATAAAAATAAAATTCCATGCATCTAGAGCCGCAAACCTTTTTATTTTTTATTTGTAGTTATCATTTGGGTTCATGCCAAAAGAATTTAGAACACAAATAATTCATATATGGAATTTGAAACAAAAAATAAAAAGAACAAAATAAAATCAATACTGACGTTTTCAGTCGATATTTGATAAAGAATTAAGCACAGGAATAATAATCAGGAGTCCACTTGATTATCTTTTGGTGAGTACAGTCAAATAGATGTGAATTTCACAGAACCAGCAAAGCATTAATTTCTTAAATCACAAAAGCATCTACACATTAGTTTTAGATCCAAATCTGCAAACCCGATGTACTGATTCAGATAGAAATCCCCTGGTACCGTGTGAGAGAGGAAGAGGGAAAAGGAGAGGTGACCATCCCTAAAACAAAGAACAAGAAAGTTGCAGAGATAGAGACAAGTCAGTAGTAGATTTACCTGCTCGAACAAGGAGTAGTTTCTACAAAAATGTTAAAAAAAATTCAGACAAGAAAAATGGAGATGGAGGAGAAGTAAAGACGAGAGAGAGAGAGAGAGAGAGAGAGAGAGAGAGAGAGAGAGAGAGAGAGAGAGAGACATGGAGAGAGATGATGGGAAAATAACTGTTGTGCTTGCAGAGAACGAACAAGGAGGATGTGCTTCTTCGTGTATGGAAGTAGGTAGAAAAGGTGTCAGGTTTTATCGGGCACAACTTAGTTTTTTGTTCTTTTCAAAATTGTTCTAGAACGTAAAAACATGATAAACCATGTTCTGAAATTTTCGTTCTTAGATGTTCTTTTCATCTAGTTCGTTTTGTGAGAACAGAAGAACAAACCAGATTTGTCAAACAGTTTTTAGCTGTTCTTGACTGTTCTGAACAGTTTTTCTGTTCTATCAGAAAGAAAGAACAGAAGAACTATTCTTTGGAAGAGTTACCAAACGCAGCCTAAAAGTCAAAAAAATAAAATAATATTAGATTAAGTATTGAGATCCATTTCCTGCATATGTACCTGATCCTTTTATAAACTAGTGACAAAAGGAGCGCCCTAATCATGAATGACAACAGGACCACTTGGTATTGGACCTTGCAGATTGAATGGAAACTGATCCTAAAGTCCAAAACCCGTCAAAATCAGCTAATCAAGAATGGCATCTATGACAAAGCAAAGCAAGAGTTTCTGTCACGATTTAAATATAGGTAGAATGACAAAAAATTCAAAACAAGGAAAGAAAAATGAAACTGATCGATTTATTAGCATTATTAGCATACGCACTCACTTGATACAAGGAACTATCATTTCAAACACCTAGCCATTACAGGAAAGTTCCAGACTCCACATTTGCACTTCTGAGATTAAAGAGAAGTGATACAGGAAACACATGAGAAACACATTTGCAAATCGTGTTACTCTTACCTTTTACATGCTATTGGTATCATCCTCCTTCAATAATAAGCAATTTCTGTAAACTTTTAAACGAATTACCAACCAATGGTGAGGGAGTTTTATTATTATGAGACCAGGATAGTGATTGATTTTTGCCAGATTTCCAAATGAGTCATCTAATAAATTACAATGCTCACACAAGTCCACCGTCCGAAACATTATTGTGGATTTTGGATTGATCTTCCGAGATGAGACTTAAAATTCAAATGATAATAAATGAATGGAAAAATATCTTGTACTACTCAGATGGTTTGAGAAACATTACCTACTATCCCATGGTTTCAGAAATCATCAAAAGCACCCCAGTAATCGACGGAAGAGAGTCAAATTTTATCTAGACCTCTATACCTTTTTCATTTAAACTGAGAAATCTTAACCTATATTAAAATTATTTATTTGACCTTCTAATGGAAATAATATCTTCTATATTTCATTTCTGAACAAAATTTGCAGCAACTGTTGGTGATTCTGCACCCTTTTTGATCGATTTTAAGGATCGTTGATTCTTCATAATTTCTAATTGGCTTGTCTAACTGATGAATATTAATGGCAGTGCCCTTATATACAGGACGAGAGAGAGAGAGAGAATCATGGATAGAGAGAGACTAGGTTTTTTTTCCTCTGATTTCTTGGATTCTAAGTTTTTTTTCCCTCCTCGATTTCCTTTTCTATTTTCTTCTGTTCTTCTTCCTTTTCTTCTATTTCTGGTTTTTCTACAATTTTTCCAATTGTCATTGCCAGTTGCAGAATAGAATTCTCGCCGACCACTCGCCACCTCCAAAAACTACTTAATTGCAATTAAAGGGGGATAGGGTGTCAAATCCTTTCTCATGTCACCCTCAGCTGATTTTGTAACGGCTGAGAAGAAACCATAGCAAGCAAGGAGACTGGCGCCTAAAGCAGTAACGATGATGGCTAATGGTTCACAACCACAGAAAATCAAGCTGAAGGGGAAGGAGATCAGTAGGTTGATGAATGTAGTGATGTACCACCCGATCCCATGCGCCTTGAGCGACAAGATTGGCAGTGGGGAGATTGTATAATTTAAAATAGAAATTTTTCTCTTCTATAATATTGTATCACAAAGCTTCCTTCTTCAAACAAAATAACGGAAAACAAGATTCAAGCTGTCTGCCAGCTTAGCGCATTTCCGGCCAACCTTGCTGGGGAGATCGAAGAGGGTCTCTATTTCTTCTCCGATCAAATCCGACGGTGATGAGTATCCATGGATTTTTTTGCTGTAACTCAAATAAGACGCAGAATCTCCATGTAGTGGCAAATCTCCTTCGTGCTTCTGACGATGAGAATTTCTTCTTATATTTCATTTTTTTTTATCAAAATCTGCAGCAGCGGTTGGTGATTCTTTCACCCTTTTTTTTTTTTATCGATTTTAACCGATTAGGATCGTTGATTCTTCAGTGACAGAATCACTGCTGCTTACCGTAAACAAAGAAGGAGATGATTTAGGGAATAGAATTAAAAATTAGTGCAGGATAAAATGGATTTTTATTCTTACAGGAAGGGTATTATTATCCACCAAACAATATATTTGAGCTGACATCAGCATCTAACGGAACTGTCATTAACGGCTTGGGTCACGTTTTGAAAATTAGAGTGGTAATTGATGATGTTAGAAACCATAGGGTGGTAAGTGATGTTTCTCAATTTAATCTGGCTAAATGAATAATTCCATGAGGAGAGGACAACATAAAGTAGTATTTCAACGATGTAAGTGAATTGATCTTGGCAGGTGAATTATTTTTTTAGTAATCTAGTATGGGTCCTATGCGCTTGAAATCGTTGAGTTCAGTTTTGCCCCTAGATGTCAAGGTTTATATCAAATCAACCGTTGACCGATTTAAGGTCAGATTTACCCTTGATTGGCCAAAGTCGAGTTTGCCCCTAGCATTTAAGCTAAGGTTGAACTTGCCCTTGGTGGTCAGCACATTGGCTGCCACATGCCTCTGTTCTTTAGTTGATGATATTATGCACATCAAGTCCTAAATCAAAATTTCACAAGTATTGTAATCACAATGAAAATTGTAACCAAAATTCTTTTTATGTGACATTAACTTCAACCCATGGGCAGCTAAAGCATCTTTTATTAAGATCATCGAAAAACTTTTTCTTCCAAACCAGGTAGCTAGCTACCCATTTCTATACCTGTCTTTATAGAATCTACCCCCTTCTCCAGCAGGTTTATAATTCTTAATTCATGATATTTTTTAAATTACGTACCCTTTTCATTAGAACTTGTTTCCCGAACAACGAATATTCCTACTACTGTTGGGAAATGTTGTCTAACATCATAATACATAAATTCCAAGAGAGCATCGTTTCAGACAGCTCGCCGTTAAAGAAGGAAGTTGCCGACTCCCACTTTACGTTTCGTACCTTCTACAGTTTTTTTTTTCTACCTTCCACAGTTTCGTACCTTCTACAGTTGAGAGATACAAAATGTCACTCAACAACCCAACCATCACCCTTCTTGCTTTCTTGCCAATGATCTCTTTTACGACATACCAGATTTTTTTGGGTTGAAATCGTCTCCAATTATTAGAGGTCTAGATTTTTTTTTTTCAAGAATGGAAGAGCTAATGAAACAATAGGATGTTGAAAGACTTATTAAGGACTACTCATCCATACATCCATTAATCCTATAAGTATCTGGGCAGAATCATTGTAACAAGAATATCGTTTTCATGTTTCACTTCAATTAATGATATTGAACTATTGAAGTGTGGATTTGCGATTTTTCCAACAAAAAAACAAAGTGTGAATTTATGAAATAAACAATGTAACATCATTCTCTTGAAAAAAGTGTCAATAATATGCAATCCAAAGTCTTTAATTTTGACAATCAAGTAAAAAAAGTCAACGATTCTTTCACCAATTACAATTATGG
The DNA here is from genome assembly GCA_028583415.1 of Protea cynaroides. Classification (NCBI taxonomy): domain Eukaryota; kingdom Viridiplantae; phylum Streptophyta; class Magnoliopsida; order Proteales; family Proteaceae; genus Protea; species Protea cynaroides. Next base: position 33,846,236 of record CM053267.1, read on the forward strand.
TATTAGGTATCCGTATTGGCTAAGATCTATATAGATATAGACTGGGATCTTTTGTTGGGATTGCTAGCGGCTGTGCGGATCCTGGCCCTCAAAGTTTATCAACCACGATCCTCTAATTTTCCATAAATATTTGATTGATACATGTCAATATCGGCCAACACGTGACTGATAGTACACTTATAAAAAAGAAAGCCAAAGGTAAATGATACTAATACTAATACAAATATCCATTCAAATGTCACATGATATGATGATTTTATCCACCATTTTGGAAACCATGTATCTTTGTGGATGATAGTTGAAAAGTCCAAATAAAAATTTCAATTTTTCACGTTTTAATGCCAAACAACGATTGTCATATCAAAAAGCATTAAATTTCTCTAAGTAGCATCACAAATGTAGTTGTCACTCAAAATACTGACTTTAGAGGAAAAAGATGATATTCATTGTCCAGTTTCTCTAATAATCATCCCATGGTTGTAATTCATCCAATGCGTGTACCAATACATGCTGATTGAACTTTAGCCGCTGGATCATGGCTGGAGTGCTCGACTTTAGGTTGTTATAAAAATAAAGACAAGAATTATAAACGAGACAGAGATGCGAAGCTCACGGTTCATATTCCGTAGATGATTTTACTTCAATTTTTTTGTTGGCCTTTATATATTCCAATTTGTCTGTATCTAATCGATCTATTTACAATTGGCATTGTAACCATGGTTTTAGTTCACAGTATCAATCACTCTGAAATCCGACACTTCACTGATACAAAACCAATGACGGAGTGATATAAAGCCATTATTAAAAAAATGAAAATATCAGGTATTGTATCCCTATCACTCACATTCAACGCTGATACGAGTAGATCGATTCGATCCAATACCTAAAATAATGGTTTAAATCTAATTTATCCATGACCGTAGAAGTAGGACGGAATCTCTATCAAACATCCTTGCCAACATAAATCGACCAAATTAAAACTGCTAGGGAAGAAAGGAAGGCAGGAAAAAAAAAAAAACAACAACAACAAGAGCCCGGGATACGGATGATAGAATTGTTTTTTTTTTTTCTTTTTTTTCTTTTTAGATGAAAGTTGTTTAAATATTGTTAGTGGCTTTGAATGGTATTAGTTACCAAAAAAAAAATGGTATTTAATTTCATTTATATCTTGGTAGAAGAAAATATTTTTTTTATAAAAAAAGCTCTATCCACCGACTAGTAAAAGTACTTTTTAATTTTTTCTTTGACCAATCAGGTTTTTCTCGTGATGGATATAGACAATTAAAAATAAGTTACAATAGCGTAGGTACGTAATAGAGTTTCTTAAAGAAAAAAAAGTGATAAAGTTGAAATTGAAAATTCGTTGATGGGTTTCATTGTCTTGGAATAATGGTTCCATTGGTATCACCATTTTGTCACATGATGGAAGGATTTAGTTATTCATTAAAAAAGTTTCACCCATTAACTTTATGAAATTACTTTTTGAATTTTACACTGAGATCAATCATTTCTTCATAGGATTTTGTTGCGGTCCACAGTTCTGTGGGAACCAGGGAACAAATTTGATTCGAGGCAAACACAACCTTGACCCGAGAAGCTTATAAAAGCATATTCGAATGAAGGAGAGAACCCAAACTGAACACAATGGCCTCTATGATCCTTTCGTCCTACCCCAGACCCAAAGGAAATACATTTCCCCATAGGAAGAAGTTGCAGAGCCCTGTAGTTGGTAACCGAAGATATCTTCTATCATCTCGCAAGCAGGTTTCATGTAAAGCTAATAGCTATGAAAATGAGGAACGTTCCTTAGGGAGACTAGAGAGGAGGGACGTGCTGATTGGACTAGGAGGTCTCGCTGGTTCGACTAGCTTATCTGCTGATCCACTGGCCTTGGCAGCTCCAATCCAGGCTCCAGATTTCTCCAAGTGTGGACCAGCCAAGTTATTATCTACCGGTGAAGTAATCTCCTCCAATTGCTGTCCACCTGTCGACTTGACGATCCTTGATTACAAGCTTCGACCGGCACCGAATAAATTACGTGTCAGGCCAGCAGCTCACTTGGTGACCGATGAGTACCTTACTAAGTACAAAAAGGCCGTCTCACTCATGAAGGCTCTCCCAGACGACGACCCTCGTAGCTTCTCGAGACAGGCCAACGTTCATTGTGCTTACTGTAATGGAGCTTTCGATCAGGTTGGCTACACAGATTTGGTCCTCCAAGTACATTTCTGTTGGCTCTTCTTCCCATTTCATCGATGGTATCTTTACTTCTATGAGAGGATTTTGGGAAAGCTCATCGATGATCCTACCTTTACCTTACCCTTCTGGAACTATGATTCCCCTCCAGGCATGCAGATTCCAGCCATATTTACCGACACTAGCTCAAGTATCTATAACAGCCTCCGTAACCCCAATCACCAGCCCCCTACAGTGATGGATTTAAATTGGAGTGGTACTGATTCCACCACCACAAGCAATGACGATCTGATTGCAGCCAATCTCAAAACCATGTATCGCCAAGTGGCAGCCGTCAAGAAAGCAAACCTCTTTTTGGGTGAAGCTTATCGTGCCGGGGACGCCTCGTCTCCTGGACAAGGCACGGTAGAGGCTGTTCCTCACAATATAATTCATGCATGGACTGGTGACCCGAACCAGCCTAACGGTGAAGACATGGGTAATTTCTACTCGGCTGGTCGGGACTCCATCTTCTATTGTCACCACGCCAACGTCGACAGGTTGTGGACTATATGGACAGGGCTTGGTGGAACCAGAAAGAACCCCACTGACACAGACTGGTTAGACGCAGGTAGGTCATTACGGATCCATACATTCTGCATTTCTTTTTACGTAACTGATTATATTGTTGGGAATTTCATATTGCTCACATACTAGAATCTTTAATGCCTTACATATATGTGAGTGTCTCTCAATTTACTAGTTCGAAAACTTAACATGCAGCTTTCCTCTTTTACGACGAGAACAAGCAACTGGTACGAGTGAAGGTTAGAGATTGCGTGGATGAGAAGAAGCTGGGGTACACGTATCAGGAGGTGCCCATTCCATGGCTTAAAACTCCGCCGGTACCTCGTAAACCTAAATTTACGCCGCCGGCATCTGCCAGTAGTGTTACTTTTCCGAGAGTTCTGGATTCGGTGGTGCAGGTAGTGGTGACGAGGCCAAAGAAGTCGAGGACAAAGAAACAGAAGGAGGATGAAGAGGAGGTGTTGGTGGTAGATGGGATCAAGCTTGAGAATGATGAGTTTGTGAAGTTTGATGTGTTTATTAACGATGATGACCCTACAGCATCAGGGCCTGACAAAACTGAGTTTGCAGGGAGTTTCGTCCATATCCCTCACATGGAGTCTGACGGGAAGAAGAAGAAGAAGAAGAAGGATTCACTCGGTACGATCCTAAGGATTGGGATCTCGGAATTACTGGATGAGGTGGGGGCTGACGATGACGACAGTGTGTTAGTGACTTTGGTCCCAATAGCAGGGACAGGTGTTGTTATTGGAGGATTGAAAATAGAATTCGTCTCCTAAATCAACGATCCGACTCGCTGGACTGCGTACTTAACCAGTCGAGATGTTGATTTGGCTTGCATTTCATGTTGTTTCTTTTTCTTTTTTTCTTTTTTTATCCCACTTTGTTAAGAACTGCTGTTGTACTGGGACTAACTACTATCTAAATAAAATCAGTTTTGTGTTCTAAGTGTGTTTTTTTATTTACTTTTATCTGTTTGTTCGTATGTAGTTATGCAAATACGATGAAATATGAATAAAATGACATTTCATAGATATGTTTCCATTAAAATTTACCATATTGAAGTAGTTCTCAAATTTGTCAAGAAGCAGATGAAAAGGAGGCAATATCTTCCAGCTCTCTTGGTTAGTGGCTATGTCATTCTTAATGCATTCAGCTTTTTTGGTGGGAAAGTCTTCTTAACTTTTTCTTTTTCTTTTGTCTTTTTCTTTTGATGTATAGAAGTCTTCAAAGCTTTGTAGCACCTGCATGTCAATATTTTGAGTTGTATGAGTTAATAGAAGGGAGGTTAATGATATTAAGGTGTGATTGCGAATGGCTGACTGTTTGCCACCTGGCCAACCCACACCAAAGTCCCAAAGCCCCTGCTAGTGTTGTTACCCCCAGTCCCTTCGGGATTGAAATCGTCTCCTGCGAGGCTTTTTGCAGGAGACATAGCTGCATCATTTGGATGCATTACATGTGGCTGGCATTAAATGGAACGCTGAAAAATCAAGCAGATGCATAATGTGGAAAACTAATTGAGTTGCATCCGATCAAACATCTCTTTTTGAATCTGAAAAGGATCGAAAACTCCATCTGTCTTGACTTTTCAACCTAGCGTGGTTCAGAGGGGGAAGAGAGGGCAGACGAAGAAGAAAATGATATCCAGAAGAAAGTTGAGAGATAGAGAGAACGCCAGAGGATAAAGAAGATCGAGGAAGACGAAATCGTTTCAGAGGGTTTGCTTTGGGTTTCAAATCGTGGGCAATGGAAACTTGAGAAATTAGGGCGGTAACTCATCTGTTCTCGAAAACTCATCTGTTCGATCCTGATCTGAAGCATCGACAGCCAGCCAGGTTCTCGGTAACTCATCTTTTCTGTCTCTTTCTCTCCCTCTCTCTCTCTCTCTCTCTCTCTCTCTCTCTCTCTCTCTCTCTCTCCCATTTTGCAGTTTCAGAGGAATGGGATTGAATCGCGTTTCTCAAATTTAGTTTAGTTGAATCTTATTCTTTCAAGTAATATTGATCGTTGCGCCGGAAAAAAAATAGAAGTAATATTGATAGTCATTTCCGCCTTCTTGATTTCTTTTTCCTCCAATCTATTGGAAATTTCCTTAGCTTTTAGTGAAGAAACGATGATATGTTTTGTTGTATTTTATTTTCATTTGGTTCTATTGCAATTTGTTTCTCTACGGCGTTGCAGGTTTTGTGGGTTGATCGATTCTTTTCGGATACAGTATACATTTTCAGATTCAAGAATGTGATTTCCAGGTCTTCTCTCAAATTTGTTTATTTTGTTTTTGTTTTTGCCATTGAAACCCTAGAACTGTACTGGCTGGAAAAGATAAACCGTTAGGATCATTTCGTGAAATTTGGATAGCATGAACTCTTCTAATTATTTTCTTTTTAAAAATTAATTTACTTAGTACATTTCAATTTTTCTGTAGTTGGGAGAATTCTAGCCTGCAGGTTTCCAAGCATCTTCTTTAGATCGGCAAGATGGTTTCATTAGAGATGAACGACTGGAAAAGTAAGTGCTGAATGCTGAAATTTGATCAAATACTGAATCAGTGAACTGCTTGGCTGAAATAATGAACCATTTCTTCTTTCATTTCAGTATATGAAGATAATTTCCACATGTGAGAGAGTTCATCATGAATGTACGGAGCATGTTGATGGCAAACCAGATTTTGTTTAGGTAGGAAGTGTTAGGCAGTGCTCATATGAAGATAATTTCTCACAGTTTTGAGCAACCACTTGAGAGTATCTAGACTCTTAAAACTATCAAATCTCCTCTCCAAGTTTAAATGGGTTCTTTGTGAGAATTACAGATGTATTGCAAGGGAGAAAACTGAAACATTACATACTGCAAAATTAACACATTTAAGGGTTATTTATCTGTATTGCAAGGGAAACAACTGAACTATTTCATTACAGATGTAACTGTTGTGGCTACCTCTTGTTCTATTTTATCTGGTTGCATTAAGAGATCACAAAATTATTTCATTTATATCAGGGACTGGATTGATGGGTACGAGGCAGAAAGATTATGGAGGAGGTGAAGAACTATTTCATTTCATTTACAGCAGGGACTGCCTCTTGTTGTATTTTTTTTTTTTTTTTGGGTGCAGTTCCGGAGTTCGATACGTGATTAACTGCAGAGAGTGAAGAATAAAGGAAATCTTCATATATAAATGATAAGATTTTAGCTGTACTTCCAAATTATGTTCTTGATTATTGTAATATTGTACATCAAGAGTTGGTTTGATATCCACATAGTTGTTTCGTGTGATTTTAGAAAACCCTTGTGGATCATACATGTTATGGTTGTGGATATGCCTTTTTGGCTTTATTTAATTAAGAGGATCTGTTTCCGTGGGAGCATACCAGTTAAGACTGATAGTAAAGCACGTGTTGCAACCCAGCCAGCTTACTATGTTTTTGCAGGTGTATAAATTGATGGAGAGAATCTGATTCTAAAGCACATATTGGATCATCCTAGTGAGAGCATGGCAGCCAAGTGGTTCTGAATCTACCAAAGCACCTTCAGGCAGCAATGCTAGTTTAAATTGATTAAGCCCAATTTCCCAAAAAGAAGTCAAACTCTCTAAATGTTGCCAAAATGATGTAGTTCCATGTTTGTTTATTAATTATCAATTCCTACCACATCATGCTTTTGTGCACTTTCAGGTTGGACATACAAGTTAAATAAAGATATTGATAGACGGGAAAGCTTACTTAATTTGTTCTATATGTAGTATAAAAACATGATTTTATAGGCTTTTTGGAAAAGCATGTGAATCAAAGTAAGAAAACAATGAGGAAAATCAAATAAGTTAAAATGGTAGGAAGTTTAATAATTCAACAATGAGAATTTTCAGGAGGATTCCAAGCTTTAGAAACCAAGACTAGAGGACATAATGGGTGGAGCTAAAACTCTCACATCATGTTTTTGGAAGTGAAGGAATTCTCTAATGACTCTGGCCTGTATGTGTTGTTTTCAAAAAGAAACACACCACAACAAAGGGACTTATGATAGCAATAATTCTACACTCGATTTGAGCAAGAGAGTGAGAGATAGAACAATTTAGTAGAGTTTTAGATTAAGGCAGTCTTGTGATGCCACAACCTATCCAACATTATGCTTCAACTCCCTTTCCAACCTGCAGTTGCAATTCAAATTAGGACCAAGTTGTTAGCTAACACTACAAATTCAACAATTTTTCTTGTATATTATAATGGCATCATTCCAATCACTCTTGGGACCTATCAAGTGAGCTGGTTTTCCCAAAATTCAGATTCACTGGCTTCCCACATAGGCTAATGAAGCAAGGCCTTCTGGAATACTTTCAATGAAAGGAAAAAAAATACCTTTTCAATTGAATCTACAAGAAACACCTTCTCACAAATCAATTCATAAACAATAATTATATTAAATCTCACATCCCATCCATGATTTAATCATACAAAAATACAACCAAGCCTGAGAGTTTATACAACCAATTCTTTTAAGGTTTCTTCAATTCTAGTTTCTCGACAACATAAAAGAGTTCTTCTAACATCCCAGTACGATGTCCATAATCTCTAATTACACCTCTTAGATATCCTTTTAAATATTCTGGTGAAGGAGGTGAAGCAGTTGCCATATTGGACGTTGGATGGGATGAGGATTTGACCTATCTCCTCGGTTGCCGTATTTATCACTGGAGCCTGAGAGTTTTCCCCTGTTTCTTGGTTAGATACGATCGCTCGTCTCTCTTCTAACCATTCAAACATCCTACATTTACGATTGTCAGGCTGCAAGGATATTAAACACAGTTGTTAAGAACATTGTCTATTAAAACCATTTTCATTCAAATAAAAAAAACTTAAGGTGGTTTTGTATTCAAAATGTGTAATCTCACAAGTTCAAGACAATCATCTTTACCAAAAAAAAAAAAAAAGAAAAAAAAAAGAAAGAGATAATTGCATAATTAAAAAGCAAAACATAGATGACTACAACAATTTGAAATACCAATAAGTGGCAAATTTATAGAAAAATATTTGTACATGAAAATTTAAAGGTGATATTTGAATGTATTCCTGATAAAATAGAAGCTACCCTGTTCTGGAAGCACAGATCACAAATATTTCCTCCTTAAATTGAATAACCTTCCTTTCTTTTTTCTTATATTAATTTTCATCGAAAAGCGGTATATACTGCTTGGACATACCAGCTGGACTTTATGTCCGACCGGTATGTCTGTTTGAGTGCTATTTGTTGGCCAAATTTGGTTCTGACCAACTAGAACCCTGTAAACCTATTTCTAATTTATAATTATAGTCATGTAGGACTTGTGGATGACGTGAATGGATTCTGTAACGCAGAAGAGACTTGCAATCGTACGCCAAGTAAGGGACAAGACCCCAAACCCTAATTAACTAAATAGTAAAACGTTGCTTTAGTGTATGTTGTCTGTTGTTTGTGTATATCACATGTCATCTCATTTATTTATTGCTATTATCTGTTATGCATACTCGTTATGCTAGGATTGTTGTTTGTTTAGACATGTGATTATTTTTGTTGGTGTATGGAATGTGAAGGGGAATAGAGCCCTGGATATATCCTCACACTAACACTTTTCCGTATCACCATCTATCTTAGTGAGCTGACTAGGGTATCAGGGGAATGTGGCATGTGATTCATCTTGGCTACCAGACTCGAGCCCTATCTCTATGTTGTAGGGAGCTATGCTGGGGTGTGGCCATAGATACTGTGATGACATATAGTACTGGTTAGACACGAAACCCACTTGCAAGCCCTAGCCAATAAGGGTGTAGGTATTGGTGCAGAATCGGGTATCAGGGGGAGGACGTGGCATGTGATTCATCCTGACTACTAGACTCGAGCCCTATCTCTATTCCAGAGTGAGTTTAGTGGGCGACAGAGGTGTGTGATCCGTTGGGCATTACCACACTCTCGTGCATGGAGGTGTGGTGGCCGCCAACTCTTACCATAGCAGCATTTATACCTGACCCAATGTAATATTATCTCAAGCATTTGTATGTTGCATTGTCTTGTTTCTTACTGAGTTAAGTTGTGGTGAACTCACCCCGTTATATATACTCTTTTTCAGATGATGATGCAGGTTGCACAGTTGAAGATTTCGTGGCTGCTTTAGTGTATGGGACTGTAGTTGCATTAAATGCGCATGCAGAGGAGGACGAGCATGATGCTTCATGTGAATGTTCCTATTGCGTGTTTCTTTAGGAGTTAAGAGTTTATTATTTATTCTTTCTCAGATGACTATAAATGATGTAATAGATTATTTATTTAAGTTTTGGTATTTAGGAATAATGTAGATATTTATTTAATTATAATTAGAAGACTAAGTTCATTTATTTAAGACTTCCGCTGTTATTTAGTATATTTCGATTTTGGTTAGTTTGTGTGGTCTGTGTGTTGACACGGTTTATTGAGATACTGGTGTAAGCCGTTGGTTTAGTGATGGTTCACTCACATTTCTGATTCAGCCTGAATTAGGGTGTGACAATGCCGATGTTTTCTCTCGGCAATACCATTTTGCTCTGGGGTAGAAGGATATGAGATGTGTAATAATATTCCACACGGTTGAACATAAGTGCGAAACATCCTATTGGAGAACTCACCTCCACCATCACATTAAAAGACTTTAGGTTTACAAGAAAATTCTCTCTACCATTTTATGAAAACTCACAGAGATGGAATAAAATTCAGATTTTTGTTTCAAGGGATAGAACGAAGTGTACCTTGAAAACTCATCCACAAAAACAACATAAAACTGGAAATGATTTAAACTCAGTCCAGGAGCTGGACCCCAAAGGTCACTCTAGAAGGGGAGCTTGCAATTATTACTAACTTGACACCCAGTACACTAAACAGTATCCAAAGAGCCTAAAACAGAAATTTTTCCTAGCTTGTTCAAATGAGAAAATTTTTTGTGATTTGAATGGCCTAGCTGTTAATGCCATATAGAAGCTGAAACTGACCTATGCCTTTTGGAAAAGAAGGCTGCTGCAACAACTGGATTTCTAGCTTTTGTCTCAGACACATTGTTCAGTGTTGTAGTAGCTGCAGACAATTCATATAGTCCTCCTTTCTTAATCCCCAAAGCCAAAACCTCCTTGCTCAAAGTATCCTTGATAACAAAACCACATTTATCAAATTAAAAAAATACAAGGATAATCCTCTGTTAGTTAGGAGACAGAAAGTAAGCTTTTCTTTATACTTGGTACAACCAACACATCCTTGAGTGGGAAAGCAGAATTTGTAGTTGGAATATAACCAGTGCCAGTGTGTGAGATATGGATGTGGTTTCCATCACCAACCATTAAGCTATCAAAACCATAATAAGGAGTGACTTTACAGAGATTACCTCCATCCTCTGTCACATGGGTTGTAGCACCTGTGTCTGGAAACCAGACCTGGACTTGGGAATCAGAATGATATTGTGCTGTTAGGGCCTGAGGTATGTCCTCATCTTGGAAACTATCGAAACGACTCTAGCATTGTAGAGCCGTATGTCCCAATCTTTTACATATCTGACACTGAACACCCGAAAAGGGGGAAGGGAAATTTTTCTGAACCGATGTCTATTCGGTGGTTGAAGCTTCTTGATTACCAGTAATCTTTGGGTCTTTATTTTCTTTCATGGACTGATTTGACTGAGCACCAGTAGCACCCGACTGATAACCAGCACCACCAGCTCCAGACTGATACCCAGCACTAGTAGCACCCGACTGATAACCAGCACCACCTGCTCCAGACTGATACCCAGCTCCACCCGTACCCGGCTGATAACCTGACTGATAAAAGCCCCTTCCTTTGAAACTGAAAGAACCAGGCATACCTTCTCTTCTTGAATTGCTACTCTTTTTTGTATAGAAGGCAAGATTGGAAGAAATCTCTGTCTGATGATTCTTTAATCTAAGATCATGACCATGCAATAAAGGAATTAACTCTGTATATGAGGGTACAGGAGGTTTTAACATGGTAGTTGCAAAATTGTCAAAAGAGGGACCGAGATTGGTTAGAAGGTAAAAAAAAAGACCTTTTGTTGGCCAGGTAGTGGGTTCCCTATGGCGTTCAGCTGATCATACCCTTGCTTGAACTGACCAAGAAACTCTGATAAGGGCATTTCTTCACTTTTCTTCAGAAAGTATAGCTTTGAAAGAAGCTCAAATTCACGAGCTTCTGATGCTTGAGCTAATGACGAACTGAGTGTTTCCCACAAATCTTTTGCAGTCTTGACTCCTACTGCTAATCCAAGCACTTCTTCTGAAAGAGTGCCAGTAATCCACGCCTCGACCAAGCGATCGGTTCGAATCCAAGACATATAGTGGATTAGGTTCTAAAACCCCCAGATCGGACAATCTTTCACTGCTTGGCTGTGGTGTTTTACCGTTCACAAATCCAAGAAGGTCTTGACCTTCTATCAGAGTAGGGATTTGTGTTTCCCAATGTAAAAAATTCCCAAGATTTAGCTTGAGGGAAACGAAATTACTTACGTTCAACGTTGATGGATGCGGGTAAGGAGAATTGATCCTCTGTTGTGCCATCTCTCTATTGAAGAATTGACTGAATAGATTGAACAAATCTCAGAATGCTTCCTTCCTTAGTGCTCTGATACCATGAAAAATATTTAAGAAGCAAGAAGGAATACACAAGAGTGTTCTTCGTTACTCAGAGAATGTACAGAGAGAAAGAGAAAATACAGAGATAAAAGAGAAAATCCAGAGAAGAAAACAAAACCAAAACGTGTTTCTCAAGTTAGTAATCTGACTGACAACCTTTATCAAAAGCAATTGTAAAAACGTCTCTGGAGTTCATTGAAGATTCATGGGCTATGTTGGGCTGCACTGTGTTGGGATTGCTGACGTTCTCTTTCTCCATAGGACCTTCCCCCTCCTTCCTTTGTCCCTGATCCTCTTGCTATCCTCCCCCTCCCTCTGTTGTCAGCTGGTGATAAGGATGAGCAATTTGATGAATCCCGATCATCTCTTTCCTTGCCTTTGGATTTGATCCTGTTAGCATCAGTGCAAGATTTCTCTCTCACTATTGGGGAGGGGGATGATGATTACCGTTTCTCAGAAGAAGAGAGAGAAGAAGTGGTCTGCTTGCTAGGAAGATTTCCAACTTATCCTCTGGGGAGTCCTGCATAGACTTATTTGTTGAGGATTCCTCGAGCATTAATCTCATTATGGACTGGAACCGCGTCTCCAGATCAGAGGATGCAATTCTCAAGCTGTAGCCTTCTTGTTCTTTTCTTTGTTGTTCTTGTAATAGGTCCTTGAGTTCTTGTTTGTTTCTTTAGTGGTGGAGAGAGGTTGTTCCTTTTACTTTGGAGTTTTTTTTTTGTTTGTTATTTTGGTCGTTCTCTAGGGTTCTTTTTCTTAGATTCAAATCGTCTCCTCCCAGTCTTCAGGTAGGAGGGTGACGCCTCCATCGAATGGTCGACACATGACTCTTGGAAAAATTCAAGCCCCGCATTAGAGTCGACACTCAGTCCACAAGCCGAGCCGACAAAGGGTGTCGGCTCGAACGTGGAGCTCGGGTTTTCCCAAGAGCTATGTATCGACCATCTCATGGGGGCGTCTCCTATCAAGGAGGAGGAGACGATTCGGATCCCTTTCTCCTAGTGGAGGTGTGATGTGCTCTCTTTTTCTTTGGGTTTAACTAAATCGTTTATTTATCCAAAAAAAAAAAAAAAAAAAAAAAGGTTGTGTAGATATGGTATATATTCTCAAAATGTATTCTAAAAATTCTACTATAAAATAAGAATAGACTAATTAAAATGTGATATATTTATGTTCTCAGTACCATTTGAAAATTAAGATAAATAACGGATTTCAAGAAAGATCATACAGTAGAAAACCTTGTTAGAATGCATACCAGACACAACAAAAAGCTATATTTGGTATGCATTCAAATTCTGAAAATGTGCATTTTCGTTCTCCAAATGTAAAATTTATTCTTATCTAAGAATGAGAACATAGTTTTGATAAATATTTGGCAATAGTGCATTCTTGGTTTTGTAATACTTAGGCATTTAATCAACTTATCATGTATTAGTGATACTCTCAAATCAGTTCTAATACGATTATTTCTTACTTTATCCTTAACATTCTTAATTCGAATACTTTAATTGAACTGATGTTAGGTAAGAAATTGAGTTCAAAAAGTGGATAGGATAATCAAGAATGTTGGAATTTGTATCCACACTTTTAGTCTAATTATTGTCTAAATTCACTTTGCTTCGTTATTTTAAAATTGAATGAATTTGAGCAGGGATCTCGTTCTTATTAACTCTGATTCCATTTGTACCGAGTCCCATCAAGTTAGGCAGATGAGTCTGACCGATTCCAAATGACTCAGATCGAAATCGAAGGAGACTATTGCATCCAATTCCAAGTTTTTAAACCTAGTTTAATTTTTTTGCTTACCTATTTCTATCTTGATACGGTGAAACGCCTTGCTAGTTAAATATTATCACTTGAACTACGTTATCTATTTTTTTTATACTAGACTTTCTACAATATATCTTGCCTCTCCTAAGTTTGCATAACCATGCTCATATACTCAATTAAATAACCCTTTTTTTTTTTTTTTTTTTAATAAATGACATTCTCTCCATCAAATATAGAACTAATCAATATAGAGAAAGTAGCCACTCTCTAGAAAGCTAAAAGCCAAAGTGAAGTTCTTTAGTATGTATTTTTCCGTTCTAGCAACATCGGAGAACAAAAGAAACGTTACCTTAGAATGTTACCAAACATATTTATTGCCTAGGTAACTTCCAATATTTAAAATTTTAGAAGGATAAATTGCACCCACAGTCCATTGTTAGGCCCAGGCCCCCAATTGGATCTGAGGTGCACAAGGATTCAAAAACAACTTTTAACTCAGGATGACCTTTTTACCTAATTACGGTTTCATTTTTTTAGGTAAGCTTGTTCGCCGCATATCAAGACGACTGTAGATCACGTGTTATCCTCTTTGAGATTCCATCATGGTCTATATTTAGTGATTCTCACATTTTACATATGGAGTACACACCCTATGGATGGTGATGGAGCCCCATGGAGAGTACATGTACATGAAGAAGAACCGGTCACGATAAAGACGGCGTTCAATTCCTTATCTTCTGTTTTGGAGGCTTAACTCTGCATCTTCTCATTTGCTGGCCCAATTCAGTTTTTGTTATAAGTTTGTGGGGCTGTGGATGGAGTTATGAGCACGTGGTACTTTGGAATTCCTTGAAGATAAAGGTTAGATTAGGGGTGTCAATCAATCAGTTTCGATCGATCTTGGTGGAGCTTAATTGGTTCTCACTAGGGAGTGAAAGATTTACTCTGACAAATCGAAACCCGCCTTAAACCCGAACAGAGCCAAACCCACCTTAAACTATGACAGGGCCGAGTGGGAGCCCAATTGAATTTTTTCTCCGAACCCAAAATTAGTTATTAACATTTTAATGGAGAATTCCAACCAGGTAAAAGTTAAAAAAAAAAAAAGAAAAAGAAAAGAAAAACTCCTTGATGGCTGTCTCAACAGCTAATTCCAAACCCTATCCATCAAAAAGGTTGTTAACTGAACCAAACCACCCGCCCGAGGACATACTCTCTCCACACTCCCAAATAGATGAAGGCCTAATCCGACATACCGAGACCAATCATTCGAGTAGGCTCTTTTGGTATGCTCGACCTACTTAGTATAAATACAGCTCACCATGGAAATGTCTTCGACACATCAAACATGGCAACCGGCCACTATCACTAAACAAAACCAGATCGAACAGTAGACCTAGAAGGTATACAGGAGGGTAGATAAGTATGATCACCACACTCAAGATGTTAACTTTTCACTTACTCATTTGGACCTTGTAAACACAAAAGAAGAAGGAAACAACTCTTAGGTGTCAATATTACCACCCCATAGAATTACGATACGTGGCCTTAATTAGAATCACAACCCTACAAGGGTAAGAACGACATATCACAAGGCTAAAAGGATACCTCCTTCATTGTCTATAAAGATCAAGGGCAAAAAGGTATCACATTCAAAAAACAAAGATGACGTCAATAATAAAAAAGCCTATAAATAGTTCTACCTAGCAAAATCAAACAGTTTAAATATTTTAGCAGTATTGGCCCACTATTCTCTGACAGGTACGATTTCCCACATTTGTCCTCAACCAACCTTGATTGGTTTGGTACATTTATCATTGTTCTCTTTCTATCCCCGCTTATTACTATCTTAATCAGTCTACCATAAAGACCTGAACAATATCTTATGTGGCTTAGTCTCTTTACTTTAGTATCAGAGTAGTCCCAGGACGATATGCCGGACTCTATCTTTATCTTGTTTTATCTTCTACAGGTTTGACCGTCAACGGAAGACCACGACAACACAATTATAACTCCAACCCACAATAATCTCCCACAACTAACCTCCCAAGTCCCCAACGTGATCGATGCGCGCATACAGATTGTTAGCCGGAAGGATGGACAACAGATTAGCTTTCGAATCAAATAATCGAAAATGTTTGGCACCGATCCACGTGCTCGTTACGTACACGCCTTGCTCCCACTTAAATAATCTTCGATCCGTATACACATGAAACATGTTCCACATGGTACGTTGTCCTTTAGATTTCAGGCTCCAGAACCGTATTCTGATTTTGTGACTTTTGAGAGGTCACTAAATGGATCCAAATCGTCTCCTGCGGCAGGAGATTCCTGCCTGCTACCGATTCAAGGGCCGGGGTTCGGTCTGGCCGCCTGCCAATACATTGGGGGGTGGGTCAGCCGGCCCTTGGCAGGCGACAGGACCGCAGGAGAGGATTTGGTTGCTCACTAAATACACAAAGACACCCTAATTGCAGAGTCAAGTGTTGGTACTTGCAGGAATCTTAGCTTTCGCTTCTCATAATTATGTATCAATAAAAAATAATTATGGACTGAACAGTATAGGATAGACATATGAGGGATTCAATTAAAAGAAACGATGTGATCATTGAGGACAGAATGGTCATTTCACTGTATGTAAACAGGATTTTATTTTTATCCCTTAATGGGATATCTATCTCCTTTAAGGGTCGTGAGGCATTGTGTCTTCAGCAGCTGAAACCAACCTTCCTAAATAAATTTGTTCCCCAATATCAGGTATTAACTTGAACTCTTCTTTCATTCATTTGAGGGCCATAAACTTAATCCCACAGAGAATTTTCTATATCATATGAATATCAGCTGTAACGATTGGATTAGCAAATATCGATCCCAATTTCATCTTTGGGCATTTTAATCAAGTGATAATAAATGCTAGTTTTTGCTGATAAAATCCGACTCGATTCGTGGAGTTGGAAACTTGTGCTGCAATGTATTAAACAAAATAATACAGGAGGTCCGATAAGCCAAAGATGATTCTTTGGTACTTAAAGTCAGATATCCGAACAACACTAGTGAATACAGAAAATCAATATTCAATGTATGTTGGTGATTTAAGCTATCCTTGTCTATTTCTCTGATGACCGATTGCCGTGTGTTACGTACACTTTACTGGTACGATATTTGGACAATAGGTAGGCAGTGTCAAGTGTCTTCTCGATTTGATTTTCTTGATTTAATTTTAAATGTTATGAAGATATTTGGACCACCGAAAATACGGACGGAAGAATTCCAGTATTTGATGGAGCCAGGAGCCATATAGATGCATGCATCCATCAAAAACGATAATTGTATCTATGACAAAACGAAGCAAGGGTTTCTGTCACGTTTTAAATATGGGTAAATGATAAAAAAATAAAAATAAATAAATAAAATAAGAAAAGAGAGAAACTATCGTTCCAAACAGCTGGTCATTACAGGAAAATTGCAGATTCCACACTTCCACTTCAAGGGATTAATATAATAAACGATTTCTATAAATTTTTAAATAAATTATCAAAAACTATGATAGATTATTTTACTATTATGATACCATGATATTAATTGATTTTGGGCGTTAATCAATCCAAGGATGGTTGATTGTTCTTTATCCACTCGGTGATTGATAGAACAATGTAACCTTGATGCTACGGCTATTCCTTGGATTATGAACGAACATATTTCTTGTTTATCAATAAAGAAAAAAAAAATGATATTGATTGATTTTTGCCAGTTTTCGAATGAGTTATCTAATAAATTACAATGCTCGACAAATTTGCGGTCTAAACCTTAAATAAAATGTGTATTGTTGTGGATTTTGAATCGAACTTTTGAGATGAGACTAACTAGGTGACGACAATACAAAGTAATATTATGATTATGTATGTAAGTGATTTAACTTGATAGGTGAATTAATATTTTTTTTTTTAGTAATCTAGTGTGGGTCTTGTGCGCTTTTGCAGTATAACTTCGAAATCTCTAAGGTCGTGCCCTTGGCGTCAACCCTTTTGTCCGATCTAACTACCCTTGGTTGGATTTACCCTTGGTTAGCCAAAGTCGAGTTTACTCCTAGCAATTGGCTAAGGTCGAACTTGTCCTTGGTATAGTGAGCACATTGGCTACCATGTATCATCTATTCTTTGATTGGTGATATTTATGCATATCACTTTTTAAATCAAAATATCATAAAGTATTGTGATCACAATGAAAATTATAACCAAAATCCCTTTTTATCTGAGATTAACTTCAAACCACGTGCATCGATCTAAAACATCTTTTACTAAGATCAGCGGAAAATTTTTCTTGCAAATCGGGCAGCTGCCCAGTTTTATAGGCGTCCATATGGAATCTAGGGGTTTATAATTCCCTTCTTTATTTATCTTATTTTTTAAAATAGCCTTTTGAATGGAGCTTGATTGGAAACAACAGATGCTACTGGTATTTTATCCAACATTGATCATCATAATTACATAATTTTAAGGGAAATCAATCATCATAATACTTAAATTCCAAGGGAACATCGTTTCAAACAGCTCGCCAACCATCAGCCCATCTTGGTTTCTTGCCTGTGGCCCACCCCCCCCCCCCCCCCCCCCCCAAAAAAAAAAAAAAAAAAAAAAAAAAACCGCTATTAAATGACTCATTAAGGTTTTACTCATCCATTCCTTAATGATATTGAAGTGTGAAGTTACGAAATAAACAATGTAACATCCTCCTAAAAAAAAGTGCCAATTATAGGCAATCCAAAGTCTTCAATTCTGGACAATCAAGTCATAAAAGATAATGATTCTTTCATCAACTACAACCGTGATTTTAGTTATCTGTGTCAGCTATGAATTATGATCCATATAGATAGCTGGCCGTTATGATATTATTTTGCTAAACCGATATGGGATTGATTTTCGATCATTTTTTACCGATACGGGTCAATATATATTGATCGACATGTGACCGATAAAACACCTATCAAGACGAAAGCCATAGGTGAATGATACCGAACACTAATAGCAATATTTGTTCTAATATCATGAACTAAATCTCTTCTTGCTAGGGATACTTGTGACCCACCTCAAACATTTCACATTCTTCGGAAAAACCAATGGTTCAAAAAACATTGAGTTATCAACCAAAGGTTGCTACATATCAACTGCTATCAGGTGGTATTTTATGTGACCAAGGTAGGGTCCGAAGACTGACTGTTCTAATACCATTGATATGATCATGAGAGACTTTGTCTTTGAAAACTATAAAACCATATAAACTCACATCAAATTCCTTGCGTGCGGAACTAATGTGGGATTAACCCCGTAAGATTAATATGAGACTGTAATAGTAATCTCATCTTCACCACTTGCAAAAATATAAAATATGCGTCCCATAATATGATGATTTTATCCACCATTTTGGAAACTCTGTATCTCTGTGGATTATAAGTGAAAAGACCAAATCATTATTTCGATTTTTCACGTTTCTATGCCAAACAACGATGGTCATACGGAAAAGCATTAAAGTTCTTCGAATAGCATCAGAAATGTAGTTGTCACTCAAAATACTGACTTTAGAGGAAAAAGATTGTATTCGTTGTGTAGTTTCTTCAATCATGATCCAACAACTGTAATTCATCCAGTCAATATATCAATACATGCCAATTGAACTTCAGCCACTGGATCATGACTGGAGCCCCTTCAACCATAGGAGATGATCAAAACCTGACTTTAGATTGTTATAAATAGAGGTAAGAAATATAAATGAGAAAGAGATGAGAAGCTCACTGTTCATATTCCATAGATGATTTTAATTCGACTTTTTTTTTTGGCCTTTATATAATCCGACCCATCTGAATGTAATCGACCTATTTACAAATGGCGTTGTAACCAAGGTTTTAGTTCACGGTATCAGTCATTCTGAAAATCGATACATGATTGATACAAAACCAATGACAGAGTGATACATATCCATTATTAAATTAAAATTAATTAAAAAAATAAAAATATCGGCTATTGTATCAATATCAATCACTGTCAACACTAATACGAATAGACTGATCCGATCTGATCCGTTTCCATCAATCCAATACCTACAATCATTGTTGTAATCTAATTTATCTAGGACTGTAGAAGCAGGACAGAATCTCTGTCAAGCCTCCTTATCGACATAAAACGACCAAATTAAAGTGGTTGGGAAGAAAAGAAGGTAGAAAAAGTGAGAGAACAAGAGTGCAGGATTCGGACTTTCAAAGCGGGAGAGGGAAAGCAAGATGATTGACCAACTATAGGGGTTGCTGGGGTTCTCGAACTTTCTGTGATCACTACACGGTACTTGTGAAATTGGATTGTGGTTGAAATATTGTTAGTGGTTTTCAATTAAGGATATGTAAATGGATAGTCGAAAATCCGGATCCGATTCTAATTTGCATCGGTTCAGGGGAACCTGAATTCGAACAATCAGATTCAGATTTGAATTTGGATAGCAAAGGTCGGATTTGAATGCGGGTTCGGATATCAGTCAAATGGTCAGGATATATCCGCTCCCTTTAGCCTAGTGTTAAGACATATATAACCTTAGGTTTTAGAGTATTAAGACACAAATATCCTTAATGTTTATATAGCCATTTAAGTTTTTGTCCCTTATTTTCTTCGAATAAGTTTTATATTTGTTTTAAACTAGAGATTTTTTTTTCCATGCAATTTATATTCTCATTCCATTTTCCAGATTTGAATATGATTTTAATCGGATACCGGGTAAAATTTCAAATTTGGATTTGATTTTTTTATATTAATTGGATTTCGGATCGGATTGGAATAGTGTAACTGAAAAATTTTGGATTCGAATAATGGTGAATGCCCACTTTCAAGACCATTTAATTTCATTTATGTCCTGATAGAAGTATTTTTTTTTTTTTTAAATAGGGCCCATCCGTTGACTTGTAAAATTACTCTTTTTAACTTCTTTTGAGAATAGTTTTTTTTTGGTAAAAGTTTTGAGAATAGTCCGCTCCCATATGGTTGTATCTTTTTGGGATTCTATCATCTTTCATGTCTGTTGGTACCATTCTTTATAAATGGGTCTCACATCACATTAATGATCACATTAATGGTAATAAGATCCCATGAAAAATATGTGTATTTACAGCTGATCTGAATTTGTTTTTCTTTAACCAATCATGTTTTTCATGGAATGGATATTTTAATTGAAACTTTGTTAATGAATTTTTTCACCGACCATGAATGTGGGATCAATGTAATTACAGACAATGATGACAGAATCTCACGGAAAATACACATATATACAGATGATCTACATTCATATAATCCCTATGGCCATAGGCTTGGTAGATGTTATGTTCTCACCTAATGTTTATGCCTTCAGATCTTAACGTCTTACCTATTAAATATCAAAATTATCCTTCATCCCAGACTGGAGAATGGTTCATGGGATTTTATTGCGGTCACTGATGTGTGGGACCCAGTGAACAAATGCGATTCCAACCAGTTCTACAACCATGAACCGGAATGAGGTCGGTGAAGCTCCGGGCCCGCAGTAGAGACGATCGGGATTCGGGACTCAAAGGCCAATAAGATCGATTGAGAAGCTTATAAAAGCAGATTCGAAATAAGGAGAGAACCCAAACTGGAAACAATGGCTTCTGTGTTCCTTTCGTCCTACCCCAGACCCAACGGAACTACATTTCCCCATAGGAAGCAGTTGCAGAGCCCTGTAGTTGCTAACCGAAGATATCTTTTATCATCTCACAAACAGGTTTCATGTAAATCTAGTAACTCTGAAAATGAGGAACGTTCCTTAGGGAGACTAGAGAGGAGGGACGTGCTGATTGGTCTAGGAGGCCTCTATGGTTCGGCGAGCTTCTGTAATGATCCACTGGCCTTGGCAGCTCCAATCCAGGCGCCAGATCTCTCCAAGTGTGGACCACCGAATATAGACAGTGTAATAATCCCCATCAATTGCTGTCCACCTATCTCCTCGACGATCGTTGATTACAAGCTTCCACCGGTGCCGAATAAGTTACGTGTCAGGCCAGCAGCTCACTTGGTGACCGATGACTACGTTGCCAAGTACAACAAGGCCGTCTCACTCATGAAGGCTCTCCCAGAAGACGACCCACGTAGGTTCATGAAACAGGCCAACGTTCATTGTGCTTACTGTGATGGAACTTTCGATCAGGTTGGCTACACAGATTTGGAACTCCAAGTACATTTTAGTTGGCTCTTCTTCCCATTTCATCGATGGTATGTCTACTTCTATGAGAGGATTTTGGGAAAGCTCATCGATGACCCCACCTTCGCCTTACCCTTCTGGAATTTTGATACCCCTCTAGGCATGCAGATTCCGGCCATGTTTACCGACAAAAACTCAACTATCTATAACAAGCTTCGTAACCCAAATCACCAACCCCCTACAGTGATGGATCTAAATTGGAGTGGTACTGATTCCACCACCACAAACAATGATGAACTAATTGCAGCCAATCTCAAAACCATGTATGGCCAAGTGGTGGCCGTCAAGAAAGCGAACCTCTTCTTGGGTGAAGCTTATCGTGCCGGGGACGCTCGTCTCCTGGACAAGGCTCGGTAGAGGGTGTTCCTCACAATGTAATTCATAAATGGAGCGGTGACCCGAACCAGCCTAATGGTGAAGATATGGGTAATTTCTACTCGTCCGGTCGAGACTCCCTCTTCTATTCTCTCCACGCCAATGTCGAAAAGTTATGGACAATATGGATAGGGCTTGGAGGTACCAGAAAGAACCCCACTGACACAAACTGGTTGGACGTAGGTAGGTCATTACGACCCATGCATTCGGCATTATTGAGACTAGACGTGGAACTTTTTATTTATTTATTTTTATTATATATATATTATTTTTATGTATTAATGTCAGGTGTTAAATCCAACCTTTAAATATATCTCATATCATTTACGGGATAAATGCAGCGTTTGTCTTTTACGACGAGAACAAGCAACTGGTAAGAGTAAGGTTGGAGATTGCCTGGATGAGAAGAAGATGGGGTACACATTCCAGGAGGTGGCCATTCCATGGCTTGAAACTCCGCCAATAGCTCGTAAATCTAAATTCACGCCGCCGGCATCTGCTAGTACTGTTACTTTTCTGAGAGTTCTGGATTCGGTGGTGCAGGTAGTGGTGAAGAGACCAAAGAAGTCGAGGACAAAGAAGCAGAAGGAGGGCGAAGAGGAGGTGTTGGTGATAGATGGGATAAAGATTGAGAATGACGAGTTTGTGAAGTTTGATGTGTTTATTAATGAAGACGATCCTACAGCATCAGGGCCTGAAAAAACTGAGTTTGCAGGGAGCTTTGTTCATATCCCACACATGGAGTTTGACGGGATGAAGAAGAAGAAGACACTCGGGACGGTCCTGGAGAATGGGATATCAGAATTACTGGACAAGGTGGGGGCTGACGATGACGACAGGGTGTTAGTCACTTTGGTCCCAAGAGCAGGGACAGATGTCGTTATTGTTAGGATTGGGAGACGCAAACAAGAAGAAACACAAATAATTAACGTGGTTCAGCACCCCATCGTGGGATGCCTACGTCCACCGGAGAAAAGAGTGACTTTCTTCTATTCCTAAGAACAGTCTACAGAATTCTTTACCTGACAGGCCTATCTCATTTGTCAACCTTACAGCGTTCCAGCTCTCCACTGCCAGAGGAGAATCCTCTACAACCCTTGTAGCCTTGCCTAGGTTTTCCCACACAGAGACAATATATAGGAAAACCTATAAACCCTAATCCCACCACAATTATAAGTTTATCCCATACATGTAATAGACCAAACCCTAATACAAGTACAACTCTATTAATTGTGTAGACCCCACAGAATACAAGACACTAACCCAACAAATCTCCACCTGGCTTGGATTCTGTAAACCACCTTGAAGAAAATCCGTTGATGTTGATTCTGTAAATCCGTCTCTGCCAAACCGCTACACCCAAACCAACATAGCCCACACCCCGTCTGGGTGTCCGGTACAGCTCACCGCCGCAAGATGTGAAGTGACTTTATCTCTCCCACTACTGCAGCATCACCAGAAAGATCACTGTCACACACAGTCTTCCTGCAACTCAAGTTGCACCTAGAACCTGAGCCTCTCACCACCGCACCTCCAACAAACCTTGAGAACCGACTCCTCATCCCAGGCCTCTGCAACTCCAATTGCACTTGAAACCCGAGCCTCTCACCTCTGCACCTCCAATGCAGACCTTGAGATCAGACTCCTTGTCCCAACCAGCCAGTACTCATTTATCCCACGGTGCAACATTAACTGACAATATGTACATCGTGTCGGGATTCAATCTCGCCGCCAGATTCGACATCTGATCTGACCAGATCCACGAACAACTACCATCATCTCATTAGTCCGATCACGATCTCCTAGCCATCGTTGACCATCTGCTCCACTAGCACCTAGACCCACATGTGATACTCCCTAGTGCCGTCGCTCCACCTCTTTCTGCCCTAGTGCACCACCCTGTGGCTGAGTCAGATTTAAAGCCTTCACAAGCACCACACAACCTCCAATAGGAACAACGTGTTCCTCATTTGGAAACTCTAGAAAAAGACTTAAATCCTCTCTACGATTCCCTACCGAACTAGGAATCACGTATGCCGTATCTTGAGAAATCTCCACTTGTGGAAACAAATCCTCTAACCCAGTTTCCATGTTCAGAATCTCACCAATTGCAGCATCCGCCTGACCTGCTCCCGCCAGCCCAGACATGGTCTCTCCACCGATGGTCTCAACCTGCAGGGTATCACTGTGAGAGTCTCTCGCATGCGATATTAGAACTCTAGAGAATCTCTGCCAACAGCCACTCCTCCCTACACCAGAACCTTCGGCATCCCTGCGATTCAATCGCACAGACTCAACATGCGATGTTGCATGTTTTGCTCCAAGCATCAATCCCACAACACCTGCCGGCAACTGTACTCCAACTGAATTGAGGAGTCTCTCCGCTGCAACCTGAAAAAGCCTCACATGCGATATCGCATGTATCTCCTCCACCAGAAACACTTCGATGCAAGAAAATCTGTTCAAGCTCACCGCAACATCAACAGACCTCCTTCTGCTTTTTCCCAGTGTCACTCCCCTCTCTGACCATGCTCCCGTCAAGCCTTTATCATCGTTTATTTCTACACTTGCCGACTGGTTGATTGGGATCACTCTCTGCTCCATTGCCATCCTGATCCCAATCGGCAACACTTGGTTCAGTCGACCAAGTTCCCGTGACTTAGCCAAGGAACCAAAGACACTCATCATTGTGTTTTTCCTCTTTTTTTTTTTTTTTTTCTTTTTTTTTTCAAAGGAATATTAGAGAAAAACCATAAAAAAACTCACCCCCCTTTTTTTTTTTTTTTTTCTTCTTCTTCTTCATACCTTCCAAGTACGTCTCCCCTTCTCTCAAATCACACTGATCTGTCGAACCTCGTTCTGATACCACTTGTTAGGATTGGGAGACGCAAACAAGAAGAAACACAAAGAATTAACGTGGTTCAACACCCCATCGTGGGATACCTACGTCCACCAAAGAAAAGAGTGACTTTCTTCTATTCCCAAGAACAGCCTACAGAATTCTCTACCTGACAGGCCTATCTCATCTGTCAACCTTACAGCGTTCCAGCTCTCCCTGTCAGAGGAGAATCCTCTACAGCCCTTGTAGCCTTGCCTAGATTTTTCCACACAGAGACAATATATAGGGAAACCTAGAAACCCTAATCCCACCACAATTATAAGTTTATCCCATACATGTAATAGACCAAACTCTAATACAAGTACAACTTTATTAATTATGTGGACCCCACAGAATACAAGACACCAACCCAACAGTTATCGAAGGGTTGAAAATAGTGTTTGTCTCATAAATCAACTGTCCGACCTTCTGGACTACATACTTCTCTTGTCTCACGCAATCGAGATGTTGATTGGCTTGCTTCTCATGCTTTTTTTTTTTTAATTTTTTTTATTTCCTACTTTGTTAAGAACTGCTGCTGTACCGGGACTATCTACCATCTAAATAAAATCAGTTTTCTCTTCTAAGGTTTTTTTTGAATTTTTTTTAAAAGAAAGGGTCAATAAATCGTGAACATAAAAGGATTAATGGTTCTTTCCATGTTTTGAATCCAAATAAAAATCCACCCTACACAGTACGGGAAAAATGATTCTGAAATGGATGTATTGTTGAGAATGGAGCAACTCAGAGAAAAAGCATTTTTCTATATTATTAATGAATGAGAAAATGGCTTATATAGCCTTACAATTGGAACTGAAATTAAATAACTACATTGCATACACATGGCTTGACTTAACAGATTGTGTAGTTTTCTGTATCTAATACGCCCCCTCAGGCAGATGGAGGGGACACCCGAAGACTCATCTTGTATACAAGATATTGAAATTGATGACATCCCAAAGCTTTAGTAAGTAAATCAGTCTTTTGAAATCTGTTTGGAATATGGAGAATACAAATCAATTTATTTTGAATCTTTTCACAAACAAAGTGACAATCGATCTCAATGTACTTTGTTCTTTTATGAAAGACTGGATTGGCTACAATATGTAAGGCAGCCTGATTATCACAATATAAGCTCATGGGAAAAGTATGTGTGACACCTAAGTACATTAATAAAGTCCGCAACCAAACAAGTTCACAAGAAGTAGTGGCCCATGCCCTATACTCGACTTCAGCAGATGATCTAGAAACAGTTGTTTGTTTCTTAGTTTTCCATGAGATTGAACTATTCCCATAGAAGCGAACATACCCAGTTGCAGAGCGTCTAATGAATGGGCAACTGGCCCAATCAAAGTCACAGAAACCAGAAAGAACCAGATCAATATGTTTATTCATTTAGAGGCCCAGTCCAAGAGACCCTTTCAGATACCAGGCGATTCTGTGGGCTGCCTGTAAATGGGGTTGCCTTGTTGCAGACATAAATTAAAACAGTAAATTTACACTGTAACAAATATCTGGTCTTGTGACAGAAAGATATATGAGGCGGCCTACTAGTCGACAATATATACCTGGATCAGGTAATAAAGGCCCATCAGTTAAATTTAACTTCATATTCTGATCCATTGGTGTTGTAGCGGGCTGAAACCAAGTAGGCCAGAATCTGAAATGATATCTAGGGCGTATATCTGTTGTGTAAGAAGAATACCAGATGAAGTATAGGCCATTTCAATACCCAGAAAATATGTAAGCTTACCAA
Organism: Protea cynaroides; assembly: GCA_028583415.1. Classification (NCBI taxonomy): domain Eukaryota; kingdom Viridiplantae; phylum Streptophyta; class Magnoliopsida; order Proteales; family Proteaceae; genus Protea; species Protea cynaroides. The sequence continues at coordinate 33,872,667 of CM053267.1, forward strand.
GATCTTTGATGTGAAAATGATCTTGTTTTCATGTGAAAATGATCTTGTAATTGGGCCTTGACATGTGTGATATGTGCAGGATTGGACCCGGTTAATATTATGTCGTCTACATAAACTAAGATCACAGTAAAAATATCACCGGATGTGTATGTGAATAAAGAGTTATCTGTTTTGGATTGTAGAAAGCCCATGTGAACTAAGGCTTCAGCAAATTTAATGAACCATTGTCGGGAAGCCTGTTTTAAACCATATTATGGCTTGCATAGTTGGCAGGCCATTCCATGTGGTATAAGTGCACCATTATGAGTGTATTCGGGAAGTGCAATCATGTGAACTTCTTCATGAAGGTCTCCATGTAGAAATGCGTTTCTGACGTCTAATAACGGCCAAGCCTTATATGTTGTCAAGGCAATAAGACACCAAACTGTTACCCACTTGGCTACCGAAGCAAATGTGTTATGGTAATCCAGGCCCTCCATTTGGGTGTAGCTCTTAGGAACTAGGTGGGCCTTATACCACTCAATATTGCCATCAGCATGACGTTTAATCTTAAACACCCATTTACAACCTATTGGATGTTTATTCTTGGGTAAAGGCTCAATGGTCCATGTCCTGTGATAGGTAAGTAATGAACTTGATATGACACTGAGGGGGGGGGGGGTGAATCAGTGTCTGAAACTTTTTCCTGATAATAACATTGCTGTCCAGAGCTGATGGAGATATATTCTTTTGCACACACAAGCGCATGCAAATCCACCTCGCTACCACTCAGTGGCCAGGTCTACTAGATTTGCATACCCACCCTACAAGCCATTCCAAGCACTCCAAAAAATACTAGAAAGCAAAACAATCAACACAAGAAAATTACGTGGTTCACCACCACAGTGTGTGATGGCTAGTCCACGGAGTAATGCCCCACGGGCTCCGTACTTACTACTCAACTTTTAGTCTCTTATAGACAAAGATATTAACCTTATGTTTTCCCAGCATAAAACTGAGAGAGCATAACAACGCCAAAATTCAGGCTTAATAGCCAGTGTCCAGCACCCATTGAACACAATACAAATAAAATATTTTTGGGGCTTATAGAATTACCTTACAATGAAACCCACAGACTAGATAGGTATTCTACTTTTTCTTTTCACCTATACTAGCATACAGTGCATAGAAAACATTAAAAAGATAGGGAATGACAAAATCTCACAACGATATTCTTGAATGGCCAGCAATAATTTTTTAAGCTCCACACTGCTTTGAAAATTCTTGAACAGCCTTCAATGATAGTAGAACTTGATTCATAGAGCACACCTTGCTTACAGGCTTCTAATCTCCTCCACACAATCCATAATCACCATGAATGAAAAAATAAAAAGTCTACCAACCTCTCATAGGGATTCAACAATCCATTGATGAGCAGAGAAGAGGTAGTTGGTGATGAATCATCTCACAGGACACGAAACCCTAGAAAATCCTTCTCTTAAGCTTCAAAATGCTCTTTTTAATTTTTCTCAGTGTTTTTACAACTCCCAACACCGCCCAATGTATAAAGCATCTGAAAGTATGGAAAGTGCAACTTGAACCATCCAATTTGAAGCTCGGATGACAAAGTTATGGCGGTTTGAAATTCAGCCAACCAGAACATTCAAAATGGAATCTTTCGGAGCTTCACTGTACACCCGCACTGCATGGAATCGCCGCCTGCGCTTGCGCTGTCGAGTTTCGATTGGCCACAATGGAATCTCTAATATTGATCGTTCGATATTCTTAAAATGACGGGATCAACAGATGGCCGTCGGATCCGCACAAATCGCGTCTCCAAAAATCGGCTTGAACGATAGCCTTTGGATCTGGATTTGCCCCGCTGTTGCACTAAACACACACCATATACGATCAAGCGGAATCTCTATAGTTTGTGGTGCATCATATTACATTGTCTCTGACCAATGAGAAGCCTCGCGGGAGCATCAAGTTTCGTTCGATGTAACCCACTGGACCGCATTTTTGTGATCTGTCAGATGCGGATCTGACAGACGTGGCTCTCTCTCCGCCGTCCGAATGGAATTTAACTCTATTTATGATAATTACTCACCGAATCCTTCAAGTTTTGATAATTTCAAATGGGCCCCTAGAGTATATGAAAACTATACGATTTTCCCTATATATACAAACTCACCGAGAACAGGGATTTTTGACCATTTTCGAGCGATCCGACGAGAATCGTGATATCTCCCTCATTTGATGTCGGAATTGAGCGATTCAAGTTGCGTTGGAAAGAAACTCGACGCTCTACATCTTTCTAATGCTGGATCTCCATGAACCTGATGTGAGAACCACTAAAAATAGGCCAAAAGTCAAAACTCTATGAAACCTTGGAATTCATTATATGAAACCTTGAATTCGAATCCGAAACTTTGCGTGCATGCTCACACGCAATCCCACATATTGTCTACCACCTTGGTTCAGCTTAGAACATCACTGAACACATGTACAATGCTGTTCACTGTCGAAACTACTTCTACACAGTCAACTCAGTATAGAAACCCAATGTAGAGTCTCATTCAACCATTCAACTCACTGCATGCCTTCTCACACACTCTATGGAGGTTGCTTCATCTCAGTCACTGCACAAACACCACTGCCACTCTCTGTCACTACATTGACACTCTCTCTCCTGATTTAGCTGATTGAATGCTCATCAACTCTATCACATCAGTCAAGTTGCCAACAATGACAACATAAAGTCCAATAGTAAGGTCTTCATTTCATCAGCCATTGTAGCCCTCCATAATGGGTCCTTGGGTCTGATTGTTGGTATTGGGCTCTACTTGAGAGCACAAATTTGGAAGCAAGGCATTATACGGAGCAGGAAAAATTAGAGAATGAAAAATGGGATTGAATTGGGTAAGGAATCGTACCTGAAACAATGGGAAGATGAATGGAAGGAGACAAATGTGTGATAACATTGCAAATAAAATCCCACAAAAGAATGGAAGGACGTCGGGTGCCAACAGGTCGAGTATGAACAGTGGGATTAAGCCCATTCGGATCATGTACAGTTAGATCATGTACAGTGGGATCAATTACAGGGAGACATTGAAGTCATTTACAGGGGTATTACTCATAGTGGGTTGTGCATGAATTTCAGTCAGTGGTATTATTCATATTGATGTTGTCCATATGGGTTTGTTGCATATTATGACCAGTCTCAATATATGGAAATGAATCAATAGAAGATGGTATAGGAATAACAGTTGCATTAGAGTCTAAGATATCAGAAAATGGAAAGTGAGTTTCATGGAAAATGACATCTCGAGTAATGAAGATAGACTTTGTAGATATGTCATATACTCTATAACTTCTGTGATTGGAAGGATAACCAATAAAAATGCATCTATGAATACGAGATAAAAATTTATTTGAATGAGGGGATGTAATTCGAACAAAACATAGACAACCAGATACCCGAAAATAAGAATAATCATGAGAAATGCCAAATAGAAGTTCATAGGGAGATTTGTTTAACAAAATACAATTGGGAAGTTGATTAATAATATAACAAGCTGTTAGGACACAATCCCCCCAAAAATGAAGTGGAAGACTAGCTTGGAAATGTAATGCCCGAGCTACCTGAAGTAGGTATCGGTGTTTACTTTCTACCATCCCATTTTGTTGGGGTGTGTAAGCACACGTTAATTGATGAATGATGCCAACAAAAACTAAGAGTGATTGCATAGAAGATGACACAAATTCAGTACCATTATCGGTACGAATGAATTTTGGACAAGTGGAAAAATGATTATTAACCCTGACAAAAAATTGTTTAAAAATTGAGAAGGTTTCTGATTTAGTTTTCATCAAATATACCCATATGGCTCTTGAAAAATCATCAACAATGGACAAAAAGTAATGTGAACCAGTAAAAGAGGCAGTGGAGTAGGGACCCCATATATCTAATTGTAGTAAATGAGAAGCCGAAGATGACCGAGTCATACTGGGGGGACATGAAAGACGAGTTTGTTTTGCCATTGGACAAATGCTACAATTCTCATGAACATGTGTAATAGAAGGAACTATACAACCATCAGAAAGATGACCTAAACGGTAATGCCAGATTGCGGCAGGGATGGAACTCACTGAACGAGCAGTTGGTGTGTATGCTGAAACGAAATGGTAGAGGCCATTGTGCAGGAGTCCCATACCGATCACCGTCTTCGTTGACAAGGCCTGAAAAATGTGAAAGGAACGAAAAAAAATGTTACTGTATAGTTCAAAGCGTTTGTAATTTTGCTAACAGAAAGCAAATTAAAGGTGAAGAGTGCAACATATAACACATCATGTAAAGTGATAGAAGGAGATAATGAATGAGATGTTAAATGTGTAATTGGGTATGTCCGGCCATCTGGTAAGGAAACAGGTTGATGTACAGATGAAGGTTGCATCATTTTACAAGAAAAAGGAGAGAAGTGATGTGAAGCACCACTGTCGATGATCCATGAGTGTAAAGCACCAATATTAGCCGAAAAGCAAGTGGAAATACCTGCAAAATTATTAGCTTCGGAGGGCTGTGACGAGTGCAGGAAAGACATCAGTTGTTGGTATTGAATGGGTGAAAGTGGTGGCAGGGCTAAAGAGACATTGTTACAATTCTCAGTGACAGAAGAAGTACGTTTGTATTGTGGCAAGGGTGAAGAGACAGAATTATCATTTGTAACAATATTCTGGTGCGAAGCTTGGTTTGTGTTGCTCTGTTTTGACAAAATATGGCTTCCCTGTCTTGGATTGGCATTAACGTTCAAGGGTTGAAACTTTGGTGGACGCTTGATATAGCCGGCTGAGTAACCAGGTAATTCAAAGCACGTGTCACGGACATGGCCGTGCTTGTCGCAATGGACAAATAATGGATGTCGCCTTGTGGTTGAAATTCCATGTTGTTGGAAAGATTGATTGGCACGACCAACAGCAAAAGCAGAGGATTCGAAAGTTACCTTCGGTATGGAGAGTCCATGGTGTCGTTCTTCCTGTAAGACCAAGGAGTATGCCTTACCTAGCTGTGGCAAAGGATCCACAGTAAGGATTTGGGTTCAGACTGTTCTATACACGTCATTGAGATCCATGAGGAATTGGATAACCTGTTCAGTGTGAAAATGATCTGCAAATTGGGTTGAGCACCACAAGAACACTTTGGGATCACCAACTGGGAGTTCAACTCATCCCATAATATCTTCAATGCTGAATAATACGTTGAAACTGACAATGATTCTTGCTTCTGCGGGGCAATATTTCGACGGCATTTCCTTGAAGAACCGACTCTCAAGATCGAGCCACAGTTCCTTAGCTGAATTTGCATACAACACTCTGTTGTGCAAATCGGGAGAGATGCTTTTGTAAAGCCATGTTATGACCATTAGGTCACTCTGGATCCATGCGATGAGTTTCGGTGTGTTGTCGCCACCTGGACTAGGAAAGCTTCCGTCAATGAATCCAAATTTATTTTTTGCTCCAAACGCAACCCTCATGGCACGTTTTCAGGTAGGGTAGTTGTTCCCATTAAGTACTTGGCTAACCAGGACGTGCCCTGGGTTATTAGCAGGATGAATCATTGATGGAGATAAAGAATAAAATGGGCTTGTGGTTGAAGTAGACGACGACACAGTTGCAGTAGACGGCGGCCATGTATTTGTGGTTGCCATGAGTAAACCTAACCAAGAAATCGAAAAGAATCGAGGAGAGAAAAAACGTAATAGAGAGTTTTAGATGAAACCGTAACCAAGAAAATCAAGAAAAAAAATCGAGTAGAAAGAGTCTCCAGATAAGCTCGAACGGAAACTGAACAAGCAGATGCAACTGAACACATATTCGAACAAAATCGACACAATCAACAACAATCGCACAAAGAATTACAGAACTTTGAACAGATCGGACACTCGATCAGACCAAAGAATGAAGAAATAGAATGGTGAACAGATAAAAAAAAATAAAAAAATGAAGAAACACACTCGAACTACGATCGAGTAAGAATCGATCACACACTCGAACAAGAATGAAGGAACAAAGATCAAAGCAGCATAAAAAAATCAAACAGGAACAAAGAAATGCTCTGATACCATGTTGAGAATGGAGCAACTCGGAGAAGAAAGCCTTTTCTAATTATTAATGAATGAGAAAATGGCTTATATAGCCTTACATTTGGAACTGAAATTAAATAAACTACATTGTATACACTTGGCTTGACTTAATAGATTGTCTAGAATTTTCTATATCTAACATGCATCATATATTCATTCATTTATGTGACAAAACAAACTACAAAAGTTTGTTTTGGAGGTGGCAAAGAACATCTCCAGTCGTCCAGCCCTCAGGAATGTTGGATCTCTCTCTTCAAGGTGAAACCGTGAAAAGTATGATCCAATGGTACTATGGACAGTACTATGGTTGGAGAGAGTCAGAATCCATTTTTTGGGGTAATGAATTTGTAATCCGTATAATTTTACCAAAAGAAAAAAAAAATGTAATCCATATAAGTATGGATACGTTGACCAAGAATCCTTTGATTGGCACTAAAAAATATGAGTCAAAATGGATGTGGTAACTTTGAACTTTCTTAGTTTCATCATCTTTGGTCCGTTCCACTACATCTGAATTTACTTTGATCTGTTTGTTCATGTTTTCAACAGTCATGCAAATATGATGAATATGAATAAAATGACATTACATAGATATATTTCCGTTAAAATTTACCCAGTTGAAGTAGTTCTCAAATTTGTTAAGAAGCGGATTCAAAGAGGGAATATGTCATTCTTAATGCTTCCAGCTTTTTTGGTGGGAACATCTTTCAACTTTTTTTTATGCATAGATTTCTTCAAACCTTGATAGCACCTGCATGTCAATATTTTGAATGGTATGAGTTATAGAACGGAGGTTAATGATATTAAGGTTGTGTTACTATAGAATGAGAATAGATTAAAATGTGGGATGGATCTAAATTCAAAAGAAAAATAAGATAAATAATGGATTTCAAAAAAGACCATATACTAGAATGCTTTCTTAGAATGCATACCAGATGCAGCATAAGAGTATGTTTGGTACGCATTCAAATTCTGAAAATGTGCATTTCCATTCTCAAAATGTAAAATGTATTCTCATCTAAGAATGAGGACATTGTTTTGACAAAATTTTTGATAGAAGTGCATTCTTGGTTTTGTTATAATGAGGCATTTAATTAAACATGTTATGGGTACAATGTAAGGTTGATAGGTTCATGAGTTTCCCCGATTAAATTGGACTCGGATGAACCAAAATAATGAAGTTTTCATCAGCAACAAGTTTCAAGATTTTCGAAAGTAATAACACCACTGCTAATTAATAGATGGATCCAAATTCCTTGATTCTTAACTATAAATGCTCATTTACTTGCAAGAGTAACAATCATGTTAGTTGAAAAAACGAGTGTCACGACCCGTGACTCGCTCCTTCTGCATGACCCACGGATTGACACATGGGTTCGTGGGATGGTCCATTAGGTAGAAACCTCCACACTTATGGGGTTCTCTAGAAACCTCTATACTTTTAAAGATATACTCTAGAGTTTTCTTGGAAGGAGAGAATGTTCTAGACCCCTTTATTAGAACATTTCAAACCGTTGGATAGAAGACACTTGTAAATATCCTAATAATTCATTGTATCCATTGGTGCCTATAAATAAGGCTAGCCTCATTTGGTCAATAGAAGTTCTTCTTTTAAAGTTCTCTTGTGTGTGTGAAGTGTTAGTTTGACTTGGTGCTACACAAAGATTTGTAAGCAACTAATGGCCGGTACAGTTGGCTTAGTTACACTAAGGTCGTAACAATTTGGTATTAAAGCGCGATTTCGAGGGGAGATGCTTGTGCAGTAAAGTCACTATATCCAATTTAGAGGAGTAGAACATGGAAGAGGGGAATGTTAATGAGCAAGTTTGAGGAAGAAATGGCCACATCAGCACAAAAAGCAAGAAGAGTAAAGACAAATCCCTAGACATTGTGGGTGTTATCGAAGCGCGACTAGCTAGTGTGGAGCTAGCCATTAGCGACACCCAAGGGAGGGTCGATGATGTAGAGCAGAGCGGGGAGGAAGAGCTATCGATTTTTTTTGGTAAAAGAATTTCCTATTATTTAAGGAAAATATAATATGATCAAATAACCTATAACAGTAACGGCACATGACCACTTGGTATTGGATTGTCAGACCTTACGGCTCCCATCCATACAACGGATTCAAATCGTCTCCTCCCTGTACTTCAGGGAGGAGGGAGGCGTCCCCGTCGGATGGCCGACATGTGGCTCTCGGAAAAATCAGAGCCCCACGTTCGAGCATACACACAGCCGACAAGCCGAGCCGACAGGGGGAGTCAGCTTGGACGTGGGGCTCGAATTTTCCCGAGAGCCACGTGTCGGCCATCCAACGGGGGCGTCTCCCTCCTCCCTATAGTACAGGGAGGAGACGATTCGAATCCCCATACAACCATCTCATTATCTGAAGATTGATTGGAAGCAGAGCCCAAAGTCCAAAACCCATCAAAATCAGCTAATAACAATGCCCATTCATAAAAAAACAAGAATGACATCTATGACAAAACGAAGCAAGAGTTTCTGTCATGTTTTAAATATGGGTGAAATGACAAAAAAACTCAAAACAAGGATAGATACATGATATAAGGGCCCCCCCCCGACGTATATTTATAATTCAACCACCCTTTATCTTAGCTCATAATGTCAATCACCTCCCCTGCATTTGAAAATAAGTATCAACCACATCGTGTAGTGAGTTAAGTAATGAAATGAATCGTAACTACTTTTTATAATAAAAATATTACCCCCTGATATTGTTATTGTTTGCATCATGGAGTTTACCTTCATCTTCTCCTCTTTGAAGCTCGGCTTCAGCGAAGTCTCTGAACAACTCACCGCCACTATCACCCTCCCTCTCTTTTAGTTCTTCGAATTCTTATTCTCTCGAAACATGAAAGCACAACCGTCCGGCAAAAAAATCTAGACGATGACGATGGCGGTGAGTTGTTCAAAGACTTCGCTGGAGCCGAGCTTCATAGAAGAGAAGATGAAGGTAAACTCCAGGATGCAAACTGTAAAAAACTTGAAATTGTTTTTACATAAATTACAAAGGGGTTAAAATGTAATTTTACAATATCAGGGGGTAATATTGCCATTAGAAAAAATAGTTATGATCACTTAACCCAGTAAAGGGTGTGGTTGATACTTATTTTCAAATATAGGGGAAGTGATTGATATTATGAGCCAAGATGAGGGGTGGTTGAATTATGAGTATACTTGGGGATAAGGGCGTCAACGAGCTGGTGCGGTCTAGACTAAAATGGTGTCGAGTTTAACAAGCCCAAATCGAAACCTGTCCATTAAGGGTTTGGGCTGGGGTGGGTTGCTGTACATAATAATTAACGGACTGGTCCAGTGTAGTATTGTTCTCGGGCCGGGCTTATGTGTTGATTTCGGGCTGGCTCAGTCTGGGCTGGGTTTATTAGGCTTATTGGGCTACCTTCACATGTAACTATTTTTGCACAACAATAATTTTTTTGTGGCACTTTTTGTTCATATTTAACAATTATAAACAGTTGAATTTTAATTGATCTTAGGGGCATCTGAGCATGGATAATGGATTGCAGTTGGAATTATCTGGTTAGAATCGTTGGATCTTGGTCAATTGGTTATTATTTGAGCAACAAAAAGAATCGATTTGGACTAACTCAGGCTTCTTAATGGGCTTTACCATTGTTCAGGTTGGGTATTATCAATTCAGATTAACTCGGGCTTCTTAAAGGGCCGATCCAGTTCAATTTTGGTCCAGGATAAAACGGTGTTGGGTTTTACGAGCCTAGACCAAAACCTATCTATTAAGGGCTCAGTTCAAGCTGGGTTTGGGTTATATTAGGCCGATTCAATTCATGCTATAGGTCAGGCCAAAATTTGACTCCAGGGGGGGGGGGGTTGAAAATTTTCCTACAAGGAGCTATCATTTCATACACCTAGCCATTACAGGAAAGTTGCAGACTCCACATTTGCACTTTTGAGACTAACAATAAAGTGATACAGAAAAGACTTGAGAGAGAGAGATTTGCAATTCGGTTTACTTTTACCTTTTTCCATGTGTCATTTTTTCTTTTTTGGTAAGAAGATGATTTATTAAACCCAAAAGAAAAGGAGAGCACAAACACCCCCTACGAGAGGAGAGGACCCCTAGAAGAGGAGCAACCAACAAAAAAACAAAGCCAAAGGCCAACCTCCAAAGAAGAGGGAACAGGCTCCCTCTCCCGTGGAAATGGCCCAGAAATCAGGGATCCATTACATAGGATTATAATTCATTATAGTTTAAGAACTGCTTCCTCTGGGCTGGATATTCCATCCCAGTCCATCATGAGGTTGATGCTCGAGGAGTTTTGAGCAAATAATTCTATGCGTGGATCCCTAGAAGATGAGTTGGAGATCTTCTTAGCAAGCCAGGCTACCTCTTGTCTCTCTTCGTCCAAGGAACAATACTAATTAGAATAATCCTTAGGTCTAGCATATTGGGAATAGTCCCACATTGCTAATGAGATTGGAATCCTGTGGTCTTATATATGAAGAGTCCTTCCACTTACTACTTTGAACTTTGGAGTTGGAAACTTGACATGGTATCAGAGCTCCAGGTTCCCTCTCATAATAACCCTAAAAAAAGAAGAAAAAAAGGTCAAATCATTGAAAGAGGGACACCAGATACACAAAAGAGGGACTATGGTCACCCAAAGATGGACGATCACCCAAAAGAGGGACTATATGTCACCCAAAGAGGGATCAGCCACCCAAGAAGAGAGACCAGTCACCTGAAAAGTGTCATGTAATGCCACATATACTACCACATGTATACCACCTAACGGTGGGGTTACATGTGAAGGGGAGTATTGAGAATAGTCCCACATTGCTAATGAGATTGGAATCCTGTGGTCTTATATATAGAGAGTCTCTCCACTTACTAGTTCGAACTTTTGAATTGAAAACTTGACATAGCTTACCACAACTCTTCATTAAGAGATTCATCATCCCCCTCCTAAATAGAGAGAGAAAGGTCTTGCACAAAAGCCAGCGGGGTTAGAGCCAACGGCCTGGGGAGATCAAGCAATGGATCCGAGGAGCATGCCACAGGTTGGATCATTGACGGCTTAGTACCTCGCAAAGCTGCGAGTATTATGACATAGGGCGGAATGAGAGAGACTGATCATGCCCATGAATTATGGATAATCTAGGAGGCGGACACCCAAGAGGACCAACTGCATCACAGATCGGCAAGTAGGAAGCTAGGATGGAGGGAGGCTCAAATGGGGGTTGGCTCGAGGACACAAGGGATTGAGCAACCCCAGGAAGGTCCACCTCTGATGTCAGCGTATCCTGCACCGAATCAACTGATGCATCAGAGAGGGGGACAGCCAAGGCAATGGAAGAAGGGTTTGATGAGATTGGGGCAATGTGGGGGGGGGGGGGGGAACAAGAGAAGGAGCCAGCACATTGGACACCTCCATCAAGGATCCAAAAGAATTGGCCAAAGCCAATTGGGTGGGGGGTCAGCAGAGGGACTAGGCAACTGGTCAGGGAAATCAGAGGGAGATACGATGCGAGGTGTGGAGGAGGGTTTGAACTTTTGAAATTCCCACGGAGCCCTTCCCGAAAAAAAAACAAGATTGGATCTTAAACCGGGTCGCCCCAACACCCGACCCAACTCCTTCTTCTTCTCCGCCTGAGCAGGAACATCGACACCAGTATAAAGATTGTCCTTCACCGGCGCCGATGATATCATTCTCCTCCAATAATAAGCAATTTCTATAAATTAATCCAATTACCAAAAAATGATGAGGCATTTTTACTATTATGAGACCATGATAGCCATTGATTTTTGCCAGTTTTCCAATTGAGTTATCTAATAAATTAGAATAATCGGAGGAGTCCATGATCCAAAACATTATTGTGCATTTTGAACTGATCTTTCAAGATGAGACCTACAATTGAGATGATAATAAATGAATAATACCATGAGGTGAGGACAACATAAAGTACTACAATGATAATGTAAGTGAATTGATCTTTGTAGGTAAATTATTTTTTAGTAATCTAGTGTGGGTCCTATGCGCTTTTGCAGTACAGGTCCGAAATCGCTAAGTTTAGTTTTGCTCCTTTATGTCGGATCTACCGTTGGTCAGTTAAGGTCGGATTTACCCTTGGTTGGCCAAAGTCGGATTTGCCCCTCGCAACTAATCTAAGGTTGAACTCGCCCTTAGTGGTCAGCACATTTACTGCCATGTGTCATCTGATTTTTGATTGGTGATATTTATGCACATCGCGTCCTAAATCAAATTATCACAAGAACCATAATCAGTAATTGCAAGGAAAATTATTATCAAAATCTTATTTTATCTGACATTAACTTCAACCATGTGCATACAAAGCATCTTTTACTAAGATCCTCGGAAATCATTTTATTGCAAACCCGATAGCTGCCCATTTCCATACCCATCTTTATGGAATCTACCCCCTTTCTATCGGATTTATAATTCCCCTCTTAATTTATGGTATTTTCTAAGTTACTTTTTTCAGTAGAACTTCCCAAACAAGGAAGCTGCCGACTAAAGAAGGAAGCTGCCGACTACCATGTACACTTAAGAGCCACAAAATGTCTGGTCACTCAGCCATCCAACCATCACCCTTCTTGCTTTCTTGCCAGTTGTGTCTTTTATCATAGAGATCAGATTTTTTTTCTTCAAGACTAGGAGAGTCAATGAAACAACAGGATGTTGAAAGACTTATTAAGGTTTACTCATCCATCCATTGGGGCAGAATTATTGTAACAAGAATATTTTTTCATTATTGTTTCACATTTTTTTTAATGATATTGAACTACTGAAGTGTGAATTTAATCCTTTTCGGGAGTTTGTGGACCAGTTGAAAGGAAATCTTGCTAGCAATGGGGATATTGAAAGGAGGAATCAGTTTTGGACTCCTCCTAGAGGATGTATCAAATGTGAGTAAGTGGCCCACATGCCACTATTCATTTTAGGTATCCCCTATTAGGAGAGTTATGAGCGTCGGATCTGAGGGACATGTGGCACCCAGATCACCGTCCATCCTTGATGGAAGGAGACGGTTGGTCTATAAATACTAATGGATAGGGTCTTGTGCACACTGATAGAAATTTGATAACTCCATTACGTTCTCTGTCTGGGAATACAGTCAGTGCATAGAAATCCTTCCCCTCTCTCTTCTCTTTTGTTTGTGGAGCAGGGCATATCAGAGTGTATCAGATGAGGACTCGGTTAGAGACGGATAATGGCTGGAACAGAACCCTACACTACGGGTATGTCGAATCTTATTCCGCATAGACATACATATGGATTGTAGTTTTCTTACATTATGGTATCAGAGCGGGGTTTCAGCCACCCATCCACCGATATGATACATTAAGAATCGGATTAAAGAATAAAATAAAATTTTATTTTCACGGGATTCGGCCACCGCAAGCACTCGACAGACTCTGCTGGTCAACCGCATCTGAATGGCACTGATATGAGAAGAATGGGTTTTAAAGAATTTTTTTTTCTGGTTTCGGTCGACCAACAGATCTGGCGAGTGCATACATTAAGCCGGCAAGGTTGCCACAGGTGCTCACTCGCATGGCTGCTAGCCCACAGGCCAGCAGGCCAGCAAGTGTGCAGCCGCAGGCATAAAGGGGCAGCCAAGCAGTACTGCCGGCCGCGGCCATGCGCAGCCAGCAGGCTGTCGAAGCCAACCCGCAAGGCCGCTGTGAGATTTTTTCTCGATCTCTTTTCTTCAGTGTTCTCCGGCCATTCAGGCTGCTCTGGTGGTGACAGGTGTCTTCACCGGATTCGTTTGGGGAGTGCCAGATATTCTAGCATGTCCCTGGTGCCGCCGTTGCAAGGTTCGGTGATCTGTAAATAGAGAAAAGAAAGGATATAAGTCAATGGAAATTTTTGTAAATTCGAAGGAATCTCTTGGTTTTTACAAAGAAATTAAGGTTTTAAGTGGTCTCGGTTCAACCTGGTTCAAGTAATCGAACTGGATAAAGCTAAAACCGGTTTATGGTTGAACCGGAACCAACCAAACCCGTTCAGACCGAATATTACTATATTCGGGTCTAGCACAGACCCGATACCCATATGATCCGACCAGAAGAACCCACCTTTTGACGCAAAAAAATCCTCTCCCGCCCACCTGCCGCCGGCCAAGGCCGGATTTCAGCCAGCCCACCTCCCCATGTTTTGGTAGGCGGGCCGACTGATCCCCAACCCTTGGATCAGCGGCAGGAACCTCCTGCCGCGGGAGAGGATTTCAGTCCCCTTTTGACCTGGATATGGACCCAAATTGATTTGTATTGGTTGGATCGGTTCGAACCATTCTGGTTCTGTTCATTTTCTGTCTGACCCAGAACCTTTTTTAAACCAATTGATTCTGTTATACAGATGGTGACGTTTAATAATTTTGGACTATCTTTATTATATATCACCATATTATAGTTATGAACCGAACGTCACTGTATATGTGACTAACTTTTGATGACAGTTTGTTCTGAACGTCACTAAAAGATCAAGAACAGTGACTGTATTTTTTATGACAGTGTGTTCTGAACGTCGCTAAAAATATAGTTTTCTTTTAGTGACATTTACAGACAGAACGTCACTGTATCTATAAACATAACAGAATGTATTAAGGAGTGTTTTAGTGACATTTAAAGACAGACACCACTGTATATAGATGTATATAACAGAATGATTTATCTTACTTTTTAGTGACATTATATAATAAACGCCACTAAATATAGGAATAAAGCAAGGTTGTTTATGTCACTGTTTTAGTGACAATAACAAACGCCATTAAGAGTTAGTGTTACATAAAGTAAAGAATAAGCCATTAAGAACTCTTTAAAATTATTAGGTTTATTTTAACACTTATGAATGGTTGTTTAAAGGATGCCATAAATGACTAAAATGCCCTTATAATAAAGTTGTGTTAAAAATCAAGAAAACCATTAGGTTTATTTTTAACACATATAAGTGTGTTTTTAAAGATGTCATATGACAAATATGCCCTTATAATAAAGTTTTGTGTTAAAATCAAGGAAATAATTAGTTTTATTTTTTTAACACATATAAGTGCTTATTTAAGGATGTCATAAAAGATTGAAATACCCTTCTAGTGGTAGGCATCAGAAAATTGCATCTTTTGCATTGGGACTGGATATTATCGCCATAGAAAAATATTCTTTTCTTATGTGAGAAGATGGAATAAGGTAGAAAGTGAAACTACAAGACAGTGGGAGCCTTCTTCTGCCTACAGGTGTGGAACAACCTTCTGAATTGTAGTGTAGCATTCTAGTCTTATTAAAACAAACCTAGACAGATGTAGACTATAATCTTAGCCCATAGGTAATTTTGTAGGATACATCAGTCTGTCACTTAAGTTTGATATCAATCAACTTAGTGCAAAGTTTCACATACTAAAATTGATTATAAGTTTAGCCCACAGGTAGATTATAATTAATTTTAGTGTGTTACTGATTATTGTCGTGGGTTGATATCAGTTAAAATTGTACGCCAATAAATTTAAACTTCCTTATTGTTGTTTGCAGTTTATAACCAGATTAGTCTCCCAAATGCTTACTAGGGAAAATTATTCAGATTTGAAATAGAAGATTTATTTAACCTTAGAGTGCATGGATTTGGATATGGCTCTCCGTATAGAAGAGTCCGCTGCTATTATGGATTCTAGTACGCTAGTCCAAATTGCTCATTATGATAGGTGGGAGCGGTCTAACCACTTGAGCCTAATGCTTGTCATGAACAATATCGACAAGAGCATTAAAGGATCAATTCCTGAATGTAAAAAGGTCATTGACTACATGAAGGCAATTGATGCTCAATTTGTGAGTTCAAACAAGATGTTAGTAAGCACTCTAATGGAAAAATCAGACTTATTAAGTTGCAATGGTAAGGATGATGTGTGTAACTACATCATGCACATGAGGGACATCTCAGTTCAGAGAATTTTGATTTGTTATGAATCAAATTTAGTTGATTCTCATTCAAATAACTGGTGGATTGATTCTAGATCATCAATCCATGTGGCCAATACCATGCAAGGCTTTCTACAGACGATACTTCCGAAAGAAACTGAGAGACATATTTGTCACACCCAATTCTGTACTATTCAGAATGGTGTGATGAACCGTTAATAAACCAACGATTCAATCAGGATCTCTAATAGGCTGTGTCCGTTGAAAATAAAACCATACACATCCACATTCATAATTAGAATAAATACACAATAGTGGAAGTCTTAATAATAAATGAACTGAGAAATCTAACTGTGATAATCATAAATAAAATATCAAGTTATTGTTATATCAACTGAGACATAAATAAATAAAATACCAATTACATTCCTTTAATAATTCAAACAAAATCTAATCGAATACGCATGGGTTGCACTCGCATGAGGAGTCATGCGTATCCATTAAGTCTTCAGCTTCCATTGTCGCCACGTGCCCGTACACAGGAGCATTCATATAATCTTCGACAGTGGTACCTGCATCATCAACTAAAAATATTAGACGTCAAAAGGGTGAGCACACATCATGGCTCAGTGAGCAAACAAAACAATACAACAAACATATGCATGCATTCAATTCATATATGTGGTCTGGTAAATAAGTTTGCAATGCGGTATAGAAAGGTTCGGTGGCCTCCTCGCCTCTATGCACAGAGTGTGAAGGCTCGCCCAAAGGTTAACGTTTATTGTCGTCCCCATCCACCCTACCATGGAATAGAGATAGAGCTAAAGTGCTGAGGCCCGGCCTATGACACTTCCCTTGATACTCTACCCATACCAACATGTAAGCCCCTGCTGGCGAGGGCTTGCAAACTGGGCTCGCAACTAACCAATCCTAATGCCAAACATTGTATCTAAGGCCTCACCCCAGCATCCCTCACTACGTCCATAGAGATAGGGCTAAGGCCCCCTGGCAGAGTCAGAGACTACACGATCCGAGACCACCTCCCCTCATACACTACGACGTAATAATTCTGCTAAGGTAATGGCGATACGACGATGTCAGTGGACAAGACTTGAGTTAGAGGTAGAGCTAGAGTGCTAAGGCCAGCCTATGACACCCCCCTGATACTCGCTCGCATCATGCACCCTAACCACACACATACATTCACATGTCTATTCCTATCATCATCATCATCATCATGTTATAAACAATAAATTTAAATATGCATGAACAGTTATAATAGAAATAGTGGATGACATGTTAAATGCACATGACAAGCATACACGCATAGAATCAATCATGGCATTGGACTCAAGAAATAAAAACAGTTTATTATTAACCAATTAGTTTAGGTTTTGTTCCCTCACCTTTGCTTGATTGCAGATCCTTTTTCAAGCTTTAAGAATCAACTTAATATCACTATTATATCACTAGAAGACCTAATCAAGTCAATAGAATTTAATTAGAATTAATTCTAATTTTTAAAGCTTGCTATTAACTGGGGGTCGTAGGATGGGTCGCAGGTAGGGTAGCAGTTTTCTACGACCCCTTGTAGTAGGGTCGATGCCAGGGTCGGATGTTCCATCGACCCTGGGTGCGACCACCCCTATTCTGGACTTCTCGAACACTGGGGGTCGATGCTAGGGTCTGGTAGGGTCGATTCTCCATCGACCCCACGTGCGACCCCCCATGGGTTTAGTCGAAATTTTCATCCTACAGTCCATTCATTTGTGTTTGGATCCTATGGCTTGCTTCTATAATCCATTCTATACATGTTCTATGGTTTATAACTATAGTTTATTCCTCTACATGGTTTTAATGATCTCCTCCATGGTTTTTCATTAAAACCTAACCATGGATGGATGATTTGGGTTTCTCTTAGATCATACCCTCTTCACTATCTACTCTAAGGTCTTAAAAAAATTCATGGAGTTGGTATCCATACCTGAGAATTAGACTTGTTTCTTTGAAGCCTTCTCTTTGGTCTTCTTCTCCACTTTCATGGCCCAAGAAAATTCATGGAGATGGTATCCTATAGAAAGGTTCGGTTTGACCAATGCTCCAGCGTCGTTCATGGAACTGATGAACCGAGTGTTTCATGATATGTTGGATACTTCGGTCATCGTATTCATTGATGACATATTGGTCTACTCAAAGGACAGAGAGGCTCATGCAACACACCTAAGAGCAGCCCTACAACGGCTGAGAATGGAGAAGTTGTATGCTAAGTTCAAGAAGTGTGAGTTTTGGCTGAAGGAAGTGGCTTTCTTGGGCCATGTAGTATCTGAAGACGGTATCAAGGTTGATCCAAGTAAAATAGCTACTATAGTAGGATGGGAAGCACCAAAATCTGTTGCAGAGATTCGTAGTTTTCTTGGGTTGGCTGGTTATTATAGAAGATTCGTGGAAGATTACTCCAGGATCGCCGTTCCACTTACCAGATTGACCAAGAGGGAGAGAAATTCGTATGGACTGATGAGTATGAGAAGTGCTTTCAGACTTTGAAGTCACGACTAGTCTCTGCGCCTATCTTGACCATCCCAGAACCAAGCGTACCGTTTACCTTATATACGGATGCTTCAGGGTTGGGTATTGGGTGTGTATTGATGCAAGGAGAAACAGGTGATTGCTTACGCATCAAGACAGTTAAAAGAGCATGAGAAGAACTATCCTACGCATGATTTGGAGTTAGCGGCGGTTATACACGCAATCAAGACTTGGAGACACTACTTGTACGGTGAAAAGTTTCAGATTAAGTCAGATCACAAAAGCTTAACTTATCTTTTCACTCAGAAGGATCTGAATATGATACAGAGGAGATGGCTGGAGTTATTAAAAGATTATGATTGTGACATCCAGTACCATCCGGGTAAAGCAAATGTTGTGGCTGACGCCTTAAGCAGAAAGTGGGCATCGAAACCTGAAGCCGGGCCAAGTACAAATGTTGCATTGTGTGCTGCAGCTTCAAGTGCAATTGAAGGCGATGAAGAGTATATAATAGAGACTGCAGAAGATCCAGTCGAGCAAGACTTAATTCATAAGTTCACCATGATGTTCGCAGCTTTGAAGATCTCACCGGATCTAGTGGATGAAGTTAAGGTAGCAATCCTACAGGATCCACATCTCAAGACAGTGCAAGAACACCTAGAGAAGGGTACGAGAAATTCTGACTTTACCTTGGATTCAGACAAGGTTCTCAGGTATCATGGACGGTTATGTATACCTGAGAGTGAAGACTGCAATATCTGAGATCGAGTTATGACTGAAGCTCATTACACTCCATATTCAGTACATCCAGGAAGTACCAAAATGTACCATGATTTAAGAAGGTTGTATTGGTGGAGGGGTATGAAAGCAGATATAGCTCGTTTCGTGTTCCAGTGTCTGAATTGTCAACAAGTTAAAGCAGAAAGGCAGAGACCCGCAGGTTTACTACAACCATTATCGGAACCTGCATGGAAGTGGGATTGCATTACTATGGATTTTGTCACTGGCCTACTTTTGACACCAAGGTCAGTGGACGCAGTTTGGGTTATAGTCGACCGACTCACCAAGACAGCTCGATTTATTGTGGTCAGACCTCAGTATACCATGGAGAAGCTGGCCAAGTTATATGTAGAGAATATAGTCAGACTCCATGGCGTCCCAGAAAGTTTAGTATCTGACAGAGACCCTCGTTTTACATCAAAGTTCTGGGAAGGATTATAGAATGCTATGGGAACCAAGTTGAGTTTTAGTACAGCTTTTCACCCTCAGACAGACGGGCAGTCAGAAAGGACCATTCAAATTTTAGAATATATGCTCTGAGCTTGTGCATTAGATTTCAAGGGAGCTTGGGACGAGAAGCTATCGCTTATCGAGTTTGCTTATAACAACAGCTATCAGGCTACAATTCAGATGGCTCCATACGAAGCACTCTATGGGAAAAAAGTGTCGAACACCTCTGTTATGGAACGAGGTGGGAGAAAGAAGAATTGTAGGACCGGAGTTCGTTGAAGAAACTTGTCGAGTGATTGATCAAATCAAGGAGAGAGTAAAGACGGCTCAAGTTCGACAGAAGCACTATGTGGATAATCGACGTCGAGATCTGGAGTTTGCAGTGGGTGACAAAATATTTTTGAAGATATCACCGGTGCGAGGTCTGAAACGGTTTGGTAAGAAGGGGAAGCTATGCCCTAGGTATGTGGGACCATACGAGATATTGACTAGACGTGGTAATGTAGCATATCAATTGGCTCTACCACCATCTATGTCAAGCGTTCATAATGTGTTTCATGTATCGTTATTGAAGAAGTATGTCAGGGATCCATCGCACATCTTGACAGCAGACCCCCCAGACTTGACTGAAGACTTAACATTTGAAGTGGTGCCTGTGATGCTCTCAAGCCGAAAGGTACAACAACTTCGAACCAAGGATATCCATTATGTGAAGGTGCATTGGAAAAGCCAAGATGTCGAAGAAATTACTTGGGAGGAGGAGAGCGCGATGAGGAAAGAGTATCCTAACCTTTTCGATAATCAAGGTACGTTCAAATTTCGAGGCCAAAATTTCTTTTAAGGGTGGGGGAGTTGTGAAACCTACATGCAAATTTCGGGACAAAATTTCTTTTAAGGGTGAGGGAGTTGTAAGACCCGCACTCCATAAACTTGGTCTAAACCTTGATTTCATGTCGTAGTAGGTCTTTCGATCATCACCGGGCCAGACGGGACGAGCGGATGACAAACAGGTACAAAATCGGATCAAAGACGGTCAAATAAGTATTATTTTATGTTGACCGGTCGATGGTACTGGTCTTGGTACCGGTCGACTGGTCAGCTCTGCGCAGCTGACTACGGAGATCCAAAATTTGATCTCTGCGGGTCCCACTTTCCTAAACCCTAATACCTGGACCTTCCTAATCCTAATAGGGTTACTAAACCCTAATCCTAGCCTATATAAACACCTCTAAACCTCCTCAAATCCTTTTCATTGTCTCTCATAAACCCTAGAAAGGAGAAGGAGGTTGGAGAAGGAGAAGAAGCTAGGAGGAAGAAGGAAGTGCTGCCATTGCCGTTCGACGACGCTCACTTTACGCCAGTCGACGGTAAGTGTTTTAATCATTCTTCTTACTCTGCGACTCTAGGATAGTTGTATGGTTGGATCAATACCATGCAAAGCAGGTAATGATGTAAAACCCTTATTGGCCATTAAACCCTAAATTGTCGTCAAACCCTAGATTCGAGTTCTAGGATGATTATCATCAAAACTAGACTTGAATGAGTTGGAGATAACTCTAACTCAAGGCTCAGACTTAGAATGGATAGGAGAAACCCTGGAAATCCATGGAGAATGATCGACGGTAGTCGAAAAACCCAAAGTATGGTCTTCCGGAGACATACCGGTCGACTATACCGGTTGCACCTTGTGTGACCGGTATGTTGCCACCGGTACCTTCCGGGGGGCTGGTCTGTGGGGACCGGCTTACCATATCGGTCGCCAGTTTTCCCCACAGAGCTGCGACCGGTATATGCAACTGGTCAGCTCTGTGAGAGTATTTTGTAACCTCGTTGGTTTTCCAACCAACGTGAAACCCTAAGAAACTATTTTAATGAAACCCTAATATTATGTAGGACTTTGTGATAGCACGTTTAGATCTTGCGACATGGAGAAAGCTATCAAACGAGCGTCAGGTAAGGGAATCTGACCTAAACCCTAATAATTAATGGACAGTAAATCGTTGTTAATAACCTGAATATATATGATGTGATGTTTGTGCATATTCACATGCCATCCTTTACTTTCAGTTATTATTATTGTTCATGCATTGATAGGATGTGATTGTTAGGCATGTGATTGTTTTCGTTAGTGTGTGGAGTGGGGCATGGAGCCTGGGATCATTCCTCACACTGGCACCTTTTGTAGTATTCTATTTTAACATGCTTGGTATGGGTGGGGCATCAGGGGAAGGTCGTGGTACGGTGGTCTCCGATGTTGATGTTGGCCTGGCCATGGTTATGTGGCACTGTGGTCTCCGATGCTGACGCTGGCTTGTCCACGATGCTTTATGTAAGATCCGTGTCAATCTAACCCGGTCTTACCACCTTGAACCAGGTTTATCCATCATGGTCGAGTCAAATGGACCAAGGGCGTGAAGGAGATCGAGATCCCAGGTATCAAATCGACCCAAAAACACTTAATTTAAGGGGAGGGTCGCATACCCAGCCAAGGAGGGTCGGACCCCCCAAAACAGAAAGTCAGACCCTTAGTTTTGAAGGGAGGGTCGGACAACTTAGAGAACCTATGTCACACTCCAATTCCGATCCAACCAGAATGGTGTGAGTGAACCGTCATTGAACCAACGGTTCACACCAGGATCTCGAATAGGTCGTGTCCGCTCATACAAACCATTACACATAACCACAATCAGAATATAAATATACAGCGGAAGACTTAAAATAGAATGAACTGAGTATCTATTGATAATTTAAATAAATATCCAATTATCTAAATTCAAACACATAAAATAATATCCATACATCCATTTAATCCAACCGAAAATAAATGAAAGAAATAAATAAAATCCGATCAAAGGTACACGCAGAAAGGGCACTCGCATGAAGCGTCATGCTCGTCCGCTCGCCCGTACACTCAAAGCACTGCATCAACATCTAAAACAATGTGTACACAAGGGGGTGAGCTCACAACTTAGCTCAGTAAGACAATCAGACAGTTTCACAATATTATGCATGAGTAACAATCAATTTTATGCTGTGGTCTGGTTTTAAGTTTGCAATTGTGCTATAGAAAGGTTTGGTGGCCCCCGCACCTCTATACACGAGTGTGTGGCACCTCATGGATCACACCCCCATTGGCCCACATGCACCCATCATGGAATAGAGATAGAGCTAAGATACCCACGTACCTCCCCTGATACTCTACCCATACCAGTACCTAAGCCCCTACTGGCCAGGGCTCGCAAACTGGGCTCGCAACTAACCAATCCTATATATCATCAATGTATGGTCTATCCCAGCACAGCCGTCTACGGCATAAAGATAGAGCTAAGGCATTCCCACACCTCCCCTGATGCCCTATCCGCAACTAACCCACTAGGATAGAAATAATACGCAGGTAGACCCTATCCCAACATAACTCCCTACGGCATAGAGACAGAGCTAAAGCATCGTGGACAAGCCAGCGTCGACTCGGAGACCACAGTGCCACATAACAATGGCCGGGCCAACATCAATATCGGAGACCACCGTACCACGACCTTCCCCTGATGCCCCACCCGTACCAAGCATGTTAAGACAAAATACTACAAAAAGGTGCTAATGTGAAGAGCGATCCCAGGCCCATGCCCCACTCCACACACTAACAAAAACAATCACATGCTTAACAATCACATCCTAACAATGCATGAACAATAATAATAACTGAAGTAAAGGATGGCATGTGAATATGCACAAACAACACATCTCATATAATCAGGTGATTAACAACAATTTACTGTCCATTAATTATTAGGTTTAGGTCAGATTCCCTTACCTGACGCTCGTTCAATAACTTGCTCCACGTCGCAAGATACAAATGATAAGTCACAAAGTCCTACAATGTTATTAGGGTTTCATTAGAATATATTGCTTAGGGTGTCATGTTGGTCGAAAACCAACATGGTTACAAAATACCCTCACAGAGCTGACCGGTGGCAACATACCGGTCGTAGATCTGTGGGGAAGACTGGCGACCGGTATGGTCAGCCGGTCCCCACAGACCAGCCTCCCGAGGGATACCGGTGGCAACATACCGGTCGCACTATGTGCAACCGGTATAGTCGATCGGTATGTCTCCAGAAGACCATACATGGGTTTTCGATTGCTGTCGATCATCCTCCATGGATTTCCAAGGTTTCTCCTATCCATTCTAATTCTAAACTTGGAGTTAGAGTTATCCCCAACTCATTCAAGTCTCGTTTCAAAGAATATAATCTCGAAACTCGAATCTAGGGTTTGACGGCAACTTAGGGTTTATTGGCC
Organism: Protea cynaroides; assembly: GCA_028583415.1. Taxonomy (NCBI): domain Eukaryota; kingdom Viridiplantae; phylum Streptophyta; class Magnoliopsida; order Proteales; family Proteaceae; genus Protea; species Protea cynaroides. The sequence continues at coordinate 33,896,778 of CM053267.1, forward strand.
AATTTAGGGTTTTAGATCAATACCTACTTGCATGGTATTGATCTACCCACACAACTAACATAGGATAAGAAGAATAGTTAAAACACTTACCATTAACTGGCGTAGCGTGAGCTTCGTCGACGGTAATGGCGGCACCTTCTTCTTCCTCCTAGCTCCTTCTCCTTTCCAACCTCTTTCTTTTCTCTAGGGTTTGCGAGAGACAATGGAAAGGATTTGAGGAGGCTTAAGGGTGTATTTATAGGCTAAAAATAGGGTTTAGTAACCCTACTAGGATTAGAAAACTTCTAGGATTCAAAATCAGGAAAATGGGACCCGCAGAGACCAATTTCCAGATCCCCGCACTTAGCTTGTCCCAAAATTTGCATGTAGGTTCTACAACTCCCCCACCCTTAAAAGAAATTTTGGCCTCGAAATTTGAACGTACCTTGATCGTCGAAAAGGTTAGGATACTCCTTCCTCATCGCGCTCTCCTCTTCCCAAGTAATTTCCTCAACATTTTGGCTTCTCCAATGCACCTTCACATAATGGGTATCCTTGGTTCAAAGTTGCTGAACTTTTTGACTCGAGAGCATCACAGGCACCACTTCGAATGTTAAGTCTTCAGTCATGTCTGGGGATCAGCGGTCAAGATGTGCGATGGATCTCTGACGTACTTTTTCAGTAATGATACGTGGAACACATTATGAACACTGGACATAGATGGTAGTAGAGCCAATTGATATGCTACATTACCACGTCGGGTCAATATCTCATACGGTCCCACATACCTGAAGCAAAGCTTCCCCTTCTTACCAACCCGTTTCAGGCCTCGCACCGGTGACACCTTCAAGAATACTTTGTCACCCACTGCAAACTTCAGATCTCGACGTCGATTATCCGCATAGTGCTTCTGTCGAACTTGAGCTGTCTTTGCTCTCTCCGTGATTTGATCAATCACTTGGCAAGTTTCTTCAACAAACTCCGGTCCTACAATTCTTCTTTCCCCCACTTCGTTCCATAACAGAGGTGTACGGCACTTCTTCCCATAGAGTGCTTCATATGGGGCCATCTGAATTGTAGCCTGATAACTGTTGTTATAAGCAAACTCGATAAGTGATAGCTTCTCATCCCAAGCTCCCTTGAAATCTATTGCACAAGCTCGGAGCATATCTTCCAATATTTGAATAGTTCGTTCTGACTGTCCGTCCGTCTGAGGGTGAAAAGTTGTGCTGAACTTCAACTTCGTTCCCATAGCTTTCTGTAATCCTTCCCAGAACTTTGATGTAAAACGGGGATCTCTGTCAGATACTATACTCTCTGGAATGCCATGAAGTCTGACTATATTATCCACATATAACTTAGCCAGTTTCTCCATTGTATACTGAGGTCTGACCGTAATAAATCGAGCTGTCTTGGTGAGTCGATCTACTATAACCCAAACTGCATCCACTGACCTTGGTGTTAAAGGTAGGCCAGTAACAAAATCCATGGTAATGCAATCCCACTTCCATGCAGGTTCTGGTAATGGCTGTAGCAAACCTGCGGGTCTCTACCTTTTCGCTTTAACTTGTTGACAATTCAGACACTGGAACACGAAACGAGCTATATCTGCTTTCATACCCCTCCACCAATATAGTCTTCTTAAATCATGGTACATTTTGGTACTTCCCGGATGTACCGAATATGGAGTGTAATGAGCTTCAGTCATAACTCGATCTCTGATATCGCAGTCTTCACTCTCCGGTATACATAAACGTCCACGATACCTGAGTACCCTGTCTGAATCCAAGGTAAAGTCAGGATTGCTCGCACCCTTCTCTAAGTCTTCTTGCACTGTCTTGAGATATGGATCCTGTAGGATTGCCACCTTGACTTCATCAACTAGATCCGGTGAGATCTTCAAAGCTGCGAACATCATGGTGAACTTATGAATTAAGCCTTGTTCAACTGGATCTTCTGCAGTCTCTATAATATACTCTTCATCACCTTCGATTGAACTTGAAGCTGCGGCACATAATGCAGCATTTGCACTTGGTCCTGCCTCAGGTTTCGATGCCCACTTTCTGCTTAAGGCTTCAGCCACAACATTTGCTTTACCCGGATGGTACTGGATGTCACAGTCATAATCTTTTAACAATTCCAGCCATCTCCTTTGTCTCATATTCAGATCCTTCTGAGTGAAAAGGTAGGTTAAGCTCTTGTGATCTGACTTGATCTGAAACTTCTCACCGTACAAGTAGTGTCTCCAAGTCTTGATTGCATGTATAACCGCTGCTAACTCCAAATCATGCGTAGGATAGTTCTTTTCATGCTCCTTTAACTGTCTTGATGCGTAAGCAATCACTTGTTCTCATTGCATCAATACACACCCAATACCCAATCATGAAGCATCCGTATATAAAGTAAACGGTACGCTTGGTTCTGGGATGGTCAAGATAGGTGCAGAGACTAGTCTTGACTTCAAAGTCTGAAAACACTTCTCGCATTCATCTGTCCATATGAATTTCTCTCCCTTCTTAGTTAATCTGGTGAGTGGAACAGCGATCCTGGAGTAATCTTCCACGAATCTTCTATAATAACCAGCCAACCCAAGGAAACTACGAATCTCCGCAACAGAATTTGGTGCTTCCCATCCTACTATAGCAGCTATCTTGCTTGGATCAACCTTGATACCGTCTTCAGATACAACATGGCCCAAGAAAGCCACTTCCTTCAGCCAAAACTCACACTTCTTGAACATAGCATAAAGCTTCTCCTGTCTCAGTCGTTGTACGGCTGCCCTCAAGTGCGATGTATGAGTCTCCATGTCCTTAGAGTAGATCAATATGTCATCGATGAATACGATGACCGAAGTGTCCAACATATCATGAAACACTCGGTTCATCAGTTCCATAAATGACGCTGGAGCATTGGTCAACCCGAAAGACATAACTAGAAACTCATAATGACCATACCTCATACTGAAAGCAGTATTCGGAATGTCTCCGGCCTTGATCTTCAATTGGTGATACCCTGATCGGAGATCGATCTTTGAGAAAACCTTTACACCCTGTAACTGGTCAAACAAATCATCGATCCTAGACAAGGGATACCGATTCTTGATCGTCAACTTGTTCAGTTCACGGTAGTCAATGCATAGCCTTACACTTCCATCTTTCTTCTTGACAAATAATACCGGTGCTCCCCAAGGCGATATACTAGGTCGTATGAAGCCCTTATCCAACAATTCTTGTAACTGGGTCTTGAACTCCTTTAACTCGGTCGGGGCCATTCTGTATGGTGCTTTAGACACCGGCGCCGAACCTGGCATAAGGTCTATCACAAATTCTGTAGCCCTGTCTGGTGGTAAACCTGGGAGATCTTCTGGAAATACATCTGGAAACTCTCGTACCACCTCTAGATCTTCCAACTTTGGCACCTCGGCAGTGATGTCGACAACAGATACCCCACTCCCCCTTTCTCCAAGCATCTCTTAGCTTTTAGGGCGGAGAGAATCAGCTTCCGCTTCCTAGATAGCTTGATCCCAGCGAAGCTATACTCCCTTCCCTCTTTGTCAGTAAGCACAAGCTTCCTTTCACCACATAATAGGACGGCTGAATGACGGCCTAGCCAATCCATTCCCAGGATGACATCAAAGTCTGCCATCTCGAGTATTACTAGGCTTGCTTCTAAGTCTCGGCCCTCAATACATACAGTACATGGTCCATAATATTCGGCCAAAGCCACTTCGACTCCAAGTGGAGAGCGAACTATCAAGCATGGGTTCAGGTGCTTGATTGGTAACTCCATTCGCTTCCCAAAAGAAATCGAAACAAAGGAGTGCATGGCCCCAGAGTCAAATAGGACTCTGGCAGGTATACCAGCTACATTTACAATTCCTGGAATTTTTTATTATCCCTTAGTTCTATATGCGCATACACACGATAAAAAAAATAGTAAGCCAAATAGTAAGGGATAAAGTCATACTTTTTTTCCTTTTTTTTTTTTTTTTTTTTTTTTTTTTTTTTTTTTTTTTTTTTTTTTTTTTTTTTTTTTTTTTTTTTTTTTTTTTTTTTTTTTTTTTTTTTTTTTTTTTTTTTTTTTTTTTTTTTTTTTTTTTTTTTTTTTTTTTTTTTTTTTTTTTTTTTTTTTTGTTTTTGTTTTTTTTTTTTTTTTTTTTTTTTTTTTTGGGTTTTCCGTTTTCGGTTGTGGGTTTTGTTTTTCTTTCCTCCTCCTCCCTTATTTTTTTTTTTTTTTTTTTTTTTTTTTGTTATTAAAATTTTTTTTCTTTCATTTTTTTCTTTTCCCAAAAATCTTTTTTTTTTTTTTTTTTTTTTTTTTTTTTTAACAAATTTTTTTTTTTTTTTTTCTCCCAAGTAGTCCCATGGTGAACCTACGTGTCTTGGTCTCTTCCTCTTGCATACTTGCCGGAGCGAAGAAGAATAGTTCTTCATACCTCTGCTGATAAACATCCACGGTCGACTGAGATTGCTGTAGGTTGAGGAACTCCTTCTCCATTTGATCCCTGAAACTCTTCGAAAAATATTTATCGAAGAAGGCAGCTTTAAACACTTCCAACCCACCAGTGTATACTTAGTCTCCAGATATGTCCGTGTAGAATTCCACCAATCATTTGCGTCTTCTTTCAGCATGTGAGTAGCAAATAGAACTTTTTCCTCTTCTGTACATGTCATCAGACGGAAATTCTTCTCCATCTCTGCAACCCACTGTGCTGGCCAAAATGGCTTCCCTATTCTACCAGTGAATGATGAAGGCTTCAACTTCAGGAATCTGTCCACCGCCCTACTCAGATCATGCTGTCCCTGCGTGTCTGCTCCGTACCATGGTGGTGGGTACGGATAAGCTCCTAGGTACGCAGAAGGCGACGGAAACTGGTGCGGTGGTGGTACATTCTGTGCTTGGCCCATCGGCCTTGGGCTACCCTGCATCGGCTGTGAAGTATTTCTCTCTCCAGACTCAGGCGTACCTCCCGTGGGAACAGAACCTGTTGGCCTGAGCATCTTCAGTACCTCGCTCAGGAACTCCTTCTGTTGAGCTTGCATCTGATAGACCAGGTTTGTAACAATGGTCTCTGAATCCCTGTGAGGCGGCCCAGGTAAATTTGTTGGTACTCCTGGAACCTGTTCCTCCTCCACTTCCGGACTTGGCTCTCTAACATGGTCTCGTTCAACCTGTTCTTCCTCTAGGCGCATCCTGGCCTGATGACGCTTTCGACCCCTACGACCATTTCCTCCCACCATCTCAGACTATTCTGTTTGGATCTGAGAAGAAGACATAACACGTGAGAACCACAATAATAGTAGTGTTAGTCTTGAATAATACAGGGGAAATAGTCGAGAAATAAAATTTCAATTTACACAAATTTTACAAATTCTAGGAAAATTTTCTAACTTTTCTGGTGCATACCGGTCGCAACATATCGTTCACACCTCTGTAGAATATGCCGCGACCGGTATAGTCGACCAGTCAGAATTTAATTTCTGACCGAGACATTGCGGTCGCATGTCTGGGAGATACCGGTCGACACTCTGTATACAGTGTTGCGACCGGTATAGTCGACCGGTCAAAATTTGAATTCTGACCGAGACATAGCTGTCGCACACCTGGGGAGATACCGATCGACCGGTATAGGCAAAACCATCGACCGGTATGCCCAAATTGGCTTTAAAATCGCGAAAAAGTGAGAAAATTCTCACTTTTTCTTTCTTCCTTCTCTCCGGTGGCGATTTTCCTCTGGGTTCCGAGTTGCTACAGTCCAACCGGTGCTATTTGAAGCCGATTCCTTCCATTCAAGACCTAGCACATCGTCTCCAGGTAGGTCTCTTCCCTCTCTCTCATGTTTTTACAATTTTTCCATATCGTCTATATGTAGAAATTTAGGTTTTTCATTGTTTGAGATGTTTCAACCGTAGGAACTCTTTTCCTTCGGCTAGGAAAGGGTTTAGGGACCCCCAAGAGCAAAAGCCCTCAACCAATTTGGGGTTTCACCGAACGGTTTGCTAGAAAATCAAAATTTTCACCTTTTTGACCTAGGTTTTCCATTTTTTTCCGAAAATTCTTGATTTTTCTCCATTTCTTGAAATTTCTCGTTGTAAATGCCTGTGATTGATTTGTTGAAGAGTGTGGGGGTTACGTAAGTCCTCCTCTCCATGTTTCTGGGTGAGTTCGAGGCTTTCTAATATAGCTGTTATGCTGCCAAAATTTTGAAAATTTCTAATATTTTATTTTATTTTGCAGATTGAAATGGCTCCTCAACGTGCTCTCGGGAAACGCCCTCATGGTTCGAGTTCACGTGCTCCCCAGCCACCAGTTCCCCAGCTTGACGAGCACTGGTTTCGTTCTGTTGAGGCACAAGCTCGATTCTCATGGTTCGATAATAAAAGCATAGAATCCGGGCATCGTGTTAACTTGGAGCAGTTAGATCGGTTCGACGTGCGAGCGGCGTTTGACATGATTGGTTGGTTGCCCATCATTTCTTACACCGACACCACCCGTCCTAACCTGGTTAAGCATTTCTTTGCTAACCTGGAGCTGCACAGAGATGTGAACAATCCCAACCAAGGTAGGGATTTACGCATCTCTAGCTATGTCCGGGGTGTTCCCATTTTCTTTAACACCCATCATCTGGCCGACCTTCTAGGGGTTCCAAATGATGGAGACCTAGTATATTGCCCTCCCAAAGCGAAGGGCTATCTGACTGAGGACCTGCGCCGAGAGATAGCTCATCAAATACTCAACCCTGGGGCTCCTATGAAGGCGGCTAGCCTGAGACCTATACCCCGGGTCTACAGTCGCATCATTCAGCACAACATCGTCCCCCAGAGTGGCCATTATAGTGAGTTATCCCAGCTCACTCAGTACATTACTTATTGTGTCTGCACTGGGGAGCGGGTCTCTCTCCCATACCTCATCATTAGGACCATGCATCAGGCGACCCTGGCCGATCAGGCCAGTAACCTTTCTTACGGTCGTCTCATTACCTCCCTGATACGTCATCTGGGCGTGAGCATGAGAGGCGAGGTGACCGTTGAGGATACTATGACGTTCGATATAGACTGGGACGCCATTCAGAGGATGCAGATGGTTGATCTGCCAGTTAGCGATGACGAGTTGGAGGCTCGCCCTCGCCCTCTTGGGAGGGTAGCAGCCGCGGTGGCAGCAGCAGCAGCAGCCAATGCGGCCTATGCAGCCGAGCTCGAGCGGGATGATGACGAGGATAGGGCCGAGGGTGTACCAGTGCCAGCTCCACAGCCTACACCAGCAGCACCACCATCTACCTCTACCGTTGGACCATCTCAGCTTCCCTCCGACACCATGATGGGTATGATGATGGAGATCAGGGACACTCAGCGCGAGATGAGCCGTGACTTGGCGCAGTTGGCTCGCAGTCTCAGGGTCACACAGGATCAGGTGCACTGGCTCAGGGTTGCTTACGAGCGAGACTATGATATAGCAGACCCTATTCCTCCCAGGCCCCCTACCCCATGATTGTCCCCTTTTATTTTATTCTCTTTTGCATATGACTGTTTATATAACAGGATAACTGTCCGGTTTGTGGACCGTACCCTGTAGCACTATTTCGTTTGATACCAAGTTGTCACACCCCAATTCCGATCCAACCAGAATGGTGTGAGTGAACCGTCATTGAATCAACGGTTCACACCAAGATCTCGAATAGGTCGTGTCCACTCATACAAACCATTACACATAACCACAATCAGAATATAAATATACAGCGGAAGACTTAAAATAGAATGAACTGAGTATCTATTGATAATTTAAATAAATATCCAATTATCCAAATTCAAACACATAAAATAATATCCATACATCCATTTAATCCAACCAAAAATAAATGAAAGAAATAAATAAAATCCGTTCAAAGGTACACGCAGAAAGGGCACTCGCATGAAACGTCATGCTCGTCCGCTCCTGCCTGTACACTCAAAGCAGCAACGTCACCATACGCCGGAGCGTTCACATAGTCGTCAACAGTGTAACCTGCATCAACATCTAAAACAATGTGTACACAAGGGGGTGATCTCACAACTTAGCTCAGTAAGACATTCAGACAGTTTCACAATATTATGCAAGAGTAACAATCAATTTTATGCTGTGGTCTGGTTTTAAGTTTGCAATTATGCTATAGAAAGGTTTGGTGGCCCCCGCACCTCTATACACGAGTGTGTGGCACCTCATGGATCACACCCCCATTGGCCCACATGCACCCATCATGGAATAGAGATAGAGCTAAGATACCCACGTACCTCCCCTGATACTCTACCCATACCAGTACCTAAGCCCCTACTGGCCAGGGCTCGCAAACTGGGCTCGCAACTAACCAATCCTATATGTCATCAATGTATGGTCTTTCCCAGCACAGCCGTCTACGGCATAGAGATAGAGCTAAGGCATTCCCACACCTCCCCTGATGCCCTATCCGCAACTAACCCACTAGGATAGAAACAATACGCAGGTAGACCCTATCCCAACATAACTCCCTACGGCATAGAGACAAAGCTAAAGCATCGTGGACAAGCCAGCGTCGACTCGGAGACCACAGTGCCACATAACAATGGCCGGGCCAACATCAATATCGGAGACCACTGTACCACGACCTTCCCCTGATGCCCCACCCGTACCAAGCATGTTAAGACAGAATACTACAAAAAGGTGCTAATGTGAAGAGCGATCCCAGGCCCATGCCCCACTCCAGACACTAACGAAAACAATCAAATGCTTAACAATCACATCCTAACAATGCATGAACAATAATAATAACTGAAAGTAAAGGATGGCATGTGAATATGCACAAACAATACATCTCATATAATCAGGTGATTAACAACAATTTACTGTCCATTAATTATTAGGTTTAGGTCAGATTCCCTTACCTGATGCTCGTTCGATAACTTGCTCCACGTCGCAAGATCCAAACGATAAGTCACAAAGTCCTACAATGTTATTAGGGTTTCATTAGAATATATTGCTTAGGGTTTCATGTTGGTCGAAAACCAACATGGTTACAAAATACCCTCACAGAGCTGACCGATGGCAACATACCGGTCGCAGCTCTGTGGGGAAGACTGGCGACCGGTATGGTCAGCCGGTCCCCACAGACCAGCCTCCTGAGGGATACCGGTGGCAACATACCGGTCACACTATGTGCAACCGGTATAGTCGATCGGTATGTCTCCGGAAGACCATACATGGGTTTTCGACTGCCGTCGATCATCCTCCATGGATTTCCAAGGTTTCTCCTATCCATTCTAATTCTAAACTTGGAGTTAGAGTTATCCCCAACTCATTCAAGTCTCGTTTCAAAGAATATAATCTCGAAACTCGAATCTAGGGTTTGACGGCAACTTAGGGTTTATTGGCCAATATAGGATTTTAGATCAATACCTACTTGCACGGTATTGATCTACCCACACAACTAACATAGGATAAGAAGAATAGTTAAAACACTTACCGTTGACTGGCGTAGCGTAAGCTTCGTCGAACGGTAATGGCGGCACCTTCTTCTTCCTCCTAGCTCCTTCTCCTTTACAACCTCTTTCTTTTCTCTAGGGTTTGGGAGAGACAATGGAAAGGATTTGAGGAGGCTTAAGGGTGTATTTATAGGCTAAAAATAGAGTTTAGTAACCCTACTAGGATTAGGAAACTTCTAGGATTCAAAATCAGGAAAATGGGACCTGCAGAGACCAATTTCCAGATCCCCGCACTTAGCTGCGCAAGCCATACCGGTCGATCGGTACCAAGACCGGTACCATCGACCGGTCAACATAAAATGATGACTATTTGGTCGTCTTTGGTCCGATTTCATACCTGTTTGTCATCCGCTTGCTCCGTCTGGCCCGATGATGATCGGAAGACCTGTCACGACACAAAACCAAGGTTTAGAACGGGTTTACGGAGTGCGGGTCTTACAACCTAGGGTCGACGGGATCATCGACCCTCAGTTGCTGTCGAAACTGAAATTAGGAAATTTCTTAATTTTTGATTTAGATTCTTTCCTAATATCAAAGGGACTTCTTTTAGGATGTTCCTACTCTATTAAAAGGATGCCCCTAAGCCTTTTTCACTCCTTTCACAACCCTAATTGAATTGAGAGAAAGAGAAGAGAAGTAAAAGAAGAAGAAGAAAAGCAAGGAAGAGAATTTAGCCAAAAGAGAAGAGTCGCAGAGAAGGAATATTCTTCTTAGGTATGGATACTAATTCCATGAGTTTCTACAGACCTTAGGATAGATATTGATGAGAGTGTGATCTCGGAGAAACCCAAACCATCAATCCATGGTTAGGTTTTCATGAAAAATCATAGGAGAATGCATGAAAGCTATTTAGGTGCATGATTCATGGTTCCAGACCATAGAATGAATGTTGAATGGAATGTAGGAGCAAGCCATAGGATCCCAAGCACGAAGAATGGACTAAAAAGAGGAAAATTGACCAAAGTACACCGAGGGTCGCACTGAGGGTCGATGACCATCCGACCCTAGGTGATCCTGAGTATCGACCCTCAGTGTTCGGGAAGTTCAGATTTTGGGGAGGGTCGCACCCAGGGTCGATCAGGACTCCGACCCTACCTCCGACCCTCAGTTAATAGAATGGTTTTAAAAAATTAGAATAAATTCTAATTAAAATTTATCAACTTTGTTAGGTTTTCTAGCAATACAATAACAATATAAAGGTGATTATAAAGCTTGGAAAAGTATCTATTAGCAAGCTAAGGTGAGGAAACAAAACTCTAAACTAATTGGTTAATAACAAACTATTTTCTATTTTATTGAGTCCAATGCCATGCTTGATTCTATGCGAATATGTTTGTAATGTGCATACAACATGTCATCCAATATTTCTATTATTTGTTAATGCATATTTACTTTATTGTTTATAACATGATGATGATGATGATAGGAATAGGCATGTGATTGTATGTGTGTGGTTGGTGTAGTTGATGCGAGCGAGTATCAGGGGAGGTGTGATGAGAACGTCAATAAACGTTAACCTTTGGCGGGTCTCAGCACTTTAGCTCTATATGTAACTCAAGTCTTGTGCATTCGCATCGTCGTATCGCCATTACCTTAGCAGAACTATTATGTCGTAGAGTATCAGGGGAGGTGGTCTCGGTCCTTGTAGTCTCTGACTCTACCGGGGGGCCTTAGCTCTATCTCTATGGACATTCTGAGGGATGCTGGGGTGAGGCCTTGGATACACTGTTTGGCATTAGGATTGGTTAGTTGCGAGTCCAGTTTGCAAGCCCTCGTCAACAGGGGCTTACGTGTTGGTATGGCACTATATAGCAATAAACGTTAATCTTTGTTATATAATGTTCATGGTTAGGGTGGATGGGGACGACGATAAACCTTAACCTTCGGGCGGACTTCCACACCCTGTGTATAGAGGCGGGGTCAATAAACGTTAACCTTTCACCACCCAACCTTTCTATTGCGCCTTGCAAACTATAAACCAGACCAAAGATATGAATTGATTGCATGCATATGTAATGTTGCATTGTTTTGTCTACTCACTGAGCCGTGATGTGTGCTCACCCCTCGACGTCGAATATTTTTAGTTGATGATGCAGGTTATACCGTTGAAGATTATGTAAACGCTCCAGCGTACGGGAACGTAGTAGCGATGGAGGTTGAAGCTGAAGTGGATACACATGACTCCTCTTGCGAGTGCAACTCATGTGTATTCGATTAGATATTTTTGTTAGGTTTCTTTACTTGGATTTATTATGGACATGTATTTGATATTTACTTATGTCTCAGTTGATACAGAATAATTTTCTATTTAAATATTAATATCACAGTAGATTCTCAGTTCATTTTATTATAAGACTTCCGCTATTGTGTATTTACTCTGATTATGATTATGGATGTATGGGGTTCAGATAACATGGATATAGCCTACTCGAGATCCTGGTTGAACCATTGGTTTATTAGCGGTTCATCACACCATTCTGAATAATACGAAATTGGGGTGTGACAACTTGGTATCAGAGCATCTCAGGCCTTGTCCGTTGAACTAACATACATTCAAGACAATTGTGAATTGAGATAGGATAAAAGTAAAAACAGTAATATTAACACATTATAAGCATAAGTGATGGTTGAGACCAAATTTAAAAAGAGAATAATGCGTCTATTAAAGGGAAAATAATTTTACATTCAATGAAAGAGAAACAAACGTATGTACATAACTAAAGCAGAGTACAGTCCACAACTCGGACAGTTACTTTGTAGTACAAAGAAAAATAAATACAATCAAGAAGCTGGAGGTGAAGGAGGAGGCGGCGCCTCACGGTCTCTGTCGTAGTCCTCGCCATAGACTCTAGTCAACCAGGCTATCTGAGTCTGGGTCGTCTGTAGACTAGTAGTAAGATCGGCTACCCTCCTATCAGTCGCACGCTGAACCTCTACGAGCTCTCCCATCCGCGTGTCTGATATGCGCTGGGCGGCTAGCAGCTCATCCACTCTCACACGTAGCTCATCCACTCTCACACGCTGAGAGTCTAGTAACTCCTCCATCCTCAGATCAGATCTGCGTTGAGCCTCCCTGATCTCCTGCAACATCTCCATCAGGTCAGAAGGTGGGCGTGAAGGACTGGCCGCATGAGAAGGACCAGTCTCAGGTGTGGGATCTGCTGCAGAAGAAGTACCAACTCCAGCAGCATGCGAAGGTGAAGGTGGTGGTATCGAGTCGACATCCATATACATACGATCGTCATCATCGATAGGATCCACATGAGCTCTAGCAGCGGCAGCAGCGGCCTCAGCGTCAGCCATCTCAATGCGAGTGTGAGGGCGTACCTTCTCGTTCCTCTCCTCATTACTGACTTGGGCATCCCGTAGGCCCATTTTGCAGATAGCCTCCCAATCTAGAGGCGACGATAAGGTTTTCTCCTGAATCTTCTCATCCACCAAATCAACCCCCAGGCGGGTCAGTAGAACAGTAATCATATGTCCATAGGGTAGATTACCCCTATGACCGGACAAGGTAGCACTAATCATGGTCCGCATGATGATGTAGGGAAGGCAGACTGGCTGTCTAGTGCAGATACTATATATCAGAAACTGGGTCAGCTGAGAAACCCTCTCGTAATGACCACTCTACGGAATCAGATTATGCTGGATAATCTTACAGAAGACCCGTGGAGCTGGACGCATGTAACAAGCTCTCATCTGCCAACGATCAGGTCGTAGCAACTGACTGTCGGTCTCTACCCTTATCTCCATGGAAATAAACTGGGGCTCTCCAGGCGCACAGTACACCATAGGGCCATCATAAGGAATGCCCAGTAGGTCGGCCAGTTGCCGATAGTCAAATGAGATATTCACCCCTTTGACGTAGCTGGTGATGCGCAACTCTTGACCCCTCTCGACATCATTGTAATTCCCCACCACCTGGAGGTTACAATAAAACTGTCGCACCAAATCCGGGCTGGTGCAAGCGTCGTAAGTGATGACAGGGAGCCACCCCATATCACCGAATGCTCTCTCTACGTTGAACAAGGCTAGCTCAGCCAAGTTCACCATACGACCACCCTCCACTTTCTTACGAGCATATTCGGCATACTGTGCCTAGGCTTCGTTTGAGCGGAAGCGAAGCGGATCACAAACTCTGGGTACCTTAGTACGAGCCATGGTATCTGCAAAGAAAATCAGATAATGAGTCAGTAGGATAAAAATATGAAATTTGACATCATAACGACGTAAGTTGGCCAAAAGCCTCACTTTTCACCCATACACGTGGGCAGGAGGACTTACGTAGGTTCCAACAAATCCTACAATACTCACACAGTAGGAATTTGGAACTAATGAAGTCCAATTTGAAGGAATTTCAAGAAATCAAAAATTTTTGACAAATAGGGCAAAAAGAGCAAAAAATCCAAGTTTCTCGATAACCAACCGATGAAACTCGAAAAGTTTTGAGGGCTTTCATTCCTCGAGACACCAATAACAAAAGCCCCCGATAAAAATCAAATTTTTACGGTTGGAAAAAGTTTAATTTGAAAAATACGAGTTAAATGGACAAAAACCTAAAATAGAAAACCTAAAAATAGGGGAAAATGGGATAACATACCTATAGGGATGATGTGGACGTCGAAACCTGGACTCAAACTGACCAAAAATAGTGGAGTGGCACTATAGCAACTCAGAAGGGAGAGACGAGTCAAAACGGGAGGGAAATAACAAAAAATGACCCAAAATCGGATCTTAAAAGTCTGATTTTTGGTCTGAGGGTCGGACAATTCGACCAGAACCATCGACCCTCGGCTCTCGGGAATCTGATAGAAAATTAAGGGTCGGATACTGAGGGTCGGATACCCATCGACCCTCGCATCGACCCTCAGCTCTCGGGAAGAACAGGTCATTCACAGGGTCTGATACTAAGGGTCGGACATACCATCGACCCTCATCATCGACCCTGCATAGGAAAGACAGTAAATTTGTTATAAAAATGAGTCAAAATTTGAAATTTTACATCGGTTAGCGTGCTTACATGAAGTATAAATGACTTTCTCACCTTTTTGGTGATTTTCAGGCACCACCAGTCTCAGAAGAAAATATGTCTGGACGTAGAGTAACCAGGCAGAGTCGAAATGCAGTTCCACCACCACCACCTGTGGAGGAGACCAGTCAGGAAAATATATATGAACAAGGAAATCCTGATCAGGCAAACCCTACAAATTTGCCACCTCCACCACCTGAGTTAGCAACCGTAGTGATGAATTTGGCACAACAACTACAACAGATGCAACATGCGCCGGCTCAAATGCAAGTTGCAATGGGAATCATGTTCCAAGCTGCTCATGCCACACCCATGCAGACGGGACAAGCCAGTGCAGCACCGGTGGGTAACCACCCAGCACCTCAAACACCTCAACAACCTACTGCACAGATTCCAGTACCAGGTCCGGAAGCAGCTCAGGTTAATTATCAGTATCCACCACCTATGTTTGGGGCATACCCCCAAAATCAGTTGGATCACTCTCGACTGGTTGAGAGATTCTTGAAGATGAAGCCCAAGGAGTTTAATGGCAAACCGTCTGATCCTTTATGGCCAGCACACTGGATAGACGAGATGGAGAGAAATTTTCTTATGATGACTATCACCGAAGAAGAGAAAGTACTATGTGCCACCTTCATGCTAAAGGGTGACGCACATCATTGGTGGAAATCTGCTAGGGCTTACTTATAGACCAAGCACGCCCTATTGACTTGGGCTATATATAAGGAAGCTTTCTTTGAGAAGTATTTTCCATGAAGCTTCAGAGATTCTATGGAGAAGGAGTTTTTGAGTTTATATCAGGGACAGATGTCAGTGGATGTATATCAATAGCGTTATGAAGAGCTATTTTTCTTTGCACCACTTAGTATGCAGGAAGAAGACACAAAAACCCGTAGGTTTGTCACGGGACTGAGGGGAAGCATCAGAGAGCACATTCTGGGCTTGGAAAAGAAGGTATACAATGAAGCTGTCCAAATTGCTCGAGTCATAGAATCGAGCCAGAAGGAGAGTTATTTCACACAGAACAGGGGTATAAAAAGGCCAGCTGGAAATTCATACAACGGAGGCAATAACATGACATATAAGCCTTTTCGCCCTCAGAATTTTACTGCTGCAACCAAGACTACCCCAGTAGCTCAACCTCAGCCAAAGCCAAATTCTGAAAGCCCGAAGTGTTATAACTGCAACCAACCGGGACATATGGCAAGGGAGTGCACTAAGCCCAAGAAGCAGTTACATTAGGGACGAGTATATGCTGTTACATCCGAGGATGCTGCCGCATCACCCAATGTGGTCACAGGTATGACTAAAACCTTTTAAAGTTGTAATTACATTGTATGAGCATATAGACTAAGTAAAATAAATCACAGGTATCGTACCGATAAATGGCGTACCCGCCAGAGTACTCTTTGATTCAGGAGCTACTCATTCCTTTATATCTGTGTCATTCGGAAAGAAGATAAATTTACCCATCAAAACATTAGATTACAAATTACTTGTACGGTCACCGATGGGGTTAGAAGTGGAATTAGAGAAAGGTTATGGACCATGCCCAATTCTCATTGGCGAGAAAACCTTAGATGCAACCTTGATACAACTTGAGATGGCAGACTTTGATGTCATCTTGGGAATGGACTGGTTAGCTTGGCATTCTGCAAACCTATTATGTGCCGAAAAGAAGCTAACATTTAAAGACAAAGAAGGAGCAGAATTCAGTTTTGCGGGAACCAAACTTCCCCGTAGACGCAAGCTCATACTCTCAGCACTAAAGGCTAAGAAGTGCCTTGAGAAGGGGGCAGTCGGGTATCTAGTATCAGTGGTCGACCTAACCAAGGAAGCACCACGAATGGAAGATATTGATGTCGTGCGGGACTACCCTGATGTATTTCTGGAAGAACTACCAGGATTACCACCCGACCGAGCCACAGAGTTTGTGATAGATCTTATACCTGGAGCCGCACCAGTATCAAAAGCACCTTACAGAATGACTCCTACTGAACTGAAAGAACTGAAAGTGCAACTATAGGAATTGCTGGACAAGGGTTATATTCGACCCAGCATATCACCATGGGGAGCACCGGTATTATTCGTAAAGAAGAAGGACGGTAGCGTTCGATTATGCATCGACTATCGGGAGTTGAATAAACTGACAATCAAGAATCGATATCCACTACCTCGGATCGATGACTTGTTCGATCAGTTGCAAGGAGCAAAGGTATTTTCTAAGATCGATCTTTGATCAGGCTATCATCAATTGAAGATTAAAGAGGGTGATATTTCTAAGACAGCTTTCAGGACCAGATATGGACATTATGAGTTCTTGGTCATGTCTTTTGGATTAACAAACGCACCAATAACTTTTATGGAGCTTATGAACCAGGTCTTCCACGATATGTTGGATACGTCGGTTATAGTATTTATTGATGATATATTGGTATAATCCAAGGACGAAGAAACCCATATCAATAACCTAAACGCCGCCCTACAACGTTTAAGGAAAGAGAAGTTATATGCCAAATTTTCAAAGTGTGAGTTTTGGCTAAGTGAAGTCGCCTTCTTAGGCCATGTAGTATCCGCTGAAGGAATCAAAGTAGACCCCAGCAAGATCGAGGCTATTGTAAAGTGGGAAGCACCAAAGAGCGTTTTAGAAATTAGAAGTTTTCTGGGTCTAGCTGGTTATTATCGGAGATTCGTGGAAGACTATTCCTGGATTGCCGTACCTCTCACCAGTCTGACTAAGAAAGGTGAAAAGTTTGTGTGGACGGATAAATGTGAGAAGAGTTTCCAGACATTGAAGACCAGATTGATATCCGCCCCAATTTTGACTATTCCTATTCCAGGACAGACATTTACCTTATACACTGATGCGTCGGGACTGGGATTAGGATGTGTGCTTATGCAAGGGGAGCAAGTAACTTATGCCTCGAGACAGTTAAAGATACATGAGAAAAATTACCCCACTCATGATTTAGAGTTAGCGACAGTAGTACATGCTGTCAAGATATGGAGACATTACCTATACGGAGAGAAATTTCAGATTAAGTCGGACCATAAAAGTCTTACTTATTTATTTAATCAGAAGGAGTTGAATATGAGAAAAAGAAGATGGCTGAAACTATTGAAAGACTATGATTGTGATATCCAATATCATCCAGGAAAAGCGAACGTAGTAGCGGATGCGTTAAGCAGAAAGGCAATGATAAAATCGCAAGGAGAGGTTAGCACAACTGCAGCAAACTGTACTACCAGAATGGTATTCAATCACGGCAATGAGCAATATGTGATAGACGCGACGGATGAATCAGCCAACCAAGGGTTCATTCATCGGTTTTCAAATATGTTCGCCGCTTTGAAAATTATACCGGATATAATGGATGAAGTGAAGACAGCTATTAAATCAGATCCTTATCTGAGAACAGTACAAGAAGATATCGAGAAAGGTAGGACTAATCCTGAGTTCACCTTGGACGAAGAGAGAGTACTGAAATACAAAGGAAGAATATGTGTACCTGAAACAGAAAGTATGGACATTAGACACCGACTGATGAAAGAAGCCCATACCACCATCTATTCGATACATCCTGGAAGTACAAAAATGTATCATGATCTAAAGAAACTATATTGGTAGAGGGGAATAAAAGCAGATGTAGCCAAGTTCGTGTCTCAATGCCTAAATTGTCAGAAAAGTAAAGGTTGAACGACAAAGACCCTCATGACTGTTACAGCCATTACTGGAACCAGCATGAAAATGGGACTGCATCACTATGAACTTCGTCACGGGACTACCACTGACTCCTCGAGTAGTTGACGCAGTTTGGGTGATTGTGGACCGTCTGACGAAAACAGCTCACTTCATACCTATACGACCTCAGTATACACTAGAAAGGTTAGCAAAGCTGTATGTAGATAATATTATTCGAATACATGGTGTTCCAGAAAGTATTGTGTCTGATAGAGATCCACGATTTACTTCCAAGTTTTGGAAAGGATTACAAAAGGCTATGGGTACAACGTTGAAGTTCAGATCGTATTCCACCCACGGACAGACGGACAGTCAGAGCGTACAATCCAGATTCTAGAAGATATGCTACGAGCATGTGTAATTGATTTCAAGGGATCATGGGATGAAAGATTACCACTGATCGAGTTCGCTTATAACAGTAGCTATTAGGCTACTATACAGATGTCACCTTATGAAGCACTGTATGACAGGAAGTGTCGAACTCCTTTGTTTTGGAATGAAGTTGGAGAACGTAGTATTATTGGACCGGAATTTGTTGAAGAGACTTGCCGAGTGGTCGACATTATCAAGGAAAGAGTAAGAACGGCTCAGAACTGTCAAAAGCAATATGCAGATACTCGACGCAAGATCTGGAGTTCGTTGTAGGTGATAAAGTATTTTTGAAGGTATCGCCTATGCGAGGATTGAAAAGGTTCGGACAGAAGGGGAAACTAAGTCCAAGATATGTCAGGCCGTATGAAATTCTAGCTAAACGTGGGAAAGTGGCTTATCAGTTAGCACTACCACCATCTATGTCAAGTGTGCATGACGTATTTCACATTTCCCTATTGAAGAAGTATGTCAAGGATCCAACGCATGTTTTGACAATAGATTTGTCGGAATTGACTGATGATTTGAAATTTGAAGTAACACCAACAGAAATCACCAGCCAAAAGGTTCAACGTCTACGCAACCGAGATATCTATTATGTTAAGGTCACATGGAAAAGTAGAGACATGGAAGAAATTACATGGGAAGAAGAAAATGCTATGCGGAAGCAATACCCTCACTTATTTGATTCAGAAGGTACGTATAATTTCAAGGACAAAATTTTTATATGTAGGGGGAGTTGTAAGACCCGTGTCAATCTAACCCGGTCTTACCACCTTGAACCAGGTTTACCCATCATGGTCGAGTCAAATGGACCAAGGGCGTGAAGGAGATCGAGATCCCAGGTATCAAATCGACCCAAAAACACTTAATTTAAGGGGAGGGTCGCATACCCAGCCAAGGAGGGTCGGACCCTCCAAAACAGAAAGTCAGACCCTCAGTTTTGAAGGGAGGGTCGGACAACTTAGAGAACCTAGGGTCGACGGGATCATCGACCCTCCCATCGACCCTCAGTTGCCGCCGAAACTGAAATTAAGAAATTTCCTAATTTTCGATTTGGATTCTTTCCTAATCTCAAAGGGACTTATTTTAGGATGTTCCTACTCTATTTAAAGGACGTCCCTAAGCCTTTTTCACTCCTTTCACAACCCTAATTGAATTGAGAGAAAGAGAAGAGAAGGAAAAGAAGAAGAAGAAAAGCAAGGAAGAGAATTTAGCCAAAAGAGAAGAGTTGCAGAGAAGGAGTATTCTTCTCAGGTATGGATACAAATTCCATGAGTTTCTACAGACCTTAGGATAGATATTGATGAGAGTGTGATCTCGGAGAAACCCAAACCATCAACCCATGGTTAGGTTTTCATGGAAAATCATAGGAGAATGCATGAAAGCTATTTAGGTGGATGATTCATGGTTCCAGACCATAGAATGAATGTTGAATGGAATGTAGGAGCAAGCCATAGGATCCCAAGCACGAAGAATGGACTAAAAAGAGGAAAATTGACCAAAGTACACCGAGGGTCGCACCGAGGGTCGATGACCATCCGACCCTAGGTGATCCTGAGTATCGACCCTCAGTGTTCGGGAAGTTCAAATTTTGGGGAGGGTCGCACCCAGGGTCGATCAGGACTCCGACCCTACCTCCGACCCTCAGTTAACAGAATGGTTTTTAAAAATTAGAATAAATTCTAATTAAATTTTATCGACTTTGTTAGGTCTTCTAGCAATACAATAACAATATAAAGGTGATTATAAAGCTTGGAAAAGTATCTATTAGCAAGCTAAGGTGAGGAAACAAAACTCTAAACTAATTGGTTAATAACAAACTATTTTCTATTTTCTTGAGTCCAATGCCATGCTTGATTCTATGCGAATATGTTTGTAATGTGCATACAACATGTCATCCAATATTTCTATTATTTGTTCATGCATATTTACTTTATTGTTTATAACATGATGATGATGATGATAGGAATAGGCATGTGATTGTATGTGTGTGGTTGGTGTAGTTGATGCGAGCGAGTATCAGGGGAGGTGTGATGAGAACGTCAATAAACGTTAACCTTTGGCGGGTCTCAGCACTTTAGCTCTATCTCTAACTCAAGTCTTGTGCATTAGCATCGTCGTATCGCCATTACCTTAGCAGAACTATTATGTCGTAGAGTATCAGGGGAGGTGGTCTCGGTCCTTGTAGTCTCTGACTCTACCGGGGGGCCTTAGCTCTATCTCTATGGACATTCTGAGGGATGCTGGGGTGAGGCCTTGGATACACTGTTTGGCATTAGGATTGGTTAGTTGCGAGTCCAGTTTGCAAGCCCTCACCAACAGGGGCTTACGTGTTGGTATGACACTATATAGCAATAAACGTTAACCTTTGTTATATAATGTTCATGGTTAGGGTGGATGGGGACAACGATAAACGTTAACCTTCGGGCGGACTTCCACACCCTGTGTATAGAGGCGGGGTCAATAAACGTTAACCTTTGACCACCCAACCTTTCTATTGCGCATTGCAAACTATAAACCAGACCAAAGATATGAATTGATTGCATGCATATGTAATGTTGCATTGTTTTGTCTACTCACTGAGCCGTGATGTGTGCTCACCCCTCGACGTCGAATATTTTTAGTTGATGATGCAGGTTATACCGTTGAAGATTATGTAAACGCTCCAGCGTACGTGAACGTAGCAGCGATGGAGGTTGAAGCTGAAGTAGATACAAATGACTCCTCTTGCGAGTGCAACTCATGTGTATTCGATTAGATATTTTTGTTAGGTTTCTTTACTTGGATTTATTATGGACATGTATTTGATATTTACTTATGTCTCAGTTGATACAGAATAATTTTCTATTTAAATATTAATATCACAGTAGATTCTCAGTTCATTTTATTATAAGACTTCCGTTATTGTGTATTTACTCTGATTATGATTATGGATGTATGGGGTTCAGATAACACGGATATTGCCTACTCGAGATCCTGGTTGAATCGTTGGTTTATTAGCGGTTCATCACACCATTCTGAATAGTGCAGAATTGGGGTGTGACACTTTAGCTCTATCTCTATGCCGTAGGGAGTTATGTTGGGATAGGGTCTACCTGCGTATGGTTCTATCCTAGTGTGTTAGTTACGGATAGGGTATCAGGGGGAGGTGTGGTATTGCGGTCTCCAACCCGGCCTGCATGCTCTAGCTCTATCTCTATGCCGTAGACGGCTGTGCTGGGATAGAGCCTACATTGATGACATATATGATTGGTTAGTTGCGAGCCCAGTTTTCTAGCCCTGGCCAGTTGGGGCTTAGGTACTGGTATGGGTAGAGTATCAGGGGAGGTGCGGGTATACCTTAGCTCTATCTCTATTCCATGATGGGTGCATGTGGGCCGGTGGTAGTGTGATCTGTTGTGCGGTGCCACACACTTGTGTATAGAGGTGAGGCGGCCACCAAACCTTTCTATAGCACATTGCAAACTTAAACCAGACCACAACATAAAATGATTGTTACTCATGCATAATATTGTGAAACTGTCTGATTGTCTTACTGAGCTAAGTTGTGAGCTCACCCTTTGTATATATACATGTTTTTAGATGTTGATGCAGGTTGCACAGTGGATGACTACGTGAACGCTCCGACGTATGGTGGTGTTGCTGCTATGGATGTGCAGGCAGGAGAGGACGAGCATGACGCTTCATGCGAGTGCCCTTTCTGCGTGTACCTTTGATTTGACTTTTATTTATTTTCAGTTATTTTTAGTTATTTTCAGTTGGATTAAGTGGATGTAAGGATATTATATTTTATTGTTTAAATTTGAATAATTGGATATTTTATATAAATTTATCAATAGATTCACAGTTCATTTATTTAAAGACTTCCGCTGTACTATTTATATTCTGATTATGGTTTTGTGCAATGGCTTGTATGAGTGGACACGGTCTATTCGAGATCCTGGTGTGAACCGTTGGTTCAATGACGGTTCACTCACACCATTCTGGTTGGTTCAGAATTGGGGTGTGACAGTCTTCTTCCTAGAACTCGAATCTAGGGTTTACCGACTAGATTAGGGTTTGTCGACAAAAATAGGGTTTATCAGCAAAATAGGATAATAGATCAATACCTGCTTTGCATGGTATTTATCAAAGCAACCTAACCATACTAGAGTCATAATCCTAGAGTCATAATGTAAGACCCGTATCAAACTAACCCGATCATGGTTGAGTCAAATGGACCAAGGGCGTAAAGGAGATCGTGATCCCAAGTATCAAATCGACCCAAAAACACTTAAATTAGGGGGAGGGTCGCATACCCAGCAAGGGAGGGTCGGACCCCCCAAGACAGAAAGTCAGACCCTCTGTTTTACAGGGTGGGTCAGACACTTTAGTAAACCTAGGGTCGACGGGATCATCGACCCTCCCATCGACCCTCAGTTGCCGCTGAAACTAAAATTAGGAAATTTCCATAAATTCGATTGAGATTCTTTCCTAATCTCAAAACGACTTATTTTAGGATGTTTCTACTCTATATAAAGGACGTCCCTAAGCCTCTTTCACTTTCACTCCTTTTACAACCCTAATTGAATTGAGAGAAAGAGAAGAGAAGGAAGAGAAGAAGAAGAGAAACAAGGTAGAGAAGAAAGCAAAAGGAGAAGAGTTGCAGAGAAGGAGTGTTTTTCTCAGGTATGGATACTAATTCCATGAGTTTCTACAGGCCTTAGGTTAGATAATGATGAGAGTGTGATCTCGGAGAAACCCAAACCATCAACCCATGGTTATGTTTTCATGAAAAACCATGGGAGAATACATGAAAGATATATAGGTGGATGATTCATGGTTATAGATCATGGAATGCATGTTGAATGGACTGCAGGAGCAAGCCATAGGACCCCAAACACGAAGAATGGACAAAAAGGAGGAAAATTGATCAAAAACCACCAAGGGTCGCACAGAGGGTCGATGACCATCAGACCTTATGTGATCCTGAGTATCGACCCTCAAGGTTCGGGAAGTCCAGATTTGGGGAGGATCGCACCCAGGGTCGATCAAGATCCGACCCTACCTCCGACCCTCAGTTAACAGAATGGTTTTAAAAATTAGAATAAATTCTAATTAAATTTTATCGACTTTGTTAGGACTTCTAGCAATATAATAACATTATAAAGGTGATTCTAAAGCTTGGAAGAGTATCTATTAGCAAGCTAAGGTGAGGAAACGAAACTCTAAACTAATTGGTTAATAATAAATTGTTTTCTCTTTTCTTGAGTCCAATGCTATGCTTGATTCTATGCGAATATGTTTGTAATGTGCATACAACATGTCATCCAATATTTCTATTATTTGTTCATGCATATTTACTTTATTGTTTATAACATGATGATGATGATGATGATAGGAATAGGCATGTGATTGTATGTGTGTGGTTGGTGTATTTGATGCGAGCGAGTATCAGGGGAGGTGTGATGAGAACGTCAATAAACGTTAACCTTTGGTGGGTCTCAGCACTTTAGCTCTATCTCTAACTCAAGTCTTGTGCATTAGCATCGTCGTATCGCCATTACTTTAGCAGAACTATTATGTCGTAGAGTATCACGGGAGGTGGTCTCGGTCCTTGTAGTCTCTGACTCTACCAGGGGGCCTTAGCTCTATCCCTATGGACATTCTGAGGGATGCTAGGGTGAGGCCTTGGATACACTATTTGGCATTAGGATTGGTTAGTTGCGAGCCCAGTTTGCAAGCCCTCGCCAGCAGGGGCTTACGTGTTGGTATGGCACTATACAGCAATAAACGTTAACCTTTGTTGTATAATGTTCATGATTAGGGTGGATGGGGACGACAATAAACGTTAACCTTTGGGCGGACTTCCACACCCTGTGTATAGAGGCGGGGTCAATAAACGTTAACCTTTGACCACCCAACCTTTCTATTGCGTATTGCAAACTAAAAATCAGACCAAAGATATGAATTGATTGCATGCATATGTACTGTTGCATTGTTTTGTTTGCTCACTGAGCCATGATGTGTGCTCACCCCTCGACGTCAAATATTTTTAGTTGATGATGCAGGTTATACCGTTGAAGACTATGTAAATGCTCCAGCGTACGGAAACGTAACGACGATGAAAGTAGAAGCTGAAGTGGATACACATGACTCCTCCTGCGAGTACAACTCATGTGTATTTGATTAGATATTTTCTTAGTTTTCTTTACTTGGACTTATTATGGACATGTATTTGATATTTATTTATGTCTCAGTTGTTACAGAATAATTTTCTATTTAAATATTAATATCACAGTAGATTCTCAGTTTGTTTTACTATAAGACTTTCGCTATTATATATTTACTCTGATTATGAATGTGGATGTATGGAGTCTAGATAACACGGATATAGCCTACTTGAGATCCTGGTTGAACCGTTGGTTTGTTAGCGGTTCATCACACCATTCTGAAGTGTGCGGAATTGGGGTGTGACACATAATGTAAAAGGAGGTTTAAGCACTCACCGTCGACTGGCGGTAAGGTGTTCTTCGTTGAATAGCAATATCGGCTCTTCCTAGCTTCTCCTCCTTCTTCAGCCTCTTTCTCCTTTCTAGGGTTCGTGAGGATCAATGGAAGGTCTTCTAGGAGGTTTAGAGGGGTTTATATAGGCTAGGTTTAGGTTTAGGAAGCCTCCTAGTATTAGGAAAGTCCTAGGGTTTGAAATTTAAAAAGTAGGACCCATAGAGATCCGGTTCCGGATCTTGGTAGTCTGCTGCGCAGACTATACCGGCACCAATGCCAAGACTGGTACCATCGACCGGTATGAATAAATCATACTTAATTTTGGTTGTCATCCGCTCGTCCCGTCTGGCTCGGTGATGATTGGAAGACCTGTTACGACATGAAATCAACGTTTAGATCGGGTTCATGGAGTGCGGGTCTTACAGTTGATGCCTATGCAATTGTCAAATCTGTGCATCAAACCTCATCATCTAAGGTTTTGTGGAGAGCCAAGCGACAAAAATAGCAGGATTTCAGGCGCTTGGAATTTCTAACAGATCTGAAGCACCGATCACTAAGAAAAACTTAATCCCCTGGATTTTGCAGTTCGGTACGAAGGTTCTCCCCTGGATCCATCAAAATTCGAAATAAAAGTGTTGGCGTTAACCGAATTAACGGTACCAATCGGTTCTTTCAAGTTAATCGATGCCTCCTAGATGATTTAAAGAACAAAGGCAACGAGTGAAAATATTACGGTTAGGAATTCGCATAATCGATCCTCGTCTTCTCCTTCCCCTTCCCCCAAACAAGCACTTGCAATCAGACTTGGCGGTAGATTTGCAATCAGGTCTAAGTCGTGGTTGATATCTCATGAGGGGATCCCTCTACAAACAGACCTCACTCTCGACCCCTGCAACCCGATCCTCACTTCCGCCCCTGGAATCCCATGCTTTTCGTAACATTTCCAGCCGTAGTTGCCACAAGAATCGTTGCTCTAACTCTATCTGACGTTTCTTCTATTTATTCTGATCAGTCCGGCAATGTTCTCTCCAATCTGCTCCCATTGATTTTGACAGTAATATCTCCAATCTGCTCCCATTGATTCTGACGGTATTATCTCCAATCTGCTTCAATATTCAGGCGGTGACTTGCTTCATCAATTCTAGGGGTGGCCTGCTTTTTGGTACTTTACGCTAGGGGAGTTCTTTTCTAAAAGGGAGAGTAGAGAGTTTTAATTAACTGAGAGTAATGGGTTTGCATGATCTGAAGAAAACTCTCCTGGGATAAGGTTTTACTAAATATTAAAATGTTGAGAAAGTGGGAGAAGAAGCAAGTGTCAAAGAGTTCGTTACTCGATGAAGCCACCACTACATCTTCTCCTTATTTCAAGAACTTCACAGTCAAGCTTCAACCAGGTACGATAAGCAGGGAGGTTCGAACTTTGATTCGAATCTAATTGGGAGGAAATTTCAAAGTGAGAATCAAGATCGTCAGTCCTTTTATTTTCAATCCATAGCAAGGTAAAATAGGTTAGCGTCGACTACATCGCTCTGAAATTTTTCCTTTATCTCGTCTTCTTGAGCTTGGTCCGGTTGTCCTTCCTTTCCGTAACCACCATCATTGATCTCCAGATGGTTCTTCTCCACAAACTCATTGAACAACAAAGAACCCACTTTCGACGACCCTTGTTTTTCTCGATTGTTGCAGAGAACCTAGTACCTTTCAGGCATTTTTTTTTGGGTAAAATTTTTCAGACGTTGATTTGTGCATTTCAGAGATACAAGGGTCCAAACCCAATGATCTAAATTTATTAATTTCGTTATGATGGAAAAAAATAAAAAGGTAAAAATGTCTAACAATGATTTCAGTCTCCTCCGTCAATTACTTGGGTGTAATTGATGTTTTTTGAAAGTTGTGAGTGATAGGTGATGTTTCAAAACTATTTTGGGTGATAGCTGAAATTTATTCTTTGTTCCTACCTTTCATTAACCTTTTGGACAAACATTTGGAATCAATATTCTCCAACAATTCGAATATGGTGTTAAAATCCTAGTCTATTTTCAATATCTCCGAACATCTCAGCGACAATCAATGGGAAGATATTCTCAAAATCTTTAGGTAACTCATTCTCAAGAGATATTATATTCTCAGGTTCTAAAGGCCTTAACCCCTAAGCCTTTATCAAAAAATTTGACTATTGATTTCTTTAATCCAAAAATTTTAAAAGCTTCTTATGACAAAATCAACGAAGCCTGGAAAGTACATGTTACGGAATAGAAAAAACTATTCGTAAACATTTAAGTTCTCTTTCTAATGGTTTAGTATTGTTTTAAATAAAAAGAATTTCAAAAACTCATTCTTGGCATCATTAATCAAATGAAATAAAATGATGATTATGATTTAGATAAAATCAACATGTTTTTGTAAATTACGAAATATATGGAATCTCTTTATTCCAGTGACTGTATTTTTAATAAAATAAAACACACTTGTTTATACAAAAAAAGCAGACACATTCTCCCAATTGACCTCTTCAATCGGAGATTACTCTTTAAAGTCTTTTTCAAAAATACCAGTGTCGATTTAATACAGTACTATTTCACTAATATGATTAAAGCCATGCTTTATTATATTGTTGGCACTTGAAAATTTGATAATTATTTAGAGCTTAACATTTTTGGAACTATTAGCTGGCAAAAGCGAGAAAGATTTTTTTCCCTTTATCAAATCTGGACCTTAACTAGACCATCAGACATAGATCTAGTCGGCCCTCTTTAAATTGAAATCGATGAAGCATTAACAATTTCCTGACAAATTAGAGCCGAGCAATTCTACATCAACTCGCTTGTCAAACTCCACGATGCAGCACAGTAAGCCTAACTCTTTGACTTTCAAATCACTGATGGACGAAGGATATTTCGTACAAATATGAATATCAACTACCAGATCACTATTCGTAAGAAAGCAAGGTACACATGCGGTTAGATCAGTTCATCAAACTGAATCTTCTAGACATTCCTTTCGAATTTCTATTTATATGCTGAAAAAATCCTAGATCAGCATCAATTAGAATAGAGATATCTCAATCTGGGGGATGACACTGACTCCTTCATGTTCTCACCTGGCAGCATACCAAGAGGTACCTGTTGACAAACTGAGTCTCGGATAATTACCAACTGCACACGTTAGCCTGAAAACCTACGTGCTAAAAATTCAGCATACGACGTCCCTGAAGACTAGTATTTTTATGTAGTAGTTACTGTAGCAAGTTACTGTAGCAGTAAATATTGTTTAAGTTACTACTTACTAGTGCAGTGATTATTGTTCCTGTTACTATAGTAGTGAATAGTACTACCGACAAACATTATTTAAAAAGTACTATTCAAGAGTTACTATTAACCAAATAGTGAATTCATAGGTTTTTCTATAAATAGGGACCTACCATATCTTTTAAAGGCATGTCTTTCTTTCTTCCTCTTTCTCTTTGCTCTTGTAAGGTCTCTTTCCTTCTCTTCTTTCTCTTGTAAATTCTTAATATTTCCAATATCAGCCGTGATGATTGGATTAGCAAATATCAATCCCAATTTCATCTTCAACGTATAAAACAAACAATAGAAAAAGTCGGATAAGCTAACGATGATTCTCAGCTGCCAAAGTCAGATATAGAACAACAATAGTGTACTAAAAGTCAAAAAAATAAAATAATATTAGATTAAGTATTGAGATCCATTTCCTGCATATGTACCTGATCCTTTTATAAAATAGTGACAAAAGAAGCGCCCTAATCGTGAATGACAACAGGACCACTTGGTATTGGACCTTGCAGATTGAATGGAAACTGATCCTAAAGTCCAAAACCCATCAAAATCAGCTAATCAAGAATGGCATCTATGACAAAGCAAAGCAAGAGTTTCTGTCACGATTTAAATATAGGTAGAATGACAAAAAATTCAAAACAAGGAAAGAAAAATGAAACTGATCGATTTATTAGCATACGCACTCACTTGATACAAGGAACTATCATTTCAAACACCTAGCCATTACAGGAAAGTTCCAGACTCCACATTTGCACTTCTGAGATTAAAGACAAGTGACACAGGAAACACATGAGAAAGACATTTGCAAATCGTGTTACTCTTACCTTTTACATGCTATTGGTATCATCCTCCTTCAATAATAAGCAATTTCTGTAAACTTTTAAACGAATTACCAACCAATGGTGAGGGAGTTTTATTATGATGAGACCAGGATAGTGATTGATTTTTGCCAGATTTCCAAATGAGTCATCTAATAAATTACAATGCTCAGACAAGTCCACCGTCCGAAACATTATTGTGGATTTTGGATTGATTTTTTGAGATGAGACCCAAAATTCAAATGATAATAAATGAATGGAAAAATATCTTGTACTACCCAAATGGTTTGGGAAACATCACCTACTACCCCATGGTTTCAGAATTCATCAAACGCATCCCACTAATTGATGGAAGAGAGTTCAAATTTTATCTAGACGTTTATACCTTTTTCATTTAAACTGAGAAATCTTAACCTATATTAAAATTACTTATTTGACCTTCTAATGGAAATAATATCTTCTATATTTCATTTCTGAACAAAATTTGAAGCAACTGTTGGTGATTCTGCACCCTTTTTGATCGATTTTAACCGATTAGGATCGTTGATTCTTCATAATTTCTAATTGGCTTGTCTAACTGATGAATATTAATGGCAGTGCCCTTATATGCAGGACGAGAGAGAGAGAGAGAGAGAGAGAGAGAGAGAGAGAGAGAGAGAGAGAGAGAGAGAGAGAGAGAGAGAGAGAGAATCATGGATAGAGAGAGACTACGTTTTTTTTCCTCTGGTTTCTTGGATTCTAGGTTTTTTTCCCTCCTCGATTTCCTTTTCTATTTTCTTCTGTTCTTCTTCCTTTTCTTCTATTTCTGGTTTTTCTACAATTTTTCCATTTGTCATTGCCAGTTGCAGAATAGAATTCTCGCCGACCACTCGCCACCTCCAAAAACTACTTAATTGCAATTAAAGGGGGATAGGGTGTCAAATCCTTTCTCATGCCACCCTCAGCTGATTTTGCAACGGCTGAGAAGAAACCATAGCAAGCAAGGAGACTGGCGCCTAAAGCAGTAACGATGATGGCAAATGGTTCACAACCACAGAAAATCAAGCTGAAGGGGAAGGAGATCAGTAGGTTGATGAATGTAGTGATGTACCACCCGATCCCACGCGCCTTGAGCGACAAGATTGGCAGTGGGGAGATTGTATAATTTAAAATAGAAATTTTTCTCTTCTATAGTATTGTATTACAAAGCTTCCTTCTTCAAACAAAATAACGGAAAACAAGATTCAAGCTGATAAAATCACAAAAGATTTCCATCCACCCAAGCATATCGCAAAGATTGATACAGTGGATATTGACACTGCCTAATATATCTTGAAAAGATTTCCATCACCCAAGATTGATACAGTGGATATTGATACTGCCCAATATATCTTGTAAATCTATAAGTTACCTATTATCTCTTTATGAGATCTGTACGTTACCCATAATCACTCCATGAGATAAGGAGATGAGATTCTTGTATCAAATTTTATAAATTCAATACAAAGACAGAGACAAAACACACAATTGAATACTGAAAATATTTTTCAACTATTGTTTTATTTTATGGTATCAGAGCCAACGACATACGTCAATAGAATGTCTTCCTTAAACACATTTTCCCTCCCTGCCTCTTCTCCGTCTCTGTCCTCTCCCAAGTTCAGTCATAATGTGTTGATTCGACTTGATCAACATAATTATTTGCTATGGAAGTCACAGATACTTCCCTTAATCCGTGGCCATCAACTAATGGGCTACATCGACGGCTCCTTTCCCTGTCCGGCGGTCAAAGTTCTATCAACCAGCTTACCGACGTCCCCTTCTGTGACGTCTCCCTCTGAAGACTCTACAGTAACTCCACCTGCTACTTTGCTGAACAACAATCCTGCATATGCCTCTTGGATAAGCCAAGATCAGTTACTCCTTGGATGGATTCTCTCCTCTCTCTCTGAGTCTGTTCTCAGCCAGGTTATCAATTGCACCTCTTCTGCAGCACTCTGGCAATCTCTTGAGACTCTATTTTCTAGTCATTCAAGATCCCGCATCATGCAACTGCGGCTCCAGCTTCAAACTGAGAAAAAGAAATCTCAGTCTGTCACTCTATTTTTTCAACGGATGAAATCTATTGCCGACAACCTCGCAGCTGTCAACAATCCGATTCCTGAGTCGGATCTTATTCTACATATGCTAGCTGGCCTAGGACCAGAGTGGGAGGCATTTGTTACAGCCATCTCCACCAGATCTGAACCTCTTACTCTCAATGATCTACATGGACTTTTGCTTAGTCACGAAATCAAATTGGAACAAACCTCTCTATTGGTCAATGTTCCTGAAGCAAATCTAGCTGCTACCCATTCTGCTCGACCCAGACAAGGTCGCCCATCTAATTTTTCTACTCCCAATGGACAACCCTCCTACCACCGTGGCAGAGCCCGTGGACGTGGGCGTTTTTACTCAAGAGGACGAGCAGCCAAACCAACATGCCGAGTCTGCAATCGCATGGGTCATACCGCCATCACTTGTTACTATCGGTTTGACAATGCTTACCAGGGACAGTTGTCTCCACATTCGGCTTACACTGCTGCCACTATTCACTCTCCACATCTAGATGCATGGTATCCTGACTCCGGTGCCACTGATCATATCACCTCTGATTTGGGAAATCTTTCCGTCCGTTCAGAATATCACGGCAACGTTCAGGTTCAAGTCGGCAATGGGCAAGGTTTGCATATCCATCACACTGGACATTCAAAAATTTTAACTACTAGCCGTGCATTAGATTTGAAAAATATCCTTCATGTTCCTTCAATTTCTAAAAATCTGCTTAGTGTTTCTAAACTTACCTCTGACAATAATGTTATTTTGGAATTTCACCCCTCTTATTGTCTAATTAAGGATCAATCCTCGGGGAAGGTCCTACTCAGAGGCAACCTTGATGGTGGTTTGTATCGTCTCAATAGTCATTTACCCCGCTCATCAGCATCTCCTTTTCCTCAAGTGTTTGTCGGTGAACGTGCATCCATTGACACCTGGCATCAACGCTTAGGACATCCCTCACCAGCTATTCTCAGACGTATACTGGCATCAAATAAATTTCCTGTCGATGGGCTTACCAAACTATCATTCTGTTCATCTTGTCCTTTAGAAAAATCACATAAATTACCTTTTCATTCATCTGATTCTGTTTCACTGCATCCCTTAGAGTTAATACATTCAGATGTTTGGGGTCCATCCCCTGTTCCCTCCCCTAATGGTCATCGTTTTTATGTGAGTTTTATTGACAACTTTAGTAAATACACATGGCTATTTCCTCTGGTTCACAAATCTGATGTTCTTCCTATTTTTCAATCTTTTAAACGGCAAGTAGAAAATTTTTTTGAACGACCAATTAAGGCCATGCAAACCGATTGGGGTGGAGAATATCATTCGGTTTCAAAATTTTTAGAAGCTAATGGTATTCTCCATCGAATCACCTGCCCTCACACTCATGAGCAGAATGGCTATGCCGAACGAAAACATCGACATATTGTCGAAACTGGTCTCACTATGCTCTATAATGCAATGGTCCCTCTCACCTATTGGGTTGATGCTTTTACCTCTGCCATTTTTTTGATTAACAGGATGCCTACGGATTCCAAGTCCCCTTGGGAACGACTACTTCATACAAAGCCTGACTACAGCCTACTCAAAGTTTATGGGTGTTTATGTTACCCCCTCATGAGGCCTTACAATGCAAATAAACTGCAACCACGCTCCATCCCCTGTGTCTTTATTGGATACAGTCCGCGTCATCGTGGCTACCAATGCCTTCACATCCCAAGTGGTCGTGTCTATATATCAAGGAATGTACTATTTAACGAAGCTGTTTTTCCGTTCCAGCACCAGGTTCCCACAGCGATCCTATCTCATGGTACGGTTCCATCCACAGTGAGCTCCTTTATACCACGGGTTGGTCAACCTCCGCATTGTGTCACTGCTGGGCCTTTAGGGGCTCCCCGATCAACTACTCTACTGCCCACTCATGCCATCTCTCCATCTGCCGCACCACCTTAGCCCGGCATCTCCTTTGATTCTCGCTTGCAGCCCCCATCACCAACAGTA
This sequence comes from Protea cynaroides, assembly GCA_028583415.1. Lineage (NCBI taxonomy): Eukaryota > Viridiplantae > Streptophyta > Magnoliopsida > Proteales > Proteaceae > Protea > Protea cynaroides. The sequence continues at coordinate 33,930,071 of CM053267.1, forward strand.
CCTGCTACAATGGCTGCCCACCGAGATCAAAACCTCCATGGGAATCAATTCTTCTTCCATGCCTGCAGCTCTGCCTAGTGATAATGCTATTGTGTCTTCCTCACCTCCTGCCCCAACACAGTACACCGATTACGTGACCTACTCCGTCACTCGTCATCCACTTCCTGATTCTCTAGCATCCCAACTAGAACCGAGTTGTTTCACTGAGGCTAACAAATCCGTTGCCTGGCGTGCAGCCATGATGACTGAGTTTAATGCCCTCCTACAAAATGGGACGTGGTCTCTTGTGCCTTTACCACCAAATAAAAATCTCATTGGGTGTAAGTGGGTCTATAAAATAAAACGACATCCAGATGGTACCATTGAAAGGCACAAGGCTCGCCTGGTTGCAAAGGGATTCAATCAGACAGAAGGACTTGACTATGGTGAGACGTTCAGTCCTGTGGTGAAACCCTTCACTATACGCACAGTCATTACGCTTGCCCTCTCTAGAGGCTGGGAACTTCGTCAACTTGACGTCCACAATGCCTTTCTCCATGGCATTTTACAAGAAGAGGTGTACATGACACAACCCCCTGGGTTTGTTGATTCTACCCAACCACAGAATGTCTGCAAACTTCACAGAGCTCTCTATGGTCTTAAACAGGCTCCACGGGCATGGTTTTCTAGACTTAGCCAAGGCTTACTTACCATGGGATTCCACAGTGCACTGTCAGATTCCTCTCTTTTCTTTCGCTTTCGTGGCGGTCATACTATTTTTCTCCTAGTGTTTTGTGGACGACATTATAGTCACTGGAAGTGATTCGGATCAGATCACTAAACTCATCATTGATCTCAATTCTATGTTCAAGTTACGAGATCTTGGCCTTCTTCATTATTTTTTGGGTGTTGAAGTTACTCCTACTCCTGCGGGCATATTTCTTTCTCAAGGGAAATATATTCGTGATCTACTTGTACGCACCAAAATGGATGGTGCTAAGGGTGTGTCAACTCCTGCTGCCACTGGAGTCAAACTTACAGCTAAGGGTGGCAATCCCTATGGTGATCCTACATATTATCGTAGTATTGTTGGGGCTCTACAATATGCAACATTAACCAGACCTGAAATTGGATTCGCTGTGAACAAGGTCTGCCAGTTCATGCACAACCCTACAGAGGACCATTGGTCTGCTGTGAAGCGTATCTTACGCTATCTTAAAAACACCCTGCGCTTTGGCCTACATCTTCGTCGCACATCTCAATTGACACTACAAGCATACTCTGATGCAAATTGGGCAGGTTGTCCCGATGACCAACGGTCCACAAATGGTTACTGCATTTTTTTGGGACCCAACCTTATCTCTTGGAGTTCCAAGAAGCAGTCCACCGTTGCTCGTTCAAGCACTGAATCTGAATATCGTGGCCTTGCCAATGCCGCTGCTGAGATCACATGGTTACAATAGCTACTGTGGGAACTTCAGTTTACCTCCTCCATTCTTCCAATCCTTTGGTGCGATAACCTCGGAGCCACATACTTGTCGGCTAATCTGCGGTTCCATGCCCGCACCAAACATGTTGCACTTGATTTTCATTTTGTCCGTGAAAAGGTCGCTGCCAAGGAATTAGAGGTTCGTCTTCTCTTCACCAAAGATCAAATTGCTGATATCCTCACCAAACCCTTGCCAGCTCAGCGGTTTAGTACCCTCACAGGCAAACTCACCGTTCAGAGCTGCCAGGTTTGTTTGAGGGGGGATGATAAAATCACAAAAGATTTCCATCCACCCAAGCATATCGCAAAGATTGATACAGTAGATATTGACACTGCCTAATATATCTTGAAAAGATTTTCATCACCCAAGATTGATACAGTGGATATTGATACTGCCCAATATATCTTGTAAATCTATAAGTTACCTATTATCTCTTTATGAGATTTGTACGTTACCCATAATCACTCCATGAGATAAGGAGATGAGATTCTTGTATCAAATTTTATAAATTCAATACAAAGACAGAGACAAAACACACAATTGAATACTGAAAATATTTTTCAACTATTGTTTTATTTTACAAGCTGTCTGCCAGCTTAGCGCATTTCCGGCCAACCTTGCTGGGGAGATAGAAGAGGGTCTCTATTTCTTCTCCGATAAAATCCGACGGTGATGAGTATCCATGGATTTTTTTGCTGTAACTCAAATAAGACGCAGAATCTCCATGTAGTGGCAAATCTCCTTCGTGTTTCTGACGATGAGAATTTCTTCTTATATTTCATTTTTTTTATCAAAATCTGTAGCAGCGGTTGGTGATTCTTTCACCCTTTTTTTTTATTTATCGATTTTAACCGGTTAGGATCGTTGATTCTTCAGCGACAGAATCACTGCTGCTAACCGTAAACAAAGAAGGAGATGATTTGGGGAATAGAATTAAAAATTAGTGCAGGATAAAATGGATTTTTATTCTTACAGGAAGGGTATTATTATCCACCAAACAATATATTTGAGCTGACATTAGCATCTAACGGAACTGTCATTAACAGCTTCGGTCTTTTTATTACACGTTTTGAAAATTAGGGTGGTAATTGATGATGTTAGAAACCATAGGGTGGTAGGTGATGTTTCTCAATTTAATCTGGATAATCTAGATAGTACATGATATTTTCCCTAAATGAATAATTCCATGAGGAGAGGACAACATAAAGTAGTATTCCAACGATGTAAGTGAATTGATCTTGGCAGGTGAATTATTTTTTTAGTAATCTAGTATGGGTCCTATGCGCTTGAAATTGTTGAGTTCAGTTTTGCCCCTAGACGTCAAGGTTTATATCAGATCAACCGTTGGTCGATTTAAGGTCAGATTTACCCTTGATTGGCCAAAGTCGAGTTTGCCCCTAGCATTTAAGCTAAGGTCGAACTTACCCTTGGTGGTCAGCACATTGGCTGCCACATGCCTCTGTTCTTTAGTTGATGATATTATGCACATCAAGTCCTAAATCAAAATATCACAAGTATTGTAATCACAATTGAAAATTGTAACCAAAATTCTTTTCATGTGACATTAACTTCAACCCATGGGCAGCTAAAGCATCTTTTATTAAGATCATCGAAAAACTTTTTCTTCCAAACCAGGTAGCCAGCTACCCATTTCTATACCTGTCTTTATAGAATCTACCCCTTCTCCAGCAGGTTTATAATTCTTAATTCATGATATTTTTTAAATTACCCTTTTCATTAGAACTTGTTTCCCGAACAACGAATATTCCTACTACTGTTGGGAAATGTTTGTTGGCCTACGTATTGTAATTATTGGTAAAGGTTGATGAGAGAGAGTGTCTGCGGATCCTACAGGTGATATGGCGGATCCTACAGGTGATATGGCTATGTTACAGATACTGAGAAGTATGAAAGAGGAGAGAGAATTAGAAGAGAGAGAAAGAGGAGAGAGAAGGTGGGACCCACCAAGGTGGCATGCCACCTAGACAGCCAACCTGGCCGAGCACCAAGGTAGCCAGCCAACAGCACCACTAGCCAGCCGGCCAGCAGCACAGCAGGCTAGCCAGCCAGCAGCACCGCAGGCCAGCAAGCAGCACAGCAGGCCCGCAAGCAGCTGCCAGCCGCAAGCGGCAGCATGGCACTGCCCGCAAGGCCCGCGCGCGCGCTGGCCCTCCTTCATGCCGCGCGCATAAGATCTCATGCCCATCAGGTGTTCGACTGATTTCCAGGAGAGAGAAAAGCTCTCTGGAAATCAGTCTCTGGCAGAAGTTTAATAAAACTTCAAAAGTTACAGAGGCCATTAATTGGATTTACAGGGGCATTTTCAGAAAAGAAGAAAGAAAAAGATGCAAGATCGGCCGCCCAAATGGAGCCACGTATGGAAGATTCCAAATCAAAGGCTTTAAATAAGGCGGGATTCTGTGCTTCTCAGGCGGAGGTGTCAGATCCTCCCGCGCATGAATTGATTGGCCAGACGCAGTGCATAATCATGCACCGCGTCACATGGGAGCAAAGCTGTGATAAGATGTAACGCATGCGCAAAGCGGAAGCGGACGAGATCCAGATCCAACGGCTATAGTTCAAACCGATTTTTGGAGACAGAATATCCAGATCTGAGGGATCAGGTTCGATCCCGCCTTTTTGATTGAAATCCAACGGAAAATTTCAGAGATTCTCTCTTTGGTCAATCAGGTTACGACACCAAGACGGCGGGCGCGACTACGGTGCTTCGCAGGCGCACCAATTGAAGCCTAAAGATTTCATTTCGAATTTTTCCAGTGGCCGAACTTGTTTTCCTCATAACTTGGCCATCCGGTGGCCAATTCCGACGATCCAAATTGCTCCGAGCTAGGTTTTTCATTCTCTATCAATTGAGAATGGTTTGAGAAGTTTTTGGCCACGTGAAACAGTTGCAGAGAGGCGTTTTTGAAGAAAGAGCTTTGTTACTCTTAATCTTTGAGATTTTTCTGGTTTTGTGAATTAAAAAGTTATTATTCATCCTCTCTATGTGTGCCCATGTTGTTGTATAGCTGTGATTTTTGAAGAATGGTGGAGCTTCTCTGCATATGGCAAGGGATTGATTGATTATCAGAAGAAAAGGAACGTCGTCAGTTATCAGAACAAATTGGTTATGAGATTTTCTCATTCCCTAACTCTTTAGATAATTTTCATGCACTATATGCTTGTATAGGTGAAAAGAAAAATTAGTGAAATACCTATCTAGCTTGTGAGATTTAATTGTAGGGCATCATTATAAGCCCCAAAAATTATATTTGTTGTGGTGTGTTCAGTGGGTGCTGGACACTGGCTTTATGCCTGAATTCTGGCATTGTTACGCCCTCTCAGTTTTATGCTGGGAAAATTTAGGGTGAGCACCCTTGTCCTGTAAAGGACTAAAAGTTGAGTATTGAGTAAATACGAAGCCCATTGGGCATTACTCCGTGGATTAGCCATCACTCACTGTGGTGGTGAACCATGTAATCTTTCTGTGTTATGGTTTGTTCAATTATGTACTTTGTGAAGTGCGTGGAATGAATTGCAGGATGGGTGTGCAAATTTTGTAGACCTGGCCACTGAGTGGTTGTGAGGTAGATTTGCATATGATTGTGTATGGAGTAGTTTTATTCATTATAAGCAGTGGGCAGCAAAGAAATATCAAGAAAAAATATTCACACTGATTCACCCCCCCCCCCTCTCAGTGTCATTCAAGGTCCATCAATTGGTATCAGAGCACCAGGCTCAGTGACAACTTAATCAGCAACTGAGAAGATTAGAATAAAAGATATGGCACCAGGAGAAGGTTCAAACAAGCCCCCCTTGTTTGATGAGATGGATTTTGTCTTTTGGAAAAGAAAAATGGAGGTCTATGTAGGATCTCTTGGTTATGATGTTTGGACTTCTGTAGAGAATGGTTACATTCCACATGATACGAATTCTCCCACAGTTGTAGATAAATTTTTTTTTGAGAATAATAGAAAGGCTCTCAATGCCATTCAAGGGGAACTGACAAATAGTGAACTGGCTAAAATCAAGGACTGCAAGACAGCAAAGGAAGTATGGGACAGACTGATCAACATATATGAAGGAGATAAGAAAATCAAGATTGTCAAGCTGCAGACATTCAGAGGTCAGTTTGAGAATCTGAAGATGAATGAAGATGAGACCATTAATCAATACATGAACAGAGTTAATGAAGTGGTCAACTCTATTAGAGGACTTGGTGAAGATTTGAAAGGTCATATTGTTTGTCAGAAGATTTTGAGGTCTCTCACTCAAAAATTTGAGTCAAAGGTATCTACTCTTGAAGAAACCAAGGACTTGGAACAAGTTACTATTGATGAAATTCATGGAGCTTCAACAGCTTTTGAGATGAGGATTGATCCAGGAACCACTAGTGACAAGCAGGTAGCTTTCAAGGCTATGAAGAAGTTGAAGATTTCTGAAAAACAAAATGAGGAAGAATGTGAAGATGAAGCCACAGCTCATTTCACTAGGAAATATTGAAAAGGTACAGGAAAGTATAAAAATAAGCTTCCATTCAAATGCTTTAATTGTGGTAAAGTTGGACACTTCGCTGCAAAGTGCCCAATGAAGAGTAAGTTTGACAGTGATGATGAAGATGATAGAAAAAGCAAGTTTAAGGGAAAGAAAAACTACAACTTCAAGAAAAATAGGTCAAACAGAAAGAGTTTTATCTCTAAAAGAAGCACTGAATCCTCAGATGATGACTCTGATGAAATCTCAGAAGATGAGCCTAGTGAGGCTTTGTTCATGGTTTACATTAAAGATCAAGAGAAGAACACAACTAAAGAAAAATTCTCCTAAAAAAGTAATGAAGAAGGCATTGTGGAATCTATCTCTAGTAGTGAAGAAGAAAAAGGGAATGAAATTTCAAGCTCTGGTGATGATGAAGAAGGTGAGGTAAATTTTGAAGAGGAGTTTGCTGTAGCTATGAAGGAACTCAAGAAAGAAAGAAAATATAACAAGCTTGCCTCACAAGAAGTTAAAAAACAGAAAAAGGTAATTCAAGATTTGAGAATTCAAGTGGTAGAATCCAAGAAAATTATTGAAGATCTCAAGACTCGGCCTTGAACAGTATCTACGGGACCACTCCAAACTAATGACTGAGAATACAGGTTTGAGAGCTCAACTTGAAACACAAGCCCCTGTGATGAGTAAATTTGAAGAGCTTAAGAAGGAATTTATTTTGTTAAAAGCAAAGGTGAAATAAAATAAAATAGAAGAGTTTGAAAGACAACAAAAATTGAACAAATCTGATGAGCCAAGCAACACTACAATACATCCTAGTAGCAGAAAGCTAGATGGGATTATAAATTCTCAAAGACCTTTCAATGTAAAATTTGGTCTTGGTTTTGATAAGGGAGAGACTTCAAATAATGCAAACTCAAATAGAAAAGGTTCCATTTCTTTTGTGAAAGAGAGTGAAAAGGGCAAGGCTGCTGTAGGTTACGATCAAAAAGTAAATCATGTTCCTACTTCACTGACCAACAATGCAAGGCAAGGTAGGAGAGTTGAAAAGACTAACACCTATGGAAGAGATTATCCCAATGCATTGCAGAAACAGATGAGTTATGTGACTCCTTCTAGGTCAAGATCTTATTTTCATGGTTACTTGTTATAAATGCAATACTTATGGTCACGGAATAGCTACTTGCAAGTTCAATATGAGTCAAGTTAGATTTGAAAGCGAAATCGGTTTGCCCCTCTTGAAGAAAATTTTGTTGAATGCTATAATCTGAACAATTTTGGGCATATAGCAAGGAACTGTAGAACCATCTTTCCCCCTATGCCACCTTCACAGAGACAGTATGACAGAATTAGAAGCAAGATTCCAAGACAGAAGCAAGATGAAATATCTAAATCAAATAAGAGGGTCTGGGTTCAAAAAATAGCTCTTTGGTTGTACAGACAGCTCTCAAGGCTCAAAATAGTTCTACACCATGGATTCTTGACAGTGGATGTTCGAGTCATATGATAGGAGATAGTAAGAGGCTTCAGAAATTTTAACATTATGAAGGAGGCTCAGTCAAGTTTGGTAATGATATTGGTGCAAAGATTGTTGGGAAAGAAAGCATTAGCCTCAACAATGGGAAGGTAAAATCTCATGAGGTTCTCTATGTTTCAGGCTTGAAACATAATCTATTGAGTGTCGGTCGGCTTTGTGATAAGGGCCACGAATTAATTTTCGGTGATCAAGGATGTGAGATTCGAAGAACTGACAGTGGTAAATTGATGGCAACTGGAAAGAGAACATCAGGAAATCTTTATACATTGTCTGAAGATTTTTAAGAAAATTTCATGTTGAGCCAAGAAGAAGAAACATGGCTATGGCACAAAAGACTGGGGATATTGGATTTGAAAATTTAGTAAAGATTTCCAATAAAAATACTGTAAGAGATATCCCCTCTTTGAAGAAGCCTACCAATGGCATATATCCATCTTGTCAGAAAGGGAAGCAGACAAGAGTATCATTTAAACCAAAAGATTACCATACTACTCAACCACTTGAGATTATTCACACAGATCTATGTGGGCCAGTGAGAACTCAGAGCATCTCAGGAGAGAGGTACTTTATTCTATTCATAGATGACTACTCCAGGATGACTTGGGTAATGTTCTTGAAAAATAAGCCAGAGGCTCTTGCGAAGTTTAAAATCTTCAAAGCTCAAGATGAAAATGATACAGGAAAGAAAATTAAATGTTTAAGGTCTGACAGGGGAGGAGAATGCACCTGGATTAATTTTGCAGATTTTTGTTCTGAGAATGGCATCAAGAGACAAACTTCAGATCCTAGAACACCACAACAGAATGGTGTTACAGAAAGAAAGAATAGAACTGTTCAAGAGATGGCCAGGACTATGTTGATAGAAAATGACATGGGGAACAAATTTTGGAGAGAAGCAGTGCATACAACAGTATATGTTCAGAACAGGTGTATGTTGAGACAGCATGAAAACAAAACTCCCTATGAATTATGGTTTGGTGAAAAGGCCACAGCAAAGCACTTCAAAGTGTTTGGTAGTAAATGTTATATCAAAAACACCAATCATGATTTAGGGAAGTTTGATGATCGAGCAGATGAAGGAATTTTTCTTGGCTACTCTACCTCAAGCAAAGCATATAAATGTTACAATAAAAAACTTGGCAAGATTGTTGAAAGTGCAGATGTGAGAGTTGATGAGCACAAGAATTTTCCTACAGGATCAAATAATGAGGTTCCTATTTTTGAAGACCTGGACAAGGTGAGCGGAATGACATTGAAACGAAAAAGGAGCAGGATGTTACAAATGAGCCAAGACAAAGAGCTGTAGTTGAGACAGAAGAAAGAGAAGAGCAGTCTGATTCAGAGGCAGATAGGCAGAATAAAAGTGGCTCAAGAAGGGTAAAAGATAATCATCCTGAGCAATTAATTATTGGTGATCCATCTGTTGGTATGCAAACAAGAAAGGTGAGACAACCAAAACAAATGTTTTCATTACTATCTCATATTGAACCAAAATTAGTTGCAGAGGCATGTGAAGATGCTAGCTGGCTCAAGGCAATGAATGAAGAGTTGGATCAAATAGAGAAAAATAAAACTTGGGAATTGGTGCCAAGGCCTACAGACAAGAATGTCATTGGCACTAAATGGGTCTACAGGAACAAGCTCAATGAAGATGGCAAAATTGTAAGAAACAAGGCCAGGTTAGTTTGTAAAGGATATGCTCAGGTTGAGGGCATTGACTTTGAAGAAATATTTGCTCCTGTGGCTAGGTTGGAAGCTATCAGGATGTTTCTTGCTTTTGCAGTGCACAAGAACTTCAAAGTTTATCAGATGGATGTCAAGTCAGCTTTTCTGAATGGTGACTTAGAAGAAGAGGTGTATATAGAGCAACCAGATGGATTTCAACTGAGTGAGAACCCTACACTTGTTTGGAAACTGAAGAAAACATTGTATGGGTTGAAGCAAGCACCAAGAGCATGGTATTCAAGACTGGATACTTATCTCTGTAAGTTGGGTTTCAAGAAAGGTTTGGTTGATAGTAATCTGTATGTTAAATCTATGGATGGCAATCAGACAATTGTGGTTGTATATGTAGATGATATCATCTTTGCAGGCCAAAAGGATGAATTATGTCAAGACTTTGCTCAGAGAATGCAAGATGAGTTTGAAATGTCTATGATTGGAGAGTTATCTTATTTTTTAGGTCTTCAGATCAGCCAGTTAAAGAATGGATTCTTTTTATCACAGGCCAAATATGTGAAGGAAATGTTGAAGAAATTCACAATGGAAGACTGTACACCAATGAGCACTCCAATGATGACAAGTTGTAAGCTAAATAAAGAGGATGACTCTCCCTCAGTTGATAATACTATGTATAGGTCAATGATAGGAAGTCTTCTCCACTTGACTGCTATTAGACCAGATATTCTTCAGTCTGTGTGCATGGTAGCTGGATTTCAAGCTGGCCCGAAGGAGACACATGTGGTAGCTGTGAAGAGGATCTTCAGATACCCAAGGGGACAATGGAGTATGGTCTTTGGTATGCAAAGAGCAAGGATCTAGTTTTGTCATCCTACTCAGATGCAGATTGGGCAGGTTGTGTTGATGATAAGAAGAGCACTAGTGGAGGTGCCTTCTATCTTGGTAGAAATTTGGTGGCTTGGCATAGTAAAAAGCAAGAGTCAGTCTCATTGTCTACAGCAGAAGCAGAATATATTGCAGCCACCTCTTGTTGTACACAGGTTTTGTGTATGAAACAAATGTTGAAGGATTTAGGCATTGAGTCAGACAATCCTATTTCAATGTTCTGTGGCAACATAAGTTCTATTAATATCTCAAAAAATCCAGTTATGCACTCCAGGACGAAGCACATAGCCATTCGGTATCATTTCTTGAGAGAAAAGGTCTTGGAAGGAGAAGTTCAGTTAGAGTTCATTCCCTACAAAGAAGCGGATTCGCGATATCTTCACAAAGCCACTTCCCAGAGATTAGTTTGACTACTTGAGACAGAAATTGAGAGTGATTATCTTCCCCAAGCATTGAGAAGCTTGGAGTGTTGGCAAAGGTTGATGAGAGAGAGTGTTTGCGGATCCTACAGGTGATATGGCGGATCCTACAGGTGATATGGCTGTGTTACAGATACTGTGAAGTATGAAAGAGGAGAGAGAATTAGAAGAGAGAAAAAGAGGAGAGAGAAGGTGGGACCCACCAAGGTGGCATGCCACCTAGACAGCCAACCTGGCCGAGCACCAAGGTAGCCAGCCCGGCAGACCACTAGCCGGCCCGGCCGGCGAAGACAAAGGGCTAGCCAGCCCGGCAAGACCGGGCCAGCAGCGGCCGGCAAGACGGGCCCGCAAGTAGGCGCCCGGCCGCAGCGGCGGCGCGTGGCACTGCCCGCAAGGCCCGCGGGCGCACTGGCCCTCCTTCATGCTGCGCGCATAAGATCTCATGCCCATCAGGTGTTCGACTGATTTTCAAGAGAGAGAAAAGCTCTATGGAAATCAGTCTCTGGCAGAAGTTTAATAAAACCTCAAAAGTTACAGAGGCCATTAATTGGATTTACAGGGGCATTTTTGGAAAAGAAGAAAGAAAAAGATGCAAGATCGGCCGCCCAAATGGAGCCACGTATGGAAGATTCCAAATCAAAGGCTTTAAATAAGGCGGGATTCTGTGCTTCTCAGGCGGAGGTGTCAGATCATCCCGTGCATGAATTGATTGGCCAGACGCAGTGCATAATCATGCACCGCGTCACATGGGAGCAAAGCTGTGATAAGATGTAACGCATGCGCAAAGCGGAAGCGGACGAGATCCAGATCCAACGGCTATAGTTCAAGCCGATTTTCGGAGACGCAGAATATCCAGATCTGAGGGATCAGGTTCGATCCCACCTTTTTGATTGAAATCCAACGGCAAATTTCAGAGATTCTCTCTTCGACCAATCAGGTTACGACACCAAGACGGTGGGCGTGGCTACGGTGCTTCGCAGACGCACCAATTGAAGCCTAAAGATTCCATTTCGAATTTTTCCAGTGGCCGAACTTGTTTTCCTCATAACTTGGTCATCCGGTGGCCAAATCCGACGATCCAAATTGCTCCGAGCTAGGTTTTTCATTCTCTATCAATTGAGAATGGTTTGAGAAGTTTTTGGCCGTGTGAAACAGTTGCAGAGAGGCGTTTTTGAAGAAAGAGCTTTGTTACTCTTAATCTTTGAGATTTTTCTGGTTTTGTGAATTAAAAAGCTATCACTCATCCTCTCTATGTGTGCCCATGTCGTTGTACTACTGTGATTTTTGAAGAATGATGGAGCTTCTCTGCATATGGCAAGGGATTGATTGATTATCAGAAGAAAAGGAACGTCGTCAGTTATCAGAACAAATTGGTTGTGAGATTTTCTCATTCCCTAACTCTTTAGATAATTTTCATGCACTGTATGCTTGTATAGGTGAAAAGAAAAATTAGTGGAATACCTATCTAGCTTGTGAGATTTAATTGTAGGGCATCATTATAAGCCCCAATAATTGTATTTGTTGTGGTGTGTTCAGTGGGTTCTGGACACTGGCTTTATGCCTGAATTCTGGCGTTGTTACTCCCTCTCAGTTTTATGCTGGAAAAATTTAGGGTGAGCACCCTTGTCCTATAAAGCGCTAAAAGTTGAGTATTGAGTAAATCACGAGCCCATTGGGCATTACTCCGTGGATTAGCCATCACTCACTGTGGTGGTGAACCACGTAATCTTTCTGTGTTGTGGTTTGTTCAATTATGTACTTTGTGAAGTGCGTGGAATGAATTGCATGATGGGTGTGCAAATCTGGTAGACCTGGCCACTGAGTGGTTGTGAGGTAGATTTGCATACGATTGTGTATGGAGCAGTTTTATTCATTATAAGCAGTGGGCAGCAAAGAAATATCAAGAAAAAGTATTCACACTGATTCACCCCCCCCCTCTCAGTGTCATTCAAGGTCCATCAATGTTGTCTAACATCATAATACATAAATTCCAAGAGAGCATCGTTTCAGACAGCTCGCCATTAAAGAAGGAAGTTGCCGACTCCCACTTTACGTTTCGTACCTTCTACAGTTTTTTTTTTTCTACCTTCGACAGTTTCGTTCCTTCTACAATTGAGAGATACAAAATGTCACTCAACAACCCAACCATCACCCTTCTTGCTTTCTTGCCAATGGTCTCTTTTATGACATACCAGATTTTTTTGGGTTGAAATCGTCTCCAATTATTGAAGGCCTTGATTTTTTTTTTTTTTCAAGAATGGAAGAGCTAATGAAACAATAGGATGTTAAAAGACTTATTAAGGACTACTCATCCATACATCCATTAATCCTATAAGTATCTGGGCAGAATCATTGTAACAAGAATATCGTTTTCATGTTTTACTTCAATTAATGATATTGTACTATTGAAGTGCGGATTTGTGATTTTTCCAAAAAAAAAACAAAGTGTGAATTTATGAAATAAACAATGTAACATCATTCTTGTTACGGTTGGAAATCGCCCGTCGATCCGCGCTCTGAGTTACCTGCAACCACAGAGATGAGACAAGGGAGTTGGGCGCCTAAGCCCCGGGTACACTCCGATGCCTAAGTCGGATTTTCAATGTAAACAGTCAAGAGATAGCAGAAAGCTATCTCCAGTTTAAAGAGTGTGGAACGATGAGAGAGTTTGAGCGTGCGAGAATGATGAATGAGAGAGAGACTGTGAATTAGTAACTAGTAACTGAGATTACCTTGAGGAATTATCCTCTACTTATAGATTGGGAAGAAGCATGGAGGTACCAGGACTCAGGGGAGTAGACTACCAATAGGATTGCCACGTGTCGCTCTGAGGGACACCCGTGTGGTAGACTCCGAGTAGGAGTAGGAGACCTTAGCCAAGGAAGCTAGGTCGGTCAGCTCTGGGACTGACACATGTCAACGTATGAGTAATCACGGACCGCGATAGTCGGCGTCGTATCAGACTGGGAGAAGGACTCCTCGGACGTAGCATAATCACATTAGGACTCTGACTACCGACTGGGAAACGTAGCCGGGTAGGACTATGACTCTGAGCGCTACCATAGATGATGATAACTAGACGACATAGGACGAGTGCGACATGCCGGGCGCATGAGAGGCCGGGCATAAGATACCGAATGCCTCATAAGCCGAGCGCAAGATACTCCGAGCGGTCGGCTCCGAAGGTGAAGCTTGACACGTGTAAGATTTCCATTGGGTGATATTTTTCCCCCCTAACAATTCTCTTGAAAAAAGTGTCAATAATATGCAATCCAAAGTCTTTAATTTTGACAATCAAGTGAAAAAAGACAACGATTCTTTCACCAATTACAATTATGGTATTAGGTATCCGTATTGGCTAAGATCTATATAGATATAGACTGGGATCTTTTGTAGGGATTGCTAGCGGCTGTGCGGATCCTGGCCCTCAAAGTTTATCAACCAAGATCCTCTAATTTTCCATCAATATTTGATTGATACATGTCAATATCGGCCAACAGGTGACCGATAGTACACTTATAAAAACGAAAGCCAAAGGTAAATGATACTAATACTAATAAAAATATCCATTCAAATGTCACATGATATGATGATTTATCCACCATTTTGGAAACCATGTATCTTTGTGGATGATAGGTGAAAGGTCCAAATAAAAATTTCAATTTTTCACGTTTTAATGCCAAACAACGATTGTCATATCAAAAAGCATTAAATTTCTCTAAGTAACATCACAAATGTAGTTGTCACTCAAAATACTGACTTTAGAGGAAAAAGATCATATTCATTGTCCAGTTTCTCTAATAATCATCCCATGGCTGTAATTCATCCAATGCGTATACCAATACATGCTGATTGAACTTCAGCCGCTGGATCATGGCTGGAGTGCTCGACTTTAGGTTGTTATAAAAATAAAGGCAAGAATTATAAACGAGACAGAGATGCGAAGCTCACGGTTCATATTCCGTAGATGATTTTACTTCAATTTTTTTGTTGGCCTTTATATATTCCAATCTGTCTGTATCTAATCGATCTATTTACAATTGGCATTGTAACCATGGTTTTAGTTCACAGTATCAGTCACTCTGAAATCCGGCACATCACTGATATAAAACCAATGACGGAGTGATATAAAGCCATTATTAAAAAAATAAAAATATCAGGTATTGTATCCATATCACTCACATTCAACGCTAATACGAGTAGACTGATTCGATCCAAACCTAAAATAATGGTTTAAATCTAATTTATCCATGACCGTAGAAGCAGGACGGAATCTCTGTCAAACTTTCTTGCCAACATAAATCGACCAAATTAAAACTGCTAGGGAAGAAAGGAAGGTAGGTAAAAAAAAAAAGAGAGAACAAGAGGCCGGGACACGGATGATAGAATTGTTTTTTTTTTCTTTTTTTTTTTGGATGAAAGTTGTTTAAATATTGTTAGTGGCTTTGAATGGTATTAGTTACCGAAAAAAAATGGTATTTAATTTCATTTATATCTTGGTAGAAGATAATATTTTTTTATAAAGAAAGATCTATCCACCGACTGGTAAAAGTACTTTTTTATTTTTTCTTTGATCAATCAGGTTTTTCTCGTGATGGATATAGAAAATTAAAAATAGGTTACAATAGCGTAGGTACGTAATAGAGTTTCTTAAAGAAAAAAAAGTGATAAAGTTGAAATTGAAAATTCGTTGATGGGTTTCATTGTCTTCGAATAATGGTTCCATTGGTATCACCATTTTGTCACATGATGGAAGGATTTAGTTATTCATTAAAAGAGTTTCACCCATTAACTTTATGAAATTACTTTTTGAATTTTACACTGAGATCAATCATTTCTTCATAGGATTTTGTTGCGGTCCACAGTTCTGTGGGAACCAGGGAACAAATTTGATTCGAGGCAAACACAACCTTGACCCGAGAAGCTTATAAAAGCATATTCGAATGAAGGAGAGAACCCAAACTGAACACAATGGCCTCTATGATCCTTTCGTCCTACCCCAGACCCAAAGGAAATACATTTCCCCATAGGAAGAAGTTGCAGAGCCCTGTAGTTGGTAACCGAAGATATCTTCTATCATCTCGCAAGCAGGTTTCATGTAAAGCTAATAGCTATGAAAATGAGGAACGTTCCTTAGGGAGACTAGAGAGGAGGGACGTGCTGATTGGGCTAGGAGGTCTCGCTGGTTCGGCGAGCTTATCTGCTGATCCACTGGCCTTGGCAGCTCCAATCCAGGCTCCAGATTTCTCCAAGTGTGGACCAGCCAAGTTATTATCTACCGGTGAAGTAATCTCCTCCAATTGCTGTCCACCTGTCGACTTGACGATCCTTGATTACAAGCTTCGACCGGCACCGAATAAATTACGTGTCAGGCCAGCAGCTCACTTGGTGACCGATGAGTACCTTGCTAAGTACAAAAAGGCCGTCTCACTCATGAAGGCTCTCCCAGACGACGACCCTCGTAGCTTCTCGAGACAGGCCAACGTTCATTGTGCTTACTGTAATGGAGCTTTCGATCAGGTTGGCTACACAGATTTGGTCCTCCAAGTACATTTCTGTTGGCTCTTCTTCCCATTTCATCGATGGTATCTTTACTTCTATGAGAGGATTTTGGGAAAGCTCATCGATGATCCTACCTTTACCTTACCCTTCTGGAACTATGATTCCCCTCCAGGCATGCAGATTCCAGCCATATTTACCGACACTAGCTCAAGTATCTATAACAGCCTCCGTAACCCTAATCACCAGCCCCCTACAGTGATGGATTTAAATTGGAGTGGTACTGATTCCACCACCACAAGCAATGACGATCTGATTGCAGCCAATCTCAAAACCATGTATCGCCAAGTGGCAGCCGTCAAGAAAGCAAACCTCTTCTTGGGTGAAGCTTATCGTGCCGGGGACGCCTCGTCTCCTGGACAAGGCACGGTAGAGGCTGTTCCTCACAATATAATTCATGCATGGACTGGTGAACCGAACCAGCCTAACGGTGAAGACATGGGTAATTTCTACTCTGCTGGTCGGGACTCCATCTTCTATTGTCACCACGCCAACATCGACAGGTTGTGGACTATATGGACAGGGCTTGGTGGAACCAGAAAGAACCCCACTGACACAGACTGGTTAGACGCAGGTAGGTCATTACGGATCCATACATTCTGCATTTCTTTTTACGTAATTGATTATATTGTTGGGAATTTCATATTGCTCACAGACTAGAACCTTTAATGCCTTACATATATGTGAGTGTCTCTTAATTTACTAGTTCGAAGACTTAACATGCAGCTTTCCTCTTTTACGACGAGAACAAGCAACTGGTACGAGTGAAGGTTAGAGATTGCGTGGATGAGAAGAAGCTGGGGTACACGTATCAGGAGGTGCCCATTCCATGGCTTAAAACTCCGCCGGTACCTCGTAAACCTAAATTTACGCCGCCGGCATCTGCCAGTAGTGTTACTTTTCCGAGAGTTCTGGATTCGGTGGTGCAGGTAGTGGTGACGAGGTCAAAGAAGTCGAGGACAAAGAAACAGAAGGAGGATGAAGAGGAGGTGTTGGTGGTAGATGGGATCAAGCTTGAGAATGATGAGTTTGTGAAGTTTGATGTGCTTATTAACGATGATGACCCTACAGCATCAGGGCCTGACAAAACTGAGTTTGCAGGGAGTTTCGTCCATATCCCTCACATGGAGTCTGACGGGAAGAAGAAGAAAAAGAAGGATTCACTCGGTACGATCCTAAGGATTGGGATCTCGGACTTACTGGATGAGGTGGGGGCTGACGATGACGACAGTGTGTTAGTGACTTTGGTCCCAATAGCAGGGACAGGTGTTGTTATTGGAGGTTTGAAAATAGAATTCGTCTCCTAAATCAACGATCCGACTCGCTGGACTGCGTACTTAACCAGTCGAGATGTTGATTTGGCTTGCATTTCATGTTGTTTCTTTTTCTTTTTTTCTTTTTTTATCCCACTTTGTTAAGAACTGCTGTTGTACTGGGACTATCTACTATCTAAATAAAATCAGTTTTGTGTTCTAAGTGTGTTTTTTTATTTACTTTTATCTGTTTGTTCGTATGTAGTTATGCAAATACGATAAAATATGAATAAAATGACATTTCATAGATATATTTCCATTAAAATTTACCATATTGAAGTAGTTCTCAAATGTGTCAAGAAGCAGATGAAAAGGAGGCAATATCTTCCAGCTCTCTTGGTTAGTGGCTATGTCATTCTTAATGCTTTCAGCTGTTTTGGTGGGAAAGTCTTCCTAATTTTTTCTTTTTTTTTTCTTTTTCTTTTGATGTATAGAAGTCTTCAAAGCTTTGTAGCACCTGCATGTCAATATTTTGAGTTGTATGAGTTAATAGAAGGGAGGTTAATGATATTAAGGTGTGATTGCGAATGGCTGGCTGTTTGCCACCTGGCCAACCCACACCAAAGTCCCAAAGTCCCCTGGTAGTGTTGTTACCCCCAGTCCCTTCGGGATTGAAATCGTCTCCTGCGAGGCTTTCTGTAAGAGACATAGCTGCATCATTTGGATGCATTACATGTGGGCGCATTAAGGTGGGTTATAATAAAATAAAATTTTTAATTATAAAAAAATATATTTTTTTTAAACCTTTCTATATTCTCCTATAATTTAAAAATATAAAATTCCCCCTTTTTTTCTTTCTTTCCCTTCTACCGTGTGTCGAAGAAGAAAAAAGAAGGGAGGAAAAAAAGGAAAAAAAAAAATTAATAAAAATGAAAAAAAAGAAAAAAAACAAACCCATCCAAAAAACCCCCCCTCACAAAACCAACCCAACACAAACCCCATTTTTCCCCCCCCTAAAAAAAAAAAAAAATAAAAAAAAAAAAAAAAAAATATCCCTCCCCCCCTCACTATCCCCTTCCTTTTTTCTTTTTCTTTTTTTTTTTTTTTTATTGTTTTTTTTTTTTCTTTTTTTATTATTTTTTTCTACTTTTTTTTTTTCAAACAATCTTTAAAAAAAACCAAAAACAAAAAACATTATACTTCCAAATCTTATTAGCATTAAAAAATGATTATAAAATAAAAAAAAATAAAAATAATCTTTAACCATCCCCATTTTAATAATCCCTTTTATTGGAATAATTTTTTTTTTTTTTTTTTTTTTTTTTTTAAAATATTTTTTTCTTTTTTATTTTCTCTATTATGCCTATAAAAGGCCACCAAAGTAGTTTGTATTGTAGAGACAATTTGAAGTGATTCTTATGAATGAAATTTGCCTAAGTGCAATTCTTGAACCTAGAAGAGTTCTCCCTTGAAACCTTGAAGAAGTTTCATTCCATCCTAGAAGAGTTGGAATTTTATTCTTCACCTACATCCTTGAAGAGTTGTAGGCCACCTTTGGAGTTGATTTACATCCTAGAGAGAGAAGTAAGTCACCCCACCTTCACTTCCATCAATTATATCCTTTTCTTTCTTTACCTTTAACAAAAATTCAAAATCCATTTCGTACTTCACCTCCCTTTGATTCATTTGATTTTGTATAAGTCCACTCTCCCGATCCATTAGTTCCATAAGCCCAAAATTGGCTTACATCATTTGGTATCAGAGCAAAGGATGAGAGATATTATGGGTCCAAAATTTCGAGGTGGTCGAGGTAGTCTAAGTGGCCGAGGTAGTCGCACTACCACCATCGATGATGATGCATTAGCACAAGCCTTACAAATACAACAACAAATGCAAGAACAAATTCAAAACCTTACTCTTGAGGTTCGGAGACTACGAGATGGTAACAATCCATCAAATTCAAGAGAAGATAGATCGGATGATTTCTTATCGAAGGATCCGAACCCATAACAAGAGGGTTTCGTCCACACTACCCTCAAGGAGGGTCGAAAACCGGGCTGGGAAAAAAGTCCATAGGGATATTCGGAATTTTCGTGTACCGATCCTCCGATGAAATTCTTGATTGGCTAACTCTTGTAAATGAAGTTTTTGAGCATAGAAATGTCCCGGACAATCGTCGGGTTGGCATCATCTCCATGCGCCTTCGAGGCAAGGCCATCGCTTGCGGCGACGTGAGAAGCAAACACGTCAATCCATTGGCAAAGCTCCCATCACTTCATGGAGAAAGATGGAAGATAAGATGAAAAATACTTCCTTCCTAAGGGATATAAGAGAGAGCTCTATCAACGGTACCAAAATTTGAGGCAAGGTACACGCCACGGTAGACCAATACACCAATGAGTTCAATGAGTTGGTGATTCGTAACAACATCATAGATCCGGAAAATGTACTTGTGAACAAATACTTGAATGGGCCCAATCTTACATTCAAGAGGCCCTTGAAGTCCTTGACATTTGGGATGTGGGAGATGCACATCAAAGAGCCCTTAAGGTGGAACGTTCTCGAGGTCGAAACAACAATCTACTTTCACCTCCAATCGATCAAATCGGAATCCGGTGAGTACTACTAAACCAAGTAATTCTTTAGACCATTCCTCTAACATGGAAAAGTTGTCTACTCAACCAAAGGTTACTAATCCTACCACCCAAACCGGTTCAAGTTCCTCCGCCGGGTACAAAATGTTATTCTTGTGGAGAAATTGGCCACCGAGCAAGTAATTGTCAAAATTTTAAAAACTCTCATAAGGGTAAAGGTGCCTTGTTGGGTTTTGAGGACCAAGAAAATGAATTCGATGCCGAGGATGTCGATAATGATGATCTTTTAGAGGAAGATCATAAAGAAGATGGAGAAGTGCTCCATGCCGACACCGGGAGAACTCCTCATGATGAGAAAGATATTTCTCACCCCAAAGCAAGAAAATGGAGACCGATGGTTACGCAACAATATCTTCCACACAAAGATGTACCATTTCCGATAAGGTATGCCAACTCATCATTGATTCGATGTTGTGAGAATGTAATTTCGAAGAGGCGACTCAAAGTTGAAATTGGACTTGAAAGAACATCCTACACCATACAAAATGTCTTGGCTAAAGCTAGTGAGGTAACCATTTCCAAACGATGTCTTGTTCATCTTTCCATTGCATCTACATATTATGATAAAATATGGTGTGATGTATTACCCATGGATGCTAGTCACATCATTCTTGGTCGCCTTGGCAATTTGATCGGAGAACTACTCATGATGGGAGGAATAACACTTATTCTTTGAATTTGATAAAAAAGAATTATTTTGGCACCTAGCAAGGAGCCTCTCAAGTCTCCAATGATGGAAAATTCTCCAACCCCAAATTTGCTCACAATAAAGGATGTAAAGGGTGCTATGGAAGGCGTAGATGTTGTGTATATAATGCTAAACAAATCGAAGTATGATGTACAAATGTCAATCATCCCGACCAAGTGAAACCACTATTAAGTGAGTTTCAAGATGTATTTCCATTCGATCTACCCTCGGTCTCCCCTCCGATGAGAGAAATTCAGCATCAACTTGATTTGATACCCGGTGCACCTCTTCCCCATCTACCCATTACGGATGAGTCCAACCCGAACATGCCGAGTTGCAACGGCAAGTTGGCCGAACTCTTATCTAAAGGGTTCATTCAAGAAAGCCTTAGTCCTTGTGTTGTGCCTGCACTCTTAGTGCCAAAGAAGAATGGAACATGGAGGATGTGTGTTGATAGCCGAGCCATCAACAAGATCACGGTCAAGTACCATTTTTCCATTCCCTTGATGATCTCTTGGACAATTTATCCGCTCTACCATTTTCTCAAAGCTTGATTTGAAAAGTGGTTATCATCAAATCCGAATCGGCGGGAGATGAATGGAAGACGGCTTTCAAGACCAAAGATGGACTATTTGAATGGCTAGTCATGCCATTTGGATTGTCAAATGCCCCATCCACTTTCATGAGGTTTATGAACCAAATCTTGAAGCCTTACCTTGGAAGATTTGTTGTGGTTTACTTTGATGATATTCTTATTTATAGTAAGACTACTAATGAGCATTTGCAAGACCTCCAAGAAGTGCTACTTACCCTAAGGAAGGAGAGTCTCTATGCGACCCTTGACAAGTGCTACTTCATAGTGGAGGAAATTCTCTCTTAGGTTTCAACATCTCCCGAGATGGCATCTCCGTTGATAATGCAAAGATTAAAGTAATTCAAGAATGGCCAACTCCAATCAATGTTCATGATGTTCGAAGCTTCCATGGATTGGCATCATTTATCGACGATTCATTGCCCATTTCAGTTCTTTAGCAGCCCCACTCACTTCTTGCATAAAAAAGGGAGTCTTCGAATGGACCAATGAAGCCCAACGGTTTTGAGCAACTCCAAGAAAAGTTAAGCCCCCGGTTTTAGCTCTTCCAAATTTTGATCTTATTTTTGAAGTACATTGTGATGCTTCCGAACCGGCATTGGAGGAGTCTTGAGTCAAGGAGGACGCCCCGTCGCTTTCTTTGTGAAAATTGAATGGTGCTAAGTCCGTTATAGTACTTACGATTTGAGTTTTATGCTCTCTCGTAGAGGCTTTTGCAGGAGACATAGCTGCATCATTTGGATGCATTACATGGCTGGCATTAAATGGAACGCTGAAAAATCAAGCAGATGCATAATGTGGAAAACTAATTGAGTTGCATCCGATCAAACATCTCTTTTGAATCTGAAAAGGATCGAAAACTCCATCTGTCTTGACTTTTCAACCTAGCGTGGTTCGGAGGGGGAAGAGAGGGAGGCCAGAAGAAAAGGATATCCAGGGAAAGTTGAGAGAGATAGAGAGAACGCCAGAGGATAAAGGAGATCAAGGAAGACGAAATCGTTTCAGAGGGTTTGCTTTGGGTTTCAAATCGTGGGCAATGGAAACTTGAGAAATTAGGGCAGTAACTCATCTGTTCTCGATAACTCATCTGTCCTCGCGACTGAAGCATCGACAGCCAGCCAGGTTCTCGGTAACTCATCTGTTCTCTCTCTTTCTCTCCCTCTCTCTCCTCGCTCTCTCTCTCTCTCTCTCTCTCTCTCTCTCTCTCTCTCCCTTTTTGCAATTTCAGAGGAATGGGATTGAATCGCGTTTCTCAAATTTAGTTTAGTTGAATCTTATTCTTTCAAGTAATATTGATCGTTGCGCCGGAAAAAAAATAGAAGTAATATTGATAGTCATTTCCGCCTTCTTGATTTCTTTTTCCTCCAATCTATTGGAAATTTCCTTAGCTTTTAGTGAAGAAACGATGATATGTTTTGTTGTATTTTATTTTCATTTGGTTCTATTGCAATTTGTTTCTCTACGGCGTTGCAGGTTCTGTGGGTTGATCGATTCTTTTCGGATACAGTATACATTTTCAGATTCAAGAATGTGATTTCTAGGTCTTCTCTCAAGTTTGTTTCTTTTGTTTTTGTTTTCGCCATTGAAACCCTAGAACTGTACTGGCTGGAAAAGATAAACCGTTAGGATCATTTCGTGAAATTTGGATAGCATGAACTTTTCTAATTATTTTCTTTTTAAAAATTAATTTACTTAGTCCATTTCAATTTTTCTGTAGTTGGGAGAATTCTAGCTTACAGGTTTCCAAGCATCTTCTTTAGATCGGCAAGATGGTTTCATTAGAGATGAACAACTGGAAAAGTAAGTGCTGAATGCTGAAATTTGATCAAATACTGAATCAGTGAACTGCTTGGCTGAAATAATGAATCATTTCTTCTTTCATTTCAGTATATGAAGATAATTTCCACATGTGAGGGAGTTCATCATGAATGTACAGAGCATGTTGATGGCAAACCAGATTTTGTTTAGGTAGGAAGTGTTAGGCAGTGCTCATATGAAGATAATTTCTCACAGTTTTGAGCAACCACTTGAGAGTATCTAGACTCTTAAAACTATCAAATCTCCTCTCCAAGTTTAAATGGGTTCTCTGTGTGAATTATAGATGTATTGTAAGGGAGAAAACTGAAACATTACATGCTGCAAAATTAACACATTTAAGGGTTATTTATCTGTATTGCAAGGGAAACAACTGAACTATTTCATTACAGATGTAACTGTTGTCGCTACCTCTTGTTCTATTTTATCTGGTTGCATTAAGAGATCACAGAATTATTTCATTTATATCAGAGACTGGATTGATGGGTATGAGGCAGAAAGATTATTAAGGAGGTGAAGAACTATTTCATTTCATTTACAGCAGGGACTGCCTCTTGTTGTATTTTTTTTTTTTTTTTTTTTTTTTGGTGTAGTTCCGGAGTTTGATACGTGATTAACTGCAGCGAGTGAAGAATAAAGGAAATCATCATATATAAATGATAAGATTTTAGCTGTACTTCCAAATTATGTTCTTGATTATTGTAATATTGTACATCAAGAGTTGGTTTGATATCCACATAGTTGTTTCGTGTGATTTTAGAAAACCCTTGTGGATCATACATGTTATGGTTGTGGATATGCCTTTTTGGCTTTATTTAATTAAGAGGATCTGTTTCCGTGGGAGCATACTAGTTAAGACTGATAGTAAAGCACGTGTTGCAACCCAGCCAGCTTACTATGTTTTTGCAGGTGTATAAATTGATGGAGAGAATCTGATTCTAAAGCACATATTGGATCATCCTAGTGAGAGCATGGCAGCTAAGTGGTTGTGAATCTACCAAAGCACCTTCAGGCAACAATGCTAGTTTAAATTGATTAAGCCCAATTTCCCAAAAAGAAGTCAAACTCTCTAAATGTTGCCAAAATGATGTAGTTCCATGTTTGTTTATTAATTATCAGTTCCTACCACATCATGCTTTTGTGCACTTTCAGGTTGGACATACAAGTTAAATAAAGATATTGATAGACGGGAAAGCTTACTTAATTTGTTCTATATGTAGTATAAAAACATGATTTTATAGGCTTTTTGGAAAAGCATGTGAATCAAAGGAAGAAAACAATGAGGAAAATCAAATAAGTTAAAATGGTAGGAAGTTTAATAATTCAACAATGAGAATTTTGAGGAGGATTCCAAGCTTTAGAAACAAAGACTAGAGGACATAATGGGTGGAGCTAAAACTCTCACATCATGTTTTTGGAAGTGAAGGAATTCTCTAATGACTCTGGCCTGTATGTGTTGTTTTTCAAAAAGAAACACACCACAACAAAGGGACTTATGATAGCAATAATTCTACACTCGATTTGAGCGAGAGAGTGAGAGATAGAACAAATTAGTAGAGTTTTAGATTAAGGCAGTCTTGTGATGCCACAACCTATCCAACATTATGCTTCAACTCCCTTTCCAACCTGCAGTTGCAATTCAAATTAGGACCAAGTTGTTAGCTAACACTACAAATTCAACAATTTTTCTTGTATATTATAATGGCATCATTCCAATCACTCTTGGGACCTATCAAGTGAGCTGGTTTTCCCAAAATTCAGATTCACTGGCTTCCCACATAGGCTAATGAAGCAAGGCCTTCTGGAATACTTTCAATGAAAGGAAAAAA
The DNA here is from genome assembly GCA_028583415.1 of Protea cynaroides. Taxonomy (NCBI): domain Eukaryota; kingdom Viridiplantae; phylum Streptophyta; class Magnoliopsida; order Proteales; family Proteaceae; genus Protea; species Protea cynaroides. The sequence goes on from CM053267.1 coordinate 33,954,939, forward strand.
ATACCTTTTCAATTGAATCTACAAGAAACACCTTCTCACAAATCAATTCATAAACAATAATTATATTAAATCTCACATCCCATCCATGATTTAATCATACAAAAATACAACCAAGCCTGAGAGTTTATACAACCAATTCTTTTAAGGTTTCTTCAATTCTAGTTTCTCGACAACATAAAAGAGTTCTTCTAACATCCCAGTACGATGTCCATAATCTCTAATTACACCTCTTAGATATCCTTTTAAATATTCTGGTGAAGGAGGTGGAGCAGTTGCCATATTGGACGTTGGATGGGATGAGGATTTGACCTATCTCCTCGGTTGCCATATTTATCACTGGAGCCTGAGAGTTTTCCCCTGTTTCTTGGTTAGATACGATCGCTCGTCTCTCTTCTAACCATTCAAATATCTTACATTTACGATTGTCAGGCTGCAAGGCAATTAAACACAGTTGTTAAGAACATTGTCTATTAAAACCATTTTCATTCAAATAAAAAAAACTTAAGGTGGTTTTGTATTCAAAAGGTGTAATCTCACAAGTTCAAGACAATCATCTTTACCAAAAAAAAAAATTAGAGATAATTGCATAATTAAAAAGCAAAACATAGAAGACTGCAGCAATTTGAAATACCAATAAATGGCAAATTTTTAGAAAAATATTTGTACATGGAAATTTAAAGGTGATATTTGAATGTATTCCTGATAAAATAGAACCTACCTTGTTCTGGAAGCACAGGTCACAAATATTTCCTCCTTAAATTGAATAACCTTCCTTTCTTTTTTCTTATATTAATTTTCATCGAAAAGCGGTATATACTGCTTGGACATACCAGCTGGACTTTATGTCCAACCGGTATGTTTGTTTGAGTGCAATTTGTTGGCCAAATTTGGTTCTGACCAACTAGAACCCTGTAAACCTATTTCTAATTTATAATTATAGTCATGTAGGACTTGTCGATGACGTGAATGGATTCTGTAACGCAGAGGAGACTTGCAATCTCACGCCAAGTAAGGGACAAGACCCCAAATCCTAATTAACTAAATAATAAAATGTTGCTTCTGTGTATGTTGTCTGTTGTTTGTGTATATCACATGTCATCTCATTTATTTATTGCTATTATCTGTTATACATACTCGTTATGCTAGGATTGTTGTTTGTTTAGACATGTGATTATTTTCGTTGGTGTATGGAATGTGAAGGGAAGTAGAGCTGTCACACCCCAATTCCGCAAACTTCAGAATGGTGTGATGAACCGCTAGCAAACCAACGGTTCAACCAGGATCTCGGACAAGCAGAATCCGTTTTATCTAAACCTCATACATCCACATTCATAACCAGAGTAAATACAGAATAGCGGAAGTCTTATAGTAAAATGAAATGAGAAATCTACTGTGATATTAATATTTAAATAGCAAATTATTCAGTATCAGCTAAGACATAAATAAATATCAAATACATGTCTTTATTAAATCCAAATAAAGAAAACAAAAAAAAATCTAATCGAATACGCATGAGTTGCACTCGCAAGAGGGGTCATGTGTATCCACTTCATCTTCAACTTCCATCGCCGCCACGTGCCCGTACACTGGAGCATTCACATAATCTTCGACGGTAGTACCTGCATCATCAACTAAAAATATTCGACGTTGAGGGGGTGAGCACACATCATGGCTCAGTGAGCAAACAAAACAATGCAACAATACATATGCATGCATTCAATTCATATCTTTGGTCTGGTTTAAAGTTTGCAATATGCAATAGAAAGGTTTAGGTAGCCAAAGGTTAACGTTTATTGACCCCGCCTCTATACACAAGTCTGTGACGCCGCTCGAAGGTAACGTTTATCGTCGACTCACAAGCACCCAATTCATGAACATTGTACAACAAAGGTTAACGTTTATTGTTGTATAGTGTCATACCAGCACGTAAGCCCCTGTTGGCGAGGGCTGCAAACTGGGCTCGCAACTAACCAATCCTAATGCCAAACAGTGTATCCAATGCCTCACCCCAGCATCCCTCAGAACGTCCATAGAGATAGAGCTAAAGCCCCCCGGTAGAGTCAAAGACTATAAAGACCGAGACCACCTTCCCTCATGCTCTACGACGTAATAGTTCTGCTAAAGTAATGGCGATACGACGATGCTAATGCACAAGACTTGAGTTAGAGATAGAGATAGAGCTAGAGTAATGAGGCCCAACCTATGACACCCCCCTGATACTCACTCGCATCAAGTACATCAACCACACACATACATTCACATGTCTATTCCTATCATCATCATCATTATCATGTTATAAACAATAAAGTAAATATGCATGAACAAGTAATAAAAATATTGGATGACATGTTGAATGCACATTACAAGCATGTTCGCATAAAATCAAGCATAACATTGGACTCAAGAAAAGAGAAAAATAGTTTATTATTAACCAATTAATTTAGAGTTCTGTTTCCTCACCTTAGCTTGCTAATAGATCCTCTTTCAAGCTTTAAAATCACCTCTATATTGTTATTATATTACTAGAAGACCTAACAAAGTCGATAGAATTTAATTAGAATAAATTCTGAATTTAAAAACCATTCTATTAACTGGGGGTCGGAGGTAGGGTCGGGGTAATGATCGACCCTGGGTGCGACCACCCCTATTCTGGACTTCCCAAACACTGGGGGTCGATGCTCAGGGTCTGGTAGGGTCGATTAGCCATCGACCCCCCATACGACACCCTATGGGTTTTGGTCGATTTTCTTCCTTCAGTCCATTGTTCGTGTTTGGGGTCCTATGGCTTGCTCCTACAGTCCATTCCGCACATGTTTTATGGCCTAGAATCATGATTCATTCACCTATATGGCTTTCATGATTTTCTCTATGGTTTTCCATGAAAACCTAACTATGGGTTGATGGTTTGGGTTTCTCCTAGATCATACTCTCTTCATTATCTACCCTAAGGTCTTTAGAAACTCATGGAACTAGTATCCATACCTGAGAAGAATACTCCTTCTATGCAACTCTTATCCTTTATGCCTTCTTCTCTTCTTTCCTTCTCTTCCTCTTCTCTTTCTTCTCTTCTCTTTTACTTAATTCAATTAGGTTTGTAAAAGGAGTGAAAGAGGCTTAGGGACGTCCTATTTATAGAGTAGAAACTCTTAAAATAAGTCCCATTGAGATTAGGAAGGAATCCCATTGAAATTAGGGAAGTTTCCTAATTTCTATTTTTACCGAGTACCGGGGGTCGATGGGGGGGGGGGGGGCGGAGATCCCGTCGACCCCTGGTTCCTAAAGTGACCCCCCATGTAAAACTGGGGGTCTGACTTTTGTCTTGGGGGGGTCCGACCCTCCCTTGCTGGGTATGCGACCCTCCCTTTAATTTAAGTGTTTTTGGGTCAGTTTAATACCTGGGATCGTGATCTCCTTTATGCACTTGGTCCATTTGGCTCATCCATGATGGGTAGATCTGGTTCAAGGTGGTAAGACCGGGTTAGTTTGATACGGGTCTTACAACTCCCCCCTACTTATAAAAATTTCGTCCCCGAAATTGTTCATACCTTCGGAGTCAAATAAATGAGGGTATTGCTTTCGCATAGCACTCTCTTCTTCCCATGTAATTTCTTCCATGTCTCTACTTCTCCAAGTGACCTTAACATAATGGATATCTCGGTTGCGTAGTCGTTGAACCTTTCGTCTAGTGATTTCAGTTGGTGTTACTTCAAAGGTCAAATCATTAGTCAAATCAGGTAGATCTACTGTCAGAACGTGCGTTGGATCCTTGACATACTTCTTCAATAAGGAAATATGAAATACATCATGCACACTTGACATAGATGGTGGTAGTGCTAACTGGTAAGCCACTTTCCCACGCTTAGCTAGAATCTCATATGGCCCAACATATCTTGGACTTAGTTTTTCTTTTTGTCCGAACCGTTTCAGGCATCGCATAGGTGATACCTTTAAGAATACTTTATCACCCACGACGAACTCAAAATCTATGCGTCGAGTATCTGCATATTGCTTCTGATGATTCTGGGTTGTTCTCACTCTTTCCTTGATAATGTCGACCACTCGACAAGTCTCTTCAACAAATTCTGGTCCAACGAGACTACGTTCCCCAACTTCATTCCAAAACAACGGAGTTCGACAATTTCTGCCATACAATGCTTCATAGGGTGACATCTGTATGGTAGCCGGATAGCTGTTGTTATAAGCGAACTCGATCAGTGGTAACTTTTCATCCCATGATCCTTTAAATCAATTACACATGCTCGTAGCATATCTTCTAGAATCTGAATTGTACGCTCTGACTGTCCATCATTGCGTGGATGGAATGCAGTACTAAACTTCAGTGTTGTACCCATAGCCATTTGCAATCCTTCCCAAAACTTGGAAGTAAATCGTGGATCTCTATCGGACACAATGCTCTCTGGTACACCGTGTAATCGAACAATATTATCCACATACAGCTTTGATATCCTCTCTAGTGTGTACTGAGGTCGTATCGGTATAAAGCGAGCTGTTTTTGTCAGGCGGTCTACAATCACCCAAACTGCGTCAACTACTTGAGGATTCAGTGGTAATCCTGTGACGAAGTCCATAGTGATGCAGTCCCATTTCCATGCTAGTTTCGATAACGGCTGTAACAGTCATGCGGGTCTTTATCGCTCAGCCTTTACTTTCTGACAATTTAGGCATTGAGACACGAACTTCGCTACATCTGCTTTCATTCCTCTCCACCAATATAGTTTCTTTAGATCATGATACATTTTTGTACTTCCAGGATGTATCGAATAGATGGTGGTATGGGCTTCTTTCATTAGTCGGTGTCTAATGTCCACACTTTCTGTTTCGGGTACACATATTCTTCCTTTGTACTTCAGTACCTTCTCTTCGTCGAAGGTGAACTCAGGATTAGTCCTACCTTTTTCGATGTTCTTGTACCGTTCTTAGGTAAGGGTCTGCTTTGATGGCTGTCTTCACTTCATCAATTATATCCAGTATAATATTCAATGCAGCGAACATATTTGAAAACCGATGAATAAACCCTTGGTTGGCTGATCCATCCGTTGTATCTATCACATACTGCTCATTGCCGTGATTGAATACCATTCCACTACATTAGCTTTTCCCGGATGATACTGGATATCACAATCATAATCTTTCAATAGTTCTAGCCATCTTCTTTGTCTCATATTCAACTCCTTTTGATTAAATAAATAAGTAAGACTTTTATGGTCCGATTTAATCTGGAATTTTTCTCCGTATAGGTAATGTCTCCATATCTTGACAGCATGTACTACTGCCGCTAACTCCAAATCATGAGTGGGATAATTTTTCTCATGTGTCTTTAACTGTCTTGAGGCATAAGCAATTACTTGTTCTCCTTGTATAAGCACGCATCCTAATCTCAGTCCTGACGCATCGGTGTATAGGGTAAATGGCTGTCCGGGAACAGGAATAGTCAAAATCGGAGCGGATATCAATCTGGTCTTCAGGGTTTGGAAGATCTTCTCACATTTATCCGTCCACACAAACTTTTTTCCTTTCTTAGTCAGACTGGTGAGAGGTACGGCAATCCGGGAATAGTCTTCCACAAATCGCCGATAATAACCAACGAGACCCAGAAAACTTTTAATTTCTGCAACGCTCTTTGGTGCTTCCCACTTTACAATAGCTTCGATTTTACTGGGATCCACTTTGATTCCTTCAGCGGATACTACATGGCCTAGGAAGGCGACTTCACTTAGCCAAAACTCACACTTGATAAATTTGGCATATAGCTTCTCTTTCCTTAAACGCTGTAGGGTGGCGTTTAGATTCTTAATATGAGTTTTCTTGTCCTTGGAATTTACCAATATATCATCAATAAATACAATAACCGACGTATCTAACATATCGTGGAAAACCCGGTTCATAAGTTCCATGAAAGTTGCTGGTGCGTTTGTTAATCCAAAAAACATGATCAAGAATTCATAATGTCCATATCTGAACCTGAAAGTTGTCTTAGGAATATCACCATCCTTAATCTTCAACTGATGGTAGCCTGACCGAAGATCGATCTTAAAACATAATTTTGCTCCTTGCAACTGATCGAACAAGTCATCGATCCGAGGTAGTGGATATCGATTCTTGATTGTCAGTTTGTTCAACTCCCGATAGTCGATACATAATCAAACGCTACCGTCCTTCTTCTTTACAAACAATACTGGCACTCCCCATGGTGATATACTGGGTCGAATATAACCCTTGTCCAGCAGTTCTTGTAGTTGTACTTTCAATTCCTTTAGTTCAGTAGGAGCCATTCGATAAGGTGCTTTTGATACTGGTGCGGCTCCAGGTACAAGATCTATCACAAACTCTGTGGCTCGGTCGGGTGGTAATCCTGGTAGTTCCTCAGGAAATACGTCGGGGTAGTCCCGCACGACATCAATATCTTCCATCCTTGGTGCTTCTTTGGTGAGGTCGACCACTGATACTAGATATCTGACTGCTCCCTTCTCAAGGCACTTCTTAGCCTTTAGTACTGAGAGTATGAGCTTGCGTTTACGGGGAAGTTTGGTTCCCAAAAAATTGAATTCTGCTCCTTCTTTGTCTTTAAATGTTAGCTTCTTTTCGGCGCATAGTAGGTTTGTAGAATGCCGAGCTAACCAGTCCATTCCCAAGATGACGTCAAAGTCCGCCATCCCAAGTTGGATCAAGGTTGCATCTAAGGTTTTCTCGCCAATGAGAACTGGACTTGGCCCATAGCCTTTTTCTAACTCCACTTCTAACCCCATCGGTGACCATACAAGTATTTTGTAGTCTAATGTTTTGATGGGTAAATTCAGCTTCTTTCCAAATGACACAGATATAAACGAATGAGTAGCTCCTGAGTCGAAGAGTACTCTGATGGGTATGTCATTTATAGGTACGATACCTGTGATTTATTCTAACTTAGTCTATATGCTCACACAATGTAATACAACTTAAAAGGTTTCAGTCATACCTTTGACCACATGGGTGATGCGGCAGCATCCTCGGATGTAACAGCATAAACTCGTCCTTGATGTAGCTGCTTCCTGGGCTTAGGACACTCCCTTGCCATATGCCCCACTTGGTTGCAGTTAAAACATTTTGGGCCTTCAGTATTTGGCTTTGGCTGATGTTGAGCTACTGGGGTAGTCTTGGGTGCAGTAGCAAAGCCTTGAGCACGGAAGGGTTTAAATGTCTTATTATTCCCTCCGTTATAAGCATTTCCAGCTGGTCTTTTCATACCTCTGTTCTGTGTGAAATAGCTTTCCTTCTGGATCGATTCTATAACTCAAGCAATTTGCACAGCTTCATTATATATTTTCTTCTCCAATCCTAGAACATGCTCTCTGATGCTTCCTCTAAGCCCCGTGACAAACCTACGGGTCTTAGTGTCTTCTTCTTGCATGCTGAGTGGTGCAAAGAAAAATAGCTCCTCATAACGCTGTTGATATGCATCCACGGACATTTGTCCCTGATATAAACTCAGGAACTCCTTCTCCATAGAATCTTTGAAGCTTCGGGAAAAATACTTCTCAAAGAAAGCTTTTTTATATATAGCCCAAGTCAATAGGGCGTGCTTGGTTAATAGGTAGGCCCTGGTCGATTTCCACCAATGATGTGCATCACCTTTTAACATGAAAGTGGCACATAATACCTTCTCTTTTTCTGTAATAGTCATCATAAGAAAATTTCTCTCCATCTTGTCGATCCAATGTGCTGGCCATAAAGGATCGGACGGTTTACCGTTAAACTCCTTGGGCTTCATCTTTAAGAATCCCTCAACCAGTCAGGAGTGGTCCCTCTGATTCTGAGGGTATGCCCCAAACATAGGTTGTGGATACTGGTAATTATCCTGAACTGCTTCAGGACCTGGTACTGGAATTTGTGTGGCTGGTGGTTGAGGTGTTTGAGGTGCTGGGTGGTTACCCACCAGTGCTGCACTTGTTTGTCCAGTCAGCATTGGTGTAGCATGTACTGTCTGAAACATAATGCCCATTGCTATATGCATTTGAGCATGTGTGTGTTGCATTTGTTGAAGCTGTTGTGTAAGGTTCATAACCACAGTTGCCAGCTCCGATGGTGGGGGTAGCAAGTTTGTAGGATTTTCCTGGCCCAGATTTACTGGTGGTGTAACCTGCGGATTTCCCCGTGCATATACATTTTCTTGGCTGACTTCCTCCACAGGTGGTGGTGGTGGAACTGCGTTTCCGCTTTGCCTGGTTACTCTACGTCCAGCCATATTTTCCTCTGATAATGGTGATGCTTGAAATCATTAATATACGTGACGCAATCATTTATACTTCATGTAGACAAGCTAACCGATGTTATTTTCAAAGTTTTCAGATCATTCTGTGAAAAATACTGTCTTTTCTATGCAGGGTCGATGGTGGGGGTCGATGGTATGTCCGACCCTCAGTATCCGACCCTAGGAATCACCTGTTTTTCCCGAGAGCCAGGGGTCGATGCGGGGGTCGATGGATGTCCGACCCCCAGGTGCGACCCCTGGTTTTCTGTCAGGTTCCCGAGAACTGGGGGTCGATATGGGGGTCGATGGTCCTGGTCGAATTCTCCGACCCCCTGTAAGCACCCCATTTTTGCCATCCCAGCTAAACAAAGTCCTGCTGGTGTGTAGACAACAAAAGGAAGAAAGGTGATCGAAAGTTTGGATTCTTGACTGTGAACTTGAGGAAGTTTTCAATGGATCTGTGAATTTGAGGAAGTTTTCAATGGGTCCACAGCAAGGTCATGGGTTATAATTTTGCATGGATGCGTAGGTCATAGAATTATCTTCGAAACGAGACCAGAATTTCTCAATTTCGATATCAAATGAGGAAGATATGACCATTTTAGTCAGATGATACATATGAGGGAGGTTTATGAAATTATTATAAATAATCCTAGGGGCCTTCATGCAAATTATCCTAAGTTGGATTGTTTGAATTTCAAATCATCATATCTTGATCATCCGACATCGGATTCAGATGATTCCAAGACCATTATTCTTCATTCATGATGTTCTACAAAGTGGACATAAAAAATCTCGGGTAGAAGTCACCAGTGGGTCCCATGCAAGCTTGCATGCAAAATTATCGTTAGAACTTCAAAGCTACATATTTTTTCCGTTCTACATCGGATTCAGGTGATTCCAGTTCCTATATTCCTCATTTTTAATGTTCTACAAAATGAACGCAAAAAATTTGGAATAGAGGCCATCGGAAAATTCCATGCGGGATGACAAGGAATTGACCCATGAAATGACAAGGAGAGAAAACCCGGTTAATTCCAATTAATCCAGTCAACTCGGTTCAAGCCGCTTTTGGTCCAACCTAGCTCAACCCATATCAGTTTAACTCAGTCAACCTAAGTCAGTCTCAACCCGTTTCAAACCAGTTCATTCATGTGCATAGTATTTATATATTATATACTATATATATATATATATATATATATATGTATGTTATTAAATATATGTGTATATATGTATATAATATATATTATTATATGTAAATGATAATCCAAAAGATTTTGAGAAGAAAAAGGAAAGAGGGGAGAGAGAAACGTGAAAGTGAAGGGGGATTTTGGTTTTGGAGATAATCCAAAAGATTTTTGAGAAAAAAATGGAAAGAGGGGAGAGAAAAAACGTGGAAGAGAAGGGGATTTAGGGTTTTGAGATAATCCAAAAAGATTTTGAGAAGAAAAAGGAAAGAGGGGAGAGAGAAAACGTGAAAGAGAAGGGGATTTAGGGTTTTGAGATAATCCAAAAGATCTTGAGAAGAAAAAAGAGGAATAAAAGAAAAAAAAGAAAAGAAAAAAGGGGGAAAAAGATTCCCCTTTACGTTTTCTAGAAAGAAAACGTGAAAGAGAGAGAGGAGAAAGAAAGAAAGAAAGAAAAAAAGGAAGGAAAGAAAAAGGAAAAAAAATATTTTTTAGAAAAAAGGATCTTCTAGAAAATGAGTGAAAAATTATAAATAGGCAAGAGGAGGATCCTTTTTTCCAGAGCAGAGAGAGGGAAACGTGGGTGAGAGAGAGAAACGTGAGTGAGAGAGAGAAAACAAGAAAGAAAGAGAGAGAAACGTGAGTGAGAGAGAGAAAACAAGAAAGAAAGAGAGAGAAAAGAGAAAAGAAAGAAAAGAGAAGAAGAAAAGAGAGAAAGAGAAGAGAGAAAGAAGCAGAAGAGAGAAAAAGGAGGATTCACATGCAAAGGGGATTGATACAACCCCCAATCACCCTTCATCAACGGTTTCGCTCGATTTGAGCCCAAGTTAGTACTCTAAACAAATTTAGAGGTCATTATAATGCCCGAATGCCAATTTTGCTTGAAAAAGGCTAATTTTCATGAAATCTCAATCATGAATGCTCTATTACATGCTTGTTAATGTTAGGATGCCTATGTCTAACATTTTTCATGAATGATAATCTGTCTAAGCTATTCAATGATGAATTTTTTATTGATATACAATGATGTTTGATGTTTTTTGTAAATTTCATAAAGTGATTTTCTGATCTGAAAATTCCAGATTTACGGTTCAAACTTAGGACGTACATCATATGTATTTTTTCTAAGCTTTTGAAGCCCAAAATTTTATGAGAGTCTCTCTGATATGATAGAAGACTACCCTAAAAATTTCGCTCCATTTGGAATTGGGAAAATATATCAAAAAATTTGTCTTTGACATTGCTATTTTTCTCGGATGTAATGCAATCCTCCATCGGAAAGTCTCTAGACAAAGGCCTTATGGCCATAACCAGAAACTCCACTTAACATGAAATTTTTAGACATGAAAGTCTTCTAAAAAATGGCACTGGTTTCATATTTTTTCCATTTTTCGTTGAATTGATATCAATTTTTAAGTGCATAGTGCTTTGATTTCAGATCTGTCATGATGTGCTGATTTGCATGATTGAAAAGAGTCATTTTTCACAAAAAAAAAATATACTTTTTTAACATGTTTTTCTTAATGAAATTTTAGATCAGACAGTTATCTACATAGATATATGTCTGTATTTAATTTTCATTAATAATAGAATTTTATTTGGAATTTATGGTGCAACTGGTCAAAAATCTGGAACAGACCTGACCAGTGTATTTGCCTGTACTTGGGAAATATTTTCGACCTGCCTATGGTATCTTGTAGATTAGCTTTCTGGAGACAAAATGTTGGCCTCTGAGTCTTCTTTCCAGGGATATCTTGTAAGAATTTTTTGAGTAAGTACAGTTGCCTTATGTGCCCATTTTGGTCCAGCCTGACAAAGTTGTCATCTTGTTGCGTGTTCCATCATGTTTTGATTGATTCTCATATGCTTTGGTTGTTTCTCACATTCCATATTTGATGTTATATTTGTTCACATGCTATGTTCGGATGCTCGTATGCATACACTACTATAATTGGAATAGTCACACTGCCATAATTGGAATGGTCACACTGCCATAATTGGAATGATCACACTGCCATAATTAGAATAATCACATTGCCATGATTGGAATGCTACACATGCTTATTGCCATATTTGTCTGCTACACTTGCTCACATGCTATATTGGATGATTACTGCCATGTTTGGATGCACACTTACCATGTTTGTATTGATTCACATGCTCACTTGTCATCTTTGATTGATTTGTTGCTAAATTTGAATATATTTCCAACATGCTATATTTGGATGCTTACACTGCTATATTTAAGCTCACATTGCTATGTTAGATTGTTTACATTGTACAACAACTAGGGCAAGATACACCCTAAAATGGAAATAATTGAACAATTAGGGTAAAAAAAACTCTAAAAATGGAAAAATAACAATTAGGGTAGAAAACCCTAAAAAATGAAAATCACAATGAAAAGGGATAGGAAACCCTAAAAACCTAAAAATGGAAACAATAAAAATAGTAGAAATTTAAGTCTCATCCCTAGATCCTATTCACAAAAATGGAAAGAATTTGGTACACATCCCAAATAAAAATAGTAGGAATTTAGGTCTCATCCCTAGATCCTATTCACAAAAATGGAAAGAATTTGGTACACATCCCAAATAAAAATAGTAGAAATTTAGGTCTCATCCCTAGATCCTATTCACAAAAATGGAAAGAATTTGGTACACATCCCAAATAAAAATGGTAGGAATTTAGGTCTCATCCCTAGATCCTATTGACAAAATTAGAAATAATTTGGTACACATCCTAATTAAAAATGATAGGAATTTAGGTCTCATCCCTAGATCCTATTGACAAAAATTGGAAGGATTTGGTACACATTCCAAATCCGACTCTCACAAATTTTCGAACTACGTCGTACCTGATTTCTAGGGCAAACCCTAGAATACGTAGGCAATTTGGGAATCCCAAATATGGTACAAAGCCACCCATCAACCATACATCCAGCATAAACTTCAACTTGAACAAAAAATCTAATTGAAGCACATGCATAAATCACTTCCATAATCATTAATCACACAAACCACTTTCGAACTACGTTTTTGGACTTGATTTCCAGGATTGGAATACGTAGGCAGTTTGAGATGTCTTATACATCTCAGATTCAGTCCAAGACCGAACCATCTTTGGTTCGGTTCATTGTATAATGTTGTACATTACATTTGCTTGTTTATTTACTTTAAAACATGATTGGCTAAACCGTAGGTTAGAATAACTTAGCAACTTAGTTTAGGACATCCCCCATTGAACCCTAGTCATCCAGTTGACCAAGCACAGTCAAAATTAGAAATTAAGGAAAGTTTAGGAGACCGATATTGATCGTGCGGTTTGGGTGCCTAACACCTTCCCATTACCGTACCCTGAATACTTACCCGATCTCTTGCAGACCAAAGAACCGATACATTGGGTCACGAGTCAATAGAAGTCTTACCTTAGGGTGAGGCTACATTTTTAGAGGTCCTAGACCTTAATCTAGGTGGCGACTCCAACAGAACAAATCGATCTTCATCGATACGGGATACACATTTCCATCCCGAGGAGGATCACGTCGATTTTCCATTGTCCTCACACCCCCGAACCAAAAATCAGATTTTTAAGGTTCGATTCTGATTCATTTCTCATTCTTCCTCCTCCGTTTCGACTCGTATCTCCCCTTTGAGTTGCTACAGTGCCAACTCCGCTATATTGGTCATTTCGGTTCCGTGTTTCGACATCTACATCATTCCCACAGGTATGTCTTCTCACTTTTACCTGTTTTTAGGTTTTCATTTCTAGGTTTTGCCTGTTTATCTTGTATTTTTCAAATTAAACTTTTTCCAACCATAAAAATTCGATTTTTATTGGGGGCTTTTGTTATTGGTGACTCGAGGAACGAAAGCCCTCAAAAATATTTGGGTTTCATCGGTTGGTTATCGAGAAACTCGAATTTTGCTCTTTTTGCCCTAATTTGTCAAAATTTTCGATTTCTCGCAATTTCCTCAAATTGGATTCCATTAGTTAGGATTTCCTACTCTGTGAGTGTTACAGGATATGTTAGAACCTATGTAAGTCCTCCTGCCCACGTGTATGGGCAAAAATTAGGCTTTTGGCCAATTTACATCGTTATAATGTCCAAATTTTGGATTTTTCTATCCTACTAACTATTATCTGTTTTTCCTTTCTTCTTTACAGATACCATGGCTCGTACCAAAATACCCAGGGTTCGCGATCCTCTTCGTTTCCGTTCCAACGAAGCCGAGGAAAAGTATGCCCACTACGCTCGCAAGAAAGTAGAGGGTGGTCGTATGGTGAACTTGGTAGAGTTAGCCTTGTTCAACGTGGAGAGAGCCTTTGGTGATATGGGATGGCTCCCTGTCATCACTTACGACGCGTGCACCCGTCCGGATTTGGTACACCAGTTCTATTGTAACCTCCAGGAGGTGGGGGATTACAATGATGTGGAGAGGGGTGATGAGCTGCGCATCACGAGCTACGTCAAGGGGATTGACATCTCATTCGATTATCGACATCTGGCCGACCTATTGGGCATTTTCTATGCTGGCCCCATGGTTTTCTGTGTTCCTGGAGAGCCCCAGTTCTTCTCTCTACAGATGAGGGCCGAGATCGATAATCAGCTCCTACGACCTGATCGCTGGCAGATGAGGGCATGTTATATGCGTCCAGCTCCACGGGTATATTGCAAGATCATTCAGCATAACCTGATCCCACAAAGTGGTCATTACGAGAGGGTTTCCCAACTGACCCAGTATCTTCTATACTGTATTTTCACTAGGCAGCCCGTCTGCCTTCCGTACATCATCATGCGTACCATGATCACTGTTACGTTGCCCAGTCGCACTGGCAAGCTTCCTTACGGACGTATGATCACTACGCTTCTTACCCGCCTGGGGGTTGATTTAGTGGATGAGAGGATTCAGGAGAAGTCCTTCTCATCGCCTCTAGATTGGGAGGCTATTTGCAAGATGGGCATGCAGGATGCTCGGTCAGTGATGAGGAGAGGAACGCGATGGTGCGCCCTCGCACTCGCATAAAGATAGCCGACGCCGAGGCCGTGCCGCCGCCGGGCCGGAGTTCATACGAGCCTGCTGGTGATGATGACCGTATGTACATGGATGTAGACTCTATACCACCTCCTTCACCTACACATGCGGCTGGAGCTAGTACTTCATATGCGGCTGGTCCTTCACATGCGGCTGGTCCTTCTCATGCGGCTGATCCTTCACACCCACCTTCTGATATGATGGAGATATTGCATGAGATCAGGGAGGCTTAGCGCAGATCTGATCTAAGGATGGGGGAGTTACTAGACGCTCAGTGGGTGAGAGTGGATGAGCTACTAGACACCCATTTCAAATTTGGTCTCAAACATCACTTGTGCTTATAGCGTATTAATATTACAGTTTTTACTTTTATCCTATCTCAGTTCACAATTTATCGTAAAAGTATGCTAGGTTAGCGGACACGGCCTGAGATGCTCTGATACCAAGTTGTCACACTCCAATTCCGCACACTTCAGAATGGTGTGATGAACCGCTAGCAAACCAATGGTTCAACCAGGATCTCGGACAAGCAGAATCCGTTTTATCTAAACCTCATACATCCACATTCATAATCAGAGTAAATACAGAATAGCGGAAGTCTTATAATAAAATGAACTGAGAAATCTACTGTGATATTAATATTTAAATAGCAAATTATTCTGTATCAATTAAGACATAAATATATATCAAATACATGTCTTTATTAAATCCAAATAAAGAAAACAAAAAAAAATCTAATCGAATACACATGAGTTGCACTCGCAAGAGGGGTCATGTGTATCCACTTCATCTTCAACTTCCATCGCCGCCACGTGCCCGTACACTGGAGTATTCACATAATCTTCGACGGTAATACCTGCATCATCAACTAAAAATATTCGACGTCGAGGGGGTGAGCACACATCATGGCTTAGTGAGCAAACAAAACAATGCAACAATACATATGCATGCAGTCAATTCATATCTTTGGTCTGGTTTAAAGTTTACAATATGCAATAGAAAGGTTTAGGTAGCCAAAGGTTAACGTTTATTGACCCCGCCTCTATACACAAGTGTGTGACGCCACCCGAAGGTAACGTTTATCGTCGACTCACAAACACCCAATTCATGAACATTGTACAACAAAGGTTAACGTTTATTGTTGTACAGTGCCATACCAACACGTAAGCCCCTGTTAGCGAGGGCTGCAAACTGGGCTCGCAACTAACCAATCCTAATGCCAAACAGTGTATCCAAGGCCTCACCCCAGCATCCCTCAGAACGTCCATAGAGATAGAGCTAAAACCCCCTGGTACAGTCAGAGACTACAAGGACCGAGACCACCTCCCCTGATGCTCTACGACGTAATAGTTCTGCTAAAGTAATGGCGATACGACGATGCTAATGCACAAGACTTGAGTTAGAGATAGAGCTAGAGTGCTGAGGCCCAGCCTATGACACCCCCCCTGATACTCGCTCGCATCAAGTACACCAACCACACACATACATTCACATGCCTATTCCTATCATCATCATCATTATCATGTTATAAACAATAAAGTAAATATGCATGAACAAATAATAGAAATATTGGATGACATGTTGAATGCACATTACAAGCATGTTCGCATAAAATCAAGCATAGCATTGGACTCAAGAAAAGAGAAAAATAGTTTATTATTAATCAATTAATTTAGAGTTCTGTTTCCTCACTTTAGCTTTCTGATAGATCCTCTTTCAAGCTTTAAAATCACCTTTATATTGTTATTATATTGCTAGAAGACCTAACAAAGTCGATAGAATTTAATTAGAATAAATTCTGAATTTAAAAACCATTCTGTTAACTGGGGGTCGGAGGTAGGGTCGGAGGTATGATCGACCCTGGGTGCGACCACCCCTATTCTGGACTTCTCGAACACTGGGGGTCGATGCTCAGGGTCTGGTAAGGTCGATTGGCCATCGACCCCCCATGCGACCCCCTGTGGGTTTTGGTCGACTTTCTTCCTTCAGTCCATTCTTCGTGTTTGGGGTCCTATGGCTTGCTCCTACAGTCCATTCCGCACATGTTTTATGGCCTAGAATCATGATTCATTCACCTATATGGCTTTCATGATTTTCCCTATGGTTTTCCATGAAAACCTAACCATGGGTTGATGATTTGGGTTTCTCTGAGATCATACTCTCTTCATTATCTACCCTAAGGTCTTTAGAAACTCATGGAACTAGTATCCATACCTGAGAAGAATAATCCTTCTCTGCAACTCTTCTACTTTCTGCCTTCTTCTCTTCTTTCCTTCTCTTCCTCTTCTCTTCCTTCTCTTCTCTTTCTCTCAATTCAATTAAGGTTGTAAAAGGAGTGAAAGAGGCTTAAGGACGTCCTATTTATAGAGTAGAAACTCCTAAAATAAGTCCCATTGAGATTAGGAAGGAATCCCATTGAAATTAGGAAAGTTTCCTAATTTCTATTTTTGCCGAGTACCGGGGGTCGATAGGGGGGTCGGAGATCCCGTCGACCCCTGGTTCCTAAAGTGTCCGACCTCCCCATGTAAAACTAGGGGTCTGACTTCTGTTTTGGGGGGGTCCGACCCTCCCTTGCTGGATATGCGACCCTCCCTTTAATTTAAATGTTTTTGGGTCAGTTTAATACCTAGGATTATGATCTCCTTCATGCACTTGGTCCATTTGGCTCATCCATGATGGGTAAACCTGGTTCAAGGTGGTAGACCGGGTTAGTTTGATACGGGTCTTACAAGAGCCCTGGATATATCCTCAAACTAACACTTTTCCGTATCACCATCTATCTTAGTGAGCTGACTAGGGTATCAAGGGGAGGATGCGGCATGTGATTCATCTTGGCTACCAGACTCGAGCCCTATCTCTATGTTGTAGGGAGCTATGTTGGGGTGTGGCCATAGATACTGTGATGACATATAGTACTAATTAGACACGAAACCCACTTGCAAGCCCTAGCCAATAAGGGTGTAGGTATTGGTGCAGAGTCAGGTATCAGGGGGAGGACGTGGCATGTGATTCATCCTGACTACTAGACTCGAGCCCTATCTCTATTCCGGAGTGAGTTTAGTGGGCGACAGCAATGTGTGATCCGTTGGGCATTACCACACTCTCGTGCATGGAGGTGCGGTGGCCGCCAACCCTTACCATAGCTTTTTGCAAGATATACCTGACCCAATGTAATGTTATCTCAAGCATTTGTATGTTGCATTGTCTTGTTTCTTACTGAGTTAAGTTGTGGTAAACTCACCCCGTTATATATACTCTTTTTCAGGTGTTGATGCAGGTTGCACAGTTGAAGATTTCGTGGCTGCTTCAGTGTATGGGACTGTAGTTGCATTAAATGCGCATGTAGAGGAGGACGAGCATGATGCTTCATGTGAGTGTTCTTATTGCGTGTTTCTTTAGGAGTTAAGAGTTTATTATTTATTCTTTCTTAGTTGACTATAAATGATGTAATATATTATTTATTTAAGTTTTGGTATTTAGGAATAATGTAGATATTTATTTAATTATAATTAGAAGACTAAGTTCATTTATTTAAAACTTCCGCTGTTATTTAGTATATTTCGATTTTGGTTAGTTTGTGTGGTCTGTGTGTTGACACGGTTTATTGAGATACTGGTGTAAACCGTTGGTTTAGTGATGGTTCACTCACATTTCTGATTTAGCCTGAATTAGGGTGTGACAATGCCAATGTTTTCTCTCGGCAATACCATTTTGCTCTGGGGTAGAAGGATATGAGATGTGTAATAATATTCCACACGGTTGAACATAAGTGCGAAACATCCTATTGGAGAACTCACCTCCACCATCACATTAAAAGACTTTTAAGTTTACAAGAAAATTGTCTCTCTACCATTTTATGAAAACTCACAAAGATGGAATAGAATTCAGATTTTTGTTTCAAAGGATAGAACGAAGTGTACCTTGAAAACTCATCCACAAAAACAACATAAAACTGGAAATGATTTAAACTCAGTCCAGGAGCTGGACCCCAAAGGTCACTCTAGAAGGGGAGCTTGCAACTATTACTAACTTGACACCCAGTACACTAAACAGTATCAAAAGAGCCTAAAACAGAAATTTTTCCTAGCTTGTTCAAATGAGAAAAAAATTTGTGATTTGAATGGCCTAGCTGTTAATGCCATATAGAAGCTGAAACTGAGCTATGCCATTTGGAAAAGAAGGCTGCTGCAACAACTGGATTTCTAGCTTTTGTCTCAGACACATTGTTCAGTGTTGTAGTAGCTGCAGACAATTCATATAGTCCTCCTTTCTTAATCCCCAAAGCCAAAACCTCCTTGCTCAAAGTATCCTTCATAACAAAACCACATTTATCAAATTAAAAAAATACAAGGATAATCCTCTGTTAGTTAGGAGACAGAAAGTAAGCTTTTCTTTATACTTGGTACAACCAACACATCCTTGAGTGTGAAAGCAGAATTTGTAGTTGGAATATAACCAGTGCCAGTGTGTGAGATATGGATGTGGTTTCCATCCCCAACCATTAAGCTATCAAAACCATAATAAGGAGTGACTTTACAGAGATTACCTCCATCCTCTGTCACATGGGTTGTAGCACCTGTGTCTGGAAACCAGACCTGGACTTGGGAATCAGAATGATATTGTGCTGTTAGGGCCGGAGGTATGTCCTCATCTTGGAAGCTATCGAAACGACTCTAGCATTGTAGAGCCGTATGTCCCAATCTTTTACATATCTGACACTGAACACCCGAAAAGGGGGAAGGGAAATTTTTCTGAACTGATGTCTATTCGGTGGTTGAAGCTTCTTGATTACCAGTAATCTTTGGGTCTTTATTTTCTTTCATGGACTGATTTGACTGAGCACCAGTAGCACCCGACTGATAACCAGCACCACCAGCTCCAGACTGATACCCAGCACTAGTAGCACCCGACTGATAACCAGCACCACCTGCTCCAGACTGATACCCAGCTCCACCCGTACCCGGGGGATAACCTGACTGATAAAAGCCCCTTCCTTTGAAACTGAAAGAACCAGGCATACCTTCTCTTCTTGAATTGCTACTCTTTCTTGTATAGAAGGCAAGATTGGAAGAAATCTCTGTCTGATGATTCTTTAATCTAAGATCATGACCATGCAATAAAGGAATTAACTCTGTATATGAGGGTACAGGAGGTTTTAACATGGTAGTTGCAAAATTGTCAAAAGAGGGACCGAGATTGGTTAGAAGGTAAAAAAAACCTTTTGTTGGCCAGGTAGTGGGTTCCCTATGGCGTTCAGCTGATCATACCCTTGCTTGAACTGACCAAGAAACTCTGATAAGGGCATTTCTTCACTTTTCTTCAGAAAGTGTAGCTTTGAAAGAAGCTCAAATTCACGGGCTTCTGATGCTTGAGCAAATGACGAACTGAGTGTTTCCCACAAATCTTTTGCAGTCTTGACTCCTACTGCTAATCCAAGCACTTCTTCTGAAAGAGTGCCAGTAATCCACGCCTCGACCAAGCGATCGGTTCGAATCCAGACATATAGTGGATTAGGTTCTAAAACCCCCAGATCGGACAATCTTTCACTGCTTGGCTGTGGTGTTTTACCGTTCACAAATCCAAGAAGGTTTTGACCTTCTATCAAAGTAGGGATTTGTGTTTCCCAATATAAAAAATTCCCAAGATATAGCTTGAGGGAAACGAAATTACTTACGTTCAACGTTGATGGATGCGGGTAAGGAGAATTGATCCTCTGTTGTGCCATCTCTCTATTGAAGAATTGACTGAATAGATTGAACAAATCTCAGAATGGTTCCTTCCTTAGTGCTCTGATACCATGAAAAATATTTAAGAAGCAAGAAGGAATACACAAGAGTGTTCTTTGTTACTCAGAGAATATACAGAGAGAAAGTGAAAATACAGAGATAAAAGAGAAAATCCAGAGAAGAAAACAAAACCAAAACGTGTTTCTCAAGTTAGGAATCTGACTGACAACCTTTATCAAAAGCAAGGAGTTCATTGAAGATTCATGGGCTATGTTGGGCTGCACTGTGTTGGGATTGCTGACGTTCTCTTTCTCCATAGGACCTTCCCCCTCCTTCCTTTGTCCCTGATCCTCTTGCTATCCTCCCCCTCCCTCTGTTGTCAGCTGGTGATAAGGATGAGCAATTTGATGAATCCCGATCATCTCTTTCCTTGCCTTTGGATTTGATCCTGTTAGCATCAGTGCAAGATTTCTCTCTCACTATTGGGGAGGGGGATGATGATTACCGTTTCTCAGAAGAAGAGAGAGAAGAAGTGGTCTGCTTGCTAGGAAGATTTCCAACTTATCGTGTGGGGAGTCCTGCATAGACTTATTTGTGGAGGATTCCTCGAGCATTAATCTCATTATGGACTGGAACCGCGTCTCCAGATCCGAAGATGCAATTCTCAAGCTGTAGCCTTCTTGTTCTTTTCTTTGTTGTTCTTGTAATAGGTCCTTGAGTTCTGTTTGTTTCTTTAGTGGTGGAGAGAGGTTGTTCCTTTTACTTTGGAGTTTTTTTTTTTTTGTTTGTTATTTTGGTCCTTCTCTAGGGTTCTTTTTCCTAGATTCAAATCGTCTCCTCTTCAGGGAGGAGGGTGACGCCTCCATCGAATGGTTGACACGTGACTTTCGAAAAAATTCAAGCCCCGCGTCAGAGTCGACACTCAGTCCACAAGCCGAGCCGACAAGGGGTGTCGGCTCGAACGTGGAGCTCGGGTTTTCCCAAGAGCCATATATCGACCATCTGATGGGGGCATCTCCTATCAGGGAGAAGGAGACGATTCGGATCCCTTTCTCCTAGTGGAGGTGTGATGTGCTCTCTTTTTCTTTGGGTTTAACTAAATCGTTTATTTATCAAAAAAAAAAAAAAAAAAAAAAAAAAAGGTTGTGTACATATGGTATATATTCTCAAAATGTATTCTAAAAATTCTACTATAGAATGAGAATAGGCTAATTAAAATGTGATATATTTATGTTCTCAGTTTCATATGAAAATTAAGATAAATAATGGATTTCAAGAAAGACCATACAGTAGAAAACCTTGTTAGAATGGATACCAGACACAACAAAAAGCTATATTTGGTATGCATTCAAATTCTGAAAATGTGCATTTCCGTTATTCAAATGTAAAATTTATTCTTATTTAAGAATGAGAACATAGTTTTGATAAATATTTGACAATAGTACATTCTTGGTTTTGTAATACTTAGGCATTTAATCAACTTATCATGTATTAGTGATACTCCCAAATCATCTCTAATACGATTATTCTTTACTTTATCCTTAACATTCTTAATTCGAATACTTTAATTGAACTGATGTTAGGTAAGCAATTGAGTTCAAAAAGTGGATAGGATAATCAAGAATGTTGGAATTTGTA
Organism: Protea cynaroides; assembly: GCA_028583415.1. Lineage (NCBI taxonomy): Eukaryota > Viridiplantae > Streptophyta > Magnoliopsida > Proteales > Proteaceae > Protea > Protea cynaroides. The sequence continues at coordinate 33,976,777 of CM053267.1, forward strand.
TCCACACTTTTAGTTTAATTATTGTCTAAATTCACTTTGCTTCGTTATTTTAAAATTGAATGAATTTGAGCAGAGATCTCGTTCTTATTAACTTTGATTCCATTTGTACCGAGTCCCACCAAGTTAGGCTGATGAGTCTGACCGATTCCAAATGACTCAGATCGAAATCGAAGGAGACTGTTGCATCCAATTTCAAGTTTTTAAACCTAGTTTAATTTTTTTGCTTACCTATTTCTATCTTGATACGGTGAAACGCCTTGCTAGTTAAATATTATCACTTGAACTACATTATCTATTTTTTTTATACTAGACTTTCTACAATATAGCTTGCCTCTCCTAAGTTTGCATAACCATGTTCATATACCTCAGTTAAATAACCCTTTTTTTTTCTTCTTTTTTTTTATAATAAATGACACTCTCCATCAAATATAGAACTAATCAATATAGAGAAAGTAGCCACTCTCTAGAAAGCTAAAAGCCAAAGTGAAGTTCTTTAGTATGTATTTTTCCGTTCTAGCAACATCGAAGAACAAAAGAAACGTTACCTTAGGCTGCGTTTGGTAACTATCTGGGAGAACAGTTCTTTTGTTATTCTGTTCTGATAGAACAGAAAAAGTGTTCAGAATAGCCAAAAACAACCAAAATCCGTTTGGTAAATCTGGTTTGTTCTTCCGTTCTCAAAGAACGAACCGGATGAAAAGAACATCCTAGAACAAAAATTTCAGAACATGGTATACCATGTTTTTACGTTCTATAACACATTTAAAAAGAACAAAACCCTAAAACTGTTCGCGATACGAGCCTCAACCCCAATAAAAAGTCATATATTCTCTTCTTCTTCAGTTGGTGCAGCTCTCTTCTTCTGCAACTATTGGGTCTGAGAAAGGTACTTCTCTCTCTCTCTCTTTGTCTCTCTCTCTCTCTCTCTCACAATGTTTTCTGCAAGAAGTGTCTTCTCCTTCCCCCTCTCTTTCTCTCTTTCTCTCAACGGATTATGTCTCTCTCACAACGTTTTCTGCAAGAAGTGTCTTCTCCTTCCCCCCTCTCTCTCTCTCTCTCAACGGATTCTATTATTGATGTATTGATGGATTTCGAGATGCAACTCACTGATTTTTGCAATGTGTTGTTTAGGATTCGCAATTCAGATTCATCTTTCTGTTAGTTCGATCGTCGCTGCAACCGGTTCGTTCCTCTGTCATCCAAACTCTTTTTTTTCTCTCAACGATGATGGTTTTGCATTGCTCATTCATAGCATTGAAAACATTGGATTGAATAAGTTATTTCTAGTTGCTTTCCTTCTGGTTTTGCTTTGCTCATTCATATCTGATTTTTTTTTTTTTTTTTTGCTCAACGAGATTGGTTTTGCATTTCCTTTGATGGACTGATGTTGGTTTGTAGTTGTGTGGATTCATGGTGAGAATGACTTTACATTCACCACTCTCTCTCTCTCTCTCTCTCTCTCTCTCTCTCTCTCTCTCTCTCTCTCTCTCTCTCTCTCTCTCTCTCTCTCTCTGTTTCCTTTTTTTCCCCATCAGTGATCTGTAATTTTTTTTCTCACTCTCTCTGTTTTCTCAGAAACTGAATTCTGTTTCTGGAAATCTCATCTGTATAGATGACTTGTAAAGCTGTAGTTGTAGCCTTAATCTTGTCCCATCACTGTATTATTTTGTTCGTTGGGTTTGATGTCCGTATTAGATTCTCGCCTTGAGGACCTTCAAACTGGGTTAAATATCTTAATGATACTACTATAATCTAGTAAAGCATGGAACACTAAAGGAGCACAATTTCCCCTAGGTTTTGCTTGAAATCTCTACACATGTATCTTCTTCTTTTTTTCTTTTTTCTTTTTTTGGGTAAGTACTTCACATTTTTCTTGTCCATATCAATAACATTTGGTAGAGAAAAGGAAAAAGGATAACATTTTATAGGACTCTGTTTGATGATGTAACAGAAGATGGTAGTAAGGAACATGAGACAGAAAGTTGTAGAAATCAACAGGGCAAGTAGTTGAACCAACTGTTAGGACTTTATACAAATCATGAATGGATCTCAGAATGAGTTTAAAGTTATAGGTTTTCAAAAGGCCAAGTACTAGAAGCAATAGCATTTGTACAACACTATGTTGACACTTGTTTCATGAAATCTGGTCAGTTCAAACACCAGATGGATCATTTAATGGGTTCTGGAGAATACAAGGGTCTCAAATATTCTCTCCGTCCTGACCACCCCAGTTGAAAAAACCCAAATGGTTGGAGCATTATAAACCTTAAGATTTAAATATTTCCATTCCATTACTTACTTAAGCTCTCTTCAAATTGGTGATAAATGAATGTGGTAATCAACGCAAGGGGGAAAAATAGTAAACATCAAAAAAAATACTTATTACTTAATTTGTCAAATGGACAAGGAACTTGGGAAATCAAAAAATGGAAAGGAGGACTGTCTTTGTGGGATGGAAGGGGTAGATATTCGGGCAGGAAATAGCTCTGCCATTATGCGGTTGTGTCCATTCCTCTCAAAGCAGTGTTGGCTAATGTAACAAAGAAAGAGCAATATATAGGCTTTTAGACATCATTCAAAAATAAGTAAGATAACATATGACATGGATGCTCGAGACAAACTACATAAAGGTTTAGTAAAGACTGAATTCACCAAATTATACCTTTCCAAGATGATCAAAAGCTCCATACACCCCACCATACAAGGTTGATAAAATGGCATACCAAATCTGGGTGTCCATAAGATAAACCTGCATAAATTTGTGACAAAATATGAGATGCTTTAACAAATATAGGAGAATCTCAATGAATGCAGATTTACCAAGCTTAATAGATATTTAATTAAAGATAAAAAGAATAAAAAAAAACCCACCAACAGTACTGGTGCCCATAATGAGATAACAACACCATAGTTTTGTTGAGCTGCATTTACAAGACAAACCATTCAGGAATAGAAACAGAGAGTAGAAATGTGGGATAACCAAACAACAGGCAAATGAATACCTGCAGGGAAAAATTCATGCCAAACATATTGAATATGACGTACACTCATTATATCTTTAGTTGGCTGCACTAAAGGTTTTATCTGATCAAAGAAAGACAGTAAAGGAATGAAATAAGAGCCAAATATACCCCCACAGGACATAAAACCAATAAAATAGAAACCACCATTCCTCAATATTCGAGTTTCTAGACGGTATGAAGTAGTACTCATCATGTTTGGATTAAGCCCAATGTTTCTTACCCGTTCATCCAATAATGGCATGACCACCGCCACCATCAGGGATTCCCACACCAGAGCCTCTTTGTCTTTGAGTAATGGTATTGGAAACTCATTAAGCCCAATGTTTTTATTGCTTGTACTTCAGAAGCATTTTTGCATATGGAAACCCTCGGTTGTTGATAGTAAATATGCTCAAAGCTTCTTGTTGTGTATTTTTTATTAAGTTATTACCTTAGTTTGTGTAATTGATGTCTTTGAGTGAATATCCATTTAGACCATTAATAATACTCATATTTTACTGTATCAGACTACAATGGCAAACAGAAGTAATTTGAACGTTGATACTGCTAGATGGTCAGCAAATGAACTCGACTGTTTCATTATTCTGATGTTAGATAACGTGAAAAATGGAAACAAAACAAATGCTACTTTTAGCAAAGTAGGATGGCATGACATCAAGACAAGACTTGAGAGTAGAACCGGTCGTAGTTTTACCAAAGAACAACTACGTAATAAGATGAACAAATTGAGGATCGATTATAGTAGCTTCAAGAAGTTGGTGGGGCAGAGTGGTATTGGGTGGAAAGAAGAGAATAATACAGTAGAAATTTATGATGAGAGAGTATGGGAAGCTTCTGTCCAGGTAAATAAAAAAACAGTAAAAAAATTTGATGATATATTCAATTGATGTAAATCTAATTATTTCTAATATAATTATTCCAGGCAAATCCTAGTCGGGCTAAATTTAAGATAAACGGATTATCTTACTATAAAGAACTGTGCATCATCTTTGGAGATTCATATGCACGAGGTGATCTGGCAGTCAGTCAATCTACTCACATTCCAGACCCTGTGAGCTTGGATGATGATGATATGGAATTCAATGTAGATGAAGTTCGGTCACCGATCAAAGAGACGAGAATTGCTTTGTTGTAAGAGAGACTGAAGAAGAGCTGCCTTTACATCCAACTCCAACTGTCAATCGGGACCTGGATAGAACTCCCACAGCAAAGAGGAAACGCAATCGTACTGCTAATGTCAATAATGCAATTGCGAAGATTGGTGAGTTGTGTGGTGCGAAGTTAGATGATAGGAAACAGAATCATATAGTTTCTTCAAACAACCCCTCCAAATATGTTTCTGATGTCACTATTTAAGCATGTCAGCAGGTTTTGGACTCCATAGAAGATCTGCCTACAGATGTGTATGTGAAGGCAGTGAAGCGTATGTGGGAAGACAGCAAGTGGAGGGACTCATTTATTTCAACAAAGCCAGAGAAAAGAATCATATTTCTAAATATGCTTGAATGAAGAATCATCATTTATTAGTTTATCTTGAACAATTTGAACAATTTGTTTGTGTTATTGTCTTTTTCAATTTAGATGATGGACAAGTAGTAATTAGTCGTACAGTTTGTGGATGATGAACTTTTAGTTATTAATGGTTTTATTCAGAATTTTATATTATGAATGCTATGAGTTGATCTTCTTTTGAAAATTTATATCATGGATGTTATAAGTTGATTTTTTTTTTTTTTGGAATTTTATATCATGGAATTTTATATCATGTATGCTATTAATTTATTTTTTATTTAGACTTTTATATCATGGATGGTAAGAGTTGATCTCTTTTAATATAATGTATTTTACTAATTTTGGAACAGAAATGTCAAATTCCTCTGATACTGAAGAAGAGGAGGAGTTGTTGCTCCTAATAGCTGTACCACTATTGCATTCATTACTGACAGTTAGACAACCATGTACAGATGGTTCTCTATCTGGTGCACAGTGGGTTAATGAAATACTTGTTGGTAATTCTGACCGAATCTTCAACATGTTCAGAATGGAAAGACATGTTTTTATAAACTTGTGTAATTTAATGACATCACGACATTGGTTATCACATACACGTTATCTTAGAGTGGAAGAACAAGTTGGGATCTTCTTGTATGTTGTTGGTAGAGGGTCATCTAATAGAGACTTACAAGAGAGGTTCCAACATTCAGGAGAGAAATTAGCCGAATCTTCAAGAAAGTCTTGAAAGGCATGAGGATGTTGTCCGATGAATACATTAAACCTAGGCCTTTTGATGTCATTCCTGATGAGATTCTGACAAATCCTAACTATAACCCATATTTCAAGGTAAAAAATTATAATGATATTATTTTATAGATACTTCTAATACATTTTAGGATTACATTATATTTTACATAATATTTCTGTATTTTAGGACTGAATTGGAGCCATTGATGGGACACACATAAGTGTGGTTGTTCCTAAATCAGACCAACAACGATACTTTAATCGAAAGCGTTTAGTCACTCAAAACGTCATGTGTGCATGTTCTTTTGATATGAAATTCACATACATTTATGCTGGATGGGAAGGAAGTGCAAATGATTGTCGGATATTTGAAGATGCTCGCACAAGCACAACTACTAATTTTCCTCATCCACCTCCAGGTATCTTATAATAGTTATGAGATTCTTATGAGATACTTTCTAGTTGAATTGTTATAATAATTCTTATATTTTTTTTCTAGGTAAATACTATGTTGTGGATTCTGGTTATGCAAACCAAACAGGTTATTTGGCCCCTTTTAGAGGTGAAAGATATCATTTACAAGACTATAGAGGAGGGAGACAAAGGCAGCCAAGATCAGTTAAAGAACTCTTCAATTACAGACATTCATCGCTAAGGAATGTCATTGAACGTTGTTTTGGGGTATTAAAAAACAGATTTTAAGTATTGAGGAAAATGTCAGCATACCCTATGAGAGTGCAAAGCGACATAATCATAAGTTGTTGTGGTTTGCATAACTTCATTAAAGATGAACATCAAGCTGATATTGAATTTGCAAGATTAAGGAATGAAGAAGTGGAAGTGGAAGATGCATTAAACCCAGAAGGTGATGATGATGTTATTCTATTACCTAACCAAGAACCTGCTACTCAACGAGAAAGATCAAGAGAGATGGTTTTCATTAGAAAAAAAATTACAAATCAATTAGCTAGATATCATGGAATGCAGGAAATTATGTAACCTAACAGTTACTTTTCTATTTGAAAGAGAGACAGGTTAATTTAATTATTTGCCCTCTCTTAATCTTAATATAAACTGTTACCGGTAATGATATTAAATCTAATCTTAATAAGGGTTTAACAAGAATTCGGATTACCTATATGTACTTGTATCCTTCATGGGATACTGTCACTATCAATATAGTGTGGGATCCATCTTTAAAGTATGGAATCCCAAGAAAAGTACAAGTACATGCAAGAGAACTTTTCTCACAATTACTGTATGTGAGGTATTTTTGATAATATTTTCTGTTGGATATTCTATTTTTCTTTTTTATATGGATACTTGTATTAACCATTTTGATCATTTGCGCTTTATGATTGGCGTAAATATTTTATATGTTAAGTCAGACAATTGAAAAATATATGTTTAATACAGTTTCCCTTTTTTTTTTTTTAAAACAAATTTCCATATTTATATAATTAAATGGAAATAATATAAATTTGAAAAAATGTATTTCTAATTCTATAATATTTGAATCATTTGAAAAAAAAAAATGTTCTGGAACAAATGTTACCAAACAGCAAATTGGTCAGAACAGTGTTTTCAGACTAGTTCTAGAACATATTTGCCAAACAGGCTAAAGGCCAAAAGAATAGTCAAAGAACATTATTCCAGAACATGAACGGAAAAAGATCATCTCTTAAAAAGAACACCGGTTCAGAACAAGAACGTGACAAGAACGTTACCAAACGCAGCCTTAGAATGTTACCAAACATATTTATTGCCTAGGTAACTTCCAATATTTAAAATTGTAGAAGGATAAATTGCATAGCAGTTCCCTCATATTTGAGGAAATTGCACCCACAGTCCATTGTTAGGCCTAGGCCCCCAATTGGATCTGAGGTCCACAAAGATTCAAAAACAACTTTTAACTCAGGATGACCTTTTTACCTAATTACGGTTTCATTTTTTTAGGTAAGCTTGTTCGCCGCAGATCAAGACGACTGTAGATCACGTGTTACCCTCCATGAGATTCCATCATAGTCCATATTTAGTGATTCTCACATTTTACACATGGAGCACACACCCCATGGATGGTGATGGAGCCCCATGGAGAGTACATGTACATGAAGAAGAACCGGTCACGATGAAGACGGCGTTCAATTCCTTATCTTCTCTTTTGGAGGCTTAACTCTGCATCTTCTCATTTGCTGGCCCAATTCGGTTTTTGTTATGAGTTTGTGGGGTTGTGGATGGAGTTATGAGCACGTGGTACTTTGGAACTCCTTGAAGATAAGGTTAGATTAGGGGTGTCAATCAATCAGTTTCGATCGATCTTGGTGGAGCTTAATTGGTTCTCACTGGGGGGGTGAAAGATTTACTCTGACAAATCGAAACCCGCCTTAAACCCGAACAGAGCCAAACCCACCTTAAACTATGACAGGGCCGAGTGGGAGCCCAATTGAATTTTTTCTCCAAACCCAAAATTAGTTATTAACATTTCAATGGAGAATTCCAGCCAGGGAAAAGTTAAAAAAAAAGAAAAAAAAAACTCCTTGATGGCCGTCTCAACAGCTAATTCCAAACCCTATCCATCAAAAAGGTTGTTAACTGAACCAAACCGCCCGCGCCCGAGGACACACTCTCTCCACACTCCCAAATAGATGAAGGCCGAATCCGACATACCGAGACCAACCATTCGAGTAGGCTCTTTTGGTATGCTCGACCTACTTAGTATAAATACAGCTCACCATGGAAATGTCTTCGACACATCAAACATGGCAACCGACCATTATCACTAAACAAAACCAGATCGAACAGTAGACCTAGAAGGTATACAGGAGGGTAGATAAGTATGATCACCACACTCAAGATGTTAACTTTTCACTTACTCATTTGGACCTTGTAAACACAAAAGAAGAAGGAAACAACTGTTAGGTGTCAATATTACCACCCAATAGAATTACGACACGTGGCCTTAATTAGAATCACAACCCTACAAGGGTAAGAACGACATATCACAAGGCTAAAAGGATACCTCCTTCATTGTCTATAAAGATCAAGGGCAAAAAGGTATCACATTCAAAAAACAAAGATGACGTCAATAATAAAAAAGCCTATAAATAGTTCTACCTACCAAAATCAAACCGTTTAAATATTTTAACAGTATTGGCCCACTATTCTCTGACAGGTACGATTTCCCACATGGTCCTCAGCCAACCTGATTGGTTTGGTACATTTATCATTGTTCTCTTTCTATCCCCGCTTATTATTATCTTAATCAGTCTACTATAAAGACCTGAACAATATCGTATGTGGCTTAGTCTCTTTACTTTAGTATCAGAATAGTCCCAAGACGATATGCCGGACTCTATCTTTATCTTGTTTTATCTTCTATAGGTTTGACCGTCAACGGAAGACCACGACAACACAATTATAACTCCAGCAGTAGAGACGATCGGGATTCGGGACTCAAAGGCCAATAAGATCGATTGAGAAGCTTATAAAAGCAGATTCGAAATAAGGAGAGAGCCCAAACTGGAAACAATGGCTTCTGTGTTCCTTTCGTCCTACCCCAGACCCAACGGAAATACATTTCCCCATAGGAAGCAGTTGCAGAGCCCTGTAGTTGCTAACCGAAGATATCTTTTATCATCTCACAAACAGGTTTCATGTAAATCTAGTAACTCTGAAAATGAGGAACGTTCCTTAGGGAGACTAGAGAGGAGGGACGTGCTGATTGGTCTAGGAGGCCTCTATGGTTCGGCGAGTTTCTGTGCTGATCCACTGGCCTTGGCAGCTCCAATCCAGGCGCCAGATCTCTCCAAGTGTGGACCACCGAATATAGACAGTGTAATAATCCCCATCAATTGCTGTCCACCTATCTCCTCGACGATCGTTGATTACAAGCTTCCACCGGTGCCGAATAAGTTACGTGTCAGGCCAGCAGCTCACTTGGTGACCGATGACTACGTTGCCAAGTACAACAAGGCCGTCTCACTCATGAAGGCTCTCCCAGAAGACGACCCACGTAGGTTCATGAAACAGGCCCACGTTCATTGTGCTTACTGTAATGGAGCTTTCGATCAGGTTGGCTACACAGATTTGGAACTCCAAGTACATTTTAGTTGGCTCTTCTTCCCACTTCATCGATGGTATGTCTACTTCTATGAGAGGATTTTGGGAAAGCTCATCGATGACCCCACCTTCGCCTTACCCTTCTGGAATTTTGATACCCCTCTAGGCATGCAGATTCCGGCCATGTTTACCGACAAAAACTCAAGTATCTATAACAAGCTTCGTAACCCAAATCACCAACCCCCTACAGTGATGGATCTAAATTGGAGTGGCACTGATTCCACCACCACAAACAATGATGAACTAATTGCAGCCAATCTCAAAACCATGTATCGCCAAGTGGTGGCCGTCAAGAAAGCGAACCTCTTCTTGGGTGAAGCTTATCGTGCCGGGGACGCCTCGTCTCCTGGACAAGGGTCGGTAGAGGGTGTTCCTCACACTGTAATTCATAAATGGAGCGGTGACCCGAACCAGCCTAATGGTGAAGATATGGGTAATTTCTACCCGTCCGGTCGAGACTCCCTCTTCTATTCTCTCCACGCCAACGTCGAAAAGTTATGGACAATATGGACGGGGCTTGGAGGTACCAGAAAGAACCCCACTGACACAGACTGGTTGGACGCAGGTAGGTCATTACTACCCATGCATTCGGCATTATTGAGACTGACGTGGAACTTTTTATTTATTTATTTTTATTATATATATATATATATATATATATATATATATATATATATATATATATATATATATATATATATATATTATTTTTATGTATTAATGTCAGGTGTTAAATCCAACCTTTAAATATCTCATATCATTTACGGGATAAATGCAGCGTTTCTCTTTTACGACGAGAACAAGCAACTGGTAAGAGTGAAGGTTGGAGATTGCCTGGATGAGAAGAAAATGGGGTACACATTCCAGGAGGTGGCCATTCCATGGCACGAAACTCTGCCAATAGCTCGTAAATCTAAATTCACGTCGCCGGCATCTGCTAGTACTGTTACTTTTCCCAGAGTTCTGGATTCGGTGGTGCAAGTAGTGGTGAAGAGGCCAAAGAAGTCGAGGACAAAGAAACAGAAGGAGGGCGAAGAGGAGGTGTTGGTGATAGATGGGATAAAGATTAAGAATGACGAGTTTGTGAAGTTTGACGTGTTTATTAATGAAGACGATCCTACAGCATCAGGGCCTGAAAAAACTGAGTTTGCAGGGAGCTTTGTTCATATCCCATACATGGAGTCTCACGGGATGAAGAAGAAGAAGAAGACACTCGGGACGGTCCTGAAGATTGGGATATCAGAATTACTGGACGAGGTGGGGGCTGACGATGATGACAGGGTGTTAGTCACTTTGGTCCCAAGAGCAAGGACAGGTGTCGTTATTGTTAGGATTGGGAGATGCAAACAAGAAGAAAAATAAAGAATTAACGTGGTTCAGCACCCCATCGTGGGATGCCTACGTCCACCAGAGAAAAGAGTGACTTTCTTCTATTCCCAAGAACAGTCTACAGAATTCTCTACCTGACAGGCCTATCTCATCTGTCAACCTTACAGCGTTCCAGCTCTCCACTGTCAGAGGAGAATCCTCTACAGCCCTTGTAACCTTGCCTAGGTTTTTCCACACAGAGACAATATATAGAGAAATTTAGAAACCCTAATCCCACCACAATTATAAGTTTATCCCATACATGTAATAGACCAAACCCTAATACAAGTACAACTCTATTAATTGTGTGGACCCCACAGAATACAAGACACCAACCCAACAAATCTCCACCTGGCTTGGATTCTGTAAACCACCTTGAAGAAAACCCGTTGATGTTGATTCTGTAAATCCGTCTTTGCCAAACCGCTACACCCAAACCAGCATAGCCCACACCCTGTCTAGGTGTCCCGTACAGCTCACCGCCGCACGATGTGAAGTGACTTTATCTCTCCCACTACTGCAGCATCATCGAAAAGATCACCGTCACACATAGTCTTCCTGCAACTCCAGCTGCACCTGGAACCCGAGCCTCTCACCACCGCACCTCCAATGCAAACCTTGAGAACCGACTCCTTATCCCAGGCCTCTACAACTCCAATTGCACTTGGAACCCGAGCCTCTCACCTCTTTACCTCCAATGCAGACCTTGAGATCAGACTCCTTGTCCCAACCAGCCAGTACTCATTTACCCCACGGTGCAACATTAACTGGCAATATGTACACCGTGTCGGGATTCAATCCCGCCGTCAGATTCGACATCTGATCTGACCAGATCCACGAACAGCTACCATCATCTCATTAGTCCGATCACGATCTCCTAGCCATCATTGACCATCTGCTACACTAGCACCCAGACCCACATGTGATACTCTCTAGTGCCATCGCTCCACCCCTTTCTGCCCTAGCGCACCACCCTGTGGGTGAGTCAGATTTGAAGCCTTCACAAGCACCACACAACCTCCAATAGGAACAACGTGTTCCTCATTTGGAAACTCTAGAAAAAAACTTAAATCCTCTCTACGATTCCCTACCAAACTAGGAATCACGTATGCCGTATCTTGAGAAATTTCCACTTGTGGAAACAAATCCTCTAACCCAGTTTCCATGTTCAGAATCTCACCAATTGCAGCATCCGCCTGACCTGCTCCCGCCAGCCCAAACATGGTCTCTCCACCGATGGTCTCAACCTGCAGGGTATCACTGTGAGAGTCTCCCGCATGCGATATTAGAACTCTAGAGAATCTCTGCCAACGGCCACTCCTCCCTACACCAGAACCTTCGGCATCCCTGCGATTCAATCGCACAGACTCAACATGCGATGTTGCATGTTTTGCTCCAAGCATCAATCCCACAACACCTGCCGGCAACTGTGCTCCAACAGAACTGAGGAGTCTCTCCGCTGCAGCCTGAAAATGCCTCACATGCGATATCGCATGTATCTCCTCCACCGGAAACACTTCGATGCAAGAAGATCTGTTCAAGCTCACCGCCACATCAACAGACCTCCTTCTGCTTTTTCCCAGTGTCACTCCCCCCTCTGACCATGCTCCCGTCAAGCCTCTATCATCGTTTATTTCTACACTTGCCGACTGGTTGATTGGGATCACTCTCTGCTCCATTGCCATCCTGATCCCAATCGGCAACACTTGGTTCAGTAGACCAAGTTCCCGTGACTTAGCCAGGGAACCAAAGACACTCATCATTGTGTTTTTCCTCTTCTTTTTTTTCAAAGGAATATTAGAGAAAAACCGTAAAAAAACTCACCCCCAACTTTTTTTTTTTCTTCTTCTTCTTCTTCTTCATACCTTCCAAGTACGTCTCCCCTTCTCTCAAATCACACCGATCTATCGAACCTCGTTCTGATACCACTTGTTAGGATTGGGAGATGCAAACAAGAAGAAACACAAAGAATTAACGTGGTTCAGCACCCCATCTTGGGATGCCTACGTCCACCAGAGAAAAGAGTGACTTTCTTCTATTCCCAAGAACAGTCTACAGAATTCTCTACCTGACAGGCCTATCTCATCTGTCAACCTTACAGCGTTCCAGCTCTCCACTGTCAGAGGAGAATCCTCTACAGCCCTTGTAACCTTGCCTAGGTTTTTCCACACAGAGACAATATATAGAGAAATTTAGAAACCCTAATCCCACCACAATTATAAGTTTATCCCATACATGTAATAGATCAAACCCTAATACAATTACAACTCTATTAATTATGTGGATCCCACAGAATACAAGACACCAACCCAACAATTATCGGAGGGTTGAAAATAGTGTTTGTCTCATAAATCAACTACCCGACCTTCTGGACTACATACTTCTCTTGTCTCACGCAATCGAGATGTTGATTGGCTTGCCTCTCATGCTTTTTTTAAATTTTTTTTTTTATTTCCTACTTTGTTAAGAACTGCTGCTGTACCGGGACTATCTACCATCTAAATAAAATCAGTTTTCTCTTCTAAGGTTTTTTTGAATTTTTTTTAAAAGAAAGGGTCAATAAATTGTGAACATAAAAGGGTTAATGGTTCTTTCTAAGTTTTGAATCCAAATGAAAATCCACCCTACACAGTACGGGAAAAATGATTCTGAAATGGATGTATTGTTGAGAATGGAGCAACAATACATCTCATGCTTTTTAAAATTTTTTTTTTATTTCCTACTTTGATAAGAACTGCTGCTGTACCGGGACTATCTACCATCTAAATAAAATCAGTTTTCTCTTATAAGGTTTTTTTGAATTTTTTTTTAAAAGAAAGGGTCAATAAATCGTGAACATAAAAGGGTTAATGGTTCTTTCTAAGTTTTGAATCCAAATGAAAATCCACCCTACACAGTACGGGAAAAATGATTCTGAAATGGATGTATTGTTGAGAATGGAGCAACTCAGAGAAAAAGCATTTTTCTGTATTATTAATGAATGAGAAAATGGCTTATATAGCCTTACAATTGGAACTGAAATTAAATAACTACATTGCATACACATGGCTTGACTTAACAGATTGTGTAGTTTTCTGTATCTAACACGCCCCCTCAGGCAGATGGAGGGGACACCCGAAGACTTATCTTGTATACAAGATATTGAAATTGATGACATCCCAAAGCTTTAGTAAGTAAATCAGTCTTTCAATCTGTTTGGAATATGGAGAATACAAATCAATCTATTTTGAATCTTTTCACGAACAAAGTGACAATCGATCTCAATGTGCTTTGTTCTTTTATGAAAGACTGGATTGGCTGCAATATGTAAGGCAGCCTGATTATCACAATATAAGCTCATGGGAAAAGTATGTGTGACACCTAAGTACATTAATAAAGTCCGCAACCAAACAAGTTCACAAGAAGTAGTGGCCCATGCCCTATACTCGACTTCAGCAGATGATCTAGAAACAATTGTTTGTTTCTTAGTTTTCCATGAGATTGGACTATTCCCATAGAAGCAAACATACCCAGTTGCAGAGCGTCTAATGAATGGGCAACTGGCCCAATCAAAGTCACAAAAACCAAAAAGAACCAGATCAATATGTTTATTCATTTGGAGGCCCAGTCCAAGAGACCCTTTCAAATACCAGGCGATTCTGTGGGCTGCTTGTAAATGGGGTTGCCTTGTTGCAGACATAAATTAAAACAGTGAATTTACACTGTACCAAATATCTGGTCTTGTGACAGAAAGATATATGAGGCGGCCTACTAGTTGACGATATATACCTGGATCAGGTAATAAAGGCCCATCAGTTAAATTTAACTTCATATTCTGATCCATTGGTGTTGTGGCGGGCTGAAACCAAGTAGGCCAGAATCTGAAATGATATCTAGGGCGTATATCTATTGTGTAAGAAGAATACCAGATGAAGTATAGGCCATTTCAATACCCAGAAAATATGTAAGCTTACCAAGATCTTTGATGTGAAAATGATCTTGTTTTGATGTGAAAATGATCTTGTAATTGGGCCTTTACATGTGTGATATGAGCAGGATTGGACCCGGTTAATATTATGTCGTCTACTTAAACTAAGATCACAGTAAAAATATCACCGGATGTGTATGTGAATAAAGAGTTATCTGTTTTGGATTGTAGAAAGCCCATGTGAACTAAGGCGTCAGCGAATTTAATGAACCATTGCCGGAAAGCTTGTTTTAAACCATATTATGGCTTGCATAGTCGGTAGGCCATTCCATGTGGTATAAGTGCACCATTATGAGTGTATTCGGGAAGTGCAATCATGTGAACTTCTTCATAAGGTCTCCATGTAGAAATGCGTTTCTGACATCTAATTGAAATAACGGCCAAGCCTTATATGTTGCTAAGGCAATAAGACACCGAACTGTTACCCATTTGGCTACCAGAGCAAATGTGCTATGGTAATCTAGGCCCTCCATTTGGGTGTAGCCTTAGGAACTATGCGGGCCTTATACCACTCAATACTGCAATCAGCATGGCGTTTAATCTTAAACACCCATTTACAACCTACTGGATGTTTATCTTTGGGTAAAGGCTCAATGGTCCATGTCCTGTGATAGGTAAGTAATGAACTTGATATGACACTGAGAGGGGGGGGGGGGTGAATCAGTGTCTGAAACTTTTTCCTAATAATAACATTGCTGCCCAAAGCTGATGGAGATATATTCTTTTACACACACACAAGCGCATGCAAATCCACCTCGCTACCACTCAGTGGCCAGGTCTACCAGATTTGCACACCCACCCTGCAAGCCATTCCAAGCACTCCAAAAAATACTAGAAAGCAAAACAATCAACACAAGGATATTACGTGGTTCACCACCACAGTGTGTGATGGCTAGTCCACGGAGTAATGCTCCACGGGCTCCGTACTTACTCAATACTCAACTTTTAGTCTCTTACAGACAAGGATACTAACCCTAGGTTTTCCCAGCATAAAACTGAGAGGGCATAACAACGCCAAAATTCAGGCTTAACGGCCAGTGTCCAGCACCCATTGAACACAATACAAATAAAATATTTTTGGGGCTTATAGAATTGCCTTACAATGAAACCCACAGACTAGATAGGTATTCTATTTTTTCTTTTCACCTATACTAGCATACAATGCATAGAAAACATTAAAAATATAAGGAATGAGAAAATCTCCCAACTGATATTCTCGAATGGCCAGCAATAATTTTTTAAGCTCCACACTGCTTTGAGAATTCTTGAACAGCCTTCAATGATAGTAGAACTTGATTTATAGAGCACACCTTGCTTACAGGCTTCCAATCTCCTCCACACAATCCATAATCACCATGAATGAAAAATTAAAAAGTCTACCAACCTCTCACAGGGATTCAACAATCCATTGATGAGCAGAGAAGAGGTAGTTGGTGATGAATCATCCCACAGGACACGAAACCCTAGAAAATCCTTATCTTAAGCTTCAAAACGCTCTTTTTAATTTTTTTTCAGTGTTTTTACAACTCACAACACCTCCCAATGTATAAAGCATATGAAAATATGGAAAGTGCAACTTGAACAGTCCAATTTGGAGCTCGGATGACAAAGTTATGGCGGTTCGAAATTCAGCCAACTAAAACATTCAAAATAGAATCTTTCGGAGCTTAATTGTACACCCGCACTACATGGAATCGCCGCATATGCCTGCGCTGTCGAGTTCTGATTGGCCACAACGGAATCTCTAATATCGGTCGTTCAATATTCTTAAAATGACGGGATCAACAGATGGCCGTCGGATCCGCACAAATCGCGTCTCTGAAAATCGGCTTGAACGATAGCCTTTGGATCTAGATCTACGCCGCTGTTGTACTAAACACATGCCACATGCGATCAAGTGGAATCTCTATAGTTTGTGGCGCATCATATTACATTGCCTCCGACCAATGAGAAGCCTCGCGGGATCATCAAGTTCCATCCAATGTAACCCACTGGACCGTATTTTTGTGATCCGTCAGATGCGGATCTGACAGACGCGGCTCTCTCAGCCATTCGAATGGAATTTAACTCTATTTATGATAATTACTCACCGAATCCTTTAAGTTTTGATAATTTCAAATAAGCCCCTAGAGTATATGAAAACTATACGATTTTCCCTGTGTATACAAACTCACCGAGGACAGGGATTTTTGACTATTTTCGAGCGATCCGACGAGAATCACGAGATATCTCCCTCATTCGATGTCGAAATTGAGCGATTCAAGTTGCGTTGGAAAAAAACTCGTTGCTCTACATCTTTCCAATGCCGGATCTCCATGAACCTGATGTGAGACCCACTAAAAATAGGCCAAAAGTCAAAACTCTATGAAACCTTGGAATTCAATCTATGAAACCTTGAATTCGAATCTGAAACTTTGCGTGCATGCTCACACGCACTCCCACATATAGTCTACCACCTTGGTTCAGCTTAAAACATCACTGAACACATGTACAATGCTGTTGACTGTCGAAAATGCTCCTACACAGTCAACTCAGTATAGAAACCCAATGTAGAGTCTCATTTAACCATTCAACTCACTGCATGCCTTCTCACACACTCTATGGAGGTTGCTTCATCTCAGCCACTGCACAAACACCACTGCCATTCTCTGTCACTACACTGACACTCTCTCTCCTGATTTAGCTGACTGAATGCTCATCAACTCTATCACATCAGTCAAGTTGCCAACAATGACAACGTAAAGTCCAATAGTAAGGTCTTCATTTCATCAGCCATTGTAGCCCTCCATAATGGGTCCTTGGGTCTGACTGTAGTATTGGGCTATACTTGAGAGCACAAATTTGGAAGCAAGGCATTATATGAAGCAGAAAAATTAGAGAATGAAAAATGGGATTGAATTGGGTATGGAATCGTACCTGAAACAACGGGAAGATGAATGGAAGGAGACAAATGTGTGATAACATTGCAAATAAAATCCCGCAAAAGAATGGAAGGACGTCGGGTGCCAACAGGTCGAGTATGAACAGTGGGATTAAGCCCATTCGGATCATGTACAGTGGGATCAATTACAGGGGAGACATTGAAGTCATTTACAGGGGTATTACTCATAGTGGGTTGTGCAGGAATTTCAGTCAGAGTGGTATTATTCATATTGATGTTATCCATATGGGTTTGTTGCATATTATGACCAGTCTCAATATATGGAAGTGAATCAATAGATGAAGATGGTATAGGAATAACAGTTGCATTAGAGTCTAAGATATCAGAAAATGGAAAGTGAGTTTCATGGAAAATGACATCTCGAGTAATGAAGATAAACTTTGTTGATATGTCATATACTCTATAACTTCTGTGATTGGAAGGATAACCAATGAAAATGCATCTATGAGAACGAGATGAAAATTTATTTGAATGAGGGGATGTAATTCGAACAAAACATAGACAACCAGATACCCGAAAATAGGAATAATCATGAGAAATGCCAAATAGAAGTTCACAGGGAGATTTGTTTAACAAAATACAATTGGGAAGTTGATTAATAATATAACAAGCTGTTAGGACACAATGCCCCCAAAAATGAAGTGGAAGACTAGCTTGGAAATGTAATGCTCGAGCCACCTGAAGTAGGTATTGGTGTTTACTTTCTACCATCTCATTTTGTTGGGGTGTGTAAGCACATGTTAATTGATGAATGATGCCAACAAAAACTAAGATTGATTGCATAGAAGAGGACACAAATTCAGTACCATTATCGGTACGAATGAATTTTGGACAAGTGAAAAAATGATTATTAACCATGGCAAAAATTGTTTAAAAATTGAGAAGGTTTCTGATTTAGTTTTCATCAAATATACCCATATGGTTCTTGAAAAATCATCAACAATGGACAAAAAGTAATGTGAACCAGTAAAAGAGGCAGTAGAGTAGGGACCCCATATAATGAAGAAATAGAATGGTGAACAGATCAAAAAAAAAAAAAAATGAAGAAACACACTCGAACTACGATCGAGTAAGAATCGATCACACACTCGAACAAGAATGAAGGAACAAAGATCAAAGCAGCATAAAAAAATCAAACAGGAACAAAGAAATGCTCTGATACCATGTTGAGAATGGAGCAACTCGGAGAAGAAAGCCTTTTCTAATTATTAATGAATGAGAAAATGGCTTATATAACCTTACATTTGGAACTGAAATTAAATAAACTACATTGTATACACTTGGCTTGACTTAATAGATTGTCTAGAATTTTCTATATCTAACATGCATCATATATTCATTCATTTATGTGACAAAACAAACTACAAAAGTTTGTTTTGGAGGTGGCAAAGAACATCTCCAGTCGTCCAGCCCTCTCAGGAATGTTGGATCTCTCTCTTCAAGGTGAAACCGTGAAAAGTATGATCCAATGGTACTATGGATGGTACTATGGTTGGAGAGGAGTCAGAATCCATTTTTTGGGGTAATGAATTTGTAATCCGTATAATTTTACCAAAAGAAAAAAAAAAATGTAATCCATATAAGTATGGATACGTTGACCAAGAATCCTTTGATTGGCACCAAAAAATATGAGTCAAAATGGATGTGGCAACTTTGAACTTTCTTAGTTTCATCATCTTTGGTCCGTTCCACTACATCTGAATTTACTTTGATCTGTTTGTTCATGTTTTCAACAGTCATGAAAATATGATGAATATGAATAAAATGACATTACATAGATATATTTCCGTTAAAATTTACCCAGTTGAAGTAGTTCTCAAATTTGTTAAGAAGCGGATTCAAAGAGGGAATATGTCATTCTTAATGCTTCCAGCTTTTTTGGTGGGAACATCTTTCAACTTTTTCTTATGCATAGATTTCTTCAAACCTTGATAGCACCTGCATGTCAATATTTTGAATGGTATGAGTTATAGAACGGAGGTTAATGATATTAAGGTTGTGTTACTATAGAATGAGAATATATTAAAATGTGGGATGGATCTAAATTCAAAAGAAAAATAAGATAAATAATGGATTTCAAAAAAGACCATATACTAGAATGCTTTCTTAGAATGCATACCAGATGCAGCATAAGAGTATGTTTGGTACGCATTCAAATTCTGAAAATGTGCATTTCCATTCTCAAAATGTAAAATGTATTCTCATCTAAGAATGAGGACATTGTTTTGATAAATTTTTGATAGAAGTGCATTCTTGGTTTTGTTATAATGAGGCATTTAATCAAACATGTTATGGGTACAATGTAAGGTTGATAGGTTCATGAGTTTCCCCAATTAAATTGGACTCGGATGAACCAAAATAATGAAGTTTTCATCAGCAACAAGTTTCAAGATTTTCGAAAGTAATAACACCACTGCTAATTAATAGATGGATCCAAATTCCTTGATTCTTAACTATAAATGCTCATTTACTTGCAAGAGTAACAATCATGTTAGTTGAAAAAACGAGTGTCACGACCCGTGACTCGCTCCTTCTGCATGACCCACAGATTGACACATGGGTTCGTGGGATGGCCCATTAGGTAGAAACCTCCACACTTATAGGGTTCTCTAGAAACCTCTATACTTTTAAAGATATACTCCAGAGTTTTCTTGGAAGGAGAGAAGTTCTTGACCCCATTATTAAAACATTTCAAACCGTTGGATAGAAGACACTTGTAAATATCCTAATAATTCATTGTATCTATTGGTGCCTATAAATAAGGCTAGCCTCATTTGGTCAATAGAAGTTCTTCTTTTAAAGTTCTCTTGTGTGTGTGAAGTGTTAGTTTGACTTGGTGCTACACAAAGATTTGTAAGCAACTAATGGCCGGTACAGTTGGCTTAGTTACACTAAGGTCGTAACAATTTGGTATTAAAGCGCGATTTCGAGGGGAGATGCTTGTGCAGTAAAGTCACTATATCCAATTTAGAGGAGTAGAACATGGAAGAGGGGAATGTTAATGAGCAAGTTTGAGGAAGAAATGGCCACATCAGCACAAAAAGCAAGAAGAGTAAAGACAAATCCCTAGACATTGTGGGTGTTATCGAAGCGCGACTAGCTAGTGTGGAGCTAGCCATTAGCGACACCCAAGGGAGGGTCGATGATGTAGAGCAGAGCGGGGAGGAAGAGCTATCGATTTTTTTTGGTAAAAGAATTTCCTATTATTTAATGAAAATCTAATATGATCAAATAACCTATAACAGTAACGGCACAGGACCACTTGGTATTGGATTGTCAGACCTTACGGCTCCCATCCATACAACAGATTCAAATCGTCTCCTCCCTGTACTTCAGGGAGGAGGGAGGCGTCCCCGTCGGATGGCCGACATGTGGCTCTCGGAAAAATCAGAGCCCCACATTCGAGCATACACACTGCCGACAAGCCGAGCCGACAGGGGGAGTCAGCTTGGACGTGGGGCTCGAATTTTCCCGAGAGCCATGTGTCGGCCATCCGACGGGGGCGTCTCCCTCCTCCCTATAGTACAGGGAGGAGACGATTCGAATCCCCATACAACCATCTCATTATTTGAAGATTGATTGGAAGCAGAGCCCAAAGTCCAAAACCCATCAAAATCAGCTAATAACAATGCCCATTGATAAAAAACAAGAATGACATCTATGACAAAACGAAGCAAGAGTTTCTGTCATGTTTTGGTGAAATGACAAAAAAAATCAAAACAAGGATAGATACATGATATAAGGGAAAATTTCCCCCACCCCTGACGTATATTTATAATTCAACCACCCTTTATCTTAGCTCATAATGTCAATCACCTCCCCTGCATTTGAAAATAAGTATCAACCACATCGTGTAGTGAGTTAAGTAATGAAATGAATCGTAACTACTTTTTATAATAAAAATATTACCCCCTGATATTTTTATTGTTTGCATTGTGGAGTTTACCTTCATCTTCTCCTCTTTGAAGCTCGGCTTCAGCGAAGTCTCTGAAAACTCACTGCCACTATCACCCTCCCTCTCTTTTAGTTCTTCGAATTCTTATTCTCTCGAAACATGAAAGCACAATCGTCCGGCAAAAAAATTTAGACAATGACGGTGGTGGTGAGTTGTTCAAAGACTTCGCTGGAGCCGAGCTTTATAGAAGAGAAGATGAAGGTAAACTCCAGGATGCAAACTGTAAAAAACTTGAAATTGTTTTTACATAAATTACAAAGGGGTTAAAATGTAATTTTACAATATCAGGGGTAATATTGCCATTAGAAAAAATAGTTATGATCACTTAACCCAGTCAAGGGTGTGGTTGATACTTATTTTCAAATATAGGGGAAGTGATTGATATTATGAGCCAAGATGAGGGGTGGTCGAATTATGAGTATACTTGGGGATAAGGGCATCAACGAGCTGGTGCGGTCTAGACTAAAATGGTGTCGAGTTTAACAAGCGCAAATCAAAACCTGTCCATTAAGGGTTTGGGCTGGGGTGGGTTGCTGTACATAATAATTAACGGACTGGTCCAGTGTAGTATTGTTCTCGGGCCGGGCTTATGTGTTGATTTCGGGCTGGCTCAGTCTAGGCTGGGTTTATTAGGCTTATCGGGCTACCTTCACATGTAACTATTTTTGCACAACAATAATTTTTTTGTGGCACTTTTTGTTCATATTTAATACAATTATAAACAATTGAATTTTAATTGATCTTAGGGGCATCTGAGCATGGATAATGGATTGCATAGTTGGAATTATCTGGTTAGAATCGTTGGATCTTGGTCAATTGGTTATTATTTGAGCAACAAAAAGAATCGATTTGGACTAACTCAGGCTTCTTAATGGGCTTTACCATTGTTCAGGTTGGGTATTATCAATTCAGATTACTCGGGCTTCTTAAAGGGCCGATCCAGTTCAATTTTGGTCCAGGATAAAACGGTGTGGGGTTTTACGAGCCTAGACCAAAACCTATCTATTAAGGGCTCAGTTCAAGCTGGGTTTGGGTTATATTAGGCCGATTCAATTCATGCTATAGGTCAGGCCAAAATTTGACACCATGGGGGGGTGAAAATTTTCCTACATGGAGCTATCATTTCATACACCTAGCCATTACAGGAAAGTTGCAGACTCCACATTTGCACTTTTGAGACTAAACAATAAAGTGATACAGAAAAAACTTGAGAGAGAGAGATTTGCAATTCGGTTTACTTTTACCTTTTTCCATGTGTCATTTTTTCTTTTTTGGTAAGAAGATGATTTATTAAACCCAAAAGAAAAGGAGAGCACAAACACCCCCTACGAGAGGAGAGGACCCCTAGAAGAGGAGCAACCAACAAAAAAACAAAGCCAAGGCCAACCTCCAAAGAAGAGGGAACAGGCTCCCTCTCCCGTGGAAATGGCCCAGAAATCAGGGATCCATTACATAGGATTATAATTCATTATAGTTTAAGAACTGCTTCCTCTGGGCTGGATATTCCATCCCAGTCCATCGTGAGGTTGATGCTCGAGGAGTTTTGAGCAAATAATTCTATGCATGGATCCCTAGAAGATGAGTTGGAGATCTTCTTAGCAAGCCAGGCTACCTCTTGTCTCTCTTCGTCTAAGGAAAAATACTGATTAGAATAATCCTTAGGTCTAACATATTGGGAATAGTCCCACATTGCTAATGAGATTGGAATCCTGTGGTCTTATATATGAAGAGTCCTTCCACTTACTACTTTGAACTTTGGAGTTGGAAACTTGACATGGTATCAGAGCCCCAGGTTCCCTCTCATAATAACCCTAAAAAAAGAAGAAAAAAAGGTCAAATCATTGAAAGAGGGACACCAGATACACAAAAGAGGGACTATGGTCACCCAAAGATGGACAATCACCCAAAAGAGGGACTATATGTCACCCAAAAGAGGGACTATATGTCACCCAAAGAGGGATCAGCCACCCAAGAAGAGAGACCAGTCACCTGAAAAGTGTCATGTAATGCCACATATACTACCACATGTACACTAGGTGGGGTTACATGTGAAGGGGAGTATTGAGAATAGTCCCACATTGCTAATGAGATTGGAATCATGTGGTCTTATATATAGAGAGTCTCTCCACTTACTAGTTCAAACTTTTGAATTGAAAACTTGACATATCTTACCACAACTCTTCATTAAGAGATTCATCATCCCCCTCCTAAATAGAGAGAGAAAGGTCTTGCACAAAAGCCAGCGGGGTTAGAGCCAACAGCCTGGGGAGATCAAGCAATGGATCCGAGGAGCATGCCACAGGTTGGATCATTGACGGCTTAGTATGCGAGTATTATGACATAGGGCGGAATGAGAGAGACTGATCATGCGCATGAATTATGGATAATCTAGGAGCCGGACACCCAAGAGGACCGACTGCATCACAGATCGGCAAGTAGGAAGCTAGGACGGAGGGAGGCTCAAATGGGGGTTGGTTCGAGGACACAAGGGATTGAGCAACCCCAGGAAGGTCCACCTCTGATGTCAGCGTATCCTGCACCGAATCAACTGATGCATCATAGAGGGGGACAGCCAAGGCAATGGAAGAAGGGTTTGATGAGATTGGGGCAATGTGGAGGGGGGGGGTGAACAAGAGAAGGAGCCAGCACATCGGACACCTCCATCAAGGATCCAAAAGAATTGGCCAAAGCCAATTGGGTGGGGGGTCAGCAGAGGGACTAGGCAACTGGTCAGGGAAATCAGAGGGAGATACGATGCGAGGTGTGGAGGAGGGTTTGAACTTTTGAAATTCCCATGGAGCCCTACCCGACAAAAAACCAAGATTGGATCTTAAACCGGGTCGCCCCAACACCCGACCCAACTCCTTTTTCTTCTCCGCCTGAGCAGGAACATCGACACCAGTATAAAGATTGTCCTTCACCGACGCCGATGATATCATTCTCCTCCAATAATAAGCAATTTCTATAAATTAATCCAATTACCAAAAAATGATGAGGCATTTTTACTATTATGAGACCATGATAGCCATTGATTTTTGCCAGTTTTCCAATTGAGTTATCTAATAAATTAGAATAATCGGAGGAGTCCATGATCCAAAACATTATTGTGGATTTTGAACTGATCTTTCGAGATGAGACCTACAATTGAGATGATAATACATGAATAATACCATGAGGTGAGGACAACATAAAGTACTACAATGATAATGTAAGTGAATTGATCTTGGTAGGTGAATTATTTTTTAGTAATCTGGTGTGGGTCCTATGCGCTTTTGCAGTACAGGTCCGAAATCGCTAAGTTTAGTTTTGCTCCTTTATGTCGGATCTACCGTTGGTCAGTTAAGGTCGGATTTACCCTTGGTTGGCCAAAGTCGGATTTGCCCCTGGCAACTAATCTAAGGTTGAACTCGCCCTTGGTGGTCAGCACATTTACTGCCATGTGTCATCTGATTTTTGATTGGTGATATTTATGCACATCACGTCCTAAATCAAATTATCACAAGAACGGTAATATGTAATCGCAAGGAAAATTATTATCAAAATCTTATTTTATCTGACATTAACTTCGACCATGTGCATCCAAAGCATCTTTTACTAAGATCCTCGGAAATCATTTTATTGCAAACCCGATAGCTGCCCATTTCCATATCCATCTTTATGGAATCTACCCCCTTTCTATCGGATTTATAATTCCCCTCTTAATTTATGGTATTTTCTAAGTTACTTTTTTCAGTAGAACTTCCCAAACAAGGAAGCTGCCGACTAAAGAAGGAAGCTGCCGACTACCATGTACACTTAAGAGCCACAAAATGTCTGGTCACTCAGCCATCCAACCATCACCCTTCTTGCTTACTTGCCAGTTGTGTCTTTTATCATAGAGATCAGATTTTTTTTCTTCAAGACTAGGAGAGTCAATGAAACAACAGGATGTTGAAACACTTATTAAGGTTTACTCATCCATCCATTGGGGCAGAATTATTGTAACAAGAATATTTTTTCATTATTGTTTCACATTTTTTTTAATGATATTGAACTACTGAAGTGTGAATTTAATCCTTTTCGGGAGTTTGCGGACCAGTTGAAAGGAAATCTTGCTAGCAATGGGGATATTGAAAGGGGAATCAGTTTTGGACTCCTCCTCCTAGAGGATGTATCTAATGTGAGTAAGTGACCCACATGCCACTATCCATTTTAGGTATCCCTTATTAGGAGAGTTATGAGCGTCAGATCTGAGGGACATGTGGCACGCAGATCACCATCCATCCTTGATGGAAGGAGACGGTTGGTCTATAAATACTAATGGGTAGGGTCCTGTGCACACTGATAGAAATTTGAGAACTCCATCACGTTCTCTGTCTGGGAATACAGTTAATGCTTAGAAATCCTTCCCCTCTCTCTTCTCTTTTGTTTGTGGAACAGGGCATATCAGAGTGTATCACAGGAGGACTCTGTTGGAGACGGATAATAGCTGGAACAGATCCCTACACTACGGGTATGTCGAATCTTATTCCGCATAGACATACATATGGATTGTAGTTTTCTTACATTATGGTATCAGAGCAGGGTTTCAGCTGCCCATCCACCGATATGATACATTAAGAATCGGATTAAAGAATAAAATAAAATTTTATTTTCACCGGATTCGGCCACCGCAAGCACTCGGCAGACTTTGCTGGTCATCCGCATCTGAATGGCACTGATATGAGAAGAATGGGTTTTAAAGAATTTTTTTTTCTGGTTTCGGTCGACCAACAGATCTGTCGAGTGCATACAGCAAGCCCGCAAGGTTGCCACAGGTGCTCACTCGCATGGCTGCTAGCCCACAGGCCAGCAGGCCAGCAAGTGTGCAGCCGCAGGCATAAAGGGGCAGCCAAGCAGTACTGTCGGCCGCGGCCATGCGCAGCCAGCAGGCTGTCGAAGCCAACCCGCAAGGCCGCTGTGAGATTTTTTCTCGATCTCTTTTCTTCAGTGTTCTCCGGCCATTCAGGCTGCTTGGTGGTGACAGGTGTCTTCACAGGATTCGTTTGGGGAGTACCAGATATTCTGGCATGTCCCTGGCGCCGCCGTTGCAAGGTTCGGTGATCTGTAAATAGAGAAAAGAAAGGATATAAGTCAATGGCAATTTTTGTAAATTCGAAGGAATCTCTTGGTTTTTACAAAGAAATTAGGGTTTTAAGTGGTCTCGGTTCAACCTGGTTCAAGTAATCGAACTGGATAAAGCTAAAACCGGTTTATGGTTGAACTGGAACCAACCAAACCCGTTCGGACCGAATATTACTATATTCGGGTCTAGCACAGACCCGGTACCCATATGATCCGACCAGAAGAACCCACCTTTTGACCCGGATATGGACCCAAATTGATTCGTATTGGTTGGACCGGTTCGAACCATTCTGGTTCTGTTCATTTTCTGTCTGACCCAAAACCTTTTTTAAACCAAATGATTCTGTTATACAGATGGTGACGTTTAATAATTTTGGACTATCTTTATTATATATCACCAAAATATAGTTATGAACCGAACGTCACTGTATATGTGACTAAATTTTGATGACAGTTTGTTCTGAACGTCACTAAAAGATCAAGAACAGTGACTGTATTTGTTATGACAGTGTGTTCTGAACGTCGCTAAAAATATAGTTTTCTTTTAGTGACATTTACAGATAGAACGTCACTGTATCTATAAACATAACATAATCTATTAAGGAGTGTTTTAGTGACATTTAAAGACAGAACACCACTGTATATAGATGTACATAATAGAATGATTTATCTTACTTTTTAGTGACATTATAGAATAAACGTCACTAAATAGGAATAAAGCAAGGTTGTTTATGTCACTGTTTCAGTGACAATAACAAACGCCATTAAGAGTTAGTGTTACATAAAGTAAAGAATAAGCCATTAAGAACTCTTTAAGATTCTTAGGTTTATGTTAACACTTATGAATGGTTGTTTAATGGATGTCATAAATGACTAAAATGCCCTTATAATAAAGTTGTGTTAAAAATCAAGAAAACCATTAGGTTTATTTTAACACATATAAGTGTGTTTTTCAAGATTTCATAGATGACAAATATGCCCTTATAATAAAGTTTTGTGTTAAAATCAAGAAAATAATTAGTTTTATTTTTTTAACATATATAAGTGCTTATTTAAGGATGTCATAAAAGAATGAAATACCCTTCTAGTGGTAGGCATCAGAAAATTGCATCTTTTGCATTGGGACTAGATATTATCCCCATAGAAAAATATTCTTTTCTTATGTGAGAAGATGGAATAAGGTAGAAAGTGAAACTACAAGACAGTGGGAGCCTTCTTCTGCCTACAGGTGTGGAACAACCTTCTGAATTGTAGTGTAGCATTCTAGTCTTATTAATACAGACCTAGACAGATGTAGACTATAATCTTAGCCCACAGGTAATTTTTTAGGATACATCAGTCTGTCACTTAAGTTTGATGTCAATCAACTTAGTGTAAAGTTTCACATACTAAAATTGATTATAAATTTAGCCCACAGGTAGATTATAATTAATTTTAGTGTGTTACTGATTATTGACGTGGGTTGATATCAGTATAAAGTTGTACGCCAATAAATTTAAACTTCCTTATTGTTGTTTGCAGTTTATAACCAGATTAGTCTCCCAAATGCTTACTAGGGAAAATTATTCAGATTGGAAATAGAAGATTTATTTAACCTTAGAGTTCATGGATTTGGATATGGCTCTCCGTATAGAAGAGCCCACTGCTCTTACGGATTCCAGTACGCTAGTCCAAATTGCTCACACCCCAATTCTACACTATTCAGAATGGTGTGATGAACCGCTAATAAACCAACGGTTCAATCAGGATCTCTAATAGGCTGTGTCTGGTGAAAATAAAACCATACACATCCACATTCATAATCAGAATAAATACACAATAGCGGAAATAAATGAACTGAGAAATCTAACTGTGATAATCATAAATAAAATATCAAGTTATTGTTATATCAACTAAGACATAAATAAATAAAATATTGATTACATTCCTTTAATAATTCAAACAAAATCTAATCGAATACGCATGAGTTGCACTCGCTTGAGGAGTCATGCGTATCCACTAAGTCTTCAGCTTCCATTGCCACTACGTGCCTATACACAGGAGCATTCATATAATCTTCGACAGTGGTACCTGCATCATCAACTAAAAATATTTGACGTCGAAATGGTGAGCACACATCATGGCTCAGTAAGCAAACAAAACAATGCAACAAACATATGCATACATTCAATTCATATCTGTGGTCTGGTAAATAAGTTTGCAATGCACTATAGAAAGGTTCGGTGGCCGCCTCGCCTCTATGGACAGGGTGTGAAGGCCTGTCCAAAGGTTAACGTTTATTGTCGTCCCCATCCACCCTACTATGGAATAGAGATAGAGCTAAAGTGCTGAGGCCCGGCCTATGACACTTCCCTTGATACTCTACCCATACCAACACGTAAGCCCCTGCTGGCGAGGGCTTGTAAACTGGGCTCGCAATTAATCAATCCTAATGTCAAACAGTGTATCCAAGGCCTCACCCCAGCATCCCTCAGTACATCCATAGAGATAGGGCAAGGCCCCCCCGACAGAGTCAGAGACTACACGGTCTGAGACCACCTCCCTCATACACTACGACGTAATAGTTCTGCTAAGGTAATGGCGATACGACGATGTCAGTGGATAAGACTTGAGTTAGAGATAGAGCTAGAGTGCTAAGGCCCAGCCTATGACACCCCCCTGATACTCGCTCGCATCAAGCACCCTAACCACACACATACATTCACATGTCTATTCCTATCATCATCATCATCATCATCATGTTATAAACAATAAATTTAAATATGCATGAACAGTAATAATAGAAATATTGGATGACATGTTAAATGCACATGACAAGCATACACACATAGAATCAATCATGGCATTGGACTCAAGAAATAAAAATATTTTATTATTAACCAATTAGTTTAGGTCTTGTTCCCTCACCTTTGCTTGATTGCAGATCCTCTTTCAAGCTTTAAGAATCAACTTAATATCACTATTATATCACTAGAAGACATAATCAAGTCGATAAAATTTAATTAGAATTAATTCTAATTTTTAAAGCTTGCTGTTAACTGGGGGTCGCAGGTAGGGTAGCAGTTTTCTGCCACCCCCTGTAGTAGGGTCGATGCCAGGGTTGGATGTTCCATCTACCCTGGGTGTGACCACCCCTATTCTGGACTTCCCAAACACTGGGGGTCGATGCTAGGGTCTGGTAGGGTCGATTCTCCATCGACCCCATGTGCGACCCCCCGTGGGTTTAGTCGAAATTTTTATCCTACAGTCTATTCTTTCATGTTTGGGTCCTATGGCTTGCTTCTATAATCCATTCCATACATGTTCTATGGTTTATAACTATAGTTTATTTCTCTACATGGTTTTAATGATCTCCTCCATGGTTTTCCATTGAAACCTAACCATGGATGGATGATTTGGGTTTCTCCTAGATCATACCCTCTTCACTATCTACTCTAAGGTCTTAAGAAAATTCATGGAGATGGTATCCATACCTGAAAATTAGACTTGTTTCTCTGAAGCCTTCTCTTTGGTCTTCTTCTCCACTTTTCTTCTCTTCTCCTTCTCTTCTCCTTCTCTTCTCTTTCTCTCAATCCAATTAGGATTCTAAAAGGAGTCAAAGAGTTTTAGGGACGTCCTATTTATAGAGTAGAAACTCTCAAAAGAAGTCCCACTGAGATTAGGAAAGAATCCCGTTGCAATTTGGAAAGTTTCCAAATCACGGTTTCTATCGACAGACTGGGGGTCGATGAGGGGGTCGGAGAACCCGTCGACCCCTGGTTCTAAATTGTCTGACCCCCTGTTAGAAACTCAGGGTTTGACTTTTATATTGGGGGGGTCCGACCCTGTCTAGCTGGGTGTGCCACCCTCCCCCCTATTTTAGTGTTTTTGGGTCAGTTTAATACCTGGGATCGTTATCTCCTTCACGCACTTGGTCCATTCGGCGCGACCATGATGGGTAAACCTAGTTCAAGGTGGTAAGACCGGGTTAGTTCTATACGAGTCTTTCAATATCCATTCAGAAAATCGGATGAAATCTTAAGTGGAAGCTATAGGTGTCTATAGATTGATATTGCAATCCGAATATGTGTTGGATTTAGGAGGAACTATTTATGTTCCATCTTTTGCAAAGAATCTGATTTCTGTTCCTAGATTAACACCTTTGGGTTATGTGTTTAATTTTTCTAGTACAGAAATAAAGATTTAAAAAAAATGATGTATTCATCGGTTCAGGTTCTTTAGTTGATGGTTTTTTCTCTTAAATCTAGATCCAACATGTGAAAGTAGTTTACTCTTACTCTCTGTAAACAATATTGGCATAAAGAAAATGAATGTGAACGAGAAATCCTCTCAGTTGTGGAATCTTAAATTAGGTCACATATCTAGTGACAGAATTAAAAGATTAGTGAATGATGGAATCCTTGAAACTCTTGATTTCACTGACCTAGGTTCTTATATAGACTGCATCAAAGGAAAGCAGACCAACAAAATCAAGAGAGGTGCCAGAAAGGCAACTCAAAATTTGGAAATCATACATACAGATATCTGTGGACCATTTCTCACTCCCTGTCTGAATGGTCAGAGATACTTTATCTCCTTCATTGATGACCATTCTAGATTCATGTATCTCTATCATTTAGTTCATAAAGATGAGGCATTAGAAGCCTTTAAGAACTTCAAGACAGAAGTAAAGAAACAGACTGAAAAAGTGATCAAGATCGTGAGATCAGATAAAGGAGGGGAATACTATGGTAAAACCACAGAATATGGTCAAAAACTTGGCCCATTTGCACGGTATCTTCAAAAGCAAGGTATTGTACCACAATATACCATGCTTGGATCTCCGGATCAAAATGGTGTTGCTGAAAGAATGAACCGTACACTTATGGATATGGTCAGGAGTATGATTAGTAACTCTAATTTACCTCTGAAATTGTGGAGTGAAGCTCTTAAAATAGCGGTATATATCTTGAACAGGGTACCATTTAAGTCGATTCCTAAAACTCCTTTTGAGTTGTGAAATGGATGGAAACCTATTTTGAAGCATACTCGCATATGGGTTGTCAAGCCAAAATAAGAGTCTATAATCCACTTCTTCAGAAGTTGGACCCTAGAACAGTCAGTGGATATTTCATTGGCTATTCTGAAAGATCAAAGGGTTATAAGTTTTATTGTCCCTCATATAGTCTTACCATTGTAAAGTCTAAAGTTGCCAAGTTTCTAGAGGATGGCGACAATAGTGGGAGTATACAGAGTCGAAACATTGAGTCCAATTGCTGGTCAGGGATTTATCCCTTTATCAGTGGTACATGTGGTTCATGAACAACAGTACATGTTCATGATGAATTACCACATCAGGAATCAGTTGTCGTTTGAACATGTGGTCCAGAATCAAGAAATCAATCCTGAACCACAAGTTTTAAGGAGATCCTTGAGAGAGAGAAAATCGGCAATCCCTTCAGATAATGAAGTGTATATCCAAAACTATGAAACTAATATTGGATTAAGTGATGATCCGATATTATTTTCACAGGCTATGGGTTGTATAGATACCATTTTATGGCATAATGCCATGAATGATGAAATGGAATCTATGTCAAAGAATCGAGTATGGGAACTTGTAGAATTGCCTAAGGACATCTCTATTGTAGGGTGTAAATGGGATTTCAAAACTAAAAGGGACCCACATAGCAATATTGAAAGATACAAGGTTCGACTTGTGACAGAAGGTTATAATCAGAAGGCTAACATTGATTATAAAGAAACCTTTTCGTCCGTGTCTAGGAAAGATTCTTTAGGGATCATTATGGCACTGGTGGCTCACTATGATCTTGAGCTGCACCAGATGGATGTCAAGATGGAATTTTTAAATGGTGATCTGATTGAGGAGGTATACATGGATCAACTTGAAGGTTTTTACTTCGGATAAAGGTGATCATCTAGTATGCAATCTTAAGAGATCCATATATGGATTGAAACAAGCTTCTCGATAGTGGTATTTGAAATTTGATAGCACGATTACTTCCTACGATTTTATGGAGAATCGAGCTGATCAATGCATTTACATAAAAATCAAGGGAACTAGTTTCACCATACTAGTGTTATATGTGGATGGCATTCTTATAGCTAGCAATGATCTAGGGATGCTACACGAGACTAAATATTTCTTGACCTAAAACTTTAACATAAATGATATGGGTGAAGCCTCCAATGTCTTAGGCATAGAGATTCACATGGACAGGTTTCTTAAGACCTTAGGACTGTCCTAGAAGGGTTATATTGACAAAGTTTTGGAACGGTTCAAGATGAAGCAATATTCATCAAGTGTAACACCTCTTGTTAAAGGCGATAGACTTTGTCTAGAGCAATGTCCGAAGACCAATCTGAAATAGCAGACAATGCAAAATATCCCTTATGCATCAGTAGTAAGCAATTTGATGTATGTTCAGGTCTGTACCAGACCTGACATCTCATGTTCAGTGGGAGTATTAGGTAGGTTTTGAAAGAACCCTGGTTTGCCACATTGGACAATAGCAAAGAAAGTACTAAGGTACCTACAGGGCCTCAAGGATCACATGCTCATATATAGACATGTTGATGTTTTGAAGCTAATCAGTTACTCAGATTCAGATTTTGCTAAATATGGAGATACAAGGAAGTATACTTCTGGCTTCATTTTTGTTTGTTAGAAGAGTAGTGTCTTGGCGCAGCGTAAAGCAACCTAAGACAACTTCTTCTATTATTAAAGCGGAAGTGGTGGCGTGCTATAAAGCAATTTCTCAGGCATTTGTTTGAGGCAATTTATCACAGTTTTGAGGTCATAAGTTTTATTGAAAGACCTATAAGGATCTACTGTGACAATACTGCAACAGTACGTCTCTCTAACAACACATGCTCAGTGAGTCGCTTCCGACACATTGAGATAAAATATTTTGCTGTTAAAGAAGACATTCAAGTTCGTTGTGTTCAAATAGAACATATTGACACTAATGATATGATAGTTGATCCTTTCACTAAAGGGTTTCTGCCCAAGGTGTATGTAGTTCACGTGGATCATAAGGGACTATGTAAATCATCAAGTTTTTTGAATGTTTTATTTATGATATTGCAATATAAAGTTTTGACGACTCGAAATAAAGTTATTTTCTGTCATTTATTTCGTTGTATACATAAAGTTTGTAATGACAGACGCCTATAAAGTTTTCAAGGCAATAAAGTCCCTTGAATCGATTGTTGAATTGATTCTATAAAGTAGGGTTGTCACAATTGAGGTTCATCTTAAAATGAACAACCTATTGTAATACATGGAAGGCAGTGTTCTTGTGTGTAGACATGTACCGCCATGCTTCATGGGTTGGGAGTTTTATTATGAACATAAAGAACAAGTCCATAAGAAAAGATCTGAAAGTTAATGTATGGTCATACATCATGTTATAACTCTAAAATGACTTGCCAAGTGGAAATATGGGCCAAGTGGGAGAATGTGAGTAAGTGGCCCACATGCCACTATCCATTTTAGGTATCCCCTATTAGGAGAGTTATGAGCATCGGATCTGAGGGACATGTGGCACCCAGATCACCGTCCATCCTTGATGGAAGGAGACGGTTGATCTATAAATACTAATGGGTGGGTCCTGTGCACACTGATAAAAATTTGAGAACTCCATCACGTTCTTTGTCTGGGAATACAGTCAGTGCATAGAAATCCTCCCCCCCCTCTCTTCTCTTTTGTTTGTGGAGCAGGGCATATCAGAGTGTATCAGAGGAGGACTCGGTTGGAGACGGATAATGGCTGGAACAAATCCCTACACTACGGGTATGTCGAATCTTATTCCGCATAGACATACATATGGATTGTAGTTTTCTTACAGAGGATTCTATAAAATAAATACTGATGCTACTTTTGATGTCGAGTCTTCTATAGGTGGTATTGGTATTATTGCTCGTGATGCGGAGGCCAATGTGATTAGAGCTTATTCTCAGAAATTTTTTTGTTCATCAGTTTTTCATTGTGAAGCTCTTGTTGTTCGATCGACTCTTCAAACAATGCTGAAAGAAGGTTTTACAAACATCTTGCTGGAATCTGATTGGAAGGAGCTGGTTCAATGCATTTGCAATCAATCTTCCCCCTGTGAGGCTATTTGTCAGTCTATAAAGGAAGACATAATTTTTCTGATTTTCAAATGTGTAAATTGCCATGTTTCTTATGTTCCAAGGGAGGCCAATTATACGGCTCACACCTTGGCCAGGAAGGCCAAGTCTTTTTCGGGGAAGGCTATTTGGCCAAACTCTTCTCCTTGGCTTCTCAACCTTTGTTTGGGTGAAGCCTTGTGTGTTACCCATGCTTTTGATTTTCAATAGAATTTTGTTTTACCAAAAAAAAAAAAAAAAAGTATGAATTTAGGATTTTACCAAAAAAAAAGTGTGAATTTAAGAAATAAACAATGTAAAATCTCTTGAAAAAAGTATCAATAATAGGCAATCCAAAGTCTTTAATTTTGACAATCAAGTCATAAAAGACAATGATTTTTTCTCCAACTACAATCATGGTTTTAGGCATCCGTGTTGACTAAGATCTATATAGATACGGACCAAGGTCCTCTGTAGTGATTGACAGCGGCTATCAGGATCCTGACCCCTCAAAGTGTATCGGGTCATATGTCGATGCACTTTGAACAGCCAAGATCCTCACTGCCATTGGTAGTTACTAAAGAGGACCTTTTTGCTATATATACATGGTTGTTATGATATTTTTGCTAAATTGATATGGGGATTGATTTTTGATCAATATTTGATTGATATAAGTCAATATTGATGGACAAATGCCTGATAATACATCTATAAATTAAAATGAAAGGCAAAGGTAAATAATACCAACATTATATCAATATCCGTTCTAATATCGTGAACTAAATCCATACCTACTAGAGATACTTGTGACCTATCTCAAACATCCATCACATTCTTTGGACCAACCAATGCCTCAAAAAGACATTAAATAATGAACCAAAGGTTGCTACATATTTAACAGAGATTATTTATCATTCAATAAAAACTACTTTTACCATGAACATCTTTTTTATTTATTTATTTATTTATTTTTTAGGTAAAGCACCATGCACATCATCGATATCACGGCTTTGAAAAGGTGTAATCTAATTCCCAATGCTTTGCTTTCGTTTGAGGTCCAAAATTTTTTATCTCGTTTCACAATTAAAAGGCATCACACCTGATATGAATGGGCGGCTAACTGAAAAACCCATGAGCTCTTTAACTACGTGTAAGGATTAAGGAGCTGTCAATGTCAAGAATCTCAAAAACCGATAAGATTATTGATAAGATCGTGAGGGAATTCACCTAAAATGGGCTCCATTCAGCCATTAGGTTGTATTTTCAATGATCAAGGTAGGGTTGGAAGAACGACTGTTTTGAAACCATTGATACGATCATAAGGGAATTTGTTCTTGAACGACATATAAGGAGATAAAATCCAAAACCGTATAAACCCACTCCAATTGCAAAAACATAAAATAGGTGTGAATTATATGATGATTTTATCCACCATTTTGGAAACTCTTTATCTCCGTGGATGATAGGTGAAAAGCTTAAATCTCTTATTTCGATTTTTCATGTATCAATGCCAAACAATGGTCGTCATACGGAAAAGCATTAAAGTTCTTCGAGTAGCATAAGAAATGAAATTGTCACTCAAAATACTGACTTTAAAGGAAAAAGATCGTATTCGTTTTCCAGTTTCTTCAATCATGATCCAATGGTTGTAATTCATCTAGCCATATACCAAGAGATGTCGATTAAACTTCAGCCGCTATATCACGGCTGGTGTCCCTCCAATGATGAGAGACGATCCCAATTTGACTTTAAATTGTTATTAAATAATGGCATGATCTTATAAATGAGAAAGAGATATGAAGTTCACTATTCACATTCCTTGATGATTTTACTTCAATTATTTATTGGCCTTTATATAATCAATTCTGTCTGAATCTAATCGACGTATTTACAAATGGCGTTGTGACCTATTTACAATTCCGTCTTAACCCCCTGGTTGATCGATTTAGAAGGAAATTTTTTACCTGGAAAGGCAGATTGCTCTCTTATGCTGGTCAGGTAGAGTTGGTTAGATCGGCACTCAGCAGTACATTTACACACATTTGTTGTATATAAATGGCCTAGGTCCTTGATCAAGGAAATGGAGTGTTGGATGCGAAACTTCATCTGGATGGGAGATCCCATGAAAAGAAAAGGGGTGGTTGACAAATGGGATGTTATGTGCTCTCCTAAGGAAGAAGGTGGATTGGCCTTCGAAGGCTTGGTGATATGAATGATACCCTTTTGAGTAGGCTAGCTTGGAAGATCCAGAAGGAAAATACCCCCTACGCTAATTTTATGCAGAGTCACTATCTAAATAAAGATGGTACTGTTAGAAGACTGCTATGTACTTCTCCAGTTTGGATTAGTGTCAGATATCTGTGGGATTGGACGTCTAAGCATTGCAGGTGGTTAATTGGAGATGTCTCAAATATTGATATATGGGCAGATAATTGGTTAGGGGAATCTTCTCTCAAGGACCAGTTGGGTTTAAATCTGGTACACCTAAAGAATCATCGATGGAAACTTTCAAGGTTTATATCTATTAGGCGCTGGGTTTTTCCTATTATTCAATCTCAGGTTTTGTAGGATCTTTTCACATTGGCGGAGCAGATTCGGCTGGTTCCAGGTACTATGGACAAACGGGTCTGGGATGGTCGTTATTCAAGCCGATTTTCTGTAAAATCAGCCTAGGAAGCTTTGCCTAAGAAAAATGATGCAAAACATTGGACTGCTGTGGTATGGCATAGAAGTCTACACCCTAGAGTATCCTTATTTGCTTGGAGGTGGTGTTGGAGAAAGCTGCCGTCTGATGATTCAATCCAACGCAAAGGTGTCCATTTGGCCTCAAGATACGCCTTATGCATGAGATCTGTTGATACTATAGATCATGTGTTCTGTCAATGTGCATTCACAAAGGAAATATGGGATGATGTTTGTATGCTTTTTGGTATTA
Source organism: Protea cynaroides (assembly GCA_028583415.1). Taxonomy (NCBI): domain Eukaryota; kingdom Viridiplantae; phylum Streptophyta; class Magnoliopsida; order Proteales; family Proteaceae; genus Protea; species Protea cynaroides. The sequence continues at coordinate 34,014,538 of CM053267.1, forward strand.
TTATACCATATTTTGATAAAATCGAGGACTTACTTAAATGGTGCCGAAGTAAATCTAGTGCGGTGAGTATTCGGTTAATCTGGTCCGGATGTTTGTTTATTATTGTTGATGCGGTTTGGCGAGCCAAGAATCATGCTATCCATTGTAACTCAATGCTGTCAAAGAGTGTGATATGGAATAAAATAAAAGTAGGGTGTAAGGATATCTTGGTCAGATACCCTTGCACGGGGAAGACTGCTGATGATCTGAGAATTGTTCGGCTTTTAAGTCTCGTAACGAAGACCAGGAAACTTAGTCAAATAATTGAATTGGTATGGAATCCTCCTCCTTATGATTGGTGTAAATTGAATACAAATGGGTGCAGCCTTGGAAATCCTGGTAAGGCTGGTGCTGGTGGAGTAATTCGATCTAATAGAGGTCTGGTTCTTTGTGCCTATGAGGAATGTATTGGGGTGGCGACATGTTTTATTGTTGAAGTTAAAAGTGCTATGAAAGGTCTGTTAATGGCTTGGTAGCTTGGTTTCCATAAAATTTGGATTGAATTGGATTCGACAGCCACTGTTATGGGCTTGAGAACCGGGGAGCATCCTTGGTTTTTGATGCAGGAATGGAGAGCAATTTTCTTTAAATTGTCTGACTGTCAACTCAGAATCACTCATTGTTTCAAAGAGGTGAACATTGTGGCAGATAGATTGACTAGGAAAGCAACATTTGATAGAGCCTCTATTTCTTGGACTGTGTGTTCGGACTTTGTGGCTTCGGAGGTTGTGTGAGATGCTTCACACAGACCTCGTTATAGGTTCTTGTAATCCACCCAGGATGGCCTCTGCTAATGGCAATACCAAATGTGGAGGTTTTCATCTTATTAGGGTGTGATGTATTTATTTTTCTTTCAATTTTTTTAATACAAATTAGCTTCTAGCAAAAAAAAAAAAATCACAGTATCAGTCACTCTGAAAACCAATACATGATTGATACAAAACCGATGATTGAGTGATACATAACCATTATTAAATTAAAAGTTAATAAAAAAAAATGAAAGTATGAGTATTGTATCAATATCAGCTATTGGCAACACTAACACAAATAGACCGATTCGATCCTATACCCAAAATCATGGTTGTAATCTAATTTATCCAAATTTATCCAAAACTTAGATGCGGGAGGGAATCTCTGTCAAACCTCCTTACCGACATAAACCGATCTAATTAAAATTGACAAAAAAAAAAAAAAAAAACAGGAACCCGGGAGAGGGATGACAGAGTTGTAGTTGAAATATTGTTAGTGGGTTTTAATTGCATTTAATTTCATTTATATCTTGACGGAAGGATTTTTGTTATTTTAAAAAAGGGTTCATGGGATTTTATTGCGTTCATGGGATTTTATTGCGTTTCATTGATGTGTGGGACCCAGTGAACTTTGCCATTCTAAGTTTCCAACCAAACACAACCAAGAACCGGGGATGAGGTCCGTGAATCTCCGGGCCCGCAGTGGAGAGGATCGGGATTCGAAACTCATAGGCGAATAAGATCGATCGAGAAGCTTATAAAAGCAGATTCGAATTAAGGAAAGAACCCAAACTGAACACAATGGCCTCTATGATCCTTTCGTCCTAGGAAGAAGTTGCAGAGCACTGTAGTTGGTAACCGAAGATATCTTCTATGTTCTCGCAAGCACGTTTCATGTAAAGCTAGTAGCTCTGAAAATGAGGAACGTTCTTTAGGGAGAATAGAGAGGAGGGACGTGCTGATTGGGCTAGGAGGTCTCTATGGTTCAGCTAGCTTCTATGCTGATCCACTGGCCTTGGCAGCTCCAATCCAGGCTCCAGATTTCACCAAGTGTGGACCAGCGAAGTTATTAAGTTCCGGTGAAATAATCCCCACCAATTGCTGTCCACCTGTCGACTTGACGATCATTGATTACAAGCTTCCACCGGCGTCGAATAAACTACATGTCAGGCCAGCAGCTCACTTGGTTACCGATGACTACGTTGCCTAGTACAACATGTAAGAATTTTGCATAGATTCTCTTTGAGTTTTTTCATGGGATTTCCCATAAACCCTAACGAACACACCACACAGATTACTAGAATACAATGGATATTGAAAAGAGATGATTAGAGACATACCTCTTGCTGCAGATTGATTTTCGACCGTTTTCCTTTGGTTTGAATGCTTAGAATGCTTGGATCAAAGTCTTCCACAGCCTGTCGGGATCCCTTGACCTTCTCTCTGCGTATGGGAACATGAGAAGAAAATAACACTGTGGGCTGTAAGGACTCTAACCATTGGTATTTATAATACCACCCCCAACCCTGGACAAGTCCCACAGTGGACCAGGTTGGTCCATCTCTAATCATACTTAAATCGATTTATCTGTAAATAAACTCCCACTGAACCAACTAACCTTATAATTAATTTAGCCCATAAAAATATCTTACAATCTCCCACTTGGGCTATATTAATTATAAATTCACCATTGATCCAATGTGGCCATGTAATCTAATTACACCAAAACCATCCTTTACTTTGATCTAGTCATCAAGCCTACCAATGTCGAACAACAGCAGAAAGTACTCCTACACATCCGGTGTACCCTCTTCTGTCAGTCACATACATAGGTCTACTTAATGACATAAATCACTTTGAGATGAATACTTGAGTCCAATGATCGAATTACCACGATCCCGTTACCTTAAAATCCTTATAGGTCAACGCACATTGATATTATCCAACTTATATAGGCAAACCGCCTCCAGTTTGGACTAATATCATACTTTGGCTTACCGCCTTTTTTGGCTAAATACCGCCTTCTTTGACTAAATACCACCTTGCAATTTTGACATGTCTTAAATAATCAATAATACATACAATCAATGAAATTAATGCTTACCAATAATTCTACCCATTAAACCATAGGCAACATAAACAATCACAGATAAACCATCAACTACCAGATCTCTACTAATCAAGCAAATCTAAACACTCCCACTAACTAAGAGAATCTAAAGACTCCTACAGATATTACAAATCCCAAAAGAATAGATAAACTAATAAAATGCATTCATTTAAATTTAATATGAAATTTAGTTCTATCAAAAACATGTCAAATAAAATCTTTTAAAATAAATAACTGAACTATAAATCAATAAATAAATGTCCAAAAATAATCTAAAGACAACTGTATTAAACGAAATTATCATTTGGTGTCTTCTTTCTCTGGTGTCTTAGTTTTCTTCTTCTTCTTCTCTAACCAAGCTTCTCTTGCTTTACATTCTCTCTTCATGTGCCCCTTCTTATGGCACAAAAAACATTCAACATCACTCATATCCCTATCATAAGGTTTTCTTTTCTTAAAAGAGTGTCTATCTTTTCTATAAGGTCCTACCCCAACCTTTCCTTTACCCTTATCTTCTCTAGAATGATGACTAGTGAAATTGACACTTTTAAATCTTTTCTTTAGTCTCATTTTTTCTTTAGTGCAAACAGAGATTAATTTGTTCATATCCCATTCTTCTTCTTGAGTATTATACGTCACTTGTATCTGGTAATATTCTTCAGGTAACAAGGATAACGCACAATGGATTACGAACTCATCATCAACGTTTATTCCCATGCCTTTAATCTTCTCAGCAGTAGCAACAAGCTCCATGAAATGATCTCTGACACTTCCATTACTGTCAAACCTTGCATTAGTAAGCTTGTTCATCAAGGTGCTTCTCTGTCCTCTGTCAGAAAGCTCAAACTTTCCTTTGATCTCTTTTAAATATTCTTTGACCTTTTCCTTGGCTTGAACACCATCACGCATGGTTTCAGGAATGACCTGCCTCATGATCAACATAGACTTTTTATTTGCTGTCATCCATCTTTTCATTTCCTCCTTCTCTTCTAGGGTACTAGTTTCAGTGATGACAACATGTTTATCCTCTTTAAGCGTCATATCTAAGTCAATTAAACCTAGAGTCGCTTCTAGCTGTTCATACCACCTTTTAAAACTCATCCCAGACAGGGAAGTAATAGTAACTACCAAACCTCCTGGCATAGTCACAGGGATAGACATCCTGGGAGATACAAACCATCATCACCATATGAGTTCAAGCAAAAATATCAAGTAATAGAAAATCATGCGAAACTCATACAAACACATGCAATTATATTTACTTCTACTTTGTCCCAAATAAAAAAGGAATAGACATCAAAAACCTTTTTGGGACAACCAAACTTAGATGAAACCATCAATGCATGAGATTAAATACATATCAACCAATAGAAATTTGATATATATACACCATTTATTTGCACTAACCATATCAACCATTCATGCAAATAAATATCCTTTTTCAAGAGTTAACCAACTACACATTCTCCTTTGGGATAAACATGCAGTGGTCTTTTCAGTTTCTGTGCAATAACTACGAAAGAATAATGACTCTCAAAAATCCCACCACCTTTGGGTTAATGAGATTTCCTAAAGTCAAAATCCTTTCAATTCATGTGCATGAACATACTTTTAACTTTGACAATGCCACCTTTGGGTTAACATTGAATTTCTTAGCTGGTTTTCATACCATGAAGAATAGTGTATTATAATATATTCTTTATTGTATATGTAAATGCACAAATTTGGAGTTTGAGGACTACCATGATGGAACTGAGTGTACCACTTTGGCGGATTCCACCCAATCTTCACATGACACCCACAAACTTTAATTTGATCAAAACTTGACAATGCCACCTTTGGGTGACATCGCCCTTACACAATCATTTACAAATACATGAACTTTGAATTTGAAGACATTATGATGAAACTTGGTGTACCACTTTGGTGGGTTCCATCCAATTCCACAATGATATCCCCAAACCCTACTTTGCAGCACATTGTGGGTCAATAAATAAAATCTCATACACACATAACCTTCTACATGCATCTGGTACAAAAATAACTGATAAATAAGCAGAAAACTATAAATAGGATTAATTTGGGGCACCTTTTAATCAAAAAAAAAATTCCCTAAATCACCAAACTGTATCAAACTATGTACCAAACTGTAGAGCATCAAAATATGAAACCAACGCAAAAAACCGCGTCAAAATCCGACGCTCCTAGCTCTCACAATCGCCGATCAAAGTATGGTTTATGCATTCTTGCATCCTGAACCGGTTCTAGCCGGTTCATCCGGGTTCAGTTTGGTCTAACGGGCTCGGTTATGGGCGGACCGAACTCACAAAACAGAACCTTTTTTTTTTAATGCTTTGGTCGAGGCCAAACCAAACGGTCTGGACCTTAAACCGAACCGTAAATCGACGGTTCAACTTCCGGCCCAACCAACCCACCCATCCGGGTTTCGGGTCAACAATTCGGGTCAGTACCCGGGTTATCTGGTCAAAATTTCAGGCCGGTCGGGTTATCAAGGGATAATATTGCCATTAGAAAAAATAGTTATGATCACTTAACCCAGTAAAGGGTGTGGTTGATACTTATTTTCAAATGTAGGGGAAGTGATTGATATTATGAGCCAAGATGAGGGGTGGTTGAATTATGAGTATACTTGGGGATAAGGGCGTCAACGAGCTGGTGTAGTTTGGACTAAAATGGTGTCGAGTTTAACAAGCCCAAATCGAAACCTATCCATTAAGGGTTCGGGCTGGGGTGGGTTGTTGTACATAATAATTAACGGGCTGGTCCAGCGTCGTATTGTTCTCAGGCCAGGCTTATGTGTTGATTTTGGGCTGGCTCAGTCTGGGCTGGGTTTATTGGGCTTATCGGGCTACCTTCACATGTAATTATTTTTGCACAACAATAATTTGTTTGTGGCCCTTTTTGTTCATATTTAATACAATTATAAACAGTTGAGTTTTGATTGATCTTAGGGGCATCTGAGCATGGATAATGGATTGCATATTTGGAATTATTTGGTTAGAATCGTTGGATCTTGGTCAGTTGGTTATTATTTGAGCAACAAAAAGAATCGATTTGGACTAACTCGGGCTTCTTAATGGGCTTTACCGGTGTTCAGGTTGGGTATTATCAGTTCAGATTAACTCGGGCTTCTTAAAGGGCCGATCCGGTTCAATTTTGGTCTGGGATAAAATGGTGTCGGGTTTTACGAGCCCAGACCAAAACATATCTATTAAGGGCTCAGTTCAAGCTGGGTTTGGGTTATATTAGGCCGATTCAATTCATGCTACAGGTCAGGCCAAAATTTGACACCGTGGGGGGAGGGGGGGGGGTTTAAAAATTTCCCTACAAGGAGCTATCATTTCATACACTTAGCCATTACAGGAAAGTTGTAGACTCCACATTTGCACTTCTGAGACTAAAGAATAAAGTGATACAAAAAAGACTTGAGAGAGAGAGATTTGCAATTCGGTTTACTTTTACCTTTTTCCATGTGTCATTTTTTTTTTTTTTTGTAAGAAGATGATTAATTTATTAAACCCAAAAGAAAAGGAGAGCACAAACATCCTCTACGAGAGGAGAGGACCCCTAGAAGAGGAGCAACCAACAAAAAAACAAAGCCAATGGCCAACCTCCAAAGAAGAGGGAACAGGCTCCCTCTCCCGTGGAAATGGCCCAGAAATCAGGGACCCATTACATAAGATTATAATTTATTACAGTTTAAGAACTGCTTCCTCTGGGCTGGATATTCCATCCTAGTCCATCGTGAGGTTGATGTTTGAGGAGTCTTGAGCAAATAATTCTATGCGTGGATCCCTGGAAGATGAGTTGGAGATCTTCTTAGCAAGCCAGGCTACCTCTTGTCTCACTTCGTCCAAGGAACAATACTGATTAGAATAATCCTTAGGTCTAGCATATTGGGAATAGTCACACATTGCTAATGAGATTGGAATCCTATGTTCTTATATATGGAGAGTCCCTCCACTTACTACTTTGAACTTTTGAGTTGGAAAGTTAACATGGTATCAGAGCTCCAGGTTCCCTCTCATAATAATCCTAAAAAAAGAAGAAAAAAAGGCTAAGTCATCGAAAGAGGGACGCCAGATGCACAAAAGAGGGATTATGGTCACCCAAAGAGGGACGATCACCCAAAGGAGGGACTATATGTCACCCAAAGAGGGATCAACCACCCAAGAAGAGGGATTAGTCACCTGAAAAGTACCATGTAATGCCATATATACTACCACATATACACCACCTGTAAGACCTGTGTCAATCTAACCCGGTCTTACCACCTTGAACCAGGTTCACCTATCATGGTCGAGTCAAATGGACCAAGGGCGTGAAGGAGATCGAGATCCCAGGTAACAAATCGACCCAAAAACACTTAAAATAGGGGAAGGGTCGCATACCCAGCTAAGCAGGGTCGGACCTCCCAAAACAGAAAGTCAGACCCTCAGTTTTGAAGGGAGGGTCGGACAGCTTAAGACCCTAGGGTCGACGGGATCATCGACCCTCCCATCGACCCTCGGTTTCTGCCGAATATAGAAATTAGGAAATTTCTATATTTTTCGATTGGGATTCTTTCCAAATCTCAGAGGGACTTATTTAGGATGTTCCTAGTCTATTTAAAGGACGTCCCTAAGCCACTTTCACTCCTTTCATAACCCTAATCGAATTGAGAGAAAGAGAGGAGAAGGAAAAGAGGAAGAAGAAAGGGAAGGAAGATAACTTAGCAAAAAGGAGAAGAATTTCAGAGGAAAAGTTATCTCCTCAGGTATGGATACTAATTCCATGAATTTTTACAGACTTTAGGCTAGTTATTGTTGAGAGTGTGATTTCGAAGAAACCCAAACCATCAAGCTATGGTTAGGTTTTCATGGAAAACCATAGGAAAGTGCATGAAAGCTATCTAAGTGGGTTATACATGGTTTCAGACCATGGAATGAATGTTGAACGGAATGTAGAAGCAAGCCATAGAATTTCAAACACGAAGAATGGATTAAAAGAGGGAATTTGACCAAAGTGCACCAAGGGTCGCACCCAGGGTCGATAGGCCATCCGACCCTAGGTATTCCTGACCATCAACCCTCAGCATTCGGGAAGTCCAGAAAGAGGGAAGGGTCGATAGACCCATCGACCCTAGCATCGACCCTACCTCCGACCCTCAGTTAACAGAGTGTTTTTAATTCCGAATAAATTCTAATTAAATTCTATCGACTTTGTTAGGTCTTCTAGCAATATAATAACACTGTAAAGGTGATTCTAAAGCTTGGAAAAGTATCTTATAGCAAGCTAAGGTGAGGAACCTTAACCCCAAACTAAATTGGTTAATAACAAAACTGTTTTCTATTTCTTGAGTCCTATGCTATGCTTGATTCTATGCGAATATGTTTGTAATGTGCATACAACATGCCATCCAATATTTCTATTACTTGTTCATGCATATTTACTTTATTGTTTATAACATGATGATGATGATGATGATAGGAATAGGCATGTGCTTGTATGTGTGTGATTGATGTGCTTGATGCGAGCGAGTATCAGGGGAGGTGTGATGAGAACGTCAATAAACGTTAACCTTTGGCGGGTCTCAGCACTTTAGCTCTATCTCTAACTCAAGTCTTGTGCATTGACATCGTCGTATCGCCATTACTTTAGCAGAACTATTATGTCGTAGAGTATCAGGGGAGGTGGTCTCGGTCCTTGTAGTCTCTGACTCTACCGGGGGGCCTTAGCTCTATCTCTATGGACATTCTGAGGGATGCTGGGGTGAGGCCTTGGATACACTGTTTGGCATTAGGATTGGTTAGTTGCGAGTCCAGTTTGCAGCCCTTGCCAACAGGGGCTTACGTGTTGCTATGACACTATATAGCAATAAACGTAATCTTTGTTATATAATGTTCATGATTGGGTGCATGTGAGTTGACAATAAACGTGATCTTCGGGTAATGTCACTCACTCGTGTATAGAGGCGGGGTCAATAAACGCGACCTTTGGCTACCTAAACCTTTCTATTGCATACTGCAAACTTTAAACCGGACCAAAGATATAAATTGACTTTTTGCATGCATATGTATTGTTGCATTGTTTTGGCTACTTACTGAGCCGTGATGTGTGCTAACCCCTCGACGTCGAATATTTTTTTTAGTTGATGATGCAGGTTATACGGTTAAAGATTTTATAAATGCTTCTGTGTACGGGATGGTAGCGGCGATGGAAGCTGGATCTGAAGAGGATACACACGACTCCTCTTGCGAGTGCAACTCGTGTGTATTTGATTAGATATTTTATAGATTTATTTATTTGGATTTATTAAAGACTTGTATTGATATTTACTTATGTCTCGGTTGATACAGAATAATTTGCTATTAAATTATTAATATCATCTTAGTTTCTCAGTTCATTTTATTATAAGACTTCCGCTATTGTGTATTTACTCTGATTATGACATGGATGTATGGAGGTTCAGATAATGCGGGGATAGCCTATTTGAGATCCTGGTTGAACCGTTGGTTTATTAGCAGTTCATCACATCATTCTGAATAGTACAGAATTGGGGTGTGACATCACCTATTGGTGGAGTTACATGTGAAGGGGAGTATTGGGAATAGTCTCACATTGCTAATGAGATTGGAATCCTGTGGTCTTATATATGGAGAGTCTCTCCACTTACTAGTTCGAACTTTTGAATTGGAAACTTGACATAGCATACCACAACTCTTCATTAAGAGATTCATCATCCCCCTCCTAAATAGAGAGAGAAAGGTCTTGCACAAAAGCCAGCGGGGTTAGAGCCAACGGCCTGGGGAGATCAAGCAATGGATCCGAGGAGAATGCCATAGGTTGGATCATTGACGGCTTAGTACCTCGCAAAGATGCGAGTATTATGACATAGGGCGGAATGAGAGAGACTGATCATGCACATGAATTATGGATAATCTAGGAGGCGGACACCCAAGAGGACCAACTGCATCACAGATAGGCAAGTAGGAAGCTAGGACGGAGGGAGGCTCAAATGGGGGTTCGCTCGAGGACACAAGGGATTGAGCAACCCCAGGAAGGTCCACCTCTGATGTCAGCGTATCCTGCACCGAATCAACTGATGCATCAGAGAGGGGGACAGCCAAGGCAATGGAAGAAGGGTTTGATGAGATTGGGGCAATGTGGGGGGGTGAACAAGAGAAGGAGCCAGCACATCGGACACCTCCATCAAGGATCCAAAAGAATTGGCCAAAGCCAATTGGGTGGGGGGTCAGCAGAGGGACTAGGCAACTGGTCAGGGAAATCAGAGGGAGATACGATGCGAGGTGTGGAGGAGGGTTTGAACTTTTGAAATTCCCACGGAGCCCTACCCGACAAAAAACCAAGATTGGATCTTAAACCGGGTCGCCCCAACACCCGACCCAACTCCGTTTTCTTCTCCACCTGAGCAGGAACATCGACACCGGTATAAATATTGTCCTTCACCGGCGCCGATGATATCATTCTCCTCCAATAATAAACAATTTCTATAAATTAATCTAATTACCAAAAAATGATGACCATGATAGCCATTGATTTTTGCCAGTTTTCCAATTGAGTTATCTAATAAATTAGAATAATCGGAGGAGTCCATGATCCAAAACATTATTGTGGATTATGAACTGATCTTTTGAGATGAGACCCACAATTGAGATGATAATAAATGAATAATACCATGAGGTGAGGACAACATAAAGTACTACAATGATAATGTAAGTGAATTGATCTTGGTAGGTGAATTATTTTTTAGTAATCTAGTGTGGGTCCTATGCGTTTTTGCAGTACAGGTCCGAAATCGCTAAGTTTAGTTTTGTTCCTTTATGTCGGATCTACTGTTGGTCAGTTAAGGTCGAATTTACCCTTGGTTGGCCAAAGTCGGGTTTGCCCCTGGCAACTAATCTAAGGTTGAACTCGCCCTTGGTGGTTAACACATTTAGGGGCTGTTTGTTAAAACTTCAACTCTGAGATTCTTACTTCTGGTTCAAATTTCTACTCCAACTTCAAAAGGATTCAGGAGTATATAGGAGTAGAAACATGTTTGTTAACCTAATTTAGTCATGAACTCCAAAATGGTGTTGGTGGGTGGTGGATGGTGGCACTAGTGGTGAATGGTGATGGTTGGTGACGGTGGTGGTGGGTGGGAAGTGGTGGTGAATGGTGGCGGTGGGTGGGTGGGTGGTGGTGGTGGAGGGTGGTGGGGGTGGTGGTGGGTGGTAATGGATGGTGGTGGCGGTGGTGGTGGGTGATAGTTGGAGGAGGGGGTGGGTGGTGGCGGTGGTGGTGGGTGATAGTTGGTGGAGGTGGTGGCGGTGGTGGTGGGTGATAGTTGGAGGAGGGGTGGGTGGTGGCGGTGGTGGTGGGTGATAGTTGGTGGAGGTGGTGGGTGGTGGCGGTGGTGGTGGGTGATAGTTGGTGGAGGTGGCGATGGTGGATGGTGGTGGCGGTGGTAGATGGTGGTGGTGGTGGTGGGTGGTTGGTGGTGGTGGCGACGGGGGGTGGTGGTGGCGGTGGTGGTAGGTGATAGTTGGTGGTGGTAGTGGGTGGTGGTGGTGGTGGTGGGTGATAGTTGGTGGTGGTGGTGGCGATAGTAGGTGGCAGTGGGCGGTAGTGGATGGTGGTGCTGGTGGTGGTGGCGATAGTAGGTGGCAGTGGGTGGTAGTGGATGGTGGTGGTGGTGGTGGGTGGTTGGTGGTGATGGCGACGGGGAGTGGTAGTGGTGGCGGTGGTGGTGGGTGATAGTTGGTGGTGGTGGTAGGTGGTGGTGGCGGTGGTGGTGGGTGATAGTTGGTGGTGGTGGTAGGTGGTGGTGGCGGTGGTTGGTGGCTGGTGGTGGTGGCGATGGTAGGGGGCGGTGGTTGGTGACCGATGACTGGTGGTGGTGGCGATGGTAGGTGGCGGTGGGTGGTGGCGGTGTGGTGGTGGTGGTGGTGGTGGCGGCAGTGGGTGGTGGAGGGTGGTGGCGGTGGTGGGTAGGAGTTGGTGGCTGGTGGGTTGTGGTGGTGGTAGTGGTAGTTGGTGGTAGTAGTGGTGTGGGGTGATTTTTACTCCAAAATTGTGCTCAAGTCGTAAAAGCATCTATTTGATGCTCCAAAAAATTGGATTCTAGAGCTCATTTGGAGCCGGTTCACTCATGGATTCTCCAGAAGTCCGAACCGGGTTACCAAACAAGCTTCTACTCCATTTATGCTCCAGAAGTCAGAATCCAACTTCTGGAGTGTTACCAAACACCCCCTTACTGCCATATGTCATCTGATTTTTGGTTGGTGATATTTATGCACATCGCGTCCTAAATCAAATTATCACAAGAACCGTAATCTGTAATCGCAAGGAAAATTATTATCAAAATCTTATTTTATCTGACATTAACTTCAACCATGTGCATCCAAAGCATCTTTTACTAAGATCCTCAGAAAACATTTTATTGCAAACCCGATAGCTGCCCATTTCCATACCCATCTTTATGGAATCTACCCCCTTTCTATCGGATTTATAATTCCGGCCCCTCTTAATTTATGGTATTTTCTAAGTTACTTTTTTCAGTAGAACTTCCCAAACAAGGAAGCTTCTGACTAAAGAAGGAAGCTGCCGACTACCATGTACACTTAAGAGCCACAAAATGTCTGGTCACTCAGCCATCCAACCATCACCCTTCTTGCTTTCTTGCCAGTTGTGTCTTTTATCATAGAGATCAGATTTTTTTTTCTTCAAGACTAGGAGAGTCAATGAAACAACAGGATGTTGAAAGACTTATTAAGGTTTACTCATCCATCCATTGGGGCAGAATTATTGTAACAAGAATATTTTTTCATTATTGTTTCACATTTTTTTTAATGATATTGAACTACTGAAGTGTGAATTTAATCCTTTTCGGGAGTTTGCGGACCAGTTGAAAGGAAATCTTGCTAGCAATGGGGATATTGAAAGGAGGAATCAGTTTTGGACTCCTCCTCCTAGAGGATGTATCAAATATGAGTAAGTGGCCCACATGCCACTATCTATTTTAGGTATCCCCTATTAGAAGAGTTATGAGCATCGGATCTGAGGGACATGTGGCACCCAGATCACCGTCCATCCTTGATGGAAGGAGACGGTTGGTCTATAAATACTAATGGGTAGGGTCCTGTGCACACTGATAGAAATTTGAGAACTCCATCACGTTCTTTGTCAAGGAATACAGTCAGTGCATAGAAATCCTTCCCCTCTCTCTTCTCTTTTGTTTGTGGAGCAGGGCATATCAGAGTGTATCAGAGGAGGACTCGGTTGGAGACGGATAATGGCTGGAACAGATCCCTACACTACGGGTATGTCGAATCTTATTCCGCATAGACATACATATGGATTGTAGTTTTCTTACATTATGGTATCAGAGCGGGGTTTCAGCCGCCCATCCACCGATATGATACATTAAGAATCGGATTAAAGAATAAAATAAAATTTTATTTTCACGGGATTAGGCCACCGCAAGCACTCGGCAGACTTTGCTGGTCAGCCGCATCTGAATGGCACTGATATGAGAAGAATGGGTTTTAAAGAATTTTTTTTTCTGGTTTCGGTCGACCAACAGATTTGGCGAGTGCATACAGCAAGCCCGCAAGGTTGCCACAGGTGCTCACTCGCATGGCTGCTAGCCCACAGGCCAGCAGGCCAGCAAGTGTGCATCCACAGGCATAAAGGGGCAGCCAAGCGATCGCCGGCCGCGGCCATGCGCAGCCAGCAGGCTGTCGAAGCCAACCCGCAAGGCCGCTGTGAGATTTTTTCTCGATCTCTTTTCTTCAGTGTTCTCCGGCCATTCAGGCTGCTCTGGTGGTGACAGGTGTCTTCACCGGATTCGTTTGGGGAGTGCCGGATATTCTGGCATGTCCCTGGCGCCGCCGTTGCAAGGTTCGGTGATCTGTAAATAGAGAAAAGAAAGGATATAAGTCAATGGCAATTTTTATAAATTCGAAGGAATCTCTTGGTTTTTACAAAGAAATTAGGGTTTTAAGTGGTCTCGGTTAAACCTGGTTCAAGTAATCGAACTGGATAAAGCTAAAACCGGTTTATGGTTGAACTGGAACCAACCAAACCCGTTCGGACCGAATATTACTATATTCGGGTCTAGCACAGACCTGGTACCCATATGATCCGACCAGAAGAACCCACCTTTTGACCCGGATATGGACCCAAATTGATTCGTATTGGTTAGACCGGTTCGAACCATTCTGGTTCTGTTCATTTTCTGTCTGACCCAGAACCTTTTTAAACCAAATGATTCTGTTATACAGATGGTGTCGTTTAATAATTTTGGACTATCTTTATTATATATCACCATATTATAGTTATGAACCGAACGTCACTGTATATGTGACTAACTTTTGATGACAATTTGTTCTGCACGTCACTAAAAGATAAAGAACAGTGACTGTATTTGTTATGACAGTGTGTTCTGAACGTCGCTAAAAATATAGTTTTCTTTTAGTGACATTTACAGACAGAACGTCACTGTATCTATAAACATAACAGAATGTATTAAGGAGTGTTTTAGTGACATTTAAAGACAGAACACCACTGTATATAGATTTACATAACAGAATGATTTATCTTACTTTTTAGTGACATTATAGAATAAACGCCACTAAATATAGGAATAAAGCAAGGTTGTTTATGTCACTGTTTTAGTGACAATAACAAACGCCATTAAGAGTTAGTGTTACATAAAGTAAAGAATAAGCCATTAAGAACTTTTTAAGATTATTAGGTTTATGTTAACACTTATGAATGGTTGTTTAAAGGATGGGATAAATGACTAAAATGCCCTTATAATAAAGTTGTGTTAAAAATCAAGAAAACCATTAGGTTTATTTTTAACACATATAAGTGTGTTTTCCAAGATGTCATAGATGACAAATATGCCCTTATAATAAAGTTTTGTGTTAAAATCAAGGAAATAATTAGTTTTATTTTTTTAACACATATAAGTGCTTATTTAAGGATGTCATAAAAGAATCAAATACCCTTCTAGTGGTAGGAATCAGAAAATTGCATCTTTTGCATTGGGACTGGATATTATCCCCACAGAAAAATATTCTTTTCTTATGTGAGAAGATGGAATAAGGTAGAAAGTGAAACTACAAGACAGTGGGAGCCTTCTTCTGCCTATAGGTGTGGAACAACCTTCTGAATTGTAGTGTAGCATTCTAGTCTTATTAATACAGACCTAGACAGATGTAGACTATAATCTTAGCCCACTGGTAATTTTGTAGGATACATCAATCTGTCACTTAAGTTTGATGTCAATCAATTTAGTGTAAAGTTTCACATACTAAAATTGATTATAAGTTTAGCCCACAGGTAGATTATAATTAATTTTAGTGTGTTATTGATTATTGACGTGGGTTGATATCAGTATAAAATTGTACGCCAATAAATTTAAACTTCCTTATTGTTGTTTGCAGTTTACAACCAGATTAGTCTCCCAAATGCTTACTAGGGAAAATTATTCAGATTGGAAATAGAAGATTTATTTAACCTTAGAGTGCATGGATTTGGATATGGCTCTCCATATAGAAGAGCCCGCTGCTCTTACGGATTCCAGTATGCTAGTCCAAATTGCTCATTATGATAAGTGGGAGCGGTCTAACCACTTGAGCCTAATTCTTGTCACGAACAATATCGACAAGAGAATTAAAGGATCAATTTCTGAATGTAAAAAGGTCATTGACTACATGAAGGCAATTGATGCTCAATTTGTGAGTTCAAACAAGATGTTAGTAAGCACTCTAATGGAAAAATCAGACTCATTAAGTTGCAATGGTAAGGATGATGTGTGTAACTACATCATGCACATGAGGGACATCTCAGTTCAGAGAATTTTGGTTTGTTATGAATCAAATTTAGTTGATTCTCATTCAAATAACTGGAGGATTGATTCTAGATCATCAATCCATGTGACCAATACCATGCAAGGCTTTCTACAGACAATACTTCTTAAAGAAATTGAGAGACAAATTTGTCACACCCCAATTTCGTACTATTCAGAATGGTGTGATGAACCGCTAATAAACCAACGGTTCAATCAAGATCTCTAATAGGCTGTGTCCGTTGAAAATAAAACCATACACATCCACATTCGTAATCATAATAAATACACAATAGCGAAAGTCTTAATAATAAATGAACTGAGAAATCTAACTGTGATAATCATAAATAAAATATCAAGTTATTGTTAAATCAACTGAGACATAAATAAATAAAATATCAATTATATTCCTTTAGTAATTCAATCAAAATCTAATCGAATATGCATGAGTTGTACTCGCATGAGGAGTCATGCGTATCCACTAAGTCTTCAGCTTCCATTGTCGTCACGTGCCCGTACACAGGAGTATTCATATAATCTTCGACAGTGGTACCTGCATCATCAACTAAAAATATTCGATGTCGAAAGGGTGAGCACACATCATGGCTCAGTGAGGAAACAAAAACAATGCAACAAACATATGCATGCATTTAATTCATATCTGTGGTCAGATAAATAAGTTTGCAATGTGCTATAGAAAGGTTCGGTGGCCGTCTCGCCTCTATGCACAGGGTGTAAAGGCCCGCCCAAAGGTTAACGTTTATTGTCGTCCCCATCATTCCTACCATGGAATAGAGATAGAGCTAAAGTGCTGAGGCCCGGCCTATGACACTTCCCCTGATACTCTACCCATACCAACACGTAAGCCCCTGCTGGCGAGGGCTTGCAAACTGGGCTCACAACTAACCAATCATAATGCCAAACAGTGTATCCAAGGCCTCACCCCAGCATCCCTCAGTACGTCCATAGAGATATGGCTAAGGCCCTCCGGCAGAGTCAGAAACTACACGGTCCGAGACCACCTCCCCTCATACACTACGACGTAATATTTCTGCTAAGGTAATGGCGATATGACGATGTCAGTGGACAAGACTTGAGTTAGAGATAGAGCTAGAGTGCTAAGGCCCAGCCTATGACACCCCCCTGATACTCGCTCGCATCAAGCACCCTAACCACACACATACATTCACATGTCTATTCCTATCATCATCATCATCATCATGTTATAAACAATAAATTTAAATATGCATGAACAGTAATAATAGAAATATTGGATGACATGTTAAATGCACATTACAAGCATATACGCATAGAATCAATCATGGCATTGGACTTAATAAATAAAAATAGTTTATTATTAATCAATTAGTTTAGGTCTTGTTTCCTCACATTTGCTTGATTGCAGATCCTCTTCCAAGCTTTAAGAATCAACTTAATATCACTATTATAGCACTAGAAGACCTAATCAAGTCGATAGAATTTAATTAGAATTAATTCCAATTTTTAAAGCTTGCTGTTAACTGGGGGTCGCAGGACGGGTCGCAGGTAGGGTAGCAGTTTTCTGCGACCCCCTGTAGTAGGGTCGATGCCAGGGTTAGATGTTCCATCGACCCTGGGTGCGACCACCCCTATTCTGGACTTCTCGAACACTGGGGGTTGGTGCTAGGGTCTGGTAGGTTCGATTCTCCATCGACCCCACGTGCAACCCCTCGTGGGTTTAGTCGAAATTTTCATCCTACAGTCCATTCTTTCGTGTTTGGGTCCTATGGCTTTCTTCTATAATCCATTCCATATATGTTCTATGATTTATAACTATAGTTTATTCCTCTACATGGTTTTAATGATCTCCTCCATGGTTTTCCATTGAAACCTAACCATGGATGGATGATTTGGGTTTCTCCTAGATCATACCCTCTTCACTATCTACTCTAAGGTCTTAGAAAAATTCATGGAGATGGTATCCATACCTGAGAATTAGACTTGTTTCCCTGAAGCCTTCTCTTTGGTCTTCTTCTCCACTTTCCTTCTCTTCTCCTTCTCTTCTCTTTCTCTCAATCTAATTAGGATTCTAAAAGGAGTGAAAGAGGCTTAGAAACTCCCAAAATAAGTCCCACTGATATTTGGAAAGAATCCCATTGTAATTTGGAAAGTTTCCCAATCATGGTTTCTGTCGGCAGACTGGGGGTCGATGAGGGGGTCGGAGATCCCGTCGACCCCTGGTTCTAAATTGTCTGACCCCGGTTAGAAACTCAGGGTTTGACTTTTATATTGGGGGGATCTGACCCTGCCTAGTTGGGTGTGCGACCCTCCCCCCTATTTTAGTGTTTTTGGATCAGTTTAATGCCTAGGATCGTTATCTCCTTCACGCACTTGGTCCATTGGGTTCGACCATGATGGGTAGACCTGGTTCAAGGTGGTAAGATCGGGTTAGTTCAATACGGGTCTTACAACTCCCCCCTACTTATAAAAATTTCATCCTCAAAATTGTACATACCTTCCAAGTCAAATAAATGAGGATATTGCTTTCGCATAGTATTCTCTTCTTCCCATGTGATTTCTTCCATATCTCTACTTCTCCAGGTGACCTTAACATAATAGATATCACGGTTGCGTAGTCATTGAACCTTTTGACTAGTGATTTCAGTTGGTGCTACTTCAAATGTCAAATCTTCAGTCAAATCAGGTAGATCTATTGTCAAAACGTGCGTCGGATCCTTGACATAATTCTTCAATAAGGAAATATGAAATACGTCATGCACACTTGACATAGACGGAGGTAGTGCTAACTAGTAAGCCACTTTTCCACGCTTAGCTAAAATCTCATATGGTCCGACATATCTCGGACTTAATTTCCCTTTCTATCCGAACCGTTTCAAATCTTGCATATGCGATACTTTTAAGAATACTTTATCACCCACGATGAATTCAAGGTCTCGGCGTCGAGTATTTGCATATTGCTTCCGACGATTCTGAGCTGTTCTCACTCTTTCCTTGATAATGTTGACCATGGATACTAAATACCCGACTGCTCCTTTCTCGAGGCACTTCTTAGCCTTTAGCACAGAGAGTATGAGCTTTCGTTTACGGGGAAGTTTGGTTCCCAAAAACCTGAACTCTGCTCCTTCTTTGTCTTTAAATGTTAGCTTCTTTTTGGCACACAATAGGTTTGCAGAATGCCGAGCTAACCAGTCCATTCCCAAGATGACGTCAAATTCTGCCATCTCAAGTTGGATCAAGGTTGCATCCAAAGTCTTTTCATCAATAAGAACTAGACATTGTCCATAACCTTTTTCTAACTCCACTTCTAATCCCATAGGTGATCATACGAGTAGTTTGTAGTCTAAGGATTTAAGGGGTAGATTTAGCTTCTTTCCAAATGACACAGATATAAAAGAATGAGTAGCTCCTGAATCAAAGAGTACTCTGGCGGGAATGCCATTAATAGGTACGATACCTGTGATTTGTTTTGGTTTAGTCTACATGCTCATATAATGTAATACAACTAACTAAAAAAATTTAAGTCATACCTGTGACCACATCAGGCGATGCGGCAGCATCCTCAGATGTAACCGCGTAAACTCGTCCTTGATGTAGCTGCTTCTTGGGCTTAGGACATTCCCTTGCCATATGTCCCACTTGATTGCAATTATAACATTTTATCCCTTCAGTAATTGGCTTTTGTTGCTGTTGAGCTATGGGAGTAGTCTTGGTTGCAGCAGTAAAGCCTTGAGCATGGAAGGGTTTGAATGTCTTGTTATTTCCTCCGTTATAAGATTTTCCAGCTAGCCTTTTTATACCTCTGTTTCGCATGAAATAACTTTCCTTCTGGCTCGATTCTATAACTCGAGCAATTTGTGCCGCTTCATTATAGATTTTCTTTTCAAGTCCCAAAACATGCTCGCGGATGCTTCCCCTAAGTCCCATGACGAACCTTCGGGTCTTGGTGTTTTCCTCTTGCATACTGGCGGGTGCAAAGAAGAATAGCTCCTCATAACGTTGTTGATATGCATCCATGATCATCTGCCCCCGATATAAACTCAGGAACTATCTTTCCATAGAATCTCTGAAACTTCTAGGAAAGTACTTCTCAAAGAATAACTCCTTATAAATATCCCAAGTCAGTTGGGCGTGCTTTGTTAATAAATATGTCTTGGTAGACCTCCACCAATGGTGTGCATCTCCTTTCAGCATAAAGGTGGCACACATCACTTTTCTTCTTCATTTACTGTCATCATCATAAAATTTCTTTTCATTTTGTCAACCCAGTGTGCCGGCCATAAAAGATCTGCTGGCTTGCCATTAAATTCTTTAGGCTTCAGTTTAAGGAAATGCTCCACCAATCTGGAGTGGTCTAGTTGTTGCGGGACATACGCCCCATACATAGGTGGTTGGTATTGATATCCACCTTGAGCTACCTCAGGATTTTGTACTTGAGCCTGCATGATGGGAGTCTGAGGTGCGTGGGGTACTGTGTTACTTCCCCTGGAGCTGTGCTTGCTTGTCCTGCTGGCATTGGAGGTGTCTGTGCAGCTGGAAAAGTCATGCCTATGGTAGCTTGCATAGTAGCCTGTGCCTGTTGCATTTGCTGCAGCTGTTGGGCCAAGTTCAATACGACTGTAGCCAGGTCTGTAGGTGGAGCTGGCAGATTTGTAGGATTTGTCTGCCATTAATGACGGACGGTGCCGTGTTCGTATTCCCCTATGTTTTCGGGTGTGTCTGGCTATCTTCCCCCACAGGTGGTGGTGGTGGGATAGAGTTACGGCTTTGTCTAGTTACTCTGCGTCCAGCCATTATCTAATCTGGTAGTGAGATTACCCAAACATCATTGAACACGTGAGACAATCATTATATACTTCATTCTCATATTTTAAAACCACTAAAAAATGCAAATTTCAAATTTTTCTGATCATTCTGTCGAAAATACTGTATTTTCACTACAGGGTCGATGGTGGGGGTCGATGGATGTCCGACCCTCAGTTTGCGACCCTGAGGAATCACTGATCCTTCCTGAGAGCCGAGGGTCGATGAGGGGGTCGGAGGATGTCCGACCCAGGGTGCAACCCCTGGTTCTCTGTCAGATTACCGAGAGCCGAGGGTCGATGCGGGCGTCGATGGGTGGGTCGATGGTTTTGGTCGAATTCTCCGACCCCCGGACTAAAAATCAGATTTTTAAGTTCCGATTCTGAGTTCATTTCCCAATCTTTCTCCTCCGCTCCGACTCGTCTCAGCCCTCTGAGTTGCTACAGTGACAAATCTGATCCGTTGGTGGTTTGTGCTTCTCGTTTCGACGTCTACACCTCCTCTACAGTTATATCTTCTACGTTTTCATGTTTTTAGGTTTCCTTACCTAGGTTTTTGCTCGTACATTTCGTTTTCTTCAAATTAAACTTTTTTCAACCGTAAAAATTCGATTTTTATTGGGGGCTTTTGTTTTTGGTGACTCAAGGAATGAAAGCCCTCAAAAATATTTGAGTTTCATCGGTTGGTTATCGAGAAACTCAAAATTTACCCTTTTTGCCCTAATTTGTTGAGATTTTGAATTTCTTGAAATTTCTTTCAATCCAATCTCATTAGCTAAAATTTCCAACTGTATAAGTCTTACAGGATAGTTTAGGATCTATGTAAGTCCTCCTGCCCACGTGTATGGGTGAAAAGTGAGGCTTTTGACCAATTTACGTCGTTATAATGACGAAATTTTAGGTTTTTCATCTCTACTAAGCCATTATTTGTTTTTCTTTGTTATTTGCATATACTATGGCTCGTACCAAGGTACCTAGCGTTCGCAACCGTCTTCGCTTCCGTTCTAATGAAGCCGAGACGTAGTATGCCCGCTACGCTCGTAAGAAAGTAGAGGGAGGCCGCAAGGTGGACTTGGCTAGCCTGGCCTTGTTCAATGTGGAAGGGGCTTTTGGTGATATGGGCTAGCTCCCTGTCATCACCTATGATGCCTGTACCTGTCCTGACTTGGTACGACAGTTCTATTGTTATCTCCAAGTGGTGGGGGATTACAACGACGTTGAGAGGAGTAATGAGCTCAGGATCACTAGCTATGTCAAGGGAGTTGAGATTTCCTTTGACTATCGACAGCTAGCGGACTTGTTGGGTATCTCATATGATGGCTCCTTCATATTCTATGCCCCTAGAGAGCCCCAGTTCTTTTCATTATAGATGAGGGCTGAGATAGACCGTCAGCTCATTAGAGAGGATCGCTGGGAGATGAAAGCGAGTTACCTACGTTCAGATCCACGGGTGTACTGCAAGATTATTCAGCATAACCTGATACCGCAGAGTGGATATTACGAGAGGATCTCCCAGTTGACCCAGTATCTACTGTACTGTATATGCACTAGGCAGCCCGTCTGCCTTCCTTACATCATCATGTGGACGATGATCAGCGCTACATTGCCCAGTCATACTGGCAACCTGCCTTATGGACGTATGATTACTACACTGCTTACCCGCCTGGGTGTTGACTTGATGGATGAGAAGATTCAAGATAAATCCTTCTCATCGCCTCTGGATTGAGAGGCTATCTGTAAGATGGGCATGCGGGATGCCCAGGTCAGCGATGAGGAGAGGAACGCGATGGTGCGCCCTCCCACTCAAGTGGAGATGGCTGATGCTGAGGCAGCAGCAGCAGCCGCTGGAGCAGGGATTCATGGGGATGATGACGATCATCTGTACATGGATGTGGATGCCATACCTCCTCCATCACCTACTCATGCTATAAGAGCTAGTCCTTCTTCTTCAGCTGGTCCTTCACATGCAGTTGGTCATTCATATACACCTTCTGATGACATAATGGGGATATTGCATGAGATACGAGAGGCTCAACGCATGTCTGATATGAGGATGGGAGAGCTTCTAGAGGCTCAGCGCTTGTCCGATCAGCGGGTGAGAGAGCTTAGGGATGCTCAGCGCGTGACTGACCAGCGGGTGGCTGATCTCACAGCTAGTCTCCAGACGACCCAGACGCAGATAGCTTGGTTGACTAGAGTCTACACTGAGGACTATGATAGAGACCATGAGGCACCGCCTCCCCCATCACCTCCAGCTTCTTGATGTATTTCTTTTATCTTTCTTTTGTACTTCAGAGTAACTGTCCGGGTTGTGGACTGTACTCTGCTTTAGTCATATATATAAACTTTTTTTTTTTGGTTGTATATAAATCTGTTTCTCATTTAATAGATGTATTATTCTCTTTCAGTTTTGTCTCAAATAACACAGATGCTTATGGTGTGTTATTATTACATCTTTTAAATTTTTATCCTATCTCAGTTCACGAACTTTTGTGGAAGTATACTGGTTTCACAGACAGGGCCTGAGATGCTCTGATACCAAGTAGTCACACCCCAATTCCGTACTATTCAGAATGGTGTGATGAACCGCTAATAAATCAACGGTTCAACCAGGATCTCTAATAGGCTGTGTCCGTTGAAAATAAAACCATACACATCCACATTCATAATCAGAATAAATACACAATAGTGGAAGTCTTAATAATAAATGAATTGAGAAATCTAACTGTGATAATCATAAATAAAATATCAAGTTATTGTTATATCAACTGAGACATAAATAAATAAAATATCAATTACATTCCTTTAATAATTCAAACAAAATCTAATCGAATACGCATGAGGAGTCATGCGTATCCACTAAGTCTTCAGCTTCCATTGCCGCCATGTGCCCATACACAGGAGCATTCATATAATCTTCGACAGTGGTACCTGCATCATCAACTAAAAAATATTCGACGTCGAAAGGGGGAGCACACATCATGGCTCAGTGAGCAAACAAAACAATGCAACAAACATATGCATGCATTCAATTCATATATGTGGTCTGCTAAATAAGTTTGCAATGCGCTATAGAAAGGTTTGGTGGCCGCCTCGCCTCTATGCACAGGGTGTGAAGGCCCGCCCAAAGGTTAACGTTTATTGTCGTCCCCATCCACCCTACCATGGAATAGAGATAAAGCTAAAGTGCTGAGGCCCGGGCTATGACACTTCCCCTGATACTCTACCAATACCAACACGTAAGCCCCTGCTGGCGAGGGCTTGCAAACTGGGCTCGCAACTAACCAATCCTAATGCCAAACAGTGTATCTAAGGCCTCACCCCAACATCCCTCAGTACGTCCATAGAGATAGGGCTAAGGCCCCCCGACAGATTCAGAGACTACACAGTCCGAGACCACCTCCCCTCATACACCACGACATAATAGTTCTGCTAAGGTAATGGCGATACGACGATGTCAGTGGATAAGACTTGAGTTAGAGATAGAGCTAGAGTGCTAGGGCCCAGCCTATGACAAGCCCCCCGATACTCGCTCGCATCAAGCACCCTAACCACACACATACATTCACATGTCTATTCCTATCATCATCATCATCATTATGTTATAAACAATAAATTTAAATATGCATGAACAGTAATAATAAAAATATTGGATGACATGTTAAATGCACATGACAAGTATATACGCATAGAATAAATCATGTCATTGGACTCAAGAAATAAAAACAGTTTATTATTAACCAATTAGTTTAGGTCTTGTTCCCTCACATTTGCTTGATTGTAGATCCTCTTTCAAGCTTTAAGAATCAACTTAATATCACTATTATATCACTAGAAGACCTAATCAAGTCGATAGAATTTAATTAGAATTAATTCTAATTTTTAAAGCTTGCTGTTAACTGGGGGTCGCAGGACGGGTCGCAGGTAGGGTAGCAGTTTTCTGCGACCACCCCTATTCTGGACTTCCCGAATACTAGGGGTCGATGCTAGGGTCTGGTAAGGTCGATTCTCCATCGACCCCATGTGCGACCTCCGTGGGTTTAGTCAAAATTTTCATCATACAGTCCATTCTTTCGTGTTTGAGTCCTATGGCTTGCTTTTATAATCCATTTCATACATGTTCTATGGTTTATAACTATAGTTTATTCCTCTACATGGTTTTAATGATCTCCTCCATGGTTTTTCATTGAAACCTAACCATGGATGGATGATTTGGGTTTCTCCTAGATCATACCCTCTTCACTATCTACTCTAAGGTCTTAAGAAAATTCATGGAGATGGTATCCATACCTGAGAATTAGACTTGTTTCTCTGAAGCCTTCTCTTTGGTCTTCTTCTCCACTTTCCTTCTCTTCTCCTTCTCTTCTCCTTCTCTTCTCTTTCTCTCAATCCAATTAGGATTCTAAAAGGAGTGAAAGAGGCTTAGGGACGTCCTATTTATAGAGTAGAAACTCTCAAAATAAGTCCCATTAAGATTAGGAAAGAATCCCATTGCAATTTGGAAAGTTTCCAAATCACGGTTTATATCGACAAACTGGGGGTCGATGAGGGGGTCAGAGATCCCGTCGACCCCTGGTTCTAAATTGTCTGACCCCAGGTTAGAAACTCAGGGTCTGACTTTTATAATGGGGGGGATCCGACCCTGCCTAGCTGGGTGTGCGACCCTCCCCTATTTTAGTGTTTTTAGGTCAGTTTAATACGTTGGATCGTTATCTCCTTTAAGCACTTGGTCCATTGGGCTCGACCATGATGGGTAGACCTGGTTCAAGGTGGTAAGACCGGGTTAGTTCGATACGGGTCTTACAATATCCATTCAGGAAATCGGACGAAATCTTAAGTGGAAGCTATAGGTGTCTATAGATTGATATTGCAATCCGGATATGTGTTGGATTTAGGAGAAACCATTTATGTTCCATCTTTTGCAAAGAATCTGATTTCTGTTTCTAGATTAACACCTTTGGGTTATGTGTTTAATTTTTCTAGTACAGAAATAAGGATTTAAAAAAAATGATGTATTCATCGGTTTAGGTTCTTTAGTTGATGGTTTTTTCTCTTAAATCTATATCCAACATGTGAAAGTAGTTTACTCTCTATAAACAATATTGGCAAAAAGAGAATGAATGTGAATGAAAAATCCTCTCAGTTGTGGAATCTTAAATTAGGTCACATATCTAGTGACAGAATTAAAAGATTAGTGAATGATGGAATCCTTGAAACTCTTGATTTCACTGACCTAGGTTCTTATATAGACTGCATCAAGGGAAAGCAGACCAACAAAACCAAGAGAGGTGCTAGAAAGGCAACTGAGAATTTAGAAATCATACATACAGATATCTGTGGACCATTTTCCACTCCCTGTCTGAATGGTCAGAGATACTTTATCTCCTTCATTGATGACCATTCTAGATTCATGTATCTCTATCTTTTAGTTCATAAAGATGAGGCATTAGAAGCCTTTAAGAACTTCAAGACAGAAGTAAAGAAACAGACTGAAAAAGTGATCAAGATCATGAGATCAGATAGAGGAGGGGAATACTACGGTAGAACCACAGAATATGGTAAAAAACCTGGCCCATTTGCACGGTATCTTCAAGAGCAAGGTATTGTACCACAATATACCATGTCTGGATCTCCAGATCAAAATGGTGTTGCTGAAAGAAGGAACCGTACACTTATGGATATGGTCAGGAGTATGATTAGTAACTCTAATCTACCTCTAAAATTGTGGAGTGAAGCTCTTAAAATAGCGGTATATATCTTGAACAGGGTACCATCCAAGTCGGTTCCTAAAACTCCTTTTGAGTTGTGAAATGGATGGAAACCTATTTTGAAGCATACTCGCATATGGGGTTGTCAAGCCAAAATAAGAGTCTATAATCCACTTCTTCAGAAGTTGGACCCTAGAACAGTCAGTGGATATTTCATTGGCTATTCTAAAAGATCAAAGGGTTATAAGTTTTATTGTCCCTCATATAGTCTTACCATTGTAGAGTCTAAAGTTGCCAAGTTTCTAGAGGATGGCGACAATAGTGGGAGTATACAGAGTCGAAATATTGAGTCCAATGAACAAGATGTATCGACAATTCCTTCTACATCTGGTGGTCAGGGATTTATCCCTTTACTAGTAGTACCTGTGGTTCATGAACAACACTACTTGTTCGTGATGAATTACCACATCAGGAATCAGTTGTCGTTTGAACCCGTGGTCCAGAATCAAGAAACTAATCCTGAACCACAAGATTTAAGGAGATCCTTGAGAGAGAGAAAATCGGCAATCCCTTCAGATTATGAAGTGTATATCCAAAACTGTGAAACTAATATTGGAATAAGTGATGATCCGATATTATTTTCACAGGCTATGGGTTGTATAGATACCATTTTATGGCATAATTCCATGAAGGATGAAATGAAATCTATGTCAAAGAATCTAGTATGGGAACTTGTAGAATTGCCTAAGGACACCTCTACTGTAGGGTGTAAATGGGTTTTCAAAACTAAAAGGGACCCACAAAGCAATATTGAAAGATACAAGGTTCGACTTGTGACAGAAGGTTATAATCAGAAGGCTAACATTGATTATAAAGAAACCATTTCGTCCGTGTCTAGAAAAGATTCTTTGGGGATCATTATGGCACTGGTGGCTCACTATGATCTTGAGCTGCACCAGATGGATGTCAAGATGGCATTTTTAAATGGTGATCTGATTGAGGAGGTATACATGGATCATCTTGAAGGTTTTTACTTCGGATAAAGGTGGTCATCTAGTATGCAAGTTTAAGAGATCCATATATGGATTGAAACAAGCTTCCCGATAGTGGTATTTGAAATTTGATAGCACGATTACTTCCTACGATTTTGTGGAGAATCGAGCTGATCAATGCATTTACATAAAGATCAAGGGAACTAGTTTCACCATACTAGTGTTATATGTGGATGGCATTCTTATAGCTAGCTAGGGATGCTACACGAGACTAAATATTTCTTGACCCAAAACTTTGACATAAATGATATGGGTAAAGCCTCCAATGTCTTAGGCATAGAGATTCGCATGGACAAGTTTCTTAAGACCTTAGGACTGTCTTGGGTTATATTGACAAAGTTTTGAAATGGTTCAAGATGAAGCAATATTCATCAAGTGTAGCACCTCTTGTTAAAGGCGACAGACTTAGTCTGGAGCAATGTCCGAAGACCAATCTGAAATAGCAAACAATGCAAAATATCCCTTATGCATCAGTAGTAAGCAATTTGATGTATGTTCAGGTCTGTACCAGACCTGACATCTCATATTCAGTGGGAGTATTAGGTAGGTTTCGAAAGAACCCTGGTTTGCCACATTGGACAATAGCAAAGAAAGTACTGAGGTACCTACAGGGCATCAAGGATCACATGCTCATATATAGACATGTTGATGTTTTAAAGCTAATCAGTTACTCAGATTCAGATTTTGCTAAATGTGGAGATACAAGGAAGTATACTTCTGGCTTCATTTTTGTTTGTTAGAAGAGTAGTGTCTTGGAGCAGCGTAAAGCAACCTAAGACAGCTGCAGCAGTACGTCTCTCTAACAACACATGCTCAGTGAGTCGCTGCCGACACATTGAGATAAAGTATTTTATTGTTAAAGAAAACATTCGAGTTTGTTGCGTTCAAATAGAACATATTGACACTAATGATATGATAGTTGATCCTTTCACTAAAGGGTTTCTGCCCAAGGTGTATGTAGTTCACGTGGATCATAAGGGACTATGTAAATCATTAAGTTTTTTGAATGTTTTATTTATGATATTGCAATATAAAGTTTTGACGACTCGAAATAAAGTTATTTTCTGTCATTTATTTTGTTGTATACATAAAGTTTTGTAATGACAGATGCCTATAAAGTTTTCAAGGCAATAAAGTTGACCCTTGAATCGATTGTTGAATTGATTCTATAAAGTAGGGTTGTCACAATTGAGGTTCATCTTAAAATGAACAACCTATTGTAATACATGGAAGGCAGTGTTCTTGTGTGTAGACATGTACCGCCATGATTCATGGGTTGGGAGTTTTATTATGAACATAAAGAACAAGTCCATAAGAAAAGATCCGAAAGTTAATGTATGGTCATACATCAGGTTATAACTCTAAAATGGCTTGTCAAGTGGCAATATGGGCCAAGTGGGAGAATGTGAGTAAGTGGTCCACATGCCACTATCCATTTTAGGTATCCCCTATTAGGAGAGTTATGAGCGTCGAATCTGAGGGACATGTGGCACTCAGATCACCGCCCATCCTTGATGGAAGGAGACGGTTGGTCTATAAATACTAATGGGTAGGGTCCTGTGCACATTGATAGAAATTTGAGAACTCCATCACGTTCTTTGTCTGGGAATACAGTCAGTGCATAGAAATCCTTCCCCTCTCTCTTCTCTTTTGTTTGTGGAGTAGGGATATCAGAGTGTATCAGAGGAGGACTCGGTTGGAGACGGATAATGGATGGAACAGATCCCTACACTACGGGTATGTCGAATCTTATTCCGCATAGACATACATATGGATTGTAGTTTTCTTACAGAGGATTATATAAAATAAATACTTATGCTACTTTTGATGTCGAGTCTTCTATAGGTGGTATTGGTATTAGTACTCGTGATGCGGTGGCCAATGCGGTTAGAGCTTATTCTCAGAAATTTTTTTGTTCATCAGTTTTTCATTGTGAAACTCTTGCTGTTCGATCGACTCTTCAAACAGTGCTGAAAGAAGGTTTTACAAACATCTTGCTGGAATCTGATTGTAAGGAGCTGGTTCAATGCATTTTCCATCAATCTTCCCCCTATGAGACTATTTGTCAGTCTATAAAGGAAGACATAATTTTTCTGATTTTCAAATGTGTAAATTGCCTTGTTTCTTATGTTCCAAGGGAGGCCAATTATATGGCTCACACCTTGGCCTGGAAGGCCAAGTCTTTTCCAAGGAAGGCTATTTGGCCAAACTCTTCTCCTTGGTTTCTCAACCTTTGTTTGGGTGAAGCCTTGTGTGTTACCCATGCTTTTGATTTTCAATAGAATTTTGTTTTACCAAAAAAAAAAAAAAAAAACAAAGTATGAATTTAGGAGTTTACCAAAAAAAAATGTGAATTTAGGAAATAACAATGTAACATCTCTTGAAAAAAGTATCAATAATAGGCAATCCAAAGTCTTTAATTTTGACAATCAAGTCATAAAAGACAATGATTTTTTCTCCAACTACAATCATGGTTTGAGGTATCCGTGTTGACTAAGATCTATATAGATACGGACCAAGGTCTTCTGTAGTGATTGCCAACGGCTGTCAGGATCCTAACCCCTCAAAATGTATCGGATCATATGTCGTTGCACTTTGAATAGCCAAGATCCTCACTGCCATTGGTAGTCACTAAAGAGGACCTTTTTGCTATATATACGTGGTTGTAATTATATTTTTGCTAAATTGATATGGGGATTATTTTTTATCAATATTTGATTGATATAAATCAATATTTGATTGATATAAGTCAATATTGACCGACAAATGACCGATAATACATCTATAAAAATGAAAGGCAAAGGTAAATAATACCAACACTATATCAATATCCGTTTTAATATCGTGAACTAAATCCATGCCTACTAAAAATACTTGTGACCTATCTCAAACATCCATCACATTCTTTGGACCAACCAATGCCTCAAAAAAACATTAAATAATGAACCAAAGGTTGCTACATATTTAACAGAGATTTTTTATCATTTCAATAAAAACTACTTTTACCATTCACATCCTTTTTATTTATTTATTTATTTTTTGGGTAAAGCACCATGCACATCATCCATATCACGGATTTGAAAAGGTGTAATCTAATTCCCAATGCTTTGCTTTCGTTTGAGGTCCAAAATTTTTATCTCGTTTCACAATTAAAAGGCATCACACCTGATATGAATGGGCGGCTAACTGAAAAACCCATGTGCTCTTTAACTACGTGGAAGGATTAAGGAGCTGTCAATGTCAAGAATCTCAAAAACCGATAAGATTATTGATAAGATCGTGAGGGAATTCACCTAAAATGGGCTCCATTCAGCCATTAGGTTGTATTTTCAATGATCAAGATAGGGTTGGAAGAACGACTGTTTTGAAACCATTGATACGATCATAAGGGAATTTGTTCTTGAACGACATATAAGGAGATAAAATCTAAAACCGTATAAACCCACTCCAATTGCAAAAACATAAAATAGGTGTGAATTATATGATGATTTTATCCACCATTTTGGAAACTCTTTATCTCCGTGGATGATAGGTGAAAAGCCTAAATCTCTATTTCGATTTTCATGTATCAATGCCAAACAACGGTCGTCATACGGAAAAACATTAAAGTTCTCAGAGTAGCAAAAGAAATGGAATTGTCACTCAAAATACTGACTTTAAAGGAAAAAGATCGTATTCATTTTCCAGTTTCTTCAATCATGATCCAATGGTTGTAATTCATCCAGCCATATACCAATAGATGTCGATTAAATTTCAGCCGCTGTATCACGACTGGTGTCCCTCCAATGATGAGAGACGATCCCAATTTGACTTTAAATTGTTATTAAATAATGGCATGAATTATAAATGAGAAAGAGATATGAAGTTCACTATTCACATTCCTTAGATGATTTTACTTCAATTATTTATTGGCCTTTATATAATCAATTCTGTCTGAATCTAATCGACGTATTTACAAATGGCGTTGTGACCTATTTACAATTCCGTCTTAACCCCCTGGTTGATCGATTTAGAAGGAAATTTTCTACCTGGAAAGGCAGATTGCTCTCTTATGCTGGTCGGGTAGAGTTGGTTAGATCGGCACTCAGCAGTACATTTACACACCTTTGTTGTATATAAATGGCCTAGGTCCTTGATCAAGGAAATGGAGTATTGGATGCGGAACTTCATCTGGACGGGAGATCCCGTGAAAAGAAAAGGGGTGGTTGACAAATGGGATGTTATGTGCTCTCCTAAGGAAGAAGGTGGATTGGGCCTTCGAAGGCTTGGTGATATGAATGATACCCTTTTGAGTAGGCTAGCTTGGAAGATCCAGAAGGAAAATACCCCCTACGCTAATTTTATGCAGAGTCACTATCTAAATAAAGATGGTACCGTTAGAAGACTGCTATGTACTTCTCCAGTTTGGATTAGTGTCAGATATCTGTGGGACTGGATGTCTAAGCATTGCAGATGGTTAATTGGAGATGGCTCAAATATTGATATATGGGCAGATAATTGGTTAGGGGAATCTTCTCTCAAGGACCAGTTGGGTTTAAATCTGGTACATCTAAAGAATCATCGATGGAAACTTTCAAGGTTTATATCTATTAGGCACTGGGTTCCTATTATTCAATCTCAGGTTTTGTAGGATCTTTTCACATTGGCGGAGCAGATTCGGCTGGTTCCAGGTACTATGGACAAACGGGTCTGGGATGGTCGTTATTCAAGCTGATTTTCTGTAAAATCAGCTTAGGAGGCTTTGCCTAAGAAAAATGATGCAAAACATTGGACTGCTGCGGCATGGCATAGAAGTCTACACCCTAGAGTATCCTTATTTGCTTGGAGGTGGTATTGGAGAAAGCTGCCGTCTGATGATTCAATCCAACGCAAAGGTGTCCATTTGGCCTCAAGATACGCCTTATGCATGAGATCTGTTGATACTATAGATCATGTGTTCTGTCAATGTGCATTTACAAAGGAAATATGAGATGATGTTGGTATGTTTTTTGGTATTATTATACCATCTTTTGATAAAACCGATGACTTACTTAAATGGTGCCGAAGTAAATCTAGTGGGGTGAGTATTCGGTTAATCTGGTCCGGATGTTTGTTTATTATTGTTGATGCGGTTTGACGAGCCAGGAATCATGCTATCCATTGTAACTCAATGCTGTCAAAGAGTGTGATATGGAATAAAATAAAAGTAGGGCGTAAGGATATCTTGGTCAGATACCCTTGCACGGGGAAGACTGCTGATGATCTGAGAATTGTTTGGCTTTTAAGTCTCGTAACAAAGACCAGGAAACTTAGTCAAATAATTAAATTGGTATGGAATCCTCCTCCTTATGATTGGTGTAAATTGAATACAAATGGGTGCAGCCTTGGAAATCCTGGTGAGGCTGGTGTTGGTGGAGTAATTCGATCTAATAGAGGTCATGCACATGAGCATACATCAACTAACTACCACCATGCATTAGTCCATATAATACAGTTTGGCGAAAAACAATTGGCCCCACTTGGCTTCAATTGCCAACTAATAAGATGGGCCACGAATAAACATAAAGATTCAAGTACAACATACCATAAAATCGCAAAGTACATGACCATAATCGTTGTCCATACTAACAATGCAAATAAAATATAATATTAATGTCACGTAATATTAGCCATGAGAAAAGGCAACTAAAAGCAATTGTAACCAAGAGTACTTTGCCTTGAACTTCTTTGTCAAAAAGACTAACAACATCCATCCAATTTGAAAACTCAACAACAAATGGGAATAAATTATGGATCCAAGCTTGGCCATAAATCAAGACTATCAATAATTCCAACAGAGATTCAGTTCAGAAACCAACACGAAGATGGACCATTCTATATATACACAAGCCCATCGCATATGTAGGCTCAACTTAGTATTGGGGCTAAGTGCCTCTTCTTTTTTGGTCAACCCGGGTCCCTAGGGTAAGATGTTTTTAAATTAACAAATAAAAAAGTAAAAGAAAAAAGAAAAAAAACCATAACAGAAAAGAAACAGTCAAACCATTCCGAAGGGATTTTAAGAGTCAGAAGGGATTTCAAGAGCTAGCTCGTTTTTTACCAAACAAACACAATGGTCAAACAACTTCATATAGCAACCAATGGTTAACAGAAATAATCATTAGAGCTTTCGGTATTTAATTTCCAACAGTTAAGTGTAGACACCTTTCAAACCCATGAGATTAAAATGGTCATCAAGAAAAACAAAAAGAAGAGGAGCTGAACAAAATGTGCTCCAGACTAAAGCACCCCTTCTCTTATTCATTAAATAATCGAAGACCAAGAAACGGAAAAACCATTACTGGCAAGAGATAGTTGCAATTCTAGCTGCCAATAACACAGTTTTAGGATTGTTATAACTAGTGAGCAAATTTATTTCCACCACAATTTGATCAAAACAAAAAACAATGTCAATTAACTAAGGCCATAATGCCTTACCCTCTTGTTCAATTACAAACCCCAAACTAGACTCAAGATCAGACTCAACCTCTGATGATGCTCTTTATTTCAGTATGGGTATATTTCATATGGGTTTATCATGGTTTTAAAGGTGTATTAACCACGCAAGTAGTGCTAAATTTGGATGTTGACGAGCAAACAATATCAAAACACAATGAGATTTGACACTTAAAAATATGTAACTCAATAAGGCTATGTAGTAGTTATAGTTACTGCTAATGGTCATGCCATCGGTATCCATATCTCCACATACCAAATAAAATCCTGTCATATAGTCTCTCAACTTAAATAAAATCTTAAGATCTGTAGGAATTCACAGCAATAAACATAATTTGAGACTTCATAATTTTTAGATTTATGCAAACTGCTCTATCAATTGTCATATAAATATGTAAAAACATCACCAGTAATAAAATAATAAAATTGATTTCTTTACTCAGTTTGAAATGGATTAAGAAAACAGATGGGCTGAGCCGTGTTGGAAACACTCTTCTTAAGATTGTATTTACCCCCTATGAAGCTACAGGTTCTTGTGAATCAACCTCCAAGATAAAAAAAAAAAACCCCTCGAGGCCCTCCCAATTATGTGCACACAAAACTGGACCTCGACAGAAGAACTACTGGCTGAGATCAACAGTCCTTAAAACAGAGTGGGTTTGACACCGATTAAACGGAATATGAGATAGAGTTGAAGGGATATAGAGAAAAAAAATGAATTCATAAGAAAGTCTAAGTATCTTTGAACTGATGCAACATCATCTATTTATAGAGGACTGGTGCACATCTAGAGGGGCACAACCTAAGGATGCACCTTTTAGATGGACGGCCAAGATGTAACTGATCCAAATGACACTTGGATCAAGGGCTTAGATTGCCCCTCTTAATACATAGGGATACCTTCCTATGTATAGGTACCTTACCGGATTGGAAGGGATACAAATGTACCCTTATACATGTGAGTGTACCTTTTCATACCAAAAGGTATAGGTCACCACTATTTCGAAAAAGTATATACCTATAGGTACATATCCACATCCAATGCCAAAAAAAAAAAAAAAAATCCCTTGAAAGTAAAAAGTGAAACTTTGAATTTTGATTTTTAAACTTTTTGAATCTTTTACTTTATTTTTTACCCTTATACATATGAGTGTACATTTTCATACCAAAAGGTATAGGTTACCACTATTCCGAAAAAATATATACATACAGATACGTATCCACACACACACACACACACACACACACACACACACACATACCTTTTCATACCAAAAGGTATAGGTCACCACTATTCCGAAAAAATATATACATATAGATACGTATCCACACACACACACACACACACACACACATTCATCATTTTTATTCCATTCCATTACATCTAATTTGACTTTGATCTGTTTGTTCATGTGTTTAACAGTTATGCAAATATGATGAACATAAATAAAATAACATTACATAGATATATTTCCGTTAAAATTTACCATATTGAAGTAGTTCTCAAATTTGTCAAGAAACAGATCCAAAGGAGGTAATATGTTCCAGCTCTCTAGATAGTGGCTAATTCATTCTTAATGATCCAGTTTTTTGGTGGGAAAGTCTTTCTACTTTTTTTTTTTTTTTTTGTTGCATTGAAGTCTTCAGACCTTAATAGCCCTGCATGTCAATATTTTGAATGGTATGAGTTATTAGAAGGGAGGTTAATGATACTAAGGCTATGTTTGGTATCATTTTTATTTTTGTTTTTTATCTATTTAACAAAAATCATTTTGAAAATAATTTTTGTTCAAAAATAAAATATTGTTTGGTAGCTATAATAAAAATATATGGTAGAATGAAAAACAGATTTGGCATACTATGTCTAAAAATGGTTTTGAAAGTCTTCCTCTTCCTCTGTCATGGAGCGTTTATTCCTTTTCCTCTGTCAAGTGATCCAATCTCAATTGGGGGAAAAAAAAAAATAGGAGAGGGGAAATAAAACATTAAGAAGGAAAAATTATATAATAAAAACGAAAACAATGGAGACAGCGACCAATGTTTCAATGGAGACAAGAGGCCATGATGAAATAGAAGAAGTTGAGAAGAATAATGAAACCCTAAAAGAACCCACATCAAATACATAGGGATTATGGAAAGAAATCAAACTAGGAACCGTCTTTGGAGAAACGACGTTGTCTCCGTTGGAATGATTGTCGTCGTCGTCATCGTATGTTTTAAGTGTTTTACGCAAAACACAACAAAAATAATTTTTGATCAAAAATCAAAAAGAGGTTGAGACCTCTTTTAGAATTTTGACTTGTTTTTATTTTTATTTTTCATAAATAGCACTCATTAATTATGCCAAACCCCTTCAAAACTATAAATTTGAACAAAAATAAAAAACAAAAATGATACCAAACACAGCCTAAAGTTCCTTATACATGGTATGTATTTTCGGAATGATTACATTCTACAATAGAATGAGGATAGACTAAAATGTGAGATATGCATGTTTCTTTTAGATTCAAAATGAAAAATAAGATTTTTACTAAAAAAAATGAAAATAAGATAAATATTGGATTTCAGGAAGGCCATGCACTAGAATGACTTACTACGCAGCATAAGGCCATGTTTGGTATGCATTAAATTTCTGAAAATGTGTATTTCCGTTCTACAAATGTAAAATATATTCTTATCTAAGAATGAGAACATTGTTTTGATAAATATTTGACGGAAGTGCATTCTTAGTTTTGTTATAATCGGGCATTTAATCAAACATGTTATGGGAAAAATATAAGGCTGATAGGTTCATGAATTTCGCCGATTAAATTGTACCCGGATGAACCAAAATAATGAAGCTTTCAACTGCAACAAGTTTTGCAGATGTTCGAAACTAATAACACCACCGCCAAGTGTAAATTCACATTTACAAATTCCTTGATTCTTCAAATATAAATGCATATCTACTTGCAGGAGTAACAATCACATTAGTTAAAGACGAGGCTCCCACTCGAATTCGATTGAATTAGGGGGAGAAAAAGCGAAAGTGCAATTCACCATACTTGTCAGACATCGTGTCGATGGTCGAAGGCGAGGATGGGCGATCGATCAGGATTCGAACCATGGTTCTGTCACCGGCCGAGGGAAGAAGAAAGGAAGTCATCGGAGACGCCGTTATGCATGGTTGGAGATTACTATGGAAAGGTCACTGTCGGTGATGAGAGGTTTAGAAGGGCCACCAACACGTACAAGTTCGTTGTTTCTCGACTCTCTCTGACTCTCTGTGTGTGCATGTGTTCCTTTTTCTTTTTTCTTTTTTTTAGGCGGGGGGGGGAGGGTGGTTGTGGTGTTGGGGGAAGGAAAGGAATCAAAAGACACATGCAAGATGGGATGCAAAGAGGTTAAAGGAAAGTCCATGGAATTGATAAGGTTATGTTGGACTTTGTGTTGTCATTGTTGGCAACTTGACTGATGTAACAATGTTTATGAGCATTCAGTCAGATGAATGAGGAGAGAGAGTATCAGTGCAGTGGCAAAGATGGAGCAACCTCGCATGTGTGTTCTACAATGTTCTACATGTGTTTCAGATGGCTTGCAGCGAGTTAAATGACATTCTACATCAAGTTTGATTAGAGAGAGTGATTGTGGACCCCACTGGTGATGTGGCCAAATTTCTGATGATGCGACAGTGTTCCTGAAGCTTTTCTGATCATGTTCATGTTTCTCGTGTTTTTGGTGTTGTGGCATTGAAGAGAGAAATTCAAGAGAGAGAAAGAAGAAAGAGAATCAGAAGAGAGAGAAAGAGGAGAGAGAAATGTGGGGTGGGACCCACTGTGCCTAGATGGCATGCCACCACGGCAGCAGCCACCACATGGTCGAGGGCCAGCCGTGGCACTACATGGCCAGTCGCGGCACCACATGGCCAGCCACATGGCCAGCCGATGGCACAGCCAGCAGGCCAGCCATGCAGCAGCACATGCCGCAAGGCACACAGCCCTGCCCCACAAGCACGGCCCGCATTCAAGCCATGCCGCACCCCAAGCAGGGCCGCACGCCATGCAGCAAGCCAGCCCCGCAAGCAGGTGCATGGCAGGCAGCCACAGGGCTTCTCACAAGCCCAGATGCACGCCCATCAACTGTTCGACATTACTCCAGGAGAGAGAAACAAAAGATTTCGGTTACAGAGGTCATTAAAGAAGTTGTTTAGGGGTAATTTCGTCAAGAAAAAAGGGTGAAGATGCGAGATTAGCGATAGGAATGAAGCCATGCCTCTAAGATTCCAATCTAGTGGATCAGATTAAGACGGGTTATAGTGTGACTTGTCTGACGCGTCAAGATTCTCCCACGCGTGTTCTCATTGGACGGAGGTAGTTTAAAATAGTGCACCACAAATTATAGAGGTTCTTCTTGATTCAATGTGACGCGCATTCGGTATAGCGGCGCGAGGATCTTGATTTAAAGGCCTAGAATGAAGCCGATTTTCGTAGACGTGATCTGACAGATCCGACGGGCATCAGATGATCCCGCCTTTTTGCAGACGATCCGATGGACGCCACGAAGATACTCCGCTCAGCGAATCAGAACTTGACAACGCATCGGCGGCGCGGCTACGGTGCGGCGTGGGTGCGCGGTTATGTTTGGAAAGATTATCTTTCCTTATTTGTTATTGGCCGAACTTCAAACTACCATAATTTCTTTATCTGAGCTCCAAATCGGTCCGTTCAAGTTGCAGTTTCCATATTTTTGGATGCTCTATCTATTGGGTGCCGTTGGGAGTAGAAACATTGTTGAGAAAAATCAAAAATAGGGTTTTGAAGCTTAACAAAGGGTTTTTCTAGGGTTTTGTGCCTGTAGGAGTGATGAATCACCAACTACCTCTTCTCTGTGCATCAATGGAGTGCTAAATCCCTGTGAGAGGTCAGTAGAGCTTTTATTTTCACATTTATGGTGATTATGGGTTGTGTGGAAGATATTGGAATCCTGTGGATGAGGTGTGCTCTGTAAATCTATCTCTATCATCATTGAAGATTGTTAGAGAGTACCTAAGAGCAGTGTGAAGCTTCAGAGATATTGTTGGCCATTCGAAAGCATTATTTGTGAGATTTTTCAATTCCTTATCTATTTATGCTTTCAATTTATTGTATGCTAGCGTAGTTATAAATTGTTGAATACCTAGCTAGTGGGGGAAAATTGTAAGGCAAATTTATAAGCCTAAAAAAATTTATTATTTGCTTCCCTTGGGTGCGGGTTAAGTGTGGTGTGCAGCGTGTGCTGAACACTATTACTTGATACCTGAATTCCTGACACATGTGTGCCCTCCTAGTTTTATGCTGGGTAAATTAGGTGTATGTACTCCCTGCTGTGTAGACAGCAAAAAGAAGTGTATTGAGTATATACGGAGCTCGTTGGGCATTACTCTGTAGACTAGCCATCACATAC
The DNA here is from genome assembly GCA_028583415.1 of Protea cynaroides. Classification (NCBI taxonomy): domain Eukaryota; kingdom Viridiplantae; phylum Streptophyta; class Magnoliopsida; order Proteales; family Proteaceae; genus Protea; species Protea cynaroides. The sequence continues at coordinate 34,053,752 of CM053267.1, forward strand.
TGTGTTGGTGAGCCACGTATATCCTGTGTTGTGGACTGTCTTTATTTTCCTATATATTTTGGAGTGCATGGAATGGCTTGCAGGATGGGTGTGCAAATCTGGTAGACCTGGCCACTGAGTGGTAGCGAGGTAGATTTGCATGCGTTTGTGTGTATGTGAAAAGTTAAGTCTCCATCAGCTCTGGACAGCAGTAAATAATTAAGGAGAATTTTCAGACACTGATTCACCCCCCATCTCAATGTCATATCAAGTTCATCAGGTTATTGGCAAGCATAACAGGGGCTGGAAGGATTAGAAGGACCAAAAAGAAGCGACGGATCAGGGGTGTTTATCGAGACGATTTGTAGGGAGGGGAAAAAGATTGTCTCTAGTCTGTCCAGTCGTGATCAGACGGACTGGAATCACAAGACACGCCCCCCAATGTATTGATAGGCATGTCCTTTGATTCTAATCCGTTCATCACGACTGGACGAACTGGACAGACTGGAGATGATCTCAATCCGTAGGGAGGATAAGGGCACAGGCGGGGCAGGATCTTGAGGAACACAGACTGGAGTAAAAAATGTTGAATATTGAACACAAAGGGAGGACGTGAGAAGTTTTGGAGGTTGCTGAAGCATTTGGAGGTGGTGTTGTGGTGTTGGTGGAGCCACATCTGGGGATAGATTCGGCAGAAACTTGAGTGGTAGGAAAGGGTATATAGTTACCTTTTGTTTTTTAGGTAAAATTGGTGGTGGTGGTGGTGTCGTTATTGGTGGTGTCGTTATTGATGACTTTAGGTTGGGTCCATTTGCTGAAAGTGATGGTGTTTATAATAGAGGGCCCACTCCATTGGGAGATCCACAACTGGTGACACTCCCACCGACTGGGATCATTTGGGACTTGGATCGTCTCTAGTCCGTTCAGTCGTCCAGTCGTGGACTGGACGGCCTGGATTAAAAGGACATGCATACCAATATATGGGGGGGGCGTGTCCTTTAAATCCAGTCTGTCCGTCCACGACTGGATGGCTGGATGGACTGGAGACGATCTTTTTCTGGCTCATTTGTCGCTGTAAAAACGGTGACAGATATGCTGCATCGGTTAGTGGATGCCACGTGGACTAGCATCCATCTAACTGTTAAAAGTAAAATTGTGCAAGAAGGGTTCGTTTAGGGAGAAACACAGAAAAATCTCTCCAAATCTCCTCCTCCCAAATCGCTCTTCTTCCAACGAACGACTTCTTCTTCTTTGACTAACTCTCGGATCTTCTATGGAACCATTTGAAAAATCATAGACATAACTAAGACTTTCCTAAGTGTACAGAGCAGTCTGTTTGAGTTGGAATTTCAGAGGTATCTCTTCCTCTGTAGAAAAGTTGTTGGATATGAAACCTATACAGTTTGAGTCACCCGGAGGTCCTTGTTTTATGCCCTAAGTTTTGTTGGAAGAAACAATACAGAAGAATCAACTCGATAATGAAACCGATGTCTACATTTTCTTGACACAGAAGAATCGAAACCTCGAATTAAATGCACAGTGAGCTATATCAATAGAGTAAAACGTCAAATTAAAAACGAAACCCTAGGTCATCTCTGCTGAAGAACATGAAATTTGCAGTAAGCCAAGTTAAATTCGTCAAACATTACAATAATCCTGAAATTTATTACAAATATCACGAAATTTTCATTTAAGATAACCAAGCATGCAAAGTTCAACGGCATACAAATCTGCTCGATAATGGCTAGGTGACATAAGATTCAGGTCTTACACTAGTTAGCTTGGAAGTCGTCCTATTGGTGAGATGTGAGGGAGAAGAAGAGTGTAGAACCTGGTGGAGTAGAGTGACAAAACTTGCAGGGAACTCCCAAAACCAAAGGCAAAGGCATAGATTTGGAAGAGGAAGAAGAGATTTGGCCGGTTCTGCACGCAAGAGGGTTTTTTCGTTTTTTTTTTTTTCCAGTGTTTCTCTTTTCAACCGTTTACCTTGCTCAATTTTACCCTTGACCGTTAGATGGATGTTAGTCCACGTGGCATCCATCTAACAGATGCAGCATATCTTGTCGCCATTTTTACTGCGACAAATGAGCCCGGTCCCACTCCCACCCTCATTTCTGGCCATCTGATCTTAATCATACGTAGCAATGTCTCGATTTACAGTTGCAGCTTTGATTTGATCTGTCGTTTGCTCCTTCAATCTGGTTTTGCTTAGGAATTGCTATTTTCTTCTTCGGCCACTGTAGTAATAGTTTATCCAATATCATCTTGCTTTGTTTCTCGGGGCTGGAAGCTTGAGATGATGATACATAAGAGAAACTGTGGAAGGCGAGACGCTTCACATCTGTTAATAAAATAAATCACCTACTAATATAATGCATGGACACATGGAATGTCAAAGATCGGGACACTTGTTCCAACCAATGTGTGACACCAAATCTCAACAAAATCACTCTGTTTGCTGATACTTGGATAGAATTATCGACTAATAACTGTATTACAACATTCTGCATGTGCAAGTGTGTGCCCAAATTGGTAGCTACTACACCCAATAATGGACTTTGTGTAACTAACCACGATGTCCACCATCATCGTACAGTCCATCGTCGGATTCACATCCGACGGCTAGGACTCAGCAAGTTGTTTATATAACCACCCATGTTATCTAACGATCTATAACCACTCCGATCAGTTATCCAAGAGTTTATAAAGAACAGGTTCGACCTTCGACCAAGGTAATTCACTTTTCTGGGTGACCTTTGACAGATTTAGACCTTACCCTATATTCTAAGAAGTGTCCATTCTAGGGGCATTTTATTTTGCTTGATCCAAGGACTGACTTAAGCATCGGAGTGGCCATCGGATTGTAAAGTCCACCCTCTTAATGCCTTGTTCTTTATTATTTCAGGCATCCTTCATAAATCATTCTTTGTACGAGTTATTGGCTAAGTACTGAAGGTCACTTTGTTCGTGCTGAACACCCACTAGTCGTTATCTATTGTTGAAGAGATGGCTGAAATTCCTCATCTAGTTCTTTGCATCAATAGATTGGCACCGTCTATGGGAATTAGTTTAAAGTTTGTCCAAAAAATGGTTACTCTTCGAAGTGGAAATGTCTCTCAACAAGAAGCAAACCTTGATGTACATGAAGTAAATCAAGGAGAAAGACAGAATCAAACATCAAATGTAGTTCAGTTACTGGTAGTGGGAGTTCCATCGGTATAACTCCCTCCACCCACAACAGTAGCAGTTGAAGCACAGATGCAACTCTTCAATAAGTAGTTAGAAGAAATCAAACAGATGATAATGCTTGCGGGAGCAAACCCTGCTAATCAAGTCTTGAAGCATCGAAAGAAGAAAAATCAATCTGCCACACGAGGACTCGGGAGGATTCATGACTTTCCATTGTGACCTCGCCATGAGCGAGGCATACCAGAGCCCTCCTCTAGCAGTTCAACCAAACAGTCAAAGTCTAATTGAGTTTCAGTTCATGATAGGATCGAGCGTTCAGTCCATGATAGGCTGGGAGGAGAGCCGTTAACTTGACCAGTTCATGAAAGGCCAAACAGGCGAGCCATTTCACATCATTCTGTCAGTTCACATTCCATTCATGCTAGTGTTCAAGCACGTCTAGATGCAGTCAGAGCGGCAAGAGCGATGGTCGAGCAACTTGAAGAAACGATCGAGCAACTCATTGTAGATCCAGTTACTGCAGCCCAAACCAGAGAAGAGGCTGCAATAAGGAATGCAGTAACAGTGAATGTTATACCCGCAAGAGTTCCACCTGCGATACCTGTAGGAGTTCAACCTGCAATACTTTAGGTCATAGCAGTCGTACATACCATTTCTTTAGCACAAGTTGTTCCGAGTAATCAAATGCAGCAAGTTGTTCAAATTGTTCCAGTGAATCTCCAACAATAAGTCCCGCAAGCACTACCGTCAACTGATCCTTAGACAAAAGCCTTGGAAGTAATGATCAAGGGACTTCAATCCCAACTTGTAGAGGCCAAAAAAGGTAGAACTTACTCAGTTAGTCATAAGAAAGAATATAATGCTGATATGGCATTATCACCTGAACTAATGAAAGTTCCACTCCCTAAACGTTTACTCTACCTGAGTTAAACATGTATAGTGGGACCACAGATCCACAAGCCCACCTAGACCATTTTTCTACTAAGATGCTCCTCCATAATTACATTGATGCAATTTTATGTCAAGCTTTTCCATCTACTTTGCAAGGCCCAGGGAGACTTTGGTTTAATAACTTACCACCTCGTTCCATCCATAGTTTTAACCAACTTGGAGATTTATTTTTGAGCATTTTTAAACTTAGTCACGTCCACTCAAAACTACTGTGGATTTATTAAATGTAAATCAAAAAATAGGGGAAACTCTTTGGAGTTTTCTCAATCGGTTTAACTTTGAAGCCCTTAATATAAGGGGGGTGAGTGATGAGGTGAGATACATGACCCTATTAGGAGGAGTCATGGATCCCGACTTAAAGAGACCATTAAACAAAAATCCTCCTAAGGACCTTGCAGATCTTCGCACCCGTTGCGATAAATATGCTCGTGCAGAATAAGCAGCTAACATTGAAATAGCATTGAAAAAGGGGAAAGCAATTGTGGGAGTGGACAAGAAGAGGATTGATTCTCCTACAAAAAAAATGACAATAACAAATAACAAGAAGCAGAAGTCAGGAAAAGATACCTTTCCCAGCAAATCAAACAAACCTTTTGATTGGAGTTTGTTCACCCCATTGAACACATCCATGACAGATATAATGTATAATCTGAAGGACACCAGCAATGCTCTTCCTGCTCCACCAAAGATGATCACAGATCCTAGCGAAAGAGAAAAGGAGAAATACTACAAATATCATTGGGATCATGGACATACCACTGACAACTGCAGATCACTTTGTGTTGCGATAGAGCAACTCATTCAGCGAGGACATCTTAAAGAGTTTGTAGGTGATTTTTGACCAACCAAGAATAATTTTAAGCAAGCAAGGCCTGGAAGGTTGTCATACAAAGGAAAGCAGCCAATGAATTACAAGGCAGATGCAGGTGATAAGATGACCAAACTAGATAAAGATGATCCCGGAGATGATCCAAAAAGCTCTCCTTTACTGAAGAAAGTTGGTAACCCACACGGCTTTGTAGGGATGATAGAGAAAGTCCCTACTCAATTAAGTAGGACTAAACCTCATGGAAATTATGTAACTCTAACCATGTTAGAGAAGGAATTTCGTAAGAAGTATAGCCTAAAGAAAAACTATTGTAGCCGAATCGACATCACCTTCCAATCCAAATGAACCATCTTTCACTTATTCGAGCTGTGTAGACATAGAAAGATTTGTACCTCTAGAAGTCCATCTCCGATGCAAAGAATTGAAAAATCAGAACCTAAATACCAACTTGCATTATCAAATCATGAGTTTGCCAGTTGGAATTACTACGAGAAAAGAGTTGCAATCCTATGTATAGCCAATCGTGGGAGGACTTGCATCGGGTAACACATCAAAAAGGAGCTGTGAAGCATATGCAAAACATATATACAGTGTTTCAATGCTAGCAAATCATGCAATTACCTTTAGCAATGAAGATTTCCTGCATATTAATTATCCACGTGCTGATCCCATGGTAATAACAGATGTTATAAACCATAAAAATAAAGTCACGAGGTGCTTCGTGGATACTGGAAGTTCAACAAACATACTATACTACGATGCCTTCAAAGCCATGCAGATTGATAAGCGTTGTTTGGAGCTGGTGATGTATTTATTGTGAATTTTTTTCGGTGATTGGATTCATGTCGAAGGAGGAATTCAACTAGAGGCCCGGTTTGGAGAGAAACATACCGACGAACCATATCTATAACTTTTTTAGTTGTAGATATTCCTTCAAGCCATAATGTTATCATAGGTCGTCCAAGCTTGATAACTCTTCGAGCCGACATTTCTGTGACTCATTTGCTGATGAAATTTCCAATACTCAATGGTATAAGATATTGTAGAGTGGATCAGCATTTATCTAGACACTATTACTTAACAGATTTGGAAGAAAGTGAAAAGAATACCACAACAAATAATATTGAGAATATTGAGGTAAAGGAAGATCTGCATGACGATCTACAGCAAGATAGGGGAACTTTAGCTGAAGAGCTCGTTCAAGTACCAATTTCTAAAACTGAACCAGAGAAGTATTTTCAAATTGGCTCATCTCTTGTAAAGGAACAATGGAAAGAAATTATTGATTTCCTCAAGAAGAATGTGGATGTATTTGCTTGGTTAGCCTCCGACATGCTAGGAAAATCCAGAAGTATGATGGAGCATAAACTAAGTGTTGATAGCTCTTTCAAACCAGTACAACAAAAGAAGGAAAACTTTGCTCCAGAATGTGAAGCTATTATAAAAGAAGGAGTTGAAAAGCTCCTAGCAGCGGGGTCTATCAGAGAAGTTAAGTACCCCCAATGGGTATCAAATGTTGTAATGGTGAAAAAGTCCAATGGAAAATGGATCTATTTCGATTTCACTGATTTAGTTAAAGCATGCTCAAAGGACTACTAACCCCCTGCCTCAAATAGATAAGTTAATCGACGCCACAGCAGGTCATGAAATGCTCACATTCATGGACGCATACTCAAGCTTCAATCAAATAAAGATGCATGTACCAGATGAAGAAAGCACATTTTTTATGATCAAGGATGGCCTGTATTGCTATACGGTCATGCCCTTTGGGTTGAAGAATGCAAGAGCGACTTATCAACATCTTATTAACAAATTTTTTGAGAAGCAAATAGGTCAAAATATGGAAGTCTATGTTGATGATTTCCTTGTAAAAAGTAAGAAGAGCTCCAACCATATAAAAGATCTACATGAAGCATTCGAAGTTTTCCAAATACACCAAATGAAGTTAAATCCAACCAGATGAAGTTGAATCCAACCAAATGTGCTTTTGGCATACACTCAGGAAATTTTTTGAGATTTATGGTGTTACAAAGGGGAATAGAAGCAAACCCAAGAACTCACTGGATGGAGTGCGACCCATGGTCGGTTTATGTCCAGATCTACAAATCGTTGCTTATCTTTCTTCAAAACTTTGAAAGGTTCCAAAAAGTTTGAATGGACAGAATAGTGTCAAAAGGCATTCAAAGAGTTGAAGACATATCTCACAACTCTACCAGTTTTAATTATGCCAGAAGTTGGAGAACATCTTCAACTCTATCTTGCAACCTCTGCAGCAGCGGTCAGTACAGTGCTGATAAAAGAAGTTAAGAAGATCCAATGCCCAATCTATTGCATAATCAAGACTCTACTTGATGCACGAACAAGGTACAAACCTGTAGAGAAATTGGCTCTAACCTTGATCGTGCAGCTAGAAAGTTGAGGCCTTATTTTCAGTGTTATATAATAGTTGTGTTAATAGATAAGCCCTTGAAAAAGATACTAGTACGACCAAACAAATCTGGTCGACTAGTAAATTGGGCAATTGAGCTCACTGAGTTTGAAATTGAGTTTCGACCAAGAACAGCAATTAAAGCACAAGCCTTGTCAGATTTCATTCTCAAAATGCCAAATGAAGAGAGCAAGGACGTCGACAAGAGTATGGAAGAAAAATTCTTGCAACAACCAAAGAAAAAGTTACAGATAATGCCTCTTGCAAAATGGATTTTATTCGTTGATGGATCTTCAAGCCCACAACAATCTGGAGTAGGAATTGTTTTCATAAGTCCTGAGAATTTCAAAATCTGCGTCGTGCTCTAATTTGAGTTTGATGCCACGAATAATGTAGCAGAATATGAAGCACTACTAGCCAGTTTGCGACTTGCATGGAGCTTGGTCGTATCTCATCTCCAGATATTCAGCGACTCACAAGTAGTTGTCAACCAAGTAAAGGGGGAATATGAAGCAAAACAAGAGCGTCTTCAATTATACCTAACAAAGGTCAGAACAATACTTTTAACTTTTGACGAGTTTGAAATTCATAGAATTAGTCAAGAGGAAAATACAAAAGCTGATGCATTATCCCAATTACAAAATAAGGATATGGACGAGTTAGATAAATTAGTTTATGTTGATGTTCTGGTTAATCCAAGTATACAAGAGGATCTAGAAATTAAGCAAATAGACACAGCTTTGACTTGGATAGATCCAATAACGTTGTATCTATCTGAAGGGATATTACCAGAGGATAGAAACAAAAGAAGGAGTATTCTACAGAAGTCCAAATACTATGTCGCTTTGGATGATGTTTTATACAAAAAGTCGTTTACAAGACCATTTTTGAGATGTTTAATCCCAGAAGAAGTGTAAATGGTAGTTCAAGATGTACATGCTGGAATCTATGGTAATAATTTCAGTGGAAGAACATTGAGCCATAGATTATTGAGACAAGGCTATTACTGACCTACCATGGTAAAATAATGTAAAAAATTTACTGAAGAATGTGTTCAATGTCAGGAACATACTTGCTTAACTCATGGTCCATTTGAAGAGCTGCAATCAATTCATAGCCTACTCCCATTCGTAATTTAGGGTTGGATATTATTGGTTTTTTTCCTTCACCTCACTCTGGCAAAACTTACTTGATAGTTGCAGTTGATTATTTTTTTCAAGTGGATTGAAGCAGAAACTGTAACTTCTATCGATGCCGAACATGTAGAGAATTTTATCAGGTTAAATATAATTTACAGATTTGGAATCCCTAGAGTCTTTACTACAGATAATGGTCCACCATTTAGTGGTCGATAATTCAAGGCACTTAACTTCTACATTGATCATCGACCAATATCAGTTTATCATCCTGAAGCAAACAGTTAAACTGAAGCAGCAAACAAAGGGCTTGGTCATGCACTAGCATGACGAGTTACAAAGACTCGCAGAGGATTATGGTATGAAGAGTTACCAAGTGTCTTGTAGTCTTATAGAATCACAAGTCGAATAGCCACAGGTGAAAAACCTTTTATGCTGGTATATGAGACAGAGGCTGTGGTACTAGTTGAAATCACTATTTCAACTTTTTGCATCTTTAATTATAATGAAGATGCAAATTCAGAAGATTTAAGAGCAAATTTGGACTTGCTTCCAGAAGTTCGAAAAGATGCAGCTCTTCATATATTGAATTACCAACACAAGGTAGCATGTTAGTACAATGCACGGGTGAAAACTTATCAATTCCAGGTTGGAGACGTGCATCTCTATCATTACCATCCCAGCAAGGCAAATGAAGACCTAACTGGGAAGGGCCATATAGAATAATCCGAACAACAAGACCTAAAATATACTATTTAAGTACCTTGAAGGGGGATTTAATTGTTAAACCATGGCATATCAAAAATCTTCAAAATTCTATCAATGATGTAAAGTGTTTGTTCTTAAATAAACATCTTTTACATTTGAATTTTTTTGTCTTAATGTTATTCCTTTATTGTTCAATTTTGTTTTACATAATTGATCGATCAGAGGGAAACTATTAATCCACTGTAAGAACAATAGTTCGCATTCAATGTACTCTGTACATTCAACATGAACTAGGGGGTATATGTATATATACATACTACAACTCTCTAGTTTTGACAATCAGACAAAAAGAGCTAATGCAGGTAAAATAGAGATGTTGAAACAAAAGTGTTTGGCAAAAAGATGGCAAAGCAACATTTCATTCATTCAATCAACTTCCTTCCTCAAAGGAAGGAAAGAAGGATACATTTAAACTTCAAAAAAAAAAGTTCTTTTTCTTTTTGATTCTTGCAGGTTGACGTTCAATCTTCAGGAGGGAGCAAAAAGAGCATGGGGGTCTTCTGAATCGCAAGGATCCTCCCTATAATCAGAGAAATCAAAATCCAGAGCTTTTGACTTTACAAAATCTTTGACTTGGTTAAAGGTTTGTCTGAATGTCATTTCAACTATTTCTTGATGTATTGGAGCAAATTCTTCTCCCTCACTTGTGTGACCCATTAGCTCTTCAAACCTTTTATACTCATTCATGGAGTATTCATTCAGAGGAATAAAATTATCATTCAAATGATCTTCTTTTTTTTCCTGAACTAACTCTTTCTACTCGAGAGCCTTCAACCTTTGATTTTCCAGTTCTATTTTCTCTTTCTCCAACTCACTTACTCTTTTTAAAGCTTCATCAGTTCTTTTCCTCTCAACATTCATTTCGCCTCTCAGCCCCTCTTGTTCCTGAACAAGTGGCCTTTGGGTCATCTCATATAGAGTAGTGAGCCGCTTCCTTTCTTTAGTTTCATCTTCATACTTACCCTTCATTTCCAAGTACATTTCTTTCAGAGATTCAAATCTCGTATAAAGCACATTGAAGGAAGCTATAATCTGAAAATCAAGAAGAAGAGATGTCAGATTGTGATTTTTAAGAAATACATAGTGCAAAAGCAATTGAAAACTTACACTGATGAGAAAGGTGGAAACTTCATCAACCAGTAGAGGGAATGAATGAACAGAAAATTCTTTTTGATCTCTGGGAAGACAAATTCCCTTTAAGAGTTCTCTTGTAACTCGGCCCTCAAAAGGGCCATTGTCAAATGATTTAACAAACCATTTAGGGATGTAAATCCCCTTATCGAAAACTTGGGATGGGAAACCACTAGCCGGAGGAGAATGCAAACCAGCTCTCCCAAAACGCCTAACCAGGCACTCGTCAATAGAAGAGTTTAGCTCGCCAACCCAAGTTCGACTTGATTCCCCTGCCATGTGTGAGAGGTGGGGGATGATGATCTCTTTCTTTTCATGAGGGCGAGACGTTCTTTCTCTTTCTCATTCAAAAAATTGATGACCTGCGGTAGAGCGAATAAAATGAGTTAGCAGCAAGAAAAATTAAGATACCCAAGAATTATGAATGATAAAGGAGGAAGACGTACCTCAGCCATGGAAAGGGTCTTCAGTTCTTCAGAACGATCAGGTTCTCTATTGGTAGACCTTGAGGGTTCAATTACCAGAGGGTGGAATTCCAACTTTTCTCCATCGATAATGACGATGGGAAATTCGCTAAAAGGAGTTACAAAATCAATATCTTTTTTGTCATCAACAGTGATGGTGAAAACTTTATCAGAAAGATTTATGGGGCTAAGATCCATGTCAACATTAGATGAGGCAGGAGAAATTCGAATCGGAGACCCAATAGTTATGCCTTTGTTTGGGGGCATGTACAAAATGACCTTTCATTTCTTAGAAGAACCGGGGTTTGCAATAGCTTTCGCCCCTGTCCTTATCTTGAGCTTTAGCTCCATGGAAAGTGGAACAAAAATTGAACTTTGGGGTCTCATACTTTCCCATTGTATCAAATTAAGAAGAAGAAAAAGGTGAGCAAGTCTACAAACAAGCAATTCTGATATAAAGTAAAAAAAAACTCAAGCGACCTACTAGAATCAATCTCCTTAGAATTATCAAATTTACTGGCTTTGACAACTGCGGAAGATTTAGTTTTGGACTTTGAAAGATGGCGATTAAAGGCAATATTTAAGGGAAGAAATCAAATTCTTTAACCTTAGCCTCAGTAAAGTCGAGATAAACATCATGGTTGCCAATAAGGTAATACCCATCGAAGAGGAAAAAGTTATATGTTGCAAGCTCATGGTAGGAAATTCCGATTCTTGGATTCTTTTTAAAGGATTCAAACGATTTGCGCTCAAACGAATACAACTTGGGGAGTTTATTATATCCTTTTGAAGGATGGAGACGCTAGACATTAGACATTGGTAATGGATCTCCATTGCTTAGTCTAACAAAGAAGAAAAAGTTCTTCCAGTATGGAATGGATGATCTTTTGGAAGCCAAAATCTTAGAGATGGCTTTTCTCTTATTGAAGTGGTATTAACCCATAAGAGATTTCATACCAAAAAAGTTAGCAAGACTAGTCAATACAGAAGGGGAAATTCCTCGATGTTTGAAGTAAACCCAGAATGCCATCAATAAACCCCAGGAATTTGGAAGTATTTGGGCTAGAGCCACATGATAGAACTCAAGAATGCGGATAACTTTTATAGCAATGGGAAGTTGGAATCCGCTCACAAACATTTCTTCGTATACACAGATCTCATTAAGTTTAGGGTTGCTGAGAGGTTCATTCTTCTCAGGAATTCGAAAGACATAGCAATCAGCAACATAATATTTCTTCGTACAAAAATCTAATTTCTGTTGGGTAATTTTAGACCGGTTGCCAGCACAAGCAAATTGATTCAAAGATGGAGCAATAAAAGCAGTTGCAGGAGGGTGATTCCTAGTTACCACACTCGCTGTGGGTAATTGGGGTTGATTTATGCTCTCACCTTGAAGCACAATGGTAACTTTGTCCATAACATGGTTTTCTATTTCTTTGGATGAAGAAGACGATGAGGAATGTGAAGATATAGTCAAAATAACGAGACAAGATGAAGAAGACTTACTGATTTTTCCTCAAAATGTTGAAGCACGAAGGTTTTTGGAGACAATCCAAATTGACATCCAACGCGAAGCGTTCGGAAGAAGATAAGTTTTAAAAAAGATGGAACCCTATTTAACTATTGCAAAAGGGCGCGACCCTTCTATTCATGGTTCGAAGCTAATTGCCAAAAAGGTGTCAGATTAACCCAAAAGGTGCTTTCTATATTTTCATCATTGAGAAAGTTTGGGAAGCAGGCAAGATGCAAACAAGATCCTTTAACTCGAAGGCATCTCGATTCAAGAGGCATTATGATACTATAGTAGGTGAAAGCTGTCCACGGTAACTCGTACCATAGCTAAGCTGAACAGAAGCTTTAAGGTTGGTGGAACAGCTGTATACCATTAAAAAAAACTTTTTGATAAAGGCAGAATTGAAACGTAATGTGCGCTGCACAACAGGGAACTCCGCATTATCCGTAAGTCGATTGACCAACTTAAAGAAAGGTTCGACCAAATGACCTGCACTGCGCGATGAAATGGAGGAATCATATTGCTAAGTTTGTTTTTCCTCCTTAAGTCAGTTCAACAAAGAAAGGGGCAACTGTTAATACAATAGATCACCTACCAATAATGGATGGACACGTGGAATGCTGAAGATCGAGACACTTGTTCCAACCAATGTGTGACACCAAATATCAATAGAATCATTCTATTTGCTGATACCTGGAGAGAATTATCGACATATAATTGTATTACAACCTTCTGCACGTGCAAATGTGTACCCAAATTGGTAGCCACTGCACCCAGTAATGGGCTTCGTGTAACCAACCACGATGTCCACCATCATCATACAGTCCACTGTCGGATTCACATCCAATGGCTAGGACATAGCAAGTCGTTCATATTACCACCCACGTTATATAACCACTCTGATCAGTTATCCAAGAGGCTATAAACAGCAGGTTTAACCTTCAAGCAAGGTAAGTTCACTTTTCTGGGTAACCTTTGATAGATTTAAACCTTACCCCATATTTTAAGAAATGTCCATTCTAAGGGGCGTTTAATTCTGTTTGATCCAAGGACTGAATTAAGCATTGAAGTGGCCATCGAACTGCAAAGTCCACCCTCTCAATGCCTTGTTCTTTATTATTTTAGGCATCCTTCGTAAATCATTCTTTGTACAAGTTATCGGCTAAGTATTGAAGGTCACTTTATTCGTGCTGAAAACCCCACTAGTTGTTATCTATTCCTGATGAGACGGCTGAAATTCCTAATCTAGTTCTTTGCATCAACAACATCCATGGCTTCCAATTTCCCACATGTCACTACTTTATTGGCTAGACCATCCATTCATGTCGATACTATTGGATTGTTTTTTTTTTTTTTTTTAGTGGGTTCTATCCTAAGTTAAATTGTTGAGGTGGAGAAGGAACATATACAAGAGATTAGACTTGAATTAGAGACCTCCTCCCATCCCTGGTTCAACAAGCAAGAAACCAACATCTGACCACCCGTATTGTTGAAAACTTTGTATTAGCAGATGGATTTGCGCTTCTATTGTTGACGACTCTGTATGTATGATGGCATGTGTCCCTCTCATGTGGTTGACAAGTGTCTAGACTTTGCCTATGTTTTAAATAGGTCACGTGTCGTCCTTGACCGTGACTATTCTTGTCCATATCACTCATACACAATTGAACTCATTAATATTCCATGTGAGTTATGTAACTTGCACACTATTTTATTTATTTATTTATTTTTTGTGGATAGGTAGGCTCCAAGGAGATTTGAACTCATGACTTCTTAATTCTGAGGTATTGGCCTTTACCAACCCACACACTATGTTGATTGGTAACAATTTTCAATAAGGCCATTACAGTGGATAGGCTTTTCACAAACTATTCATCTCTCTCTCTCTCTCTCTCTCTCTCTCTCTCTCTCTCTCTCTCGCACACACACACACACATTTCATTTTCATAAAATTCTGATCACTCCCTCCGGACCTGCAACTACTCTTTGTAGTTTGGAATGGCCATGGTTAACGTTATCATGGAGGGAAGCGAAACAGAGAAAGGAAGAAGAATTTATAAACACAGTTGCATCGAAGTAATTACTCGGGACTCATATGAGTGAGAGAAAGAGAGTGAGAGGATTGTGAATGTTGAGCCTCACGGACAAGCTTAAGGAACCAGATTACAAGTTTGAATATCAGATTAGATCAAAATAACTATGTATTTGTAAGCATCCCATTTTTGCCATCCCCTGCATAAGTGAATCCATATTTTTGGTTTTTAATTCAAGGGTTTGTGATTCTTTAATGAGCCCCACAGCAGGGTCATGGGCTATTACCTACTTAGATGTATAGGTCGTGAAATTACCTCTAAATTGAGACCGAAATCATCCAATTCTGACATCAAATAAGGAAGGTATCACAGTTCTAGTCAGTTTGAAGGTGTAGGGGCTTTTATGTAATTATTGTAGGATGCATGCATAAATTATCGTTGAACTTCAAATCATCATATCTTGATCATCCGATATTGGAATCATATGATTCAAGTACCAATATTCTTTTTTTTTTCAGTCCTTTTCAAAATGGACGTGAAAAATCCCGGGTAGAGGTCACCAATGGATCCCATGCAAGTTTTCATGTAGAATTATCAATAGAACTTCAATTTTTCATATCTTTGTCGTTCTACGTCTGATTCAGATGATTCAAGGGCCATTATTTTTCATTTTTGATGTTTTGCAAAGTGGACGTGAAAAATTCGATACAGAAATCTCCGAAGGGTCCCATGCAAAATTACATGTTGAAATAGTCATTTAATCTTTGGAAATTTATATTTTGGTCACCCTACATCTAAATCAGTTGATTTCAGTTTCAATATGTTCCATTTTTAGTGCTCTACAAAGCAGACGTAAAGGATTTTAGGCAGAGGTCTCCAAAGGATCCCATGCGGAGTTGTTAGCCGAATTATCATAAATTGGCCTGTTTAAACTTCAGAAATTCATAAGTTGGCCATTTTATTTCCGAATGAGATGATTCAAGCTCTAATATTCCTCATTTTTAGTGTTCTACAAAGTGAACATGAAAAATTTGGGATAGAGGCTGTCGAAAAATTTCATGCGGAATGGAGACGGAAATGGCTTATGAAATGATAAAGAGAAAAAAAAACTAATTTTTGGCCTAACCCAACTCAACCCAGCTTAGTCCAACTCAACCCGGCCCAAGTCAAACCAGTCTAGACCAAATCATATCAGCCCATGTGCATGCATATTATGCATTATACTATATTTTGCATATTTTATTATATATATTATACTATATATTATATGCATTATACACCATATATGTAAAGTGTGATACATCTATATATGAAGGAAGGATGACAGTCATGTGTCGACTAGATGGAACAGGATTGAAAGGTGATGGATTAGAAAGGAAAGAAGAAGATTAAGGCAAGAAAAGGGCTGGCTGACCAAGAGAAAAAGGGAAACAGAGAGAGACGGACGGATGGAGAGGGAGAAGAAGGAAAGAAGAAGAAAAGGGAAGGAGAGAAGACGTGAGGAAGGAGGGGATTATTTTCTGTTTTGAGAGAGAGAATGAGTGGAGAAGAAGGAAAGAAGAAGAAAAAGAAATAAAGAGAGAGAGAGACAGACAGATGGAGAGGGAGAAGAAGGAAAGAAGAAGAAAAGGAAAGAAGGGGAGAAGACGTGAGGAAGGAGGGGATTTTTTTTTCTATTTTGGGGAGTGAGAGAGAGATTGAGTGGGAGAAGTGGGAAAGAAGATAAAAGCCGAGAGAGAAAAAAAAAGGGGAAAAGGAGAGGAAGCCGAGAAGAAGAAGAGGAAGAAAAAAAAGAAGAAGAAAAAGGAGAGGAAGCCGAGAAGAAGAAGAGGAAGAAAAAAAAGAAGAAGAAAAAGGAGAGGAAGCCAAGAAGAAGAAGAGGAAGAAAAAAAGAAGAAGAAAAAGGAGAGGAAGCCGAGAAAAAGAAGAGGAAGAAAAAAAAAGGAAAAAGGAGAGGAAGCCGAGAGGAAGAAAAAAAGAAAAAAAGAAAAAAAGGGGAAAAGAAGAGGAAGCCGAGAAGAAGAAGAGGAAGAAAAAAAAAGAAGAAAAAGAAGAGGAAGCCAAGAAGAAGAAGAGGAAGAAGAAAAGAAAGGAGCAAAGAAAAGGAGAAAGAAGAAAAGAAAAGGTAGAGCACTCACCATCATCATTCTCTCCAAGCAAGTTGCAACAAAGGATTCACCCATCTTGAGGACAAGGTAAAAAACCTAAACTCATGTCCCAATAATTATCTTTGACGAATATGAATGATTGAATAAGCCATGATAGGTTATAGTATGTGATTTACATTGATAATACATGTTTGATCAACCTTTGCCATGATTTTGCCATGTCTATGATTTTTCTTCATTCTACATGATACGAGACTCCTCTGGTCCAAAACTGAGCTCCATCTATGGAGGGTTGCTTAGCCAAACAAATCCATGAGTGGAACACCAGATTTAAATTGCCAGATCTGGAACTCGAATTAGGGTTTCAGTTACAATATATCAAAATCAATCCAATGGCCCTCAAAATTTACCCTAGACTCATCTATGAGTCAGAAAGAACCAAAAAAAAAAATTCGGATTCATTTAAATCGGGGAAGGCCATGAAAAAATCATGTAAACTGCTATGGATTAAATTTTTATTGAATATTGAATTGAATATGGATTTTAAAATAAAAATGGTCTGAATCTGGAATGATTATGGATAGTGCATTAACTTGTCATTGTGGGTGTTTTTTGACCCACTTGGCCTTTTTGTTAGGTTTTGACCCCTCCAGAGAAATTGTAGATCTCTGAGTTTACTTCGATCTCATAAAAGTTAGGGTCCATTTGGACATGAAAAGCCCTCTGTGTATCAGTTTTACCATGACCCAATAGAGCATGGAATAGACTCTGTCAGAATTGAAGCCTAAATTTGGGTGAGCTTTCTCATGGGTTTAGACCCAGAATTTGGGATACATCCTTTCAGAGAAAAATGTAGTTCATTGAATTAGCCTTAACTTGATATATTTTGTGCTTCATTTGACTTCCTGAAAGTAGGGTTATAAGCCGATTTATAAAGTACACAGAAAGTGTTTTTGCTGTTTTCATTCAACGTGTCATGCATGCTATGCTAACGTTATTTTTTACAATATTTGGCATAACAATCTCTAGATTACTTGCCATTATTGGTTTTTCATGTGTTGTTTCTATATTTGGTATGATGGATATTTCTTACCATGTATACACATGCTATAATTGGTGCTTGCCATATTTATACATATGCCTATTGTGATATCTTGCTATTTTTAGCCTTTCCATGCATAAAAATGTCATTCTTAGATCTTACCATGCTTAGAAGATAGCATACAAGATCTTATTTGGATGATTCATGTTATTTTTTTTTTTTTGCTATATTTGCATTCTATGTTTGGTGTTTGCCATATTTGATATATAGATGCATATATTGATTTCTTACCATTTTAGGTCTTGCCATGCTTAGATTAGCATACTAGATCTTGCCATATAGATTCTTGCCTTATTTGCAACACATGCCATATTGGGGAGATTTTCAATAATTTTGCTATATGTGTATTTCTTGCCATAAATGCATTATATGCCATATTTAGATGAATAACTTATTTTGGTAATAATTTAATTTATGCAACACCCTAATTGAACTGCCATATATGCACACTTCTAGAAGACAATCTAGGCGTGGGGACGTGCATTTAGGCATCCACATTCTTGGGAAGGGTATAATGGGAAATAATAAAAATCTTAACAAAGAAAGAGAATGCTTTGCCAAACCTTCCAAAATTAGAGCTTAGATGAAAGGGTAGTTCAGGAAGATCTTTGCCCCTCAGCATATTTCAATATAGAAGAGGTTCTAAATCCTAAACTTAGAATAAGTTCTCAATCCTAAAACTTAGAATATGTTCTAAATCCCTAACCTAGAACAGGTTGTCCCATCATTCCGAACTACGCGGATTCTGATTCCTAAAGCAAACCCTAGGATACGAAGGTCATTTGGGATAATCCCAAATTCGGATCCACACCTTAGTCCACTTGGATTATCTATAGATCCACTAGGATATCCATCCATATTTTGACCCATAAAGGGTTATCCATATTTCAACCCAAATAAGGTTATCCACATTCCAACCCAGAAAGGATTATCCACATTTCAACCCAAATATGGTTATCCATATTCTAATCCAAATAGGGTTATCCACATTCAGAGCCGAAAAGGGTTATCCATTCTTAGATCCACTAGGGCTATCTATCAGTTCGTATGGACTATCCATATCCTAACCCATAGGGTTTCTTGTTATTTCAAGCATAAACTTCAACTTGAACAATGAACTTAATCATGCACAAGCATAAATCACAGCCATAAACTTTAATCACACCTGAACTACGATGATGAACCTGATTTTCGGAAGAAATCCCTGATACGTAGGCAATCTGGTGGATCCAGATTCGGTTCAATGATATCAAACCACTTGGTTTGGTTCATTTTAATAGATAGAGTCTAGCATAAGAAAGGTATAAGAGACCGATTTCGATCGGATGGTTTGGGTGCCTAACCCCTTCCCATAACCGTAACTTGATGCTTATCCAATCTCTAATGGACCAAAAATCCAATCTAAGGGTCATGAGTCAATCAAAATTTTACCTAGGGGTGAGATTTCACATTTCTGAGGTCCTAGACCTTAATCTAGGTGGCGACTTCAAAATCCGACCATCTTTGTCCTTACAATATTATAGAAATCTCAAGTGTGGCCACTAATACGTGGTCACTAGCTTCTTCGATTTTTATATGGTTCAAATCCTTATCCTCCCAAAATCATTTCCTTGACCCTTACCTCCACCTCATCCTCTGAAGTTCCATGTGACACCACTGTGTAGAGTACAGTATCACGGTCTAGTACCGAATCAGAATATTGGGTTCTTCCTCATGCTACCATAGAGATCACATGGTTACGACATTTGTTGGGTGTAATCTACCAAACACCTAAGTCTACACTAGTCCTTTGGTGTGACAATATGGGTCCCATGTACCTAACTGTCAGCCGAAGATTTCATGCAAGAACAAAGCATGTAGCTTTGGATTTTCATTTTGTCTGCGAAAAGGTGGTAAACAAAGAAATAGAAGTTGAACTACTCTCAACCTTCGATCAAATATCTGATGTTCTAACTAAGCAATTATCCACTCAGCGATTTACAACTCTCGGAAACAAGTTAACTATATTCTCCGTCGTATTTCGCTTGTGGGGGATGTTAAGAATACACAATCTATGCCGAGGCTCATGAAGAAGGTTAAGGAACCAGGTTTTCAAACAAGTTTGAATATGAAAAAAATCACAAGATTTCACAAAACTATCGGCCAGCTCAAGTGACTAGAATAAAAATCATATTGAATTTCTAATGCATGCGATACTTAAGGAATGCTAACTGTAACTTAGCTACGAGCTATGGAGAGTTGTACAGATGTAGGAGTCTCTTTAAATTCCTAATCTGTCTCCAAGGAACACTTTTATGTAAATCTATTTATTTGATACAATTCTTCACATAAAGCAGTGGGAAAGATTATCCAACTATTAAATCTTTCAGTGATACACTAATACGTACTTGCGTGTCTTCTTGGAGGAAAATTGGAGATGAAAAAAAGTGAGGATAATGAGAGAGAATAATTTGAGTAAATTACAACTGAGATACCTGTTGTTTGCTAAAACTAGGTTTGAAGTATTTCATCTTTGAAAAACTAGATTTACAGTGCTTTATTTTTTAAATTTCCAATTTAACCATTGCCCTCTCCCTTTTCCTTAGTCTCCCTTCCTCTGTCCCACTATTTGCTTACAAGATGATGACGAACTTGATGAACTTGATATGACAATGAGAGGGGGGGGTGAATTAGTGTCTGAAAATTCTCCCTAATTATTTACTGCTGCCTAGAGCTGATGAAGACCTAACTTTTCACATACACACAAGCGCATGCAAATCTACCTCACTACCACTCAGTGGACAGGTCTACTAGATTTGCACACCCACCCTGTAAGCCATTATACACACTCCAAAATATATAGAAAAATAAAGCAGTCCACAACACAGGATATACGTGGTTCACCAACACAGTGTGTGATGGCTAGTTCACGGAGTAATGCCCAACGGGCTTCGTATTTACTCAACACTCAACTTTTAGTCTTTTACAAGACAATGATATTAACCCTAGGTTTTCCCAGCATAAAACTGAGAGGGCGCACCAACGCCAGTGTCCAGCACCCACTGAACACACCACGCTTAACCCGCACCCACGGGAAGCAAATAATAATTTTTTTAGGCTTATAAATTTGCCTTACAATTTTTTCCCACTAGCTAGGTATTCAACAATTTGCACCTATGCTAGCATACAATAAATTGAAAGCATAAATAGATAGAAAATTGAAAAATCTCACAAACAATTCTTTCGAATGGCCCACAATCTCTCTGAAGCTTCACACTGCTCTTAGGTACTTTCCAATAGGCTTCAATGATGATAGAGATCGATTCATAGAGCACACCTCATCCACAGGCTTCCAATCTCTTCCACACAACCCATAATCACCATGAATGTAAACATAAACGCTCTACTGACCTCTCATAGGGATTTAGCACTCCATTGATGCACAGAGAAGAGGTAGTTGGTGATTAATCACTCCCACAGGGCACGAAATCCAAGAAAACCTTCTCTCTACCTTCAAAATACTATTTTCAATTTTTTCTATAATATTTCAACTCCCAACGGAGCCCAATGTATAGAGCATCCAAAAATATGGAAACTGCAACTTGAACAGACCAATTTGGAGCTCGGATGAAGAAGTTATGGCAGTTTGAAGTTCGGCCAGTAACAAATAAGGAAAGAGAATCTTTCCAAACAATTCTGCGCACCCGCGCAACACTGAATCGCCACCCCGCTGATGTGTTGTCGAGTTCTGGTTCGCGGAGACGGAATCTACACTTCAGCCGTCGGATAACCTTAAAAAGGCGGTATTGAACCTGCGCTATCGGATCTGAATAAATCACGTCAGGCGCGATTGGAGATTACGTGAGCCGCTAGATCTGGATCTGATCCGCTGTGCACCGTACGCACGCTACACCGAATCAAGCGTTAACACAATAGATCGTGGTCCATTATAATATAATGCAACCTGCCAATCAAAGCTTGCGCGACAGAATCTTGACGCTGTCGCCGCACTGCACTCGAACCCGTCTTGATCTGGGCCATTAGATGTGGATCTGAGCATCGTGCCTTCAATTTGACCGCTGATCTTGCATCTTCTCCTCTTTTTATGCCGAAATTGCCCCTAAACAACTTGTGAAATGACTTTTTCAAGCGATCTGACAGAAACTGTGATATCTCTCTCATCCGACATCGGAATTGAGTGATTAAAGTTGCGTTGGAAAGATAACTCGACGCTCTACATCTTTCCACTCTCGGATTTCCATGAATCTGCTGCGGGACTCACCAAAAATAGGCCCAAAGTTAAAAGTCTATAAAACTTAGGAATTTGGACTTCAAACTTTGCCTGCATGCATGCCAAGTGCCGTGGGCTGCCATGTCGGCATGTCACCTTGCCACCACACCTGTGGGTCTCACTCACATTTTTTTCTCTCTCCTCTTTCTCTCTTCAGTTTCTCTCTCTACAGTCTCTCTCTTCATTCTCTCTTCATTTTTCATGCTTTAGAAGATCTTCATTTAATGCTTCAAGATGCCGCAACATTGCCTCATCATCAAAAACTCCGACACATCATCAGAGAAGCTATGCCACATCACCAGTGGAGTCCACATACACTCTCTCTCATCAAACTTGATGTAGAATGCCATTTAACTCGTTGCAAGCCATCTGAGACACTATAAGAGATGTAGAATACTGTAAAACCCAACTACGAGGTTGCTCGAGGTTACTCCAGCTTTGCCACTACACTGACACTCTCTCTTTTGCACTGACACTCTCTCTCCTAATTTCTTTGATTGTATGCTCACAAACACTGTCACATCAGCCAAGTTGCCAACAATGACAACATAAAGTCCAACAGAACTGCCCTTTTTTTTTTAGCCAGACAGCCGAATCACCTGTTCCAAATATACTTTAAGTCATGATTCGTTTAGCTCTCCTAATTGCTACATTAATTTTCAATCCTCATACTTAAACGACTCAAACAAGACAGCATTGCGAGAGAGAGAGAGAGAGAGAGAGAGAGAGAGAGAGAGAGAGAGAGAGAGAGAGAGAGAGAGAGAGAGAGAGAGAGAGAGAAGGCATGGGCAAAGCTGGAAATTTAAACGATAGAACACTTCAAATCTTGTTTTTTCAAAGATGAGGTACCGTAAATATAGTTTTATCAAACAATAGGTACCTCAACTATAATTTATCAAAAAATAATAATAAAATAAGAAAAGGAAATCAGTTCTATCGAAGGAACCCTGCAGGTTGGCTTTACGGCTCTAACTATCTCAACATGATCCATGCAATCGGGTATGTACATATTTACAAGAATGATGGATTATGATAGGTTTCACAAAAGTTCATCAAATGAATGGAGAATTGTTCGCTTGCATGTGCGTCTACTCTCCATGGTCCCGTAGTTTTCCCACTTATTCACACTGAAGGGTTTTTCACATAAAAAATTGGTGTTATGATTATGCTTGGTGTATTGATTGTTCCATTGTTTTTCTATTTTATTTAATTTCTTGATTTGATATCTTTTGATTCATTCATAGGTAGAAAATATTTGATTCCCAACATTCCTTCATCCTAGGTGAAAGAAACAAAATGGATAAAATTATTAACAACCATCGTCCGTTACATGAATTGCTGACACCATCCGGATCTGCATCCTCTTCGAGGACAGGGACGTCCCGGTTAGATGGCCGATATGTGGCTCTTGGGAGAATTCGAGCCCCATGAGCGAATCGACACCCCTTGTCTATTCGGTGTCGGCTTGGATTCTCCCGAGAATCATGTGTCGGCCATCCGATGAGGGTGTCCCCGTCCTCCCAGTACAGAGAGGATATGAATTCAACACCATCCCTCATCTGTAACCAAAGTTTAATCAGATCCAAAAAAAAAAAAAAAAAAAAAAATATATATATATATATATATATATATTTCTCCTCCCATAACGTTTTGCATCACAAAGATGATGTGCGTGAGAGGGTAATTAACCTGGACCTATGTAAGGAGGGAACTTTATATGTGGGGTGGGTTTTCCCTTTTTTTTTTTTTTTTTTTAATGAAATGTCATAAGTAGGATAAAGGGAGGGAACTTTATCTGTGGGGGACCCTTTTTCTTTTCTTTTTTTTCTAATAAAATATAACATACCTAGGGTAATTTACCCATCATACCATTATTGGTATTGATCTTATTGTATTGTCAGACCTTGCATTGGGGTCCCTGATTTCTGTAACCATCTCATTATTGTATCTTGTACACTACCGGACGAAAATGGAAACATTTGAAAACCTATGACTGGACGTGAATGTAAACATTTGAAAACGTATGAAAATTCTAAATAATTATTTGAAGATAGAGCCGAAAGAAAGTCCAAAAGTCATAAAAATCAAGATTGCATTCATAGAGAAGACAGAACCAAGCAAGAGTTTTCCCTCACGTTTTTAGTATTAATTCCTGGCAACAACAATTCAAATATATATATAATACCAACGCCCTGTCATTTCAAACAGCTAGCGACTAAAGGAAGTCGTGGACTCCATTTTACACTTCATCAGACTAACGGGAAGTCTATATCTAAGAAACAAATTAACGGTTTCAACGTGTACAATTGAAACCTTTTATCTTTTTTATGAGAATATCTAATTTTTTTTTTTTTGGTAAAATGAGAATATCCAATTGAGTGTTTGGAACATAGATTAGTTAAAATGGAAACCATAAAAATGAGACGGAATAGGTTTTAAATAGAGCAAAATAAGAATGATATGATAACAAGAAAGTCAAACATTCCGAGAAAGGTGAAAAAACTAAAACGGATGGTACGAGTTTTAAAAGAATCAGATATAATACCGCCTCTAAAGTTTAACAAATTGAGATTGTTTTATTCTATCGCATCTAAGTTCAATTTTTTTTAGAACCGGTTTTTATATTAATGCTTAATTTTCAAAATAAAAAAAAATTCTGGTCACAGTTTGTTTTCATTTCTTTGTATTTTATCGATCAAGCTCTTCCTTCCCCACACAAGGTGAGACGAGGAGTTTCAAATACCCATCTCTCTCTTCTTTTTCTCTTTCTTTGATAGTCCATGCATTAGAATCACATTGCATGCATGCTTAATCAAGAAGAATATTGAAAGAAGAATAAGAAGACGAGGAGAGGTCGCTAAGGGGGTGTTTGGTAACACTCCAGAAGTTGGATTCTGACTTCTGGAGCATAAATGGAGTAGAAGCCTGTTTAATAACCCGGTTCGGACTTCTGGAGAATCCATGGGTGAACCAGCTCCAAATGAGTTCCAGAATCTAATTTTTTGAAACATAAAATAGATGTTTTTTGACTTCACAGTAAAATTTTGGAGTAAAAAAAATCAACCCACACCACTACTACCACCAACCACCACAACCACCACCAGCCACCACCGCACCACCACCACCCACCACCTCCACCACCACCACCACTGCACCCACCGCCACCACTACCCACCATCATCCTCAACCACCACTACCCACCCACCACCACCCACCGCCACCCACCGCCACCCACCGCCACCACCAATCACCGCCACCACCAACCACCGCTACCCACCGCAACCACCACCCACCGCCATCCACTGCCACCACTAATCACCGCCACCCACTGCCACCAACAACCATCGCCACCCACCATCGCCACCACCACCAGCCACCCACCACCCATCGCTACCACCACCAACCATCACCCACCACCCCCCATGCCACCACCACTGCCACCACCATCACCACCACCCACCGCCACCACCAACCATCACCCACCATCACTACCACCACCACCCACCGCCACTGTCACACCTCAATTCTATACCAACCAGAATGGTATGATGAACCGTCAATAAATCAATGGTTCAACCAGGATCTCGAATAGGCTGTGTTCGTTTGCTTAAACCATACACATCCACAATAAAAATCAGAATAAATACACGATAGCTGAAGTCTTTAATATTAAATGAACTGAGAGTAAAGATGATATCATAAATAAATTATCCAATTATCTTCAAAATAACTAAGACATAAATTAAAATAATTTAATCAATTACATCGTTTGTATAACTTAAACAAAATCTAATAAAAAACACATGAGTTACACTCGTATGACGAATCATGCGACTCCATCATAACTTCTGCATCCATCGCCGCCGCATGTCCGTACACAGGAGCATTCATATAGTCTTCTACAGTTGTACCTGCATCATCAACTAAAAATATTCGACGTCGAAATGGTGAGCACACATCACGGCTCAGTGAGCAAACAAAACAATGCAATAAACATATGCATGCATTCAATTCATATCCTTGGTCTGGTTCATAAGTTTGCAATGTACAATAGAAATGATAGGTGGCCGCCGCATCTCTATACAAGAGTGTGTGAAGTCGTCCAATGGATCAAACACCATTTCTGTCCCACATGCACCCACTATGGAATAGGGATAGAGCTAAAGTGCTTAGGATCGCACTGCATCACACTTTCCCTAATGCCCTACCCATACCAACACGTAAGCCCCTATTGGCGAGGGCTTGCAAACTGGGCTCGCAACTAACCAATCCTAATGTCAAACAGTGTATCCAAGGCCTCACCCCAGCATCCCTCAATACGTCCATAGAGATAGAGCTAAGGCTCCCCGGCAGAGTCAGAGACTACACGGTCCGAGACCACCTCCCCTGATGCCCTACGACGTAATAGTTCTGCTAAGGTAATGACGATACGATGATATTAGTAGACAAAACTTGAGTAGAGATAAAGCTAGAGTCTAGTAACCAGGATGAACCACAGTGTTACGTCCTCCCTCTGATACTCCACTCGCATCAAGTACACTAACCACACACATACATTCACATGCCTATTCCTAGCATCATCATCATCATCATCATATTATAAATAAACAGAATTAAATATGCATGAACAGTAATAACAGAAATAGTGGATGACATGTGATATGCACATTACAATCATACAAGCAAAGAATCATTCATGGTATTGGACTCAATAAACAAAAACAGTTTATTATTAGTCAATTATTTTTGGTCTTGTTCCCTCACATTTGATTGCTAGTAGATCCTCGTTCAAGCTTTATAATTCCCTTTTAAACCACTGGAAAGACCTAACAAGTCGATAGATTTTAATTAGAATTAATTCCAATATGTTTAAACTAACTGAAACTGTAGGAACGCAGGTAGGGTAGCACCTGGGGTAGTAGTTTCTGCGACCACAGGGGTAGGGTCGCAGGGTAGGGTAGCACCTAGGGTAGCAGTTTCTGTGACCCTAGGGTGTAGGGTCGCAGGTGGGGTCGGATACCATTCGACCCTACGTGAAACCACACCCTCCCTGGGACTTTCCGAGGGTATGTGGTCGATCATGTGGTCTCATAGGGTCGGATATCATTCGACCCTATGTGCGACCACACGTGTTCTGTGTCGACCTTTCATTCTAAAGTCTATTCCTTCATGTTTGAATCCTTTGACTTACTATCATGGTCCATCCTATGATTGTTCTATGACTCATAACTACAAGTTACACACCATTCATTGTCTATAACGATCTCTTCCATGGAATCTCTTGGAATTTATACATGGATGGATGAATTTGGTTTCTCCTAATCCTACGTTCTTCATAAACTAAACTAGGCTCCCAATTCATGTAGGGATTTAGGTTCATACCTTGGATTTGCTGAGATTCAGAGGTTTCTCTGAACTTCTTCTTCATTAGTCTTCTTCTTCAGGTTTCCTTCTCTTCTTTTTCTTCTCTTTCTCTCACTTTCAATTAGGGTTCTAAAGGAGTGAAAGAGGCTAAGGGACGTCCTATTTATAGAGAAAAACTCTTCATAATAAGTCCCAATGAGTTTAAGAAAGACCCCCTTCGAATTAGGAAGGTTTCCTAATTTTCGATTTCTGACTGTTTTCATAGGGTCGCATGTAGGGTCGCAGAATCCATCGACCCTACGTTTTTTTAGTCATGCGACCCCACGACCAAAAAGTCATGGGTTGGACTCTTTTGAGGTGGGGTCGGTCACACCTGTTTAGGCATGCGACCCTACCCTCATATTTGACTGTTTTTTAGTTAGACTTCATACCTGGTCTTGTGGTTTCTTCACGCACTTGGTCCACTTGGCTCGACCATGATAGGTAGACCTGGTACAAGGTGGTAAGACCGGTTAGTTTGATACAGGTCTTACAGTCACCCTTCGCCACCACCTCTCACCCACCACCACCGTCACCAACCATCATCACTCACCATTAGTGCCACCATCTGCCACCCACCACCACCACTCTAGAGTCCATGACTAAATTAGGTTAACAAACATGTTTCTACTCCCTTATACTCCTGAATCCTTTTGAAGTTGGAGTAAAAATTTGAACCAGAAGTAAGAATCCCAGCGTTGAAGTTTTATCAAACAGCCCCTAAATGACAAGAAATAGGGCAGGGAAAAGAAAGAGACAGAAGAAGCCA
Organism: Protea cynaroides; assembly: GCA_028583415.1. Lineage (NCBI taxonomy): Eukaryota > Viridiplantae > Streptophyta > Magnoliopsida > Proteales > Proteaceae > Protea > Protea cynaroides. Next base: position 34,081,825 of record CM053267.1, read on the forward strand.
ACGACGAAAGCTTGCTAAATGACAAGAGATAAGATAGGAAACTCAAAGAAAGAGATTGAGAAAAGGCCCATACGAGAAAACATTAAAGTTCTTTGAATAGCATCAGAAATGTAGTTCTTGTGGGGTACACGCAATTATGAGGATAGTATTTGTATTAGAGTATGGGTCTATTACATGTATGGGGTTAAACTTATAATTGTAGGGGATTAGGGTTTCTAGATTTGCCTATATATAGTCTCTATGTGGAAAAACTTAGGTAAGACTATAAAGGCTGTCAGAGGATTCTCCTTTGACAGTGGAGAGCTGGAAGGGCTGTAAGGCTGACAGATGAGATAAGCCTGTCAGGTCAAGAGCTGTAGAAGTTTCTTGGAAATAAAAAATTTTACTTTTCTCTGGTGGACGTAGGCATCCCACAATGAGGTGCTAAACCATGTTAATTCTTTGTATTTTTTTCTTGTCTGCATCTCCAATCCTAACAAGTGATATCAGAGCTTAGGTTTTGCTGAAGAACAAGGGAGATACGCGATATAAAGAATAAGAAAAAAAAAAGGTACGGTTGAGAGTTTTTTTTCATTTTGGAAATTATGAAAAGAGAAAAAGTGCAAACCGTAAGGAAAAAAAAAACCAAAGCCACCATTGATCTCCTTTTGAAAGTGTAGCATTACAATAAAAAGAAGAAAAGGAGATTGGGGCATCAGGTTCTGATTGTTTTTTGCTTGAGAGATTATTGCTTGGGGAGAGGGGTTTGGTCAGACTGCGGTTGTAAGACCCGTATCGAACTAACCGGTCTTACCACCTTATACCAGGTCTACCTATCATGGTCGAGCCAAATGGACTATGTGCGTGAAGGAAATAGCGAAACCAGGTATTAAACTGACCCAAAAACAGTAAAATAGAGGGCCGGGTCGCATACCCAGATAGGCAGGGTCGACCCCCCTCACTAAGAAGTCAGACCCCTGATATTTTAACTGGGGGTCGGACAACTTAGAACTGAGGGTCGACGGGACCTCCGACCCCCTCATCGACCCCCTCTTTGCCGACAGAAACCGCAAATAGAAAACTTTCCAAATTTCAATGGGATTCCTTCCTAATCTCAATGGGACTTATTTTGGGAGATTCTACTCTATAAATAGGACGTCCCTAAGCCTCTTTCACTCCTTTTGAAACCCTAATTGAAAGTGAGAGAAAGAGAAGAGAAGGAATGTTGGAGAAGAAGACTAAAGTGAAGAATTCAGAGAGACCTCTGAATCTCAACAAAACCTAAGGTATGGGTACGTTTCCATTGATGATCTAAGACCTTAGAATAGTTCATGAAGAGGGTATGGTCTAGGAGAAACCCAAATCATACATCCATGGGAGGATTTCAATGAAATCCATGGAGGAAATCATGGTAGGTAAAGTAAGGAAGAAACCTAGAGTTTTAAGCCATAGAACAAGCATAGAATGGACCCAAACATGAAAGAATGGACTGTAGGATGAAATTCTCGATTCAAACCACGGGGGGTCACACGTGGGGTCGATTGGGAATCGACCCTACCAGACCACAGGATCGACCCCCAGCATTCGGAAAGTCCAGGAAGGTGGTGGTCGCACCCAGGGTCGATGGAACATCCGACCCAGGCATCGACCTTACCCTGGGGGTCGCAGTAAACTGCTAGTAAACTACTACCCTACCTGCGACCCACCCTGCGACCCTCGCTTAACAGCAAACCAAAAATTGTCGGAATGACTTCTAACTAAAATCTATCGACTTGTTAGGTTTTCCTATTGATATAAAAGTGATTCTTAAAGCTTGAAAGAGGATCTACACTCAACCAAAGGTGAGGGAACAAGATCTAAACTAATTAGCTAATAATAAATTATTTTTATTTTCTTGAGTCCAATGCCATGACTGATTCTATGCGTGTATGCTTGTAATGTGCATTCAACATGTCATCCAATATTTCTGCTATTAATATTCATGCATATTTAATTCTATTTTATTTATAACATGATGATGATGATGATGCTAGGAATAGGCATGTGAATGTATGTGTGTGGTTAGTATGCTTGATGCGAGTGGAGCATCAGGGGGAGGACGTGACATTGTGGTTCAGCCTGGTCACTAAACTCTAGCTCTATCTCTACTCAAGTCTTGCCCACTGACATCATCGTATCACCATTACCTTAGCAGAACTATTACGTCGTAGGGTATCAGGGGAGGTGGTTTCGGACCATGTAGTCTTCGACTCTGTCCGGGGGCCTTAGCTCTATCTCTATGGACGTATTGAGGGATGCTGGGGTGAGGCCTTGGGTACACTGTTTGACATTAGGATTGGTTAGTTGCAAACCCAGTTTGAAAGCCCTCGCCAACAGGGGCTTACGTGTTGGTATGGGTAGAGTATCAGGGGAAGTGTGATGCGGTGTGGTCCTAAGCACTTTAGCTCTATCTCTATTCCATAGTGGGTGCATGTGGGACGACAATAAACATTAACCATTGGGTGGCTTCACACACTCGTGTATAGAGGTGAGGCGGCCAATGAACCTTTCTATAGCACATTGCAAACTTACAAACCAGACCATAGATATGAATTGAATGCATGTATATATTTGTTGCATTGTTTTGTTTGCTCACTGAGCCTGATGTGTGCTCACCCTTTCGACGTCGAATATTTTTTAATTGATGATGCAGGTACCACTATGGAAGATTATATGAATGCTTCTGTGTACAGGCACGTTGCTACAATGGAGGCTGAAGACTTAGTAGAGATGCATGACTCCTCATGCGAGTGCAACTCATGCGTTTTCAATTAGATTTTTATTTGAATTATTAAGGAAATGTAATTGATATTTTATTTACTTATGTCTCGGTTGATATAACATAATTTTATATTTTATTTATGATTATCACAGTTAGATTCCTCAGTTCATTTAATATTAAAACTTCTGTTATTGTGTATTTATTCTGATTATGATTGTGGATGTGTATGGTTTAATTTAAACGGACATAGCCTATTAGAGATCCTGGTTGAACCGTTGGTTTATTAGCGGTTCATCACACCATTCTGAATAGTACGGAATTGGGGTGTGACAACTTGGTATCAAAGCTCTCAGGCACTGTCTGTTAAACCAGTATACTTCCACAAAAGTTCGTGAACTGAGTTAGGATAAAAATTTAAAAGCTTTAATAATAACACACCATAAGAATTTGTGTTGTTTTAGACAAAAATTGAAAGAGAATAATGCATCTATTAAATGAGAAACAAATTTATATACACTCGAAGGAAGAACAAATGTATATATACAAGTCTAAAGCAGAGTACAATCCACAACCTGGACAGTTACTCTGAAGTACAAAAAGAAAGATAAAAAGAAAATACATCAAGAAGTTGGAGTTGATGAGGAAGGCGGTGCCTCGTGGTCTCTGTCATAATCCTCAGCATAGACTCTAGTCAACCAAGCTATCTGAGTCTGGGTCGTCTGGAGACTAGCTGTGAGATCAGCCACTTGCTGGTCAGTCACGCGCTGAGCATCCCTAGGCTCTCCCACCTGCTGATCCGACATGCGCTGAGCATCCAGAAGCTCTCCCACCCGCTGTTCGGACATGCGCTGAGCATCTAGAAGCTCTCCCATCCTCAGATCAGACATGCGTTGAACCTATCGAATCTCATGCAATATCCCCATCATGTCATCAGGAGGAGGGTGTGAAGGACCAGCTGCATAAGAAGGACCAGCTCCCGTAGCATGAGTAGGTGATGGAGGAGGTATGGAATCCACATCCATGTATAAATGATCATCATCACCCCCGTGAACCCCTGCTCCAGCGGCTGCTGCTGCTGCCTCAGCGTCAGCCATCTCCACTCGAGTACGTGGACGCACCAGAGCGTTCCTCTCATCGTCGCTGACCTGGGTATCCCGCATGCCCATCTTATAGATGGCCTCCCAATCCAGAGGTGATGAGAAGGATTTCTCCTGAATCCTCTCATCCACCATGTCAGCACCCAGGCAGGTAAGCAGCATAGAGATCATGCGTCCATAAGGCAAGTTGCCAGTATGACCGGGCAACGTAGCACTGATCATCGTTCGCATAATGATGTAAGGAAGGCAGACAGGCTGTCGAGTGCAGATACAATACAGTAAAAACTGGGTCAACTGGAAGATCCTCTCGTAGTGCCCACTCTGAGGTATCAGGTTGTGCTGAATAATCTTACAGTACACCCGAGGCTCTGGACGTAGGTAGATCGCTTTCATCTCCCAGCGATCCTCTTTGATGATCTGACAGTCAATCTCAGCTCTCATCTCCAATGAAAAGAACTGGGACTCTCCATGAGCACAGAATACCAAGGGGCCATCGTATGAAATGCCCAACAAGTCGGCTAGCTGCTGATAATCAAAAGAAATCTCGACTCCCTTGATGTAGCTGGTGATCCGAAGCTCTCTACCCCTCTCAGTATCGTTGTAATCCCCCACCACTTCGAGATTACAGTAAAATTGTCTCACCAAATCTGGTCGAGTGCAGGCGTCATAAGTGATCACAGGAAGCAAGCCCATGTCACCAAAAGCTCTCTCCACATCGAATAAGGCCAGGCTAGCCAAGTCCACCCGGCGACCTCCCTCTACCTTCTTACGAGAGTAGCGGGCATACTGTGTCTCCGCCTCGTTAGAACAGAAGCGGATTGGGTCATGAACCCTGGATACTTTGGTACGAGCCATACTATCTACAAAAATAAAGAAAAACAAACTAGCTTAGTAAACATGAAAAACCCAAAAATTTCGACATTATAACGATGTAAATTGGTCAAAAGCCTCACTTTTCACCCATACACGTGGGCAGGAGGACTTATATAGATTATAAACAATCCTGCAAGACTCATACAGTTTCATCTAAAGAGATCGAATTTTAAGAAATTTCAAGAAATTCAAAAATCTCGACAAATTAGGGCAAAAATGGGAAATTTCAAGTTTCTCGATAACCAACCGATGAAACTCAAATATTTTTGAGGGCTTTCGTCCATTGAGTCACCAACAACAAAATCCCCAATAAAAATCAAATTTTTACGGTTGAAAAAAGTTTAATTTGAAGAAAATGATATAAATAAGCAAAAATTTAGTTAAGAAACCCTAAAAACATGAAATTGTAGAGAACATACCTGTAGGAGAGGAGTAGACGTCGAAATGAGAAGCAAATATCACCAATGGGTCTGAGTTGTCACTGTAGCAACTCAGAGGAACGAGCCAAGTCGGAAAGGAGGAGGAAGAATGAGAAATTGATTCAAAATTGGGATTAAAAACCTGATTTTTAGTCCGAGGGTCGGAGAATTCGACCAAAACATCCGACCCCCCCCCTCCGACCCCCTCATTGACCCCCGACTCTCGGTAAGAATCAGTGATTCTCAGGGTCGCATACCTGAGGGTCGGACACCCATCGACCCCCACCATCGACCCTGTAGTAAAAAATACAGTATTTTTGACAGAATGATCTGAAAATTTTGAAATTTTCATTGATTAGGGGATTTAAATATGAGAATGAAGTATATAATGATTGCTTCACGTATTCTATGATTTTTAGGCATCCCCACTAGCAGAACAGATAATGGCTGGATGCAGAGTGACCAGAGAAAGCCGTAACTCTATCCCACCACCACCACCTATAGGGGAAGACAGCCATATACACCCGAAAACACAGGAGAATCCGAATACGGCACTGTCCGTAGTTAACGGGCAGAAAAATCCTACAAATCTGCCAGCTCCACCTACAGACCTGGAAACAACCGTGATGAATTTGGCACAACAGCTGCAGTAAATACAACAGGTACAAGCTACTATGCAAGCTACCATAGGCATGACTTTTCCAGCTGCACAGACGACACCGATGCCAGTAGGACAGGCAAGCACAGTACCAGGGGGAAGTAACACAGTACCCCACGCACCTCAAACTCCTATCATGCAGGCTCAAGTACAAAACCTTGAAGTAGCTCTAGGTGGATATCAATACCAACCACCTATGTATGGGGTTTATATCCTGCATCAACTAGACCACTCCAGACTGGTGGAGCATTTTCTGAAGATGAAGCCCAAGGAGTATAGTGGTAAGCCAGCTGATCCGTTGTGGCCAACATATTGGATCAATGAGATGGAGAGAAACTTCACGATGATGACAGTGAATGAAGAAGAGAAGGTATTGTATGCAACATTCATGCTGAAAGGCGATGCACACCACTAGTGGAAGTCCACACGGACGTATCTGATGACAAAGCACACCCAATTGACTTGGGATATATATAAGGAGGCATTCTTTGAGAAGTATTTTCCTAGGAGTTTCAGAGATTCCATGGAGAAGGAGTTCCTGAGTTTATATCAGGGACAGATGACTGTCGATGCATATCAACAGCGTTATGAGGAGCTGATTTTATTTGCACCAGTCAGTATGCAAGTGGAGGATACAAAGACCCGAAGGTTCGTCATGGGACTTAGGGGAAGCATACGTGAACATGTTCTGGGACTTGAAAAGAAAATCTACAATGAAGCTGTACAAATTGCTCGAGTGATACCTTGCTCAAAATAGAGTTGAGCCAGAAAGAGAGCTACCTTGCTCAAAATAGAGGAATCAAAAGGCCAAATGAAAATTCTTACAACGGAGGAAACACCAAGGTATTCAAACCCTTCCGTACTCAAGGTTTCAATGCTGCAGCCAAGACTACTTCAACAGCTCAACAGCAACAAAAGCCAAATAATGAAGGGTTAAAATGCTATAACTGCAATCAATTGGGACATATGGCAAGGGAGTGCCCTAAGCCCAAGAAATAACTACAACAAGGCAGAGTTCACGCGGTTACATCCGAGGATGTTGCCGCATTGCCTGATGTGGTCACAGGTATGATACCAATTAATGGCATTCCCGCCAGAGTACTCTTTGATTCAGGAGCTACTCATTCTTTTATATCTGTGTCGTTTGGAAAGAAGCTAAATCTACCCCTCAAATCCTTAGACTACAAACTGCTTGTACGATGGCCTATGGGATTAGAAGTGGAATTAAAAAAAGGTTATGGACCATGTCCAGTTCTTATTGACGAGAAGACTTTGGATGCAACCTTGATCCAACATGAGATGGCAGACTTTGACGTCATCTTGTGAATGGACTGGTTAGCTCGGCATTCTGCAAACCTATTGTGTGTCGAAAAAAAACTAACATTTAAAGACAAGGAAGGAGCAGAGTTCATTTTTTTGGGAACCAAACTTCCCCGTAAACGAAAGCTCATACTCTCTGCATTAAAGGCTAGAAAGTGCCTTGAGAAAGGAGCAGTTGGATATCTAGTATCTGTGGTCGATCTTACCAAAGAAGCACTATGAATGGAGGATATTGAGGTCGTGCATGACTATCCAGATGTATTTCCTGAAGAACTACCAGGACTACCACCCGATCGCGCTACAGAGTTTGTTATAGATCTGATACCCGGAGCCGCACCAGTATCTAAAGCACCTTATCGAATGGCTCCTACTGAACTGAAAGAATTAAAAGTACAACTACAAGAACTACTGGACAAGGGCAACATCCGATCAAGTATATCGTCATGGGGAGCGCCAGTATTGTTCGTAAAGAAGAAGGATAGTAGTGTTCGATTGTGTATAGACTATCGAGAACTGAATAAATTGACAATCAAGAATCGGTATCCATTGCCTCGGATCGATGACTTGTTCGATCAGTTGCAAGGTGCCAAAGTGTTTTCCAAGATCGATCTTTGGTCAAGCTACCATCAGTTGAAGATCAAAGACGGTGATATCCCTAAGACAGCATTCAGGACCAGATATGGACATTATGAATTTTTGGTCATGTCTTTTGGATTGACGAATACACCAGCAACCTTTATGGAACTTATGAATCGGGTATTCCATGATATGTTGGATACGTCGGTTATTTTATTCATCGATGATATATTGGTCTACTCCAAGGACAAGGAAACTCATATAAAGAATCTAAACGTCGCTCTACAGCGATTATGGAAGGAGAAGCTCTATGCCAAATTTACAAAGTGTGAGTTTTGGCTAAAGGAAGTCGCTTTGCTAGGCCATGTTGTATCCACTGAAGGAATTAAAGTGGATCTTAGCAAGATCGAAGCTATTGTGAGGTGGAAAGCACCGAAGAGCGTTGTAGAAATTAAAAGTTTCTTAGGTCTAGCTGGGTATTATCGACAATTTTTTGAAGACTATTCCCGAATTGCCATACCTCTCATCAATTTCACTAAGAAGGGCAAGAAGTTTGTTTGGACTGATAAATGCGAGAAGAGTTTCCAAACATTAAAGGCTAGATTGATATCAGCTCCAATCTTGACTATTCTGATTCTAGGACAGCCATTTATTTTGTACATTGATGCGTCAGGACTGGGATTAGGATGTGTACTTATGTAAGGAGAACAAGTAATTGCTTATGCCTCAAGACAATTGAAGACACGTGAGAAGAACTATCCCACTCATGATTTGGAATTAGCGGCAGTAGTACATGCTGTCAAAATATGGAGACATTACTTATACGGAGAGAAATTTCAGATTAAATCAGATCATAAGAGTCTTACTTACCTCTTTAATCAGAAGGAGTTGAATATGAGACAAAGAAGATGGCTGGAACTATTGAAAGACTATGATTGTGATATCCAGTATCATCCGGGGAAAACTAATGTGATTGCTGACGCACTGAGTAGAAAGGCAATGATAAAATCTCAAGGGGAGGTTAACACCACTGCTGCTCTATGTACTTTCGGAAAAGTATTCAATTATGGTAATGAGTAGTTTGTGATAGATGCACCGGATGAATCAACCAACCAAGGGTTTATCCATCGATTTGTAAATATGCTCGTCACATTGAAGATTGTACCCGATATACTTAATGAAGTGAAAACAATGATTAAATCAGACCCTTATCTAAGAACGGTACAAGAAGGCATCGAAAAAGGTAGGACTATTCCTGAGTTCACCTTAGATGATGAAAATGTACTGAAGTATAAAGGAAGAATATGTATACCTGAAACAGAAAGTTTGGACATTAGACACCAACTAATGAAGGAAGCCCATACCACCGCCTATTCGATACACCCTGGAATTACAAAAATATATCATGACCTAAACAAATTATATTGGTGGAGAGGAATGAAAGCAAATGTAGCTAAGTTCGTGTCTCAATGCCTAAATTATCAAAGGGTGAAGGCTGAACGACAAAGACCTACAGGACTGTTACAGTCGTTACCAGAACCAGCATGAATGAGATTGCATCACTATGGACTTCGTCACAGGGTTACCATTGACTCCCCGAGTAGTTGACGCAGTTTGGGTGATTGTAGACCGACTGACTAAAACGGCTTGATTTATAGCTATACGACCTCAGTATACACTGGAGCGGTTAGCTAAATTATATGTGGATAACATTGTCAGATTACACGGTGTACCTGAAAGCATTGTGTCCGATAGAGATCCATGTTTTACTTCAAATTTTTGGGAAGGATTGCAGAAGGCTATGGGTACAACATTGAAGTTCAGTACTGCATTCCGTCCTCAAACAGACGGACAGTCGGAGCGCACCATTCAGATTCTAGAAGACATGCTTCAGACTTGTGTAATTGATTTTAAAGGATCATGGGATGAAAAGTTACCACTGATGGAGTTCGCTTACAACAATAGCTATCAAGCTACTATACAGATGTCACCCTATGAAGCACTATATGACAGGAAGTGTCGAACTCCTTTGTTTTGGAATGAAGTAGGAGAACGTAGTATTGTGGGACCGAAATTTGTTAAAGAGACATGTCGAGTAGTCGACATTATCAAGGAACGAGTAAGAACTGCTCAGAATCGTCAGAAGCAATATGCAGATATTAGACGTCGAGACCTTGAATTTGCCGTAGGTGATAAGGTATTCCTCAAAGTGTCACCTATGCGAGGTTTGAAACGGTTCGGACAAAAAGGGAAACTAAGTTCGAGATATGTCGAATCATATGAGATTTTAGCTAAACGTGGAAAAGTGGCTTACCAGTTAGCACTACCACCATCTATGTCAAGTGTGCATGATGTATTTCATATCTCCTTATTGAAGAAGTATGTCAGAGATCCAACGCACGTATTGACAGTAGATCTACCTGATTTAACTAAGGATTTGACATTTGAAGTAGCACCAATTGAAATCACCTGTTGAAAGGTGCAACGACTACGCAACCGTGACATTTATTATGTTTAGGTCACCTGGAGAAGCGAAGATATAGAAGAAATCACATGGGAAGAAGAGAATGCTATGCAAAAGCAATACCCTCATCTATTCTACTCGGAAGGCATGTACAATTTCGAGGATAAAATTTTTATAAGTAGAGGGGAGTTGTAAGACCCTTATCGAACTAACCTGTCTTACCACCTTGTACTAGGTCTACCTATCATGGTCGAGCCAAATGGACCAAGTGCGTGAAGGAAATAGTGAAACCAGGTATTAAACTGACCCAAAAATAGTAAAATAGAGGGCCGGGTCGCATACCCAGATAGGCAGGGTCGACCCCCCCACTAAGAAGTCAGACCCCTGATATTTTAACTGGGGTTCGGACAACTTAGAACTGAGGGTCGACAGGACCTCCGACCCCCTCATCGACCCCCTCTTTGCCGACAGAAACCGCAAATAGGAAACTTTCCAAATTTCAATGGGATTCCTTCCTAATCTAAATGGGACTTATTTTGGGAGATTCTACTCTATAAATAGGACGTCCCTAAGCCTCTTTCACTCCTTTTGAAACCCTAATTGAAAGTGAGAGAAAGAGTAGAGAAGGAGAAGAGAAGGAAAGTTGGAGAAGAAGACTAAAGTGAAGAATTCAGAGAGACCTCTGAATCTCAGCAAAACCTAAGGTATGGGTACATTTCCATTGATGATCTAAGACCTTAGAATAGTTCATGAAGAGGGTATGGTCTAGGAGAAACCCAAATCATACATCCATGGAAGGATTTCAATGAAATCCATGGAGGAAATCATGGTAGGCAAAGTAAGGAAGAAACCTAGAGTTTTAAGCCATAGAACAAGCATAAAACAGATTGTGAAAGTAAGCCATATGACCCAAACATGAAAGAATGGACTGTAAGATGAAATTCTCGACTCAAACCACAGGGGGTCGCACGTGGGGTCGATTGGGAATCGACCCTACCAGACCACAGGATCGACCCCCAGCATTCGGGAAGTCCAGGAAGGGGGTAGTCGCACCCAGGGTCGATGGAACATCCGACCCTGGCATCGACCCTACCCTGGGGGTCGCAGTAAACTGCTACCCTACCTACGACCCACCCTGCGACCATCGCTTAACAGCAAGCCAAAAATTGTCGGAATGACTTCTAACTAAAATCTATCGACTTGTTAGGTTTTCCTATTGATATAAAAGTGATTCTTAAAGCTTGAAAGAGGATCTACACTCAAGCAATGGTGAGAGAACAAGACCTAAACTAATTGGCTAATAATAAACTGTTTTTATTTTCTTGAGTCCAATGCCATGACTGATTCTATGCGTATATGCTTGTAATGTGCATTCAACATGTCATCCAATATTTTTGCTATTAATATTCATGCATATTTAATTCTATTTTATTTATAACATGATGATGATGATGATGCTAGGAATAGACATGTGAATGTATGTGTGTGGTTAGTGTGCTTGATGCGAGTGGAGCATTAGGGGGAAGACGTGACATTGTGGTTTAGCCTGGTCACTAGACTCTAGCTCTATTTCTACTCAAGTCTTACCCATTGACATCGTCGTATCGCCATTACCTTAGCAGAACTATTACGTCGTAGGGTATCAGGGGATGTGGTATCGGACCGTGTAGTCTTCGACTCTGTCGGGGGGCCTTAGCTCTATCTCTATGGACGTATTGAGGGATGCTGGGGTGAGGCCTTGGGTACACTGTTTGACATTAGGATTGGTTAGTTGCGAGCCCAGTTTGCAAGCCCTCGCCAACAGGGGCTTACGTGTTGGTATGGGTAGAGTATCAGTGGAAGTGTGATGCGGTGTGGTCCTAAGCACTTTAGCTCTATCTCTATTCCATAGTGGGTGCATGTGGGACGACAATAAACGTTAACCTTTGGGCGGCTTCATACACACGTGTATAGAGGTGAGGCGACCACCGAACCTTTCTATAGCATATTGCAAACTTACAAACCAGACCACAGATATGAATTGAATGCATGCATATGTTTGTTGCATTGTTTTGTTTGCTCACTGAGCCTGATGTGTGCTCACCCTTTAGACGTCGAATATTTTTTAGTTGATGATGCAGGTACCACTGTGGAAGATTATATGAATGCTTCTGTGTACGGGCACGTTGTTGCAATAGAGGCTGAAGACTTAGTGGAGACGTATGACTCCTCATGCGAGTGCAACTCATGCGTTTTCGATTAGATTTTTATTTGAATTATTAAGAAAATGTAATTGATATTTTATTTACTTATGTCTCGGTTGATATAACATAATTTGATATTTTATTTTTTATTATCACACTTAGATTCCTCAGTTCATTTAATATTAAGACTTTCGCTATTGTCTATTTATTCTGATTATGGTTGTGGATGTGTATGGTTTAATTTAAACGGACATAGCCTATTAGAGATCCTGGTTGAACCGTTGGTTTATTAGCGGTTCATCACACCGTTCTGAATAATGCAGAATTGGGGTGTGATAACGGTAACATCTCTAGCAGTGCTTCACGGGATTGAGCATCGATTAGGTGCACAGATGTTGGCGGAAGGTAGATCTTATGCAAATCTGTATCGGAGCGAAGAAGGATGATTGGAGCAGGTTTCGTTGGAAGGGCTGCTGATGTTGGGAAACATCCCTGGTCAGAATGCTGGCCAGGAGGATACTTTTGTGACTCTACAATCGTCATTGCATGTGGGTTCGGATCCTTGGAGAGAGGTTGGACTGCGATGGTCGGAGACATCTCGTCGGAGCCATGGTATGGGGGCGGATCAAGGGAATCTGGTGGCTATGCGATTGTTTTTGTAGAGGATACTCACAGTGATCTCTGGTAGGTTTGAAGGGAATGTTCTGGTGGTTGAATGCAGTAATGTTTCTCGACTGGATACGGATTCCACCAGGAAGAATGGGATGCCACGACCAGGGTCAACGATCCAGACGGTGGCTGGTGGTGTTTGCATGATGCAGACGGCGAAGGTGAATCTCAATCTAGCAAGATTTTCTGATAAATTTAGGTGGATTTGTGGGGATTCAAGTAACCATAACAGCTATGATTAAGGGTGTGATCCCATTATATTAACCTGGAAACTTACTGACTGATTTACGTAAGTTTCTAGGTTCTTCCATGGAGGACTCAGGGGTACATGTAAATGAGGTAAATTGTGTGGACACTTCAAGGGCAGCAAGGGCTTCTGGTGTTGATGATGTTGTTGGAGCTGCAGTGGACAATGGACAACATGGAAAGGACAACCACGGTAAAGATGTGGTTGGTGCTAGTGGAGCGGATGGTCAGTGATTGTTGGCAGATCATGATATGATTGATGGGGTGATGGCAGTTGTTCGTGGATCTGATCGGATCAGGTATTGGATCTGACGGTGGGATTGAATCTCGGCATGGTGTGCATCATGGCCAGTGGATGATGCACCGTGGGATAAAGGAGTATTGGCTGGTTGGGACAAGAAGTTGGATCTCTAGGTCTGCATTGGAGGTGCAGAGGTGAGAGACTTGGATTCCATGTGCAATTGGAGTTGCAGAGGGCTGGGCTGAGGATATGGATCTCAAGGTCTGCATTGGAGGTGCAGTGGTGTGAGGCTCGGGTTCCAGATGCAACTGGAGTTGTAGGAAGACTGTGTATGACAGTGATCTTTCCGGAGATGTTGCAGCGGTGGAAGAGATGGAGTCACTTCACATCGTGCGTGTAAGACCCGTGTCAATCTAACCCGGTCTTACCACCTTGAACCAGGTTTACCCATCATGGTTGAGTCAAATGGACCAAGGGCGTGAAGGAGATCGAGATCCCAGGTATCAAATCGACCCAAAAACACTTAATTTGAAGGGAGGGTCGCATACCCAGCTAAGCAGGGTCGGACCTCCCAAAGCAGAAAGTCAGACCCTCAATTTTGAAGGGAGGGTCGGACATCTTGAACCCTAGGGTCGATGGGATCATCGATCCTCCCATCGACCCTCGGTTACCGTAAGAAATAGAAATTAGGAAATTTCCTAATTTTCGATTGAGATTCTTTCCTAATCTCAATGGGACTTATTTAGGATGTTCCTACTCTATTTAAAGGACATCCCTAAGCCTCTTTCACTCCTTTCACAACCTTAATTGAATTGAGAGAAAGAGAAGAGAAGGAAAAGAGGAAGAAGAGAAGCAAGGAAGAGAATTTAGCCAAAAGAGTAGAGTTGCAGAGAAGGAGTATTCTTCTCAGGTATGGATACTAATTCCATGAGTTTCTACAGACCTTAGGTTAGATATTGATGAGAATGTGATCTTGGAGAAATCCAAACCATCAACCCGTGGTTAGGTTTTCATGGGAAACCATGGGGAATTACATGAAAGCTATCTAGGTGGATTATACATGGTTTCAAACCATGGAATGAATGTAGAATGGAATGTAGGAGCAAGCCATAGGATCCCAAGCACTAAGAATGGATTAAAAGAGGGAATTGGACCAAAGTGCACCGAGGGTCGCACCGAGGGTCGATGAGCATCCGACCCTAGGTGATCCTGACCATCGACCCTCAGTGTTCGGGAAGTTCAGAGTTTGGGGAGGGTCGCACCCAGGGTCGATCAGGACTCCGACCCTACCTCCGACCCTCAGTTAACATAATAGTTTTTAAATTCAGAATTAATTATAATTAAATTCTATCGACTTGTTAGGTCTTCTAGCAATACAATAACAATATAAAGGTGATTATAAAGCTTGAAAAGTATCTCTTAGCAAGCTAAGGTGAGGAAACAGAACTCTAAACTAATTGGATAATAACAAACTGTTTTCTATTTCTTGAGTCCAATGCCATGCTTGATTTTATGCGAATATATTTGTAATGTGCATACAACATGCCATCCAATATTTCTATTACTTGTTCATATATATTTATTTTATTGTTTATAACATGATGATGATGATGATGATAGGAATAGGCATGTGATTGTATGTGTGTGGTTGGTGTACTTGATGCGAGCAAGTATCAGGGGAGGTGTGATGAGGACGTCAATAAACGTTAACCTTTGGCGGGTCTCAGCACTTTAGCTCTATCTCTAACTCAAGTCTTGTGCATTAGCATCGTCGTATCGCCATTACTTTAGCAGAACTATTATGTCGTAGAGTATCAGGGGAGGTGGTCTCGGTCCTTGTAGTCTCTGACTCTACCGGGGGGCCTTAGCTCTATCTCTATAGACATTCTGAGGGATGTTGGGGTGAGGACTTGGATACACTGTTTGGCATTAGGATTGGTTAGTTGCGAGCCCAGTTTGCAAGCCCTCTCTAACAGGGGCTTACGTGTTGGTATGGTATTATATAGCAATAAACGTTAACCTTTGTTGTATAATGTCATGATTAGGGTGGATGGGGACGACGATAAACGTTAACCATCGGGCGGACTTCCACACCCTGTGTATAGAGGCGGGGTCAATAAACGTTAACCTTTGACCACCCAACCTTTCTATTGCGCATTGTAAACTTTAAACCAGACCAAAGATATGAATTGATTGCATGCATATGTATTGTTGCATTGTTTTGTCTACTCACTGAGCCGTAATGTGTGCTCACCCCTCGACGTCAAATATATTTAGTTGATGATGCAGGTTATACGGTTGAAGATTATATGAATGCTCCAGCATACGGGAACGTAGCGGCGATGGAAGCTGAAGCTGAAGTAGATACACATGACTCCTCTTGCGAGTGCAACTTGTGTGTATTCGATTAGATTTTTCTTAGGTTTTTTATTTGAATTTAGTAAAGACATGTATTTGATAATTATTTATGTCCCAGTTGATACAGAATAATTTGCTATTTAATATTTATATCATAGTAGATTCTCAGTTCATTTTATTATAAGATTTTTGCTATTGTGTATTTACTCTGATTATGATTATGGATGTGTGGAAGTTTAGATAACACGGATATAGCCTACTCGAGATCCTGGTTGAATCGTTGGTTTGCTAGCGGTTCATCACACCATTCTGAACAGTGGGGAATTGGGGTGTGACAACTTGGTATTAGAGCATCTCAGGTCTTGTCCGCTAAACTAACATACATTCGAGACAATTGTGAACTGAGATAGGATAAAAGTAAAAACAGTAATATTAACACACTATAAGCACAAGTGATGGTTGAGACCAAATTTAAAAAGAGAATAATGCATCTATAAAAGGGGAAACAAGTTACATACAATGAGAGAGAGAAACAAAATGTAACTAAAGCAGAGTACAGTCCACAACCCGGACAGTTACCCTGTAGTACAAGAAAATAAATACAAGCATGAAGTTGGAGGTGAAGGAGGAGGCGGTGCCTCACGATCTCTGTCATAATCCTCAGCGTAGACTCTAGTCAACCAGGCCACCTGAGTCTGGGTCGTCTGGAGACTAGCTGTAAGATCGGCTATCCTCCGATCAGTCGCCCGCTGGATCGCTATGAGATCATTCACCCTCATACGCTGAGCGTCTAACAACTCCTCCATCCTCAGATCAGATCTGCGCTGAGCCTCCCTGATCTCCTGCAACATCTCCATCATGTCAGAAGATGGGAGTGAAGGACCAGCCTCAGGTGCAGGACCCGCCGCAGAAGAAGTACCAACTCTAGCCGCATGTGTAGGGGAAGGCGGTGGTATCGAGTCGACATCCATATACATAGGATCGTCATCATCGACAGGATCCACATGAGCTCCAGCAGCGGCAGCAGCGGCCTCAGCGTCAGCCATCTCAATGCGAGTGTGAGGGCGCACCATCGCATTCCTCTCCTCATCGCTAACCTGGGCATCCCGCATACCCATCTTGCAGATAGCCTCCCAATCTAGAGGCGACGAGAAGGTCTTCTCCTGGATCTCCTCATCTACCAGGTCAACCCCAGATGGGTCAAAAGAACTGTAATTATACGTCCATAGGGTAGATTACCCCTATGACCGGACAATGTAGCACTAATCATGGTTCGCATGATGATGTAGGGAAGGCAGACCGGCTGTCTGGTGCAGATACTATATATCAAAAACTGGGTCAGCTGAGAAACCCTCTCATAGTGCCCACTCTGCGGAATCAGATTATGCTGGATAATCTTACAGAAGACCCGTGGAGCTGGACCCAGGTAACAAGCTCTCATCTGCCAGCGATCAGGTCGTAGCAGCTGATTGTCGATCTCTGCCCTCATCTCCATGGAAACAAACTGGGGCTCTCCAGGCGCACAGTACACCATGGGTCCATCATAGGGTATGCCCAACAGATCGGCCAGTTGCCGATAATCAAAGGAAATGTGCACCCCTTTAACATAACTGGTGATGCGCAACTCTTGACCATGCTCAATGTCATTGTAATTCCCCACCACCTGGAGATTACAATAGAATTGGCGCACCAAATCCAGACATGTGCACGCGTCGTAGGTGATGACAGGGAGCCACCCCATATCACCAAATGCTCTCTCTACGTTGAACAAGGCTAGCTCAGCCAAGTTCACCATACGACCACCCTCCACTTCTTACGAGCATAGTCAGAATACTGTGCCTCGGCTTCATTAGAGCGAAAGCGAAGCGGATCATGAACTCTGGGTATCTTGGTACGAGCCATGGTAGCTGCAGATAAGAAAGAGAAAGCGAGACAAGGGGTTAGTAGGATAAAAATCTGAAAATTTAGTATTTTAACGACGTAAGTTGTCCAAAAGCCTCACTTTTCACCCATACACGTGGGCAGGAGGACTTACTTAGGGTCCAACACATCCTACGACACTCACACAGTAGGAAATGGAAACCACGAAGACCAATTTGATGAAATTTCAAGAAATCAAAAAAATTTCGACAAATTAGGGCAAACTAGCAAAAATTCAAGTTTCTCGATAACCAACCGATGAAATTCAAAAAATTTTGAGGGCTTTCGTTCCTCGAGATACCAATAACAAAAGCCCCCAATAAAAATCGAATTTTTATGGTTGGAAAAAGTTTAATTTGAAAAATACAAGTTAAATGGACAAAAACCTAGAAATGAAAACCTAAAAATAGGTAAAAATGGGAGAACATACCTGTATGGATGACGTGGACGTCAAAACCCGGACTCAAACCGACCAAAAACAGTGGAGTGGCACTGTAGCAACTCAACGGGAGGGAAATAATAAGAAATGATCCAAAATCGGATCTTAAAAATTTGATTTTTAATCTGAGGGTCGAACAATTCGACCAGAACCATCGACCCTCGAATCGACCCTCCCATCGACCCTCGGCTCTCGGGAATCTGACAAAAAACTAAGGGTCGGAACTGAGGGTCGGACACCCATCGACCCTCACATCGACCCTCAGCTCTCGGGAAGAACAGGTCATTCCCAGGGTCGGACACTAAGGGTCGGACATACCATCGACCCTCACCATCGACCCTGCATAGAAAAGACAGTATTTTTCTTTAAAAATGAGCTGGAATTGGAATTTTATATCGGTTAGTGTGCCTACATGAAATATAAATGACTTCTCACCTATTTTGATAATTTTCAGGCACCACCAATTACAGAAGGAATTATGTCTGGACATAGGGTAACCCGACAGAATCGAAATGCAGTTCCACCACCACCACCCGTGGAGGAGACCAGTCAGGAAAATAATTATGCACCGGGTAATCCAGAACAGGCAAACCCTACAAATTTGCCACCTCCACCACCGAGCTAGCAACCGTGGTAATGAATCGGCTCGGGAATGCAACGGATGCAACACGCACAGAGCTCGGATGCAAGTTGCGATGGGTGTTATGTTCCAAGCCACTCAAGCTGCACCTATGCGAGCACGGACAAGCCGGTGCGGACCGGTGGGTAACCACCCAACACCTCAAACACCTCAACAACCTCGCTGCATAGATTCCAAGACAGCTCGAAAGCGAGTCGGGTTAATTACCGAGTATCCACCCCATATGTTTGGGGCATATCCCCAAAATCAGTTAGATCACTCTCGATTGGTGGAGAGATTTTTGAAGATGAAGCCTAGGGAATTTAATGGCAAGCCTTCTGATCCATTATGGCCAGCACACTGGATAGACGAGATGGAGAGAAATTTCCTCATGATGACTATTACCGAGGAAGAAAAAGTATTATGTACCACCTTAATGCTCAAAGGCGATGCACATCACTGGTGGAAATCTACCCGGGACTATCTATTGACCAAGCACGCCCAACCGACTTGGGCTGTTTATAAAGAAGCTTTCTTCGAGAAATATTTTTCACGAAGCTTCGGAGATTCTATGGAGAAGGAGTTTCGAGTCTATATCGGGGCGGATGTCGGTGGATGCGTACCAACAACGTTATGAAGAGCTGTTTTTCTTCGCACCACCGAGTATGCGGGAAGAAGAAACCAAAACCCGTGAGGTTCGTCACGGGACCGAAAAGAAGCATCGAGAGAGCATGTTCGGGCTTAGAAAAGAAGATTTATAATGAAGCTGTCCAAATAGCTAGAGTTATTGAATCGAGCCGGAAGGAGAGTTATTTCACACGGAACCGGGGTATCAAAAGGCCACCGGAAATTCTTATAACGGAGGCAATAACAAGACATATAAGCCTTTTCGCCCTCGGAATTTTAATGCTTGCAACCAAGACTACTCCAAAGTAACTCAACCTCAGCCACGGCCAAATTCTACAAGTCCGAAGTGTTATAACTGCAACCAACCGGGACATATGGCAAGGGAGTGCCCTAAGCCCAAGAAGCAGTTTCATCAGGGACGGGTATATGCTGTTACATCCGAGGATGCGACCGCGTCACAGGTATGATTGAAACATTTGAAGTTGTAATTACATTGTGTGAGCATGTAGACTAAGTTAAAATAAATCACAGGTATCGTACCTATAAATGGCGCACCCGCCAGAGTACTCTTTGATTCAGGAGCTACTCATTCATTTATATCTGTGTCATTCGGAAAGAAGATAAACTTACCCATCAAAACATTAGACTACAAATTACTTGTACGGTCACTGATGGGGTTAGAAGTGGAATTAGAAAAAGGATATGGACCATGTCCAGTCCACATTGGTGAGAAAACCTTAGATGCAACCTTGATACAACTTGAGATGGCAGACTTTGATGTCATCTTGGGAATGGACTGGTTAGCTCGGCATTCTGCGAACCTACTATGCGCCGAAAAGAAGCTAACATTTAAAGACAAGCAGGAGCAGAATTCAGTTTTACGGGAACCAAACTTCCCCGTAGACGCAAGCTCATACTCTCAGCACTAAAGGCTAAGAAGTGCCTCGAGAAGGGGACAGTCGGGTATCTAGTATCAGTGGTCGACCTAACCAAGGAAGCACCACAAATGAAAGATATTGAAGTCGTGCGGGACTATCCCGATGTATTTTCGGAGGAACTACCAGGTTTACCACCCGACCGAGCCACAGAGTTTGTGATAGATCTTGTACCTGGAGCCGCACCCGTATCAAAAGCACCTTATAGAATGGCTCCTACGGAACTGAAGGAACTAAAAGTGCAACTACAAGAACTACTGGACAAGGGTTATATTCGACCCAGTATATCACCATGGGGAGCGCCGGTGTTATTCGTGAAGAAGAAGGACGGTAGTGTTCGATTATGCATCGACTATCGGGAGTTGAATAAATTGACAATCAAGAATCGATACCCACTACCACGGATCGATGACTTGTTCGATCAGTTGCAAGGAGCAAAGGTATTTTCTAAGATCGATCTTCGATCGGGCTATCATCAATTGAAGATTAAAGAGGGTGATATTCCTAAGACAGCTTTCAGGACCAGATACGAACATTATGAGTTCTTGGTCATGTCTTTTGGATTAACGAATGCACCAACAACTTTCATGGAACTTATGAACCGGGTTTTCCATGATATGTTGGATACGTCGGTGATAGTATTTATTGATGATATATTGGTATACTCCAAGGACGAAGAAACTCATATCAAGAACCTAAATGTTGTCCTAGAGCGTTTAAGGAAAGAGAAGCTATATGCCAAATTTTCAAAGTGTGAGTTTTGGCTAAGTGAAGTCGTCTTCTTAGGCCATGTAGTATCCGCTGAAGGAATCAAAGTGGACCCCAGCAAGATCGAGGCTATTGTAAAGTGGGAAGCACCAAAGAGCGTTTCAGAAATTAGAAGTTTTCTGGGTCTCGTTGGTTATTATCGGAGATTCGTGGAAGACTATTCCTGGATTGTCGTACCTCTCACCAGTTTAACTAAGAAAGGTGAAAAGTTCGTGTGGATCGATAAATGTGAGAAGAGTTTCCAAACGCTGAAGACCAGATTGATATCTGCTCCGATTTTGACTATTCCCGTTCCAGGACAGACATTTACTTTATACACTGATGCGTCGGGACTGGGACTGGGATGTGTGCTTATGCAAGGAGAACAAGTGATTGCTTATGCTTCAAGACAGTTAAAGGTACAAGAGAAAAATTATCCCACTCATGATCTGGAGCTAGCGGCGTGGTGCATCTTGTCAAGATATGGAGACATTACCTATACGGAGAGAAATTCCGGATTAAGTCAGACCATAAAAGTCTTACTTATCTATTTAATCAGAAGGAATTGAATATGAGACAAAGAAGATGGTTGGAACTACTGAAAGACTATGATTGTGATATCCAGTATCATCCGGGAAAAGCGAACGTAGTAGCGGATGCGCTAAGTCGAAAAGCAATGATAAAATCGCAAGGAGAGGTTAGCGCAACTGCAGCAATGTGTACTACTGGAATGGTATTCAATCACGAAAATGAGCAATATGTGATAGACGCAACGGATGAGTCAGCCAACCAAGGGTTCATTCATCGGTTTTCAAATATGTTCGCTGCATTGAAGATTATACCGGACATAATGGATGAAGTGAAGACAGATATCAAATCAGATCCTTATCTTAAAAAAATTATATTGGTGGAGGGAAATGAAAGCAGATGTAGCCAAGTTCGTGTCTCAATGCCTAAATTGTCAGAAAGTAAAGGCTGAACGACAAAGACCCTACAGCCATTACCGGAACCAGCATGGAAATGGGACTGCATCACAATGGACTTCGTCACGGGACTACCACTGACTCCTCTAGTAGTTGATGCAGTTTGGGTGATTGTGGACCGTCTGACTAAAACAGCTCGCTTCATACCGATTCGACCTCAGTATACACTGGAGAGGTTAGCAAAGCTGTATGTGGATAATATTGTTCGATTACATGGTGTTCCAGAAAGTATTGTGTCTGATAGAGATCCACGATTTACTTCCAAGTTTTGGGAGGGATTGCAAAAGGCTATGGGTACAACATTGAAGTTCAGTACTGCATTCCACCCACAGACAGATGGACAGTCAGAGCATACCATTCAGATTCTAAAAGATATGCTACGAGCATGTGTAATTGATTTCAAAGGATCATGGGATGAAAAGTTTCCATTGATCGAGTTCGCATATAACAATAGCTATCAGGCTACTATACAGATGTCACCTTATGAGGCACTATGTGGCAGAAAGTGTCGAACTCCTTTGTTTTGGAATGAAGTTGTAGAACGTAGTATTGTTGGGCCAGAATTTTTTGAAGAGTCTTGCCGAGTGGTCGACATTATCAAGGAAAGAGTAAGAACAACCCAGAATCATCAGAAGCAATATGCAGACACTCGACGCAGAGATCTGGAGTTCGCCGTAGGTGATAAAGTATTTTTGAAGGTATCGCCTATGCGAGGATTGAAATGGTTCGGACAGAAAGAGAAACTAAGTCCAAGATATGTCGGGCCATATGAGATTCTAGCTAAGCGTGGTAAAGTGGCTTATCAGTTAGCACTACCACCATCTATGTCGAGTGTGCATGACGTATTTCACAATTCCCTATTGAAGAAGTATGACAAGGACCCAACGCACGTGTTGACAGTAGATTTACCGGATTTGACTGATGATTTGACATTTGAAGTAACACCAACTGAAATCACCAGCCGAAAGGTTCAACGACTACGCAACCGAGATATCTATTATGTTAAGGTCACCTGAAAAAGTAGAGACATGGAAGAAATTACATGGGAAGAAGAAGATGCTATGCAGAGGCAATACCCTCACTTATTTGATTCAGAAGGTACGTACAATTTCGAGGATGAAATTTTTATAAGTAGGGGGGAGTTGTAAGACCTGTGTTAATCTAACCCGGTCTTACCACCTTGAACCAGGTTTACCCATCATGGTTTAGTCAAATGGACCAAGGGCGTGAAGGAGATCGAGATCCCAAGTATCAAATCGACCCAAAAATACTTAATTTGAAGGGAGGGTCGCATACCCAGCTAAGCAGGGTCGAACCTCCCAAAGCAGAAAGTCAGACCCTCAATTTTGAAGGGAGGGTAGGACACCTTGAACCCTAGGGTCAACGGGATCATCGACCCTCCCATCGACCCTCGGTTACCGTAAGAAATAGAAATTAGGAAATTTCTTAATTTTCGATTGGGATTTTTTCCTAATCTCAATGGGACTTATTTAGGATGTTCCTACTCTATTTAAAGGACGTCCCTAAGCCTCTTTCACTCCTTTCACAACCCTAATTGAATTGAGAGAAAGAGAAGAGAAGGAAAAGAGGAAGAAGAGAAGCAAGGAAGAGAATTTAGCCAAAAGAGTAGAGTTGCAAAAAAGGAGTATTCTTCTCAGGTATGGATACTAATTCCATGAGTTTCTACAGACCTTAGGTTAGATATTGATGAGAATGTGATCTCTGAGAAACCCAAACCATCAACCCGTGGTTAGGTTTTCATGGGAAACCATGGGGAATTACATGAAAGCTATCTAGGTGGATTATACATGGTTTCAGACCATGGAATGAATGTAGAATGGAATGTAGGAGCAAGCCATAGGATCCCAAGCACGAAGAATGGATTAAAAGAGGGAATTGGACCAAAGTGCACCGAGGGTCGCACCGAGGGTCGATGAGCATCCGACCCTAGGTGAACCTGACCATCGACCCTCAGTGTTCGGGAAGTTCAGAGTTTGGGGAGGGTCGCACCCAGGGTCGATCGGGACTCCGACCCTACCTCCGACCCTCAGTTAACAGAATAGTTTTTAAATTCAGAATTAATTCTAATTAAATTCTATCGAGTTGTTAGGTCTTCTAGCAATACAATAACAATATAAAGGTGATTATAAAGCTTGGAAAAGTATCTGTTAGCAAGCTAAGGTGAGGAAACAGAACTCTAAACTAATTGGATAATAACAAACTGTTTTCTATTTCTTGAGTCCAATTCCATGCTTGATTCTATGCAAATATGTTTGTAATGTGCATACAACATGCCATCCAATATTTCTATTACTTGTTCATACATATTTATTTTATTGTTTATAACATGATGATGATGATGATGATAGGAATAGGCATGTGATTGTATATGTGTGGTTGGTGTACTTGATGCGAGCGAGTATCAGGGGAGGTGTGATGAGGACGTCAATAAACGTTAACCTTTGACGGGTCTCAGCACTTTAGCTCTATCTCTAACTCAAGTCTTGTGCATTAGCATCGTGGTATCGCCATTACTTTAGCAGAACTATTATGTAGTAGAGTATCAGGGGAGGTGGTCTCGGTCCTTGTAGTCTCTGACTCTACCGGGGGGCCTTAGCTCTATCTCTATAGACATTCTGAGAGATGCTGGGGTGAGGCCTTGGATACACTGTTTGGCATTAAGATTGGTTAGTTGCGAGCCCAGTTTGCAAGCCCTCGCTAACAGGGGCTTACGTGTTGGTATGATATTATATAGCAATAAACGTTAACCTTTGTTGTATAATGTCATGATTAAGGTGGATGGGGACGACGATAAACGTTAACCTTCGGGCGGACTTCCACACCCTGTGTATAGAGGTGGGGTCAATAAACGTTAATCTTTGACCACCCAACCTTTCTATTGCACATTGTAAACTTTAAACCAGACCAAAGATATGAATTGATTGCATGCATATGTATTGTTGCATTGTTTTGTCTACTCACTGAGCCGTGATGTGTGCTCACCCCTCGACGTCGAATATTTTTAGTTGATGATGCAGGTTATACGGTTGAAGATTATATGAATGCTCCAGCATACGGGAACGTGGCGGCGATGGAAGCTGAAGCTGAAGTAGATACACATGACTCCTCTTGCTAGTGCAACTCGTGTGTATTCGATTAGATTTTTCTTGGGTTTCTTTATTTGAATTTAGTAAAGACATGTATTTGATAATTATTTATGTCACAGTTGATACAGAATAATTTGCTATTTAATATTTATATCACAGTAGATTCTTAGTTCATTTTATTATAAAATTTCCGCTATTGTGTATTTACTCTGATTATGATTATGGATGTGTGAAAGTTTAGATAACACGGATATAGCTTACTCGAGATCCTGGTTGAACCGTTGATTTGCTAGCGGTTCATCACACCATTCTGAACAGTGTGAAATTGGGGTGTGACAGTGCGGCGGTGAGCTGTACGGGACATCCGGACAGGGTGTGGGCTATGTTGGTTTGGGTGTAGCGGTTTGGCAGAGACAGATTTATAGAATCAACATCAACGGATTTTCTTTAAGGTGGTTTGCAGAATCCAAGCCAGGTGGAGATTTGTTGGGTTGGTGTCTTGTATTCTGTGGGGTCCACACAATTATGAGGGTATTATTTGTATTAGAGTATGGATCTATTACATGTACGGGGTAAACTTGTAATTGTAGGGGATTAGGGTTTTTAGGTTTGCCTATATATAGTCTTTGTGTGAAAAAACCTAGGTAAGGTCAGAAGGCCGTCGGAGGATTCTCCTCCGACAAGTGAGAGCTGGAAGTCTTTGTAAGGTCGACGAATAAGCCCTGTCGGGTAGAGAGTCAGAGAAGTTTCTTGAAAATAAAAAATTTATCTTTTCTCTGGTGGACGTAGGCATCCCACGATGGGGTGCTGAACCACGTTAGTTCTTTGTGTTTTCTTCTTGTCTGGATCTCCAATCCTAACAGTTCTTACTCAAAATACCAACTTTAGATTGTTAAAAAAAAAATTACAAGTAAGAATTTCAAACAGAAAAGAGATGCGAAGCTTGCTGTTCATATTCCCCGCAAATGATTTTTCTTCAATTTTTTTTATTGGCCATTATATAATCAGATCTGTTTGTGTATCTAATCGATCTATTTACAAACAACGTTGCAGCCATGGAATAAGTTCACGGTATCAGTCACTCTAGAAACTAATACATGATCGATACGAAACCATTGATGGAGTTATTGATAGTCATTACTAAATTAAAAGTTTTTTTTAAAAAAAATGAAAGTAACAAAATTGTATTGATATTAGCCATTATCTTAATACCTAAAACCATGATGGTAATCTAATTTACTCTAATTTATCCAATTTGAAAACCAGCGGGGCTTTGTCAACCTCCTCCGAAAAAAATCTAATTTATCCAATAATGTAAGGGTAGAAAGGGAGAGAGAACTGCAGGAGCTCATGTTTTAAATGCAACGTTTGGAGATAACCTCCTTGCCGACAAAAATTTGCCAAATTGACACTGGTTCAGGAGGAGGAGAAGGTAGAAAGGGAGAGAGAACTGCAGGAGCTCATGTTTTAAATGCAACGTTTGGAGATTTTCATGTTTTAAAATTTTATATTTTCAATTTTACTTTCATAATATTTCCAATCGCCTTTCACTCTCCCTCCACCCTTAGGGGTGTTAATTTCTGACCCACACCATTTCCCAAACTGGACACAATGACTGAAAATTTTCCTATTTTTTTATTTAAAAAATGAGCTTGCGCATCTAAAGACTTGTAAAAGTACTCAATTTTTTTTTTCTTCGATTGTCATGTTTTTATGGGGTGGATATTTTAGTCAAGTAAAAATAGATTACAATAAGGTAATAGATTTTCTATTAAAAAAAAAAAAAGAAAAAAAAAAAAAGGGATAAAGTCGTAATTGGAAAATTGTTAATGGGTTTCAATGGCTTGTAATTGTGGTTCCATTTGTATCACCATTTATGTCCTGAATCCCCTGATAGAAGGATTTATTTTTTCTCTGATCAATTATTTCTTTGTAGTGTCCGATTATTTTTAAGGTTACAACTGTTTAACCTTTAAACCTATCCAGGTGAATCTAAAGCGGTTTCTCTCTTCTCAACGTATCTGTATTCTCTAAAGATTTATTACCGTTCATAAAATGTGGGATCGATCTCTAAAATATGAGATCCATTGATTACGGACAGTGATGGAATCCGATGAAAAAATATGCACACGTGGTTCATGGGATTTCATTGCGGTCACTGTTGACCCAGTGCACAAAAGAGATTCCAACCAAACACAACCATGCACCAGGATAAGGTCCGTGAAGATCATGGGCTCTCGGCCAGCTGTGGGCAGGATAAGGACATAAAGGCAAATAAGACCGAGGAGCTTATAAAAGTAGGTTCGAATCAGGAGAGAACCCAAACTGAACACAATGGTTTCTGTGATCCTTTCGTCCTACCCCAAACCCAATGCAACTACATTTCCCCATGGGAAGATGTTGCAGAGCCCTGTAGTTGTTAAGAGAAGATATCTTTCATCACCTCGCAAACGGGTTTCATGTAAGGCTAGTAGCTCTGAAAATGAGGAACGTTCCTTAGGGGGAATGGAGAGAAGGGACGTGCTGATTGGACTAGGAGGTCTCTATGGTTCAGCGAGCTTCTCTGCTGATCCATTGGCCTTGGCAGCTCCAATCCAGGCTCCAGATTTCACCAAGTGTGGACCGGCCAAGTTATTATCTACCGGTGAAATAATCCCCACCAATTGCTGTCCACCTGTCAACTTGACGATCGTTGATTACAAGCTTCCACCGGCGCCGAATAAACTACGTGTCAGGCCAGCAGCTCACTTGGTTACCGATGACTACGTTGCCAAGTACAACAAAGCCGTTTCACTCATGAAGGCTCTCCCAGAAGATGACCCACGTAGCTTCATGAAACAGGCCAACGTTCATTGTGCTTACTGTAATGGAGCTTTCGATCAGGTTGGCTACACAGATTTGGTCCTCCAAATACATTTTTGTTGGCTCTTCTTCCCATTTCATCGATGGTATCTTTACTTCTATGAGAGGATTTTGGGAAAACTCATCGATGATCCCACCTTCACCTTACCCTTCTGGAATTATGATTCCCCTCCAGGCATGCAGATTCCGGCCATATTTACCGACACAAACTCAAGTATCTATGACAAGCTCCGCAACCCCAATCACCAGCCCCCTACGGTCATCGATCTAAATTGGAGCGGTACTGATTCCTCCACCATAAACAATAAGGAACTAATTGAAGCCAATCTCAAAACCATGTATCGCCAAGTGGCGGCCGTCAAGAAACCAAGCCTCTTCTATGGTGAAGCTTATCGTGCCGGGGACGCCTCGTCTCCTGGAGCAGGCACACTCGAGGCTGTTCCTCACAATATAGTTCATGCATGGACCGGTGACCCAAGCCAGCCTAACGGAGAAGACATGGGCAATTTCTATTCGGCCGGTCGGGACTCCATCTTCTATTGTCACCACGCCAACGTCGATAGGTTGTGGACGATATGGAAAGGGCTTGGAGGAACCAGAAAGGACCCCACTGACACAGACTGGTTGGACGCAGGTAGGTCATTACGGACACATGCTTTCTGCATTTTTTATTTTTTTTTTTATTTTATTTAATAACGTAACGTTTTAAATCCAACCTTCAAATATATCTCATACCATTTACGGCACAAATGCAGCGTTTCTCTTTTACGACGAAAACAAGCAACTGGTACGAGTGAAGGTTAGAGATTCCGTGGATGAGAAGAAGCTGGGGTACACGTACCAGGAGGTGCCCATTCCATGGCTCAAAACTCGGCCAATACCTCGTAAACCTAAATTCACGCAGCCGGCATCTGCCAGGAGTGTTACTTTTCCGAGAGTTCTGGATTCGGTGGTGCAGGCAGTGGTGACGAGGCCAAAGAAGTCGAGGACAAAGAAACAGAAGGAAGACGAAGAGGAGGTGTTGGTGGTAGATGGCATAAAGATTGAGAATGACGAGTTTGTGAAGTTTGACGTGTTTCTTAACGAAGACGATCCTACAGCATCAGGGCCTGAAAAAACTGAGTTTGCAGGGAGCTTCGTCCATCTCCCCCACATGGAGTCTGACGGGATGAAGAAGAAGAAGAAGATGACACTCGGGACGGTCCTGAGGATTGGGATATCGGAATTACTGGAAGAAGTGGGGGCTGACGATGACGACAGTGTGTTAGTGACTTTGGTCCCAAGAGCAGGGACAGGTGTTGTTATTGGAGGGTTGAAAATAGAGTTTGTCTCTTAGATCAACGATCCGACACGCTGGACTGCATACTTGTGTCAACCAATCGAGTTTTATTTTGGGTAAATCCAATGGAGTCGTTGTTTGGCTTGCATCTCAAGCCTTTTTTTTTTTTTTTTGTGTGTGTGTGTGTGTGTGTGTGTGTGTGTGTGTGTGAAAGAACCGCTATTGTAATAGTGTGACTCTCATAACACCAAAAGACTTAAACGAATCAAGACAACACCCACAACACCAAAAGAGTTAAACGAATTTCATCCTCTTTTATGTTTTGAACCTTAATAAAAATCCACCCTACACAATTGAGGTGAAAAAAAAAAAAAAAAACCCATGGATGCATTATCCGTGTATGTGATAAAATAATTTTTTTTTGGGAGATAAGTACAAAAGGAACTTTTGTTGTTTGTTTTGGAGATGATAAAGATCATCTCTAGCTGTTCAGTCTTTCCAGTCCATCCAGCCTTGCTGGGATTGTTGAATCTCTTTTCTGGGTGAAAACGTGATCCAATAGTACTACGCAGAGCTGGAGTGGATGGGAATCCAGTTTGTGAATTGTAATCCATATAAGTAAGGTTGGATATTGATTTTACCTCAAATGCCAATTCCATGCAATTTGATGAGACATCCACCAATAATTCTTTGATTGGCACCAGGATATATATTAAAGTCAGAATGAATGTGATAACTTAGAAATTTTATAGTTTTATCATGTTTGGTCCGTTCCAGTACATCCAATTTTACTTTGATCTGTTTGTTGATATGTTTAACAGTTACGCAAATTTGATGAATATGAATAAAATGACATTAAATATAGATATATTTCCGTTAAAATTTATCTTACTGAAGTAAATCTCAAATTGGTCAAGAAAAACTGATACAAAGAAGGCAATGTCTTCCAGCTCTCAAGGTTAGTGGCTATGTCATCCTTAATACTTCAGCTTCTTTTCTGGGAATCTTCCAACCTTGATAGCTCCTGCAGGTTATTATTTTAAGTGGTAAAAGTTAATAGAAGGAAGGTTAATTAAACTAAGGCTGTATTTGGTATCTATTCTTGAGACGCCGAACCGTCCAACCTCACCAGGGTCAATTGTTCGTCCACCGTGTGGTTCCGCAATGACCTGCATGTGCACGACAATGAATGCTTCAACACTGCCTCAACACATCGATGACTTGCCGTTTAAATAGGAGGAAATGCTGTCCAATTATGGTTGGTTTAGGGAGAAGGTGCAAGGTCTTGAAAATTATATAATGCTGAAATTACCTTTTTATTTATTTTTTTTAAAGAGAAATCTATGCTTTTTATAATGAGGGTAAAATAGATTTTTCTATTTTTTCGTTAATTACTTAATTGCATTGTGTGTGGGTGAAATTATGGGCAAGGTTTGGGGATAAGTAACTTTAAGATAAAGTTCAAGGGAGTTGGTGAAATTTTATTTTATATTATTTTATTTTAAATGAAATATACATACGTAGGATTGAGGGAGCGAACTTTATCTATGGGGGATTCTTTTGTTATAATGAAATATAACATGCGTAGGTACCTTACCCATCAGACCATTATTGGTATTGATCTTATTGTATTCTCAGACCTTGCATTGGGGTCCCTGATTTCTGTAACCATCTCATTACTGTATTTTGTACACTACTGGGCGTGAATGGAAACATTTGAAAACGTATGAAAAATCCAAATAATTATTTGAAGATAGAGCCAAAAGAAAGTCCAAAAGGCATATAAAAATCATGATTGCATTCGTAGAGATGACAGAACCAAGCAAGAGTTTCTCTCACTTTTTTATATTCCTGGCAACAATTCAAAACTAGAAAATGAAAGATGAGAGCAGCGATTCACCTTGACTTACTGATCATCATACATTTAATACCAACGCACTGTCATTTCAAACAGCTAGCGACTAGAGGAAGTTGTGGACTCCATTTTACACTTTATCAGAGACTTAATGGGAAGTTAGCAAGTTGGGTTTGTTTGTTAGCAAGTTTATTTCTGAGGAGTAGGGAGCATTTGTAAAGGGTAGATTAATCCATGACAATGTAGGGATGACATCTGAATAAGTATCTTTGATGCATAGAAGGACAAAAGAGGGTTCTGTGGCCTTGAAGCTTGCTGTTCAGAAGGCGTATGATACTTTGGAGTGGTCTTTCCTGCTTGATGTACTAAAAAAAGTTTGGGTTTTCGAAAGTGTTGTTGATAGGGTGAAAACCCTGGATCCGCATCCTCTCCTCCCAGTGGTCTGGGAGGACAGTGGCAACCTATCCTGGATGGTTGCCACGTGACTCTCGGTGAATCTGAGACCTACGTCCGAGCCGACACCCAGCTGACAAGCCAAGCCGACAGAGGGTGTCGGCTCGGTCGCGGGTCTCGGATTCACCAAGAGCCACGTGGCAACCATTCGGGATAGGTTGTAACTGTCCTCCCAGAACCACTGGGAGGAGACGATGTAAATCCACTTCAGTCTACAAAGCTCTCAGTCATGGTAAATGGAGGTCTAGTGGGATTCTTTTCAGTTGAAAGGGGATTGCAGCAGGGGGACCCATTGTCGCCATTGCTTTTTGTCTTAGCAGAAGAGGTGTTTTGCCATGGTCTTACAGAAATGAAGAGAAAGGGGTTTATTGAACCAGTACTCAAAGGGAAAGGGGTGGTGGCACCCACTCACCTTCTTTTTGCTGATGACATTTTTGTATTCATGAAAGCTAAATTGAAACCCTGTGAAAGCTAAATTGAAACCCTGCAGGAAGCTTAAGGATCTGCTCAATCATTACAATGAGTATGGGGGACAATGCATCAGCACAAGTAAGAGTAAAATGTTCTTCTCGAGTGATGTCTTTAATACTCAAAAACGAAGGCTTTTTTGAACCCTACAGTATTCTGAAGGTACATTTCCAATGACCTATTTGGGAGTACACTTATTTAAGGGAAGAATTATAAGGGAATATTTCAACCCCATCTTGGATAGATTTCGAAGGAAATTCTCTACACGGAAGGGTCGTATCTGATGAACTTGATATGACACTGAGAGGGGGGTGAATCAGTGTTTGAAAATTCTCCTTTACTATTTCACTGCTGCCCAGAGCTGATGGAGACCTAATTTTTCACACACACACAAGCGCATGCAAATCTACCTCACTACCACTCAATGGCCAGGTCTACCAGATTTGCACACCCATACTGCAAGCCATTCCACGCACTCCAAAATATAACAGAAAGCAAAACAATTAATACAAGGATATTACGTGGTTCATCAACACAGTGTGTGATGGCTAGTCCACGGAGTAATGGCCAACGGGCTCCGTATTTACTCAACACTCAACTTTTAGTCTTTTACAAGACAAGGATGCTAACCTTAGGTTTTGCCAGTATAAAGCTGATAGGGCGCAACAACGCCAAGATTTAGGCTACAACAATCAGTGTTCAGCACCCACTGCACACACCACGCTTAACCCACACCCACGGGAAGTAAATAATAATTTTTAGGCTTATAATTATGCCTTACAATTTTTTTTCCCACTAGCTTGGTATTCAACAACTTTCACCTACGCTAGCATACAATATTGAAAGCATAAATAAATAAAGAATTGAAAAATCTCACAAACAATGCTTTCGAATGGCCAACAATCTCTTTAAAGCTTCACACTACTCTCAGGAACTCTTCAACAGCCTTCAATGATAATAGAGATCAATTCACAGAGCACACCTCGCTCACAGGCTTTCAATCCCTTCCACACAACTCATAATCACCGTGAATATAAAAATAAAAGCTCTACTAATCTCTCAAAGGGATTTAACACTCCATTGATACACAGAGAAGAGGTAGTTGGTGATTGATCACTCCTACAGGGCACAAAACCCTAAAAATCCTTCTGTCTGACTTTAAAATATTTTTTTTCAATTTTTCTTAGTATTTTTACGACTCCCAACACAGCCCAATGTATAGAGCATCCAAAAATATAGAAATTGCAACTTGAATGGACCAATTTGGAGCTCGGATGATCGACTTATGGCGGTTTAAAGTTCAGCCAATGGGATAAAACCAAATGAAATCTTTTGGAGGCTTACCGTACACCCGCGCCTCATTGGAGCGCTGCCGCTTATGCGTTGTCGAGTTATCATTGGCTGGATCTGGAATCTCTGCAATCGGAAGTTGGATCAAAACTAAAAATGCGGGATTGAACCTACGCCATCGGATCTCGATAAATCGAGTCAAGCGCGATCAGAGATTACATGAGCCGCTGGATCTGGATCTGATCCACTATCGCATGTAGAAGCTTCACACGGGATCAAGGGACCTATTTTGTGCGGTGCGGAGCACATTATTACGTTGCAGACAACCAATGGAAGTGGTCACGATGGAATCTCGACACAACCGACGCATTACAGTTGAGCCCGCCTTAATCTAGGCCATTCGAAGCGGATATGCACAGCGTGGCTTCAATCTGGCCACCGATCTTACATCTTGTCCTTTCTATTTTGACAAAAATGCCCCTGAGAAATTCCTTAATGACCTCTGTAACCGAAAATCCATTTACAAAACCCTGTAGAGACAAATTTGGCCGAATGGTGCCTCACTCCTGGCATTTCATCGAACACCTTGCTGGGGGGAGGCGGCCAGGGCCATGCCATGCCACGCATGTCACACCCCAATTCCACACTGTTCAGAATGGTGTGATGAACCGCCAAATAACCAACGGTTCAACCAGGATCTCTAATAGGCTATCCCCGCGTTATCCAAACTTTACGCGCATCCACAATCATAATCAGAGTAATACACAATAGCGGAAAATTTATAAATAATATGAACTGAGAACTAGAATGATACCCATAAATAATATCAAATTATTCTGTGTTTAACTAAGACATAAATATTTAAATACCAAATACATGTCTTATAAATCCAATAAAGAAACCTACAAAAAAATATCTAATCGAATACACACGAGTTGCACTCGCAAGAGGAGTCGTGTGTATCGTCTTCAGCTCCAACTTCCATAGCTGCTACAGTTCCATATGCTGACAGGTTCATATAATCTTCTACAGTATATCCTGCATCATCAACTAAAAATATTCGACGTCGAGGGGTGAGCACACAACACGGCTGAGTGAGTAGCCAAAACAATGCAACATTACATATGCATGCAAAAAATCAATTTATATCTTTGGTCTTGGTTTATAGTTTGCAATGTGCAATAGAAAGGTTGGGTGATCAAAGGTTAACGGTTATTGATACCGCCTCTATACACAGGGTGTGGAAGCCCGCCCGAAGGTTAACGGTTATCGTCGTCCCCATCCACCCTACCATAACATTATACAACAAAGGTTAACGGTTATTGCTATATAATTCTATACCAACACGTAAGCCCCTGTTAGCGAGGGCTTGCAAACTGGGCTCGCTGCTAACCAATCCTAATGCCAAACAAGGTATCCAAGGCCTCACCCCAAGATCCCTCAGAATGCCCATAGAGATAGAGCTAAGGCCCCCCGGTAGAGTCAGAGACTACAAGGACCGAGACCACCTCCCTTGATACTCTACGACATAATAGTTCTGCTAAGGTAATGGCGATACGACGATGCCAATGCACAAGACTTGAGTTAGAGATAGAGCTAAAGTCTTTGAGACCCGCCAAAGGTTAACGGTTATCGACGTTCTCATCACACCTCCCCTGATACTCGCTCGCATCAAGCACATCAACCACACACATACAAGCACATGCCTATTCCTATCATCATCATCATCATCATGTTATAAACAATAAAGTAAATATGCATGAGCAAGTAATAGAAATATTGGATGGCATGCTGTATGCACATTACAAACATATTCGCATAGAATCAACATGGCATAGGACTCAATAAATAGAAAACAGTTTATTATTAACCAATTTAGTTTGGGGTTAAGGTTCCTCACCTTAGCTTGCTAATAGATATTTTCCAAGCTTTCGAATCACCGGTTATAATCGTATTATATTGCTAGCAAACCTAACAAAGTCGATAGAATTTAATTAGAATTAATCCAGAATTTAAAACCATTCTGTCAACTGAGGGTCGATGCTAGGGTCGATGCTAGGGTCGATGGGTCTATCGACCCTCCCTCCATTCTGAACTTCCCGAATGCTGAGGGTCGATGGTCAGAAACACCTAGGGTCGGATGGTCAATCGACCCTCGGTGCGACCCTCGGTGCACTCTGGTCCAATTTCCACTTTTTAATCCATTCTTCGTATTTGGGGTCCTATGACTTGCTTCCTACATTCACCCAACACTCATTCCATGGTCTAGAGCCATGTATGATTCATCTAGATAGCTTTCATGCATCCTCCCATGGTTTTCCATGAAAACCTAACCATGGATGGATGGTTTGGGTTTCTCCGAAATCCTACACTCAACCATATCTAACTTAAGGTCTGTAGAAACTCATGGAATTAGTATCCATACCTGAGAAGATTATTTTTCTCTGTGAATTCTTCTCCTTTCTGCTAAGCCTTCTTCCTAGCCTTCTTTCTTCCTCTTTTCCTTCTTCTCTCTTTCTCTCAATTCAATTAGGGTTATGAAAGGAGTGAAAGTGGCTTAGGGACGTCCTTTAAATAGACTAGGAGTGTCCTATAATAATCCCATTGAGATTTGGAAAGAATGCCAACCGAAAATTAGGAAATTTTCCTAATTTCAGTTTTGTCAGAAATCGAGGGTCGATGGGAGGGTCGATGATCCCGTCGACCCTAGGGTCTTAAGCTGTCCGATCCTCCCTCAAAAACTGAGGGTCTGACTTTCTGTATAGGGAGGTCCGACCCTGCTTCACTGGGTGTGTGACCCTCCCTCAAAATTAAGTGTTTTCGGGTCGATTTCGTACCTGGGATCTCGATCTCCTTCATGCCCTTGGTCCATTTGACTCGACCATGATGGGTAAACCTGGTTCACAATGGTAAGACCGGGTTAAATTGACATGGGTCTTACAATGCATGCGTGCGTGGGCTTGCGGGCCTACTGCTTGTGGGTTTGTCGAGCCATGGCCGCTGCTATACTGCCCTATGGTAGTGGGCCTTGCAGCTGGCCATGTGGTTGGCTGGCCATGTGGGGCTGCCACTGTGGTGCCGTGGCCCTTGGCCAGGCTACTGGCTAGTGGGGCCCATCACATCTTTCTCTCTCTTTTTTCTCTCTCTACAGTTTATCTCTCTTCATTCTCTCTCTTTCTTCTCTCTCTTGTATCTATTTCTTCAATAGCTCTCTCTTCTGGTTCTGAAACTCTATCACACCATCAGTATTACTGTCACGTCATCAGTTTCTGTGCCACATCACCAGTGGGGTCCATAGACACTCTCTCTCATCAAACTTGATGTAGAATGCTATTTAACTCATTGTAAGCCATCTAAGACATACTATAAGAGATGTAGAATACTGTAAAAACCAACAACGAAGTTGCTCCAGCTTTGCCACTGCACTGACACTGTCTCTCCTGCACTGATACTCTCTCTCCTTATTTTTTTTGACTATATGCTCACAAATACTGTCACATCAGTCAAGTTACCAACAATGACAACATAAAGTTCAACAATCTCTCCCTTTGGAATTGTTGGCAACTCACTCTGCACATTAGATCTTTCTCTTCCTTTGACAACAAAAACAAAGGGACATGCCACATAGGAGTGCCCACCGCATCTTTCCAATCCTATGGGCCCAAAAAAAAATAATAATAAACCATTATATTAACATATAAAAACATCATAGGACTTCCCCAGAGTCCAACATAAGGAGAGGAGGAATAACTAACATATACCATTCAACATATAAATACCAAAGGACTCCTCCTAAATCCATAATTGGGAACAAAAGGATATAACAAACAGACACTGCTCTCCCTCACTCCAAGCACCTCACTGCTTGGTGAGCATGGTCATGCAGGAATTTTCAATACTCTCTGTCAGAGTGTATAAGTTTCTAGAGGTTTTCTATCCTGAAGCCACAGTCTTGCCACTGCCAAGTCTTCTGATCTCACATCCCTGATTGTTGAAGGTCACTTCATGTCCTCTGTCACAAATCTGGCTGATGCTGAGAACGTTGTGCTTGAGTCCTGACACATAAAATACATCATGGAGTTTTACCTTTCCATTATTGATGCTGATAAAACCCTTTCCTGTTACCTTGGCCCCATCATTGTTTCCAAACTTTACTGTACCTCCCACATACTACTGAAGCTCCTGAAACATTTTCTTATCACCAGTTATGTGACTAGAGCATCCACTGTCAAGTATCCATGGAGATGGCTTGTCTTGTGTCTTGAGAGTTGTCTCGAACCATACAACATCATTACTTTGTCCTTTTACAAAATCTGCAATGATTTTCTTTTTTCACACTTTTCTAACAACTGGTGGAATCTTCTTGTTCATTCTTTGCTTAGCTTTTCTTTGGCCACTCTCCCTTTGTTGTGTCACTTTTTGAGGTCTTCTACCTACCACTCTTTGTCGAGGTGGTGTGAACGAAAAAATGGTTCTGCACTCACTTGCAATATGCCCATAATTATGACAATTGTAGCACTCAATAAAATTTTCTTCGAGGGAAGAAAATTGATTTCTGCTTTCAAATCTGACTTCTCTCATGTTGAATTTGCAGGTAGCTATCTTGTGACCATAAGCATTGCATTTACAATAATATCCCTGAAAATAAGATCTTACCCTTGAAGGTGCCATGTACCTTATCTGTCTCTGTGGTGTAGTAGGATAATTTCTTCCATAGAAGTAGTCTACTCCACTCGCTTGCCTTGCCTTGCATTATTAATCTGTGGAATAGAAGACATGTTAAGTAATTGATGAAGTGGAAATGACAAATGCGTACCTGGGGGATTTGGTTCTATGGTTGCCATGATGTTGCTAATGTGGAATCCGTCAAGATTGATATCTTGTGGCAGACCTCCTTCTATCCCTTTATCATTTTGTCCAATCACCATTATGTGTTGTGAGATTTTTGGAAAGTTTACCCCATGCTCATACCCTACTTCTTGGATTGAGACCATGTTTACCTCGCCACCAGGTGTGACGCTTCCTTCAGCTTAGACCACTTGAGTTGGAATATCCTTGTCCAAACATACCTCCCCCAATTCTTTAAAGTTGACAATGTGATGGGGAAGGGGATTGTTTGCCACAGATGCTTGCCTTGGTTGGAGCTTGAATTTTTCCGCATCCAGCAGGTCTTGTATGGCGTGTCTCAAAGTGCTATAATTTTCAGTATCATGTCCCTTTTGATTGTGATACTTACAAAACTGGTCCATCTGCCAGTGGGTAGGGATTGGATTTGGGAAAAGTCATGTCTCCAGAACCCTGGGCTTTCCTCCTTTAACCAACTTGTCGAGGAGTGATGTTCTTGTCCTGCCTAATTCTGTGAATTGTCTCCTATTTCCATACCATGGTGGGACATAGGCAGGAGGTGTAGTCTCCACGATTAACGAACTTGTATGGGCCACTTGCTTTTGTGCCACTGGAGGATTAGACCCTGAACCCCTTGGTGGATATGACTTCCTGTTGAAATTGGATTCTAACTTATCAGCCTTTATCGGGAGGACATCCCCATGATTGATAGCATCCTCAACTTGTTGCCCTGCAACAATCAGTCCCTCAAAGGTCAGAATGGCCTGTCCAAAGATATAAGTCTTGCAATTCTTGTTCAATCCCTTCATCATCATCTGCACTTGGTCCCTCTCAGAAGGTCGGTCCCAATGTTTTGTTGCTACGGCCCTAAACCTAGTCAAGTATTCTGGAAAACATTCTTCTTGCTTCTGCATCATAGTCTCTAACTGCCTCCTGTGACTCTCGACCTCAGTGTTGTAAGAATAGAAACTTATGAAAGCCTGAGTTATATCAGACCAGGAATGAATTTGGGACGAGTTCAAGTTCATCAACCATCTATGGGCGCCTCCCGTCAGTGAAAATTAGAATGTCTGCGCTAACTGTTCATCTGAGAATCCTTGTCCTTGCTTCAGTAAATCAGTCAATGACCTCAGATGGGTTTTGGGATCCCCTAACCTATCAATTTCTCTGTCGTCCACTTAAACTTAGGGGGAAATTTCACTTTAGGAAAGAAACACAGTCCTTCAGCATCTATTATTTGACTTTCTACACCTTTTAAACCCTTCAGAATTTTCTCCATCTGACTCAGCCTATCCCAGTATGGGCCTTCTTCTTCCCTTGGTTTCTGGGTTACAGGAGCCCTTTAAATAATTGGTTGCTTTTGGTATACGACACCCTCCATATCTTCAAATGCTAGATTTGTGAAAAATTATGGCATTGTTCAGTTAGGGGTACCCATTCCTTGTGGGAGTATCACATTCATCCTTTCAGAGGTCGACCCTTGGGCCTGCACTTGCAATTGTAGGTCATTTATTGTAGCAACTATCATTCCCATGGTCTCCTCTATTTTCTCCATCCTAGACTCAGTAGTGTTTGGAGCTTGGTTTGATCCGTTAGCCATTGATTCAGTTGATGCAGTTGAAGTAGGACTAACTGGTTCAGGTATGGACACACTAGACAACCTCCCAGTGAGGGGATCTCTTATCCACGAGGTAGAAATGTTTACGGTTTAGGCTGACTCCTGAACTAGTACCGAAAAAAAATCAAAACGGACAAGTATTAGGACTCTAGGATGGTGGGAAAAACGGAATAAGAAGTTACATGCACAAACAAAGTTGACTCGACCAAACAAATGTTAGCTCCTTTATGAAACCCATTAAACAAGCATTATCCGGATCAATTTAGTTGCTTCGACTGACCCTGCGATTAGTCTTGGGCTCCATGACCCAAACGGTTCATTAGGCACCACTTGGTTCATCAAATTCAAAGAGATTGAAACTGATATACTTAATACTAGCTTTTATACGGGATAGTTAGCAAAAGCGGTTCATGACTGAACAAATCGATAAATAACAGCTCCATCACAACACCTATGTCATAATAGAAAATTTCTGCTCGTTTTTGAAGCCGATGTGTTAGCAATGATGGATCGACACTCTGAGTTCATTGATAGAGAGTGTATAGTGGCCGTACACTATGACTTGGGACAGGTTTATTCATTTCTCTTGCTCCCATCAAGTGAGAGTTCAAGATGTTTATTGTGTGGATTCTAACATGTCAACCAATCGAGAGTAAAAACGGACAGAACTTCAACGTCACTGGCATGGATGTTGTGATTGAATGGGTTTTACCATGTTGGTTCAGGGATGGACCAAAAATAAAAAACATGTGGCTCAAACTGGGTTAGGACCGGTAAGGCTACCTTGATGAGGAGGAGTGGCCTATCCCGTCTACACAATGAATTATGGGCCCCTCGATTCCTTTCGATATGCCATTTTACAAAATGTCAAAACCTAGAGTAGTATGCCACCTTCCTGGGCGGACCCAAGAAACAATCGTTAGAGACCCTCATCAGTAGAGACTTTTACAAGATACGTGTCAAGGTTGTGCTTTTCGTTAAGCGGGTGATCCCATCTGCATGAAGACCCGGCTCAACTAACGGCACAATGTGTGACTGAACCCATACCCCCTAAAAAAATATGTACAAACATAAATAATAGTAGCCCTAGATCTAGCATCCAATGTCAATCAATCAATGTAAGGAAAGTGAATCTAGAGTCTGAACGTAGAATTCCCAGCAGAGTCGCCACTGTGAGGATAAAGGGGTACATCTACCCATATCTGATGGATGGTAAAAATGGTTTTGGAGTCGCCACCTAGATTAAGGTCTACGACCTATAAAAATGTAGTCTCATCATAAGAAAAGACTTCTATTGACTCATTTGACCCAATATATATCAACTTTGGTCTATCAGAGAACGGGTAAATGTTCAAGGTACAGTTTAGAACGGTGTTAGGCACCTAAAACTGATTGATCCAAAAATCAACCTCCTATGTAATTCTACTTTCCTTAGACTCTATTGTTTTGACTATTCATGGTCAATGGATGATGACTAGGGCTCATGGGGGATCCTATGCCAAGTTGCTAAGTTTTTCTAACCTAGGGTTTAGCCAAATATATTCTCAAAAATAAATAAACAAGAAAAGTAATATACAG
This sequence comes from Protea cynaroides, assembly GCA_028583415.1. Taxonomy (NCBI): domain Eukaryota; kingdom Viridiplantae; phylum Streptophyta; class Magnoliopsida; order Proteales; family Proteaceae; genus Protea; species Protea cynaroides. The sequence continues at coordinate 34,123,294 of CM053267.1, forward strand.
TAAACCAAACCAAAGATGGTTCGGTGACGAAATAAATCTGAGACATCCTAGACATCTCAAATTGCCTACGTATCCCAATCCTGAAAATCAAGTCCATAACGTAGTTGGAATGGATTGTGATTAAGGTTTATGGATGTGATTTATGCTTAAGCTTTCTTAGATTCAATTGTTCAAGTTAAGATTTATGTTTGATGATGATTGAGATTAAATCTAGAAATAGCCTAATGTGATTGAAGTGAATATGGATATGGATATGATATGGATAGGGATGACCTAAGGATACTAAGATGTGGTACTATACTTGGAGAGGTCCTCTAAGTTGCCTACGTATTTCAGAGGTCTTGAAAATCAGGTACAACGTAGTTTATTGTGATAGGTTGTGGATATGGATTTCCTAGATCACTCAGGGGCACTCTACCTTGATCTAAGAAGGCTAAAATGGATAGTATTCTAAGACCACGCAGGTGTACTCTACCTTGATCTAAGAAGGCTAAAATGGATAGTATTCTAAGATCACTCAGGTGTACTCTACCTTGATCTAAGAAGGCTAAAATGGATAGTATTCTAAGATCACTCAGGTGTACTCTACTTTGATCTAAGAAGGCTAAAGTGGATAGTAGTCTAAGATCACTTAGGTGTACTCTACCTTGATCTAAGAAGGCTAAAGGGATGGCTAAAACCGCTCAGGTGTACTCTACTTAGGTTTAGGAAGCCTAGATGGTTAGTCTAAAACTGCTTAGGTATACTCTACCTCAGTTTAGGAAGACTAAGATTTGCTAACCTAAAACCACTCAAGTGTACTCTACCTTAGTCTAAGGAAGACTAGAATTTATTATCCTAAAACCACTCAGGTGTACTCTACCTTGGTCTAAGGAAGACTAGAATTTATTATCCTAAAACTACTCAGGTGTACTCTAACTTGGTCTAAGGAATACTAAAATTCATTATTCTATACAGATTGAAATGTGGGAACCGTGTTTAGGTGTCTCACCAAACTGCCTACGTATCTTAGGGTTCTATCTTAAGAATCAGGATCTGCGTAGTTCAAAATGTGCATTCAATTCATTCATGTGTCTATTCTTTCAAGATCATGGTGTGGAATCGTATTTGGAAATCTCACCAAACTGCCTATGTATCTTAGGGTGCTGCCCTAAGAATCAAGATCCTCGTAGTTCAGAATGCGGATTCAATTCATTCATGTTCTTCTTTCAATATCATGATGTAGAACCTAAATGCTCTATGATTCGATTCACATCACACTTATCTAGTTCTCTGTATCCTAGAGAAAAAATGAGCTAAGGGATAAGGATCGTCCTAAAGCTACCCTTGACCTAAAACCCTAATTTGGCATGTGTTGGGCTAAGCTTTCTGATTCTTGATTAAGATTTATCATTTTTCCATTCTTACCCTTTCCATGAATGTGGGTGCCTACATATACGTCCCCACACCTAATATGTCTTCTAGATGTACAGATATGGTAGTTCGACTAGGGTGTTACAGAAATTAAGTTATTGCCAACAATAAATATAATTCAAATATGGCAAGCAATGGCATATATCATCTCAAGTATAGCAGTAAAGCATATGAATCAATATAACAGCAAACATGTGAAAGCATTGATCAAACATCAATCATCAACAATGTGACTAAGATCATGTTCGAATACTCAGATTTGATGTAATCGATCATCATCAATGTGATCAAGATCATATTTGATCGATGGTTCAGATTCAATTAAAACATTTATGAGGTCAATCCAACCGTTCAAATTCAATTAAATCACTCAAAAAGGTAATCTAATAGTTCATGATAAGTGTATAATTTTATATTTTTTTAGTCCTTTTGCATTATGGTTTTTAGGGTGTTTTATACCTTATTGAGCTTAATAGAATTTATTTTATGAGTTTGGTATATTTTAGAAATCTTGTTAATTAATTAATAAAAGATGAAAATTCTAGCACTCTTAATAATAACGTTTTGAATTTCATGTAGGATTCTGACATGGAAAGAGTTCGTTTGGGCTTCCAAATGTGGTTTTAAAATCTAATCTGGAAAATTGATCCGAATCTAAACCAGAGAAGGAAGGTTGCTACACACGGAAGGTTCACTATTGGAAGGCCTTGATTGATTATTGGAAATCTTGAGGAGAATATACACAACTATGGAATCTTACAAAATTTGGTAGATTTGGGGGTGACAATTGTTTAATAATGGAATGATTTTCATCTAATCTAGGAACGAAGATTTTGTTTAATTTTTATTTCCATGTAATAAGGTTGTCAAATCTAGGCATACCAATTTTAGTCTTGTATTTTGGCTATTTAAACAATGTAAAGCCTATGTAAAGGGCATTCAAGAGTGATTGAGAAAGAAGACAATGGTTGAAGAACAACTCTCTTTCTTTTGTATTCTTAAAGAAGTCATGTGTGGCTAATTTTCTTATCTTTGGTTAGACGGAGCTGAAGCCATCATTGTAAACTTGTGAGACTTGTTTTATTTATTGATTTTTAATTGAATATTTGTTTTTCTTCCAATTTATGTGTATAATGATTGATGAATGAGTTGATTAGGAGTACTACTAATTGATTTATTTATTTAATCAATTGTTATTTTAGAATTGAATTGCTATCAATTGATTCTATGTCAGTGACAATGGAAATTGATGTTAATGGACAAGTTAATGTTATATTTCTAGGAGAAATCAGATTAAAATAATTAAACCACGCTGGTGTGTGCTTAATGCTTAATTTCAATCGTCTTTCCAATTGTTATTGTTATTCTTGAATCAAATCGAGAGCCTAGTCTTGAGATTGATTTAAGAGTAAGGGTGCTATTAATAAGCTATCTTTTAATAGACCAATCTTAAGGAAAGACTAAGGATTTTAGGCCTAGTCCTAATTTTCTTGATTGATTATTCAATTGGAATTGATTATCCTTTATGTCGATGAACAAGTTTACGAAGATGGTGTAAGTATCCTTTTGACCAAAGTTTTCTCTTATTGATTTAATCTTTGATATTTGTATTACCTTGCTCTTTATTCGTGCATTTTAGATAATTAATTACTGTTCTTTTCTACTGCAAACATACCCCCCCCCCTCAATACATAGAATAGCCAATGAAGTTGTGCTAATAAGATTAATCATAATCTATTTTAGTACAACAATTGGTTACTTTCTGAGTCTTATTTTATTTTCATTTATTTTTTTTTCTCTCTTTAGGTTAATTAAACATTTTAATCTTGATCATACAATCCTTGTGGGTTCGACTCTTACTTGCTACTATCTACGTTTCAAAGTAAGGTAATTTAATTTGAGCGCTCGACACGCATCAAATTTTGGCGCCGTTGCCGGGGATTGTTTTGATTAAATTAATTTGTTTGGTTATTTAATTGATTTTTTTATTTTTTATTTTTTATTATCTGGTTGTTCTCTTAAGTGAATGACCCGATCTTCTCATTTGGGAGAGTTACAATTTGATCCAGAAATAGAAAGAACTCTGCACAAGCTAAGGAGAGAAAGTAGAAAGACAGCAAAAAATTCTTCATCAGACAACAACGTAGCCATTGATTTAGCTTCTGGCAGCACTAGTAATTCGGACTTTGAAGAAATGGCGGAACAACAACAACCGCACTCTTAAGGAGTTAGCGGCTCCTAATCCGAACCAACAACCACTCGCATCGAGTATCCTAATCTTGATGTTGCCTTTGAACTTAAATCTGGTCTAATCCATCTCCTTCCTACTTTTCGTGGTCTTGTAGGTGATGACCCACACAAGCATCTAAAAGAATTTCATGTGGTATGTTCGAGCATGAAACCAACCGGAATTTCTGAGGAGCAAATCAAGTTGAGGGCGTTTCCATTCTCATTAGCGGACAATGCAAAAGATTGGCTTTATTACTTGCCATCAGGATCCATTACCACATGGAATGAGATGAGGCAGCTTTTCTTGGAAAAATATTTTCCAGCTTCAAGGGCAGCCAATATTCGAAAGAAAATCTGCGGTATTAGGCAATATAATGGAGAAACACTTTATGAATACTGGGAGCGATTCAAGAAGCTTTGCGCCAGCTACCCTCATCACCAAATTAGCGAGCAATTACTCATTCAATACTTCTACGAAGGGCTTTCTCATACTTGATAGGGGTATGATTGGCGCAGAGTGGAGGAGCATTAGTGGATAAAACTCCAAGGGAAGCCCGTAATTTGATTGCAAATATGGCTGCTAACTCTCAGCAATTTGGTGTAAGAAATGACCCTCCATCGAACAAGGTTAATGAGGTAAGCACTTCTTCTCTTGAATTAAAAATTGTAGAATTGTCTTCACTTGTTCGTCAATTGGCTGTGGATAAGGTGCAACAAGTTCAAACTTGTGGAATTTGCTACATCGTGGGACACCCAACTGATATGTGTCCCACGCTTCAAGAGGAATCTACAGAGCAAGCAAATACTGTGGGTGGATTTCCAGGACAACCTCAACGTAAGTACGATCCATACTCAAATACTTATAATCCGGGATGGAGGAATCACCCAAATCTCAGCTATGGTAATCAAGATGGCCCCAATCGTCAGTATGGGTATCAACAAGGCCAACAACCTTTTCAATCCAGACAACAAGCACCTTCAAGTTCAGGTATGACCTTGGAAGATATTGTTAAAACACTTGCCAATGATTCATTACAATTTAAACAGGAAACAAGGGCAGGTATAAAGAACTTGGAGACTCAAATAAGCCAACCCGGCCACTTCAATGAGTAGACTAGAGGCTCGAGGCTCGGGAAAGCTACCTTCGCAACCAATGGTGAATCCGAAGGAAAATGCAAATGCCATAATCTTGAGAAGTGGAAAAGAAGTGGAGAATATAGAAAAGGAAAAAGAGAAAGAGACCTCAAAATCAACTCCGACATCTATTTTCTCATCTGGGGTAAACTCTAAACCTTCTATTTCCTCTATTCCTATTCAACCTCCTTTTCCTAGCGGGTTTGCTCAATCTAGAAAGGAAGAAAAAGAAAAGGAGATGTTGGAGATTTTTCGAAAGGTAGAGATAAATATACCTCTTATTGAAGCAATTAAACAAGTGCCACGGTATGCTAAATTTCTTAAGGAATTGTGCACATCCAAGAGAAAATTGAAAGGAGATGAAAAGGTACGTATGGGTGAAAATGTCTCAGCCGTTATTCAACGGAAGCTTCCCCCTAAGTGTAAAGACCCAGGTACATTCACTATCCCATGCAAAATAGGTAACACCAATTTCAATAGAGCTATGTTAGATTTAGGAGCATCAATTAATGTCATGCCTTATTCAATATATGCTTCATTAAATCTAGAACCTTTAAAAGAAACCGGTGTAACTATTCAATTAGCTGATAGATCAAATGTATATCCCGAAGGTGTGATTGAGGATGTGTTAGTTCAAGTTAATGAATTGGTATTTCCTGCTGATTTTTATGTATTAAAAATGGAAGATGACTCATCTCATAATTCTACACCTCTTTTGTTGGGTAGACCATTTTTAAAGACTGCTAAAACAAAAATAGATGTTCATGATGGTACCTTATCTATGGAATTTGATGGCGAGATAGTTCGCTTTAATATTTTTGAGGCTATGAGGTATCCTAGTGATATAAATTCTGTTTTTGCTATTGATATAATTGATTCTATGGTACAACAAGTTTTTGAATTAAATGGTGAAGATGAGTTGATGGTAGCCATTAGCAAACATTTGAATAGCATGGATTTTAATTCAGAATTTGTGTTAAATGCTGAATTAGAGAAGATGTTGATGGCATTGCGAGGCCTTACCCCCAATTCCAAAAAGATATGATGTTGCTCACATTGAGTTGCCTATATCTCATACAAGGTTGTTACCTTCCATTGTGCGGGCACCTATCGTTGAGCTAAAACTACTTCCGGACCATCTCAAATATGTCTACTTAGGAGACAATGAGACGTTACCTGTGATAATAGCAAGGGACTTGACCAAGCTACAAGAGGAGAAACTCATTCGAATTTTGAGAGACCATAAGACAGCCATTGGGTGGACAATAGCCGACATTAAGGGAATCAGCCCGGCCATGTGCATGCATCGCATACTTCTTGAGGAGGGAGCCAAACCGATTAGAGAAGCACAGTGTAGACTCAACCCTCCTATGATGGAAGTTGTGAAGAAGGAGATATTAAAGCTCCTTGATGTTGGAATTATCTATCCTATCTCTGATAGTAAGTGGGTAAGTCCGGTTCAGGTGGTACCTAAAAAGACGGGCATAACTGTTGTTAAGAATCAAAATAATGAGTTAATCCCTACTAGGATACAAAATGGGTGGCGTGTTTGTATTGATTATAGGAAATTGAATGTTTCAACTCGTAAAGACCACTTTCCTCTTCCATTTATCGATCAAATGTTGGAGAGGTTAGCAGGTCGTTCGCACTATTGTTTTCTTGATGGTTACTCAGGTTACTATCAAATTGTGATTGCACCTGAAGATCAGGAGAAAACGACATTCACCTGCCCATTTGGTACCTTTGCTTACCGACGAATGCCGTTTGGTCTTTGCACCGCCCCAGCCACATTCCAGAGGTGTATGGTTAGCATTTTTTCTGATTATGTAGAGAACGTTATATAAGTTTTCATGGATGATTTTACTGTTTATGGAGACTCTTTTGATACATGCTTGGATAACCTTACACTTGTTCTTAAGAGGTGTATAGAAACTAACCTTGTTTTGAATTCTGAGAAATGTCATTTTATGGTAACACAAGGAGCAGTTTTAGGTCATGTGATATCTTCTAGAGGTATAGAAGTTGACAAAGCAAAGATAGATCTTGTTCAATCTTTACCTTACCCCACAACTATGCGGAAAGTGCGTTCCTTTCTTGGACATGTAGGATTTTATCGGCGCTTCATCAAGGATTTCTCGAAAATTTCATTGCCCTTATGCAAGCTCTTACAAAAGGAAGTGGTGTTTGACTTTAATGATGAGTGCAAAAGAGCTTTTGACAAGCTCAAAGAACGCTAACAACAGCCCCCGTGATTCAATCATCGAACCGGGAAACTCCCATTTGAGATCATGTGTGATGCTAGCAATTATGCTATTGGGGCTGTTTTGGGTCAACGTGTTGGGAAAGTTGCTCATGCTATCTATTATGCCTCTCGGACACTAACTGAAGCACAGTGTAACTACTCCACAACGGAGAAAGAGCTATTGGCTATAGTTTTTGCTTTGGAAAAATTTAGATCTTATTTATTGGGAACTAAAGTTATTGTCTATTCTGATCATGCAGCTCTTAGGCATTTGCTGGCGAAAAAAGAATCTAAGCCAAGATTGATCAGATGGATCCTTCTTCTTCAAGAATTTGATTTAGAGATTAAGGACAAGAAGGGAGCTGAGAATTTAGTTGCAGACCATCTTAGTCGGGTGGTTAAGGAGGATGATGCGATACCATTACAAGATTTCTTCCCAGATGAACAACTACTTAAGGTGACAAATGTAGTGCCCTGGTATGCAGATTTAGTCAATTATTTGGCTACCAAAACCTTACCACCAGAGCTACCTAGAGTACGAAGAGAGAAAATCAAGAGTGATGCTCGGTACTACATTTGGGATGACCCTTATCTTTGAAAACAATGTTCAGACCAAATGGTAAGAAGGTGCGTACCCGAAACTGAATTTGAATTCATTCTTATCTTTTGTCATTCATATGCATGTGGTGGACATTTCGGTCCTAAAAGAACAGCAAGAAAAGTGCTTAAATGTGGCTTCTTTTGGCCATCTTTATTTCATGATGCATATATATTTTGTAAGTCATGCACTCGTTGCCAATACTCAGGTAATGTGGCCCGTAGGGATCAAATGCCACAAACCCCCATACTTATTTGTGAAATTTTTGATGTTTGGGGCATTGACTTTATGGGTCCTTTTCCTAATTCTTTTGGCAATGTTTATATTTTACATGCTGTTGATTATGTGTCAAAGTGGGTGGAAGCAAAAGCCACCCGAACTGATGATTCTAAAGTGGTTGCAGATTTTGTCAAGTCTCACATTTTTGTTAGATTTGGGATCCCACGGGCAATGATCAGTGATAGAGGGACTCACTTTTGTAACCGCACTGTAGCGGACCGCTTAAGAGGTATGTTTGTGACCCATAAGATTTCAACTGCCTACCATCCACAAACTAATGGGCAAGCTGAGGTATCTAATAGAGAGGTGAAGTCAATTTTAGAAAAAACAGTTAATCCGAATAGGAAAGACTGGAGTACAAGACTTGACGATGCACTATGGGCTTATAGGACTGCTTATAAGACACCTATAGGGATGTCTCCATATCGGTTGGTTTATGGAAAAGCATGTCATCTACCGGTAGAATTGGAGCACAAGGCATTCTGGGCAATTAAGCAGTGTAACATGGAAACGGATAAGGCGGGGGAGCAACGAAAGTTGCAATTGCAGGAGTTAGAGGAGATTCGCAATGAAGCTTATGAGAACTCTCGGATTTATAAGGAAAAGACGAAGGCCTTTCATGATAAAATGATTTCTAAGAAGCAATTTGTTGTTGGACAAAAAGTGCTCCTTTATAATTCAAGGCTTCGATTATTTCCTGGTAAATTGCAATCTCGTTGGATTGGTCCTTTTATTGTTATTAATCTCTTTCCACATGGTGCAATTGAGATTCAAAGTTTGGACACTCAAAAGATTTTTAAGGTCAATGGATATAGACTTAAACCTTACCATGAAGGTTTTCAAGTTAACTCGTTGGTTGAGAAAGCTATGGACTTAGAAGATCCACTTTATTCAGATTGAGAAAAGCTGCAAAGTCGAGCGAACGACGTTAAACAAAAGCGCTACTTGGGAGGCAACCCAAGAAATCAGATTTGCTTTCTTAACCCTTTCTCTTCTTATTTATTTATTTATTATCTTTCTTTTTCATAGATATTATGTTTGTATTTGTCTTTTTCTTTGCATTTAGTCTTACATTGGGGACAATGTAAGTTTTAAGTGTGGGGGAATTCTACGATGTGTTTTGTTTTTATTTTTACATGTTGTTAGTATATATTGGTTGTATATAGTAACTGAAAAAAAAATTGACTTCAAATTTTCTTCAAAAAAAAAAAAAAAAAAAAAAAATTTTTTGACCAGTTACAAGTTTGGATTAATTCTCTAAAGTGACCATGTTGAAACTTTATAAATATGATTAAATTATTGAGATTCTTGAACCTTAGATTAGATATGCAACTAAATTTGAATCACCATCTGAGATAAAGTTTTATTGTTATGTGTCTTTGTATTTCACGTTTGCACCAACTCTTAGTTGTGGGGAATAAACGGTAAATTTGAGAAATGACAATTACCAAAAAAAAAAAAAAAAAAAACTTGAAAAAGAATAAATAACTGCTTCAATGTCCAAAATACCTCAAAAAAAGAAAAAAGAAAAATTAAGATGATGGTTATAAGCAGTTTAATTGACTAAGTTTGATTTTGTGGCCTTTGTTACTTGAGTTATTAAGTCCTAGGGGTGTCTCTACACCTAGTGCCCTAAAGCCAACTGGTTTGGGAGTCACTGACCCAACACTTGCTACATGGGTAACTTAGAAAGCCTAAGAAAACGGACATTGCACTAGTCAATAAAAAAAAATGGTGTTATTTTTCTTGAAGTATACTGTAAAGCCCCTTACTAATTGAGTTACATCACTTCACACTTCACACTATAAATACATATTAATATGAATTTGTTGAAGATGGTGACTAAAATAAAGTTATTGTATCTTTGATAAGATTTAAGTTTCTATTGAGTTTAATTATGTTTATGAGTTATAATTGTGGAGTACTTAAGATTTTATTTAATTCTTGTAATTTGTCAAATCTAAAAATATTTTTCTTTGAATTTTGTGGGTAGATTCACTGCAAACCCTCACGAGACACAACTCGTCCACTAGGGGTAACCTAGGGGTTCAATGGCTTGTTGTACATGCTAAGTGCAATCGTGGTTCCTACGAAAGTGGAATAGTTTATGATTTTTTTATTTTATTTTGCCCGAGGACGTGCAAAGGCTAAGTGTAGGGGAATTTGATAAGTGTATAATTTTATATTTTTTTAGTCCTTTTGCATTATGGTTTTTAGGGTGTTTTATACCTTATTGAGCTTAATAGAATTTATTTTATGAGTTTGGTATATTTTAGAAATCTTGTTAATTAATTAATAAAAGATGAAAATTCTAGCACTCTTAATAATAACGTTTTGAATTTCATGTAGGATTCTGACATGGAAAGAGTTCGTTTGGGCTTCCAAATGTGGTTTTAAAATCTAATCTGGAAAATTGATCCGAATCTAAACCAGAGAAGGAAGGTTGCTACACACGGAAGGTTCACTATTGGAAGGCCTTGATTGATTATTGGAAATCTTGAGGAGAATATACACAACTATGGAATCTTACAAAATTTGGTAGATTTGGGGATGACAATTGTTTAATAATGGAATGATTTTCATCTAATCTAGGAATGCAGATTTTGTTTAATTTTTATTTCCATGTAATAAGGTTGTCAAATCTAGGCATACCAATTTTAGTCTTGTATTTTGGCTATTTAAACAATGTAAAGCCTATGTAAAGGGCATTCAAGAGTGATTGAGAAAGAAGACAATGGTTGAAGAACAACTCTCTTTCTTTTGTATTCTTAAAGAAGTCATGTGTGGCTAATTTTCTTATCTTTGGTTAGACGGAGCTGAAGCCATCATTGTAAACTTGTGAGACTTGTTTTATTTATTGATTTTTAATTGAATATTTGTTTTTCTTCTAATTTATGTGTATAATGATTGATGAATGAGTTGATTAGGAGTACTACTAATTGATTTATTTATTTAATCAATTGTTATTTTAGAATTGAATTGCTATCAATTGATTCTATGTCAGTGACAATGGAAATTGATGTTAATGGACAAGTTAATGTTATATTTCTAGGAGAAATCAGATTAAAATAATTAAACCACGCTGGTGTGTGCTTAATGCTTAATTTCAATCGTCTTTCCAATTGTTATTGTTATTCCTGAATCAAATCGAGAGCCTAGTCTTGAGATTGATTTAAGAGTAAGGGTGCTATTAATAAGCTATCTTTTAATAGACCAATCTTAAGGAAAGACTAAGGATTTTAGGCCTAGTCCTAATTTTCTTGATTGATTATTCAATTGGAATTGATTATCCTTTATGTCGATGAACAAGTTTACGAAGATGGTGTAAGTATCCTTTTGACCGAAGTTTTCTCTTATTGGTTTAATCTTTGATATTTGTATTACCTTGCTCTTTATTCGTGCATTTTAGATAATTAATTACTGTTCTTTTCTACTGCAAACATACCCCCCCCCTCAATACATAGAATAGCCAATGAAGTTGTGCTAATAAGATTAATCATAATCTGTTTTAGTACAACAATTGGTTACTTTCTGAGTCTTATTTTATTTTCATTTATTTTTTTTCTCTCTTTAGGTTAATTAAACATTTTAATCTTGATCATACAATCCTTGTGGGTTCGACTCTTACTTGCTACTATCTACGTTTCAAAGTAAGGTAATTTAAATTGAGCGCTCGACACACATTAGTTCATATCACTCCAAATCACTCACAATAAAGATCCAACGGTTTATATCACTCTAAATGATAATCTATCCATTTAAATTCCTCTAAATCATTCATAATCAAGATAATCCAACGGTCCAGATTCATTTACATCACTCATGATCAATCCAATGGTTTAGATTCAAATAAGATACTCATGATCAATCCCACGGTTCAGATTCAAATAAGATACTCATGATCAAGATCTAATGGACTCAAATTCTTCTAAAGCACAATATGATGGAAATCTAACGGTTTAAATCATGCCTATAAGGTCAAACTATGAAAACTGGGTCAGACTGATTTTCAGATTCAAATCAGTCATGGAAAAATAATCATAAGATATTCTTTAATCATGAAAAAAATTATATGTTAACTTTGTTGTCTTCCAAACTCATGTGGCTACCTTTTCCTTCAAGGAAGTGATGTCTAAAAAAGTCTCTACAGGACACTTATGTATAGATTTTCATGATTTTTATCGCAATCATTAGATTATGTGGACCTTTGGTAAAATATGCATATGGGACTTCATAATTTTTCAAATTAAGCTCAAAATACATCTTCTGAAAGAGGACTCAGAGACCTAGATTTTGGCTCAAGAAGGGAAACCATAATAGGGAACCAAAATGGGTAGAAAATGCACCACAAGTGCAGGCATGTGCACTGGTCAAGTCTGTTCCAGATTCTAACCAGCTGCACCATAAATTCTATATAAAATTAACCACTCATTGAAAATAGAATTCAAGCATATGATCATGTAGATAACTAATAGATCTAACATTTCATTAAAAAATATTATACAATCAAAAAGATCCTCAAGGCTCAAACGTCACATCTCAGTCATGCAATTCTGTGTGTTCTAACCGACCCTAAAATAGATTATGGTGCACTTCAAAAATCATTTGAAATCCATAAAAAATCAGAAAAATCCAGAGTTAGTGTCAACATTTTCATGACTTAATATCTATAACTTTTTCTAAAGGAAGGATTATTATATTATGGCCATAAATTCTATTTTTAATGCTTTTTCGATGATTGTTTGTACTGTACCCGAGAAGGATAGTAGCATTATTGGGGCTTTTTTACCTAGACTTTCTCAACTCCAAATGAGTCAAAATTTGTAGGAGAGCTTTCTAACATATGTACGAGTATCTCATAAAAGTTTGGGCTCAAAATTCATCAAAAATCTATATGAGATGCATGTCCAAAAATTGGATTCCAGATCTAGAATTTCCAGATTTAAAATCCACCTTGTAAAAAATATTAAAATACTCAAAAATCTTCATATGACATTCAATTTTTCTCCACTGAGTATTTTAAACATATTTTAATGCAAAAAATATCAAACATGGGCATTACAACATCAACATGCATGCAATATAACATCTTTCATCATGATTTCTCATAAATAGGCATATTCAAGCAATTTTCGACATGTTAGCATTATGGAATCATATCAAAACCAAGGTTTTGGTTACAGCAATGGGTGAGAGACCATGAATTGCAGGTATGTACTAGAAAATAACAATGGAGAATGGACTTACCACTTTGCAGAGAGTTTCCTTTCTCTTAGCTTCTCCTTCTTCCTTTTCTTCTTCTCTTTCCCTTCTTCTTCCTCTCCTTTCTCAATTTTCGTCTCCCTCTTTTTTTTCAAATTTTTTTTTGCCTTTATTAGATCCTTTTTCCTCTCTTTCAACCGTCCCTCTCTTTCTTTCTTTTTTTTGGTTTTTTTTTTCCTTTTTTTTTTCTTTCCTTTTGTCAATTTCAGCTTTTATTAGATCCTCTCTTTTCTCCCTCTTAGGACCGTCCCCTTTTTCATTTTTTTTCTTTCTTTTTTTCTTCGTTGGTCCACCTGTCACACCCCAATTCTGCACCATTCAGAACGGTGTGATGAATGGCTAATAAACCAACGGTTCAACCAGGATCTCTAATAGGCTGTGTCCGTTGAAAATAAAACCATACACATCCACAACCATAATCAGAATAAATATACAATAGCGGAAGTCTTACTAATAAATGAACTGAGGAATCTAACTGTGATAATCATAAATAAAGTATCAAATTATCTTGTATCAACCGAGACATAAGTAAATAAAATATCAATTACATTTCCTTAATAATTCAAATGAAATCTATTCGAAAACGCATGCGTTGCATTCGCATGAAGAGTCATGCATTTCCACTAAGTCTTCAGCTTCCATCGCAGCGATGTGCCCATACGCAAAAACATTCAAATAGTCTTCCACCGTGGTACCTGTATCATCAACTAAAAATATTCGACGTCGAAAGGGTGAGCACACATCATGGCTTAGTGAGCAAACAAAACAATGCAACAATCATATGCATGCATTCAATTCATATCTATGGTCTGGTTTATAAGTTTGCAATGTGCTATAGAAAGGGTCAGTGGTCGCCTCACCTCTATACACGAGTGTGTGAATCCGCCCAATGAGTATCGGCACTGTCGTCCCACATGCACCCACCATGGACAATATACACCCCATGAAAACAGCATGGCTGTACCATTTGCCCATACCAATACGTAAGTCCCTGCTGGCGAGGGCTTACAAACTGGGCTCGCAACTAACCAATCCTAATGTCAAACAGTGTATCCAAGGCCTCATCCCAGCATCCCTCAATACATCCATAGAGATAGAGCTAAGGCCCTCCGATAGAGTCGAAGACTACAAGGTCCGAGACCACCTCCCCTGATACCCTACGACGTAATAGTTCTGATAAGGTAATGGCGATACGACGATGTCAGTGGACATGACTTAAGTAGAACCATGGCTGTACCGATTGATACCATCCCATACCCGCACTATGTACACTAACCACACACATACCTTCACATGCCTATTCCTAGCATCATCATCATCATCATGTTATAAATAAACAGAATTAAATATGTAACAATAGTAATAGCAGGAATATTGGATGACATATTGAATGCACATACAAGCATACACGCATAGAATCAGTCATGGTATTGGACTCAAGAAATAAAAACAGTTTATTATTAACCAATTAGTTTGGGTCTTGTTCCCTCACCTTTGCTTGAGTGTTGATCCTCTTTCAAGCTTTAAAACCACTTTTATATCAATAGGAAAACCTAACAAGTCGATAGATTTTGGTTAAAAGTCTTTCCGGCATCATTAGGCTTGTTTTTAAGCACGGGTCGCAGGGTGGGTCGCAGGTAGGGTAGCAGTCTACATCGATCCCTAGGGTAGGGTCGATGCCAAGGTCGGATGTTCCATCGACCCTGGGTCCGACCACCCCTATTCTGGACTTCCCAAATACTGGGGGTCGATCTTGTGGTCTGGTAGGGTCTATTCCCAATTGACCCCACGTGCGACCCCCCATGGGTTGAGTCGAGATTTTCATTCTACAGTCCATTCCTTTATGTTTGGATCCTATGGCTTACTTCCACAATCCATTCTAGGCTTGTTCTATGGCTTAGAACACTAGGTTTCTTCCTTACCTTGTCTACCTTGACTTCTCCATGGATTTCATCGAAATCTTTCTATGGGTGTATGATTTGGGTTTCCCCTAGACCATACTCTCTTCATGAACTATTCTAAGGTCTTAGATTATCAATAAAAATCTTGCCCATACCTTAGGTTTGCTGAGATTCTGAGATTTCTCTGAATTCTTCAATTCGGTGGTCTTCTCCAACTTTCCTTTTCTTCTTCTTCTCTTCTCTTTCTCTCACTCTCAATTAGGGTTTTAAAAGGAGTGAAAGAGGCTTAAGGATGTCCTATTTATAGAGTAGAATCTCTAAAAATAAGTCCCATTGAGACTAGGAAGGAATCCCATTGAAATTTAGAAAGTTTCCTATTTACGGTTTATGTCGGAAAACAGGGGGTCGATGAGGGGGTCGGAGATCCCGTCGACCCTCAGTTCCTAAGTTGTCCGACCCCCAGTGAAAAATCAGGGGTCTGACTTCTATGTATGGGGGGGTCGACCCTACCTACCTAGGTATGCGACCCTTCCCTCCCATTCACTATTTTTGGGTCAGTTTAGTACCTGGTTTTGCCATATCCTTCATGCACTTGGTCCATTTGGCTCGACCATGATGGGTAGACCTGGTACAAGGTGGTAAGACCAGTTAGTTCGATACGGGTCTTACAACTCCCCCTACTTATAAAAATTTCGTCTTCGAAATTGTTCATACCTTCCGAGTCGAATAGATGAGGGTATTGCTTTCGCATAGCATTCTCTTCTTCCCATGTGATTTCTTTTATATCCCTGCTTCTCCAAGTGACCTTAACATAATAAATGTTACGGTTGCGTAGTCGTTGCACCTTTCGGCTGGTGATTTCAGTTGGTGCTACTTCAAACGTTAAATCCTCAGTCAAATCAGGTAGAACTACTGTCAATACGTGCGTTGGGTCTCTGACATACTTCTTCAATAAGGAGATAAGAAATACGTCATGCACACTTGACATAGATGGTGGTAGTGCTAACTGGTAAGCCACTTTTCCATGCTTAGCTAGAATCTCATATGGTCTGACATATCTCGGACTTAATTTCTCTTTCTGCTCGAACCGTTTCAAACCTCGCATAGGTGACAATTTGAGGAATACCTTATCACCTACGGCGAATTCAAGATCTCGGCGTCTAGTGTCTGCATATTGCTTCTGACGATTCTGAGCCGTTCTTACTCTTTTCTTGATAATGTCGACTACTCGACAAGTTTCTTCAATAAATTCTTGTCCAACAATACTACGTTCTCCAACTTCATTCCAAAACAAATGAGTTCGACACTTCCAGCCATACAGTGCTTCATAGGGTGACATCTGTATAGTAGTCTGATAGCTATTGTTATAAGCAAACTCAATCAGTGGTAACTGTTCATCCCATGATCCTTTGAAATCAATTACACAAGCTTGGAGCATGTCTTCTAGAATCTGAATGGTGCGCTCTGACTGTCCGTCTGTCTAGGGATGGAATGCAGTACTGAACTTCAATGTTGTACCCATAGCCTTCTGTAATCCTTCCCAAAACTTTGAAGTAAATCGTGGATCTCTGTCGGACACAATGCTTTTAGGTACACCGTGTAATCTAACAATATTATCCACATACAACTTAGCTAACCTTTCCAGTGTATACTGAGGTCGTATAGCTATAAATCGAGCCATTTTAGTCAGTCTGTCTACAATCACCCAAACTGCGTCAACTACTCGGGGAGTCAATGGTAACCCTGTGACGAAGTCCATAGTGATGCAGTCCCATTTCCATGCTGGTTCCGGTAACGGCTGTAACAGTCCTGCTGGTCTTTGTCATTCAGCTTTCACCTTCTGACAATTTAGGCATTGAGACACGAACTTGGCTATATCTGCTTTCATTCCCCTCGACCAATATAATTTCTTTAGGTCATGATACATTTTTGTACTTCCAGGGTGTATCGAATAGGCGGTGGTATGGGCTTCCTTCATTAGTCGGTGTCTAATGTCCAAACTTTCTGTCTCAGGTACACATATTCTTCCTTTGAACTTCAGTACCCTTTCATCATCTAAGGAGAACTCGGGAGTAGTCCTACCTTTTTCGGTGTCTTCTTGTACAGTTCTTAGGTAAGGGTCTGATTTAATCGCTGTTTTCACTTCCTCAAGTATATCGGGTACAATCTTCAATGTGGCAAACATATTTGAAAACTGATGGATAAACCCTTGGTTGGTTGATTCACCCGGTACATCTATCACAAACTGCTCGTTACCGTAATTGAACACTCTTCCGATAGTACACAGTGCAGCAGTGGTGCTAACCTCTTCTTGAGATTTCATCATTACCTTTCTACTCAGTGCGTCTGCAACCACATTAGCTTTTCCCGGATGATACTGGATATCACAATCATAGTCTTTCAATAGTTCCAGCCATCTTCTTTGTCTCATATTCAACTCCTTCTGATTAAAGAGGTAAGTAAGACTCTTATGATCTGATTTAATCTGAAATTTCTCTCCGTACAAGTAATGTCTCCATATTTTGACAGCATGTACTACTGTCGTTAATTACAAATCATGAGTGGGATAGTTCTTCTCATGTGTCTTCAATTGTCTTGAGGCATAAGCAATTACTTGTTCTCCTTACATAAGTACACATCCTAATCCCTGTCCTGGCGCATCAGTGTACAAAATAAACGGCTGTCCTAGAATCGGAATGGTCAAGATTGGAGCCGATATCAATCTAGCCTTCAATGTTTGGAAACTCTTCTCACATTTATCAGTCCAAACAAACTTTTCGCCCTTCTTAGTCAAACTGGTAAGAGGTACGGAAATTCGGGAATAGTCTTCCATAAATTATCGATAATACCCAGCTAGACCTATGAAACTTCTAATTTCTGCAATGCTCTTCGGTGCTTCCCACTTTACAATAGCTTCGATCTTGCTAGGGTCCACTTTAATTCCTTCAGCGGATACAACATGGCCTAGAAAAGCGACTTCCTGTAGCCAAAACTTGCACTTTGTAAATTTGGCGTAGAGCTTCTCTTTCCGTAATCGCTCAGAGCGGCGTTTAGATTCTTAATATGAGTTTCCTCGTCTTTGGAGTAGACCAATATATCATCGATGAATACAATAACCGACGTATCCAACATATCGTGGAATACCTGATTCATAAGTTCCAAAAAGGTTGCTGGTGCGTTCGTCAATCCAAAAGACATGACCAAAAATTCATAATGTTCATATCTGGTCTTGAATGCTATCTTGGGAATATCACCATCCTTAATCTTCAATTGATGGTAGCCTGATCGAAGATCGATCTTGGAGAACACTTTGGCACCTTGCAACTGATCGAACAAGTCATCGATCCGAGGCAATGGATACCGATTCTTGATTGTCAGTTTATTCAGTTCTCAATAGTCTATACACAGTCGAACGTTATTGTCCTTTTTCTTTACGAATAATATTGGCGCTCCCCATGGTGATATGCTAGGTCGGATGTAACCCTTGTCCAACAGTTCTTGTAGTTGTACTTTTAATTTCTTCAATTCAGTAGAAGCCATTCGATAAGGTTCTTTAGATATTGGTGCGGCTCCGGGTATTAGATCTATAACAAACTCTGTAGCGCGGTCGGGTGGTAATCCTGGTAGTTCTTCAGGAAATACATCTGGATAGTCACGCATGACATCAATATCCTCCATTCGTGGTGCTTCTTTGGTAAGATCGACCACAGATACTAGATACCCAACTGCTCCTTTCTCAAGGCACTTCCTAGCCTTTAATGCAGAGAGTATGAGCTTTCGTTTACGGAGAAGTTTGGTTCCCGAAAAAACTGAACTCTGCTCCTTCTTTGTCTTTAAATGTCGGCTTTTTTTCGGCACACAATAGATTTACAGAATGTCGAGCTAACCAGTCCATTCCTAAGATGACGTCAAAGTCTGCCATCTCAAGTTGGATCAAGGTTGCATCCAAAATCTTTTCATCAATCAGAACTGGACATGGTCCATAACCTTTTTCTAACTCCACTTCTAATCCCATAGGTGATGGTACAAGCAGTTTGTAGTCTAAGGATTTAAGGGGTAGATAGCTTCTTTCCAAATGACACAGATATAAAAGAATGAGTAGCTCCTGTAACAAAGAGTACTCTGGCGGGAATGCCATTAATAGGTACGATACTTGTGATTTATTTTGGTTTAGTCTACATGCTCACATAATGTAACACAAAATGATAAGGTTCAGGTCATACTTGTGACCACATCAGGCGATGCGGCAGCATCCTCAGATGTAACAGCGTAAACTCTTCCTTGATGTAGTTGTTTTTTGGGCTTAGTACACTCTCTTGCGACATGCCCTACTTGATTGCAGTTAAAACATCTTATTCCTTCACCATTTTTCTTTGGTTGCGGTTGAGCTGCTAAAGTAGTCTTGGCTGCAGCATTGAAACCTTGAGTACGAAAGGGTTTGAATACCTTGGTGTTCCCTCTCTTGTAAGAACTTCCATTTGGCCTTTTTATTCTTCTATTTTGAGCAAAGTAGCTCTCTTTCTGGCTCGACTTTATCACTCAAACAATTTGTACAACTTCATTGTAGATTCTCTTTTCAAGTCCCAAAACATGCTCGCAGATGCTTCCCCTAAGTCCCATGACGAACCTTTGGGTCTTGGTGTTTTCCTCTTGCATACTGGCGGGTGCAAAGAAGAACAGCTCCTCATAACGCTGTTGATATGCATCCACGGTCATCTGCCCCTGATATAAACTCAGGAACTCTCTTTCCATAGAATCTCTGAAACTTCTAGGAAAGTACTTCTCAAAGAATGCCTCCTTATAAATATCCCAAGTCAGTTGGGCGTGCTTTGTTAATAAATATGTCCTGGTAGACCTCCACCAATGGTGTGCATCTCCTTTCAGCATAAAGGTGGCACACAATACTTTCACTTCTTCATTTACTGTCATCACCATAAAATTTCTTTCCATTTCATCAACCCAGTGTGCCAACCATAAAGGATCTACTGGCTTGCCATTAAATTCTTTGGGCTTCAATTTTAGAAAACGCTCCACCAGTCTGGAGTGGTCTAGTTGTTGCGGGACATATGCCCCATACATAGGTGGTTGGTATTGATATCCACCTTGAGCTACCTCATGATTCTGCACTTGAGCCTGCATGATGGGAGTCCGAGGTGTGTGGGGTATTGTGTTGCTTTCCCCTGGTACTGTGCTTGCCTATCCTGCTGGCATCGGTGTCGTCTGTACAGCTGGAAAGGTCATGCCTATGGCAGCTTGCATAGTAGCTTGTCCTGTTGTATTTGCTGCAGCTGTTGGGCCAAATCCATTACTACTGTAGCCAGGTCTGTAGGTGGAGCTAGCAGATTTATAGGATTTGTCTGCCCATTAATTACGGACGGTGCTGTGTTCGTATTTCCCTATGTTTCCAGGTGTGTCTGGCTGTCTTCCCCCATAAGTGGTGGTGGGATAGAGTTACGGCTTTGTCTGGTTACTCTGCGTCCAGCCATTATCTAATCTGGTAGTGGGAATGCTTGAAAATCATAAAATACGTGAGGCAATCATTATATACTTCATTCTCATAGTTTAAATCCACTAACCAATGAAAATTTCAAATTTTTTCAGACCATTATGTCGAAAATATTGTATTTTCCACTAGAGGGTCGATGGTGGGGGTCGATGGATGTCCGCCTCTCAGTATGCGACCCTGAGGAATCACTGATTCTTCCCGAGAGCCGGGGGTCGCTGAGGGGGTCGATGGATGTCCGACCCAGGGTTTGACCCCTGGTTCTCTGTCAGATTACCGAGAGCCAAGGGTCGATGAGGGGGTCGGAGGGGGGGTCGGATGTCTTGGTCGAATTCTCCGACCCTCGGACTAAAATTCTGGTTTTTATTTCCGATTTTGAATCCATTTCTCATTCTTCCTCCTCCTTTCCGACTCGGCTCGTCCCTCTGAGTTGCTACAGTGCCAACTCAGACTCTTTGGTGCTATTTGCTTCTTATTTCGACGTCCACACCTCGTCTATAGGTATGTTCTCTATATTTTCATGTTTTTAGGTTTCCTTAGCTAGGTTTTTGCTCATTTAACTCGTTTTCTTCAAATTAAACTTTTTTCAACCGTAAAAATTCGATTTTTATTGGGGGCTTTTGTTGTTGGTGACTCAATGGATGAAAGCCCTCAAAAATATTTGATGGTTATCGAGAAACTTGAATTTCCCATTTTTGCCCTAATTTGTCGAGATTTTTGAATTTCTTGAAATTTCTTCAAATTCGATCTCGTTAAATGAAATTTCCAACTGTATGAGTCTTGCAGGATTGTTTAAATCCTTTATAAGTCCTCCTGCCCACGTGTATGGGTGAAAAGTGAGGCTTTTGACCAATTTACGTCGTTATACTGCCAAAATTTTTGGGTTTTCCATCCTTACTAAACCAATATCTATTTTTCTTTGTTTTTGGCAGATACTATGGCTCATACCAAAGTACCCAGGGTTCATGACCCAGTCAACTTCCGTTCTAATGAGGCGGAGACACAGTATGCCCGCTATTCTCGTAAGAAGGTAGAGGGAGGTCGCTGGGTAGACTTAGCTAACCTGGCCTTGTTCGATGTAGAGAGGGTTTTTGGTGACATGGATTGACTTCCTGTGATCACCTATGACGCCTACACTCGGCCGGATTTGGTGCGACAGTTTTATTGTAATCTCCAAGTAGTGGGAGATTACAACGATACAGAGAGGGGTAGAGAGCTTCGGATCACCAGCTACGTCAAGGAGGTCGAGATTTCATTCGATTATCGATAGCTAGCCGACTTATTGGGCATTTCATATGACGGCCCCTTGGAGTTCTGTGCTCCTGGAGAGCCCCAGTTCTTTTCATTGGAGATGAGAGCTGAGATTGACCGCCAGATCATCAGAGAGGATCGCTGGGAGATGAAAGCGATCTATCTTCGTCCAGAGCCTCGGGTGTACTGCAAGATTATTTAGCACAACCTGATACCTCAGAGTGGGCACTACGAGAGGATCTTCTAGTTGACCCAGTATATGTTGTACTGTATCTGCACTAGGCTGCTCGTCTGCCTTCCTTACATCATCATGCGGATTATGATCAGCGCTACGTTGCTCAGTCATACTGGCAACCTGCCATATGGACGCATGATCTCTATGCTACTGACCCGCCTGGGTGTTGACATGATGGATGAGAGGATTCAGGAAAAATATTTCTCGTCACCTTTGGATTGGGAGGCCATCTGCAAGATGGGCATGCGGGATGCTCAGGTCAGCGACGAGTAGAGGAACGCTCTGGTGCGTCTACGTACTCTAGTGGAGATGGCTAACGCTGAGGCAGCAGCAGCAGCCGCTAGAGCAGGGGTTCATGGGGGTGATGATGATCGCTTGTACATGGATGTCGATGTTATACCTCCTCCATTACCTACTCATGCTACAGGAGCTGGTCCTTCTTATTCAACTGGTCCTTCGTATGCACCTTCGGATGACATGATGGGGCTGTTGCATGAGATTAGGGAGGCCCAGCGCGCATTGGATCAGCGGATGGCCGAGCTGGTAGCTAGTCTCCAGGTGACCCAGACTCAGGTGGCCTGGTTAACTAGGGTGTATGCTGAGGACTATGATAGAGATCGTGAGGCACCTCCTCCTCCAGCACCTCCAGCTCCATGATGTATTATCTTTTGTCTTTCTTTTTGTACTTCAGAGTAACTGTCCGGGTTGTGGACTGTACTCTGCTTTAGTCATGTATATATATGTTTGTTCCTCTTTTGGTTGTATATAAATTTGTTTCTCATTTAATAGATGTATTATTCTCTTTCAACTTTGTCTCAAACAACACAGATGCTTATGGTGTATTATTATTACGTCTTTTAAATTTTTATCCTATCTCAGTTCACGAACTTTTGTGGAAGTATACTGGTTTCACAGACAGGGCCTGAGAGCTCTGATACCAAGTTGTCACACCCCAATTCTGCTCCATTTAGAACGGTGTAATGAACCGCTAATAAACCAAAGGTTCAACCAGGATCTCTAATAGGCTGTGTCCGTTGAAAATAAAACCATACACATCCACAACCATAATCAGAATAAATACACAATAGCGAAAGTTTTAATAATAAATGAATTGAGGAATCTAGCTGTGATAATCATAAATAAAGTATCAAATTATGTAGTATCAACCAAGACATAAGTAAATAAAATATCAATTACATTTCCTTAATAATTCAAATGAAATCTAATCGAAAACGCATACGTTGCATTCCCATGAAGAGTCATTCGTTTCCACTAAGTCTTCAGCTTCCATTGCAGCGATGTACCCGTACGCAGAAACATTCATATAGTCTTCCACCATGGTACCTACATCATCAACTAAAAATATTCGACGTCGAAAGGGTGAGCACACATCACGGCTCAGTGAGCAAACAAAACAATGCAACAATCATATGCATGCATTCAATTCATATCTGTGGTCTGGTTTATAAGTTTGCAATGTGCTATAGAAAGGTTCGGTGGCCTCCTTACCTCTATACACGAGTGTGTGAATCCACCCAATGAGTATCGGCTCTGTCGTCCCACATGCACCCACCATGGACAATATACATCCCATGAAAATGGCATGGCTGTACCGGTTGCCCATACCAATACGTAAGCCCCTGCTGGTGAGGGCTTGCAAACTGGGCTCGCAACTAACCAATCCTAATGTCAAACAGTGTATCCAAGGCCTCACCTCAGCATCCCTCAATACATCAATAGAGATAGAGCTAAGGCCCCCCGGCAGAGTCGAAGACTACAAGGTCCGAGACCACCTCCCCTGATACCCTACGACGTAATAGTTTTGCTAAGGTAATGGAAATACGACGATGTCAGTGGACATGACTTGAGTAGAACCATGGCATAATATACACCCCATGAAAACGGTATGGCTGTACCGGTTGATACCATCCCCTACCCGCATTATGTACACTAACCACATACATACCTTCACATGCCTATTCCTAGCATCATCATCATCATCATGTTATAAATAAATAGAATTAAATATACATGAACAGTAATAGCAGGAATATTGGATGACATATTGAATGCACATACAAGCATACACGCATAGAATCAGTCATGGTATTGGACTCAAGAAATAAAAACAGTTTATTATTAGTCAATTAGTTTAGGTCTTGTTCCCTCACCCCTTTGCTTGAGTGTTGATCCTCTTTCAAGCTTTAAAACCACTTTTATATCAATAGGAAAACCTAACAAGTCAATAGATTTTGGTTAGAAGTCATTCCGGCATCATTAGGCTGGTTTTTAAGCACGGGTCGCAGGGTAGGTCACAAGTAGGGTAGCAGCCTACATCGACCCCCAGGGTAGGGTCGATGCCAGGGTCAGATGTTCCATCGACCCTGGGTGCGACCACCCCTATTCTGGACTTCTCGAATACTGGGGGTCGATCCTGTGGTCTGGTATGGTCGATTCCCAATCGACCCCACGTGCGACCCCCCGTGGGTTGAGTCAAGATTTTCATTCTACAGTCCACTTCTTTACGTTTGGGTCATATGGCTTACTTCCACAATCGATTCTATGCTTGTTCAATGGCTTAGAACACTAGGTCTCTTCCTTACCTTGTCTACCATGATTTCTCCATAGATTTCATCGTAATCTTACCATGGGTGTATGATTTGGGTTTCTCCTAGACCATACTCTCTTCATGAACTATTCTAAGGTCTTAGATTATCATTAGAAAGCTTGCCCATACCTTAGGTTTGCTAAGATTCAGAGATTTCTCTGAATTCTTCAATTCGGTGGTCTTCTCCAACTTTCCTTCTCTTCTTCTTCTCTTCTCTTTCTCTCACTCTCAATTAGGGTTTCAAAAGGAGTGAAAGAGGCTTAGGGACGTCCTATTTATAGAGTAGAATCTCTAAAAATAAGTCCCATTGAGACTAGGAAGGAATCCCATTGAAATTTGAAAAGTTTCCTATTTGCGGTTTCTGTCGGCAAACAGGGGGTCGATGAGGGGGTCGAAGATCCCGTCGACCCTCAGTTCCTAAGTTGTCCGACCCCCAGTGAAAAATCTGGGGTCTGACTTCTATGTGAGGGGGGGTCGACCCTGCCTACCTAGGTATGCGACCCTGCCCTCCCATTCACTATTTTTGGGTCAGTTTAGTACCTGGTTTCACCATTTCCTTCACGCACTTGGTCCATTTGGCTTGACCATGATGGGTAGACCTGGTACAAGGTGGTAAGACCGGTTAGTTCGATACGGGTCTTACACCACCAGTGGATCCCACTACTTTGAGTCCCATTCCTAAATTTCTCTCCCTCTCTCCTTGTATTCTCTTTCTTTCCTTTTTCTTTATTCTTTCTCCCTTAGGTCGTTTAGAGTTTTTTTTTTTTCCTTCCTTTTCTCTCTAGGTCCCATGGCTTTCTCTACTCACAACCTCTTTTCCCTCCAACCATGGGACCTTCTATTCCCCACGACTCTCTCATTGGATTCTATTTTTTCTTTCTTTTTTCCTTATTTTTCTCCCACGATTTTCTCTCTTTCCTCACGACCTCTTTTCCCTCCAACCGTGGGCTCCTCTATTCCCCATGGCTCTCTCGCTGGATTCTTTTTTTTTTTTTAGAGTCCAATCAACTCTTCTCTTTCTTTTTTTTCTTTTTCTTATTTTTCTTTTTTATTCTTTTAGCAATGGGACCCACAGCCAGGTGGCCTTCCCTCTCTGAAAACCCTAGTGGCCACTTTCTTTTTTTTTGCACGGCTCTTTCTCTTTTGCCCTATATCAAATTTAGTTCTCTTCTCTCTCTATTAATCCTTCTATATATAATAATAGATATTATATACATATATAAAGTAGAAAAAATTTCATCTACACCCCATCAAAGATTGTTAACATCATCTACACCCACAAGTTTGCAAAAACATCACCTAGGTCCCAAAACTTTGGCTGTGGTAATCAAAGAAGTCCACTCCGTCAATTAATTCCCGTTAGATGCTGACGTCAACTGAAATAAAATTTTTCATGGACAATACTGCCCTTAGAGTAAAGATAAAATACCATTTTACCCTTCTTCTTCTTCCTTTCCACTTCTTCTTTCCTCTTTTGCTCTTCTGCTCTTCTCCATAGTCAGATTCATATAGGCGTTGGTGCGTGGCGAGAAGCAACCATTGAAGAGTAGTCTAAACTCTGGTGGTCACGGCTCTGGATGAATTTCGATCGATTTGGTCAGGGTGAGCCGCTCGAATGCAATAGGAATCCCATCATCAAGGAGGCTTCCATTCCTGCAAGGGATTTGAGGATCCTTGGCCCTGTCTCCTCTCAATCCTCCAATATCCTTGGTAATTGTCGTTCAAGAAATTATCACTTCAAAAAAAAATGCTCTATTTGATTGAGATTTGGGTTCATATGGGGTTTGAATTTGATTACTTCAATAACGATAAAATGGATTATATAAGAGGATCAAGGGAGAATTGGGTCTGTTACTTCTGAAAGATTTGAAGGTGGAGTTCTTGTGTTTCTGGGTTTGTGATTGCTTCATAGGGGTTTTATTTGGTCGGTTATGTTTAGTGTGGTTTGGTTTGTGCTTTTTTGGATTTGTGGTTGCTTCACAGGTGATCAGCAACTTGATTGTAGGGATTTCAAAGTTCCTTGCCAATTATCGCCACTGCTCCGCTCAGGAAGAACTCTCAGACGCATCGACTGCTCCGAAGTGGGAAGACAGATGGTGAGAGGAGGGTGTTTGAGTTAGAGGAGAGTAGAGAATTTAGAAATGTTATCGGGCAAAGATTTTATGGAGCAAGATTTGGGGAGAAATGTTTCATTTCTCCAGAAATCAATCACAGAAGAAACCCAAAAGTGGAGAAAAGAAAGGACGCCTGAGATCGACTACCTCCAGCGTCTATGGGTTTCTTCTTCCCTAACCTCCAGCAACTCCGCCTGAATCCGACCCTTTTAATCGATGGCCATAAAAAATCAGTCACCAACCTTGCAGACCCCTTCCCTCAAAAGAAGTTTTCGATCTCACCTTCCTTCTTTGCTTCTCTCTGTAGTCCATGGCTCTATACTGTCTGCAGGAAAAGCTATCTCATAGAACAGACAAAACCAATCTTACTGATGAAAGTAAGAATGAAGCAGGAGCTGGTGCGTAGCGAGAAGCAACGCAAGCGATCAGGCATTGCAGGTTATGGATCCAACTAAAATAGCGATCAGGCGTTGCTGGTTATGGAGTTGGCATGGCTCGCCACGCACCAGCTCGCCGGAGAAGAAGGCTGTTTGGAATAAATCTTTTAAGTTTTTTTAAAATTAAAAAGATAAAATATAAAAATGAAGGGTAAAACTGTATTTCAACAATTTTAGTGATTTCCGTCAGTTAAGTGGACTTAGGTGATGTTTCTACATTCTTATGGGTGTAGATGATGTTAACAATCTTTGATGGGGTGTAGATGAAATTTTTTCTATAAAGTATATAACACATTTAAATATTATGCACATGAGTCGAACCGGTTAGGTTTGGACTGACTTGATTGGGTTGGGCCAACATGAGTTGACTAGGTTAAACTGATATGGGTTGAGCCGGGTTAGGCCCAGATTGATTTTTCTCTCTCTATCATTTCATAGGGAGAATTGATAAAAAAAAAATATTTTTGAAGCCAGCAAGTTAAATGTTGATACATATGACTAAGGGTGTCAAAACGATACCAAAATTGTTGGAATTGTACTCTACCATTTATATTGAAATCATTAAATTGATTAATAAATGGTACGATAATAATGAGAAACTTGAACGGCAAGATATGATATTAGGAATTTTTTCTGGTATTATTATTATTATTATTATTTTAGTCCTTCTTCCTTTACTAACGACATTTTAGGAAGCAAAATGAAATGGACAATTTGATTTTTAAACGGTAACTTCTTCGCATGTGAAACGTGTGCATCAATTCCATCCTGATTTGGGGTTTGATGAGTTTTTAAAGTAGAATTGGAGGTTTTCTCATAACTGTTCTACATGAAGTATTAGACAATTTTTTGACTTAAACATTGTTTCAAATTTAAACCTCATGTGATCTTTTAACAAAACCAATCAAGAAATTTTCCATCTTTCTATGGATTAATCTATTGTTGTTACTTATTTACGTATCTTAGAGTTATAGAAGAAGATAAGAGGGAGAGATAATGAAGAAAAAGATAATATAATGATAAGTGGTTCTATTAAGGAAACCGTATACGTACCCCCAAAAAAAAAAATTCTTGGGATACTTTGTCGAGGAAGCCTGAACTTGATAGTCTCTCATGACTATTCTACATTAAATATTAATTAGAAGATCATTACAGACTTAAACATTGTATCAAATTCAAACTCAATGATCCTTTGACCCAACCAATCAAGAAATTCTCCCTCGTTTTATGGATTGAATCTATTGTTGTTGTGTAATCTACATTTCTTAAAGTTATAGAGAAGATAGGAAGGAGAAATAATGAGAAAAAATAATTAATAACGATAAATGGTTCTATTGAGGCCGTGTCTCGGGATGGTACTGAGGAAGTCAGGGTAAGATTTCAAATCTTGAATTTTGTGTTAGCCACTGTACGTATTCTCTTGATATATGTTACTTACAATATTTGAACATTTGAATTCAAACCTGAAGGTAGGTTAGTTTAAATTTATAAATATGAAAATAATTCTTATGTCTAACAGCCTGAACTCGATGGTCTGTCATGACTCTTTTACATGAAGTATTAGACAATTGTTTCTGACCTAAATACTGTTACAAATTCGAACTCAATGATCCTTTGACCAAACCAATCAAGAAATACTCCTTTCTATGGATTGAATCTACTGTTGTTATGTACCTACGTATCTTAGAGTTATAGAAAGAAGATTAGAGGGAAAAATAATTAATAACGATAAGCAGTTCTTTTGAGGTCTAACGAAGCCGTGCCTCAGGATGGTTTATTTTATTTTATTTTATTTTATTTTTTTTTACTTTTTTTGAGAATGAATACCTCGGTATGGTTTTACTAAGGAAACTGTGCCTCGATGATCTCTACAAGAGAAACAAATTGTTATCAATCTTCCAATTAAGCTTCTCATCTCATCAACAGCATCTCATTCCATTCTTGAAAAATAAATAACAAAGACCCTAGAGTTACTGTTACCCACAATAAAATAACTTATCTATGCACTTAACCCTTATTGTATAATTACTCCCTAACCCCCGACGTATAATAACTACTAGAATATGATACACCCTAATAATTACTCTCAAATAACTACCCCATACACATTCATGCGACTTACGTAACCCACACAATAAGTTGGTTCGTAACAATTGTTCATAAGGCCATTACAGTGGATCGCCCTCTCTCTCTCTCTCTCTCATTTTCACAAAATTCCGATCACTCCTTCCGGACCTGTAACTTCTCTTTGTAGTTTGGGATGGCCAAGTTTGATGTCATCATGGAGGGAAGCGAAACAGAGAAAAGAAAAAAAATTTATAAATGCATTTGCATGGAAGTGAAAAATCTGGGGTTCATATGAGTGAGAGGATTGTGGTACACTAATACCTACTTATCTTTTTGGAGGAAAATTGAAGATAAATAAAAGGGAAAAAGACAATTTCTTTCCCTATAACTTACTTTAATGACAGTCGAACATTCAATTTTTAGGAAAAAATAAATGATCTTAATTTTTAACGGTATTAAAATTATATTTTTTATGAACAATTTTACCCCTAAGCATTTTATAAATAATGAAGAAATAGTCTTAGAAGACTTTGTAGCAGAGAGAGAGAGATAGAGAGAAAAAGAGAGAGAAAGAGAAAGAAGAAGGAAAAGACTTGTTTGACGAGTTGCACCAGAACCAGACTGGGGAAGGTAACCAACAAGGACGGCCACGGTTTTTTGACTTTCAAACCTCTAGTCGTTCTTTGCCTTCTCCCACACCTTCTTCTTCTTAATCTTTACAATCCAAATTCCTCCCACCCACATCTCTCCATTAAAGAAGCAGCAGCGGTAGCAATTGGAATAGCAGATCTATTTTTCAATTTCTCAATTTAGGTTTCCATTTTTTTTATTTAGATTCAGAGACCATGAATGATCCACTTAGGAATTCTTTCTCTGGAATTAAGGGTCGTACGGACAGCTCCACCTTCGTGGATGTAGAGATGTCCTCTGCAGCTAATGGAGGAATAAATCTCAACAAATTCTTTGAAGGTGTCGAAGGTATCAAAGATGAACTCAAAGAAATGGAAAGACTCCAACAACGTCTCCAGCAATCCAACGAGGAAAGCAAAACAATCCATAATGCCAAGGCCATGAAGAATCTCCGATCTTCAATGGATTCCGATGTTGCAACAGCCCTAAAAAAGGCAAAACTCATCAACGTCCGCTTGGAAGCCCTAGATCGAGCAAACGCAGCAAATCGATGGGAGTTGCCCCCTCGCTCTCGTCTTCTCTTCCTGCTTTCTCTTTCCTAATTCTAACAAAATGGGAGTTCCAAAGCGCAAGCTTGAGAATATCTGCAACCTAAATGGTGTGAATTCCTTCTTCTTTTAAGTAGTTTTTTAAACAATTTTCATACAAACAAGGAAAGAATAATGACTGCTATGTCAAGCTTTGTATAATTAATGGGGAATTGTGGATCAAAGGAAAAGAAACTTCTGGTTCTCAACTCTCAAATGTCTCAAGTGAACTTTCATAGAGATAAATCTCCAAGAATTTCTTCCTCTCTTTCAAACTATGGAAAGAGTAAAAAGTAGTCAAGATATTCACGGGAAAAGGCGAAACTCATCAACATCACCTCCAGGATGTTGCCCTCTCGCTCCAGTCTTCTCCTCCTGCTTTCTCTGTCCTAATTCTAACAAAATGGGAGTTCCAAATCGAAGCCTCCCAGGCTGTGGGCCAGGCAGTTCATTTGATCGTACTCGCACATCTGTGGTGAGACTCCATGGAAGGGTTTAACAAGTTAAGGGCCCGTTTGATAACACTCCAGTTCCCATGGAGCTACTTCTGGTCCGGAGTCATTTTCTACTTCTTCTCTGGAGTCAGAATTTTTGGAATAGAATGCTGATTGATAACGCTGTTCCAGAATGAATTCCAGAGCTGATTGGGAGTAGAATGTTGTTTGATAAAATTTACTCTGAATTGAATCCAGAGTTGTTTGAGAGAAGAATCCCGTTTGATAAACAATGATCTGGAAGTTATTTATTTTTATTTTTTAAATTACAATTCAAGCATTCAATTAAAAGCCTAAGTTAGAATATATATAATTGTAAATTTAAATTCTATAATGTTTACAAAATTAAGCGCATTATTTCAGAGTTATTCAATTAATGACATAGCAATTAAAAATATGTGTAAAGTATTGAATTACATCGTACTGAAAGTAACAATTGTATTTTGATAAAAATATACATAACACAATCCTGAGTCAACCATATTTTAAGGGGTAACACATCATATCTGGGGTAAATGATGACGTTTAGCTAATTGATTAGCAATATGCACTCTCAGTGCATTCATCTCAGGTCCTGTGCCATGCAAATTATCATCGTCTTCAACCACAACATCACCCGACAATATTACATGATCATTATCCTGATCAGGTACCAAGGCATCAAAATCACCCAATTCATTAAATGTTGCGTCGGTCATTTGTTCATCTTTGATGTAGTTATGTAGCGCACAACAGACAACAACAATGGCACTTTGAATATTCAGGGGATATGATGGCATTAACTTCAAAATTCCAAACCTAGCCTTCAAAACCCCGAATGCTCGATTGTTCAATAACATTCCTCAAGGAAGAATGTCTATGATTGAACAATTCCTTTGCGGTTCGAGGTTGACGGCCGGTTCTCCGATAATCACGTAAGTGATATCTATCCCCTTTAAATGGCGTCATATAACCACGAAGAGTCTGGTATCCAGAATTAACAACATAATATTTTCCTACAGTATGGATTATCATAATTATATAATAATCACCAAAATATAACAACTTTAAATGAAACTTTCTTTATAAGTACCTGTCGGAGGATGAGGGAATATCAAATTTGTATCTTGTCTCGCATAGTTGAATACCCGGCAATCGTTTGCGCTACCTTCCCACGCAGCATATACATAGGTAAATTTCATATTGAAATCACAAACACACATCACATTTTGTGATAGTCCCTGCTTCCTATTTCTATATGGTACTTGTAAACCCACTGGAACGGAAGCATCAATATGTACGCCATCAATTTCCCCAATACAATCCTAATACATAAAAACAATTCTGTAAGATAGAAGTATACACAGTTTGACAAATGATGTAGAGAACTATAATTCAGATCCATACCTTGAAGAAAGGCCAGTGTTTTGTACTACATCTGATCTATGTTGGCACCTCATGGAACGAAGGGGGTCGAATGCGCTCTCTACCCAACTTCAAGAATGCTTTCAACACAATATGAAAAAATCTATTTATGGTCTCACCAGAGTGTTGAAATCTCTCGGAGATTTTTCTATTACTACCTCTCCCCTGCAGTGCCCGAATGAACATGGCAATCTGTTCGTCAACTCTAATGTAGCGGCTATCTTGTAGCCAGCCACGTTGCTTCATCAGGTTACATAAGTTGACAAACACGTGGCGTTCCATCCTAACCTCCTCATATATCCTATTACTATGCCCAAACATAAGTTTAGACATCCATGATGCACCAGGCAAGTTACTATCTCTACATGGTTCTCTACAATGGATTGAATTGTCAATTTCATCAAGTGCTAGTAGGCTCAATAATCCAAATTCTCCTTCTTCCTCTGCCATGAATAACTCATGAACATCACGATTAATTTGACCATTCATCGAATCTATTGCACATTGATAAATAGACAAAATAGATGAGTTGTTATACTACAAGGTTTTAAAGCACGTCATAAATTTAGAATAAAAAAGCATATTGTTCAATGGCATGAAAAATACTAGCCATTCTAGCTTAAATCCATGAAAAAAAAAACATCACAAAGTTATAGCCTACTGTTCAAAATGCACCAAATAACATGAAAAATCCCATCAAAGTTACAAATTTTCAAAACCATTCCAGAACTGATAACTACTTGGGGATAGATTCTATCAACCAAATCTTCTTATCATCCTCCATGGTCAAAAATTCCTCCCTCCACTCTGGATTCTTTTGCATGTGGTACACAACACGCACATATAATTCCCTATCCAAATCCAGCATACTATCCAAAAATTTCACACATGAAGCAACTGAAAACCCAAATGATGTCACAGTACTAGTGGGAGAAGGAGAAGAGGAAGCAGTGAAAAACTCTAGTCTTGCCTTGGAGTGCTCAACCATTTCTTTGATACCTCCTGCTATTTCGGATGTCTTCTTCTTTTTCCTAATACCAGTTGGTGTTCTATCAAGGTTGTGAGCATTTCTGCTCGGATGTACTGGTTCATCACCAAGATCAACAAATGGTGGGGCCGATTGAGTTGCAATTTGTGGCGTGGACGTAATGTCTATCTCATCATCGTCCTCATCCAACCACTCCTGGGTACTAGCAAATGCATTAGATCCGGTCGCATAAGAATCACCAAAGATAATGCAAAGCTCTGTGTATTGTGGTAGTCCATTTCTTTGATACTTCGTCCACCCTGGGTTTTCCTGGATTCATTGTGTGAATGATTGATGTTAAATCATTAGATTATAAAACCCAACCTATATTAGAGGCTTGATTTTACCTTAATCAGAGTATCCCATATGCTATCGTCTGAACAGATCACGCTCCTAGTCGGATCATCCCACCCCATACCTGTGGAACGCACCAAACTCCTAAAATTGTTGTACTCGGTCCTCAATTTGCAAAGCTTGTTCTTCAGTTGTCTAGGATGAAATACTCTACCCACCTTCTCCTCAAGCTTCTGCTTTATGTTTGCCCATCCCACTCTATTGAAAGTACTAGTGGTTTTGTTGCCTTTCACTACTTCCTCCACCATAACAATCACCAAAGCATCAACATCTGCTTTTGACCATTTCATCACGTCTGTTTCTTGTCTTGAACTACTAGCCATTATAGCTTATTGTATGCACAAAATATCATCAATACATTTGGTAAACAATCAAAATAGGGAATGAAACATCAAACACATAAGAAAGACCCAAGTATCAAATATAATATCAATCATCTAATTGTGACAAGATATGATTGCCCAGTGTCATGACAAGATGTTTTTTATAAAAATAACTAATTGTGATAGAGATATGATTAAAATATCTGAAAACAATTAAACATAAAAAAGAATAAGAAAGAAAATCCTAAAAGGCAAATCCATTGGGTGTTAATGGAAGTTCAAATGAACCATGGGGAGGCACTGATTGTGTTTATACTTTAGTTCAATTCCTTTGCATTTCTAGGTAGTGTATACTGCAGTTATATAAACAAGCTCTAAAGTTGCTTGTCATCATAATAGTTCTTGCCAATATTAAAGAAACTAACTAATCAGTATTTAGGTTATCTTTCTGATTTTTTTTTTTTTTTTGGGTAAGTAATATCTTTCTGATATTGTTTTGCTTAGGTCCTACAGCTCAACAGTTTAACATGTGACCAAAACTTCTAAAATCCCCTTAGAATTCAAAATGTAACCTTACTTCAATTACGTTTAACTAAACCTAAACTGCCATTTCTTCAACAACCACAAAAATTGTTAAAATCATAAATGGGAAGCAGATATAGATTCAAATAAAATGTTATAGTTAGGGACAACTAAGTAGATAATCATGAGTGTGGCTTATGGGATATGTGTGATAGTGACACAATGGATTGAGGAAGGAGATGGTCACTTTGAATTCTTTCAGGCTTGCAAAATGCAAACTCAAGGTGATTAAAAAAAAAATTCAATGTAGAGATCCTTTCTTTTGAATCGGAAAAAGAATGGATTTATTAGGAAAAGGAGGAGGAGTGAGCCAAGAAATGGAGGGGCACAAAATGGGCGAAGCTGTCATCCCAACTCACAAAAACAATTGGACTACCTTTATAAATTCCAACGAAGCAATCCATACCCCAATAGTAAAGAAACAGGACCAAAGAGACAAAGGAAGGACTCAATAACTCAACCCTGACATCCTTCCGCCTCTTCAAAGGCAACAACTAGGGCTGCAGCTTATGACACCATGCTACAGCAGAAGAGGATTTTCCACCTCTCCACATAATCTTCCTCCAATGCTCCAGATCTAAATATCCTTCTACCCAAAATGAACATGGATTTGCCCTTCTGATGGGAGTTCTCTAAGAACTCCACACCAAGAGCTTTCTTACGTATCTCTATAGCACCTAGCACACACTCACAATGATGTATCTCTTTTCCCTGAACTCTGACTCCATCTCCCATACAGAAGATATAACTCATTATTTAGTCCTCACAATCCAATTGGAATATATCCCATGTAATGCCATGCACTTCTTTATAGCCCAGCCCTCCAGTTGAGTTCAGATCTAAGGTCTTTGAATGTAGCTTCCTCCAGACAGCCCAAAAAGTTATAAATGTGTAATTTAAGTTTTGGGGAAGCAGTACGATCTAAATCATTTCTTCAACCGGATGTTTTTTATGTTGTAATGTTGAGTTGTTTTCTTTATGCATCTCTGCCTCCTAAAGAACCTAGGTAAAAGCATCCAAAATTTCTGTTCGTATAACACTTCTGTTTTTATTATTGCTTGCTATTATTTTCTTCTTTTTCTCCTTTTTTCTTTGAACAAATGATTTTCTTGGTAAGCTGACAGTAGATTTGAGGAGGGAATGATTCCATTGACCTTCTTTTCAAGGATTGTGCACTTGTTCAAGTAGAGGTGTGGAAATGATTGGGTAAGAACTATTGTTGTTTAGGCATTAAATTTGGGTGGTGTCCATTAGTTTGGCTTTATCAATACAAACAATACTTATAGAGATCTATTGATGAATTAAAAAAAAAATGAGAGACTACTGTACTGGATGTAATGAGGAGACTTCTCTAGGCAAGATCACATGTTCATGGAAATATCTTTATAATTGCCAAGCTGGTTTCCCATTGAAATAAATAAAAGAAAATTTCTTAGCCCTTCTTAGACAAGGGGTAGATAGGCTTCTTACTTTGAGCCTTTTGCAGTCGAAGAACATCATGGTTTCTTCTTATGCTCGAATAAAAGAAGCAAGTCAAGCAAAGTACATATCAATATTAAATATCATTCAAGGAGAAGTACTTTATTTGCTGCCAAAATAAAGTGTTGTTCCCCTGCAAATGTAGACTATTAAAACAGGGGAAGCTGGTGGATTTTCTTTCCAGAGAGAGAAATCCCACAAAATACCCATTATCAGAAATTACACATTATCAGAAATTACAAACTGACCAAGCATCAATTAAAATCGTTGCCAAATCCTACAAAATACCCATTATCAGAAATTACAAACTAAATAGAAAAACATTACCTGAATCTGATTAGGGAAAAAAATTTAGAAAAAGAACCTGAAATCGTAGAGAGAGAGAGAGAGAGAGAGAGAGAGAGAGAGAGAGAGAGAGAAGTGAAAAAAAAAGGAGAAAAAGAAAAGAAAAAGAAGATGGGAGGAAGGAGGCGGGAAGAAAGAGATGGGAAGGAGAAAGAAAAAAAAAAGGAGAAAATAAAGAAGATGGGGAAGAAGGAGAGGGGAAGAAGGAGATGGGAAGGAGACAGGAAAGAGGCGGGAAGAAGGAGATGGGAAGGAGAAAGAAGCTGATTAGGGAAAAAAATTCAACCCTAACCTGAAATCACAGAGAGAGAGAGAGAGAGAGAGAGAGAGAGAGAAGTGAAAAAAAAGGAGAAAAAGAAGAAGATGGGGAAGAAGGAGAGGGGAAGAAGGAGATGGGAAGGAGACAGGAAGGAGACGGGAGGAAAGAGGCGGGAAGAAGGAGATGGAAAGGAGAAAGAAGCTGTTTTACCACAAAAAATTTCAGCCCTAACCTGAAATCGCAGAGAGAGAGAGAAGTGAAAAAAAAGGAGAAAAAGAAGAAGATGGGGAAGAAGGAGATGGGAAGGAGATAGAAAGGAGACGGGAGGAAGGAGGCGGGAAGAAGGAGATGGGAAGGAGACAAGAAGGAGACGGGAGGAAGGAGGTGGGAAGAAGGAGAATGGAAGAACAGGGGAAGAAGGAGAGGGGAAGAAGGAGAAGGGAAGAAGGCTTACCAGCAAAAATCTCGCACAGCAGCTCCATCTGTGCAAAAATCTCCCAGCTCTCTGCAATCAGGTTTATCAGGAGTTACTTGAGAGACTCCCTCAAGTATCTCCCATCAAATGACTCCCGGAGTGAAGAAGCTACGTTTTTTCACTCCGTTTTTTTATCTCTGGGAGATGTTTTTTCATCGGTTCACTCCGTGGGAGTCAAAGATTGAACCGGCATTATCAATCACTATTCTACTCCAGATTGACTCCGGAGCTAAGAAGTGGGAGTTGGGAGTGTTATCAAACGCACCTAAAGGAGCAGATCTTTGGGGATTTATCAAGGCTGCCCTAGTATGCCATGTAACTTCATCGTATTTTTTTTTTTATAAGTCAGTCAAGGGTTAATTTGGTCATTAAGAAAATATTATACTCCTGCCGTTAGCATCTAATAGAATATTCCTAACAGCGTGAGTCTATTTGTATTTTAATAGTGTTTTCACTACAACAATGTTCATTTTTGGCGACGAAAATTTTCTGTCGCCAAAACGAGGTTTCCGTCGTCATTTATATTTACCGACGGACCAGTTTCCATCGTATATTCTGTCGGCGTAGCTGCCGTTGGTATAAATTCACATTTTTTTCGACGGAAAATAAATTCCCGTGGCTAAAATATTATATTTTTAGCCACGGAAAGTAAGTTCCCGTGGTTGAAGTTGTTGATATTTACCGACGGTAACAAATGTTCCGTTGGTAAAAATCTCTATAATTACCAACACCTTACGTATTACCGTGGAGGATAATACTACATTTTTTCCCACGGAAATTTAAATTTTCGTGGGCATAAATTTGTATATTTAAATTTGTATAAATTTGTAAATTTTCGTGGGCATAAATTTGTACATTTTCTCATCGCGCTCTCCTCCTCCCAAGTAATTTCTTCGAAATCTTGGCTTTTTCAATGCACCTTCACGTAATGAAATCCTTGCTTCGAAGTTGTTGTACCTTTCGGCTTGAGAGCATCACAGGTACCACTTCAAATGTTAAGTCCTCTGTCAAGTCTGGTG
This sequence comes from Protea cynaroides, assembly GCA_028583415.1. Lineage (NCBI taxonomy): Eukaryota > Viridiplantae > Streptophyta > Magnoliopsida > Proteales > Proteaceae > Protea > Protea cynaroides. The sequence continues at coordinate 34,161,545 of CM053267.1, forward strand.
GGTCTGCTATCAAGATGTGCGACGGATCCCTGACATATTTCTTCAGTAATGATACATGGAACACATCATGGACGCTTGACATAGATGGTGGCAGAGCCAATTGATATGCCACATTACCACGTCTGGTCAATATCTTGTATGGTCCCACATACCTGGGGCATAGCTTTCCCTTCTTATCAAACCATTTCAGACCTCACACCGGTGATATCTTCAGGAATATCTTGTCACCCACTGCAAACTCCAGATCTCGACGTCAGTTATCCGCATAGTGCTTCTATCGAACTTGAGCTGTCTTCACTCTTTCCTTGATCTGATCATTCACTCGACAAGTTTCTTCGACGAACTTCGATCCTTCAATTCTTCTTTCTCCCACCTCATTCCATAACAGAGGTGTACAACACTTCTTCCCATAGAGTGCTTCATATGGAGCCATTTGGATTGTAGCCTGGTAGCTGTTGTTATAAGAAAACTCGATAAGTAATAGCTTCTCGTCCCAAGCTCCCTTGAAATCTAGGGCACAAGCTCGGAGCTTCTAAAATTTGAATAGTTCATTCTGACTGTCCATCGTTCTGACTGCCCGTCTGTCGGGCCAACCCATTTTGTAATCCGGGTTGGGTTCAAAAGTCGGGTTGGGTCTGGTCCGTTTCCCGGTTTGGGTCGGACCTGCCCTCTTTTAGGTTCGAGTCGGGCCTACCCTGCTTCCTGGTTCGGGTCGGTTCGGTTTGGTCCGATTCTACCCCTGTTTGGGTCGGTTCAACCCGAACGCCCCCCCCCCCTTTTTTTTATAATCTGGCGAGTGGATCTCACTCGCCTCTTTGGCCGACGCGTGATGGCACGTCCGGCCTCCGGTGACGGCGATTTTTATATCGCCGTGAACATCTCAGTGAGATCTACAAATTGATATAATTTTCATGTAATTTTGCCGGTCGAAAATTATTCGATTTTTAAAATCTCTCTTATTTCTCCAAAAATTCAAATGGAAATTAAGAAAATTTCTTCTTCAATACTCAATAATTTTAAATCCATGTGGGATGGCTCTGATACCACTGTAGGATTTCAATACTAAATCCAAAGAAATTGATTCTATTTGAGTCTCATATGGAATGTAAAATACATCTGAGTTATAACACAATCATTAAAATAAATAGGACATACCTTTACGTAGGACATTGTTTTCCGACCTTTTTCTTTACGCCCGATTCTTGCAGAGATCTTCTATAGTCTCCTCTCCCTTAGGTATGGGTCCTCCTGATTATGCATACAGAGAGAGACTATAGGGACCCTGCTTCATATATATAATGTTTTAGAATTCAAATCTATCCCAATCCCATAATGGGATAGATTTGATTTATATTTGATAAGGGATAATCAATTATCTTTAATTGGATTCCCACCAATCAAAATAGGTAATGAAGATAATGTTGCCCATAATAGAAAATAGCAAAAAAGATTTTACAGCATGAACCACGGAAGTTAGGATACAGTATTAACCACTTGAGTCGTTATCACAAGTGAGAAGTTAAAGAACCCTAAAAATCAGTAAGTTGACGTTGAGGTTGGTTACATGGGATACTTGTCATTGTGTTTCAGCATCCCCTCGTAAACGGAACTCCGAACTGAGGACGTTGCATTTGGAACGTAACCAACGAAAACGAGATCATGGGTAAACAAGAACCAAACTTGTAACAGTTTACATTGCACGAGATCAAGCACGAAATGAAAATCAATTTCAATGTGTCACGTGTGTGCATGGAAAATTGGATTTGAATATTGGATTTGAAAATAGATAAGTTGCACCAATATTATCACACTGAAGTGTAGGAGGACTTGTTTAGTGTATCCAATATCACGTAGCACATAACGAATCCATGATGTCTCGACACCAACATTGGAAAGGGCCTTGTACTCAGCCTATGTGCTTGAATAGACAACTATAGGTTGCTTGCAAGAGCTCCAACAGATGAAATTCCTACCCAAAAAAGTATGTTACCCACCGGTGGACCGCTAATCATCGGGATGTAAGATATTTTTATGGGCTTAATTAATTATAAGGTTAGTTGATTCAGTGGGAGTCTAGTTACGGGTAAACCGGTTTAAGTATGATTGGAGATGGACTAACCTGGTCCACTGTGGGACTGGTCCAGGGTTGGGGGTGGTATTATAAATACCAATGGTTAGAGTCCCCACAGCCACGGTGTTATTTTCTTCTCCTGTTCCCTTACGCAGAGAAAAGGTCAAGGGATCCCGACAGGCTGTGGAAGACTTTGATCCAAGCATTCAAATCAAATAAGGAAAACGGTCGAAAATCAATCTACAGCAAGAGGTATGTCTCTAATCATGTCTTTTCAATACCCATTGTATTCTAGTAATGTGTGTAGTGTGTTTGTCAGGGTTCATGGGAAATCCCATGGAAAAACCCAAAGAGGATCTATCTAAAATGCTTACAATGGTATCAGAGCCACCTACACAGATCTAGAATCATGGAAAAGCATTGTTAAAACTTTATGTTTGAATGAATTCAAAAAGGGGAGAAATTTTTCTCCCAAAATTCTCTTCGAACCTGTCTAGGGTTTGGACTTTGAAAAAAAAAATTCGGACCATTAAAAAGCAAAATAAATCATACAGGATTGTAGACTACGGAGCCGGCGACATAAAGTTGGTCGCCGGAAACTACCCCACGCGCCCTCACGCGCCGCCTGAAAAGGCGAGTGAGATCCACACGCCGGGGTTGGAAAAGTATTTAAAAAAAAAAAAACAAACTCTGACGGCGCCGAGTCATCGCCGGGTCGACTCGGCGCTAACTCGTGAACCCTAACGGGTTGGCTGGGTTGACTCGGGCCGAGTCTACCCAGTCCAGGCTCGCCAGGCCCAGACTAGTCGGACCAGGGCTGGCCCAGCCCAGGCCCAGTTCGGACAGGGGGGGTAAACCCAACCAGGCCAAATAAGCAACCCGACCCACCGACCCGGGATTTGACCCGTTAATCCGACCAAGTGACCAGAGATTTTGACCCGGAAACCCAACCCAGCAACCCGAAATTTTGATCCGATAACTCGCCCCATTGACCCGAGAATTTGACCCGGATTGTGGATTGGTTGGACCGGTGGCTGGACCGTCGGTTTACGGTTCGGTTTAGGTCCAGACCGTTTTGGTTTGGTCTGGACCAAACCATTAAAAAAAAAATTGGGTTCTGTTTTATGGGTTCGGTCCGCCCATAGCCGAACCCGGACAGAATGAACCGAACCGGATGAACCGGTCCTAGCCGGTTCAAGATTCACGAATGTTTAATCCAACTTTGAACGGTGATTCTGAGAGCTAGGAGCGTCGGATTTTGACGCCATTTTTTGCGTTGGTTTCGTATTTTGATGCTCTACAATTTGGTACATAGTTTGATACAGTTTGGTGATTTGGAAAATTTATTTTTGATTAAAAGGTGCCCCAAATTAATCCGGTTTGTAGTTTTCTGCTTATTTATCAGTTATTTTTGTACCAGATGCATGTAGAAGGTTATGTGTGCATGAAATTTTATTTATTGACCCATAATGTGCTGCAAAGTAGGGTTTGAGAATATCATTGTAGAATTGGGTGGAACCCACCAAAGTGGTACACCTAGTTTCATCATGATATCTTCAAATTCAAAGTTTATGTATTTGTAAATACTTGTGTAAGGGCAATGTACACCCAAAGGTGACATTGTCAAGTTTTAATCAAATTAAGGTTTATGGGTGTCATGTGAAGATTGGGTGGAATCCGCCAAAGTGGTACACTCAGTTCCATCATGGTAGTCCTCAAATCCCAAATTTATACATTTACATATACAATAAAGGATATATTTTAATACACTATTCTTTATGGTGTGAAAAGCAGCTAAGAAAGTCAGTGTTAACCCAAAGGTGGCATTGTCAAAGTTAAAGGTATGTTCATGCACATGAATTGAAAGGGTTTTGACTTTAGGGAGTCTCATTAACCCAAAGGTAGTGGGATTTTTTAGAGTCATTATTCTTTCGTAATTATTGCACAGAAATTGAGAAGACCACTGCATGTTTATCCCAAAGGAAAATGTGTAGTTGGTTAACTCTTAGAAAAGGATATTTATTTGCATGAAAGGGTTTTGACTTTAGGGAGTCTCATTAATCCAAAGGTGGTGGGATTTTCGAGAGTCATTATTCTTTCGCAATTATTGCACAGAAACTGAGAAGACCACTGCATATTTATCCCAAAGGAGAATGTGTAGTTGGTTAACTCTTGGAAAAGGATATTTATTTGCATGAAAGTTTTATATGGTTAATGCAAGTAAAGGGTATATGTATGAGTCTTCAGTTGTTTGATACTGTATTTAAACTCATACACTGATGTGTTCATCCAAGTATGACTGTCCCAAAGAATGTTTTGATATCTATTTTTTTTCTTCCTGGGACAAAGAATAAAATTTATTATGAAAAGGTTGGAGACTAGTCTAGGATCATTTGACCTAGATGTATCTTTCATAGTGGTTTACATAAGTTGTGAGGTATTCTACTATTGAGGTTATGTGTAGCAGTATTAAGATGAGAAATATTGCAAGGGGATTATCTAAGAAAAATTCAAAGGATAAGAATAATATTTTAGAGGGGATCGGAAGATAGTTTATTAACATATTTCTCTAGTACCAGTTATGCTGAAAATGGTAATGTGAGGAAGTATTTTTGGGAGCTGTTAACTATCATTGAAAAGCTCAAGGACAATGAGACCAATGTAATTGATATATTAAATATATTTCATTCCTTGCTATAATATATATATATATTCAGATCTAGGTGGCTTACATTACCAAAGGGGAGAAATAGCTAGTGATAAGATTGTTGTTGGGTAACTCTAAGGTGGATTACTCATAGATGGGTAGATTGACAAAAGATAGGTGGTTTGACAAGTACTGTTAAGCCAGATAAGCATATCTAGAAAGAGATAATGGTTCTAGGACTCCCTAGGTTTTTGGGGTAAGAGGGTCTTGAAAACTGTTGGCTTGAATATTGTAAAGTTTCTTTTACATTCAAATGTTTTTTCTACTTTTGATTTTACTTTGTTTTATGTTTATTATTTGACTTAGCATATTGTTCCCATATTAAAATGTAATGATATTATTTGAAATATCGAAATATAAAGTTTTTCTTTCCAATTAAATTGAAAGAAATATGCCTATGATGTTGTAAGGTAAATAACTACATGTAATGTTGATTGTATTTGTTATGTGATGTGGTGAATAGTTTTTCATGTTTGACTGTGCAATCTTAGGTTTGACTAGTTGTACCAGTCATAGTTGATCTCTAGGACAATGTAGAGACAGGTTGAAAAGGTTTTCTTGGAATGATTGAAAAGGTTTTGTTTGTGGGAGTCTTTAGATTCTCTTAGTCAGTGGGAGTGTTTAGATCTGCTTGGTTAGTGGGAGATCTGGTAATTGATGGTTTATCTGTAATTGATTGTTCTGTCTATGGTTTAATGGGCAGGATTATTGGTGAGCATTTATTGCTTGTATGTATTTTTGATTATTTAAGACTTGTCAAAATTGCAAGGCAGTATTTAGCCAAAGAAGGCGGCATTTAGCCAAAGAAGGCGGTATTTAGCCAAAGAAGGCGGTAAGCCAAAGTAAGATATTAGTCCAAATTGGAGACGGTTTGCCTATATAAAGTTGGATAATATCAAAGTACGTTGACCTATAAGGATTTTAAGGTAACGGGATCGTGGTAATTCGATCATTGGACTCAAGTATTCATCTCAAAGTGATTTATGTCATTAAGTAGACCTCTGTATGTGACTGACAGTAGGGGGTACACCGAATGTGTAGGAGTACTTTCCGTTGTTGTTCGACATTGGTAGGCTTGATAACTGAATCAAAGTAAAGGATGGTTTTAGTGTAATTAGATTCCATGGCCACATTGGATCAATGGTGAATTTATAATTAATATAGCCCAAGTGGGAGATTGTAAGATATTTTTATGGGCTTAATTAATTATAAGGTTAGTTGATTCAGTGGGAGTCTAGTTACGGGTAAACCGGTTTAAGTATGATTGGAGATGGACCAACCTGGTCCACTGTGGGACTGGTCCAGGGTTGGGGGTGGTATTATAAATACCAATGGTTAAAGTCCTCACAGTCACGGTGTTATTTTCTTCTCCTGTTCCCATACGCAGAGAGAAGGTCAAGGGATCCCAACAGGCTGTGGAAGACTTTGATCCAAGCATTCAAATCAAAGAAGGAAAACGGTCGAAAATCAATTTACAGCAAGAGGTATGTCTCTAATCATCTCTTTTCAATACCCATTGTATTCTAGTAATCTGTGTAGTGTGTTTGTCAGGGTTCATAGGAAATCCTATGGGAAAACTCAAAGAGGATCTATCTAAAATGCTTACATAGCCGGCCCAATCGGCTTCGGAGAATGCAACAATTGAAGGATTAGGAGACCGATAGAATTGTAAACCAAAGTTCGTGGCACCTTTTAGATATCGAAGCAATCGTTTGCCAGCAGACCAATGTTTCGAAGGGGGAATGCATGAATTGACATCGTTTATTGACAGCGAAAGATTGCACTGACTACAGGGCGATACTCTATAATATTTAGAATGGGAATCCCGTCAAATTTGGTGAGAAGAGGTCCAGTCGCCATTAGAGTAGCGACAGGTTTACAATCAAGCATCTTCATTTTTCCCAATAAATCCACAATATATTTTCGTTCGGACAGTAGCATACCTGAAGAATTGTAACTTGCTTCGAGTCCTTGAATCCACCTAGATCTTTGACTGGAAATTCCTGCTTTAGAGGTGCTAAAAAACTATCGATCAATACCATCTTTTTGGAGACAATTACGATAGCATCCACATATATTAGGATGAGAATGATGTTGCCTTTATGATGATATATGGACAAAGAGAGAGTTGTCCACTTTCAATTGTCTAGAACCGAGAGATAGTAGATGATTGTTGATGCGGGAATTCCAAGCTTCAAGGGCCTGCTTGAGTCCATACAAAGCTTTGCGAAGCTTGCGGATGTGGTGTGGATACTGTGGGTGAGAGAAACCTGGCGGCTGAGACATGTACACATGTTCCTGGAGAAATCCATGGAAGAACGTGTTGGTGATATCATTTTGTCAAATGGACTAGTTATTAGAAGTCGCCAAAGCAGAATAGTCCGAATCATTGTAGGTTTCACCACGGACTGAAAGTGTCCCCATAGTCTATACCAGGCTGTTGATGAAACCCCCTGGCCACAAGACAAGCTTTATCATGCTCGATCGATCCATCAGGTTTCCATTTGATTTGGAAGATCCACTTGCAATCGACAACATTTTGGTTCGAATGTGGTGCTTCATGAGTCCAAGTGCCATTTGAAAGTAAAGCCTAAAATTCTTCATTCATAACCAACCTCCATCCTGCATGAAACACGTTCGCTCAATTTGGTTAGTTTCAACAAGCATGGCATCTGGTGAAGATTGCGGACCTAGCTAGCCAAGGTAATGTGCCATCACTCCTCACTTTTGCAATGATGGAGGCCCATCTAGTTTCTTCTGCTCCTCTATAGCACAGGCTGCACTACAGAGGCTGTAGTGCAGCCTAGATGAGCACCACGTATACATTTTGTAATCATACAGTTTGGAGCCAATTGCAGCAAAATTACAAAACGCAATGCCTTCACAAAAGCTTCTCCTCTAACATTGGCAGATCAGACGGTGATGCCCTCGAATCCCAGCTCCATGCCTACAACCACGCACGTTGGCAGATCCAACCTGAAAGATGAAAGATTTCACAGGTTTACGGGTTGCAAAAAGAGTGGTTTCTTTTGATTTGGTTCTTCTTGTTGGATTTCTTAATTTTGGTTCAATTGTCTCTAAACCCTTGGATTACAAATGATATACGTGACCTTTGTCTAGGCCTCTCCATACTTTAGGGGTAAGACTGCATATATTTTATCTTTCTCCAAACCCTACATTTATGGGAACCTTGAGCACTGAATGCCCTTTTATATGTGACCCTCGTCTAGACCGCACTACAGCCCTATCGCGCACCAGCCCCATAGAGGAGCAATCCCTTCTTCTGTGGTGTTACGAAAATGCTTATCTGTTGGTGTGTCAAATCAAATAGTTTTGAAAAGATTAATAAAGCTACATACATAAGTGAATCTAGAGACAAAATCCTAAAGTTTTGATTTGAAAAAGATCAATAGAGCTAAAGACATTAAGGCCTGTTTGATAAAGCTTCTGCTTTGAATTCTAAAATCTGATTCAGAATAAGGATTCTACTCCAAGCTACTCCAGGATTATTTGAGAGTAAAAACATATTTGATAACGCATTTCTGAAATAGATTCCAGAGTATCTTTGGAATATAGACATATTTGATAAACATTATCCGCCCAATCGAAGTCTAGAAAAATGGTGGTGGTAGTGGTGGTGGTGGTCATAGTTGGTGGGTGGTGATCGTGGTTGGTGGTTGGTGGTGGGTCATGAGTAGTGGCGGTGGTGGTGGTGGTGGTCGTGAGTGGTGGTGGTGGTTGTGCTGGTGGGTGGTGGGTGGTGGGTGGTGGGTGGTGGGTGGTGGGTGTCGGTGGTGGTAGTGGCAACGACAACGGTTAAACCTTTGTTTTGTGTAGAAGAGAAGAGTGTGAAAAAGAACTTTTATTTTATATTCTTTCTTCTCCCAAAAACAAAACATTTTTTATACTCCAAAAATTTGGATTTTGAAGTCAATTTGAATCTGGTTCACTTCGTGGGAGTTCGAATCCAACCGAATTTACCAAACATGATTCTACTCCAAAATAACTCCCTGGGAGTCAAAATCCAAAATCTAAAATTTTATCAAAGAGGCCCTAAGAGAATCCTGACAAAATTCTAAAGTCCCTGAGGCTAAAGTTTTATGTTGTTTTTTATTTTTCTTTTTTTTTTCTTTTTTTTTTATTTTATTGATTTTTAGACATAATGTTAGATATAGGACAGGATAGGAAGAGATACCAAGAGGATTCGACATCGTTCTCACAAAATGGACAGTTGAAAGAAATATTGAAGTAACACCTCAAGTAGCTCTACTTGGGAGAACATGGAGAAGCGCTCTCCAAACAAAGGTTTTGAATGTCAGTAATACATTTTGAGATGATAAAATAATGTTTAGTATACATTTTAGTTCTTGAATCATGGAATGCACGAGAAAATATAGCCCATCTGCATATCTGAGCCCATAGTAGAAAAAGTTTTGTTCTTTAACCCATTTTTTTATAATTTCATTCTCTGTTAGGAATGCATTCTTCTTTCTAAGAATGTATTTTTAAGAATAAATACTAAACACTACCTAAATTTCCAAAAAAAAACAGCCAAATATTTCTGGCTGTTTGTTGACTAAAACGGACTCACACCCAGATAGATATCTAGCTGCCAATTTGGTGGAGAAGAGAGAAAACCAGAGGTCATCAAATGGAGTTGAGCCTTTTTGAATTTCCCAATTTTTATGCTTTGTCATTTTTTTGCATTGTTCATTCTTTTAGTATGGGCATGTTTGTATCGCTATAAAAGTTTCCGTGCAAATAGTATTCTATATGAATTTTTTTTTTCACATAAAATTTTCTACTTTTTCACTACCTTTCTTAGCATTTTTTTTTTTATTTAGACAAAGTATGAAAAATTTTATTTTACAGAAATTTTTTTTCTTTTTCATCATTTTATATGAAAAAAAAAGACCTTATTAAAACAACAGCACATTTGGACATTCATAAAACATACCTCTTCTAGTAAGATTTATTGAATCAAAAACTCCAAAATGTAACAGATTATTGAAAAAAAAAATTCTTGACAAGTGTTGTAGAGAGCTCAAACTAAAATTAAGGTATTTTACCTCCAGCCCTTGGCCGTTGGATATCTCAGCCATCCTTCATATTTGGATTGTTGGAGAGAATCTAAAATTGCATAATCTTTGGTTGAAGTTTTTCCCTCCCTCTCTTTGTCCCTTTCCATCCTTTGTATCTCCTTATAAAACCAAGGCTACCCGTATTTCTTTATCTTCTCTCTCTCTTCTCTCCCTTTCCAAAAGGCTTCTAAAAAAGATCTCTCTCTCTCTCTTTCTGTGAAAGAGTTTTAGGTTTAAGAATTGATTAAAAAAAGCATTGGAAAGATTTGCAGAAAAGATTATGCAGTTTAAGGTGAATTCTAGCTAAGTTTTAAACATTCCTTTAATTAGAACAAAGACAAATTAAATTGAAACCTAGCCATGACCATACAGGAAGCATACTTACCCTTGAGTATGTAAGAAGGCCTCATGCACTCATATGTGTTAGATATTATTGTACTTAGGGTTTCAATGAAACTCATTCCAATTCATACAAGAACTCTAGAACATTATGGGAAGTCATAATCTATCTAAATCATAAAGATATACCTGTCTGTGAAGAGATCGATCGATTCCCATACGCTCCAAGTCACTCGAAGCTTTGATTTAAATCTCTCGGCTATAGTCTTCCACAGCCTTCAGATGATATCTTGACGTGTCTTGCTAATGGGTGTAGAGAAAACTGATTAACTGTGCCTATGGGGATTCTAACCCAGTATTTATAGAATACTGTTGTAACCCTAAAACCCTTAGAATTAGGGTTATCAAACATATCTCATATTATATGACGAACCAAATTAAATCGATTCTACCGTGTCAATCAGACTCCCATAAAATCACATGGAAAGAGAGAGAGAGAGATTTTATGAAAAAAATAAGGGCTAACGGCTCAAGCTAAAATCCCTCGACTTTAGCTCGAGCTCTTTGCAACAATTCTCAAAATTGTTTACTTCTTAATTCCAATTTTTAGGGCTCCAACTGTTTCCATCCGAGATGTGGATTACCTAAATCAAATGTAATTATGATCGTATAATACAAGGATTTGCATTACCGTTTATTCCCCTATAAAGCGAAGAAGACTGCCCTTGTTACATGAGGGCAAATTTGGGTATGGTGACAGACTCAATATTTAACCATATTTATGCAATGACAATTCACAACCTCAAAAGAAAACTCGTCCAAAACAAACTACAATAGTTTTAAATGTCACATACAAGCATGATGCATTTTTTTTTTCTAAAGAGGAAATTGAATTTATTTTATATACTATTTAACAGACGGAAAATAGAGGGTCCCAATACATGAAGATTCAGGAACCAATGATGAAGAAGAATCGTCCGGCTGGGGTTATTAAATATCAACTGTGACTTCAATAATAATCAGGATATGAGAATTGGGTGGAAGTAGTTGAGTTAAGAGAGGAGCTCTATTTTCAAACCTCCAATAACAACATCTGTCCCTACTCTAGGGACCAAAGTCACCAACACAGAATCATCGTCGTCAGATCCCAATTCGTCCAATAAATTCGTTATCCCAAATCTCGCGGTCGTCGAGAGTTTCTTCATTTTCATTTTCATCCCAGCAGGCTGCTTGTGTTTGACATTCACGAAGCTCCCTACAAACTCAGTTTTATCGGGCCCTGATGCCGTATTGTCGTCTTCGTTAAGAAACACGTCAAACTTCACAAACTCGTCTCTCGAAATCTCTATCCCGGTTATCACCAACACCTCCTCTTCCTCCTCTTTCTCTTTCTTGGTCCTTGACTTCTTTGGCCTATTCACCATTGCCTGCACCACCGTATCCAGAACTCTTGGAAACTGACCACCAATGGCACTTGTTGGCGGCGTAAATTTAGTTTTACGAGGTTTTGGCGGAGTACTGAGCCATGGAATGTCCACTGGCTGGTACATGTACCCGAGCTTCTTCTCATCCAAGCAATCTCGAACCTTAACTCGTACCAATTGCTTGTTCTCATTGTAGAAGAGAAACCCTGCGTTTAAGATATAAAATAGTGTAAGTCAATAATAATAATAACAACAACAACAAAGTTTTATCCTAATTGAAGAATACATAATCAATAGTGTTAAATTTTATCTCCAAAGTTAAAATTAGTACATGAAGGGATTCTTAAGATTTTAGACTTAACCAACGTAAGTCGGATTATTCTAAATACATTGTTAAGTATGGAAACGCAAACAAGAAAAAAAACACTAAAAAGATTTAACGTGATTCAACATTTCATAGCGAGATATCCATCTCCACCGCAGGAAAGAGAATTCCTTTACTCCCAATAAACCAACACACGTAGTGACCTACCTGCGTCCAACCAGTCTGGATCATTGGGGTCCTTTCTGGATCCTCCAAGTCCTTTCCATATCGCCCAAAACCTGTCGATGTTGGCGTGGTGAGCAAAGAAGATGGAGTCCCGAGCGGCAGAGTAGAAATTACCCATGTCTTCACCATTGGGCTCGTTCCGGTCACCGGTCCATATGTGAACTTCATTGTGAGGAACAGACTCTATCGAGCCTGCTCCAGGAGAAGGCTGGTCCCCCGCACGATAAGGAGCACCAAAGAAGAGCAGTGGTATCTTGGCGCCCACTATTTGGCGATACATCGTGCTGAGATTCGTTGCTACTACTTGCTCAGGGGTGGCGTTGGAATCAGTACCGCTGTAATTTAGGTCGATCACACTAGGGGGTTGGTGGTAGGGGTCACGAAACGGGTCATAGAGAGGTGAGTTTTTATCGGTAAAAAAGGGTGGAATCGTCATGCCTGGAGGGGAATCATAATTCCAGAAGGGTAAGGCGAAGGCAGGATCATTGATGAGTTTCCCCAAAATCCTTTCATAAAAGTAGAGATAGTATCGATGCCATGGGAAGAAGAGCCAGCTAAAATGTATTTGGAGCTCCAAATTTGGGTAGCCATTTTGATCGAAAGCTCCATTACAGTAGGCACAATGAACGTTGGCCTGTTTCGCGAAGTTACGTGGGTCATCATCTGGGAGAGCCTTCATGAGTGAGACGGCTTTGGTGTACTTCTCAAGGTATTCAGAAGGTCACCATGTGAGCTGGTGGCCTGACACGTAAGCGCGGCGCTGCCGGTGGAAGCTTGAAATCAACTATATTTAAGTTGACTGGTGGACAGCAATTGGTGGGTTGTGCACCAGAAGGCAAGTCTGCTGGTCCACACTTGGTGAAATCTGGAGGTTGGATTGGAGCTGCTAAGGCCAGTGGATCAGCACAGAAGCTTGTTGAACCATAGAGGCCTCCTAGTCCAATCAGCACGTCCCTCCTCTCTAATTTCCCCAACGAACGTTCCTCGTTTTCAGCTTTACAAGACACGTTGTGAGCTGATGAGAGGTATCTTCGCTTGCCAATTACAGGGCTCTGCAACATCTTCTTACGGCCATGGTTGAAGGGAAATGTTGTTGCGTTGGGTATGGGGTAGGACGAAGGGATTACGGAATTAGCCATTGTGTTGAGTTTGGATTCTCTTCTAAATTCATATCTGCTTTTATAAGCTTATCTCATTACTTTGAATAAGGATCCTCTCTACCGCGGACCGAAAGCTCAATGACCTTGTCCCGGTCTATTGGTGTAGGTGGGTGGCACCTATTGACTGGGTCCCATACGTCAGTGATCACAATGAAATACTCTCCCTTCTCCCCGTGCATGGAAGAGTGGGTATTTGCATGTACATGTACTCTTTGTAGGATCTCATTACTGTCGATGTGGTGTGGGATCCATTGAATATGGACGGTGATGGGATCCCAAGAAAGATACGAGTACATTCAGGTGAACTATTCTCTCTCTTTTCCTTTTTTTGAACAAAAAATATTCATATCAATATATAAGCGGTATAAAAACGATATTCAAATCCGTATCTAAATGGTATATACAATCTAGATATTAGTATAATACCTGATAGGGTTATAAAGAACCCACTAATCAGAGAAGGACACACGCCCAATACACGTGTCAAGGAAAGACACGTGTCAGGGCACGTGTAAGCTCATTATCGACGCCGCCTCATTGGTCGATTATATGGAAAGATTATCCCTATAATCTCAGAGGATAATTACAGATCCGCCCTAATCATGGAGGATCCCTCTCATCTCGGCCACGTGCCAGCCATCGAGGATGTCCCCAAGCTAGAATCTGGGAGCCGTTATGGGAAATCTAATGGAAGATCATCATCCAACAATCAGGAAGCACTCCTACCCACGTCTAGTTCCTATTTCTAAGGGATTGGATCGTGAGTACACAAACCTGCTTTATCTAACTGCCACAACAACTCATTGCTGGTAGCGTAAGATTCGGGACATGGCCAAGATCAATGGAGATCACTTGGGTCATGCCTAAAATCACGCCACTCCTTGTCCCTCTTCAAATAGAGGTAACGAGATCCAATTTTTGTCATTTAAACTCTCCCCTATCATTCTGCTAAACCCTATCTCTACATGTACTCATATTCCTTCTTTATTAAGCTCCAAGTACTTGTTACCAGTTCTAACTTAGGCATCGAAGAGGCCATAGAGTTTCCGAACCACCCTCACTGCCTGATTTACTTCCTCTTTTACAGGTGTCAACACCAATAAGTAGTCCGGGCGAGAACCAACAACAACAATACCATATCGTACTAATTAATTATACGAAATCAAATTTTACTAATTATTATACGATATCAAATTTTGAACTATTACCGTACTGGAAAGAAAATAATATACCGGTATCGATATAAATGGTACAATCCTGGTTTCAATATACAGTGTCGATATCAAATTCACATGCAACCTTATGTGAATGACCAAATTCACGGATTCAACAGAAAACCCTCAAAAAATGGATTTAGATCTAGATACCTATTATGACATTTGGAGATGGAACTAGAGAGGTTCCATTGTTTGTTGACCCAAACGGGTACTTAGGCCCCGTTTGATAACACTCCAGCTCCTTACTTCTTAGTTCCGGAGCTAATCCGGAGTAAAATGGTGATTGATAAACACGGTTCAAGTTTTGACTCCCGTGGAGTGAACCGCTCCAAGAATGTCTCTGGGAACTAAAAAAACTTATTTCTTTTGTTCCAGAACTATTACCACTATTGACTGCCATCACCACCTGCCATCATCACCACCACCCCTCCACCACCACCATCCCCACCACCACCCACCACCCACCACCCACAGCTATCACCACCACCACCACCACTGCCGCCACCACCACTACCACCGCCACCACCACCACCACCACCCACCACTTACCACCAATGCCGCCACCACCACCCACCACCTTCCACCATCGCCGCCACCACCACCCACCACCTTCCACCATTGCCGCCACCATCACCCACCACTTTCCACCATTGCCGCCACCACCACCACCACCCACCTACCACCTACCACCACTGCCACCACTGCTATTTCAATTTATTAAAAGCCAATCACCTCTTTATCACCATGGGTATTTTATACCACTTAAAATAGGTCAAAAGTACAATACCTTTTTTGTGGCTTCGTCTACATACGACAGTGATGACCAGTTTTTCCCTTATATAATGGCAAGGCAAGAAGAAATTTGAAGAAAAACCATCCGCCGGATGTGGCGGATGTGAACAGGGGGAGTCGCATCTCTTATAACGACTTGTGGTTTAAGCCCAACGTTTATCAATCAAAGCACACACGTTTAAGATTTTTTTCTTTGTTTTTCTTCCATTCTTGATGACGTCAACCACATGGTCAGAACAAACTAAAAATAGAATTTTTAGGTCATTGAGAGAGTGATTGGGAATCTAAAAGTGGAATGAGACAAAGAGAGACAATAACAGTTTGTAAGAGATCTACATCCTTTCTATTAAGAGAATATGAACGAGAGGTGACGCCCTTATTGGATGGGCGATATTTGAGATTCAGATAAATTCTCCTTTATTAGAGTCACTCTAAGAGAATTTGGAGGAGAGGTGGTACCCCCATTGGATGGACAACATATGTGCCCGAGCCCTCCATCGGAGTCGATATCCTCTGTCGGCTCAGCTTATCAATTTGATATCAGCTCGAATAGAGGGTTCAGATTCGCCCATCCAATAGGGGCGCCACCTCTCCTCCAAATTCTCTTAGAGGAAAGGATTTGAATCCGTTTGTTAGAGACCCACGTAGTGGATGAATGGTGCCCCCATTGGATGGACAACATATGTGCCCGAGCCCTCCATCGGAGTCGATATCCTCTGTCGGCTCAGCTTATCAATTTGTTGTCGGCTCGAATAGAGGGTTCAGATTCGCCCATCCAATAGGGGTGCCACCTCTCCTCCAAATTCTCTTAGAGGAAAGGATTTGAATCCGTTTGTTAGAGACCCACGTAGTGGATGAATTGATGTTTATTGTCTAAGTTAACCAAATTATTGGCTATTGGCTATGGTAAAAGGATTCAAATTATCTCTTGCAGCAGGAGGATACCAGCCAAAATCTAAGTGCTGAAATTCATCCGACTATGTGCGCTAGATGAAATCCAACCTTTGGCAGCCGAAACTGCCGTAGGAGAGGATTTCTGTCCATGGTAGAATCCACGACATGCGAAAGCGTAGAAGCTCCAAATCTACTTTGGAAACTCATCAGAACCTCTAAATCAGGATGAACTGATTGATAGATTGTTTACCAAGAAAAAAAAAAATTGATTGATAGATACGTTTCATATTTAAGTAAATTTACCACGGACAGCCCATTTAACTTTGCTTGAATGTCAGTAGAAAGGAAGGGTGGAGATAGGTATCAATTAAGGTTCTAAATTCAAGTGTTTGATATGGTATTCATAGTGTTCAAAATCAATTTTGATTGTATCGGTATATAGATTTAATGGAAAACTAATACATAACTGATTTCGTATATAATAATATTAAGAAGAGAACAGTTCGAGATCAACTGGGACCAAGAAAGATACGAACTGATAAAAATTAGACCATTTATTGAGAGTACCAAATTCCTCTCCCTATACGTGGAGAAAATCTGAACTCAAATAAAACACCACGTCACACCGCACCGCCATTTGTGGTTAGGTATCAAGTATCAACATTAGACCATCTGTTTTCTCTATGGAAAAAGAAAAATGAAACATTAGACCATTTGTTGAGAGTACCAAAGGAGGACGTAGACTCAAGTAAAACAACAGTCCACATCAAACCACACCGTCATTGGTGGATAGATAAATATTAAGACCATTTGTTGAGGGTGTCAAATGAAGACCCAGACTGATCAAGTCAAACTCCACTCCATATCAAACCACACCTTCATTGATGGATAGATAAATATTAGACCATTTGTTGACACCAAAGGCATCCGTATCCGACACAATATTGGCCATTTTTCACCAAATGCTTCTGCCAATATTCTAAACAATATAATAGATCTTGGAGACTTTTTCCTTCATCATGTGCATGTTTTATATATATATATATATATTAGTAAAAACATATAATTATATTAGAGAATAAGTATATATATCCAAGTCATTGACAAATTGATTGTTCTTGAAGAAACAGTTGTATGATCTTCGTTTGTTAGATGATGTGAAATTTAAGGTGCACATTGATTAGTTCAACAAAATTCTGACAGAGTTTTCTGCTCTTAATGTGAAGATCAAAGAAGAGGACAATGCACTTCTTCTTTGCTCTCATTACTTCTTTCATTTGATCACATTGTGACTACACTGTTGTTTAGTAATGATACTTTCAAACTTGATGATGTTATGACTGCTTTGTTGATGAATGAGACACAATAGAAAAATAATGGTGACGGGACATCAGATGAGCGTAATGTCTTAGTTACATATGACGGTCAGGGCAGAGGAAGATCAAATGGGAGACATGAATATTACAAAAATTGGAATCATTCCAAGTCAATAGGTCGCAAAATAACTTGTTATATTTGCGAGGAGGATGGTCATATAAAGAGAAATTGTCTAAAACGTAAGAAGGATAAAAAAGAAAAAGAGGAGAAAGGAAGTGAAGAAAAATAATCTACTACTGGTATCATAGAAGGATGGAGTGATGGAGATATCTATCTCACTATTTCATCAAGTACAAATATTTTATATTGAATTTTAGATTCGTGTTGTTTATTTTATATGTGTTCTATTCGGTAACAGTTTGCTATATATCATGCATGTGATAAGAGTACGGTCAGAATATAAATTGATGTTAAAAGCAAGATTGTCGAGATTGGAACTATACGGATTCACATGTTTTATAGGATTGTGTGAATTATAACTATGTTAGACATGTTTCGAATCTAAAGAATAATCTAATTTCATTGGGAACACTAGATTCGAGAAGCTACAGATACTCATCTGAATGTAAAGTTTTCAAGGTCTCTAGATGGGCCATGGTTGTAATGTAGGGACAGATGGTTGGGAATATATATAGACTTGTAGAAAGTATTGAAACAGATGGTAATTCTGTTAAAAAACTCAAGCAGGGAAATATGAAAAATAGAGACTGCAAGAAGTTCAAGTTATAAACAAGTGTAGATATGGGAAGAAGCGAGTTTCTTTCGCTTCAAATCCTATGAGTAGAAGTGATCTTACCGATGGTGGTACAACAGTGGGAGAGGGGGGCGGAGATCAGTTACAGTGGGAGAGGGGGAGTCACATCATATCGTGCGAAGGTGAGTTGTGCGGGACACTCGGATGGGGTATGGGCTATGCAGGTTTGGGTGTAACGATTTGGCAGAGACAATAGAGGAGATTGTAGAATCAAAATCTACACGGGTTCTTCATTACGGTAGCTTGTAGAATCCAAGCTAAGGTGGAAATTTATCGGGTTATGTCTTGTATTTTATGGGGTCCACATAGTTATTGGAGTTGTATTTGTAATTTGAGTTTGAGTCAATTACATGTACAAGGGTCAATTTGTAATTATGTGAGATCAGGGTTCTTAGGGAGCCTATATAATGTCTCTATGAGAAAAATCCTAGGTGAGTGAGTAATGAAAAAACACTTTGTGAGGTGGTGAGAAGTGTAGCGTTTTCTTGGTGAATAAAGAAATTCTCTGATTGTCAGAGGTGGAGGTAGACATTCCACATTGAATGCTGAACCACGATAAATTCTTATGTTGGTGTAATCTTTTGTTCTTCATATTTTCTCTTATTTACATTTTCATCCTTAACAAATCACAATCAAATTCTCAAACCCACCTCCTTCCCTCGGCCCTGATATACAAGGTTGTCAATAAATAAACCCCACCTAACTGATCTATGAGTTTTCTCACTGTTCCAAAGGTGAATTAGGAACTCATTAGATTAGGCTAGCTACACTTTTTATGGCCTTTCCTCAAGTATCTTCTTTGAGTCTCATTCTACTTTATCTCTTGTGCTTCTGTTGTTTTATTCTTCTTTAAATCTTATTCTTGATTAGACATGTAATGTGAAACTAATGCCTATCAAAGAAAACAAGAGGGGGAGCAAAACTCGTGTCTCACTCAGTGTGAGTAAGGAGAGAAGTCGACCGATAAAATACAAAGACATTAAAACAACTAGTGAAAGGATTTATTTAAAATTGAAAAATTAAGTGTTAAAATAAAAACCGTCTCTTAAAACAATTTCTATTTGCTAAATCAATGAACCCGAGCCTGATAATGTCTTGGACCAAATCGATTTAGATTGAATGTTAAACCCTAGCTTCAATAATTTAGCTTTATGAATGGGCTTAATTGGTTCTTACCAAGCTTTCAATCTGAACTGGAGTAATAAAAACCTGATAAACTAAGTCTGATAACAATCTGAAACCGAACTGACCAGTAAGTTAATGTGATAGTACACAACTCAATCAACCTGAACTTCTTAATAGACATATTTCGATCAAACCCTATAAAATCTGACACCGATTTAATCTAAAACCAAACAGCCCGGACCGATTCCAAGACTTGTTAAACTCACTAAAAGTTTATAGAAATTGCTAAAAATATTATTCAATCTCTGTGCTTTTAAATTGCGAATAAAGGACGATGATATCATTAAAAAGGTAAAAGATAGGGAAAAAAAAATACGATAATTGGCATATTTATGTCCCACGTGTTTCCTTGTTTCTTTGGCAACATCAAAATCTCTCTTCGACCCATCAAAATCTCCTTCGACCCATCCAGCACACCTAATCCGATATTCTCATAAAAAGGGGTTGGATATTCTCAAAAAAAAGATTAAAATTTTTTTTTTTTGAATTGGACGAGTTGAAATCGTTAATTTTTTTTTTTTTTAGGTATGAAAATCGTTAATTAATTATTTAGATTTGGACTTCACGTTAAAGTGTAAAATGGAGTCTAAAACTTCCCATGATGGATAGCTGTTTGAAAGATAGTTCCCTGGTATTATTTATGTATGATGATCTGTGAACGCAGGTGAATCGTTTTCATCTTTTTTTTTCTAGTTTTAAAATTTTGCCACTAATAATAGAAACGTGAGAGAAACTTTTGCTTGCTTCTGCCATCTCTATGAATGCAATCTTGATTTTTTTATGGCCTTTGGACTTTCGTTCGGCTCTACCTTCGAATAATGGAATTCTTTTCTCTTTTTTTTTTTTGGGTCAAATGTTTCTATTCGGATTCACATTCTCTCCTCTCAGAAGTTGGGGAGGAGGGAGACGTCTCCGTTAAATGATTACTATATGGGGCTTGGATGACTCTGAACCGATACCGAACTGACAAGTTAAGCTGACAAAGAGTGTCAGTTTTAATGGAGGGTTCGAATGAAGTTGGCTCTAATGGAGGGCTCAGACTTACCAACCATCCAACGAGGGCATCCCCTTCCCTTCAAACCTTTCGAAAGAAAGAAAGCATGTGAATCCATCCCCATTCTAGGCCAGTAGTGTACGCGCAATAATGTGATGGTTACATAAATCAGGGATCGTTAAGTCTGACAATTCAATACCAATAGTGGTGCCACATTATGATGGGTATGGATAACTCCACCACACATAAAGTTCCCTCCATTATCTTTAGTTCGTATATTTCATTAAAAAATCCCCACAGGTAAAGTTGTTTGTATCTTTCATTAAAAAAGAATCCCTCACTGATAAAGTTTCCTCCCTTAATCCTCTCTCACATCACGTTTGTGATGCAAAACGGTATGGTGAAGAGGAAAATATTATTGATCACAGGTTGACACTGAGAGGGGGGGTGAATCAGTGTCTTCAAAAATTCTTTTAAATAATCCTTTGAAGACAGATGCTGCCTTGAGCTGATGCTTTACTCACTAACCACAACCACACATTCACTGAAGCACTATTATACACATAGTCGTATGCACAACCACCTCGCTACCACAGAGTGGCGAGGTCTATCATGTTGTGCACACCCATCCTGCAGACCATTCCATGCACTTCACAATATACAGCATATGCACAATCCACAACACAAGATATACGTGGTTCACCACCACAGTGTGTGATGGCTAGTCCACGGAGTAATGCCCTACGGGCTCCGTATATACTCAATACTCTACTTTTAGCTGTCTACACAGCAGGGAGTACATACACCCAGTTTATCCAACATAAAACCAGGACCACAGATGTGTCAATAATTCAGGTACTGAAGTACCAGTGCTCTGTTTGACTTTATGTTGTCATTGTTGGCAACTTGGCTGATGTGACAGTATTTATGAGTATTCAGTCAGAGAAATGAGGAGAGAGAGTGTCAGTGTAGGAGAGAGAGTGTCAGTGCAGTGGCACAGATATGGCAACTTCGCTTATGTGTTCTACAAGGTTCTACATGTGTTTCAGATGACTTACAATGAGTTAAACGGGATATTAAACTGATTTTGATGAGAGAGAGTGTTTGTGGACCCCACTGGTGATGTGGTCAAGTTTCTGATGATGCGGCCGAGTTTCTGATGATGCGACAGTATTCTTGAAGCTTTTCTAATCATGTCCATGTTTTTCATGTTTCTTGTGTTGTGGCATTAAAGAGAAAAATTCAAGAGAGAGAAAGAAGAGAGAGAATCAGAAGAGAGAGAAAGAGGAGAGAGAAAAAATGTGAGTGGGACCCACAGGTATGGTGGCAAGGTGACATGCCAACACGGCAGCCCACGACACTTGGCATGCATGCACACAAAGTTTTGGGTTCAAATTCCAAGGTTTGACAGAGTTTTAACTTTGGGTCTATTTTTGGTGGGTCCCGCAGTAGGTTCATGAAAATTCAACAGTGGAAAGATGTAGAGCGTCGAGTTATCTTTCCAACGCAACTTGAATCACTCAATTCCGACGTCGGATGAGCGAGATATCGTAGTTTCTGTCGGATCGCTCGAAAAAGTCATTTCATAAGTTGTTTAGGGGCAATTTCGGCATTTCACAAGTTGTTAAGGGGTAATTTCGTCAAGAAAAAAGAAGAAGATCCGAAATCGGCCGCCCAAATGAAGCCACGTAGGCTAGATTTCAAATGGACGGCCTTCAAAGTTGCGGGCTAAGGTGTGATGCAAATAATCCGTCTAGATTCCAACGCGCGTCTTCTGGTTAGTCGGAGGCAATATAATATGATGGGCCGCAAACCATAGAGGTTCCTCTTGATTGCATATGGCGCGTGTTTACTGCAACAGCGGATCAGATCCAGATCGTGCGGTCTCGATTGAAGTAGATCGCATCTAACGCTATTTATGCTGATCCAGCGGGGAGAAACAAATCCCACCTTTTTGATGTTAATCCAACGGTTCTGGTTTAGATTCCGTCTTCGCCAATCAGGTCGCGACAGCGCATCGGCGGCGCGGCTACGGTGCGGCGCGGGTGCGTGATTATAAAAGGAAAGATTCCTTTTCGAGTCTTTTGGTTGGCCAAACTTCAAACTGCCATAACTTCTTCATCCGAGCTCCAAATCAGTCCGTTCAAGTTGCAGTTTCCATATTTTTTGATGCTCTATACATTGGGTGCCGTTGGGAGTCGTAAAAATGCTGAGAAAAATCAAAGGGTTTGGAAGATTAACAAAGGGTTTTTCTAGGGTTTCGTGTCTGTGGGAGTGATCAATCACCAACTGCCTCTTCTTTGTGCATCAATGGAGTGCTAATTCCCTATGAGAGGTCAGTAGAGCTTTTATTTTCATATTCATGGTGATTATGGGTTGTGTGGAAGAGATTGGAAGACTGTGGACAAGGTGTGCTCTGTGAATCGATCTCTATCAACATTGAAGGCTGTTGAAGAGTACCTGAGGTCAGTGTGAAGCTCCAGAGATATTGTTGGCCATTTGTTTGTGAGATTCTCAATTCCTTATCTATTTATGCTTTCAATTTATTGTATGCTAGCGTAGGTGCAAATTGTTGAATACCTAGCTAGTGGGGAAAAACTGTAAGGCAAATTTATAAGCCTAAAAAAATTTGTTATTTGCTTCCCGTGGGTGCAGGTTAAGCGTGGTGTGCAGCGTGTGCTGAGCACTGGTACTTGATACCTGAATTCCTGGCACATGTGTGCCCTCCTAGTTTTATGCTGGGTAAATTGGGTGTATGTACTCCCTGTTGTGTAGACAACAAAAAGAAGTGTATTGAGTATATACGGAGCCCGTTGGGCATTACTCCGTGGACTAGCCATCACACACTGTGTTGGTGAACCACGTATATCCTGTGTTGTGGACTGTCTTTATTTTCCTATATATTTTGGAGTGCGTGGAATGGCTTGCAGGATGGGTGTGCAAATCTGGTAGACCTGGCCACTGAGTGGTAGCGAGGTAGATTTGTATACGCTTGTGTGTGTGTAAAAGAATATATCTCCATCAACTCTGGGCAGTAGTAAATAATCAGGAAAAAGTTTCAGACACTGATTCACCCCCCCCCCTCTCAGTGTCATATCAAGTTCATCAATTGGTATCAGAGCAAGGGCTCAGTGATAGCTTAATCAGCAACTGAGAAGATCAGAATAAAGATATGGCACCAGGAGAAGGTTTTAACAGGCCCCCATTGTTTGATGGGACATAATTTGTATTTTGGAAGAGAAGAATGGAGATCTACATTGGGTCTCTTGGGTTTGATGTATGGGCTTCTATTGAGAATGGCTACACTCCTCATGATACGAATGCTCCCACAGTAGTAGACAAGAAAATTTTTGAAAATAATAGAAAGGCTTTAAATGCTATTCAAGGGGGACTTACAAACAGTGAACTAGCTAAAGTCATGGACTGCAAGACAGCAAAGGAGGTTTGGGATAGATTGATAAATATATATGAAGGAGATAAAAAGATCAAGACAGTCAAGCTGCAAACATTCAGAGGTCAGTTTGAGAACCTGAAGATGTATGAAGATGAGACCATTGACCAGTACATGAACAGAGTTAATGAAGTGGTTAATTCCATTAGAGGACTTGGTGAAGACCTAAAAGGTCATATTGTTTGTCATTAAATCTTAAGGTCCCTTACTCCTAAATTTGAATCAAAAGTATCAGTTCTTGAAGAGACCAAAGATTTAGAACAGGTGACTATTGATGAGATTCATGGAGCCTTAACACCTTTTGAGATGAGAATAGATCCACAAACCTCTGTTGATAAGAAAGTTGCCTTCAAAGCCATGAAGAAGATGAAAATTTTTAAAAAATCAGATGAAGAAGAAAGTGAAGATGAAGCCACAGTTCACTTTACTAGAAAATTGAAGAAGGGTACAGGAAGGTACAAGAACAAACTCCCATTCAAATGCTTTAATTGTGGTAAGGTTGGACACTTTGCTGTAAAATGTCCAAAGATGAATAAATTTGATAGTGATGATGAAGATGACATCAATGATAGTTATAAGGCCAAAAGCTTCAAGAGAACAAGTCTAAAAGAAAAAGCTTTATTTTCAATAGGACAGTGACACTTCATATGATAATTCAGATGATACTTCAGAGGGTGAGTCTAGTGAGGCTTTGTTCATGATTTTTCTTGAAAAACGAGAAGAGAACAAAAATGAAAAATCAAGCTTAAGCAGTGACGAAGAAGGTGAAATAAATTTTGAAGCAGAGTTTCAAGCAGCTATGAAGGAACTTAACAAGGAACGGAAGAATAACAAGTTTGTCTCAAGAGAACTTAAAAAGCAGAAACAGTTGATTCAAGACTTGAGAGTTCAAGATGTAGAGTCCAAGAAAATTATTGACAGTCTCAAGACTCAACTTGAACAGGTATCTATAGACCACTCTACAGTAATGACTGAGAATGCAGGTTTGAAAGCTCAACTTGAAATACAAGCCCCTGTGATGAGTAAATTTGAAGAGCTTGAGAAAGAATTTATTCTATTAAAAGCAAAGGTGACTGAGTATGAAAAAGAAGAGCTTGAAAGACAACAAAAGTTGAATCAACCTAATGAGCCAAGAAACACTCCAGTGCATCCTAATAGCTGCAAGCTAGATGAAATTATAAATTCTAACAGTGCCAACTCAAAGAAGAAAGGTCCCATCTCTTTTGTGAAAGAGAATGGAAAGGGTAAAACTCCTAGGATTTATGTCCAAGAAGAAAATCAAGTTTCTATTCCACAGACTATTAATGCAAGACAAGGTAAGAGAGTGAAGCAGAGTAACTTCTATGGAAGAAATTATCCCAATGCACCACAGAGACAGATGATGTACATGGCACCTTCTAGGCCAAAATCTTATTTTTAGGGATATTGTTATAAATGTAATGCTTATGGTCACAAGATAGCTACATGCAAATTCAACATGAGAGAAGTCAGATTTGAAAGTAGAAATCAGTTTGCTTCCCTTGAAGAAAATTTTGTTGAGTGCTACAATTGTCATAACTATGGGCATATTGCAAGATAATGCAGAATAATTTTTTCATTCACGCCACCTCAGCAAAAAGTGACACAATAAAGGGAAAATGGTCAAAGAAAAGTTAAGCAAAGAATGAACAAAAAAACTCCACCAGTTGTTAGAAAAGTATGGAAAAAGAAAATCATTGTAGATTTTGTAGAAGGACAAAGTAATAATGTTGTTGCTTCGAGACAACTCTCAAGACACATGATAAGCCGTCTCCTTGGATACTCGACAGTGGATGCTCTAGTCACATGACAGGTAACAAGAAAATGTTTCAAAGAATTCAAGCAGTATGAGGGAGGTATAGTGAAGTTTAGAAACAATGAAGGGGCCAAGGTGACAGGAAAGGGTTCTATCAGCATCAACAATGGAAAGGTGAAACTCCATGATGTGTTTTATGTGTCAGGACTCAAGCACAACATTCTCAGCATCAGTCAGATTTGTGACAGAGGGCATGAAGTGATCTTCAATAAACAGGGGATGTGAGATCAAAAGAGTTGACGAAGTGGCAAGATTGTGGCTTCGGGACGGGAGAACCTCAAGAAATTTATACACTCTGATAGAGAGTGTCGAAGATTAATGCATGACCATGCTCACCAAGCAGTGAGGTGCTTGGAGTGAGGGGGAGCAGTGTGTATTTGCTATATCCTTTTGCTCCCGATGATAGACTCAGGGGGAGTCCTATGGTATTTATGTGTTGAGTGGTGTATGTGTTTGTTATACTTCATCTCCTTATGTTGGACTCAGGGGGAGTCTGGTGATGTTGTTATGTGTTGATATAATTGTTTTTTTTTTTTTTGGGGCTCATAGGATTGGAAAGATACGGTGGGCACTCCTATGTGGCATGCCCCTTTGTATTTGTTGTCAAAGGGGGAGAAAGATCTCATGTGCGTAATGAGTTGCCAACAATTCCAAAGGGGGAGATTGTTGGACTTTATGTTGTCATTGTTGGCAACTTGGTTGATGTGACAGTATTTATGAGTATTCAGTCAGAGAAATGAGGAGAGAGAGTGTCAGTATAGGAGAGAGAGTGTCAGTGTAGGAGAGAGAGTGTCAGTGCAGTGACACAGATGTGGTAACTTCGCTTATGTGTTCTACAAGGTTCTACATGTGTTTCAGATGACTTACAATGAGTTAAACGGGATATTACACTGATTTTGATGAGAGAGAGTGTTTGTGGACCCCACTGGTGATGTGGTCGAGTTTCTGATGATGCGGCCGAGTTTCTGATGATGTGACAGTGTTCTTGAAGCTTTTCTAATCATGTCCATGTTTTTCATGTTTCTTGTGTTGTGGCATTAAAGAGAGAAATTCAAGAGAGAGAAAGAAAAGAGAGAATCAGAAGAGAGAGAAAGAGGAGAGAGAAAAAATGTGAGTGGGACCCACAGGTATGGTGGCAAGGTGACATGTCAACACGTCAGCCCACGGCACTTGGCATGCATGCACACAAATTTTCGAGTTCAAATTCCAAGGTTTGATAGAGTTTTAACTTTGGGTCTATTTTTGGTGGGTCCCGCAGTAGGTTCATGAAAATTCGACAGTGAAAAGATGTAGAGCGTCGAGTTATCTTTCCAACGCAACTTGAATCACTCAATTTCGACGTCGGATGAGCGAGATATCGCAGTTTCTGTCGGATCGCTCGAAAAAGTCATTTCACAAGTTGTTTAGGGGCAATTTCGGCATTTCACAAGTTGTTAAGGGGTAATTTCGTCAAGAAAAAAGAAGAAGATCCGAAATCGGCCGCCCAAATGAAGCCACGTAGGCTAGATTTCAAATGGACGGCCTTCAAAGTTGCGGGCTAAGGTGTGATGCAAATAATCCGTCTAGATTCCAACGCGCGCCTTCTGGTTAGTCGGAGGCAATATAATATGATGGGCCGCAAACCATAGAGGTTCCTCTTGATTGCATATGGCGCGTGTTTACTGCAACAGCGGATCAGATCCAGATCGTGCGGTCTCGATTGAAGTAGATCGCGTCTGACGCTATTTATGCTGATCCAGCGGCGAGAAACAAATCCCGCCTTTTTGATGTTAATCCAACGGTTCTGGTTTAGATTCCGTCTTCGCCAATCAGGTCGCGACAGCGCATCGGCGGCGCGGCTACGGTGCGGCGCGGGTGCGTGATTATAAAAGGAAAGATTCCTTTTCGAGTCTTTTGGTTGGCCAAACTTCAAACTGCCATAACTTCTTCATCCGAGCTCCAAATCAGTCCGTTCAAGTTGCAGTTTCCATATTTTTTGATGCTCTATACATTGGGTGCCGTTGGGAGTCGTAAAAATTCTGAGAAAAATCGAAGGGTTTTGAAGCTTAAGAAATGGTTTTTCTAGGGTTTCGTGTCTGTGGGAGTGATCAATCACCAACTGCCTCTTCTTTGTGCATCAATGGAGTGTTAATTCCCTATGAGAGGTCAGTAGAGCTTTTATTTTCATATTCATGGTGATTATGGGTTGTGTGGAAGAGATTGGAAGACTGTGGACAAGGTGTGCTCTGTGAATCGATCTCTATCAACATTGAAGGCTGTTGAAGAGTACCTGAGGTCAGTGTGAAGCTCCAGAGATATTGTTGGCCATTCAAAAGCATTGTTTGTGAGATTCTCAATTCCTTATCTATTTATGCTTTCAATTTATTGTATGCTAGCGTAGGTGCAAATTGTTGAATACCTAGCTAATGGGGAAAAACTGTAAGGTAAATTTATAAGCCTAAAACTATTTGTTATTTGCATCCCGTGGGTGCGGGTTAAGCGTGGTGTGCAGCGTGTGCTGAGCACTGGTACTTGATACCTGAATTCCTGACACATGTGTGCCCTCTTAGTTTTATGCTGAGTAAATTGGGTGTATGTACTCCCTGTTGTGTAGAAAATAAAAAGAAGTGTATTGAGTATATACGGAGCCCGTTGGGCATTACTCCGTGGACTAGCCATCACACACTGTGTTGGTGAACCACGTATATCCTGTGTTGTGGACTGTCTTTATTTTCCTATATATTTTGGAGTGCGTGGAATGGCTTGCAGGATGGGTGTGCAAATCTGGTAGACCTGGCCACTGAGTGGTAGCGAGGTAGATTTGTATACGCTTATGTGTGTAAAAGAATATATCTCCATCAGGTTCATATCAAGTTCATCATGCTCAGCACTCGCTGTACACACAACACTTAACCCGCACCCACGGGAAGCAAACAATAATAGTTTTTGGGCTTATATCAATGCCCTACAATTTAATCCCAACTAGCTAGGCATTCATCATTTACCACCTACAGCTAGCATACATTGAGTACAAGAATTAAACAATGCAATACATACAGGGTTAGGAATCTTACAACCTTTGTCTGACATTTTTTGATACTCTGGGAAGACTCTGGGATGTCTCTGTAAAGCCTGGCATAGCCCTCAGGTCTATTGGAATCTTCAATGAACAATTTCAACCCCAAACCCTAGCCTCCCTTTCCATTTCACTTCCCCCTTTTCTTCTAAACATCAATACACCATTCAGTACTTCCAATGGCTCACTGTAGTCTCTGTTTTCTTCCTTGACATTTTAACAAACACCTTGAGTGCATGCCTTTCCTAAGCTTTCACAATCACCATTAATGGTCAACCATTCTTCAAGGTCTTCAATAGACTCAATGGCATCTCACACAATCCATATAATTTAAATGAGAGAAAATAATCTTTCATATAAAATCAAACCGAAACCCTAGCTTGGTATTTCATTCAAAACAAGAGAAACTTCTTTTCCAAGCTCTCATTACCTCCATTAATGGCTCACAACCATCCTCAAGCTTGCAATGGACTCTCAATAGCCTCCTTGAAGGTTGGTGTATGTATTCAATGCATTAGAACTCACGGAAGCCTTCCAAGAGAGGTTTTTCGCCAATAACCCGAGCCTCCACACCGTTTTTTGTCACAAAAACCATTCCAATAGGTAGAGCATTCAAAAACGAGTTCGGAGTAACTTGGAACGTCCGATTTGGACTCCGGATGGCCGAGATATGGCCATTATAGTTTCAGCCAATAGAATCATAACAAAGAGCATCTTTTGGAGAACTTTTCGTGCACTGTGCTACACAATAGCGCCGCCTGTCAGTGCGTTGTCGAGTTGTGGTTGGTTCAGAGAGAATCTGAGAGAAGTGGCCGTCGGATCTGAGAAGAAAAGGCGGGATCATCTTATTCCCGTCGGATCAGAATAAATAGCGTCAGCAAACCTCGGATTCGATTTCGACCACTGGATCGAGATCTTGAGCTGCCGTCATACCGTACGCGTGCCACATAGAATCACAGTTCTATTACCATGCGTTGCGGACCATGGTTTTAACTTACGCCGGCCCAATCAGATCATGCGCGCAAGAATCCAGACGCAACTTATGCGTCACACCTTAGCCCGCCTTCTTCTAGGCCGTCGGATAAGAATCTGAGCATCGTGGCTCATCCTTGGACCAAAATATTTTTCTTTTAATTGGACTAAAATACCCCTGTAAAACATGAAAAAGACCTTTGTAACTTTTAAGAGTTTTGTTAAAGTTGCTACAGGGTCGATTTTCCAGAGAGGTTTTATCTCTCCAGGAAAATCGTCGAACACGTGGTGGGTAGGAGCGCGGCATGCGGGAGAAGGAGCCAGCGCGCGCGCGGACTGTGCGCGAGGGTGCCATGCGGGGGTGCCATGCGTGCGGGCCTGCCTACTGTGGTTCCATGCGGGCTGGCCTGCTTGGCCTGCCTGTTGTGGTTCCATGCGGCTGGCCTACTTGGCCTGCCTGCTGTGGTGCCATGCGGCTGGCCTGCTGGGCTGGCTGCCTTGGCCCTCGGCCAGGCTGGCTGCCTTGGCCCTCGGCCAGGCTGGCTGCCATGGTGCTTGGCCAGGCTGGTTGCCATGGTGGCATGCCACCTAGGGACAGTGGGTCTCACTCACTATTTTCTCTCTCCTCTTTCTCTCTCTTTTGATTCTCTCTCTTCCTTCTCTCTCTTCTGATTCTCTCCATTCTTCATGCTTCAGAAGGTGTCCAACACAGTGATTAACACTATCACATCACCTGTAACACTGTCACATCGCCTGTATCACTGCCATATCGCCTGTATCACTGTCAGCTTGCATGTGGGGTCCACACTCTCTCTCTTCTTGCTAAACCAAGAATGGGACCCACTTTGGGACCCATACTTTCTCTACATTTTCTCTCTCCTCTTTCTATCAGTATGTTGTCTATGTGGGTACTGTCCACATCACCAGTGGGGCCCACACACATTTTATCACCTGTCGAAACTGCTGTTGCCCAGTCAACTCAATGCATACCTTCTCAATCACTCTCTAGAAGCTGCAGAATACTATAGAACATGCCAAAGGCTTCCTCGGCTCTGCCACTTGCACAAACACTATCTCTCCTCATTTCTCTCACTGTAAGCTCGTCAACACTGCCCACACAGCCAAGTTGCCAACAATGACAACACATGGCCAACATATATTACCACTTGGGTTTGGTTAGAGTCTGGGACAACTGGGGGATGGTATCAGCAATTCATGTAACGGATGGTAGGTCATTAATGATTTTATCCATTCGTTTTTTTTTTTTTTTCTAGGATGAAAGAATGCTGAGAATCAATTACTTCTCCTCTATATGTGAATTAAAGGGTATCTAATTAAGAAATAAAATGGAAAGAAATAATTGAACAATCTATCAAGCACAATCACAATACTAATTTTTAATGTAGGAAACTTTTCAATGTGATGAGAAAAATCATAGGACTGTGGAAAGTACACGTACGTGCAGGTGAACTATTCTCCACTTTTTTGTTGAACTTTTGTAAAACCTATCATAATCCATCCTTCTTGCAAAAAATATATACATACCCGATTGCATGGGTCATGTTGAGAGTAGTTTGAGTCATAAAGCCAACCCATAGGGTTCCTTCGATAGAGCTAATTTTCTTTTCTTATTATTATTATTATTATTATTATTATTTTGATAAATTATATTTGAGGTTATACCTATTGTTCGATTAAACTATGTTTATGATACCTCATCTTTGAAAAACTCGATTTGAAGTGTTTTATCATTTAAATTAAATTTCCAGCTTTGCTCGTGCCTTCTCTCCCTCTCCCACCTTGTCGGTGTGTTTTTGGGAAGGAGGAAAATATTATATATTATAAAGAATAAAAAAAAACAGTTGGAGCTCATTAATTAGGGATACTGAAGAGAAACCAAAGTTTCACCAATGGACGTCAGGCTCCCAAACAAGTAGTCAACAGATCTATTAGTCACTCTCTATGCAAATTTGAAATCCAAATCTTGAAACTTAAAGGGAAAGCGAAGGAAAAAAGACTTGAGGTAAATTGAATTGGAATATTTCACGTGTTTTTAGCAGAACTATAGACTTAAAAGGGCGCGCGTTAAGTCAAAGATCAAGATTGGTATATTGAGTGTTGGGGGAAAATAATAACAGATTTAAGTCAGACCATTGATGAAAAATCCTGAGTTCAGATCATGGATGAGGAATCTATGAAAGGCCTTCGGGTTTTGGTATTTTCCTCCTACATGCTAGAGGGAACAAAGAAAAATAGTTCTTCATAACGTTGTTGATATGCATCTACAGTCATCTATCCCTGATACAGACTCAGAAACTTCTTTTCTATTTGATCTCTGAAATTCCTTAGAAAATACTTCTTGAAGAAAGTTTTTTTATAAATAACCCATGTCAGTTGGGCATGCTTTATTAACAGATAACTTCTAGTTGATTTCCACCAATGGTGTGCGTCACCTTTCAACATAAATGTGGCACATAATACCTTCTCTTCTTCATTTATAGTCATCATCATAAAGTTTCTTTCCATCTCATCGATCCAGTGAGTTGGTCACAATGGATCTGATGGTTTGCCTGTGAATTCCTTCGGCTTCAACTTCAGGAAACGCTCGATCAGTCTGGAGTGATCAAGCTGATACTGAGTATATGCCCCATACATAAGCGGCTGATACTGATAGTTACCTTGGTTGTATCCGCCTTGAGGCGCTTTAGGATTTGGTACTTGGCCTTGTACTGCTGGTGTTTGCGGTGCTTGGAGTACAGTATTGCTACCACCAGGTGCAGTACTAACTTGTCCTGTAGGTAGAGATGTTGTGTTTGCAATCGAAAAAATAATTCCCATAGCAGCATGCATATTGGCTTGCATTTGTTGTATATTCTGCATTTGTTGTGTCAAATTCATCACCGTAGTAGCCAAATCCGTAGGTGGTGCAGGTAAGTCGGTTGGGTTAGCTTGAGTGTGCACATTCTGAGGCGCAGCATGTTGAGTTCTAATATTTTCTTCTTGTACTTGCTGACCTTCATTGTCATTGGTCTCCATAGGTGGTGGAGATGCGTTGATATTTTGTCTCCTTCTACTTACTCTACGGCCAGCCATTTCTATTTTCGACGGTGGTAGTGTCTGAAAATCAAGGAACCATATGAGGAAAGCATAATATACGATGATCTCATGTTAATTTTCAAATAAACAAGGCAAAGTTTCAATTTTAAAGTCATTCAATCAAAACAGGACATTTTCATCGTGGGGTCGCACTATATCAGACCACAGGGTTGCAACCACACAAACCCTATCAGCTCACCGAAAGCCTGTGGTCGATCATGGGGTCACATTTTTGGTCAAATCTGCGACCACATGACACCAAATCAGGTTTTAAATTCTAATTTCAAGACATTTTCTTATTTTCACTTTTGTCTTCAACTATTCACAACTAAACTCGCCACCACTGAGTTACTACAGTGTCAACCGTATGAATTTGGTGATTCTTTCATCGGTCTACGACCTATTTTGCTCCATATATAGGGTTTTCTTCAAATTAATATTTTCTAGATCGTAAAAATTTGATTTTTATTGAGGGTTATTACTATTGGCCACCCAATGAATAAAAGCCCTCAAGAAAACTCGAGTTTCATCGGTTAGTTTAATAGAAACTTGAAAATTCTCATTTTTGACCTAAATTTTGGGATTTTTTTCAATTGTAAAAATTTCTTCAAATTCGACCCAACTAGTTTAAATTTCCAATTGTATGAACTTTGCAGGATGGGGTGGGACCTACGTAAGTCCTCGTGCCTAAATGTTTGGGTGAAAAATGAGGTTTTTGGCCAATCACGTTGTCATAATGCTAAAATTTTAAATTTTCACTATATTTGATATGTTGCTTGTTGGTCTATGTCATTGCAGATAACATGGCTCGCACTAAAGTCCCCAGAGTTCACGATCCCCGTCACTTCAGGTCCATTGAAACAGAGGCACAATATCCCTGATACGAGCGCAAGAAGGTTGAAGGGGGTCATTGTGTCAACTTGGCCAGCCTAGCCCTATTTGATGTGAAGGGAGCTTTTGGTGATATGGACTAGCTCCCTGTGATTCTGTATGAGGGTTGCACTTACCCTGAGTTGGTGAAATAGTTTTACTGTATTTATAGGTGGAGGGTGACCCAAAGGATATAAATAGGGGCAGAGAGCTCAGGATCACCAGTTTAGTTAAAGGGATAAAGGTTTCATTTAACTACCAAGAGTTGGCTGAGATCCTGGGTATCTCCAATGACGGTCCCTTAGTATACTGCGCACCCAAGGAACCCCAGTTCCTATCAGTGCGAATACACATAGAAATAAATAGTCAGATTCTTTGGGATGATCGTTGGTACATGAAGGCAATTAACCTACGTCCAGAGCCCCGAGTGTATTGCAAGATCATTCAGCACAATCTGATTCCCCAAAGTGGACACTTATGAGAAGGTTTCACAATTGATCCAGTACCTTCTGTACTGCATCTGCACTAAGCAACATATCTGCCTTCCTTATATCATTATCAGGACCATGCACTGTGCCACGACGCCTGGTCTGGTGAGTAACCTACCCTATGGGCGTTTGATCACCACTTTACTCATTCACCTGTAGGTAGACTTGGTCGATGAGAGGATTTACGAGGACACTTTTTCAACTGACCTTGAATGGGAGGCCATCTGCAGGATGGGGATGCGAGATGTGTAGGTCAGTAACAAGGAGAGAAATGCTATGATATGTCCTCTCACTCGGGTAGCGACAGCAAATGTAGAGGCGGGAGCAACAGTAGCAAAGGTAGGAGCAGAGACACACGAGAGTGATGATGAGGAGGATGATGATCGAATGTACATGGATGTGGATGTCATACCTCCTCCATCACCACAGCATTCCTCTGGAGCTGGTCCCTCTCGGACTCTTTCTTACTCAGCTGGTCCTTCGCACCCACTACCAGATGACATTATGGGGCTACTACGTGAGATTCGGGAGGCTCAGCGTATCATAGATCAGAGGATAACAGATCTGGCAGCTAGTCTCTAGGTGACCCAGACTCAGGTAGCCTGGCTTACAAGAGTATATGTTGAGGACTATGACCGAGATCGTGAGGCACCTCCTCCTCCAGCACCCCCAGCTTCATGATGTCATTTATTTTTTTTTCTTTTTATATTACAGAGTAACTGTCCGGATTGTGGACCGTACTCTGATTCAGATGTATCTTTTTCTTATTCTCTTTTGGATATATATATATATATATATATATATATATATATATATATATATATATATATATATATATATATATATATAAATAAATAATTGGTTTTCCATTTACATATGTGCATTATTCTCTTTCTTAGTTTATGTCTCATACAACACAGGTGCTTTTGGTGTATTTTTATAACAGCTTTTAATTTATCTTAACTCAGTTCACGACCCTTGTGGTAGTATTTTGGTTTAATAGAGTAGAGCCTGAGAGCTCTGATAACAAGTTGTCACACCTCAATTCTGAACCAGCCAGAATGGTGTGATGAACCATCCATAGACCAACTGTAAGACCCGTACTCCGTAAACCCGGTCTAAGCCTTGGTTTTGTGTCGTAGCAGGTCTTTCGATTATCACCGGGCCAGACGGGACAAGCGGATGACAAACAGGTATGAAATCGGACCAAAAACGACCAATAGTCATCATTTTATGTTGATCGGTCGATGGTACCGATCTTGGTACCGGTCGACCGGTATGGCCTGCGCAGCTAAGTGCGGGAATCTGAAAATTGGTCTCTGCGGGTCCCATTTTCCTGATTTTGAATCCTAGAAGTTTTCTAATCCTAGTAGGGTTACTAAACCCTATTTTTAACCTATAAATACACCCTTAAGCCTCCTCAAATTCTTTCCATTGTCACTCACAAACCCTAAAGAAGAGTAAGAGGTTGGAAAGGAGAAGGAGCAAGGAAGAAGAAGAAGGTGCCGCCATTACCGTTCGACGAAGCTCACGCTACGCCAGTCAACGGTAAGTGTTTTAACTATTCTTCTTATCCTATGTTAGTTGTGTGGGTGGATCAATACCATGCAAAGTAGGTATTGATCTAAAACCCTAAATTGGCCAATAAACCCTAAGTTGCCGTCAAACCCTAAATTCGAGTTTCGGGATGATATTCATCGAAACGAGACTTGAATGAGTTGGGGATAACTCTAACTCCAAGTTTAGACTTAGAATGGATAGGAAAAACCTTGGAAATCCATGGAGGATGATCGACGGCAGTCGAAAACCCATGTATGGTCTTCCGGAGACATACCGGTCGACTATACCGGTTGCACAGAGCTGCGACTGGTATGTTGCCACCGGTATCCCTTGGGAGGCTGGTCTGTGGGGACCGGCTGACCATACCGGTCGCCAGTCTTCCCCACAGAGTTGCGACCGGTATATGCCACCGGTCAGCTCTGTGAGGGTATTTTGTAACCGTGTTGGTTTCCAACCAACATGAAACCCTAAGAAAAATATTCTAATGAAACCCTAATAATATTGTAGGACTTTGTGACATATCGTTTGGATCTTGCGACGTGGAGCAAGTTATCAAACGAGCGTCAGGTAAGGGAATCTGACCTAAACCTAATAATTAATGGACAGTAAATTGTTATTAATCATCTGATTATATGAGATGTGTTGTTTGTGCATATTCACATGCCATCCTTTACTTTCAGTTATTATTATTGTTCATGCATTGTTAGGATGTGGTTGTTAAGCATGTGATTATTTCCGTTAGTGTGTGGAGTGGGGCATGGGCCTGGGATCGCTCTTCACATTAGCACCTTTTTGTAGTATTTTGTCTTAACATTCTTGGTACGGGTGGGGCATCAGTGGGAAGGTCGTGGTACGGTGGTCTCCGATATTGATGTTGGCCTGGCCATGGTTATGTGGCACTGTGGTCTCCGAGTCAACGCTGGCTTGTCCACGATGCTTTAGCTTTATCTCTATGCCGTAGGGAGTTATGTTGGGATAGGGTCTACCTGCGTATTGTTTCTATCCTAGTGGGTTAGTTGCGTATAGGGCATCAGGGGAGGTGTGGGAATGCCTTAGCTCTATCTCTATGCCGTAGACGGCTGTGCTGGGATAGAGCATACATTGATGACATATAGGATTGGTTAGTTGCGAGCCTAGTTTGCGAACCTTGGCCAGTAGGGGCTTAGGTACTGGTATGGATAGAGTATCAGGGGAGGCACGTGGGTATCTTAGCTCTATCTCTATTCCATGATGGGTGCATGTGGGCTAATGGGGGTGTGATCCATAAGGTGCCACACACTCGTGTATAGAGGTGCGGGGGCCACCAAACCTTTCTATAGCACATTGCAAACTTAAAACCAGACTACAGTATAAAATTGATTGTTACTCATGCATAATATTGTGAAACTGTCTGATTGTCTTACTGAGTTGTGTTGTGAGCTCACCCTTTGTATATATACATGTTTTAGATGTTGATGCAGGTTACACTGTGGATGACTACATGAATGCTCTGGCTTATGGTGGTGTTGCTGCGTTGGATGTACAGACAGGAGAGGACGAGCATGACGCTTCATGCGAGTGCCCTTTCTGCGTGTACCTTTGATTGGATTTTTATTTATTTTTATTATTTTCGATTGGATTAAAGAGATGTAATGATATTATAGTTATTTGTTTGGATTTAAATAATTTGATATTTTATTTAAAGTTACCAATAGATTCTCAGTTCATTATATTTAAAAGACTTCCGCTGTACTATTATATTCTAATTGTAGTTATGTGTGATGGTTTGTATGGGTGGACACGGCCTATTCGAGATCCTGGTGTGAACCGTTGGTTCGATGACGGTTCACTCACACCATTCTGGTTGGATCAGAATTGGGGTGTAACAACTTGGTATCTAGCACCGGTCGGACTGTAGCAACTCGGAACCCAGAGGAGAATTGCCACCGGAGAGAAAGAAGAAAAGAAAAAGTGAGAAATTCTCACTTTTTCATGATTTTTAAAGCCAATCTGGGCATACCGGTCGATGGTTTTGCCTATACCGGTCGACCGGTATCTCCCCAGAGGTGCGACCGCTATGTCTCGGTCAGAATTTTAATTCTGACCGGCAGACTATACCGGTCGCATCCCTGTATACAGAGGTGCGACCGGTATGTTGCGACCGGTATGCACCAGAAAAGTTGGAAAATTTTTTAAATTTTTTTAAAATTGTGTAAATTGAAATTTTACTTCTCGACTATTTCCCCTGTATTATTCAAGACTAACACTACTATTATTGTGGTTCTCACGTGTTATATCTTCTTCTCAGATCCAAACAGAATAGTCTGAGATGGTGAGAGGAAACGGTCGTAGGGGTCAGAAGCGTCATCAGGCCAGGATGCGCCAAGAGGAGGAACAGGTTGATCAAGACCATGTTAGAGAGCCAAGTCCGGAAGTAGAGGAGGAACAGGTTCCAGAAGTACCAACAAATTTACCTGGACCAACTCACAGGGATTCTGAGACCATTGTTACAAACCTGGTCTATCAGATGCAAGCTCAACAGAAGGAGTTCCTGAGCGAGGTACTGAAGATGCTCAGGCCAACAGGTTCTGTTCCCACTGGAGATACGCCTGAGTCTGGAGAGAAAATGTCTTTGTAACCGATGCAGGGTAGCCCAAGACCGATGGGCCAAGCTCAGAACGTACCACCACCGCATCAGTTTTCGTCGCCTTTTGTTTACCCGGGAGCTTATCCGTATCCACCACCATGGTACAGAGCAGACACGCAGGGATAGCATGATCTGAGTAGGGCGGTGGATAGATTCCTGAAGTTGAAGCCTTCATCATTCACTGGTAGAACAGGGAAACCATTGTGGCCAGCACAGTGGGTTGCAGAGATGGAGAAGAATTTTCGTCTGATGACATGTACAGAGGAGAAAAAGGTCTTATTTGCTACTCACATGCTAAGAGAAGATGCAAATGCTTGGTGGAATTCTACACGGGCATATCTGGAGACTAAGTATACACTGGTAGGTTAGGAAGTGTTTAAAGCTGCCTTCTTCGATAAATACTTTTCGAAGAGTTTCAGAGATCAAATGGAGAAGGAGTTCCTCAACCTACAGCAATCTCAGTCGACCGTGGATGCCTATCAGCAAAGGTATGAAGAACTATTCTTCTTCGCACCGGCAAGTATGCAAGAGGAAGAGACCAAGACACGTAGGTTCACCATGGGACTACGTGGGAGCATCAGAGAGCACATCTTGGGTTTGGACAAGAAGATCTACAACGAGGCTGTGCAGGTTGCGAGAGTGATAGAGTCCAGTCAGAGGGACAACTTCTTTGCTCAGAACAGGGGAGTGAAGAGACCTGCTAGTGAGAGTTCGGGTGGCGGTAATACTAGACCATTCCGCCCATACAAGGCTCCGACCGCTGCAGTGCCTGCAAGGAACAATGCGGCACCACCTGTGCCACAGAATGCCGGATACAACCCGAATATAAAGTGTTTCAACTGCCAGCAAGTGGGTCATATTGCAAGGACCTGCACTCTACCGAAAAAGCAGCCTCCCCAGCAAGGAAGAGTTTATGCGGTCACCACTGAAGAGGCAACTGCATCACCTGATGTGGTCACTGGTATGACTCTATCCCTTACTATTTGGCTTATCTTTATCATTTGTGTGTATGCGCATATAGAACTAAGGGATGATAAATAATTCCAGGAATTATAAATGTAGCGGGTATACCCGCCAGAGTATTATTTGACTCTGGGGCCACGCACTCCTTTGTTTATATTTCTTTTGGGAAGCGAATGGAGTTACCAATCAAGCACTTGAACCCAAGCTTGATAGTTCGCTCTCCACTAGGAGTCGAAGTGGCTTTGACCGAATATTATGGATCATGTACTGTATGTATTGAG
Organism: Protea cynaroides; assembly: GCA_028583415.1. NCBI lineage: Eukaryota > Viridiplantae > Streptophyta > Magnoliopsida > Proteales > Proteaceae > Protea > Protea cynaroides. The sequence continues at coordinate 34,201,286 of CM053267.1, forward strand.
GGCCGAGACTTAGAAGCAAGCCTAGTACTACTCGAGATGGCAGACTTTGATGTCATCCTGGGAATGGATTGGCTAGGCCGTCATTCAGCCGTCCTATTATGTGGTGAAAGGAAGCTTGTGCTTACTGAGAAAGAGGGAAGGGAGTATAGTTTCGTTGGGATCAAGCTATTTAGGAAGCGGAAGCTAATTCTCTCCGCCCTAAAAGCTAAGAGATGCTTAGAAAAGGGGGGAGTAGGGTACCTAGTATCGGTAGTTGACCTCACGGCAGAGTCACTCAAGATGGAAGATATAGATGTGGTTCGAGAGTTCCCAGATGTATTTCCAGAGGAGCTTCCAGGCTTACCGTCGGATAGGGCTACAGAATTTGTAATAGATCTTATGCCAGGTTCGGCGTCGGTGTCCAAAGCACCATACAGGATGGCCCCGACCGAGTTAAAGGAGTTGAAGACCCAGTTACAAGAATTGTTGGATAAGGGTTTCATACGACCTAGCATATCACCTTGGGGAGCACCTGTGTTATTCGTCAAGAGAAGGATGGAAGCGTAAGGCTGTGTATTGACTACCATGAGCTGAACAAGTTAACGATCAAGAATCGGTATCTTTTGCCTAGAATCGATGATCTGTTCGATCAATTGCAGGGTGCAAAGGTTTTCTCGAAGATTGATCTTCGATCGGGGTATCACCAACTGAAGATCAAGGCCGGAGATATTTCGAAAACTGCTTTTAGGACGAGGTATGGGCATTATGAGTTTCTAGTTATGTCTTTCGGATTGACCAATGCTCCAGCGTCGTTTATGGAACTGATGAACCGAGTGTTTCATGATATGCTGGACACTTCGGTCATCGTATTCATCGATGACATATTGATCTACTCTAAGGACATGGAAACTCATACAGCACATTTGAGGGCAGCCCTACAATGGCTGAGACAGGAGAAGCTTTATGCTAAGTTTAAGAAGTGTGAGTTTTGGCTGAAGGAAGTGGCTTTCTTGGGCCATGTTGTATCTGAAGACGGTATCAAGGTTGATCCAAGTAATATAAGGATGGGAAGCACCAAAATCTGTTGCGGAGATTCGTAGTTTCCTTGGGTTGGCTGGTTATTATAGAAGATTCGTGGAAGATTACTCCAGGATCGCTGTTCCACTCACCAAATTGACCAAGAAGGGAGAGAAATTCATATGGACAGATGAGTGTGAGAAGTGCTTTCAGACTTTGAAGTCAAGACTTGTCTCTGTACCTATCTTGACCATCCCAGAACCAAGCATACCATTTACTTTATATACGGATGCTTCAGGGTTGGGTATTGGGTGTGTATTGATGCAAGGAGAACAGGTGATTGCTTATGCATCAAGACAGTTAAAGGAGCATGAGAAGAACTATCCTACGCATGACTTGGAGCTAGCAGCTGTTATTCACGCAATCAAGACTTGGAGACACTACTTGTACGGTGAGAAGTTTCAGATCAAGTCAAGAGCTTAACTTATCTTTTCACTCAGAAGGATCTGAATATGAGACAGAGGAGATGACTGGAGTTATTAAAAGATTATGATTGTGACATCCAGTACCATCCGGGTAAGGCAAATGTTGTGGCTGACGCCTTAAGCAGGAAGTGGGCATCGAAACCTGAGGCAGGACCAAGTACAAATGCTGCATTATGTGCCGCAGTTCAAGTCCAATCGAAGGTGATGATGAGTATATAATTGAAACTGCAGAAGATCCAGTCGAGCAAGGCTTAATTCATAAGTTCACCATGATGTTCGCAGCTTTGAAGATCTCGCCGGATCTAGTTGATGAAGTCAAGGTAGCAATCCTACAGGATCCTCATCTCAAGACAGTGCAAGAAGACTTAGAGAAGGGTACAAGCACTCCTGACTTTACCTTGGATTCAGACAAGGTACTCAGGTATCGTGGACGGTTATGTATACCGGAGAGTGAAGACTGCGATATCAGAGATCGAGTTATGACTGAAGCTCATTACACCCCATATTCGGTACATCCAGGAAGTACCAAAATGTACCATGATCTAAGAAGACTATATTGGTGGAGGGGTATGAAAGTAGATATAGCTCGTTTTGTGTTCCAGTGTCTGAATTGTCAACAAGTTAAAGCAGAAAGGCAGAGACCCGCAGGTTTACTACAGCCACTACCGGAACCTGCGTGAAAGTGGGATTGCATTACTATGGATTTCGTCACTGGCTTACCTTTGACACCAAGGTCAGTGGATGCAGTCTGGGTTATAGTGGATCGACTCACCAAGATAGCTCGATTTATTGCGGTCAGACCTCAGTATACCATGGAGAAGCTGGCCAAGTTGTATGTTGATAATATAGTCAGACTCCATGGCGTTCCAGAGAGTATAGTATCTGACAGAGATCCCCGTTTTACATCAAAGTTCTGGGAAGGATTACAGAAAGCTATGGGAACCAAGTTGAAGTTCAGCACAGCTTTTCACCCTCAGACGGACGGACAGTCAGAGCGAACTATTCAAATTTTGGAAGATATGCTCCAAGCTTGTACAATAGATTTCAAGGGAGCTTGGGATGAGAAGCTATCACTTATCGAGTTCGCTTACAACAACAGTTATCAGGCTACAATTCAGATGGCCCCATATGAGGCACTTTATGGGAAGAAGTGTCATACACCTCTGTTATGGAACGAAGTGGGGGAAAGAAGAATTGTAGGACCAGATTTTGTTGAAAAAACTTACCGAGTGATTGATCAGATCAAGGAGAGAGTAAAGACAGCTCAAGTCCGACAGAAGCACTATGCAGATAATCGACGTCGAGATCTGAAGTTTGCAGTGGGAGACAAAGTATTCTTGAAGGTGTCACCGGTGCGAGGTCTGAAACGGTTTGGTATGAAGGGGAAGCTTTGCCCCAGGTATGTGGGACTGTATGAGATATTGACCCGACGTGGTAATGTAGCATATTAATTGGCTCTACCACCATCTATGTTCAGTGTTCATAATGTGTTCCATGTATCATTGCTGAAGAAGTATGTCAGAGATCCATCGCACATCTTGACCGCTGATCCCCCAGACTTGACTGAAGACTTAACTTTCGAAGTGGTGCCTGTAATGCTCTCAAGTCGGAAAGTTCAGCAACTTCGAACCAAGGATATCCATTATGTGAAGGTGCATTGGAGAAGCCAAAATGTGGAGAAAATTACTTGGGAAGAGGAGAGCGCAATGAGGAAGGAGTACCCTAATCTTTTCGACGATCAAGGTACGTTCAAATTTCGAGGCCAAAATTTCTGTTAAGGGTGGGGGAGTTGTGAAACCTAGATGCAAATTTTGGGGACGAAATTTCTTTTAAGGTAGGGGAGTTGTAAGACCCGTACTCTGTAAACCCGGTCTAAACCTTGGTTTTGTGTCGTAGCAGGTCTTCCGATTATCACCGGGCCAGACGGGACAAGCGGATGACAAAAATGTATGAAATCGGACCAAAGACGACCAATAGTCATCATTTTATGTTGACCGGTCGATCGTACCGTCTTGTCGGTCTGACCGGTTGGCTCTGCTAAGTGCGGGAATCTAGAAATTGGTCTCTGCGGGTCTCATTTTTCTGATTTCAAATCCTAGAAGTTTCCTAATCCTAGTAGGGTTACTAAACCCTATTTTTAACCTATAAATACACCCTTAAGCCTCCTTAAATTCTTTCCATTGTCTCTCACAAACCCTATAGAAGAGAAAGAGGTTGGAAAGGAGAAGGAGCTAGGAAGAAGAAGAAGGTGCCGCCATTACCGTTCGACGAAGCTCACTCTACGCCAGTCAACGATAAGTGTTTTAACTATTCTTCTTATCCTATGTTAGTTGTGTGGGTGGATCAATACCATGCAAAGTAGGTATTGATCTAAAACCCTAAATTGGCCAATAAACCCTAAGTTGCCGTCAAACCCTAAATTCGAGTTTCGAGATGATATTCATCGAAACGAGACTTGAATGAGTTGGGGATAACTCTAACTCCAAGTTTAGACTTAGAATGGATAGGAGAAACCTTGGAAATCCATGGAGGATGATCGACGGAAATCGAAAACCCATGTATGGTCTTCCGGAGACATACCGGTCGACTATACTGGTTGCACAGAGCTGCGACCGGTATGTTGCCACCGGTATCCCTCGGGAGGCTGGTCTGTGGGGACCGGCTGACCATACCGGTCGCCAGTCTTCCCCACAGAGTTGCGACCGGTGGTATATGCCACCGGTCAGCTCTGTGAGGGTATTTTGTAACCGTGTTGGTTTCCGACCAACATGAAACCCTAAGAAAAATATTCTAATGAAACCCTAATAATATTGTAGGACTTTGTGACATATCGTTTGGATCTTGCGACGTGGAGCAAGTTATCGAACGAGCGTCAGGTAAGGGAATCTGACCTAAACCTAATAATTAATGGACATTAAATTGTTGTTAATCATCTGATTATATGAGATGTGTTGTTTGTGCATATTTACATGCCATCCTTTACTTTCAGTTATTATTATTGTTCATGCATTGTTAGGATGTGGTTGTTAAGCATGTGATTGTTTCCGTTAGTGTGTGGAGTGGGGCATGGGCCTGGGATTGCTCTTCACATTAGCACCTTTTTGTAGTATTCTGTCTTAACATGCTTGGTACGGGTGGGGCATCAAGGGAAGGTCGTGGTACGGTGGTCTCCGATATTGATGTTGGTCTGGCCATGGTTATGTGGCACTGTGGTCTCCGAGTCGACGCTGGCTTGTCCACGATGCTTTAGCTCTATCTCTATGCCGTAGGGAGTTATGTTGGGATAGGGTCTACCTGCGTATTGTTTCTATCCTAGTGGGTTAGTTGCGGATAGGGCATCAGGGGAGGTATGGGAATGCCTTAGCTCTATCTCTATGCCGTAGACGGCTGTGTTGGGATAGAGCATACATTGATGACATATAGGATTGGTTAGTTGCGAGTCCAGTTTGCGAGCCCTGGCCAGTAGGGGCTTAGGTACTGGTATGGGTAGAGTATCAGGGGAGGTACGTGGGTATCTTAGCTCTATCTCTATTCCATGATGGGTGCATGTGGGCCAATGGGGGTGTGATCCATGAGGTGCCACACACTCGTGTATAGGGGTGCGGGGGCCACCAAACCTTTCTATAGCACATTACAAACTTAAAACCAGACCACAGCATAAAATTGATTGTTACTCATGCATAATATTGTGAAACTGTCTGATTGTCTTACTGAGCTGTGTTGTGAGCTCACCCTTTGTATATATACATGTTTTAGATGTTGATGCAGGTTACACTGTGGATGACTACATGAATGCTCCGGCTTATGGTGGTGTTGTTGCGTTGGATGTACAGACAGAAGAGGACGAGCATGACGCTTCATTGGAGTGCCCTTTCTGCGTGTACCTTTGATTGAATTTTTATTTATTTTTATTATTTTCGATTGGATTAAAGAGATGTAATGATATTATAGTTATTTGTTTGGATTTGAATAATTTGATATTTTATTTAAAGTTATCAATAGATTCTCAGTTCATTATATTTAAAAGACTTCCGCTGTACTATTATATTCTAATTGTGGTTATGTGTGATGGTTTGTATGGGTGGACACGGCCTATTCGAGATCCTGGTGTGAACCGTTGGTT